>JARDYH010000001.1:199487653-200737653 GCA_029215795.1 Anniella stebbinsi | reverse complement strand
CTCTGTGCCAAAGTCTCCCAACAGTCCAGCCAGGCTGTGCACTTGTACCCTGTGGCTGGGGGTAGGGTGCCAGCTTATAGCTTGGTCACATCTGGTGACTCTTGTTTGTAAAAAAACTCCGCTGCCAACCACCTGTCTGCGCCAACACTGGACTCTGAGATGCTCTTAAAAGGCTCTGTGTGGCACGCCAGCCTCTCAGGGCTAAGCTACAGCCATCTCTGTATTGTAACTCTGTCTGAAACTGATGTCAGCCAAAGCCTCCAGCCAGCCAACACCTGCACCAACACTTGATTCTGAGACGCTCTTGAAAGGTTCTGTGTGGCATGCCAGCCTTTCGGGTTCAGCTACAGCTATCTCTGAGTTGTGTCTTCAGTCTAACTCTGTCTCTAAGAGATATGCCAGCCAGCCCAAACCACAAATATGCAGGTTGCTTACCTGTAGCCGTAGTTCTTCGAGTGGTCATCTGTGCATTCACACACTATGGGCTTGCGCCGGCGCCAAGCCTCATTTCCGGAAGTTTCTATAGCTTAGACTTTTGGCGGGAACCCCTCCCCCCCCCGTCCTATCGTGCATGCTCAGGGTTCCCGCTTACCTCAGTTCTATGAGACCGAATTGCCTCGCGAACGAGATAAGTGTGCAAACAATAACAATATACCTAGGAGATTCTGCATGCATGGCGATAGCTTCTTGGACCAGGCCAACAGCAAGGTCTAGAGGGGACGGTGGGTGGGTTGTGTGAATGCAGAGATGACCACTCGAAGAACTACAGTTACAGGTAAGCAACCTGCATTTCTTCTTCGTGGTCTCTGTGCATCGCACACTATGGGCGAGTAATCAGCAACCACTTACCGGAGGAGGGTAGGCTCGCTGGTGGCTCACTGAAGGATGGAGGACAAGACAGCCCGGCCAAAGGAGGAGTCCGCTCTGGCTCGAACGTCCAGCTTGTAATGCGTCACAAAGGTGGACGCATTAGACCATGTGGCTGCATTAGACCATGTGGCTGCTCTCCACAGTTCAGGGATTGCGATCCCACGATCCAAGGCCGTGGAAGTGGAGAGGGCCCTTGTGGAGTGCGCTGTCAGCCCTTCTGGTGGTTCTTTACCTGCCAGCTGGTAAGCCAAGGTGATCGTCTCTACAACCCACTTGGCGAGTCTCTGAGCGGAAACCGGCTGGCCTTTAGTCTTGCCCCCATAGCAGACGAACAAGCGGTTGGATTTCCGATAAATAGCAGTTCGTAATTTGTAAAAAGCCAATGCCCGACATATGTCGAGGGAATGGAGTCTAGAGCTCAATGGGTCCGAAGATGCGTGAAAGAAGGTAGGGAGCACGATACTCTGGTTGATGTGGAAGCCAGATATGACCTTAGGCCGAAATGAGGGGCCGGGTCTGAGAACAACCTTATCCCGAAAAAATTGGGTGTAAGGGGGGGTCAACCGTCAGAGCGCACAATTCTAAGCTTCTCCTTGCTGATGTTATGGCGACTAGGAAGGCTACCTTAAGAGTCAACAGTCTGGTGGAGACAGTAGCCAGCAGTTTGAAGGGCTTAGTCATCAGTGCCGCGAGGACAACAGACAGGCTCCACTGAGGGACCACAGAACGCAGTGGAGGATGTAAGTTACTCAGACCCCTGAGAAAACGTTTTGACAAGGGGTGAGTGAAGACAGAGAACCCTTGTATGAAGTCATGATGAGTTGAAATCTAAGCCATGTAGACTTGGATAGAGGCGGGCTTGAGGCCCGCAGCATAGAGGGAGTGCAAGAAAATTAAAATATCAGCAATCCCGCAAGTTGTAGGGTTTAACCCCCTGTCGGTTATAAACGTAATGAACTTGACCCATTTCCTATCGTAGGAAGCCCTTGTAGACGGCTTTCTGGCCTCCAGCAAGATAGCTTCTATAGGGGGCGGGAGAGCTAGGTCTCGCCATAGAGCCAGATTCGCCAGGCCGTGAGTTTCAGTTGAGGTAAGTCTGGGTGAAGAATTAAGCCTCGTTCCCTGGAGAGTAGGTCTGGGACTATTGGTAGGCGAAAGTACTCCCCTCCGGACAACTGGAGTAACGGGGCGAACCACGCTTGACGTGGCCACCATGGGGTTATCAGTATGGCACTCGTCTGACCTTGGGATAGAGTGGCAACTACTTTGGACACTAGCGGGAAGGGGGGGAAGGCATAAGCTAGGCCTCTCCCCCAGAACGTGTTGAAGGCGTCCCCTAGGGAGCGATCGCCTATCCCTGCCCCCGTGTAGAAAGCAGGGCAAACGGCATTGTCCGTGGTGGCGAATAAGTCGATGACTGGTGTTCCCCACTTTGCGAACAGGAGGTCTAGAGCATAGAGGGACAGGGCCCACTCGTGGGTATCTTGGAATTGACGGCTGAAGGCGTCCACTTGGACATTGTCCGTGCCCACTATGTGGATGGCGGAGAGGAGCATCCGGTGCCTGATAGCCCAGTGAAATATCTCCAACGTCAGTCGAAGAAGGTCTGGGGTCCGAGTACCTCCCTCCTTGTTGAGGTACCAGACCACTGTCATGTTGTCGGAGACAATCCTGGCGTGATGGCCCTAGAGGTGCATTTTGAATGCGCGGAGGGCTTTCTGTACGGCCAGCAGTTCTAGGATGTTTATGTGAAGTGACTGTTCCCAAGTACACCACTTTCCTTGGATTGCTAGTTGATCGCAGTGCGCGCCCCATCCCGTTAACGAGGCATCTGATGTGCGCGTTCGGGTCGGTCCCGGTTCCACAAACAGCAGACCCATGCCTAGGTTGCTGGGTGTCACCCACCAACTGAAAGTCGGACGTAGAGTTCGAGGGAGAATGAGTCTCACCGAGTTTGAAGGCGTGCAAGGGTCGCAATTGGCCAAGAGGAACTGCTGGAGGGGTCTCATCCGTAGGCGTGCCCACCTGACGAGGCCACGAGTCCGAGTAACCTCTGCATGAGACGGGCCGATACCCTCGTGGAATTGAGGAGTTGGCGGGAAAGGTGATGTATTGCGCTCGCGCGCTCCATTGGGAGGAAAGCTCTTCCAAGGGTGGAGACTAGACAAACTCCAAAAAAAATGGATAATTTGTGTAGGTGTAAGTATGGATTTTTCTTGATTGATTACTAGGCCCAGGCTCTGAAGGAGATCCTTCGTGGTGGCAACATCCTGCAGTGCCTGCAGGTGCGATGGGGAGACTATAAGCCAATCGTCCAGGTAAGGGTAGAGCTCTACCCCAGACGTCCGAAGAAAGGCGCACACCGCTCCCATACACTTTGTGAAAACCCTGGGCGCTGTTTTGAGGCCAAAGGGGAGGACTGTAAATTGATAAGCATTCTGGCCGACCATGAACCTGAGGAAGCGCTGGTGTGCTCTGTGGATGGCGATATAAAAGTACGCGTCCTTTAGGTCTATGAGTGTGAACCACTGGTTGAGTCTGAGCAACGGGAGGATCATAGCCAGCGTGACCATGCGGAATTTTTTGGTAGGGATGAATTCGTTGAGGGCTCTCAGGTCCATGATGGGGCGAAGGCCCCCGTCCCGCTTTGGAACTGTGAAGTAGTGGGAGTAGAAGCCGGTCTGTAAGGCCACGGTGTTGACCGGAACAATGGCTCCCTTGAGCAGGAGGGTGGCTACTTCCTGACGGAGTGTTTCCAAGGGTTGCGTGAGCTTGATAGCACCGGTCAGGGAAGGATTGGTGAATTCTATCCGATAGTCGTAGCCGTACCGGACAATATTTAAGACCCATTTGTCTTTCACTCACCTTCGGAGATGGTGAGTGAAAGTGGGTTGTGAGTGGGGAGTGGCATGGGGCAAGTCAAAGGCGCTGCTTCTGGGACGCGTCCTGTCTAGCACGATTGTGCCGAAAGCGGCCTTGCTGGAAGCCTTTTTTCTGCGGGAAGGAAGGCTGCAGCGACGCGTGGAAGCGTTGTTGATGCTGGCGACCGGGCAACTGTCGTGGTGGATATGGTTGTTGGCGGCCCCATTGTCGTGACCTGTATGGGTAGGTGGTCGTGGCAGGGTAAAATCCCATCTTTTTAGCAGTTGTCTTTGCTTTTTGTATGGTGTCCATAGCTGTGTCAGTGGTGGAGTGAAACAGACCCGCCCCATTGAAGGGGAGATCTTCAATCCACGCTTTAGACTCCTGTGGCAGGTTGGATGAGCGGAGCCAAGCGTGGTGTCAGAGGGCGATGGCGCCAATCATTGATTTAGACACACAGTCAATCTGATGCCTGGCTGTTGTCAGTTCCTGCTTAGCCAGGGCCACAGCTTCATTCTGAAAAACCTGAGCAGCTTGTCTCATCTCCTCCGGGAGGTGTGCATGGAGTGCTGCAACCTTGTCCCATAGGAATAGGTGGTATCTGGCCATCATGGCTTGATAATTGGACACCTTCAGTGACAGAGCTGAGGACGAGTAGACTCTGCGGCCGAACGAGTCCAGCTTGCGTCCTTCTCGATCAGTCGGGGCGGAATGCGATTTGGATGTCCTGCCCTGAGCTGATTCTACAATAACTGAGTTCGGTTTAGGGTGCGTGAACAGGAAACCGACGTCTTTCTCTTGGATTTTATATAGAGAGCCCAACCGTTTAGGTACTGGGCCCGTGGTGGCAGGGTTTTTCCAAGAATCCTGGGCAGTCAGTAGCAATGTCAGGATGAAAGGCAAAGCTGGCAAAGCCTGCACATCCGGGTACATCACATCGTAGATCGAATCGATGCACTCTTCTGTGGGCTGCTTGAGCTCCACCCCCAAGGACTGTGCCATCCGTAGCATCTGCTCGGTGAAGGTGCCTACTTCCGAGGATGGGGAAGTTCGCGCGCCGGTACCAACCGCATCTTCCGGTGATGGTATCGATGGCGGGGCGTCCTCCTCCGACGAGGAGTCGGACGCATAGTCTTCCACCAACTGTGGGGAAGCGCGAGTAGGAACGTCGACTGAACAAGCATGCAGAGGAGGCATCGGTACGGAAGGCTCCGGAGGAGGCGCCACAATGGTGGCCGATGGCTGTCGGTGCGGCAGAAGCAGAGGCACGAAGTCCCCTACGGACCTCAGTCTTTTCCTTGTGTAGGGATCGAACAAATACGGCTGTCGCAAGCGATCGCCTCCGCCCTGGCTCGAGCGAGACACCCAGGACCGAACGGAATGTTCCAAAAGCCGCTCCCAATCTTGAGACAGTTTTGGCGAGCGGGATCGGTACCAGTACTCCACAGGGGTGTCCCACGGTACCGAGAAGGGCGAAGGCACAGACCGGGGCGATGCATGGAGAGACAGCGGGTCAAAAGCACAACCCTCCGGTCCCGGCCCCGGCGTCGGTATCAAGATGTGGTGCGACGATCCCATCAGGGAGCGGGAAGGTGATGTAGGAGCCCCTTCCTCCCTCGGCGACCTCGAAGAGTGGTGTCGGCATGGTGCCGAAAGGCCCTTCGGCACCGATGTTGGGCAGCGAGGCTTAGGTATCGAAAAGCCTGGTATCGAGGGGCGAGTTGTATTCGTGGGCGGTATAGATATCGATGCCGGCAGAGACGGGAGTGACTGGCCCATCGGTACCAGTGACCTCGTCAGTACCGATGCCGAGCCCGGCGGGAGCAGGGCCGATGAAGCCGGTGTTTTCCTCAGCTGCTCTTTAGGCGGTTTTGCATGTTTCACCTTCGCCTTCTTTTTTCGATGTCCCTCTTCCTGAGGAAGAATTGCCTTTTTAGGTCTTTTTGCCTTCACCCCTTCGATGGACGGGGAAGACTCATCTAGGGGACGAGTCTTAGGCCGCTCTGCCGAGGCATGGGCTGCAACGATAGCCAGCGTTGCCGGTGTCGGCGCGGGTGCATCCACCGCTTCAAGAGCTTTCTTCCAAAGAAGAGCTCGCAGCCTGTCAGCCTGGTTTTTACGGGTTTGTTGAGAGAAGCTCCTGCAATGAGCACAGGCATCTACGACGTGTGCCTCGCCGAGGCACAGGAGGCACCGGGAGTGACCGTCAGATAAGGTCAACTTGGCGCGGCAGGATGTACAGGGCCGTCTGTGCCATGGCCAAGTCGGGGAGGCAGGGCCCCCGAGGGAGGTTGGAACTGGGAACAACTATCTACGAGATATAAAAATCTTTTTTTTTCTTTTAAGAAAGAAGAGGGAAAGACTGGAGAAAAACAGGAAAATCTAAGCTAAGGGTAAGAAGAGTCAAAAACGAAGAGTCAAATATGAACGAGTCGAGAGAAGTCTTCCGCGAGGCAAGCAGCACGGCGGTCGAAAAAGAACTGAGGTAAGCGGGAACCCCGAGCATGCACGATAGGACGGTGGGGGGGAGGGGTTCCCGCCAAAAGTCTAGGCTATAGAAGCTTCAGGAAACTAGGCTTGGCGCCGGCGTGAGCCCATAGTGTGTGATGCACAGAGACCACGAAGAAGAATTATCTATTATTTTCCAACACACACTTCAAATGTCCTGCATTGTATGCCAGCAGTGCAGACAGAGCCTAGCTCACAAGTGAACAATGGAAGGGAAGGGGTAGCAAAGCAACGACATGACAGTTTCCAACATCCGCATCAACAGGACATCCAAAAGATAAGAGCATCTTTCTCAACTGACACCTCACTGTTGGTCGTGAGAGTTTTTCTCTAAGGATGACCCTCCATCGCCCATGATGTGGAACTCTGGGGAAAAGGCCTCTGGCCTGTTCCGTTTTGCCCTGTGGGCTGCTTTGACTGACCTCTCCTTTCCCACATTTTGATCTGTGGATGCCTCGTCTCTGCTGCTCCAGGTGCCCGACTGCCCACCAAATCTGCAGCAGGAAAGGTGCCCTGCTTGCCCAGCACTTCTTAGCTAAAAACTTGAGATTCCCTGAATGCCAAGGGCTAAAAATTCTCAAGGTGCAATACCCTAAAGAGGAGGGTTGACAACCTGAGTTTGAAGGATATGGCTCCAGCGGGTTTTTTTTTTAAAAAAAAAATTAAAATCTCAAACTTTACAAAATTCCTAAAAATCATCAGATGAACAGATCTGCTACAAATTTGGCAATGATAAAGCCCTACTTGAGATCTATCATGGTGCCAGGATTCATTTCTTTATCTTTAAAAATGACCGCTTTTTGAATATGAATGTGTATATATATATATATATATATATATACCTCAAACTTTACAAAAAATCCTAAAACATCAACGGATCAACAGATCTAATTCAAATTTGGCAAAGCTAAAGCCCTTCCTTAAAGCTATCATGGTGCCAAGTTTCATCTCTTTATCTTTAAAAATGGAAGAGCTGTAAGTGTTTTTGTTAATTCTCATTAAAGTAGAGCTATCCTTTGGCTGGGGAGGATGGGAAAAATTCAGATTTTCTTGTCAAATTTCATAATTTCCCCCCATTTCCAGATTTGTTACCCAAAACCCTGACAAATCCAGGTCTTTCCTGTCATATGGTCACCCTACTCCAGAGGGGCCTTCAAGCTTGGGATTGGGGACACAGGGCAGCTGCAATTTGAATGGGGAACTTATAAATCCCCATAAATTTAAGAGCAGCTGCTTGCACTGATTTGGATCCCAGTCGGTATATTTTGTTTTATATGCTTTCATGGGCATCATCATAATGTAAAGTTTTAAGATGCAAGTGTATTAATTATGTATACCACATCTCAGGGTGGATAAAAATCAATGATTTTTTTAAAAAATCAGATTTTTTAATTTAAATTGGATTTTTTTAAATTTAAATTGTTTTTTAATAAAATGCTTTTTGAGGAAAAATCTATCTAAAATAGTTTTCTATTTAAGATACATTATAGCCCAAAGGTTATTCATCATGAAATAAGTACTAGTTTTTAATTATGTAGCATGAGGCTGTATATTCATGCAATGTTTAAAGTTTTTGGTAAATGAATTCCATTAATCCATTCACAATGTCATGCTCTTCCAGAGGTTTCTGTAAGATTATTGGGAAATTTTTCTAACTAGAAGATATTATCACAGATGCTTGGTTTTACAGTTCACAAAACTGTGAATTTGTGTCTGCAGAGATCACAATCCCATTGTTCCTTTGCAAATCTATGTACACAGAATCAACCCCTTACCTCTTAAGTGCTAAGTTTCAAAAAATTCAATGAATAGATTGTTGGGAGTGAAATAGATCTGCACAAGAAGCTAAAAATGAAACCTGCATCTGCTTGTAAATATTAAGATTATAGCAGCAAGAATGAGTCTTTGGTAACTCTGAGTTGTGTAAAATATGGATTAAGTTTATAGCGAGGAAGAGTGCACTTTTTTGGGGGGGGAGAAGTCACATGATTAAATCAAGTCTTTCTGAGTAGTGATTAAAATCGTGATTAAAATCAAATTGATTTAAATCAAATCCACCCTGCCACATCTGCATAAAATTGAAGACTGAAAAATATAAGTAGTATCTCAACTGATATCAGACAATGGTTCCTGGCCACTGATAATAATCTACGTGTATATGGTCTGCTTTAAAAGGAATAACAGAGTCACACAAAAGATGGACACTTTCCGTCAAGTTGGCTTTGCAATTGGGTTACATGACGCTGCCACCAGTGCGAAGCCATCTAGGGGCAAAGGCCCTTTGCTCTGATTTTAAAAAGTAGGGCATTTACCCCGATTATTTTTTAGAGTGGAGTGGTCTGGGCAGGGAAGGGAAGGGGCTGGAGCAGTGAGCCATAAGCTCACTGCACCACCTTGGCAGCCCTCCCCCCATTTAAAAAAAAATAAAAAAGAAAACAACTGACTTTCGAGTAGGGGGGCCGCCCCCCCAGCCGCCCTTCCAGCTGCTGCTGGGCAGGTGCGAGCGCCAGCACCGCGGAGACAGGAAAAGCCGCCATGGTGCTCCTTACGTGAAGACTAGCAAAAGGAGCATCAATGCACGGCACGCCACCTGCCGCTGTGCGCTGGAAGAGGTGCCATCAAGCTGAGGCCTCTGATGTCATGCATGCAGAACTGCGTACATCACCCCCAGCTGGTTTCCTATGAACCAGCTCGTCTAGAATAGCCTTGGATACTGAATCAGCCCAAAGCCTTCTGGTGTGTTTGCACTGTTGGAGATTTGAGTCATACTATTAAGATCCCTTACATAAATATGCTTTTAAAAACTATGATTATGTTTGTTGTTAAAGGGTGTACAGCTTTTTCTTTCAAGCCTTAAAAAAGGATTTTCTCTGTTACTTTGTGACTTGGCAAGCCCCCTTGCCCAGAAATTGTTCTCTGCCGGATAATGCTCAAAATAAACATTTCCCCTCATCATTTTCCTCACAACTATTTCACAGAATTCACATAGGGTGCTGAAAAGCAACAGACTTCAAAAGACAACACACTGTTTGTTAACGATGGCTGGTGCAAGCAACATTTTTAGTTCGGAGTTTTTATTGTAAATGTAGTTGGGCATATCTACTAGTTAGCCAGCGAATTACTTTTGTAATTCGCCGCCTAAGGAAGGAGGAGAAAGGTTAACAGCACATATATTGCAAAAGTAACACATGAATGCAAATTAGTCAAGAATCATGAACAGTACATACATTACTTTTCAGCCTCATCTCTACAGTTTAACTCTTAAAAATATATTTAAAATATATGTAGAAATCATTTATAAAATAGAATGAAAGAGTGCTGATAAATCCACAGGTATATCAACATGGTAGCATACATAAGCTCATTTAAGAATAATTTTATATTTTGTTCCAGTAAGTGACAAGAGCCATAAGGCTCTAAAAAGGAACTACTGTGCTTTTACTGTGCTTCTTTCTGCTGAAGTCTAAAATCCAAATACAAAAAACATGCAAACAGTTCCTATAAAGTCAAGGGATAGCATTTTCCTTTGCCATCATTAGGCAAAGGAACTAAGTAGAAAAAAAATGTCACAAGCAAAGAATGACTCGAGATGACCACATATCTTTGGAAAGCAGGCTACACCCAAATTTCAGTGTCAGTGCTGAGCTTATGCCTACCATCAATTAAAATTATAGAGCATATCCAAAGCTGCAGTTCCTATAGGTACATGCTAGCCCTGTCTAAATTACAATGTTAAACTGCTCTAAACTTCTTGAAGGAAGAGCAATGTATAACTTATGCAGCACAACCAATGGCTATGCTGTCTGGGGATAATGAGCATTGTAGCCCAATACATCTGGAGGGTGCCAGGTTGGGGAAAGCAGACTTTGATAAATAAATAAATAAATAAATAAATTGCAAATGTAGTGAGTAAAAATGGGGGCTGAACAGTATTCGCACATTCGCAGACAGAATTTTCCCTACATTATCAAGACTAGGGGAAAGGGTTTAAAAAGTAATAAGGTGTAAAATAATCTTAAGTTTTTAAGGTTATACATAAGTACCTGGGGATAGTTCTCACTGAACTCAGTAAGACTTCTGAGTAGCCATATATAATTAGGGTGACCAGATAAAATCCAGGTCAGGGCTCATGTAACTTTAACAGTTGTAGAGAAAAGGGAATTTCAGCCAGTGTTATTTGTATGCAATTAGTTCCTGGTGAAATTCCCTCTTCATCACAACAGTTAAAGTTGCAGGGGCCCTGCCTTCTTTTGTATCTGGTCACTCCAGTATAGTGCCTGCACCTTTAACTGTTGTGATGAAGAGAGAATTTCACCAGGAACTAATTGCATACAAATGACTCTGGCTGAAATTCCCTTTTCTCTACAACTGTTAAAGTTACATGAGCCCTGACCTGGATTTTATCTGGTCAGCCTACATATATAGGATTGTGCTGAAAGCCTTCCTGGCTGACTTTGGGAAGGGGTCACTCTGTCAGGGAATGGTGTCAGGAGTTTTAATACACCCATCTTTAAACCCTCATCTGGTGTTCAGCACAGAGGTGTTAAATAAAATTTGCTACATGCTGTTCTGTTTCAACTCCAAAGAGAAATTCTCCCTTTTTTCAAGAGCTGCAGCTTTTGAGCACCAGTTATTTGGATTCAAATTCACAGGGTTATTTTTACAGATTTTCAAAGAAAAGCTATTATTCTCTTTGTGGGTTTAAACTCATTACCCATTTTAAGCCTTACCAGAGACAGGGTGAGTTACAAATAAAAAACTAAATAACCATACTTATCTGAGGTAGAGAGAAATGTGTCAGAAGATAAAAAGAGGTGCTTTGGGATTCAAGTATGCTCAAGCCTTCTGAAATCCTGTACAATGCAAAGTCCCAATTGAATTTATGACCCTCAAGACTATTTTCTTCAAAGCAGTCCCAAAGGTCAGAGGATCTATTCAGGAAGGGTGACTTAAGTATTGTAGTCTCTCATTACAAACCTAAAACATACTTTCTTGGAAGTATGCCCAGCTGATTTCAAATGAAATTTACTGACAAGTGTGTTCAAGATTTTCTTAGGCTTTTACCTACCTTTCCCTTGCACTCATAGATTCTCAAGGACTCGGGGCATTTGAAGGGAGAAAAAGAAGGCAGGAAGGGGATGCTTAACCCTTACCAATGCTCCGATCCATCTCCTCCCCTCCCTCAGCCAAGCTTATTTCTAGTTTCAGTCTAGCTGGGAAAAAGTATTTTAAAAGAGCCTGACGGAGACGACTACAAGGGAGAATCAACATGTGAGAGAACAATTAAGAAACCTTCCCACCCGCTGATTCTCTCCTTTAAATGCCCTTGCAGTCACATTAGGTTTTATGAAGCAAACGTGATTTTAATATCCTCATGCTTGCGTCATTATACATGGCTCCACCCTTAGATAGAGAGAAGACTTTTTTTAGTATCATGTTCAATAGTTTAGAAAAGTGATAGAAAAGGGAAGATTTCTATCTTCCACCAAAAAAGCTAGGATCTATATGAAAACCTAGAAGCAGCTTCCATGCTCTATCTATCTATCTATCTATCTATCTATCATCTATCTATATCGTCCTAGATATTGGGAGAAATCCTCCCATCTTCATTCAGAGGCTGGCTTAAGCTCCACGCCCTTCAGTTCTCTTGCATGGCTTACTATCTGCTGGAACATTGACCACTAATGCAAAGAGACAGAATATTGCCCATATTGCCCAAAGAAGATATCCTGGCTTGGATCCAAAAGATTACTTGCACAGTAAGGCTTTCCCACCCTCCTCCTCATTGCAGCCCCCTGCACTCTCCAAAAGCCCCTCCTGAGCATTGGGGAGGGGCTCTGGAATGGTGTGGGAGGTGGCATAGGGAGCTGCAGCAGGACAGAGGAATTAGCAGAGATCACCTTGCATGAGCAGAAGTGCCTTTTCCGCTTGCACAAGACACCTTTGGATCCAAGCCCATTCTCAGATTTCTAATAACCAGCATGACTTGGACTGCACGTGCACAAAATTTCAACTCTGTCTGTTGCGGGACTACGGTAACAATTTTGATACATCTGAGTTTTTCTGCCAGTTTGTAAATGAAGCCACCCATGTATTATTTCATGTGGTCCGTGACATCATATGCACCTTAGATGGAGTGCAACTCACCATCAGTAAAACTAAATGCAGGTTTTGTTTATATTTTTCCATGCACTATGTCAAAAGTCAAATTAAAATGTACCCTAATTTAATCTTCACAACAGCTCTGACATATAATCTGTTTGATGCTACCTAGAGAGGGTCATAGTTTAGAGGGCTTCATAGCTATGCAAGGATCTGAATATATTTCCCATGCCCAAACCAGTGATACAACTATTGTTCCCCTAATAGCATTTCTCAGAAAGAGAAAGCCAGCAAGAGGTCTTGTTTTCTCTTAAAGACATCTTCAGTTTTTTTTAAAAAAAGGAATTAGCTTGAAATAGAGAATTTGTTGAAATACATATGATTAATTAGACTTTCTCAATTATTATTATTATTATTATTATTATTATTATTATTATTTATTGCATTTATATACCGCCCCTAGCCGAAGCTCTCTGGGCAGTTTACAAAAATTAAAAACATTGAACATAAAAAAAAATGATATACAAAACATTCAACTCGATATAATATTTCAAACACTTGCTTTGAAACTCTCATTATGGAAATATAAGATATAAACAGCTAACAGGAAACAAATTGTTCTTTGACCATAATCTGCTCTGCACATTCAGCTCTTCATTCACCTGGATTTCCTCTCCTATGAGTAAATTATACTATATTTTGCTCCAGCGAAGAAGCCAAGTGCAACGGAAAAGCATAGGTTAAGCTCTTGTAGATTACTCCATTTCATGCTGCTCAAACACAAATAAATTACTTATACTACTCAGATGTTCGCATATAGGAAATGGTATTCTTATTATTGCTAAACAGATTGTACCGTAACAAGAATCCTGGACAACAGCACATGAATAATCAGAGGCACTTGAACAAGAATTTTAAGCACAACAAATTGGCTTGATAATAAAGAAGACTCACTACTAAAATTGTTATCTTCTGTATTAACAAATATATAGAGGTCAAAATAATCATGCTAGTAAAATAAATATGAGGTCATCTGCAAAATTAAATTAGGCTGAATGAAAACCTGTAAGACTGCTTCTAAATAGTATTTTTTTTAATCTTTGTTTCATCATCAGCATCTCTGGTTCTGCTGGAAAACAGAAGTGGGTAGGGGTACTAGTGATGTTTACTCAGAGTTTTTAAACCATAATTTATATAGACAGGGCGTTGAAATTTAACAAAGGTGCCTTTTCAGCCAGTGTTCATTAGATACTAAATGAAAACAGTCTAAACAAAAATAAAAGGCTCTAACAGCACTAATCTTGTGGGTCTAGAAAAAAAAATGCCTGCTCTTTTGATTGTTTACATTACATGGTTGACACTTGATATATAATTTATCCACACATCAGTGGATAGTGTAGGTAGAAATGGGTGTAATATGCAGAAATATACACACAGAGAGATGATACCATTTTTCAGACTGTGTGTGTCTCTCTCTGTCTCTCTCTGTCTCTCTTTTCCTGGTATGAACAATTACACACAACACTGAACTTTTTACCACTGTGGTCCAATGGCTAGACTGGTGGATTTGGGATGTGAAAAACTCAGTTTCTAATGCCAGCTCAGGGCCAAAATAGATGTGATGCTAAATGCATTAAAGTGTTTAACATGTCTGACTTTTCCCTCTTAAACACAAGAAAAACATGCGGGGGGGGGGGGGGACGACAGACAATCAGAACCATGCCACACAGAGTTTATCCCACACACACACACACATCTGCACTGCCTTGGAGAAAGGGCAATATTGTGCAACTAATAGATACAAAAATACCTAAGAAATTAAATATACAAGTGTTACCCATTAAAAACATTCATGGCTTATATATTTTGCTCCTACCTTTTTTGTTACATCAAAACTGTCAGTCTCTCTTTTATTATTAAAAAGGGGAGGGAAGTCAGCTGTAATAGAAAAAGGGGGTCCATACTTAAAGTTGAAGGCAATATCAAAACATTTCCTTGGTGTCAATGGAGACTTCTTTTCATTCCCAAGTTTCAGATCTGTCAAATTTAGGATTATGAAATCTTATTTAGTAGCACACCAAAATAACTGAAAATTGGTTGGCATCTTTTACCTTTTTCAGGTTTGTTTATGGTGCTTTCTTTACTGGCTGCCTGATTTGTATTATAACCAAATATGGCAATGTGTATTTATTGTATACACATGTGACAAAAGCCCTTTAGACACTGTTCCCTATCCCTGGGCTCTTGGGTGCTACTCTTGGTTTTTAACTCTGGAATTTCCACTCTTTGTCCATTCGGTTTTTACAGGGCATCTAAATCATTATTATCAACTTATTGCTCTCTTCTGTTTTCCCCATAGTTCCTCAATCTCTTCTGAGAGTTCACAAAATCCAAATGGGGGGGGGGGGGCAATTCGTGAGCACAATCTCAGTACACCAGCTTAGAGCTGCTTTTCTGATTTTTTTAATCTATTTATTTATTTATTTTATTATTTATTACATTTCTATCCTGCTCAACATTTCAATGCTTCTTCAGTATTACCATATTACTCAGTGTCAATTTAGCAAGGTGTTTATTTTTTAAATCAATTTTATGAGCTGCACTAAAACAATTTTTAGCCTTTTTTAAAAAAAATGCACAATAGCAGCACTTAAATGAAAAAGCATTTCAGCACAAATCTAAACATAGTCAAAATAAATTAAACATACTGCTAAAATGGTGTGCTTAGGTACATTGTCACTTGCCTATCCATATGGTTATGTCACAGCCACGAGTCCAGATGAAAGAAAGTGAAATACATACACACACAAAATAGCTATACCTCTGGCGGCAAGTCAAGTTACAATTCCATATGTACCTAAAGGCAGAAGAGCAATGACTAGGGAATCCTATAAGCCACCAATGCAGAAGTACCTTCCCTGTAAATTATTCAATGTGCTCTGGAGATCAGAGACCTAAGTCATTTGCTTTTTGGCCTTGCAAACCACATCAGTAACACTGGGCAGTATCCAACAGTGTCATTCTGCAAACCCAAATAGCGCTAGCAGAGCTCTGCCAAATCTTTCCACTGAGCAAGCAGTATAATGCGCAACTGCTTCTGCAGTGGGTTGTGCAATCGCTTGCGTGACCGCACTTCCACAAATGTATCTTTAGTTGGATTCTCTTCTTCCACATAGTTCAGAACCTAGTTTCCATTAGTGGAACATCATTTACGTTAGCAGAATGGCAGAGATACTGCCCACGTCTCCCACTTTTCCTAAGAATTTGTGCATCTGATTCTTGCTCGTCCTTCTCTGCTGCTGCCAATCAGATGCTACATTCTGTTGGCACCTTTTGCTTCTACGTAGGAAATATCAGCTAAGGATCCCTGGGGCTTGTAGTTGTTGAGTAGGATGGCCACTTACACATTGCCAAAAGGAAGGAAAGGCATCACCAAAAAAGGAAAACACAGATTTGCATATGCTATTTTATATGTATAGCTGCAAATTAAGGATGAATGTTTATAACTTAAATAGAAAGACAATACATTTCTCCATAGAACTAGGGGACCAGATCTGCTGTCCGGGTGCTAATTGTAAATGGGTAACTTCAAGGCGTCTAACTCTCCATTCTTACAGTTCTTTATTTTTAAGTCGACTTGGACTGGACAGCCCTTCAGACAGAAGGTTACACTCTGTAAAGTAAAACACACGGCCACCCTATTCTTGAAAAAGTGTGTCACATAGGGTGGCATCCTTCTCTCTCTTTCTGCCTGTCCTAAAGGAAGGTCTGGGCCAGCAGCTTAATATTCAGAATATTCCTTGTTTGGTTTCTACACTTCTGCTGATTGGCTCAATCTCCACACATACTATACACAAGGACAGGGGTCAGTGACTTGGGGGGCATATTGGCCCTCTCCCCTGCTGGAAGTGGTTGCCACTGATAGCCCACCTATTCCTCCTGGAAAACAAGGCACACAGGGAACACCTTGTTTCCCAGCAGAATTGGGATTCTGGCAGCCCACCCAACAGCTGTTTTATGGTCTCTCGGAAGCCCCATTCTACAGAGAAACAGGGTGCACAAAGGAAGCCATCCTCATACCCTGATTCGAATCAACGTTTCTACTGGGAAACAAAGCACAAGGGGAGCACACCCTATTTCTGAACAGTTGTGCTCCCAACAGCCCTCCAAACAACAGCTTGACAGGCCGTTAGAAGCCCAATTCTCCTGGCGATCAAGGTGCATATTTGCTGGGATTTCGGTGGTGGCAACACATGTGGCCCATCGCTGCACAAGGTTATTGTGATTAGGAATAAGTGAGGTAATTTTTTGGTTCACACGTCAATGTGAACTTTAAAAAATGTGCACTTCCCAAACGTAAACATGAACCAGAACATAACTGGCCACTGAAATCCATACATTTCTAAGTTTGAAATGCAGTTCACATTGAAATGCATATATTTCAATAATGCACACAAAAAATTGTATTTGCAAAAAAAAAGTTTTCTTGAAGTGTGTCATTGCAAAAGTACACAGAAAAATGCAAACAAATGCAGATTTTTAAAAAAAAATGCATAGGAAAATGTGTACGTATTTGTCCAGCATAAAATAAAAAAATACAATACAATGTTCAATTGGGACTGAAAAAGCTTAACATTGAAAAAATGAGAACCTGAGGAAAACTGAGTTTGACGTATTCTCCTAGACCTAACTGTAATATCCATGTGAAAAAATATGTATGTCTAGGATTGGGACTGCAATTTAGATTTGGTTAAACCTGCATAGTGCCAAGGGCTGGGCCTTTCAAATCATGCTAGCTTTTGTTCCTAAATAAGTGTATTGAAATAGATTTGCACCTATTCCCTACCTTCCATTTAAATTCAATTTCAGCTTTCCTACAAGAAACAACTGGCTTGCCAATCATGGTGAGATTTTGATCTTGTTAAAAATATACTTTAAATGTTTTCCTTTTTTATGAGAATCTCAGTGTTTAGATACTGGCCTGGTTCACACACTACAGCCAACCAGGAGTGACTGAGCAGCATGCACCAGCAAATTTGCTTATTCATGATAAGCCAGAATTTTTAAAAGGATATTGTTTACTGTGGCATCTGAATGTACTGTATAAACATTCATGCAGTCAGAGCCAATTCAAACACTCACATGGACATTCTTGACCATGTCATAATGTAAGCTAGGTTGATAATTTGAAAGGAATCTTGTCCCCAAATCTCCCTGCATAAGGAAATCTAACAAATCAAGAGAAGGTATGCATACCCAGGTGGCATACTTGCATGGAGGATGGTAGCTGCCCCTGGGGTTTTTTATTCAATTCAGCGTTACTCCACAAAGTACAGTAATTTTACTTGACTACCACACTAGTTTCCTTGCAAAGAATCCTGTTTGACTCAGGTTTATAATCTTATTCAAACAGATTCATGGACATAACCTGACTCTAACAATCTCACAAACTGAAAGACAGATCTGCCTTTGCCTATACAATATTAACTGGGACAATTATAATTCTGGAAACTTTAAGATAGGAACCTCAATTCCAATTTAGCACTCAAAACTCATTAGAAGAGTAATAGTTAGCATGTATTTTATGTTCCTTTTAATATGCTTGAAATTACTATTTACTCAAGAAAACATCTTTTTGTATAATAGTTTTACCCCCAAATTAATAAAATATCTTGCCAGCCACTGATCCTTAGAAAGAACACTATACAAACCATGTTCAGATAGGTGGTGAGTTGAAACAAATCGAATTATGTAGCAAGAAAAGTGTACATAAATTCACAGCACCTAATTTGCAACTTTACATGGATCCCCAGAAATCCCCACCCAGATAAGTATTTTTAAAAAAGACAATATGGTAGCAACTACTAAAGTAACTTTTGGCAGTCCTAGTTCTGAGTGCTTTTAAAAAGTCACTCAACAACGGGTAGAATCATTTAAATTAACACTGAGCAGTCTCTGGACCACACCGATACAAAATATGCAAGCCAAATAAATAAGCATTAACCTACTAGCAAAGCTATTGTTTCCTAAGGATGAAAAAGCCAATGGCCAGTTTGAGCCAACCTCCTTTTCTTCATTGGAGTACCCATACATTTCTCAGCTAATGTGGATCAGTGAATGAAGTTGCATGCCTCCATAAAAGCACCCTTTTCTTGGGATCTCCTTTCCTTTGTAGATGCCAAGAATTATGCCTTGGCTGCTTAATTCAGAATGTTCCACACGTTAGTTTCCAACATGTTGAGCAACAGTGTTAACCAAGATGGATAGTGCTGTCAAAGAGAAAGCTGGTTCACCATGACAGAAACGGTGGGATACAGCGACCTTTATATTCAAAAAAATGTCCCTAAAATAGCATGAAGTGGTTCTTTAACTTTTCTTGCTTTTTTATGTTTGGTAACTCAGTGTAATGTTTCTAGGCTCTATTTTATATGTATGTTTTATTTGTAATTAAATTTGCTGACAAACAATAGGAATCATCACACTGCTTTGATTAAAAAACTCCTTCCCAATTCTGCCTTATTAGTAGCCTATTTTCCCAAGATGCTTGGGTTTTATTTACACCAAAGTTCATATAAAACATGTACACATTTCTTACCTGTGATATTAGAGGACATAATGAAAATATTGGTTGATATCTAAATACAAATTTAAAATCCATTCGTAGCCCAAGCTAGGGTGACCAGATTTTGGAAACCAAAATCCAGGTCCAAAATGGCCACCCAAAGGGGGCATGCCCACCAACATGTCCGGCCCCCAGGGGACAGGTCCAGCCCCAAGGGGCGTGCCCACCCAAACATAGCCTTAGTCACATGGCTGATTTCACAGCACACAATTAAGACAAACATGTGCTACCTTAATATTAAAATCACAGAAATAAAGAACAAGTGATTCACCGCCCTTGGAGCCACCAGCCTCCACTGACTGAGCTAGATAATAAAACAATGGCCTGACTTGGTAGAAGGTGTTACGCTCTGCTCCAAGTACTCTCTTTCCAGGAGGTAAGGATAGCAGCTAGGAGATTCAGGACAACTGGTGGCAAATTCAGGAAGTACTTCTTCACACAGCGCATAGTTAAACTGTGGAATTCATTAGCACAAGACTTAGTGCTAGCCACCAATTTGGATGGCTTTAAAAGGGGATTAAACAATTTCCTGGAGGAGAAGGCTATCAATGGCTACTATTCCTGATGGCTATGTGCTACTTCTAGTAACTGAGGCAGTAAACCTGTGTGTGCACCACTTGCTGGGGAACAAGAGTGGAAGGGTGCTGTGTGTTGCACCGTGTCCTGCTTGTGATTCTCATGATTAAAAAGCAAACAATCCACTGCTGCCTATAAGCAGAAAGTTTGTTGTCCTCTTTGTTGTCCCCTAACCCAAACCCCCCACTGAAAACATAAAATTAAAAAAAAATTAAAAAGGCAGGCCGGCTGGCCGCCATGTGCAGCTTCTCCTGGATGGGGAAAGGCTGGCTGGCTGGCTTTTCTCCAGCCGCGCGAAGCGTCCCACCAAAGCAGACCCCACCCCCAAAAAACATAAAAATTAAAAATTAAAAAAGGCCGCCCATAGGGTTGCCATATTCTGGATCCACAAAACTGGGACCATTTGGTGGGGGGGGGGGGGCTAGGATTTTTAAAAAACTGAGCAATATTTAAAGGCCGAGGGAAAGGAAGAAAGCTATCTAAGCTTTAGTTATCTAACAGTGCAATCCTATGCATGTCTACTCAGAAATAAATTCCATTGAATTAAATAGGACTTATTCCCAGGTAAGTATGTATAGGATTGCAGCCTAAAGTACTTAAGCATCTGCAAATAAATAATAGGCAAAGAACAATTTAAGCAATCAAACAGAAACATGACACTAAATTACATTTCTCCACTAGTTCTCAAAAGCTAGAGGAGAATTCAATACGGGGACTTAACCCCACACCAATTGCCCAAGTAGCTACCATAGAATATTAATATTAAAAGATATTGTTTAATCCCAAAGTAGTCATCTACTTCATGTTCAAGTGGTGGCTCTAGCAGAATATGGACTGTTCGTGTTCGGTGCCACTAGCTGACAAGATCAAAATGAACTGTAAATAACAACAATGATAATAATGTTGCTTTTCTTAGACATATTTAAAAGGCAACACCCCCCTCCCACACACACAGCCCAAATTAAAGGCATGATCCAATGAAAGATAAGTACTTTTAAAGTTGCAATTCCATGCATGCCTACTTGGGAGTAAGACTCGTTGAACACAGTGGGATTTATGTCTGAGCAAACATGCATAGGGTTCTACAATCTCATCGGTTTCAATGGGAGAACGTTAAATGCCTGCTTTTCCCTGCCCATTTACCTAGGAGCAAGCCCCACTGCAGACAATGGGACTTACTGCATGTCTACTCAGAAGTAAGTTCCAGTGAGTTCTATGGAAATTATTTCTAATTAAACATGCATAAGTTTAGATAGCTAAAAGTATTTATAATAACTGGATCGTGCCCCTACATGTATATTTTTTGTTTTTGTTTTTAAAATACAAATGAAAATCTCCTTTACTGTATTTTATTCAGTTAAAATGAAAGTCTGCTTTTGTGCTTTGTTGCAAAGTAATGTTTCTGTTGTTTTCTTTCTTTTTAATTGAGAAATATTTTTCTACACACATAACACAACTGTATCCAAAGAAAGCTACTTCACATTTTTGCAAAGCGGAATTTTAAATTAAAACATTCACAACTGTAAATCCAGACATCTTAAATGTCAGTTTAAGCAATTTACTTCCAAGTAACAGATTTGAGGCTTGCAACCCAAATCCAAGGAAATGGATATTAGAAGGATGATTTTTTCGGGAAGGACTTTTCTTTCACCCTCCTTTCCTTTCCTTTCCCCTCCCCCCTCCCACACCTTACAAAACTCTCTTTCTTCCACCACAAACAACCTAGGGGCTCCAACGCTTACCCCAAAGCACTGGCCACAAAGTCCTTTGCAGTGCATGGGACTCTCATGCAGCCTGAGAAGAGCAGGTGTGCTTTTCCTTGCTGCTGATGTTCGTTTTCTAAGCAGCCTCAGCAGGCACAAGAAGGATGAGTCATGGTGAGTGACTCATCTGAGCTGGTGGAGCAGCAGTGATGCTCTGAAAAAGGCAGCAGATGGATCCGTGTTTTTCTCTGCTGCTGCTGCTCCCCTGAGCAGGTTCAAGGCTCCATTTTGGGGGTTTGAATTTCTCAGACTCCGAATCCAGGATTTATGACCCACCGGCCGGGACATTTTAGAATTGATTGGAATCCAGGACAATTCCCCCGAGGGCCGGTCAGCCGGATCGCCCCAGTTTTCCCGGTTAGGACCGGGAAACCCCGGGCGATCTGGTCATCTTAGCCCAAGCCTAACCAGCTTTACTAAGAAGTTACTCCTAGTGAAATAATGTGACTTATTTCCAAGTAAACATGCTTAGAAATAGTCTTAAAATTAGTTTTACTGTACAAGTCATCCCAAATTATTTATCAAAACAAGCTAAGAATATAGATTTTTCATGATCCAATAGGAATTTCATTCCATTTTAAACTATCTACCAAAATACAAGGATGCATAATTTCAGCCACTTGTGTGAGTGTGTGTGTGAGAGAGAGTGTTTTGGATAGGGCTGAAATGTTTAGTTGATCAATCAGTTTAATTGATCAATCAATTTTAAAAACTTATGCTCAATGAAAAAGGTGCCCGGATTAAACAGGGTAGCAAACTTAAATTTTACTTTTCAAGTACTTATAAAACTGCAGCTTAAAAAGAGAAATTCCCTCTTTTCTCATACACAGTATAGAATTCTTTTCTTATATTCTACCACACATGTGTAGTGTCTAAAGCATGTGTCTTGCTATTGTTTTTACTCACGTCAATTTATTACTATGCCCAACTGCTTGACTTACTTCAAGTAGTTGGGCATAGGATTGCAGCTTTAATGTGTGTTTCCACATGATTCCTTGTTCACATTAATTAGCTCCTTCCTAGGTTCATTGCTAGCTTCCGTATTTGCTTTTAGAAAGTTCCCCGACTATGAGGATCTTCTTGTATGCTATCAAATAAACAAATGCTTTCATGCAGTACCTTGTGCCTGAGCTGCAGAGCTGTGAGAATATCCGAGAGCCAAGAGCGCAGTCTCCACCAGCTGACTAAAAAGCACATCTTTGCGAACCAGAACAAACTCTGCGTGTTCTTCTCGATTATCATATTCAAGAGAAGTATCCAGCTGCTCCACCACACAAAAGACAGGGATCATCAAACCTGGAGAGAGAAAGACGATTGAATCCAAAATTAGAGAATATAAGATGAGCTGCTGGATCGAAGAAAAGGACAATTCTAGAAAAGGATCTCATTTTAAAATGTGGCCAGGCAGCCAGATACCTTTAGGAAGCCCACAAGTATGGTATGAAGGCAACAGCTCTCCCCTATTATATGCCTGACAGCAACTAGTATTCACAGGTATACTGCTTCTGAACATGGAGATTCTATGAGAGACATATTTTCTCGGGTTTTGTCTAACATTTCTTTTAAAAGCCATCTAAGCTTGTAGCCCTCACCACAGGTTATTTGTTTATTAATTAAAGTATTTCCCCACCTCTCACAATTAAGAACACCTGAGGCAGCTATCATACAAACATGCAAACCAAATCAAAACAGTAAAACAGATTCAATCAGCAAACAGAAGTAAGATAAAACTCCATTAAAAACTAGAGAGAATAAAAATGTCTAAATGTTGCTTACATTCAGTTACAGTGGGCACCTGACAAATTGACAGGGGTAGGAAGTTCCAAAGATGAGGAGCCACCAACACTGAGAAGGCCCTACTCCAGTTTGCCACCAAATGAAACTCAAAAATCTGAGGTAACCTCCAAAGAGGTTCTGACCAGTCAAGCCAGCTCATATGGAAGGAGATGGTCTTTCTAGTACCCACGCCCAGTTTATGGTATTCCCTACCACAGTATAATTGGGTATTCTTGTGTGAAATAGTACTTTCTGTTCTAGCAAAAGGATTACAAAAGACCTTCTATCATGATTATTAAGGATTAATAAATCGATTATGAAATGACCTTCTGAAGAAATTTATATCATCTGAAGTCATTTAAGATAAATCAAACAAATTACAATCAATATCAATGCCCTAACCACCAACTCCTAGGTCCAGTTCACCATAAATCAAGTATATTATTCATTATTTGTATTGTATTTAATTGTGTAAAGTGCTTTCCAAGCCTGAGGAATTCCTCCTCAGAACAATCCAGTTAAATGCATCACTAGTTTTCCTAATTTATATAGGGAGAATTAAATCTGAAAATTGTGACTTGGTTAGAAGTACCCCCTGATGTTATCCCGGACTTGAATCCTGGCCTCCCAAGTCTTAAAGACAGGTGTCAATACCTGGTCCTCACATTACAGTGCCCACATGTATTGATGCCTGTCCTGGGCAATCCTGACCATCAGCAGCAGCAGTACAAAAATAACTAAAGTATATCCATTCATAATAACCCTTCACAGCATCATTAATTTTAGAAAGGGGGTGAGGGAGATACTTTTTTACTTTGTGGCAGCCAGCTATGCCGCACAAGTCACTTGCATCTCAGAGAGCAAAGGGCTTTGTGTGTTGTCGCCGCCAAAGTTCGTGAGGAATAGAAATGGCGAAGGAGACAAATGCAGAACAAGGAAGCCAAGTAAAAAAGGAGAACTGAAAAATGTGGATAAGAAAGAGAGCAAGAGAGTGTCCTAACTGAGTGAAAAAAAGGCTAACAAAAAACGTGATAGAAACAGGAGAGGATGTTAATTGAGAATGGACCAAATAAAAATCCCAGTGATTTAAAATGCAAAAAGAAAATGTTTTTACACAGTTAACATGATGTGTTCCTCTTGAGTTACTGAAAATGTAAAAGTGGACCTCAGAATTATTTAAGTTGTGTGTCTTGGCAGATGCACAATTCAAATTTATCTACTGAATCACACTAACACTCTGCTGCATCTAGGTTTTAACATTTTTAAACTACATCAAAGTAATGTTGTCGAAATTAAAATGCACAGTTCCATTAGCATTCAAATTGATTTCTGCAGCTAGGACCATTCTGGTCATCTTTTCTGTAGACATTTACAGAACTATAAGAATGTTCTACTTTTCTAAAGACTGATGCTGCTAATACATCCTTTTGGTATCCAGGAAGACTAAGTTTGGTTTTGAAGTTTTTACTGCACACTTTAAGCATGGATAAGATCAAAAAGATTTTGACAACACTTGTTCAGACTTTCAAATATGGATGTGCTCCCCCTTTTGGAAATAGTCACACAATAATTGTCAAGAAGAAATGGAAGTATTCTGTTTCAGTAGTTTTTCTAATTTAAGCGACTCTGCCGAACCTCTGCAAAATATAACTTGCTTGTTCTTACTTAACCTACCTTCAGGCACGACATTGTATTTTTAAAAGAAGTTTTATAGAATGGAGGGCCTGTGCTGGAAAAGGCGGTTGTCTTTGTCTAGTGGCGACTTAAATTGCTGTAATCTATTATCTTGGACCATGGTATTACATTTCCCACTTAGTTGCTTGTGTTGGGAATAACTAGGTCTACTATAAAGGAGAAAGGCAGACCTAGCAAAGGGGACAAAGCACATGAGGTAGAGCAGAAGTCCCTCAGCACTTGCAAGCCCATCCTAGGCAGATGGTCCAGAAGGATACCATACTCAAGGGTACAAACAGTCCTGGAGAATCAATGAGTCTCACTTCCTCTTTATCTCCTGGCGCAGGTCATCCACCAAGGTGACCAGGGCAGTTCCAGTTCCATATCTGGGTTGGAAGCCAGACTGGAACAGAACCAAACAATCAATTTCATCCAAGGAAACTACAGTAAACATCCCAGCATAGGGGTACCCAATCTTTTGGGGTCAGTGAGCACATTCAGAATGCTGAAAGTGTTGCCCATACTCTCACAACATGGCTGCCATGGGTCCCATGCCCATTCACAAAATGACTTTCATGTTGGGCATGGTCAGTCACAAAACTTTCATTTTTCAGAAATGAATGTGAGACCTAAAGAAAAGTAACTTACCCAAGAACCTAAGTACAAGACAGAGGTAGGTCTAAGCTCCTACACACCAGATCATTCATTTGAACTCAACTAAAGGTGACACTGAAGAGCAGCTCTTTGCTTTGCAGTATATTGGCCTCCCAGTTTAAAAACAGTGTCTTCAATTACACAAAAAATGTTAAGAAATAAAAATGAGGAGAGGCAGGATGCCTGGTGGGCACCAAGAAAGGTGTCCATGAGAGAGCCCAGTCCTGTTAAGATCATTAGTATCCAGAATGGGGAATCAGTCTATTTCTGGTCTGTGTCGCTTTCCTATGTGTTCATCCATAAGTCTGTTCTATTTTTGCATTAATCTGTATCTTTTTTTTTAAAAAAAAAATTCAGATGATAATTTGTACTTAAATGCTATTTTAAATGTATTTTCTCTAAAAATAGGTGTTATTAAATGTATTTTGATATGTTAGGGCCAAGAATTACATTGCAACATTTGAAAAATGGTAGTCCCTGGTGCCTTGAAGGAAGCAGTGGGGCGACCACTCCTGAAAAAAACCTCCCTTGACCCAGAGATTTACGCTAACTATCATCTGGTCGCAAATATCCCATTCTTGAGCAAGGTGCTTGAGAGAATGGTGGCGTCCCAATTGCAGGCACTCTTAGATGAAACTGATTATTTGAATCTATTCCAGTCTGGGTTCAGGCCTGTTTCAGGCCTGGTTTTGGGACGGAATCAGCCTTGGTCGCCTTGATGGATGACCTTTTTCAGGAGAGACAGGGGGAGTGCAACCCTGTTACTTCTTTTCAATCTCTCAGCGGCTTTCGATACCATTGACCACGGTATCCTCCTGGACTGTCTTCATGAGTTGGGAGTTAGAGGCACTGTTCTACAGTGGTTCGACTCCTGCTTACAGAGTTGGTTCCAGAGAATAGCATTGGGTGACTGCACTTCAGCCTCATGGCAGCTGAACTGTGGCGTGCCACAGGGCACCATCTTGTCCCCGATGTTATTCAGTAACTATATGAAGCCTTTGGGAGCGGTCATCAGGAGATTTGGGGCAAAGTTTCACCAGTATGCTGATGACACCCAACTCTATTTCTCTGTAATATCTGAATCAGGAGAGGCCGTGAATGTTCTGAACCAGTGCCTGGATACAGTTATGGCTTCAATGAGGGCCAATAAACTGAAGCTGAATCCTGATAAGACAGAGACCTTGTGGGTTGGTGGTTCTCAGGTCGGGAATTGGGGTGTTTGCCTGTTGTGGATGGGGCTGCACTCCCTCTGAAGGAGCAGATCCATAGTTTGGGGGTGCTCCTAGATCCATCTTTGTCACTGGAGACCCAGGTGGCCTCGGTGGCTCAGAGCGCCCATTATCAACTTTGATTGGTACACCATCTTCGCCCATACCTGGATAGGGATAGCCTAGCCACAGTCATTCATTCACAGGTAACCTCACGATTAGACTACTGTAATGTGCTCTATGTGGGGCTACACATGTGTGTGGTTCGGAAACTGCAGCTTGTGCAGAACGTTGCCGCTAGGGTGCTCACCAGAACACCTAGCTCTGCCCACATAAAACCTATGCTAAAAGAACTGTACTGGCTGCCTGTTAGCTGCCGAGCCATGTACAGGGTTATGGTATTATCCTATAAACCCCTAAACAACTTGGGACCAAGATACCTAGCAGACCGCCTTCCCTTATACACACCCAGACAACATTTACAATCGTCAGAGGAGGTCCTGCTCATCATTCCAAGATGAACAGAATGTCATCACAAAGAACCTCATGGCGGGCCTTCTCTGTAGCAGCACCCACCCTCTGGAAAAACCCTCCCTCGTGCAGTTCAGGAGGCAGAAAATATATCATCTTTTAAACGCCTCTTGAAAACACATCTTTTTAGACACGCTTTCCCTGGATTATAACTTTTCCTTTTCCTGGTTTTATATGACATTTCAATAAACAAAATTAAAGTTTCAAATTCTGACTTTGTATCTTGTGATTTTAATTGTTTTAATTGTGAACTGCCCAGAGAGCCTTGGCTGTTGGGCAGTATGTAATAAATAAATACAAATCTGAAAGCTGGCAGATAATTCCACATAGTAGTCTCGGAGGTGTGGATCAGGCAATTTCACACTGGAATTCACAAAGATCTAATTCTTCAGTCATCCCCAATTAATACATGAATTGGACTAAATGCTAATGTTACTTCATCCAGGAACTTTTAATAATAATCTTATTCTAATAGGCATGGAAAGGGAGCCATGCTCGTCATCAACATGTGGCATGTTGTACCTAAAGAGGTACAAGAAATTAACACCACTGTCTGTTTGAGGTAAAGGTGGAGCCATCTTCTAGATAGAGAAGGGGGCAGTTCAGTTTATAGTTCATACTTTTTCTTTCATTACAATCAATAGGACATGAATATAAAAGTAGTCAATAGGTTTGAACGGAACTCTTTCTTCCTGTGATCTGTCGTCTTTCAGGCGCTCAATAAGAATGAAGTAACACAAAGGGCACTTCCGGATGAGACTGCAGCACTATGGCTGAACAAGCCAGACAATTACTCACAAGCAAGCGCAATTACCAGCAAATGAACTAGGAGGGCTCCAGTTTGGAGGGAGGCTTTGCCAAGAGTGCCTGCAGTGGGCTGCCTTCTACTTGAACAGCAGTGGGACTTACCTCCCAAAAGTGACACCTGCCCAGACCCCTCTCTACAGTGCTCCTCTGTAGGGGGTGCTGGAGAAAGGGGATCAGGTCAGGCATCAGGAGTGGGCCCCATTGGGAAGCCAGGGCCCCAGCATCTACCGAAGGATACCAAGTGATGATGCCAGCCCTGTTCTCACCCTCAGCAGCTGAGATTGTTTCTTATATTTCCCTGGGGGTATTGACAGTGATGTCACTGGCAACTATTGGATAGTGCCTGTGACATGTAATCATGGTGCTGCAATCCTAACATGTATCATTTTGACCATACACATATCTGACATTTTCTTCTGTTTAAACTTCCCATCACCATTTCCCCTCATAGCGTACATGAAATACTTTGCAGTTCTTAAGCATATGCATCCTACATTTTAAAATAAATGCTAGTCAACAAGGTTACTTCCTAGCATTGCTATTGTCACCTCTTTCCAGATGTAACACTAACTGTCTGCCGAGTTAGAACATAAGGTTTCCCACCTTGGAGCAGCCAAATGATTCACACATAATGCTAACCCATGGTAGGCTGACCATCTGAAAAGGAGGACAGGGCTCATGTAACTTTAACAGTTGTAGAGAAAAGGGAATTTCAGCCAGTGTCATTTGTATGCAATTAGTTCCTGGTGAAATTCCCTCTTCATCACAACAGTTAAAGTTGCAGGGACCCTGCCTTCTTTTGTATCTGGTCACTCTAGTATAGTGCCTGCACCTTTAACTGTTGTGATGAAGAGGGAATTTCACCAGGAACTAATTGCATACAAATGACAATGGCTGAAATTCCCTTTTCTCTACAACTGTTAAAGTTACATGAGCCCTGTCCTCCTTTTCAGATGGTCAGCCTAACCCATGGTTTATTTAACTCATGAGTTGTTGAATTCTGGGTTATTGTGCTATGCGAACATAGCTACACTAACAAATCATGGCTTGTCAACCATGAACAACACAGGGCCTGTTCAGACAACACGCTAAACCATGGTTAAGCTGCTAAACCTTTTGCAGCAAATGATTAGTGAACATGTTTAAACCATGGTTATGTAGCCACCATGGTTAGGAATGGTTCACGCAACATGCTAAGTCATGGTTCACATGACATGCTAAGCCATAATGTTTAGCTTAATAATGCTTAACCACCATGGCTTAGCGTTTCGTCTGAACAGGGTCACAGAAAGAGAACCCATGGTTTGTTGTTGGGTTGTGAACTCTGGGTTATTCTGGGTTGTCATTACATATGAATCCAGAACTGTGGATTGTTCATGGGTTATTTCACCAGGTTACTGAAGCAGCGGGGCAAGAATGGTTAAAAAAAAAAAAAGCCCATAGCAATTGCCAAATGTCATTACTATAACATAGTGGCATTTGGAATACAGGGAAGGAGAAGGCAAAGGAGGAGGGATACAAACAACGCAGTTTGTTCAAGCATCTGCCAAACCCTGAACAGGGCAACAACCATGTGTTAAGCATGGATTAAATAAACTATGGATTAGCATTATGTGTAAACCAGGTCACTATGTTGATTTGAGAATACCTCAACAAGAGCAACTAAATAGCCAATTGTCCTATCATTGCATTGCACCATGTTTGCATATTCTCATCTTCCACCCTAGGTGATGGCAAGCTACCTGCGTATCCTAGTACAATATGAAAATACCCAGTTAAGAGTAGGGTATAACATACATTTATTTCTTTTCAAATTAAAATCTATCTTAAAGTAAAGCTAAATATTGTGATCTAATAAGTTGTAGTGTTTCCAAACAAGAGCTGGGTTTGTTTTAAGAGCACAGTATTACAGCAAAATTTATTATACTTGGGTTCACTTGCAAGGAACTCACATTCTAGCCTTCAAAGATTACAACTGTAGATTTAAGACTATCCAGATTTCTATTGGAAATGACCAATCTAAAGACATATGCTCTTATGTAAATGTAGTCCATCAGAATTATTAAAACCTGAGAAGAAATGGAGTTTGTTCTGAGAACAAATGGGAATTGTGCATCCCAAGATTACCAATATCTCCCCCTCCACCTTTCAACCAAGACAGATAAAAGTATTACATTAGCAGTAGGATGTCAGTGATTGAACATTAATAAACACTTATAATGTATAAATGAAAGTTCCAAGTACCCTACAAGCTGCTGTTAGTCTAAAATGGAAGCAAAAGCTTCAGAACTCTAAGAGGGGAGAGCATGAGTCAGATACATAGGTTCATCTTCATAATGCTGTAATATGGTTTAGCATTACATGTGAACATAGTTATTCTGTCTACCATTCCGGAGATGTAGAGCAAAGCAATTCCCCAGTTGTTAGGGATCAAAAGCAGGAGGATGGTATTGCACTTGCATCCTACTTGAAGGTTTGCCGCAGGCAGCTGCTTCACAATGTAAAACAACCCATATTGGATTCGACCAAGGGTTCATCTAGTCCAACATTCTGTTCACACAGTGGCTAACCAGTTACCTATGAAAAACCCACAAGAATGATATGAGTGTGATAGCACCCCCCACCCCCATTTGTATTCCCCAGCAACTGGTATATGGAGGCATACTACCTCAGATACCAGAGGTAGGATATCGCCATCGTTACTAGTAGCCATTCACATTTTTATCCTACATTAATTTGCCTAATCCCCTTTTAAAGCCTCCTAATTAATGGCCACCACTGCATCCTGTAGTAGCAAATTCCATAGTTAATTTTATGCTGTGTGAAGTACTTCATTTTATCTGTACTGAATTTTCCATCAATCAGGTTCATGGGATGACCCCATTGGGTTCTAGTATTATGAGAGAGGGAGACAAATCCACTTTCTCCACAACATGCATAATTTTGTATACTTCTATCATGTCTCCCTTTACTCGCCATGTTCCTAAACTAAACAGGCCCAGACATTGTAACTTATCTCATTGGAGTATTGCTCCAGCCCCTTGATCATTTTAGTTGCCCTTTTCTGCACCTTTTCCAACTCTAAAATATCATTTTTTGAGTGTAGTGACCAGAACTGTGTACAGTATTCCAAATTAGGTTATGTGTGGATTTGTATAGTAGCAGTATGATATTGGTAGTTTTATCTTTGATTTCATTCCTAATTATGCCTAACACAAGTTTGCTTTTTCACAGCAGCTACACACTATGGCCCCCTCCACAAGGATGTGCTTTTGCGCCCGGTTCGGGGATTATGCGCATTTTCGCGGAGGCGCATTTACGCCTAATCCCTCTGCACGGGAGGCGGCGAGAGGCGGCGAAGCGCATTAATTGATGTCCAAAAAGCGCTTTAGAAGACGTTAATGCGCATAATCGCTTGTTCACACGGCGAAAATGCGCTTTAACGGCCGGAGAAAAATAAAAGTCGCTATTTAACGCGCATTCGAAAATGCGCATTATCGGGGAGATAACGCGCCTGTACGCCCGTTTTGCGCTCCGCTGGTGTGGAGGTAAAATTTATAATGAGCCTTCAAGGCTCATTAAACGTCTCGTGTGGAGGAGGCCTATGTTGATATTTTCACTGATCTGTCCACTACAACCCCAAGATCTCTTTCTTGGTCAGTAACTGCTAGCTCAGATCGGAATATACTTGAACTTGGGATATTTTGTCTCAACATGCATCATTTTACACTAGCTTGCACTGAAGCACAGTTGCCATCTTTATTTATTTATTTATTTATTTATTTCATTTCTAACCCGCCTCTCCATCTAGATCGAGGCGGGGAACAACACCAAATATAAATATAAAACAATAAAATAGATAAACCGTTAAAACAGATAAAAACAAATACATTATTAAAAACATCTTAAAATTAAACTGGATAGGCCTGTTTGCACATAATGTTTGGACTAGCTAGGGCTTTGGACTGATTCAGCATGATTCTTTTTATGTTTTTATATTTAACCCCTAAACTTGCAGTGTTTCATTAGTTTCTGGTATGTTCCAAAACTCAACACTACAAGTACATAATTTCCATCACGTAATAGTTGCTGTTCTTCTGACCAACATCCTGCATATCATAAATAAGATCTGGAATGCTACATTGCCTCCAATTGATTTTCAGTCTATATACCTGATATACAATTACATTTGGCAAAATACAGGCAATGAGCTATAATTGGTTTTTAGAATAAAATGAATGGCATTTCTCCAACAAACTATGAACACTTCCTCTAGGAGATAAATAATTATATTATTATAATTCTTTTTACAGAAGACACAGGCAATTGTTCTGGAGGTGTTTCTTCCTTCTCCTGGAAACAAACTGAAACCAAACAAAACACAGTTTCTTACATATACTAATAATTATACTTTCCAAACACTTTTAGACTGTATAAAGGAAACTGGATTTTAAACCTGCCCCAAATTTGTAGTGACTAAACAATTCCTTCCCCCCGCACCACATTGAACTCTGGGAAGTAAACAAACATCCCTTTATGAGCTGCTTGCTTTAAGGTCATGATAGATAACAGACTTCAACGAATGTGAGAATTTAGTTAGAAAATATACAAGAAGATATACAACATAAGACAATCCAAACCAAGAAAACAAAAATATAGGACAGAAAGAGAGCTGATGGCTTTGATTGTTACAAGATTTGGAAACATAGACGTTAAAATATCCTAAAATTATGCTTAATGTCCATGTAATATGGACATTATGCCATCGTTGAAGAAGGACACAGTGGTACAAATATTTGATTAAGTAAAGGTGTTAACAAGAATTTGTAACAGGATTACAGTTTGAAGTGGGAGCAAAACTAGAACACACCTTTCCTATTCTATCAAATAAGTTCACCTTCCTCATGGCCTATCACTGCACCACGATGTTGTAGTACATTTATCTGTGGTTTCCATTAAATCACAGCTACCGTTTGCTCTAAAAATGTAATAAATACCCACTTGGGTCAATAACCCACCTTATGAACAAGTTATTTACCAACAGATAGATTAATACGATTGCCATCTTATTATTTCAGCATGTTTCATGTCTAAACAAAATCTATTTCTTTTCTAAAGATTCTTTGTTCCATAAAAGGGAAGGTAAACCAACACAAAAAGTGACAGCCATTTTTGGAGTACAGTGCATTTGATTTCATTCAAATAAATGCAAATGCAAGGAGAATGCATACAGATTGGCTGTAGAGAGTAACTGTATACAAGGTCCAATGCCATTGTACAGGCTGCCATTCCCACACACCAAGTGTGGGAGTGGCAGGAAACACTGAACAAAACTCTCGCTCCCTCCCTACAAATCACAAAAATACAAATTATATCTTGTTTTAAACTGTAGCCAGTTGATGCCCAAGACCGCACAAAAATTCATCAGGAAAGCAGGGTGAAAGGGCACTGAGTAAGTATCTTGCACCAAGGCTGGATTGGATCATGGGGAGCATACAGAGCCATACTGCCTGAATGCATATAAACCAGAGGTGTGGATAGGGAAACAACGATTAGGCAGTGGAATCCTCCATATGTAGGTGGACTGTATCATGCTCAATGCATTTGATTGAGAAGTCATGGCTCCACTTAACTTGAAGAGATAGTAAGAACAGACTTTAACTTGATTGCATTTTTAAAAAACGACACCTGATTTCAAAATAAAACCTGGATCTAAAACACTTGTAGTGCAAACCAATGAATGTCTATTCCAAAATCCGACCCACTGAGTTCAATGAGACTCAATCCCAGGTAAATTTGGATTCCAACCTTAATGTAACTAAAATGGGGGAGAAAATAAAATCAAAAGGCATCAGATTTATTAGGGATGATCAGTCTGAAACAAAAACAACAGACCAATGCTTATCTTTCCTCCTGGTCTCTCCATCATATATGTAGTTATGAGCAGCAATTAAAAAAAAATTTTTTTTAATTGTTTAAGAAACCGGAGGAAAGGACAATACTGCAAGACAGTTATATTCTCCAGTTTCCTCCCTGACCAAAAGGCAATTATAACACTCAGCTATTTAAAGTTAATTTTCATCACAGGCAGCCATAGCTCCCAGGAAAAAGCAACCCTATATGGACAAGAGATTCAAAAACTGAGATGCTTTCAGATACTCCAGACAATTACTGGACAGTATCTGAGAAATGCACTTCTGCTTGTTCCTCCACAGGTACCAATAGTACGGAGGCAAAGAATCTTTTTCCCTCTTCCCGAGTGGGAGAAGGAGAATGGAAAGGCAAACTGGGAACAGATGTGCAGCATGCACTTGGTAGGGAGGGTTAAGGCTGCAGATTAGCAAAAGGAGCGCATAGCCTAAAATATATTCAAAGTCATGGGAATTTTTTTTTAAAAGTGGGAAATAATAAGTGATACATTCTGGTAGGCCAGGAATGTCCAACATCTATATGCAAGGAGATGGATTATTTCCAAACAGTAGTATCTAGCGGAGGGGTGTCACAAAACAGTATTTTGTCACACAGCCAACCCCTTTCACGGGTGATTAGGAAGTTCTAGCAATAGAGTCTCCTTCCATACCTGTCTAACCCAAGTTCTCCATATACACTGGGTGGGAAAAAGTAGTTCTGACCCCTGATTTACAGTGTACATTGTACACCAAAGGCAGGATATTGCTCTGAAAAATGCATATTAAAAAGCAAGCGCAAACCCAATTCGGCTATTTCTTAACACAACTTAGCCATTTCATTTGTTGTTTTACAAATAGGCCACATCACTATATAATAACATGAACTAATGGAAAATACACTAATATCACACTTCAAACGAGTGATGCATTTTAGAAATAGTATTATAGATGCTTTTCTAAAAACTACCTAGTTAATATATACTGGCACTTTTGATACCCATATAGCATTAAAAATGGTCCAGAGGGGAGATAATTAAAGTGAATTCCATGTGTAACTATAATTTTTTAAATGCCAATTTCTATGCCAAATTCCACCCACAATTAATTTTAATGATCACATTATAATGTCTTAAAAGTGCAGCTACAAATAGACCTTGTACTGAAATATTAAGATGTCATCTTATATAACTTTAGAGTAAAAACTTTTTCCAAAACATGAAGAATCTACTCATGACTTACAAGGCTAGAAAAACCCTGCAGAATTTAAAGAGCAGCACTCTTTTACTTTATTTAGGATTATTTGTTTACATATGTTCACTGGAACTATTATTATTAGTTCTTATTTCTACTGCACAATATATTATATGAAGTGAATGACAGTTAAACATTCTACAATTTTTAGGACTGGAATGATCAATTGTGCAGCCAAATACTGTAATCAGACAACCTAACAATATTGGATTATGCACAAATAATCTACAAATCCAGAAAGCCTTTATATCAGTGGTATTTAGGAGCAGGAATACCCTGCCCTATCTATACTTTAAACACCATCACATTTAAAATCAAATGCCTTTGATTTATATGTGTGTGTGTGTGTGTGTTTTCTTTAATTTCAGCTGAAATAAAAGTTTGATTAATTAGGCTATCACTGGCCATGTCTACACCAGCCATTTATCCCGGGGTTGTCTCTAGGTCATCCCTGTGCATCCATATGACACACAGCGGATCCTGGGATCAACTGGGCACGACCTAGAGATGACCCCGGGGTAACTGGAACCGGGGATAACCCGGCTTTCCCACAGTCCCGAGACCATACCGAGGACTGCGAGTGATGTGGCCACCACTCCCAGGTCATCCCTTCCTCTCCACAAGTAGTTGGGCTCTTAAAACGAGCACAGAGCTGTGCAGGGGCAATTGGGGGTGGAGGGAACAGTTCAAAGGATTTTTTTTAACTTACAGGCGCTGGAGCCCAATTGTACAACAAGCTCCGTTCTTTGGGGGGGGGGGGGGGAATGGCATCCGCAATGTCCCTCTTGCCTTCCAGGATGTCGTGCATCTGTCTAGACACTGGGGGAGGATCACGGAAGCACATAAGTCCATCCTACCCCCTCCCTCTCTCTACACCCTTACATGTAGCTAAGCCCACTGTCATTTATTAATTTAGTTATTTATTTCAACTTTATACTGCCCATCAACTGAAGCTCTCTGGGCAGTGCACAGTTATACCTAATGAAAGCCAAGAACTATTTACCACTAAAATGTGCAAATAGCTAGAACATAAAAACATAAGAGCCATGCTAGATCAGACTAAAAGCCTATTTAGTCCAGCATTCTGTTTGCAGTGGCTAGTCAGATGCCCACAGGAAGCTCACAAGTAGAACATGAATACATCAGCACCTTCCTCCATTTGTCCCCAGCAACTGGTATTCAGAACCATACTGCCTCTGAAACTGGTGGAAATATACAGCCATCATGACTAGTAGCCATTCATACCTTTAAACTCCATGAATCTGTCTATTAAAGCCATCCAAGTTGGTAGCCATCACTTCATCTTTTGGTAGCAAATTCCATAGTTTCATTATGCACTGTGTGATGCAGTACTTCCTTTTATTTGACCTGAATCTCCCACCATCAGCTTCACGGGATGGCCACAAGTTCTAGCACTATAAAAGAGGGAGAAAAATGTCTCCCTATCCACTTTCTCCCCACCAGGTATAATTTCATAAACCTCTATAATGCCCCATCCCCCTCCACCTACTTGACTTTTTTCTAACCTAAAAAGCCCCAAACATTGTAACCTTTCCTCACAAGGAACTTGTTCAGCCCCTTGATCATTTTGGTTGCCATTTTTCTGCATCTTCCAGGTGCAGAAAAGCTCTAATTCCAGGTGATTTCATTATTTAATTTGATTGTTCCATCATTAACTTGATTGAGGTTTTTAACTCATGCTCACTGCAATTCTTCCAAATTAATGCTTTGATATTTAACAATACTTGACCAGTCAAATGACCAATTTTAACCTCTTTGCATCTCTAACAGTAAAGTAGACTGACGAAAACACAGGGGTCACGGGGAGGAAAAGCAAGTGGAATCAGGGGTGGGGAGACTTTTAGTTTAAAAGAAGCAGCACACCATGGTTCATTTCAGATTCAACAACAAACTACGGTTTGGCACTACACAATCGAGCTCTGTATTCATGCATCTCCCTTCTTGGGCTCCAAATCCTTCCCCCAGGTCTCACAGAATAACAAACCACTTTGCCACTACATCTGAACTGGGCGAACTATCCAAGGAATGAGAGGCACGTAACCTCAGAACTTGATCGCTGAACACCAAAGTACGGTTTGTCATTATGTAAAAACCAGCTCTATTACTGTCTCCTATGTGCTAATCCTTTTGCCTTGTCACCTGAGATACTGTAACAGTCTTTTAAAGTCATCTGAGCTGCACTTCTCCCAGCGGCTGGCCCTAGCTTTGGCAGTAGCCCTATCACCTCCTTCTTGCCTCCTCACACCATTGTCCCCAAGTATAGAGCTGCCTGTATACAATTCAGCAATGCATATGTAAAGTGGATTTGGATGATCATAGGAGTAAAAGAAGCTATCATGACTTCTCCCCCCGCCCTCATGCATGCCGCACGCACAACTATAAATTGCATAATCTGCAGTGCAGATTGTCAGGGTGCCCGAACCCAGTACAGTGCACTTGTAGTAGGGGGTTGTACATTGGTAAGAAAAAATGTGTTGGGCTCAATGAACACACTTCTGTGTATTTCTCTAGAAGCCACAAAAATCTATGACTGTTTCTTCCAAATGCACCAAAATTTCCAGACATGAAATAGAATCTGGTAAGGCAACCAAAATTATTACCCCTACAGAGAGGCTGGCCTTGCTGCTAACAAATGTCAATGACATTCATGTTACACCATGTTCATTTAACTTCTGAGAGCACATGTATTTGTAAACAAGTTGCTTATTAGTTAACTTTTTATCAAACAATCCTAAGAACTTCAAATTTCTGTCTCATGCAAAAAAACTTAATGAACAACCAAGATACCATATTTATATAGACATTAAGCTAATAGTTGTGCATAAATTTAACAAAACATCCTCATATTAATTGCAACTTGTTTGCTCAGTATACACTCTATCTTTGCCCTATGAGCTCAATCATCTGCACAATACATTAACAATCCCGTTTCTGAATTCTAGAGGCACCAAGCCTGGATGATAAAGAAAGTGTCATTTTGAAAGGCCTTGTTTTGGGTAAATAAAATATGGGCCTATACAGTGCCATCTTAGCAACCAAGTAACTCTATACTACATCATATTGAGGCTCCATAGAATTCAAAGGTCGTACACATTTATCTAGTTATTAGTTATGATGGCTATATATTATCTGCATTATCAGAGGAATTATGCATGTCAATATCAATTACTGGGAAACTTGAGAAGGTAGCTATTGCTCTTATGTCCTGCTTGTAGTCTTGCCAAAGGCATGGTTGGCCACTCTGGGAAGACATATTGGACTAGAGGCCTTTTGGTCTGAATCAGTGCATCTCTTATGTTCTTATGTCTAAACATGGGTAGGCTCCTTTCTTACTAATTTCACATTCTCACTGCAACCCTGAAGAGTATCCACTCTTTCATTCACCAAGTTGGTTACTCATATTTTAAAATCCTCTGCAGCTGGGGAAAAGACTACTTTCCTGTCCAGCAATGAGTTAGCAGCCACCATTTTTAACTAGCAGGAAAGTTTAGACATCCATTCTGGAAGCAACATAAATCTATCCACCATAATGGGAAATTCCTAGATAATTGCCCCACAAGGGCTCACAATTCATCAGTGGCATTACTGTATGCCTAATTATTAATTCAGCTATCTACATATAGGATTTATTAAATCACTGCTTTGGGAGCTTTTCTTTTGTTGCCTCAAATGGAAAATGTAAGTGGCAAAGCAGTCAACTAAACACTCTACCTGACAGGCCCAATTACTGCTCTAGCTTGCAGGTGCAATGCTTCAATACAGTTTGCAATAGTACACCAAATTTGGAACTGGACCAGTGTTCGAGAGAAAACTCAAACAACTACTTTCACACATACTGTGTGGTGACAAAAAAGAGGTGTGGGAGAAATGCAACACAGTGACTTGGTTCAGACAACACGATAACCAGCGGTGATTTAAATAGTTGACGACTGGTTATTTAACCCACCGTGGGTTACTGTGTTGTGTGACAGGAGTTTTTTAATCAACGGTTGGTTATTTGGTCAAAATAACCAATGCAAATAACCAACGCTGTGTTGAGTTGGCTATTTGAACCACAGTTGATTATCATGTTGTTTGGAGGGCACCCCTGTTTATTTCGCTGGCCACCATTGGTTATTTTGTCAGACACAGAATCGCAAGGCAAGAGCGGTCAAAGTGGTGGCTGCCGCTCTAGTCCAGCCAGCAGGATAGATTTTTGGCAGCAATGGCTGATGGGATGCTAGCGGAGGACGGAGAGGGGAGAGAGGGTGGGGGATGAATGAATGAACTCAGTGTGGACTAATAGTCAACTCAAGGCTGATCCTAATCCACACCATGGTTGACTATTATCATGTTGTGTGGGGAGTGCCCTCTAGATAAACAACTGTTGAGTTGATTATTACCCCACTGTTGACTATCATGTTGACCGAATGCAGCCAAAATGTAGTACTGACAAGTAGTCCAAAGACCTGGGGAGAGATGCATTTAACGCAGTGGCTTAGATCCTAGTTACTCCTCTGTTCACATAGGGCTGAGAGAGGGATATTTTTGCCAACTCCTCCCTCTGTTGCACCCTTCACCATATCCCACACTATTCCCAAGGGTTCTCCAATCACTAAGAACAGGTTTTCAGGGGCTCAGCTGTCTGCAGAGGGAAGGCAGAAATATGAAAATCCCATTCCATGTATGTGAATTCTAATCTGTTCACAGAATGAAAGTAAAACTACACCATCACCACCAGTAAAATATTTCTTCCATTTCATAAAGTGGCAGATCAGAAATGGCTCCAATTGTAATGAACAAAGAAAAGAAATAAGCAGGCCCCAGAAAGCTTTTCATATCATTGAAAGGCGTAAGCCCAAATATTTCACCTCTGCCATTATTAAGATGTGGACAAGTTTTAGTAACTGCTTTAACATCTGTGAGTCACATATTTTCTACCATAAATACAGATTTTAGCTAACAAGATGAAGTAAACTAAACACCACTTCAGTTACTCTGCATTTTCTCAAAGTCTAAAAATTGGTAGAGTATGTGACAGGTCCATCTCATTTTTCTTAATGATGTTTTTATTATTCTTTCACCCAATTAAGGCAGAAATGGATATTGCATCTTCTGACTGTATAATTGTTATTGTAATCTGTTTTCGATCACTGCTTGGAAAATTGGTCCAAAACAACATAATAACTATCCACAGCCTCAAAATACAAGTCATTTTATTTTACTACGACACTTAAGGAGACATCTATCATGTTGCTCTGCTAGCATGTGAGTATTATGGCAAAAAAAGTTATTTGTAAGTTGGGAAAGACGTTAAGAAAGGCACCTTTTACTGCAAAGTAATACATAACTCATCACTGAAAATGTTATTCCTTAATAGCCAATAAAATACAAAATATCAAATCTAAGAAATATGCATATTCAGTTGTAAAACACAAATAATGGAAAGGCACATGCCATAAAATATGAATTTATATTCCTTTTTAAAAATATAGGTTATTCAAAGGGCATATTTCATCTTTAGTATAACTCCATCAATAATATTTACCTTTAAAAAGAAATATCCTGAACATAAGCCTAACCCTAAATACAATTACATGGAATGAAGATGATACAGGGACCCTATTCCCGAATAAGAATGTTTAGGATCAGAATGAACATTTATTTCAGGAAGCCCTAAAGGCAGAGGAGTTGAACCTCCAGCCTGCAGCCCTAATCCGGCCTACAAACCTTTTCTGGTTGACACCCCCCCCCTTTTGAAACCACGCTCCCTCCTATCTTTGTTCCAGCCTTTGTTATTTTCCCTGGTGTTATCGCTGTTCGTCTGGACTGCCGCATGCATTCCAACAACTTCTGCCCTTTTCCTTACCTAGGGTATTTTGTGCTGCTTCATGTTCATTCACCAATGCAATCTTATACACATTATACAAAGTAAATCTCATTGAATTCAATGAAACTTACTCCCAGAAAAGTGGATATAAGATTGTGGCCTAAGCCACGTATCTTTTCGATATAAAACAAGTAGTGCCTAGGCCCTGTGCTATTTCGTGTAATAAAAAATGGTAATGAAATTATTGAAAGGAAGCTTTATTTACCAAAGACACAGCAATGTGTAACATTAACATTTTTTTTAATCTAATGTGGTTAATACAAAATAAAGAGAAAGTGCCTTCATATGAAGATTCTTACTACAAGCTTTTGCCAGATTGGAATATTCTGGTCCTAAAAAACGCATGTACTTGGAACCCATTTCCATTGACTTCAATGATACTTACTTCAACATGAATAGCCTTAGGATATGATCCTAAGCACAGTGACTTGGAATTAAGGTTCTTTTCATAGCAGCCAGCACACATCTTCCCAAATTTAAATGTAATCATATTGCATCATCAGTGTGCCATAGATGTGGATGCCAAGACCCAGTTCACACAATACATTTGTTCTCCATACAAGCAGTGCTGACCACCCATACATATGCATTCAAATAGATGTATGTAACCTGTGAATTGGACAGTAACTGATACAAACCAGCAATTCCCACTGGAATTACTGCCAAAAGTAATTTAAAAAGCCGGGGAAAGTGCTGGGAAAATGGATTCCAGCCATATTCCTCACTCTGGTATCTGCCAACAAGCATGAGTGCCCAAGCAAGGTTGGGACAACTTATGTAATGGGGGGAAATATTTTCTGAACCAATCATAAATTAAGGGGAAAGGCACCTCATTGTAGCTTAAACGTTCTTTTGTATGTTTTATCTTTAACTGAAACTATCCTTTGTTTAGATACAACGATAATCAGACCGTATAATAATCGTATCATTTCTAGGTACTACCACAAATACATTTGGCCAGTTTCAATCACACTCATGAAAGGCACAAACAATTACCCATAAACTGTGCAAAGTCAGCCAATATATTTCTATTTGAACATACATATGATGGAACTATTAATTCCTACCAGTACAAAGTGACCTCATTAATTAAATTTCTATACTGCCCAATACCCAGATCTCTCTGGGTGGTTCACAGCAGAATAAAATATAATATAAAACCTTTAACATTCAAGACTTTTAAAACAATTAACAATAAAACAACCTGACCTGTTGAAAAACCTAAAACACCCCATCATTGGCATAGAGTAAAACTTCAGTTTTTATTGAAACGTAAAAACAAACCTACCTGCATCAAAATACCTACCAAGGACTGGACAGCTCAAAGCAGTACTAAAACCATGATGTCTACTGCATTCCCCCCACCCAGTGAAACGGGGAGGGGAAAATGACAACAGATTTGTTTCATTGAATGTTCACCACTAACACGCTCTATGAGGATCCTGGACTAATCGTAGCTCTCCGCAGCATATTTTTACTGTTGGCATGTGGTTAAAAAAATACATACACAAAAAAACATGTGAAGTTCCCTCACTCTTTACAGGTTAACCACAAAAACATAAAGTAAACTAAATCATTTCAATAATCTATTACATGCGAGTGCAACGTAGCTCTTAGATGCCAAAGTCTTTGCTCCTTGGACTGCACAGATTTCCCCTAAAGTCTTGATGTTACTGTAAGACAGCCTTGTTAAGGCTCCCAAAAAAGAAGCGATTCTAGAATGGTTCTCCATTTGTCTCATCAGCAAAATTAGTTTTTAGATCTTAACTATTTTTATAGCAAATACCTTTTAAAGCTAGAAAATAAAACTATTTATTCTCTCTCTCTCTCTCTCTCTCTTTCTCTCTCTCTCTGATTTTATTTGGAACAAAGAGCTAGTAGAGACCACATTTTTATTGAATCAACGTATAGAGGAGCTCAAAATTTTGGAATTTTCACAAACAAGCAGACAATACTAAAATAAAATAGGGAGCAATCAAAAGTAAGTTAGATACATCTAAATCCTGTTGAATTCAGTAGGATTAATCACAGTATTAAGCATTTAGGGCTGTAATTCTAAATTACTTGAGAGCAAGCTCTACTGAATTTAACAGGACATACTTCTGTATAGACATCTATAAGTTTGCACTGTAAATTCCATTAATTTAGGCTGCCTAACTTTCTCTAGGTTATGCTCACAATTTCTACCTACTTTGCCTCTCATTTTTTTCAGAATTCATTCTGAAACTCAAACGGTGGTGGTAGTGGTGAAACATATGTAGAAACAAATTACACAAAATTAAATTTAGGTCCTTTGCAGGAAAATCTTTAGTAGTATAATACACATAATATGTATTTGAGGATACCCTGCCCTAAACATGTTACTTGCAAGTATTCAATTGTTCTAAGAAACATCATGTAAATATATCTTTAAACAGCTGTGTGTACACATATCGGGGTAATCTGGGGCGATCGAGTTTCCCAGATGCATGCATTTTAATTAACTATTATTGATACATATAACACAGAAAAAAATACATACTTTACTTCTACACTTTACGCATTTGCTGAGGAAAATGGCAGTGTAATACAACTATTTCCTACAGCAATTGTAAAGTGTAGTGCTCCCCTAGATCAAAGGAATTTACTTTCAAGTAAGTGTTGAACAAAACTTTTTCATAAATGTTTTCTAGATTGGCATGTTTTCCCTGGAAACCTTATGTAATTGAACTACTAACCTTGTCAATACAATGGACATCAGCACAACAGTACTGTATTTTCCTCTATTATCTTTTAATGTATGTTTTTAGCCTGCATAGATAAAATGGTATTATCAGATATTTCTATATAGTGTTTATCTTCACCAGTTTGCCTATCCCAATTGTTTTATCACTATTTAATTCAGGGTTGAGATACATTTCCTGTTTTGTTTGGTCTGCTCTGGGGATATTTCCCCACAAAACCTTATATAATCAAACTATGATATCGTTAATACAATTGACTTTAGGAAGGGTCTCAGAGAAATGTCATTACTGCTAATATTTTAGAAAAAGACATTACAGTAGTAGAGGAAGCCTTGCATACCACTGATACTCTTTGCTTGTAGTCCAAATCAATTCATTCTTCCAAAAAACACCAGATAAATGTTTAACTCTCTGTGATGAACGCCTAACTTAAATATGGTGGGAAAATTTAGCATTGCAGAGATAATTAAGTATATTTCTCTAAAATCATCAGCTCCTCAAATGTTTGTCAGTTGTGGCTTTAGCTCCTAAAACAGCTTCACTTATAGAATGTCTTCATAAGAAAGTGCATCTGTTTCTGTGGAGTTTATACAGTAGGAACTAATTAACGTAAGATTGATTCATCATTTATCTCGGGGGTGCGGGGGGAGAGATACATTTTAAGCACACACTATAGTTCAAAGTCAATATTTTGTGTTTTGTGTTGTGAGAGAGTGCTTTCCCTTTCAGAAAGAGCTGTCAGTTCTCTCTGTCTCACATACACACAAACAAGTTATATTAATTAAACACTGTCTTGGGTTGTAATGTACTTTGAGATATATAATAGTAGAATCTTGGTACCATTAGAAGAAGGACTCTAATCTTGAAATGATGTTAACAGTTACCAACCATAGCACACCCAGCAAATGATCCCAGCTAGCCAATCTGACTTTCTATGTAGTTATAAGATAGGAACTATATTAGGCTACCCAATGTCTTGGGGTATAAGCATAAGGCTTTCTTAGTTTTCATTTACAGTTATTTCCAAAGCTAATGTTAGGTATGAAAAAAATGCATTTTATTACCAATAACAATGATGCATTATGTAAAGGTTGCACTTTCATGTATGTTTATAATACTATCAGGCAAAGGGTTTGTGGGGGACGGTTTTTGGGGGGGGGGGGTTAAATAGACCTCATTTTTCCATATAGTGTGTCCAAAGAGCCATCTATTTTGGAAACAGTAAATTTGCTCAATATTATATACGCAAAGATTCCACATTATATTGCCATTACAGTGGCATTTTCCCAACGCTAAAATCTTATATACACAAAATATTTGTCAAAATATTTAATATCTTTTCAAGGCACCACTTTTTCCTCCAACAGCTAGCAAACATTGTTTCAGTTTCAGCATAAGAAATTAGCATCAAGAGCAATAATACATTACTAAAATGCATTTCTTGCATAAGTATCAGGATGTATTCTACTACACCAGATAGTGTGTATTAGAATTAATGTTATATTAGATATAGCTTTTCTGTGTATCCTATAAAGTATATTTGCCCAACTAGTTTTCAGCAAATAAGCTACTATGGCTGCAATCCTATGCACACTTGCCTTGGAATAGGTCCCAATGAACTCAGTGAGGCTTACTTCCAAGTAGAAGTGTATAGGATTGCATTGTAAGACTCATTTAAGAAAAACAACAATTGCTTTTAATAAATAAACACTTTTGTACAAGAATGAAGAACAGAGTGTAAATCTGCTCCAAGTACTTGCACTGATACAAAAGCTCCAATTCTATGTACTTTACTTGGAAAGAAATCAACGAAATTGCTTACATTAAAAAAACCCTACCAAATCAATGCAGAAGTTTAGATGTGGCTGTAATCCTATATGGCTGTAATTCTAAATATATCTGAATGAACTCAGTAACACTTCTGAGCAACTATATACATTATTTTTCTTTTCGTCTTCTTTTTTTCTTTTTTTTTGGTGATCTCTGGGATTACACTTCCAAACGAGTATTTTTAGCATCAGGGTTCCAATTTTTCACAAAATATTGATCCGCTTAGTTTGCTTAGTACAAGGGCTTTGGGCATTTTAGTTCTCAACAAGACGCCCATAGCATCTTACAAACAATTACATTAAAAATATTATAGCTCATACTGAACTTTCAAATTCATTATGGTTAAAACTTTCTGTAGAACATTTCAAGTATTATCTTCCAACATTACTCAAAAAAAATCAACCTAGGTTCCCCATTGGAGGCTATCTTATATTATGTGGATGCTGAACTGCAAACATTTTGAAACCAAAACAACTCCATATTTGCTTTAACATACCAAGTGCTGAAATTAGAGACATGCTATTTTCTTCTTAGAAGAAAGAGGAAAGAAGACAAGCTAAGTGATTCCAACAGTATGACTGCAAAATTTATGTTTGAAAGATAAAAAGTTATTTTTAAAAATATACTTTTTCTAACTCACTCCAAACTATTCCCCAAATTTTACTTTGGATTATTTAACTTTGTAATCTACCACATATAACAATAAACATTTTTAACTGGGACTAAAAGAAAAGGCTGCATTATCCAATCAGAACTTATATAAATACAGCGCATTCCAAACTTGCACAGGAGTAAACTTGTGTCTGTGGTTTAGCTTCCATTATCAAGGTATGCTCAATGTAAAACAATATACCTCTAACGCGGTACACATAGACTGGAGGAATTATACTAAAAGACTTAACAGTTAGTATTACTCTCTACATCTATCCATCTGCAATGAAAGACTTCATTTGCAAGAAAATTATGTTGACAGTTGTCACAAGCAATACTCAGATGATACCTTATATCAATGCTCTGATCTCATTTACTATTATGTGTACTTTTTGAATGGTTCAACAAAATGTTAGATTATTTCCCCTCATTATGTTTGTAACAAGGATAAAAGGTCACAACATACTATTTTACACCTAGTTCTAATAGTAGTAGTAATTAGCATTTAACAGTGGTATGCTAGGCCTTAAAAACAAAAGTTGCAATCCTGCTTGGAAGTAAACAGCAATGAATTCAATGGGACTTAAGAATCATGTATAAAATTGAGCTCCATGTTTGATGTCTAAGGTTGTAATCTAATGCCTACTTATGTTGCAGTACATTTCAATGAACTCAGTGGGACTTGATTCTGAGTAAGCATACATTAGATTGGGCTGTAAGCCATTTTAAGAACAATTTAAAACATGATTTAGCATTTCTCAAAGAAATATTAAAGCAGATTTATGGTGCCTATAATTTCCAAAAAAAATAGAAAAAGTGGGTTGGATCCAGGTTTAGAGTAGACTCATTGAAATCAATGGGACTTAAGTTAGTCATGACCTAATCCTAATCAACCCACTAAAATTAATGTAAGTCCCATTATTATGTCTGGATCCGGCCCACTATGATGTTATAATCAGAGCACTTTATTAAAATTGGTACATCTATCTGAGCATTTAGATCATATAATGTTTCAAAGGTTATTTGATGTAGTCCAGCAAGAAACTGAACAAGATTTTGGTCTATCACGCATGAAAATAACATTCAGATACATACACACCAAATTTCTGTTTAGGTAAAAAACAATTAGTTCTTAAATTAGTCTGAATCAAATGTGCAGAACCTGATAACAAAAGATGTGTTTCAACCTTCTAATACCACAGTAGAAATCAACTGGCATAGATCAAATATGACATAGTATCCTTCTGTCTACATTTGATGTTGGTATTTGACACTGTGTGGTTTCTATAATTCAGTTTATTTCACTGAAGGACAAAATAGGAGAATGATTTGAACACTAGCCTCACCAATTTTAAACAGAACTTAGATGAATTATGATCATAGCCTTAAGTTATTACTCTACCTGAGTTCTTCAACTATTTTTTTCTTATTTAAATACGACTATAAAGGGAAATGCCCACAAAAATTGAGGAGTTCCAAACATTTTAATCAGAATTTTTACAAATCTGACTTCCCTGGCCATTAATCAACCTTTTTCAAAACCCTTATGGAGCGAATTACTAACTGAGAGGGGACGCCAATTCTAGTAAGTGAATGTTACCCAGCAGGGATATAAAGCTGTCAACACCACAGAGCTCTTGCTTGCTTTAACCTCTCTCCCAGGCGTCATGTGTTTTAAAGAGATATTCGCCTTTTTCTCCCACAGTCTCACTATAAAAGCTGCCAATCATGACTATCACAGCACTTCTGTTTTATTATATAGATGTTTAAAACAGAGCACTTAGATAACTGCAGGAACTGCTAGAATACCTAAAGCAACCACAAAAAAGAGCTAACCCTGACTAGTTCAGCTAAAATTAATGTGGTAAACAGCAGAAAATCTTTATATTCCTAGAGGAAAATTCTTCTACCACACTCCTGCTTAACTTTTTGTTTAGTGTTTTTCAAGAGTTTTACATCTTTCCCCAAACACCAAAACAGATTTTAACTCTACAAGATTCAATATGGCATTAGCAACACAACAGCTTTCTGTAAAATCTCTTTTACCATACTAAATTTTTAAAAAATCTGCGAAGTACAATTACCAATCTTTGCAGGTTTCCTTTGCTTAGAGATGCCATTACAAAAAAATAAAGAATATGAGAAATATGTCTATTAATACAGCTCACCACTTTGGAATAGCTTGAGGTATATTAACCCTTTGTTTAAACAAATAATACTATATTCTAAACAAATACCTAGAATGGTACACAGCAAAGAATCAGTGTATTTCCCTTTTTCCCCAGACACAAGATAAGTAAGGTTTGATAGACAACATATTTTTTAAAAGCTAGAAACTTTCCTCAACTATTCATTAAAGTTCAAACTAAACCACCATACTTGAACTACCTTGGGAAGTCTTTTCCCTATGTGATGTACTGCATATTCCTTTAATGTAACTAGAAACCTTGTTATCTCACTTTAACAATCCAAAAATGTGTACATGTGGCATTAGTTTTCTTTTCTGATATCATTATTTTCACATCTAGAAAAATCAGATTTGAGTGTTGCAATTCAAAAGGTACATTTGTACTGTTTCTCTACAACTTCTGAAGCCACATAAATGTCTTCTAATACACACAAATAATAATTTTCTTGAACTTTTAAAAGTAAAATTAAGACTTTAGGGGGACAGTGACAAAAAGCCTTGCATAAGATAGTTGCCTTAAGGGGTTTTCTAATATGAAATGAAAATCAATTTTAAACAATGATTGCCTTATCAAGGTAGTCTGGTTTAACTACTTTAGTACTGAGTATTACTGATATGAGAGTCAGACTTTTTTATTTTTGTAAACAAGTACTAGAACTACAAGAATCTGAATGAAACACAGTTAAAAGAGAACTGCAGTACAAGTTCCTCCTCTGAATCAGTTAGAGGTGCAGTTAATAGTGCAAGTTCACCATTTGAATCAGTTCAAAGTGAATGAAAAGATATGTTCTTTACACAACGGCACCGAGAAATGAAAACCTTCACATAAAACTGAATAAAACCCTCCATCCTACACCACACTGATATAATCAAAAGCACTGTGAACTTCTTGAAGCAAAGCACTATAACAATGAGAAAGCATATGTAGGCCTAAACATTAAAAAAAATGCTTCCCCCACCAACAGTGGATATTAGCGGATCATCAAGAAGACATTAATGCAAACTTTCAAATCCTTTCTTTTAAAAAATGTTTCTAAACAGCCCCATGCTACTCCAAATGGTCATTTTGAAAGATTTACAGAAAGATTTAGCTAGAAGCAAATCTATAAGTACACTATTTTTACTTGTACACGTTCCTCACTAGCATAGTTTTTAAGGACATGCTTTCCCTCCCCTTTTGTCACTAAGAACACAATGATAAGACATATGGGGAAAGGGATGCATTCACCAAATAATCTCAAGCTATTGCAAAAACTTTACTTTCCATTGTCAGAAAATCTAAGAATATTCAGATAACTAAGATGAGGGAGAAAGGAGAACCTCAAGCTGAAATTCCTCAACAATCTTTGGCAATCACTAATTCAACTCAGCAAGAAATATTTAGAAAACACACAAAGTGATAGAACTGTTAAAAAGGATGCGGTGACACTATGTTGCATTTTATCGTCACTCAAAATATAATAAACTATTTATATATATGCTCAACTTTGCATTTCTTGCTGTCCAATAAGAATTCAGTCCATAGGCATTATAGTATATTGTATGTTTTTCAAAACTGTCTGTTGGCGATGTTTTTTTCCTTCTACTTTAGAAATGTTGCAGAAATATTAGACCCTGTTATAATAGCACCAAAGATAAGATGATTGAGGTGAAAGAAGTGAAAGAAGTGAAACATGCAACTTTCAAAACTAAAGATTTTTAAGTGCCTGCATTTCTGGAATTTTAAGAAGTCAACTACTTGTATCACTGAAATCACACCACAGAACACAGAATATCTAAAAACCAAGTCATAGCTGTATATCCAACTGTACTGGTGCTAAAAAAAATGTTTATTGTAATTGTTCTTAAAAGCAAATCCTCACTTTTGTTACTGGGAATATTCTTTAAAGGAAGTAACTGCTTTATACATTTATTTGGTATTATATTCTACTGATTGCTGTGAAACTTTACTTCCTAGTAAGTATCTTAGGATCACAATCCTAGAATGCCATCACAGCTATTCAGTTTCAAATAAACTAGACTAGCAATGCTTTAGTAACAGTAGAGCAATTTTATCTTGTTTGTGATAAGTGATTCAAAGAGGGATACATTTATTTATCTCCATATATTCATAGTTACTAATCCAAGTTACCCCCTTTAAAAAAATAAGGAAAAAGACTATCACAACTTCAGAGACACAAATAAGATTAGGCTGACCTATAATGCTGTAATGAAATTAATTTTAAATTTGCTTCCTTTGTAAGTTTTTTACGATGCAAAATACTTTTTAATTCAGTTACACTGCAATCCTGTATCTATTTACCCAGATGTAAGCCCCACTGAACTAAGCGGGATTGAGCTGACATATTCATAATTGTGCTACTAAAGAACTAACTTTGTCACTATACAGTCATTGTGCAAAAGCCACTATTTAGACAGCAGCCCCAAACAAAACAAAAAAACCAATGCCTTTTTATGTGTCCTTCTAAAAGAAGGGCAAAGAATTTAACAACTTAGAGCTTTTCAGGAAAAGGTAGGAACTCTTAACTGTGACATAAACCAGCTAACACCTGGTACAGAGTGGCAAAATGCCCAAAATATGCCACCTTCTATATAAACCACTTTCCTATTTAACCATAATGAGGCTGTTGGTTACTGATGAGAGAGGCAAGCGGGACATTAACAGTCAGCCATTGACTTTCTTCCTGTAATCCTACACCAAGACACTCAAGCTTCATCAACCTGAACCCTGACATCCTGTACCATTATAACTCAGCCACCAGTCTGTTATGTATACATTAGTTCTACTAGGTTTGTTACCTCCCACTGATTTGGTGACAGAGCCATTGGGCCTCCCTCGAGCTCCCATAGGGCTCCCATTCTGTTCAAGTCTGGCCACCTTCACCGGGGGAGGACCTTTGACATCAGGGCTGCCGCTCCCTCTGTCTGGGCTATCCCTTAGACAGGGACTCTCACTTCTCCGGTCCATACTACTTTGAGTTGGAGACAACGTTCCCACAGGCAGATCACAATAAAATGAGCAAGGACCTAGAAAGAGAGAGAGAAAGAGAAAGAGAGACAAACAGCACCACTTCAGAAGCATCCACATTGAATCATGTAATCACATCTACATTAAAAAGGAAGAGTGCTTCAAGCTGGAATAAAAGTGACCCACACAGCACTAAAGAGCTAACCAGAAGTCTTTCATTTCGCACTTGACTTAATACCTTTCCTAGGCTGCTAAAATGCTTCCTATGCTGCTTGGGGAGCTGGCAGCTAACAAGTACTGACACAGAAAGGTTTACAGAAGTTGATCATTCATTTAACTTCGGCTTTATAAACCATGCTATTACCAGAGCTATTTACACGCCACTGTTTCCGTCTGTGGGGTGGAGAGTGCAATTTAGAAAAGCTAGGGACTCAGGCAAACAAATCTATTAAGAAGTGAGTGTGCAGCATTAAAGTGGTTAATGCATTTCAGATGGCATTTGAACCAATATACAATATAGTGATCCAGTTATGTACCTAGCGATGCATTTAAAGATTGGTCCTGTGCTCAGCGAACCATGCAGCAATAGTAGACAGACCTACAATGACAGATCTGGACCTGTAAAAACCTAGCCCCTTTTGAATTGTATTAAAATCACGTTTTAAAAATGAACAAGGTATGTCAGGCATCCTCATTTCTGCTTTTAAACGTTCTGCTTAGAAATAGTGGTGCTAAGACTATTTTTTACCATTTTGTTTTCATTACTATTCAGCAAAAGAAAATTAAAGTACAAATTTGCTTGAAAGGGGGGGGACTCTTCTTCCTCCCGTCTTTCCTCGTCTCTATGCCTGCAAATCCTAGAGAGAGCATTGGCAGGTCGGTTCGATATTTTGTGCCGAAATGCTATTTCAAGCAGATTGAGTTTTCAAGCTTGACTACACAACTTAGCACAGCAAAAAATAGAAGAAAAAGCCACGGCTACGGAGTTATACAGAAACAAATAAATGCGGGGGAGTGTAACATATAATAGCAACACTTTCACCTTAAGCACCTCAATAACAATTATTATAGAGCCATCGGTAAATTGTGTTTGTTTTGATTTGGCTTCTTAAAAGAAGTTTTTCCACACCATCGCGGTGAGTTTTTGCTAGGATTTCCTGTAGTACTTACTGCTTATAGTCTGTCCGTAACTTGGTTGAGTTGGGCTCTGTCCATGGATCAAAAGTAGAGAATCCAGGATGGAAAGTTTTCTTGGCTCCTCTTTGTACGTTATTTTCTTGGCTCCCCCACCCTACCCCACAGCCACCTCGAGTCGCGATGGTTTTTTTACGCTCCCGGGTCAGGATGTCTCGCCGCCTTGTGCTGCCCAGACTGCACGATAGTTTGAGGAAAGAGCTCTTCCCAAAAGGGCACCCGAGGTGGCGAATGGAGAGGAGAGGTGAGAGTTCTGGGATCGGGGAGGAAGAGGAGGGGGAGGAAGCGAGGGAGGGGAGGGGGAAATACGATTTCTCACACCTTCAGCAAAAAAAAGGGGGGAAAGGAAATCAAGGGGGGAGGGGGGAAGAAAAGGGGTGGAGGAGAGGCTGCCTCTAAAGGGGGACGCTATCCCGGGCAAGCGGGAGAAGCGGCCGCAGAAGCCGGTGCTGTGATCGCCGCCGAGCAGCCAGCAGCGCCCGGTGTGTCACTTTCAATCTCTGTGTGCCGGTGCCAGGCAGCGAGAGCAGCAGCAGCAGCAGCAGCAGCAACACGAGGGATTCGCCAGAGAGGAGACAAATGATTATTAGTTGCGTTGAGTCATCAGGCAAAGTGAGTCCTTTTCTGGGGTTGTCCTTCCTTGCTTTGGGAATTTTGGGTGGTGATGGTGATGTCTCGGGTTTTCCCCCCCTATCTCTCTCTCTCTCTCCCCCTTTCCTCCCTCCTCCCGGCTCTTGGAATCCAAAATAACAACAGCTTCGCTTCCTCCCTTCTCTTCCCCTCCTACTTCCCCGCGTCTCCTCCTCCTCCTCTCTTTCAAGTCCCCAAAATAGTCTCTGCGTTATCTTATGAGATCGCTTTTACAGGATAGAGCCCTTCCCCTTTCTAAAATGGCAAGGAGATTGGGTTTTTTTTTTAAAAAAAAATGCTGCTGCTGCTCGGGCCGGCACCGCCGTTTTGCAGGCAGGCGGAGAAAGCAAGGGGGGGGGGGGGGAGAGACAGAGAGAGAGAAGCCCGCCTGGCAGGAAATTAAAGCCCAATAAATATATAATTAATTTCAAACACGCAGTTCACGCAAGCAGACAAGGCAGACCAAAATAGGAGCTAGCCGCGGGGGGGGGGGGAGAAGGAGGGACGGTGCAGGGGGGGTGAGAGAAGAGAGGGAGAAGTATTGCGGAGGGAGAAGGCAGGGTGAGAGGGAGGAGAGGCGTGTGAAATGGCAGTGGGGAGGGGGTGCGAGAGAAATAGGGGGGAGGGAGGAAAACGGCAAACCAGCGAAGCGGCGGCTGGAAGAGTGAAGAGTAGCCACGCGGGAGGGCACTCGGGACACACGGGGGCGGACGGGAGGAGGAGGATGAGAGGTTGGCCGGGAAGGGAAGGGCGGCAAAGGGGGGGGGGGAAGGGTAGCTGCTGGGAGGGCTGGAACGAAGCGGGTTGCGTGTCCATTCTGGGCGCTTCCTTCCTTCTTTCCCTCCCGGCTGTCCCGTGGCAGCAGCGGGGCCTCAAAACAAACGCACATGGCCCTTCCCTTCCTCGCCGTCCCCTCACGCCAAAGGGAGGGGGGAGCGGCTCGCCTCTCGCGGGTCAAAGGGGGAGGGAGGGGAGAGAGAGAGAGAGAGAGAGAAGCAGGAGAGAAGGGGAAGCGCGAGGGCGGAATCCTCCTCAACCGCCTCTCTCCTCCGTTTCTGAGGCGAAGGGTTGGCGGGTTAGCCTCTCCCCCCTCTTCAGACGGGGGCAGCGGTCTATACGAGAGCATAGGGAAAGGGGCACAGGAGGGGGGGCGGGTGCCGGGCGCGCGAAGGAGGCTGTGCGCCTTTTCCCGGGCGTCTCGGGAGTCGGGCCGGTTGCGGGAGCGTTGTGGAGAGGCGGCCAGGGAAAAAAAATAAAAAGGCGAGCCGCGAAGGGTTTGAGAAGCGACCGGCGGCCTTCGTCCTCCGCTTCCTCAGGAAGCGGTTGGGAGGGGGACCAGAACAACCGTTGCCGGGTAGTAGTGACTACTGGTGAAAGCTGAGGCAAGAGTTGCCCGTTGAAAGACACCGAAGCCTGAGAGAGCAGAGATGAAGTGGAGTGGGGGGGAGAAACCCTCTTCGCTAGCTCGAGGCGGGGGGTGGGGCAACCGCGGCCCCCTTCGAAAGAGCTCAACGGACGTTGGGCGGGGGAGGCTGAAGCCGCAGCGTGAGCGAGCTCCTTCCCCATCCTGAATCCTGGACCGGGGGAAAAAGATGCCGAGCTCTACCCTGGCCAGCCCTGCCCCTCCATTCCCCTCTCCACCCCCGGCGACTGCGACCCTCTTCTGCTCCGAGGCCGCCTCAGAATTGAAGCCGCTCCGTGGCGTCGGCGTCAGCTCCGTTTTTAAGGTGGCCCCAGAGGAAGCCTTTCCTTCTGCCTTCGTCGCTTTCTCCTGCCTGCACCGTCTTGCGGAGGTGGGCTGCCGCCCCCCCAAGCACCTCACTCCCTCTCTCCCCCTCTCCCTTCCTCTGCATTGGCGTTAGAAAAACCGCGCGCATTTTAGTTAGGGAAGGAGCAGGACTGAGGCGTGAAAACTTCGTTGGACCCCCTTAAGAGATATTGATTTTACGGTGGCGCTAGAGGGTCAAAACAAAATATATCCCAAAACCAGCCTGAGTGGATCCTGAGAGGGGGTTGCAACCACGACTAAGGAAGGACACGTTTAAATATTGGAGAGGGAATGGGTTAATTTGACTCCCCTTTTTTTAGACTTAACAAATAAATGAATTTAGGAGGGTGTAGGGATCTGATTCAGGACCCTTGAGTGGATGGAGGCAATTCAGATCTACCATTATTAGGGAAGGATAAAACCGTCTCCAGATCAATGTCAGCATTAATGGAAACTGCAGGAAAGCCCGGGAAGATAAAGCCGAGGGTTGGGTGAGAATAAGACTTTAGAAGTTGCACAATGTCGCGCTTACTGCAGTGGGACTTTACTTGCACCCCAGTAAAGCTGTACTTGCATTGCAGCAAAGCAGCCCGATCTATTGCAGTGTTAGGCGCGCAAAACCCAGCGCGATCAGCGGGCTTTGGGCGCCTAACTGCGCAGGACTGCATTTGGAGGCCTGACATTTCGAATTCAAAAAGTTGAGAGAAATGCAATTGCCTGTTTTCTCTCGTCAGGCGCGTCTTAACCGAGGCTTTGAAGGGAGATCGCTTTTCGTGGCCGCCGCCCGCGAGCTGTAGCGCCAAATAAAATAAACCGTCTCCGCAGCAAAACTTGAAAGTGTTGTGTTGTTGTTGTGCGCCTAGGTGCTGCGAAGATTAAGCCACCCACCAACCCGGCGGAAGAGAGCCGAGAACAGCTCCATATAATCTTGTCCAGGCCTTTATTCAGCGGGAAGCGAAATAGGAGCTCTCTTTTCCCGATACACGCGCACACAAATCGCAAGCCGATATGACTGCTGTTAGTGCGAATCGGAAGAAGGCAAAGAGTGGACTTGTTGTTTCTTTGAGGTTTGGGCTCTGCTGGAGCCTGGAGCCTGGCGGTAGAAGCTAAACAGCGGCTGCGGCGGCTGTTGCTATTGCTTCTTCCATCTCCAAAGGATGATAATAGGCTGCAGTGGGTTCGCGACACACTCTCTTTCTCTCTGAGCTTCGGCCCGCTCTAGGAAGCGTTGCTGGCTGGCAGCCTGGGAACCACGGAGAACCCCTGATCAGGGTAAGAGATTAACTCCAGATCATTTCCATTTGAAACCGGAGTAGGGCAAGAGGGTCCCACCCATCCCGGGAAAGGCAGCAGTTCTTCGACAGAGGATGAACTCACCCCCCCCCCCACTCCACTCCTATAAAATGCGATATATATATATATATATATATATATACACACACACACGCGCGCGCGCATGCTGCGATCTTTTCCTGGAGACTCACGGAGATCTTCCTTTTACTTTGACAATTGAAAGGTCGCGGGGGGGGGGGATGGCGGGGGACTAAGGTCGCGTGTCCGGCTGAACTTTGGGGAACCCAGCTGCAGGCTTCCGACAGCTAAAGGTGAGGGGCTGTGGTTCTGTCCTGGTCCTAGAAGTGTAGCCGGGGAAGGATGTTTACATGGCTTGTTGGAAATAATTGAGTCGAAACACTGAAAGAATTGCTCCCAATTTAGCAAAAGTGAATAGTGCTTATTTTAGAAAGAAGAGAGAGGAAGAGATCTGGAAGTGCCAGGACTTTAAAACTAAGAAAAGAAGCCAAACTATGTAGGGGAGGGAGGGAGGGGGTCGGTTTTAAGTTGCAGATAAGTCTACACCCAGTCGTTATCTGACAGTCTTTTTTCTTCTAATAATAATAATGAGAATGAGAATGGCAATTCTCCTCTTACCTTTATTATCCGGATCGGTAGCCAGTGTTGGAAGTATTGGTTTTAGGACTTCTGGTGGGATAATGCTAATGGTTTAAGGCAAGATCTTCCCCTGTCCCTGGCTGTTTCGTCACTATTATTCTAACTGATGATGTGGGTGGCTAGAGACAGTCGACCCAAGCTCATTAATGAGCTATTTTATAAAGGCCCAGAACTGAAGTTCTCGATTTCCATTTGATCACTGATCGTGTTTAACACTGCAGCTCTGTGTGAACAGCCTGATTACAAGACTTCAAGTTCAACCTTCTTAAAGAGAATACAACCGGATTGTTTAACTTATTCATATTTTATAGAGTGTTAATATTTTATAAAGGTTTTAGGGAAACTATTGATTCTAAATTATTCAGCCGCTCCCAGGATTATTTGAATAATGTATACAATTAAATTCATATATACAATTGGATACAATGTTGTTGTTGTTTTTAAAAATGTAACGTATACTTTCATCCTTTTCTTTCATACTAGGTTGGTTTTCTTTGGGGGATTTTAAAGTTTTGTGAAACCTCTTATGGAGATGTGAAAGTCCTGTAACTGTCGGATTGCCAAAATGGTTAAACGGGGCTTCCCAGAAACTCAAAGGATTATTATTAAATAGCATCAAACTGAACCTTTTGCTTATAACCTCTACTGCTTGGTTCTTGTGGGGTATCTCAGTTTAAAAATAAAAAACAAAACTTCGTAAACATTAGTTAGAGAAATTGCACCTCTAAGCATATTTGGATGCAGTAAAATAACTGGATGGGTACAAGAGATTCTAATATATTTACAAATCCATTTCTCCCCCCCCCCCAATAAAAGCATTTTCTGTTTCAAATTATGTATGGTTTCCTTAGTTGATCGTTTTCACATATTGTCTTTATTTGGACAGGGGGGAAACATTTCTTTTTTCTCCTGCTAAATATAAAGCCAATTTTGTTGCTCTAATAACCATATATTTTCAGCATTTAGAAAACTTAACTCAGAGGTGTTTCTTCCTTTGGCATGTTTGGGTGGTTGAAAAAATAAGAAAAGTTTATTAGCTTGGAGTCAAGGTACATGCATGTTGGAGGGGAGGGTTTCCCCCTCCTAAGGATCCTCAAGGAGATTTGGGTCAAAACTTGTTGCTTTTAATAATCTTTTAATTACCTCTACACACACAAACCCCCGAAGGCATTTATAATTACTTCGACATTAGTACGGTCCAGCTTCCATAAGAATTGGGATGGGGTTTCTGTGCCCCCTTTGAAAGATGAATTTAATCCAAACATTAGCTCTGATATTTTCGTTTAATGTCAGAACTTGTGTGAGAGAGTCTGTCTGTCTGTCTTGTGGCCTTTTGATTGGGCAATTATAGTCAAGCGTTTGGATTTCTGAGATCAGCAGAAGCAACAGATTCTCAGGCCAGGCCAATCAGCCCTCAACAGAATGATCAGCTTTGGGCTGTTCGTCTGGTTTTACTTCCCCCCATTGTCATGGGTGACAAGTTGGACCTTTCAGGCATCCCTGCCTGGGGAGAATCGGTACCATTTCCCCAAGGGACCTAATAGCTATTCAAATAACGTGGGACGGGGAGAAAAGAACCCCATCTCGCCTTTCTTCAGTGGAGTCAAGAAACCACGGTGATCAAGTCCTTCGGGAGTAAGCAAATCCCATCGACCGCGGGGAACGTTAAAATTGTCAAACGAATGGGCTGCGGAGAGCAGCCTAAAACCGCCTGGCCTGGAAACTCCGCCCAAGAATAATAAAACACGGGAACCCCTGAGGCGGCGCCTCTAAGGAAAAGGCCAAGGAAGCCAGAGAAGGGTCATTCCTATTAGGGCCCAAACTTCCACCACCCCAACCCCGAAGGAAAACGAAGATTTGACATCTGATTGAGTTGACCGAGGAGCAAGCGAGGAGGTTAGGAGGGGAAGTTTGAAAGCGTAGCCGCGGGGCCTGCCTCTTTAAACCCTGGGGCGCAAAGACATTTACTCTCAAGGAAGCCTCGTTGGTTTCAGCTGTTTGAAATCGTAGCCCCCAGTAGCCATCTTAACATCAGGTCTTTTTCGCGGCGCAGTCTCTGTAGCGTCGAAGTTCTTAGGAGTCCATTGCAGCTTGAGGATGTGTTTATGAAAGAGCGGGCAAAATGAACAGGGTGTGTGCGCGTGTTTTCATGCGAGCGATTTTGTGTTGGGTCAGGCGCGTATCCTAAAACAACGTTTCGAAGCCCGCGGGTTTCCAGGGATTTCACTTCCTTTTAATGCGTTCAGATTTCCACTCTTGGGGTGGGGGGGGGGGAGAGAAAGTGGCGGTTTGATGGAAGGGTGAGGTTAGGTACACGCGTGTACATTAGCAAAAGCGAAAGGCTGCGTGAATATATGGGAGAGGAGAAGCGTGTGTATGTTTGGGCCGCTTTTATTGTTTGGGATGCGCCGCAGCTCTTTGAAGTGTACACGGCTAAAAGGCCTATTCTGAACGCGACAAGCACATGTATCATACAGGTACACGAATTAGGCAGCCCTGATTGGCTGCGGCTCCCTGTTGCGTGTATACACTAGTCTTGAGTTTGTGTGATGTGAAAAATGCCCCCAGAATGTGAATGCCCCGTGTGCCTCACGTGTTGAGAGAGATTCAAAGCAGCTCCCTGTTATCAGCAAAACCAAACATCCTTCAGGGACTGAATGCACTTTGTCGAAGATGGAGAAAAGGGTTCAACTCAAGAGCTTGAACTTGGGAGTTGGGGGGGGAGAGAGAGAGAGAGAGACGTTCCTTGCAAGAATTTGGGAAGGGGGTGCTCAGAGAGTATTTATATTTATTGTTGTTCCCCGCATAATAATAATAATAATATAATATATTTATTTATTTATTACCCGCCTTTCCCAACGGATCGAGGCGGGGATCCAAAGGCATCGATCCAAAGGGAGAGGCGGGTTAGAAATAAATATTATATTATATTATTATTATTATTATTATTATTAAAGATGGGTGTCCCGTTTCCACACGTAGATAGTTGGGAATCAATCCAATGTGTTTCAAGGGCTCTGGCTCTGCTTAGAGAACACCATTCAGTTCAACGGGACTTCAGGTTCCAGTATGGATCTAGAGGACAGCCGCCTAAGAGAAAGGCTTCGCTTAAGTTCATGGGCCAAAGGGCTGTGGGAAAGACATGTCTGCTGGAAAGCGTGTTAGACGAGGCGGGCGGGGAGAAGTTAGGCCAGCCGCGCTGGCTGCTTGCTCGGTTTCAGAGAGGAAGAAGGGAAGGGCGGGAGCGAGGGCTGTCTGTTGACGGGCCCTCCTCCCTCTGGCGGAGGGGGAAGTGCTCTGTCCTTCTGAACTGGAAACGACGATCAACAACAATAAAAGCGCCACCGCTACAAAGCAGATTGGCTCCCGGTCTCTGTGCCACCCTTGAACCTGGAGGGACGGCGGTGCCAACTTGTAGCTCCTTGGCGGGGGGGCGGGGGGATGGGCTGGCAAGGGCGGCAGAGGAGGGGCCTGCGGCTTGCACGTTTGGCCCACGGAGGATGGCGGAACGCGGCAACTGCGGCTGCCCTCCCTCTCTCCCTACGTGAAATAGCTAAGCGCTCTGGGCGCAGAGCCGGGAGCCTCCTGTGCTCTCTCAGGCCCGAGACTGGCTGCTGCCCAGCAAACGGGGGCTCCATCTGACTCCGATCCTACCTTTAATAATGTCCACTGCCCCCCCCTCAGAAAACACACACCCAACAATCCCAAAAAATCGGGCTGGAAAGGGGGGGTGGACTTTGGGGGCTGCAGCCAGCAAAGGCGAACAGACGCTCGCAAGGCTTCCAAGAGCTGCGCCTTCGAGCAGCGCCACCGCGCGCCCAGCCCGCGTAGCGCGCGCCGAAGGGCGAGAGCCGCCTGGCCCCGAGACCGAGGTCGTCACCCTTCACGTCTCTCTGCGATCGGCCGCACAAGAGGCGAGGAGAGACTTCCCACCCCCACCCCAGGCGCTCCGGGGGCACAAGGCTCTTCTAACGCCGCTCGCAACAAAGCGCTCGCGTCTCCGCCGTCGCGACAGTCTGGCAGGCCCCGGCCGCGGCAGCTAACCACACGATTGCCTAAACCCGGCGAGTCCCACGTTGCTCTGTGCATGAAAGAGCGCCACTTCATCGCTGCAGACTGGGCCTCGTTCAGGCGGGCAACCGGAGAGCTCCTCGGAAGGGGCGGGGAAGGGGCAGGCGGAACTACGAAGCAGCTCTTCGATCCCCGGGCGCGCATACTCGAGGGCCCTTCCCAGTCCGATCCCAGGCGCGTTCCCTCGAGAGGAATCCCCGCTGAGCTCAAGCCCAAGGAATTCCCCAGCGGAGGACCAAAGCGGTGCAAGCGAGTTAGTTGCCTTTTCGCACCCTTCAACTACCCTGTCCGTCTTACCTCAGATTAAGTAACCTGGAGCAAAATTTGAGGGGGTGGTGACACGAAGGGACGGCGCTTCCAGCCTGAAGTGCACCAGCTCCGTGGGAATTCTACACGTTCAGGATCGGAGCGCGGTTTATGTTTAGGGCAGTAAGATCCTCAGAGTCGGGGGTGAAGGTGGGGTAAAAGGGTGGGGTTAGCCTGGTTGTTCAGAGACCGAGCTACGGATTCTCAAGTCCCGGGTTCGAATCTCCCGAGTGCCTGGCGTTCCCGAGGCCGCCTTAAGCTAACCACCCTCTTTCAGCTGCCCCTGGCCCCTCTCACTAGTGGTCAAAATAAAGCTGTCCCGATTGGGGGTTACGCAACAAAATCCTGCGCGGTGGAGCGCGTTGAACAGATCAAAGCGCTATACAAGTGTAAATTTGGTTCATGGGCCCTCGGTCTTCCTGACCCAGGCACGATCCTAGGCATGTTTCCTCGGAAGTAAGACTCGTGGTGTTGAATGGGACCTTCTCCCACCGCGGACCAAAACTAATGCCAAAAGTACTCTAGACGCTGCGGATGCTTTCCAGCTGGGTCTTCCAGCACAGGTGTGGCAAGGAAACACGCACAGTACACCATTCACTTGTCTCGCTGCGTCTGCCGCAGCCAGGAAGTGTGTGCCCTGTGCGGAATCCACACGCTTTGCTCCACCGAGACGGATACATTCCTAAAGGGCCAAATTGTGGAGGGGGGGGGGAAGGCTAGCTCTCTCTCTCTCTCCCTCTCTCTCTCTCTCTCTCTCTCTCTCTCTCTCTCTCTCAAATCAAGTAGACTGTCAGTCTAACGCAGCCCAGTTCACTGGAACACTACGATTTCCATCCCGACTTTACGAATCTTTCCCTATCGAGTCCTCAGTGGGATGGCGAAAATGTACCCGTTTTAAAACCTCCATCTCTTTTCCTTCTTTAGTTCAGAACCTCTGAAGACCGCTTACGCCTGGGGGCTGTGTTTAGGATCGGCCTACGGAAAAAATCAAAGGGCCTCCCTTGCTGTATCCTAACTCAGGATTCGCTTGGTAGTCAATCCTAGGGAAGGTAGCCGTCTCCATGTCGGAATGAAATGGATTGGGCTTACTCCCGAGTAAAAGGGTTACCGTCCCAATGACCTCGTTGAAACCTACCTGTGCATCAAGGCATGGAGGGATGCAGCTTTCCCCTGCAGCCTAAAGGTGGTTCTGGGAAGGGGGGCTCGATTTCTGCCACTCACTTCCGGTATATATGCTAAAGGAGAATATGGAAGTAGAGACTTCCTTGATTTCATTCTGACAATTTTAGCCCATGTACCGGATTATGAACCGGTCTCTGTTAAATAGGAGTGTTAAGGCATTGGAGGCATAAATGCAAGGAACATACAACCTGCTTTCGCCCACACCTAAGGAACGCAGTGCCAGCAAAGAGGAAATCTTTAGGTCGATGTTGCACCTCTACAATAGTTGTACAAACAGATCTTTTAAAAAGAGTATAGACTTGAATGATAACAACAGCAAGAACAACAAGAACAATAAAAGGCAGGCCGTAATTACCTTCAGATTTAAGAGTTTGTTTTAATTTGAAATATCCTATAGGAGATTAATGGACTTGCGTGTTTACTTGTTGGTGTAAGGAGAATTCTCTTGCACTCTGATCTGACTCCTCTTTATTCAGAATGGAAGCAGCTTGTAAAGAAGGGTGCCAAGAAATGCGTTTGATCCACAAAGGAACCATTTAAATGGCAGGAAAAAGACAGACAGACCATCTTCTTGGTAGCTCAATAGGAACATATGGATGAATAATCTCTTTTTAAGAACAAATGCCACTTATTTGGAAATAAAGACTTGGGGATTTCAATAAAACCTGTTCTCACCAAAGAGCCTTAATTAAGCAAAGGAGAGAAGAATAGGATGCGAAATATGAACATGGGACGCAACTTTAAAGAAAAAAGAGTGTCCGTTATATTTTTAAGTGAAAATGGTGCAACAGGAACTTCCTGTGTCAGGAATCAAAAGAATAGTTCCCACTATTTTTTGTTATATCTTGGGTGGGGCTCCTACACACTTCGATGGGATGCACTTCTCGGTGAATTCAACGGGATTTACTTCCAAGTATACATAGGTAAAATCGGTTGTCAAATCACTCACACAGTAGCATTTTTTTCCTGTGATTTCAGCATTTCAGTGACTTTGAAACCCACCCACTCCCCACTGGATTAGTCAGGAAGTCCAACTTTCCAAAGAGAAGTCGCCTAATCAGACTTGAAAATGCAAAGGAGACCTCCTCAAGATCATCTTGGGAAAGCTGCTGATACTGATGGACTTCACGGGCAGTTTATTCCTTCTACCTTTGCTTACACCAAATTGGCCGATTGGGCCTTTAAATAATATTTTTAAATGATTTTAAAATAGTCATTCAGCTATTTAATAATAAAGTATTCCCAATAGTCCTAGAGGCTGCAAGTTCATTAAATTGTTACAACACAATCCTGTCAACTCTTGGCATTTGTACTTAAGAAGAGATTATTCATATGTTCATACACCTGTCTAATCAGAATTACTCCCAGGTAAACGAGTATGGGATTGCCGCCTTAAATAATCTCCATAAAAACAACTGTGATTTATGCCACACTTTATGCAGGCAAATTAATATCTTTAAGATGAGGATATTTGGGTTTTATTTTTGCAGAATTAGGTTTTCTAATGAAATCTGCTCATTTAGACTTAGATTGTAACCATTTGGCATCCCATACTATTTTATTTATATGCCAATTAATTTTAAATTAATTGTTACCTGTCAAGCAATTTTGAACAACACTCAGTTTACCCTGCGTGGTATTAATCCCAGGAAGATTTTAACAATGGCTACAATGCAAATACAGAATTACGTTTTTTTACAGGAAAGGCGGGTTGCAAATGTTTTAAATAAATAGCTTATTATATCTTATTTATGAATAAGTGCATTTGATGTTTCAACACAGATATGGGACCTATGTGGCTATCTGAATTCTTTTTCTTTCGAGGGGGGTGTGGTTGCATTTGTTCCAGCTCTAAATATTTCACAGGTATACTTAGGACCACTGTAATAAACACATTGGATTTTTAAAACCATTTCAAGCCTAATTCAAGGTAAACGGAATTCGAATTCAGAAGGTGGTTCTCAAATATGCACGTCGCCAAGCCACGCTGATGCACAAACTATCCGTCTCGATCAAAGGGCCTATAAGTTCACAGTGTGAAACTAACAAATCCATCAGGCATCGGTTGACGACAAAGATCCTGGAACGCTCGAATTGGTTCAGCCTTTGTTTTTCATGCGGAAGAGGATTTACACTGGTGGTAATTCTAAGCTAGAACATTCTGGACTTTATTACTACCCTATGCGCAGCCCTTAGAATTGTTTGGTGTGGCTGGCTTGGGGGGGATGGACTTCTCGCCATCCTGTCCTTTTAAAAACGTGTGGCTTGTTTTAATTAGAGATTTTCCATATATTATCGTTCTCTAATTATCTGTGGGAGGGGGGGAGCGGAAAGCGAAAGGTCTTTCTGGTTTAGTTCCTCCATTTCATTTCAAAGCCGAGGTCTAAACCACCATCGTAAAGAAAGACAGAAAGAAAGAAAGAAAAGTATCCAGGAGCAAACGAACGCTTGATGAACGTGCATGAAAAATAAATGTTGAAAGAATTAATTCTACTTCTACTTATTTTGTTAAATTCCATTTCTATACCACAGCCAAAGGTCTTTAGGCGGCTCACAACAATTAAAACCATGAAATACAACACAATGTAAGACACTATAGTGCAAGACCTTATCAAGCACAAAACCCACGTGTTCTTTCAGTACCAGAACCTCACTGTAACTATACAGCGGATCACTGAATTCACTGTTCACATGATAGTTCCGCACTACATGGTTGTGAGAATGTTTTATTTCTAAAATATTTATTTTCTCGCTTCCATTTTCCCTCCCCCCCGATAATATCTTCAGTTGTTCATCCATTCCTTGTCCCCCCCTCCACACACGCACAAATTACTACGCGCACCACCACCAACAACAACAATAGAAAAATACTTTTCCAACACGGTCTGAGTAAAGTGGCCCAGGTACATTTATCGTTTTCCCGGCTCCGGACACGTGCTGCCTCCTGAATCTCTCCAAGCCAGATCACAAGATCATGTCGGACTGAAAAACCAAAGCTCTGCGCCATGGTGGGCGACAACCCTTTTCAAAACCAACTGAAAAGGTGAAGTCGAGCTATCTTGGGATGCTTGCTCAGCGTTTACACTACACCTCAAGGGACTTTGTGGGAGAAGCGGATTGTGAAGATGGCTGGGAAAAGGTCGGTGGGGGCGAACTCTTAATGAGTCGTTTCTTGAGGTTTCGCTCCCCCTGTAGTTGGGGTGTTGCCATGGAAAAGGACCTCTCCGGCAAAGTAGCAGAAAGAGACCAGAAACGTCTTGTAAAGTTGCAAGTCCGGGACTGGACAGGGAGGAGAAGGAGAAAAGAATCTGTTCTACTGAGAGCCTATCTACACTACTGCTTTAAAACGGTTTAAAATGGTTTATAACAGTTTTGAGAACTGTTGGGGCCCAGGACACACTCCATATACAGTTTTCAAAAGGTTTTCAAAGTGTTTTATCCTGCGTGTGTAGATAGGCTCTGTTGAACCATTTGAAGAATGAAGTCCAAAGGCATGGCTCCAGTACAGTAAGGGCTGCTGAGGTCTTCATTCTCCCCAGCCGTCCTCAGACCTCATCTTCTCTTCCACCCCTCCACCACCACCACCACCCGCCACTACTACAAGTAATGGCAGCTCGAAAGGGATGCAAAGATTCAGTTCCGCCTCTGATCTTTAGAGTATCCCCCCCTGGAGAAAAGTGGGGAGGGGAGCCAGAGGGAAAGACTAGGCCACACGTTGCCATTGGTTCAACTAGCAACTCCGAGACACCACCCGCCGAATGGCAGGTCCTGCTGCGATTGTGCCTGTGTGTATAGGACTGGGAAGATCCGGGTTCGAGTCCTCCACTCGTCCATGAAGTTCGCGGGGTGACCTTGGGTCAGGCACTGCCTTTCCGCTGAATCTATCTCACAGAGTTGTTGTGAGAATAAAACAGAGAGAAGGAGGATCGTGTAAGCCGCCTAGGGCTCCTTGAAGGAAAGGCGGGATATAGATGCAAAATACATTATTCATAATATTTTTTTAATGATGAAGATGATGATGGTGATGATGCATACACGCAGCAGGACCCTGCAATCCAGTTGGTGGTGTGTCAATGCCTTTTCCTAGGTCGTCCGGTGATGGAGTGTGGGAGGGGCACGTTCTGATCGATATTAGAGTCCGAAAAGTTGCCTTTTGGAATTCCTTCTGTCCATCTCTTTCGGCCCCAAGGGCCTCCCATTTGAGAGGGAAGTCAGAGGATAGGCGGCCCCTCCCCTCCTCTCCCCCTCCCCATCCATGCCCCCCCCCTCCGAGGAAACCTGACGCGCCCTCGCCTGGCGCCCCCTTGCCCGACCCTTTCTCGCCTGAACTTGGCTCGGGGGCTCACCGATCGCAGCCGGCGGCGGCAGGCCTTTCTGGTCGCTGCCGCACGGGACCGTGTCAAGCGCCTGTTGAGCCTCGCCAAAGCGTCCTCCTCCGCCGCCGCCGCCGCCGCCGCCGCCGCCGCCTTCTTTCCCCCTTCGCGTCTTTCCCCGGCGGCAAGCCAGGCGAGCTACTGCGCTGTGGCCATCGCGCCCGCCCGAGGGTGGCTCCGTGCGTGTATCTGCTGCGGGGCGGGGGATGGGGAGGGAGGGCGCGCGCGCGCGCGCAGTGTGTGTGTGTGTGTGTGTGTGTGTGTGTGTGTGTGTCTTTTTTCTTCGCTTGTTCGGAAAGGCGAGAAATCCTCGCCTTTCCTTCCTCCCTCGGCAATTATTCTGCCTTTTAATGCCGCTCAGCTAAAGGGACCAACCCCCCAACCCCACCTTTATTGCCTCTGATTGAAGAGAGAGATGTGATCGACAGGTGAGAGCAGCAGCCTGGTCTACCCGGGAACGCTGACGGGCAGAAGCCGGATTATAGTATTCCCCCCCCCCCCACCCACCCACCCACTTTACTTGGGAGAAAGACCCGAGGCTTCTCGGCGGGGTTCTTTCCAAACACCCCGATCCACAAGTAAGTTTGCGGGGAGGTGAGCCTGATTGATTCCAGTGGATCTCCCATTTTCAAGAAACCCCCTGATCAGGGCTCATTGGTTTCAATTAAGGAGGCTTGCGGGCATCCCTGGATTAAGCATGAAGCAATATAAACAGGTGTTTAGGGCACCAAGGGAAGGGAAGGGGGCACCGCAGAGTACCGGTACCATAGTTGGAGTCATCTAATTTTAAGGAATATATAAATATAATTAAAAACCAGCTCATATTTAATATAGTTGTGTGTTCTGGCGTGGGGGGTGGCCTTGAAGAAAACTGAGTTTTTAATGTCTTATTTCACCTTCAGCACTTATTGAGTCTTAATGTCCTGCCGGCTAAGCAATGGAAGGGCCAAGGGGGCACCATTACTGGGCTGTGTTTAGGGCATCAGATGGCCTTAATCTGGCCCTGCTTGCGGGAGAGGAAAGGCCTTGGCCATTGCGGTGGAAGCATGTTTCAGATCGGTGTATATGCGTATGTGATACTGTCAAGGTGATAGACCTCGCTGAGGCGGAAGCAGACCAGACAAAATCAACGGGAGGGCAGCCCCCAAGTCTTTTAAGATCAACCATGTCCCCGGATTCTGAATCCCGGCTGTAAGAAAAAGCAATGTGTGAAAGCTTCAGGCAGTGCAACAAAACCTAGGGTTTATTTAAAACGTTTCTAGGCTGCCTTTCAAGGCAGCAATATCCCCCGCCCCCAAGGCGGAGTGCAGCAATACAATAGACATACATAGTAACAAAACAGTACATTTGTAAATTAAAAGAACAACATGACCTAACACCAGTTGGGGCTGCAATCCTAAAGGCAGTTACCAGGGCCGCCTTCTTCAATCTAGCCCCCCCCCCCGTGTTTTGGACTACAACTCCCATGATCCCTGACTATTGGCCATGTTGGCTGGGTCAGATGGGAGTTGAAGTTCCAAACATCTGGGACGCATCCGGTTGGGAAAAGCTGCAGTAGGAAACACTCTTCGTTTAGGCTGCTCTACATTGACCTGAGAATTAGACTCATTGAACTCAACGGGACCTTCCTTCTGAGTAAAGATGCAGGGCAGGGCAGGGCAGGGCAGAGCTCTCTCTCTCTCTGCTCCTTCTCCGCCGTCAGCTCCATTGGACGCAGTAGAACTGCCTTCCCCTTAAACGTGCCTAGGGATCGTGTGGCTGCACGTCCCACTTAACACCAGACCACAGGGCTTCAGCCGGGCGCCACAGGTGTTGAAAAGAAGGAAGTCTACACTTGGGCCAGATCTACACCAAGCAGGACGTAGCAGTATGAAAGTGGTGTGAAAGCGGTATATGGCATGTGTCATGGGTCCCAACAGTTGTCAGTGCACCTCAATACCACTATAAAGCAGTAATGTAGCTCCTGCCTTGGGGCAACTTAATTGGGGCCGTTCCAGTGGTCTCCCCCCCCCCCCATTATGGCATGAGCTTCCCGTTCAGGCCTGCCTGGCACCAACACTGTCATGTATGCTAGGTTAAGACTGTCCTCTACTTCCAGGCATTTAATAGCATCTACTGCGACATTTATGCCAGCTGTCTGAACATATCTAGTATTTTATTGAAATTGTATTTAGTTGTTTAAATATATATATATATATATATATGCTGTCTTTTATCTTGTGAGTTGTTGCGAATCGCCTAGAGAGCTTCGGCTATTGGGCAGTATAGAAATGAAATGAAATAAATGAAAACTTTCTTTCTGTTCCCTCGCTGCCTTTTGTTTCCTGCTCACGCCGTTCTCTGTCGGGAGGGCAGAGGACGATCGTTTCCTTTTGACTCCAGTATGTAGCCATACTGGCGTGGTGCATCGAGGAGACCCCCCATGTCCCCCTCAGAGAGCGGCAGTGATGAGGGGGGGGCAGAAGCAACTCCCATTTCTATGCATGTAGCCATAATGCTGCTGGGATTGAAGTGATGTTGTAGCATCTCAAGCCTATAGAAGCAGTTGCATGGCATAGCTAGCCGGGTGGGGTGGGGAATGTCCTTCACAACTTAAATAATACACGTGGTTGAAGTGATACAATCATTAGCACAATACCATTAAGTCCAGAGTCTTAACATCCCCTAGCTGCACTACTGGTGGTATGTGCATCGCTTGGGCGATTGTTGATTCTGCGAAATATCGGTCAGCGACCGCTTTAGTTCCTTCCCAGAAGTTTCAGGGGTGTCTAATTTGAAGGGGGAACCTGAGTAGGGTTCCACCACCCCGAAGTAAGTCCCGCAGAGATCAATCGGAGTGAGTGCGCAAAGTTTATGAGAGCCATCCAGAGAAATCCTAAACATGCCTGCTCAGAGTTAAGTCCTACTGAGTTCAATGGGACATATTCCCAGGTAACCTTGTATATGATTTCAGCCCCAAATTGCAAAAAAAAAAAAAAAGAGGGGGGAGGGGGCAATCTCTATAAACGGGAACAGACCTTGCTCAAGTGAACTGGAATAACTCGCCCCGATATGGACAAATCAACATGCTTTTCACTAGACGTAGAGAGAAAGTGCTGCTGAGGTTTCTCTGCAATTAAGTTACCCATATGTAATTAGGGAGTAATTAAAATAAATAATCCCGGAGGCGTCTTTCTAAATAGGATAGACATTGCACACTCCATCCACGCAGTTAATCTGAAGCGTTCCTACGGTAGTCGGTCCGACCTTCAGAGGTAGTGCTCCATCAATCCATATCAAAGGCCGAATTCCCATTGATTTGGACATGTAGTGCCTTAAGCAGCCAGTTCCTGAATCCAGCGACATGGAAGAAAGCTGAATTTATTTCCGTTCACACGTGCAGGGATTTTTCTACAACCGATTACTTCACACTTGATGATTTAGCGGCTGAATGTGTGAACGGATGACAGGGAAAGATTTTTGTGAAATGAAGATTCTATCTGCGATGGCCCATTCCCATGTGTAAACCGTTGCCGGATGGTGAAGCCACCAGCGGATAATGAAATGGCGTCATTGCACTGCGGGCATCGCATCTCCCAAACCCAGTTCTCTAAGGCGACAGTCTTAAGTACGTTTTCTTGAAAATGGAGAGCCTGGTTCCCATCAAGTTTGCTCGCTGCCAAGCAAATGTCCTCGGGTTTGGGCTGTCAGTGACATGTTTAAGGGGCTCTACGGAAGCCAGATGGCCGATGAATCACTAAAGCACCAGATTGTGATCCTACAGCTAGCTACACATGCCTAAATCACATTGACATCAATGGTGTGCAGGAGGGCGGTGAGAACCAGCTGCCGCTGCGTTGGATCAAGCTGTTTGCCCCGCTGAGCAGTTCCGATGGATGAGCGGCGGGAAGCGAAGTCACATCATCGGCTTCTGTCCAAGCATTTCGTCTTCGTGGATTCGGTTGCAAACATAGCCGTGTCTTGGGAAAAATGGAGGGAAGTGCCTATCGAAGATCGCAGACCACCAAGGGGACATCCAGGAAAAATCAGGAGATGCCGCAAAAGCTGCAGTAGCCTAGTCTCCACAAGGATGCGCTTTTGCGCCCGGTTCCGGGATTATGCGCATTATCGCGGAGGCGCATTTACGCCTAATCCCTCTGCACGGGAGGCAGCGAGAGGCGGCGAAGCGCATTAATTCATGTCCAAAAAGCGCTTTAGAAGACGTTAACGCGCATAATCGCTTGTTCACACTGCGATAATGCGCTTTAACGGCCGGAGAAAAATAAAAGTCGCTATTTAACGCGCATTCGAAAATGCGCATTATCGGGGAAATAACGCGCCTGTACGCCCGTTTTGCGCTCCGCTGGTGTGGAGGTAAAATTTATAATGAGCCTCTAAGGCTCATTAAACGTCTCGTGTAGGCTAGGAATCGAGAAGTCCCCGGTTCGAATCTTGCTTCTGGTATAATCTCAGTAGGTGACCTTAGGCAAGCCACTCTTCCTCAGCCTCTGTCTCTCCACCTGCAACAAGGGTGATGATAATATTGATTTCCTATATAGCAGCCTTCCCCAACCTTCTACTCTCCAGATATTTTGGCATTGGCCATGCTGGCTGGAGATGATAACCATAGTTCAAAACATCTGGAGGGCAACAGCTTGAGGAAGGCTGCCTTTCAGGGCCGTTGTTGTGAGCCTCGGAGGAGATTCCTTCAGGAGCCTAACCCACCACCACCACCACCCAAGAGGAGCCCCAGGAGTTTGCAAGGGCCAGATTGGCTGGTGGGGGTGGGGAAGCAGAGGTTCTGTACGCTTGTTGTTGTTGTTATTACATTCTCATTGTTGTAAGGATTCCAACTAGAGAACGCAGGTGATGCACTTTGACCACTTTGAATGCACTATACCAGGAATGGGGAGCATGAGGCCCTCCAGATGTTTGGGCCTACAATTCCCATGAGCCCGCAACATCTGCTATGCTGGCTAGGCTTGGTGATGGGAGTTGTAGGCCAAAACGTCTGGAGGGCTAGAAGTTGCCAATCCCTACCCTGAACAAACGTTTAATTCGTAGTAGTATAAGTAGCAATCCTGATGTGGCTTCGAGCTAAAGCTACGCGATATTTTTGACCCATTAATTTCAATGGGAGTCCTATCGAGGAAGCCGCTGCATGTTTTCTTGGAAGCGAGTCCACTACGTTGAATGAGATTTCCTCCCATGCAGTGCGCCTAAACTCGCGGAGATCCTATGCAGATTTGCGGGTGGCGGAGGGGGGGGGGGAGAACAGCGAAGCCAGGCACCTGCGCCTTCGCACCTCTTCGCTGGAAACCAAAGCTCTTCACAGACATCGCCGCGGTAACATCCTCAACGCCTGGGCTGTTTCGATGGTGCCCACCGCGGATGGGGGCGGGGTAGGGGGAGGCGGGGAGGATCTCGCCTGAAGTTTCGTGAATCCGCGGGGACTGTTCCTGGGCAGGGCGCTGCCACTTCTCCGCCAGCTGTCCCAACTACTTGCCGCCGCGTTTTGATAGGCTGCCCCTTACTCCTCTCTCTCTGTCTCCCTCCCTCCCTTCCTCCCTCTCTCTCTCTCTCTCTTAGGCAGCTGCCAAACCACCAGCCGGATCCCCTTGACCTGAAGCCGGCGGCGTCTTCGGGAAAGCCCTACGGGAAGAGCTCCAGTGGAAGTGGCTGCGTGGAGCCGAGCCAAAGGCCGTACCAAGCGCGCACGCGGCCCTCCCCTCGCGACCAGCCGAGGCCATTTGGACCTGTCGCTGCTGGTGCTGCTGCCGCCCGCTGGTGTCACCCAGCTGGGGAGAAAGGCCAACCCGGGAGGAGGAGGAAACCCCCTGCCGGCCCGCTCGCTCGCTCGCCCGCCCGCCCGCCTCCGATTGGCTCCCGGCTCGGCTGCGGCGTCAATGCCGCGACTGAGCAGCCAGCAAAGACGGCGCGATGCCTCGCAACACCGCAGCTCCCTGCCGGAGAACGACACCCCCAGCGGAGATCACTGATCCTCAGTTGTCCTTCCTTGGCCCGGGCCCAGGCTGCGTGCTTTCCGGACAAGTTCCCCCAACCAGCCTGGAACTTCCTTCATTTTCTTTTCATTCAGCAGGAAACATTTATGTTTTTTTAAAAATTATTATTATTATTAATAACAATAAAAATGATAATTACTTTTATTTTATTTTATTTTGAAAAGTGGACTAGCTCGATCCGAAGGGCTTGATTGAAGCAGAAAGAAATGCCCGCGGGACTTCCAGCCGCGACACTTGCAAGGGAGACTCGAACGCTGCCCCGTTGAAGCCACTGGGATTTCCGCAAGCTTCCGGTGGGCTGGATGGTTGCGCCCCGGTGCTTTTAGGTAGGCTGACCATATGAAAAGGAGGACAGGGCTCATATAACTTTAACAGTTGTAGAGAAAAGGGAATTTCAGCCAGTGTCATTTGTATGCAATTAGTTCCTGGTGATATTCCCTCTTCATCACAACAGTTAAAGGTGCAGGCACTATACTAGAGTGACCATATACAAAAGAAAGCAGGGCCCCTGCACCTTTAACTGTTGTGATGAAGAGGGAATTTCACCAGGAACTAAATGCATACAAATGACACCGGCTGAAATTCCCTTTTCTCTACCACTGTTACATGAGCCCTGACCTGGATTTTATCTGGTCAGCCTAGTTTAGGGTGGAGATGCCAATGTCAGGCTCCAAAGCCACCCTTCCCGCTAGGGGTACGTTGTGCTCCGAAGCGAGCCCCGGAGCAGCAGCGACTCTGTTGCGTGTGCGTGCGTAGATGCACACAGACCCGCACAGGCACACCTAAACTAAACATGACGGGTCAGATCAGGTTGCCAATTGGTGTTGCCAAATGCAACCACCATCAGTGTGATTTCCTTCCCAGTGAAGTGGAAGAAGGGTCGCGGTGTTCTTTGGGATAAAGCCCAGTTGGATTCCCCCAAGGAATTGCGTTCACGTGGACCCATGGAAGCGCCTACGATGATCAGGCGGGAATCCGGGAGCGTCAGCCGGGCTAGCCTGGCAGTGCTTCTAGATGTAGCAGTTCCGAAAGGGCAACCTAGATAGGACTACTCGAGGGTAAACGTGGCTTCCAGCGTTGAAAAGCTTGTTCTCTCTCTCTTCCCCCACCCCACTAGTCGATTCATAATTTGTTTTTTCAAAGATACACTGCCTCTCTACCTGGAGGTTTTATGGAGTTGGGATGGCCTATAGCCCTTGATAGATCTATCCTCCCCCATGATTTTGTCTAATCCAGCTTTCCCCAACAGGGCCCCCTTCAGATGTTTTGGTACCTGAGTGGGGATGATGGGGATTGCAGTCCAACTCGTCTAGAGGGCGCCGAGTTGGGAAAAGCTGGCCCAAAAATTTGAAAGGAAGGAAAAGCCCTGGCAGGAGATTTCTGCAAGCTCATCATCACGACGCCTGCTCTGAAGACACACGTAGGTGGGTCTGCCCTGACCCGCCTGCCTCCTGCCAAGGCATTCGCTTGGGCCGTCCTGTCGCTCGAGCGCTGAGCGATCGGGCCTGGCGGAGGCTTTGCCTTGATTCAAAAAACCGCCAGCTCGGAAATCCTCTCGCCCTCTTTCCACGCGGGGCTTCCGAAGTGGGACCCCACCACCACCACGTGTCAAAGATGCTCTTGGTTGTCGCCAACGCTGCTTCCGCCTCAGCCGCCAGCCAATTTGTCTCGGCTGTGGCCCTGCAGGCGACTGCGACCCACAACCTCCCCCTTTTCTCTCTCCCTCTCTTTCTACCGTCCCTCCCGCCCCCCGACCCCGCAACCTCCACCATCCAGTCCAAGTCTTTCCCCTGGGTTGCATCTGCGCTTTGTCAGCACGCTGAAAGATTTGACATTTTCAACGATCTGTAAATACTCCGGTTCGGTGTGTGTGTGTGTGTGTGTGTGTGTGTATGTGTGTATGTGTTTAATTGTATAGGACGCTTGTTTTCGCTTTAACTTTGGAATCTGGTAAACTTCAGTGACGCATAAAGAAAGAAAGAAAGAAAGAAAGATTTGTAAACATATCCCAGCAACAAGTTGGCAAAATTAGGACTTCAGATCTCTACACCAAGCAGGATAAAACACTTTGAAAACGTTTTGAAAACTGTATATGGGGTGTGTCCTGGGCCCCAACAGTTCTCAAAACTGTTATAAACCGTTTTAAAGCAGTAGTGTAGATAGGCATCATGGGCCCCAACAGTTGTCAAAACAGTTATAAAACGTTTTAAAGCAGTACTGTAGATCCTGCCTAACTCTTCTAGAATGGGAAGGGCAGACTCCCCCGCTTTTTCCCCTTAAATGTAAGCCGCCTTGTGAGGTCACAGCGTCCTGGAAGGCTGGTTAGAGACCGTTCAAATCAATCTATCAATCAATCAATCAATCAATCGCGGATCTCTTTTCAAAAAGGCAGGCAGTATGCAAAACGGGATGGTTTTCTAGGGAAAAGAAAGGAGCTTTCAGGATTGATGCTCTCTGTGAAAAGGATCTGCGTAGATCCTTTAGAGTTCTGGCCGGTTCTGACTGAAACCCAGAATGGATTTGCATACCCACCGAAATCGGACCCACCAGCCTCTACTGCTTCTGAGTACGCGTGTATAGGAGCTGCCTCCAGGACCCATCCGTGTCAGGTCAATGCGGAGGGAACTAAGTACCCGCATAACACTTTCAGCTGAATCATGGTCTTTACTTGAAGTGCTTAGCTTCGACTGGATTCTGCCCTAAGTGGGTTTCTGAGGCCTTTTACATTTTATAATCAGACCTTTTTATTTTAATCTGGGCCAACTTCAATCGGTTTTATCTCTGCCATATGTTTTAATGTTGCTTTTCTGTGTTATTGTTGCTTTTATTTTATCATACAAATATTTAATTAGTCTTTAACTTTGTTGTAAGCTGCCCTGAGAACCTATAGGCAGCCTATAAATATTGGAGACAAAAACAAACAAAACCAGTTTAGGAATGAATGGAAAATGGCTCACTTGCTAAGCCTCAGCAAGTATGAAATCAACACCAGGTCAATAGGAAATTAATGGACAAATGCTTGAAAAGGGATGAGGTAAGAGGTCTAGGGTGGGGCAGAGGGCAGAAAACATACATCTCCAGAAGGTTTGGACTACAACTCCCAGCATTCTTGATGATTGGTCATGCTGACAGGGGTTCCTTGGAGGTGAAGTCAAAAAAATCTGGAAATCTACCTTCTACCTTTCCTTGGTCTACAGTAGCCTGCATCACCAAAAAAGAGAAAATGCATTACCAAGAAGTAAGACAAAAAAAAGGATACCAATTTGCATACAATTTGTGTGTGTTAATTTATATGTATGGATGCACATTTAGAAATAATTACTATGATTTAAATAGAAATGCACATCTCACACAGCGTGGCTGTGACCAAGTAACCTTTGTGCCTGCTCAGTTGACAATCCACATGATCTTTGTTGGTGGGCAACTTCAAGGTCCCTCCCTGCTCTTCCTTTTTATGGTTCTTTGTCTTTAAACTGGAGTTGGACTGGACAGCCCTTCAAAATTAATAGAGGACTGGCCTCTGAAAAAGAGGTGACATGGCCACCCTGAAGACGTCTGAGGTTGTTGGATGGATTTCAGTAAGAATTATAAAAGTCTTGGGCTGCTTAGCAATACAGGCAAATCAAACAAATGATTACTGCTGGGCTGCCCTGGAGATGAACTTTGGGCCCTGATTCATCTATGCAAAAGTGGGCTTCCCTTGGACCAATAATAAAAGCCTTTGTCTTGTGATTTTAATAGAATCATTCTACGGTTCCACAGTCAGATGGCTCAAGTGCAGAACTTGGGGTGGCTGTAGACTCTAGAGTAGGTGCTGGGGCCCAAAACTGAATCTTAAAAGTTCCTCTATCCTTCACACTGGGAAATCCGGATGGGGCACTCTGTTTACTCTAGACTAAACATTTTTTTTAAAGACACACATTTAGGGCTAGACACACCTCTCCCGACATGAACCTACCTGTACACTATGTTCAACATCTAAGACCCTCCTCCAGGTACCTACTCCGAGGGAAGCTTGGAGGATAGCAACAAGGGAGAGGGACTTCTCAGTGGTGGCCCCCCAATTATGGAATGATCTTCCTGACAAGGCTTGCCTGGCGCTAACATTGTTATCTTTTTGGTGCCAGGTCAAGACTTTCCTCTTCTCCCAGGCATTTGACCACATATACTGGCTGAATTAGGACAACACATTAAGCAACTGGGGGGGGGGGGGGAACAATCGTCAGTTGTGTTGCTTATTGTGTTGTGTGAAGGGTAACACGCCGCTCACAAACTACTGATGGTATGTTATTCTGCCCAAATAAGCAACTGAGAGAAACAACTGGCTTGCAAGTTGTTTAGCTAAAGCCAGTTGTTTAAAGTGTTGTGTGGAGGGGTGAGTGTGTTAATGGCGTGTGGTGAGTGGGTTAAAACTCAAGCCCATAGAGGCAGGCGGCAAGAGCGACCAAAGCTGCGGCTGCCACTCTGCTACAACTGGTGCAACTTGCAGAGGCTGCTGGGATAGCACCTGGAGGACTGAGGGAGGGTGAGGAGAGGGGTGGGGGCTGTGTCAGTCAACTGCTGGGTTGACTATTAGTCCACTCAACGCCAGCCCCAACCACCCACAGTTGTGTAGGAATATGTTTTTAATTGACCCAGAACTATATTTAGGCCTGGTTGAGAGTTAGCAGCTGTTTAAAATGTACATTGTTTTTATATGTTGTCTGTTTTTATGTTTTTTAATTTTGTATATCGATTTTTAATGTCCAAAGTTTTAATTTTTGTAAGCTACCCAGAATTTCCACTATGGGGCGGTATATAAAAGTAATAAATAAATAAATAAATAAAGGATGCAATCCTATGCATGTTTAGACTAAAAAAGTCCTATCACTTCCAGCATCCCAATGCTGGCCGTTATTTAGTAAGAAAAAAGTCCTATATGTCTAGGATTGCATCTTTAAAGTAATGTCTGTTTTGATGCTGAAGTAGGGGGCAAGTTGGGCATTGTGATGGTTCAGGCCTCTGGTAGGAGGGAAACTAAAGTACAATGTCCAGAGAGCTTCGGCTATGGGGCAGTATATAAATGCAATAAATTAATAATAATAATAATAATAATAATAATAATAATAATAATAACATGATTAATCAGTAATATTGATCAGTTTCAAAATTTGGGAGGTGGAACTGGCATATGCCTACTCTAGCGACTATGAATCCCCCCAGAAGCTCTACTATGTGTGGTTACAAACACACGCAGGAGGAACAGAACCAGCAGCAAAAAGAGTCAAAACTATTGAGAGCCTCGATAATAATGATGATGCCCACTTCAAAGTTTCAGGCCCATTTGTATTTGCATGTAATGATGGGAGTACATTGCAACTCCCAGGCTGCAGGGCACCCCATACAATATTTGTTACTGAAAACTTTATACAAGATGTGAAGGAGGCTGGACGGTGTAACTAATTGTGCAACACTTGCAACCATTTACAGTGGGGCAGCCGGGTTAATCTCTTACAGCAAAAAGCAACTAAGAGCCTTGTGGTACCTATCGTGGCATAAGCTTTCGTGGGCTGCAGCCGTAATAGTTTCATCCTCAAGGCGCCACAAGATTCATTGTCATTTTTATTCACACAACATGGCGTTTAAAACGGCCGCTGTTCTAGGTTTCTTTTCCATACTCGGATGTTTCCTGGAATGCCTTCCTTCCACACAATCATTCACGGAACACATTGGTTTCTACTATGAGTCAACGTAGAACATTCCATGCACCCATTGGACATCTATGCCGATTCCCAGACTCCTTTCTCAAGTGTGCCCGCTGCCAGGAAAGCTTTCATTCTTGCCTCTCCCTCCCCATGGCACAAGAGCTATTTCCACCCAAATGCCCTACTCCCTGTCCCCAGCAACGCAGAGACGGAGGTGGGCTAGACACCTCTTTGGAGGAATAGGGCAGTGCAGGGGGGGGCAGTGGGGCCAGTTGGCTTGAGGCCCACAATTTTGAGGGGTCACTCCGACGAGGTCCCCCCCCAGCTTACGCTACTGCTTACGTAGTGTACGCGGCCCATCGAGAAGAGAGGAGCCCGCTTTGCGGAAACAGCACAGAAGCCGTCCGTCGTGAATACCGTGGTCAGACTACAAGCTCCAGAGGCCCATGCCGCATGCTGGGCAGGGATATATGTGCCTTGAGGTGTCGTAGAACAGGTTTAATATGAAGGTGTTACGTAGAACGGACATGTTGGTGGGCACGTCCCCTTGGGGCAGCCATGTTGTCCTCCTTTTTTTAAATGGGGGGGGTCACACACTTCCCATCTGGCCTGGGCATATGACCAGCTCTTCATGGCCCTGTGGAGGAACCCAGCACTTTGGCGTCGTGTGGCACAAATAAGTAAATTGCAATCCAGCTGCAAGCATACGAATAGAAACAGACCACAGACTTCCTCTCCTTTCCTCCCCCAGAGCTTCCATATGCGTGAGTCTGGATGAACCACAGGGGCGAAAGCATTTTTTTTAAAAAAAAGGTGGGGAAAGTAGCTTCAGGGTGTTATTTAGTTGCTGTTGTCAGCAGTTGGAGCACATGTTAGGAGCAATACTTGGGAGTCGCTTTCCCTTTGAGAGGCTCAGAGTGAGAGGCTTTTGAATCTTTCCCTGCGCCTCCATTTTTACTCGGATCCCTCGATTTCTGCTTTTGTCTGAGTGGTTAGAAGAACGAGGGTGGGAGGAAGGTATAGAAAACGGCCTTTCTGAAGAGCGGAAAGGAGAGCGGAAGAGAACCTGATCCATCATATTCTCAATTTCCATGCCAATTATATGGTTTTGCTTTTATGAGTCGTCCTATAGCAAGGCCTGTGTGCGCGCGCACCCCCTTACTCGCAATGTTTCAGAAATGTTCAGACAGTAAAATTTCCATGAACTTCCAAACCCAGTGCACTCCTATAGAGTAAACACAATGAGCGCTTGCTTCTGTTTGAAATAATGCTATTTTACAAGCAAGCATACACAGAGGAGACCAGAAATCTAGTGTCCCTAATGGGAGATTAATAACAATATAAACAAAAAACATTGTCCCCTTCTAAACGGATGACTGTTGTTATTCAGATCCAACAAAGATGAATGATGAAGTCCTCAAGTAATAAGTCACTCACTAGTCCTTCTTTCCTTTTCTCCTCCCATTATATAAAACATCCATTGGTTTTATTACAGCCTTGGATGCTTTTTTTCGGGGGGGGGGGACAAAGAAAGGAATGGAAAGGAAGTCTGAGGTCTATTTTTGTTCATATATTTTCAATTAAGACAATTAAGTAACCCACACAATGTGGCAGCTACTCCCTACTAACAGTTTCCTTATTTCTTGCAAAGACAGTTTACTTACTGTGGCTAAAACAGGCTTCCTGATCCCTTTAAAAGAAATTAGAAACAACAGCTAATAAAGAAACTAAATACGAGGCAGGGGGAAATAAGGCATGGAAAGTCACCAGGCAAATGCCAGAGACCCGGTTTGTTTTCATTTAGTTACAAGCGAGGAGTATGTCACAAAGAATTTTCTCCCAAATCCTAGCATTTAAAGTCAAGGGGAAATGGGTTATTTACTGAAGGGAGACAGGCTTTAATTGGCTAGGCAGTCACCACAGAGTTCCCGTGAGTGACCTTGCGGGTCTTCTTGTTGGTGGATAGAGGATTGTGCTGCTGCAAACAACTTTTCTTCAATTATGCATCGGCAGCTGGCTGTCCTGGGCCCAAATCCGCCCCCTTGAGGAGGGCTGCCACTGGTTTTCCCTAGTTGCCAATCTTCTCCTTCTCCCTACTCTCCCCCCAGTGTTTCTTGAAAAGGCTTGAGGGACAGGAAGAAAGACAATGTGCAAGACGAGCGAAAATGGATTGTGCAAGTATTAGTGAACATATCTCTGTCTTCATCAGCCTTCCCCGACCTGGTGACTTCCAGATGTTTTGGACTTCAACTTCCATCTGCCCCAGCTAGCATGACCAATAGTCTGGAATGCTGAGAGTTGCATACGTAGGGGGCACCAGTTTGGGGAAGGCAGGTTTATATGGGCAAATGGTAGTTCAGTAGTTATTCCCTCACTAAACTACAATTCCCAGGATTCTTTGAGGGAAACTATCAACGGTTCACAAGACTACACAAACTATAAGTTTGTAGTATAGATAAGCCCTCAATCTCTTCATTCCCTCTCACCTCCTGGCCTGTTTCAGGAAGTACAGACTGCATTAAAGAGAAATGGCAGTACGTGGAAGTGTGTATATGTGTGTTTAGGTTTTTCTTCTTTTGTTTGGCCTATTCCATCTGCACAGCAAGTGTGACATAAAGGCAACAACACTACCATTGGTTGGTATACTGCCTCCAAACATAAGTTCCAATTAGATACCACAGCTAATAGCCATTGAGGTATTTGTTGTCCATGAATTTGCCTAACCCTTTTGAAACCCAGTGTCTGCCTCCTCATCTTGTAGCACTGGGCTTCCGTAAGCAAAATACGCCTTGTGTGGAAAAAGTACTTCCTGAAACTACTGCCAATCCATTTCATTGGGGAAGCTTCTTTGTTCCAGTAACACGTGCTGGCAGGAAAATATTTTCTCTCTCTGTTCCTTCCACACCATTTGTAATTTTGTAAACCTCTCTCTTATGTCTTTCCTCAGCCATCTGCTTTCTAGACTTTCAAAAACAACAACACTCAAAACACCCTACGTGCTTTAACTTTTCCATATAGGGGAGGTGCTCCACTCGCTCAATCATTCTGATGACTCTTTTAAAAAAATGTATTTTCTCTTTTCACAATTAATTTTTTTATTGTTTTCAAACAAAGATAAAACGCAAACAATACAACAATATAAAATGCAACATGCAACGTTAAAATGGACTTCCGAATTTCTCCAACATACAAAAATATCTATGTTTTCTTAATTCTTTATCAAAATAAGACTAGTAAAAAATGAAAGAAAATAGTGAGTGAATTTCCCGACTTCCTTATCTTTATCAATTGTTTTTCTTTCAATTTAATCGCTGAATCCACATGCAAATATATCCTTCCCTTCTCTCTCTTTTAAAAAATCTATCAGAGGTTTCCATTCCTCAGTAAACCCTATTGTTGTTTTCTCTTTTATTATCGCAGTGAGTTTTGCCATTTCCGCCAGCTCTATAATCTTCAATAGCCATTCCTCCTCTGTTGGTACTTTCTCTCTTTTCCAGTTCTGGGCGTATATTAATCTTGCTGCCGTTATCATGTATTCTCATTGGATGGTGAAGCCTACTCCCGGCACATCTGGTTCTTGAACCCAAGCATTGAAAGCAAGAAAGCAGTCAGCTCCCATGTGGGAGACACGCTCTTAGTGGTAGGAGATTGCTTGCCATAGAGGAGGTTATTGCCACATCGAGACTGTGTAAACTCCAGCCTTCTCCGCGTATTCGGAAGAGCTGTGTTACAGCCATCTGGAGAGGCACTGCAGTTTCCTTTTTAATTGCTAGCTTCTTTGAGGGAGAGAAAGAGAGAGAGAGAGAGAGAGAGAGAGAGAGAGAGAGAGAGAGAGATTGGCTGAATTTGGACAACATGATAGTCAATGGTGGGGTAATAATCAACTTTACAGTTGTTCATCTAGGGGGTACTCCCCACACAACATGGTAATAAATAATCAACTGTGGTGTGGATTAGGATCAGCGCTGAGTTGACTATGGCAGCATTCGGACGACACGATAGTCAATACAACTGACGATTATTTCCTCCTCCCCCAGTTGCTTATTGTGTTGTCCGAATTCAGCCACTATCTACACTACTGCTTAAAAATGGTTTATAACAAACCATTTTAAAGCAGTAGTGCAGTTAGGCTCAGAGATTTCTCTCAACACCCCACCCCACCCCAAGCACCACAGCTAGCAAAAGCAATCAAGGTGGGGGTGGGGAAAATTCAGTATGAAAGGCAAATGTCTTGAGTAGAGCTTTGCATTTCAAAGACCTCCTCTGTTTACTGCTGACTGACAAAAAAAATGCCTCTCTGATAGTCTCCAACAGGTAATTACATTACTCGCTGGGCAGCAATACATCTCGCACATACTGTTATTGTCCTGGGTTTCTACAGAACCTCACTTGTCTCGCTGTAATTCTTCAGCGGGCGTTGAAGGCAGACTAGATTCTTGCGATTTCCATCATCCTTGCAGTTTCAGATAAATGTCTTTGGAATGACTCCCAGCAACTAAAGTAAGAGGTCAATAATTTGGGGGAGAGGGAGGACCAGCTATCACCTGGTGCCCTACAGCCCCAGCCAGCATGGCCAGTGGTCAGGCATGTTGGGAATTGTAGCCCAAAACTTCTGGAGAGCACCATAGAGTCTCAGCTCTTAGGGATCTCCCAAGCTTTTTCAAGGCATGGAAGTCTGTTTTAGATATAAATGTTGTCAATAAATTAGTCCATCACCATCACACTCAGCAATTCGCTCTGACCAGTTAACTGGGCTCTATATTCAGAGCCGGTCAGCACAGACTGGTAAATCACCTGATAGAATTATGTGGATTTCAGATTGTTGGAGTGTTTTCCACATCAGGATCCTTCTACCAAATGAAAATAAATCATCCGCCAGGGAGAGGCTTTTAGCGTAAACCCTCCTGCAGTTACGTGTTTTGTTTTTAATGCAGAGGAACATTCAAACAAGCCATCCTCCACCTGCAGGATGCAATGGCGCAGTTCCAGGAAAATGTTCTGTACCACTTGATTGATTGGCATGTGTTGGTGAGCTCTCAGAGGCCAGTTCACCAAACCCAACTGGCAGGAGTCGTGTAACGAACTGTGAAATCTGCGGCTCAAATCACAGCCAGCCACAAACTCATTAGAGAAGCCACGAGTTCTCCGCCTCAGTCTTTCCAATCTGCCACGACTTAGATCCATCCATTACTTTATAACATATGACATCATGTATGTGAGAAATAAACCAGGAAATCCCAGGAAATCAAATGTTACCTTTGCCATAAATTTATTTAGGTGAGCAACTTGTTGTATCCTTATAAAATCTTCCCAGTTTATTTTTCAGGCATTTGTCCCTAGATGGCCTTGTAGAAAGAGGAATAGGAGGAAAGAGGGAAGAGAGAAAGAACCCCCAAACTGTGAGAAAAAAGAATGTGTTTAAGAAACTGCTTTTCATGTCTTTGTCTTTCTTGCTAGGAACAAGATACAAAACTATTCTCTCTTGGCCCCAATCCTATCCCACCTGCAACATGTGGATAATAATAATGATCTAATACATCTATACCAATCAGCAATCAATATTAATCAATAATCAATACTGATCAATAATTCTGATAGTACTGCAAAATTTCAAGTATTGACCGAACTTACAAACCTGTGGTAAGGCTTATTAAGATAATATATGTGAAGCACTTTGGATGCTCCAAATATAATTGTGACTCTAAAGTAGGGGTGGCCAGATTTCAGGCTTGGGGGATCTGCTTTGAATTTTGACTAGATCCACCAATTGGAGCCTGGTACAAAAGAGATGCTTAGAATTCAAGAATTCTGAGCCTACAAATTTCTACATTCTTTATATGTAGTAGTAACAACAACAACAACACGGTCTGTATAGTTAATAAAACAATATTCTGGACATGTGCAGTTTTAAACTCACATAAATCAGAACATCATGATGGAAACAGAGTTTGCTTCTGATGACCTGCCACTCTCTGGGTGGTCATTTGGGGGCACCCTGGGCTGTAGGATGAAGGTCCAGCCCTTGCTGAAAAGCTGTAACTACGTATCAAAAATCCAGCACAGTTCCACAGGGTCAGCACATATCCTCATTAGGACTATTTGGTCATATAGGCCTCCAGCCTCCCCATCGCTATCACTGTCTTTTCTCTTACTGCAGTTCTGTAAAAGAAAAGCATGCAGTAACAAGGAGAAATCAAGTGACGTAAATACATATGCAAACCACACATAAGAAGAGTCCTGTTCTGGGGAGAATGTTCTCTGAATGTCTCAAAAGATGGCTGTGTTTCTACAGTTTGTGTCTGTTCTGCTCGACTGAGGGTGCATTTTGACTTTACTCCCCGCTGCCTGCGGTGGTGCCTGATATCCACAGTAGTGGATGCGCTGCTTGTACATGCGCCACTCTAAACGCATTGGTTATTTGCCCACCGGCATTACATAACTCTGGTGCAACTGACATGCGAGTCATGTGTTTAGAGTGGCAAGTTCAGTCAGAGCATTTTAATCTGTCTCCCCATTGCATGGATTGCCCATGTAGAGAAGAAGGCTTAGTCAAAATAGCAAACAAGAGTCAAATCTACATTGGTTCTGAGAGAGCGATCATCCTGAAATGCCACAGGATGTGTACAACTTTTATGTACATAAATGTATGTACATGACAGCAGAAGAAAAACATTAGTTTGTAGTATTCTTTGTTATATTTTTGGGGTTGTTCAAATTAACAACAGTGTAGATGCCTTTAAAAACCCAGTTTTGTGTTCCTCTTTCCCCAAGATGTAGGAAATTTGCCCCTTTTAAAAGAAGTTCCCTTTGGATAAACATTTACAGAAGTCATAAGGTCCGCATACAAATCTGTTTGACAAAAGTACAGTTTGAGAAAGTATTGTAGGAACAAGCACACCAGGAAGACCCAATTCACAATAATATCAATCTAGTTCCCTCTGCCCAAAGAAGCTCATAGCCAACCAACACATCCAAATGAAACCACACTGCTGTTGCTGCTAAACTTCAGTAGGCAGACCAAATATCCAAATTCAAGTTCATTCATATATACCACTCTTTCAAATGTAGCTCGTGTTGTTAGCTGTTCAATCCATTGCATTATAGGTGATGAGCTTTTATCTTTCCAATATTGTAGTATCAGTCTTTTAGCAGTCAATGGCTTCTAATTTTTAGTGCTAGGACCTCTTTTGAGGATGCTCAGGTCCTCTGGGAAGAATTTGCTACAGTCGGCCAAAACTAGGCTGACAACTGTTACCCAGAGGACCTTCTCTTTTGCTGCTCCCAGGCTGTGGAATGGCCTGCCGGAGGAGATTCGTCAACTTAATAGTCTTTTTGACTTTAAGAAAGCTGTAAAAACCGATCTCCTCCGGCAGGCCTACCCAGCCAAATTTTAAGAGTTTTATCTGTATTAATAATGTATTAATTTTATATGTTTTTAATCAGTTTTATGTATTTTATGTTATTTGTATCGATGTTGTTCCCCGCCTCAATCCTGAGGGAGAGGCGGGTAAGAAATAAATAAATAAATATATTATTATTATTATTATTATTATTATTTGTGTGGAAGCACACCTAAAGGTTTTTTGTTGATGTTCTTCATATATTTGGATTTGCAGTTCTAGAATAAGGACAATTCATAATAAACATATGCCTCTTGCCTGAAGTTGAGCATCCACCAACTTGATGCAAAAAATCCCATGGAAATAATTTAAATGATGTATAACAGCCCAGCTGGATGCAAACTCACAGCTGCCCCATCTTTAGTTCTAGTGTGTATCATATTGCTTACCTCTGCCTTAGGGCACTTTCAAACATACCCCCCCCCCCAAAAAAAAAATTAGGGTTAGTCAAACTACCCTTTGCTTCAGGACATGAATGTGTGAGTTGTGATGGTCCGTTAAATGGCAGCAACTTCTGATGCATGGTGCTGCAGGTATGGAACCATTCCCCCTAATAACGAATTCAGCTGACGCGTGGCAACAAGATTGTAGCCAAAACCAAGCCACTAAGAAATAGGAGGGAGGCAACCTTACGCTTATGCAACATTTCTTTAAGAACAAAACCCCCTAAGGGGCAAACTCCCTCTCCCCCACATCACAGCTCCATGAGGAATGAGCATGCTCAGTAGCCACAGAATGCTAAGTATCTATGCGGGGAGTGGGGGGTGGGGGGTGGAACGGTGCCAGCCCCACAGGGAAAGGGAAAACCATCCTCAGCTTTTCACCTTGGCATTTGTCCTCTAAATGTTGACAGCCTTTTTAATTGCTCACAGTGAGTCACTGTCTGCAAACAGCAACAGGAAGGAACAAAGCAGGCAGATGTGAAGAAGCTGTGACAAGAGAGGGTGCCGGGTCAGAGAGGAAAAGTGTGGCACATGAACATTTGCATGCTCACTGTTCTGAGGGCATTTGTGGGAAGTGTTTTCAGGAGCGTATACCAGACATGGACCATCGCCTCTTGGAATGATTCCAAATGCAAAGCTTTTGCCCTGGCCCGTCACTGCAAGCTATGAAGAGAAAGTCACCTTTTATCTGCACCTGTAAGAACAATGGGCCATGGAAGTTCAATTTTTCTCCCCCAGTCACAACTGATGTTTGAACCTCTGTAATGAAATAGAAAGTGCCGTTAGATAGAGGCCCGGGGAATGGTGTCATTCAGATCATTCTGGCCTGCGGTGATGGACACCCTTTTGTGCAATGAACCACATCCACCTCACTTTTGCAAGTGACATAAAATAAGAGTGCAGAAGCTCAGGCCGGGGGCCAAACCTGGCCCTGACCAAAGACCATTGGTGGTTTTTCAGACTTTATGCAGGTTTTTTCCTCCATTCTAAAAGTTTTAAATGCCTCCCCTAAGGCTTAGTTCCCGGCAGTGAGAGCTTTAAACTAAAAATATACTGGTATTTTAAAAAAAAAATTTAGCCGTGTCCCCTTTGCTTTTGTAGGGAGGCCTTTGCCTTAAGCCCTGCTTACAACTGGAATGCAGGCCCTGAGACCTTCACTGAAATCGAATTTGGACCTTGGGCTTAAAAAGGTCGCACACCCCTGCTGTTTAAGGAAGTGGACATGTGGAGGAATTTGGCAGAGTGTGGTGGGTAGGTTTCTGGCTTTGAAGCTTTCCCTACATAGCTCTCCATGCCCAGAAGGCTTCAACAACCTGCCAAATTTCTGCAGGTCAGATTGTTGGTAAAGGGACAGGAGCAGGGCCAGTAAAAATGGGTGGCAACCCAGTGTAGAAGGCTACACAAAATGGCCTCCCTCAGCTTTACTGCCTGTGGCTGCTATCCCTTACAGAATTGCTTCCCATTGGATTCAGTGGGATGTTTCTGAAAGTGGGCTGAAAAATTCACAAAATGGGACCTGTGCCTTTAAAATGTAAAATGGCAAGCGCACCTCTGTTAACAGTGCAGTCCAATATGTGACTGCTCAGAAGTGAGGCTCATTGAGTTCTAGGGGGACTTTCAGACACGTGGGTATAGGACGATTGCTGCACTTATTAACTCCAACAGGGGTGGGGAACCAATAGACCTCCAGGTGCAACTCCCATCAGTCCTAGGCAGAATAGCCAATTTGTGATGCACGATGGAAGCTGCAGCCGAACAACATCTGGACCACTACATGTTCCCCATCCCTACATGAGCTACAGAGACACTCCTTCTGGACAAACACAGATTCTGGGGGTGGGAGTGGTGTCAATTTCAACTTGGCTGAACTCCACATTTGCGGATTGTTATACTTCTAGAAATCCTGCTATTTCAGGGCCTGGTGACAGTCAGTCTAAAAACAGGTGGCTAGCATTCATTATTCAAAGGGATTTTTCCAGGATTTGGTGGCCTGTGTGCACATTTCTGACAGCGCGTACCAAGTAATATTTATTGTACAAAAATAAGACAACTGCATGATTAAAAAAACATGGCCTCAAGTCACAGTGGAGTTGGCGTTCTTTGGAAGAATCTCATTTGATTTTTCGGCCGGGGGTATACTTATGGAATGATGTCAGCTGGTACAGATTCACGTGAAAAGAAAAAACTCTCTACAAGGGACATTCAGCGTTTTTGGTTTCCACTGTACACATACATGGGGATTCCCAACCAACTCTCTTGCCGTTCTATTATGCGTCTTGATTTGGAGATTGATTTGATTTGGCATTGAAATGACACAAATGTCAACCTTTAATGTTTTTTTTCTAATGTACATTTCTAAACCTCAAGACTTTAGTGATGAACTTGAAAATGTGACTGTAGCACTCATGCTGCAGATGTTTGGAAAACAGCTGTGAAATAGTCTTCCGTCTAGTCCAGCAATCCTGAAGGTGGAAGTGTTTCAATGTGCAACACAGAACTCCCCTGCTCACAAAGGAGTCTGCATTTTCTCCAATGGAAGTGGAAGCTCTAAATGATCACAGTGATGTGCATATGGTAGTGACTATGTATAGGCAGGAGCCCTATGCATGCCCCATATCATACATGGGGATTTGAGTGGGGCACTCAGCGTTTACTATCCATATCACAGAGGCAGTCAACCTGTTTTGGTCTGGGGTGGGACCCTGCCCTGGAACTCCACTTCTTCCCATGACATCATCCAGCCCTGCCCACTTTTCCTTTTGGCACAGAGAAAGGGATTTGCCCAGAGAAAGGGATTTGAATGGAGAAATTCCGCAAGTGCAGGCTGAGCTAGCACCTCCTTCCTTCACCATTCACATCCCAATTGGGGTGGGAGAGGTGTAGGAAGGGACTCAACAGGCGCTTGCAGGACCAGCTGCCTAGTTGTTCGCAGCACGTCTCCTGGGCGAATTCCGCAGGAGATAACAAAGGGATTCTCCTTTGCACTGCTTGCCCTCCCATTGGAAGGGGGAAAGGCCTGTAGGATGTTCTCTGTGATCACAGATTGGAGATAACATGGGTATTCCCCCCCCCCCAGTGTCTCATTCTCAAGCAACTGGTAGCCTCCAGGTCAGGGGTTGGGGCTTGTAGAGCAGAAAGGGAGGCATCCACAGATGATGCCCTACCCTGCCCCCTGCCCCGAGGGCCAGATTGAACCCCCCCCTCACTGCTTCCACATCGAATATACTATAGGAGAGCATACCACTTATCCCAAATTCATTGTTTTTTAAATGATTTTTTGAAGAGTAGCCCTCTCCATCTATTCTGTGGACACTTCCATATCTTTTATATATCACCATTCCAACTTTACACTCATACCTTTTATACCCCTCTAGCTCTTTTTTTTTTTCTTTAAATAAGTTTTTTTTTAAAAGAACACTTTGAAGAACTTCTCCCAATTTGGAATGGAGTTTTTGTGATGGTCTTTTAAGAGTTTTACATATATATATATATAGGCTATAGAATTGTCCATATGGTAGGTGGAGAGGGCATAGCGATTGGGTGAAAACTTATATTGAAGTTGATATACCAACGTACATGTCCATGACACTATAATTCTCTCAGTGTCTAAGAAATTATTGCGATAGTAATGTCACAAAAAGATATCTGAAGAGCTATGTGCAAACTTTAAGCTCATCTTTGAGGAAGTACTATGCCCATAAATATTAGACTCTCAGGTAACTTACAAGTAACTGTATGAATGTGGTTTCCACATGGATGCATGCATTGGAACACTTTTTGTACCCCTTCCTGATTGGTTGCTTTTATGTGGTTTTCCACATAATGTTTACTTGCTGTTACCGATTGATAAATGGAGGAGAGTGATATGGATCAGTGCATGTAGGTGTATACAACCTACATAGCTGTTTCTTTCAACATGATTGGTTTGCAGAGAGTTCAAATGCCAACCTTTCCCTAAAGCGTTAAAGTGATGCCATTGCATTTCCTCCTGTAAGAAATTTCCCCCTGTAAGAAAAGCGTTAAACCAACAAACTCTGACGCTCACAACCAATTCTGAAATGAATAACGGATTTACAAAACAGTGACACAGGCTTGCTACAAAAGTGAGCATTCCGGATGCACACATTTTGACCAATGAGCTGACTAATTTCAAAATTCGGGTGCATCACTGCTTTTAGTAACCACATGGGAAGCAAACATTCAAAAAGAGACTCTTTTGCCGTTACCGTATCTCAATCCTGTAAAAAGTTTCGCCTGCTCAATTGTTTCCTACCATGGCAGCTGTTTAGGATACAGGATCCTCTCTATCCAGGAACAGCGATGTCAAATATAAATGCTTTAAACGGATTGCAAAGGTTCAGGGAGTAAATGTAGCTTGAGGAGGAGGAAGATAGCACATCTCCCCTCACCTTTCTCACCCTTCATTAAAATTCTACTTTTATCCTCAGGCTGGAGAGAGAGAGAGAGAGAGAGAGAGAGGGAGAAAGAGGGAGAGAGGGAGAGAAATCAATAGAAATATACCCTACAGTTAAATTGATGGAACATTTTATTGCCTCTTTTAAGCCTATTAAAGCATGCCATTTCTTCAGTTAATACCATATTTTTTGCCTTGTAGTACACAGTACAGGTAAGCCAGAGTTAATTCTTCACATTTTATCCTGCTTGCTTTGTAAACTGCGGGGATGACCTCTAACGAGCAAACAAGATGCTCTGTCATGTCGTTGAAAAGGAGTGGCGCCCACTAGTGCCCCTTTTGGGAATAGCGGACACAAAGGTAAAGCAATACTGTATTAGAGCTGGTTTTCAAACTTTTTCTTGCTCATGGACTACTTCAACAATTCTGGGGGTCTTGTGGATCACTCAATAAAGATTTTCAAAGCACATACAGAGTTTTGTATTTTAATAACCATGCCTGTCTAAAGCAATGGTTGTACCTATTTTTGTGTGCAAAGTTCAGTGAAATCAGGTGTAATGTTTGTTAATTTTAGCCTCCAAACAGGTTCAACATTCATCCAGCTTGAGTAGGCTGACCATATGAAAAGGAGGACAGGGCTCCTGTAACTTTAACAGTTGTAGAGAAAAGGGAATGTCAGCCAGTATCATTTGTATGCAATTAGTTCTTGGTGATATTCCCTCTTCATCACAACAGTTAAAGTTGCAGGCACTATACTAGAGTGACCATATACAAAAGAAGGCAGGGCCTCTGCAACTTTAACTGTTATGATGAAGAGGGAATTTCACCAGGAACTAATTGCATACAAATGACACTGGCTGAAATTCCCTTTTCTCTACAACTGTTAAAGTTATAGGACCCCTGTCCTCCTTTTCATATGGTCAGCTTAAGCTTGAGGGTATTTGGGCTTGAGTATGGCAAGTGATGAAAATCCTCTCACACACGGATAGGAAAAAAATGTTTCTTCAGCACCGGCACTATGGTAAAAAAAACAAAAAAACAGTACCATATCATGGAAATCATAGGCCCCATGCCAGGACCTTGTTTGCCTATTTGATAATCTGGCTCTCATTAAAATGGCCTTGATTTTCATTGTAAGAAAAAATACAGAAATTCCTGACAGTTCCGTAACCTTTCTGTGAACCAGTTGAACGGAGCTCAGGGACCAACAGCGGAGCCACAAATCACAGTTTGAGAATCTTTGCTGTATTAGGCTGACTATATGAAAAGGAGGACAGGGCTCATGTAACTTTAACAGTTGTAGAGAAAAGGGAATTTCAGCCGGTGTCATTTGTATGCAATTAGTCCCTGGTGAAATTCCCTCTTCATCAAAACAGTTAAAGGTGCAGGCACTATACTAGAGTGACCATATACAAAAGAGGGCAGGGCCCCTGCAACTTTAACAGTTGTGATGAAGAGCAAATTTCACCAGGAACTAATTGCATACAAATGACACTGGCTGAAATTCCCTTTTCTCTACAACTGTTAAAGTTACATGAGCCCTGTCCTCCTTTTCATATGGTCAGCCTATACTGTATAAAGAGGGTGTTTTTTTAAAAAACAACAACAACTATATTGCTGGGGACTTTTAGCAGTTCAGAGACTCAAAATCATCAACTAGAGAAGTATAACTTCATTCTCAATCATCTTTGTCCTGTGATCATTCTGTGTTAATGTTCATAGGTTAACGTTTGTAGATTAATAAGAATTTTGTTCAGATAGCATATATTAAAAACTCCAGAGCAGCACGCTTTAATCAATTTAATGTAAGATTAATCCATCAACTCTCTAATCACAGATTAAAATTTGCCCCCAAGTAATCAGTGAGTCTGAGGCTGAAGGTAAATCACTTGCTTCTTCCCTGTGCAAAACTGAATGAAAAAGAAACTTTAAAAGTGGGGGTTTCCTTTCAGTTTGTAACCAACGTTAGAAGATATTCAGCATTTCAGGTCAAAGCCACCAATGGCTCTCCTGCTACAACCAGAGGCAACTGAAGCTGCTAATGTTTGGTTTTAATTAGTGTTAATAATGACTTTGAAAAGTAGTTCCTTAAGACTCTAAGAACATCAGAAGAGCCCTGCAGGATCAGACCAAGGGTCCATCTAGTCCAGAATTCTATTCACACAGTGGCCAACCAGCTGCCCACAAAAACACACAAGCAGGGCATGAGTGCAGCAGCACCCTCCCACCCATGTTCCCCAACCACTGGTATACATAGGCATACTGCCTCTGATACTGGAGGTAGCATATAGCTATTACGACTAGTAGCCATTGATAGCCTTCTCCTCAAGGAATTTGTGTAACCCCTTTTTAAAGCCATCCAAACCGGTGGCCATCACTACATCTTGTAGAGATGGCCTTGCCTTTGATAGCTTTTGCTTATTCAGTTTCAGGATGAATTTTGAAATATCCCCCCCAAATCAGTATGCAAACTAATTTAAAGTCAATTGATTCATCCATTACAACTCAGACCATTTACCCAATGGGTCAGTTCACAAGGTTGCTGGCACTCACCATGGCTTAAATAGACCATGGCGGGTTGCGGTGCATGCTGGCTGCCATTGTGAATATTCAAGTCACAGCAGGCAGTCACCCACAGCTTATCAGGATGTGTGAACCTGGGCGGAGTGGCTTGTTGCCATGCGTAACAAGCCACCAAGGGCATATGTGCTATGGGCATGCATAGTCTCCTGCCTACATGCAGTCACTGCCATGTGCACATCATTGCAACCATTTAGAACTTCCACTTCCATTGGAACTACAATACACACCGATAGGGTGACCAGATAAAATCCAGGTCAGGGCTCATGTAACTTTAACAGTTGTAGAGAAAAGGGGATTTCATCCAGTGTCATTTGTGTGCAATTAATTCCTGGTGAAATTCCCTCAGCATCACAACAGTTAAAGTTGCAGGGGCCCTGACTTCTTTTGTATATGGTCACTCCAGTATAGTGCCTGAAACTTTAACTGTTTTGATGACGAGGGAATTTCACCAGGAACTAATTGCATACAAATGACACTGGCTGAAATTCCCTTTTCTCTACAGCTGTTAAAGTTACATGAGCCCTGACCTGGATTTTATCTGGTCAGCCTATACACCGACAATTGTGCAAACCAGGTCACTAACATATTTGATTCACAAGCCTAAATGAAAACACTGTGATCGTAGCAATGGATCCTCTGAACAAGCTTGAAAGGAGCTGGATAAAGCAGTGGAGCAGAGGCACAGAAGGGTCAATCTGAAGGCATCTGAGATGAGAAGAAGTCAATCTGAGGGGGAAGCTAGAACAAGGATGCAGACAGGCTACAGGAAGAGCTAATGAACAGGGGAGATGGCAAACTAGTTGGAGAGCAGAAGACAGGAAGACAGAGGAGGAACAGGTCAGCAGAGACCAGCCACATACTGGGCCCCCCCTTCAAAGTTTAGCGGTGATCTAACCCCGACCTGGAAGCATTTGTACCCCAGCCAGATCAGTAGAAATCAACTAGATATTTGATGGGTGGAGCCAGGGCTGCCCAAGAGATTTCTGCCTGAGCACAAAACAGCTCCGCCTCCCCAATCCACATACAGAAGCAGTTGAATTTCACCCCAATACTGGTTATGGCATAATGTCCTTCAATGCATCTGAGACTTCAGGCTAGATTAGGAGGCCCTGTTTTAGTTTGTGTGGCATTCACAGCTGTTCATGAGGAACAGCCAGATGGCTGTCACTACTGCCCTCCAGCATCTACCACCTGAGACAGTCACCTCACTTTGCCTAACGGTAGGCCAGCCCTGGGTGAAGCCATGCAGTGACTCAGGGAACAATATTACCAGAAGACTGCAAGAGGTGGTGGTGGGGAAATCTGTGAAGACTGCATCCTCCCCCATTCAGCTGGCAGAAAAGCTCCACTAGATCAATACCCTCCTGCTGACGGAAGGAGCCCTTCCGTCCATGGGGGGCTTTTGCTGGATCCAACCCATAAATTTTGTCTGAAACATGAGTTGGGAGACCAACCGACACAACTGCTTCCCTGGAAAGCCCAGCTGTGGGGAGGAGCTTGAATGCTGATGAACTCCTCCTTTGCCTCCCCTTTGCTCTCCTTAAAGTTGAATGTTTAACTCCTTGATCCTTCCACCTTCAGTAAAACCATAACAGCTCTGCATTTATGACCCATGTCAACACATGATCAAGCTGAAATTGACGATGAGCTGGTAATGAACAAGCCCTTTGTTTAAACACCAGTAGCTTGGGAAAATTGGTAATCACAAATCACGTTGTGGGAAATTATGGAATACTATATGAAAGGTAAATGATGCAGCAAGAGCTGAAATCATTCATACCTTTGAGGTCTATCAACATTGGGGGGATGGTTCCACAATGTTGGCTAGTTTGAAGTCTGGTTCAAAATCTCTGTGTTCCAAAAACGAAAATATCCTTCCAGGAATTATTTGATTATCTGAAGATACATGAAAATGCTATAGCAACGCCAACTTAAGGTGGCCTCCATTCTAATGATACTCATCAGGAAGTAAATTATAGTGAACCTAGTGAAATGACTTCTGTGTCAATATCGTTAGGCTTGAGCTGACTGTTTCCCTTCCATTAGAGAGTGCTACCAAGAGAGAATTAGGCGCATGTGTGATCAAAATCAATGTGATCTCAACATTGACTGTGCACTCTGCATTGCTATTAATTGTCAATGGGTTTAAACACACTTAGGGCACAATCCTGCATGTTTAGACAGAAAAAAGTCCTACAGTTCCCAACTTTCCCCAACTGGCCATGCTGACTATCAATTTCTTTTAAATCTTTTACTATGTTCATACCAAGGAACAAATATACAACTCACTAAGGGCACAGTCCTATGTATGTTTAGACAGAAAAAGCCCTACATCTCCCAGCATTCCCCAACCAGGCTGGGGAATGTTGGAAACTGTAACTTTTTGTTTTAGTCTGAACATGTATTGAATTACACCGTTAGCTTTCTTATTATTGTGTTCCTCTGTAACTGCAACCTTATTATAGGGCCAAACTACACATTACACACCATAGAGTAATTCTGTCTTCCTTTTTGGTTAAATCTGAAAAGTAGCTTTGGAGGCTGCAATCGAAAGTGGAACGGCAGGGTGGGGTGGAGGATGGGGGTGTTTAACACTTTCCACCCACCTTGTTACTCTCCATGAGTGCATACAGAGGTATATAATTTGAGTGGTGAACCAGAGCATAAATCGAAAGAAAGAAAGGGTCACATGTAGTTTGGCTGTAAATAGCATTCTTGTTTATCTAATCTTTGGACTACATGTTCAAATATTCAAGTGATTTCAAGTGTTGTGTGTGTCCCTGTGACAGGTGATTGCACAAGGTTTGTTATATATACGTGAGAACTGCAACAAATTGTTACAGTGCAGAGTACTCCTGTATAATAATAATAATAATAATAATAATAATAATAATAATAATATTTATTTCTAACCTGCCTCTCCCTCTGGATCGAGGCGGGGAACAACAATAAATATAAATACAGAGAACATAAAATAGAATTAAAAAAACATTAAAAACAAATAAAACTATTACATTAAAAACATCTTAAAATTCAGCTGGGTAGGCCTGCCGGAAGAGATCAATCTTCACGGCTCTCTTAAATTCAAGAAGACTGCTAGATTGTCGAATCTCCTCCGGCAAGCCATTCCACAGTCTGGGAGCGGCAGAAGAGAAGGTCCTCTGAGTAACACTCATCAGCCTAGTTCTGGCTGATTGAAGTAAATTCTTCCCAGAGGACCTGAGTGTGCGGGGCAGATGATATGGGAGAAAGCGATCCCGCAGGTAACCTGGACCCAAACCATGTAGGGCTTTAAAGGTAATAACCAACACTTTATACTTTGCCCAGAAACTAATTGGCAACCAGTGGAATGATTTTAAGACTGGGGTAATATAGTCACACCTAGGTGTACAGGTGACCAACCTCGCTGCCATATTTGGAACTAGTTGAAGTTTCTGGACTAGGCACAGAGGTAGCCCTATGTACAGCGCATTGCAGAAGTCAAGCCTTGAAGTTACCAGCGCACGCACTACCGTCTTTAGGTCTTCCAACTCTAGGAAGGGGCGCAGCTGGCGTATCAGCCGAAGCTGATAGTAGGCATTCCTGGCTGTCGCATCTATCTGGGCTGTCATTTGGAGCGACGGATCCAGGAGTACCCCCAAGCTGCAAACACAGTCTTTCGGGGCGTTGTAACCCCATCCAAAACTGGTTGACACACCTCCAAACCCAGGTTGTGGCCTTTGACAGCAAGCACCTCCGTCTTGTCTGGATTCATCTTCAGTTTGTTTTTCCTCATCCAGCCCATTACCGCCTCCAAGCATTCATTCAGAGGAGACACACTATCTTTAGATGATGAAGATTCTAGCCTGCTAGCCATACCCTCTCCCAAGATATTCCATCCCACCACCCATTTCTTTCCCCCACCAACAGCCATTCAGCATTCCATGGCCAGTGAGAACGCTTAGTTCATAATGCTATTTCGGGTGTATGTGAGGGTTTTCCCCGCCTAAAGATTTGTTTTTGTACTTCTGCTACCTTGGGGTCCTTCTGAGTTTGCTGATACCAATCTCTTTTATATGGATGGTGCCCTCCAGATGTTTTGGACTAGAACTCCCATCATCCCTGACAATTGGTCATGCTTGGGGAAGGCTGCTGTAGTTGTATCTTCACAAATTCTGTTTTGTCTTGGCTTGTTCTTCACTGATGACTGAGAATAATCAGTCTTGGTCTCAGTTTGGATGTGCAAATACTATGATATTTAGAGCGTCTGCCAGCACCCATTCCATTCTTTCCAGAGGGAGGGAGGGAGGGAGAGAGAGAGAGAGAGAGAGAGAGAGAGAGATTGTTGTTGACCTTATCCCGAGTATAGCAGAGCAAGCAATTGCCCTGAAGGGATTTTCTCACTGCTCATAAAAAATGTCACAGCAGAGTCTCGTCCCATCTGTACTGTGCTCTCCCAGGACAACATTTGTGCAAGACTGTTGGAGAACGCGATACCGTAAGTAATGCTACTTGAAACGTTGCATGAAGGATCAACTTGGCTTCTTTATTTATTTGAAAGGTTGGGATCATCACTTTTGAAATATGCCACCAATTGGTGGGATTCTGTGCAAGGAAGTCACCAACTCTCAAAAGCATAAAGGGAGTTTAAAAATCAAGAAAAAAAACTCTGCCGTCACAAAAATTTACTTTCATTTACTTTTTTTTGAAGTTGCTAGCCTTCAGCTCTACATTAAAGAACTAAAAACATGACCCAAATGTAACCTAGAGGCTGTGAACACAAAACACCAACACCAGGTCCCCTGATTTCCTGATAGTCACCTAAGAAGGTTGACTTCATCTTTGCCTGAAGCAGAATCACACAAAATCCCGAAATAAAGGAGTCATACTTTGCATATTATTTGCATTTATTTGCATATCATCAATGTGGCATCTGTTTAAATGGTCTTGTCTCTCTAAACCCTCTTAAATCAAAATATAGTAGTGCACAAGAATATATGCATAGCCACACCTTGCATACAAGTCTTCATGAACACGCCCAAGATACGTTCTTCTTCTGAGCAAACGAAGGCAGAGTCCAAAATCTAGGGACCAAATTTAATCTCATGTTGACTTTTCTTTAGTAGCGTGCTGAGGAGACTGCCAGGGAGCTGGTCAGGTTTTGCGTAAGGTTGATGTACCTGACTAGCATTTTCCAGCTCTATATTAATTTTCTACAAAATGGAAGTTTTGGCGTTGAACATCCAGTTCAAGCCCACACATTAGAGCAACTTGAAGATGCTATAACAGCTCCAGTTTGGACAAATCCGCCATGATACTGCCATGTACAGACAAGAATGGGAGTGGATGCTGACAGGGGGACAACACTCAACATTTGGTTAGCTCTGATACGAAGCCATGTGGATGGGAGATGGAGAACTTTGTTTTTGTTTATTAGCCAAGAGTGAAATCAAGATCTAGTCTAATGCCAGCGCCATTTTGTGTGCGGCGTTTTCTATAGGCTAACATCTGTATTCATCTCCTGTATTCATCTTCTACAGAGCAGAATGGCTCTCTGTGTAGTAATAGAAAATAGACAGAAGCTAGAAATAATGGGCACAAGCAATCAAACTATCATTATAGGTACATTATGTACAAGGTGCTAAATTGGCAGGAGCCCTTTATTGTTAACTTCTCTTCGGCATTATTAAATGAGCTCAGAAACCAGGGGAAATTTACAAGTGACAAAGGGTAATTATATACTTTAGAAGAAGGTATTTTTCATCATGGGGATAGAACAGCACCAAGATAACAGCCCATTCAAAAGACAGCCAAAAGAGAATCTACATATTTCAGTAGAATCATGCCGTTGTCCTTGGCTAGCATTCTCCACGTTTCAAGGCAAAAACAACAACAACCCCAATCCTTTTTCCTTCCAGTTTGGTGATCAACTTAAACGTAGGGACATATCATATAGAATGTAGAGCTTTCCACAGAAATATTACCAGTGGATGAAATATCCTTTCCCATGACAGATGACTATGTTGCAAACCTTTATTTATTTATTTATTTATTTATTTATTTATTTATTCATTCTTTAATTGATTTCAAAGATTTCTATAATCAACATTTTAAAGCAACATCAGTGTCTGAAATATTAAAACTATAAAGATCTGTGGTTCTCAGACCACAATTTGTGAGCCGTCTAGTGGAGCACAATGATATTTCCTTCACGAGCAGAGACACGATTTTCTTTCCCAAGAGTTCACTGTGATTCCCCAGGCAGCAACTTCTTAACATGCGTGGGGATGCTTGTACTGGAGTATTTGGTGGTGGAGTATCCATAATTAATATTGTTCATGGGGGTTAATGCTATTTATATTCCAAATCTTTTATTGTTATTTTTGAAACTGCATTTTTTTCTTTTTGAACTTTACGGAGATGAGCAACAAAACAGAAGGATGCTCTATATTCTAAGAATGAGTGTTCAGGTATAGACTCCACATCATATTATTCTTGTAATTACTATGTATACCTTTCCTTGACACTGTAATCCTACACATGTCTACCCAGAAATAAGTCCCATTGAGTTGAATAAGACTTACTCACAGTGGGGTGTAGAATTCCAGTCTGACACTACAATTCTCTGCACATCTACTGGGAAATACATCCCATGGAGTTCAATGGGACTCAATACCAGGTAATCATGCATAGGATTGCAGCCTTAGAGACATAACCATATATGTAGCAGCAAGTACAAAGAAAAGGAAATTTCTACCCTAAGTCTCCCTCCACTTCCTCAAAGGGGAATCCAGAGCAAATTTTTCATCTCACCCTGCTAAATCAAATCTAAGTAGTGACAGGTAGATGCATGTTCATGTGGAAAAAGTATGCCCTATCAGAGTCTTCTCTATAACTGAGAGAATAGCTGCATTTGGACAACACATTAAGCAACTGAGGCGGGGGGAAACAATCGTTAGTTGTGTTGCTTATTGTGTTGTGTGGAGGGTAACACGCCGCTCACAAACTACTGATGGTATGCTATTCAGCCCAAATAAGCAACTGAGAGAAACAACTGGCTTGCATGTTGTTTAGCTAAAGCCAGTTGTTTAAAGTGTTGTGTGGAGGGGTGAGTGGGTTAATGGCATGTAGTGAGTGGGTTAAAACACAAGCCCATAGAGGCAGGCAGCAAGAGTAACCAAAGCAGCGGCTGCCACTCTGCTATAACTGGTGCAACTTGCAGAGGCTGCTGGGATAGAACTGGGAGGACTGAGGGAGGGTGAGGAGAGGGGTGGGGGCTGTGTTAGTCAAATGCTGGGTTGACTATTAGTCCACTCAATGCCAGCCCCAACCACCCACAGTTGTGTAGGAATATGTTGTGTGGGGGTTCCCACAAAATAACCAACTGTGAGTTGGCCACTCAACCCACCATTGACTAATGTGTTGTCCAAATGCAGCCAATGTCATGAAGTTAGTAAGAACTATGCTGATCTACAAGAGTCTCAGTTGGTAAATTTGCTTTTCCATTATTAAGATGAGCTCAATTGTATCAATGCATGTATTTTGTATAGTAAGACCTCTTGTTGGATTTTTCCAGGGCTTTGTATCAGGCAGGCCCAAGACATTTTTCTGCCTAAGACAGAGCGACAAATGCTCTCCACTAAAGGTGTATAGTACCCAAGGCCATCAAGTTATTTAGGGACCTAAGGCATCAAATCCCACAAGTGCCTGTCCCCAGCCCTGGCAGTAAAAATACTACAAAAGAAATTAAACAACAGTCATTTTACTGTCCTTTTACCACACCCAAAATCAGCTTTCTGATGTGACCATCTTACTCTGCCTAACGATAGGGCCGAACTCAATAGGTGTTCTTAAGGCACAGTCCTATGTCAGTTTAGATAGAATGCTGGCTGGCTGGGAATGCTTGGAGTTGTAGGATTTTTTTCTGTCTCAACATGCATTAGGATTGTGCCTTAATGAGTCATATATTTGTTCTTTGGCATGAACATAGTGATACATTTAAAAGAAATTGACAGCCCATTATCTTACTTAGGTCTTTGACAATTTCCTCCACCAGATTCAAAACGTTGAGGCATCACCATCACAAGTGGTAAAACACTCCCCATTTGTTACTTTTCCATGAGCAGTTACTTATCTCTTTTCCATGCATGCATTGCAATCTTATTGGGATTATTCTTTTTCATTGTCATCTCTTTACTTCTTCTTTTGACATGTATTGCGGTTATTTCCACTGGTTTTAGTATTTTAAACTGAAAAAAACTCCATCTCTATTCAGGAATTTATGCACAGACAGCCTGCCAACATGGCCGTGAAAATATGGACAGGAATCTTGTGCCAATGAAGGAGAATGCCAAAAACAGCCAGTCAAGCTGGTGCATGTGGAGGCTCTTGTAGATCCAATGCTGCCATGTGTACATTGATTAGAATGGGGGCTCATTCCCATGACCAAAAGAGCCTGTGGCAGCGGCAATTTTGTTAATCAGCCAGTATTAACTTGCCCATTGTGTTGATATGACCATTGGCTTCCAACAATAAAGGTTATGATGATGATGATGATGAATTCAACTTGCCCATTGCATGAGCAACTCATACCACGGCTGCACACTGCCACATGCTAGGTTGTGTCAGCACTTCACACAACCAGGATTTTGTGACTGGGCTGAGCTTCAGTGTGTAGCAGGTGGTCATGGTTATCAACACGTCCAGCTTAGCTTGTGGTTGCCATCCAGCCAGCTCAGACCATGGCAACAGCACGTATGAATGTCAATTTGGGCTGACTAAAAGCCACAGTCTACAGTGATCACGTAAATAACCCCTTATTCTGGCAAAATGGAAGGTATTGCAATAGACATTATGATGGGTGGCATATAAATGCCGTTGGCAAATAAGCAACTAAATATACAGATAATATGGTCTACTAGAGCCTCCTTGCCCTCCTGATTTCACTGTCTGTGGCATTCACCCTCAGAGCATAGCAAGCTGCAGTATACCAAGTCCGACCATAAGTAAATCTACATGTGTGGCCCCCCGGCTCTGCATCCTACATCAGGTGTGGCCCTCAGGGTGCATAAGGATTGTGCACCCCTAGTTTGCAACAGGTTTCACAGAATCATAGAATTGCAGAATAGTAGAGTTGGAAGGGCCATCGAGTCCAACCTCCTGCTCAATGCAGGAATCCATCTTAAAGCATCCCTGATAAATGGCTGTCCTCCTTTTGCGATTGGTTCCATTGTCATACTGCTCTAACAGTCATAATTCCGTGTCCTGCACTCTGGAATGATCGAGAAGAGATCCTGGTCCTCTTCTGTGTGACAACCTTTCAAGTACTTGAACAGTGGTATCATGTTGTTGTGTCCACAGACGCGGAACCTTGGAAATAGGAATCCGGTTCCACACAAGACTTAGGTGGTAGTCATTTATTTTAGTATTCCTTCTTTGCAGGCAGCCACAGGCAGACCAGCCTTTGCCTGGCCAGTCTGGTACAAAACCTGGAATGGATTATCTGTACTTAATGCAAGTCATTCAGAAATCCTGGCCTGGCTCAAACTTCTCCAGGCTGAACATGCCCAGTTCTTTCACTTAGGGCTGTGCACAGATATGGATATGGATCCCGAGTCCGGAGCGGATCAGGCCCGGATTGGATCTGTGATCTGGATCCGCTCCGGGTCCGTGCAGAGCCCTCCCGCTCTCCCCGCTCTCCCTGCTCCCAGATCCAAGGCAGATCGGATCAGGCCCAATCTGGACCTCCCAGATTGGGATCCATATTGGATCGGGGGGGGGGGGGTCCGTGCACAGCCCTACTTTCAATCTCTCCTCATAGGACTTTGTTTCAGGCAAAGTTCTTTTCTAGCCCTACCTGGAGGTGCTGGGGATTGAACCTGGGTCCTTCTGCCTGTAAAGCATGCACTCTACTACTGAGCTGTGAGCCCTTCATTTGCTAATTACAATATATGTAAAGTTGTTCCGGCAAACAATGTGCAGTTAAGAAGGTCCTTTGATGGTTCCTTCTCAATATCTCTTTGTTATATCAACAGGCGCCTTGGAGTTACTGTTGGTAGACTATGGTTCAAAGCCCAGCCTCATTGCTAAAACAGGTTGCGGCTTCATGACTCAGTCTTGGGCAGCTCCATGTTTTGCTTGCTTTTTGTGATGGCCTACAAAGGGCACGTGCTTTCGGCACAACTTCGGCCTACAGATCTTTGTGTCAAAGACGAAAGAAATCCACACTCGGGAGTCTCTTAAATGTGCCATCGTCATATATGTATATTAAAAACTGACTTTTGAACTTAGATTATTTGGAGAGTTTCAAGTGCTTGTGTTTATTGCAAATTAAACTAATTAGTATCATTTCCTGACAGCTGCAGTGAGTGACAGCAATTCCACAATCCCAACCCCAACTCCCCTTTCATCCGCTTATATGGGATGAAGAAAAGAGGAGTAAAAGAGAGAGACAGCTTTGTGGTTTAATGGAATAGGATCACTTTAGCATTGTAAGGGCACCTCATTCCATTCTGAATGCAACATCGCTGCCTCCCCCCCCGCCCCGCTCTTCCAGTTCATCAGATATTATTGCTCTATTAACTTATTACACAGGAAGCCAAGCAGAGACAGATGGGAGGTGGCGGTGACTTTGCAAATCACCAGGAACGAAATCAGGCTGGAATTTATTATTTCTTTCTGGTTTGGGAGAAGTTGTACGCTATGCTCTCCCATACTTACTTCTTCTTCTTCTTCTTCTTCTTCTTCTTCTTCTTCTTCTTCTTCTTCTTCTTCTTTCACCCAAATTGTAGACAATCTGCTGATAGGATACCCGGGAGCTGATTTCCACGCCACAAATGGTTTAATCATGGCAAATTCTGCAGACTTGCTCTGATTGAAAAATCTCCCAATTCTGTGAATATCAGCAGAGAGCGAAACGTTACAATAGGTAATCCTCAGGCATTTAGCAAATTGCTCTCATTTATCAAGTGCCTGTGCCGGGGGGGGGGGGGGGAACCATTACATCCCCATTATGTGAATAAAACCAAGTGACTTATTTATGTCTGAGATTTCCATAATGCAAGATAGAGGACAACAAAGTAGAAACAGCCCCAACACATTGAAATGGCCCATGCTAGGACAATCTGGGGCTGTCCCCTTCCACTTGGAGGTGTTCAATGGAAGCCAATTACTGACAGGACTTGGAGCATATTTGGTAAGTGGCTACTTCATTGAAGCACATCTGAGAAATGCAGAGTTTCTGAGAATGCCAAAACAGGACCTGCTAGTGTTACCTTGGGCAGTCATGACAGTCATTTTGAAATGGTTGTTTTAGACATGGGTAGCAGAGGCTTAGTAAAAGTAGTTCGGTTTGCCCTAAACTTACTGGAATTTGCCCTAGGTTAAGTACTAACCTAAACTGCTCCATTCTGCCCTCTTCAACCTGTAGATTAGTAAATAACTGAACAGGCTTTCCCCAAGATGTGCTAAAGGCTGCAGCATTGTCTCCATGATAGGAAACTGACTCTTGCGAATGTTACTGTGAATTTCCCCTGACTTGGGAAATGGGGAAGGAGCTAAACATTGCTTTCAGTTTTTAAAACATCTTAATGGACATGTAACATAGCCCAGCCATGGCGAAAGTATATGATTTGCAACCAGAGCCAGAAATCAAGAGCCTTTCTACATGAGGCATTTATTGTGCATTCCTGATTCCTCACTCACAGTAGTTTGCAGGTGTTTTACATGACATCGTCATCCTCCCAGGCCTCTCCCATCATTTGCAACCATTGTAGCGTTTGTTTTGTTTTTGTCTAACTAGAAAAGTCTAGCATTTCTGTCAGTGGCAGAATGAAACCCCGGTGTATTTATGAAATTCTGTTATACCACAACACCACCTAGTGGTTCTCTAATGGAACATATAGAAAGTCAGAGAAATAAAAACCCTGGGGGAAAAACACATGTAAAGAAGCCAATCTTAATCGCACAAAGAATCAGAAGCAAAAGCCTCAGTAAAGTCACGAGTTAAAAGCCTCATTTAGAAAAGTGGCAGACACAAGGATATGGGTTTAACTAGGGCCTCAACTTTATTAATTACACACAGGAGATTTGCAACAGAAAAAGCAGTGTGGGGCTAGTTAACTTAACTGTTAGTGCAAATTTCACTTGGCCACAATAGTAGGGTCGGCATTCCATCTGACTGTAGACTGTCTGTCTACATCTTTATATGTTGAGGGATAACTTCCTCGGTCCCATCCCCCTTAATCCCACAATCCTAAGTGTGAGACCAATTCAGGTCCGAAAAGCTGTCCTTTCTCTGCTCCGAGTCCCAAGAGCCTAGCTGACATGCCCTAGAAAACTCTTTCACCTTAAAGCAGTGATGGGCAACTTGTGGCCTTCCAGGTATTTTGGCCTACGATTCCCATGATCCCTCACCAATTGCTATGCTGGTGAGGGCTGATGGGAGTTGTAGGCCAAAACATCTGGGGGTCCACACGTTCTCCACCCCTGTCTTATAGGCACGTCTGCCTGCTCACCGATACTTCAGCTCCAAGTGCCCTACCTGCACTGCCCATCTACCCATGACCAAAACTGTCATCTAAGAGCCCATGACCGCCGATGGTGTTACAGCGTGGAGTAGGCAAAAAATCTGAGTCAATCTGAGGGCTCAAGAACGAAACTCTATTTGGCCCATGTTGCAATCAGCAATGGCCTTACTGACATTCTCAGGAAGACGTAGCTGTGAAGTGGTAACAACAACAATACATGGCAGGATTGAATGCAGACTATCCTGTCCAGAAAATTCACACCACCATTATCACACAATGGTAACGCAAGCAAAGATTGAGTAACGGTTTTAAACAACAACAACTTTGTAGTGCTGAACACCTGTATCTGTGCAACTATGCAACTATAGTTCATTGAGTCTTTGCATTATACTCATTTACTAGCCTTGCTTTTGTCCCACCATTGCACTGTACTGTTGCCATGGTGACCATTTGTGTAGAGGTGTGTCCAGGTGAGGCATCCTAAGCTGCACTCAAGCCACCACTGACATATGCATAAACAACTGTGGCGACAGCAGAGCAAAGTAAAAATAAATGGTAAAACAAGATCTCAGAACTGTGCACTGTGGATGTGAATTGGCAGCTACATCCTATAAACAAAGATGTGCCATTTTGCAGCCGTGACAGGGTATATACAGCATGGACAGATGTCCCTGAACTCACTCTAAAGTTTTGCTTTCCTTTGTATCAGAGTTGTGCTTTGAAATTATTGATTTAATGGTCAGCTTCATTTCTTCCCCGAAACAAAATCTGTATTTCTCTTTGTGTAACCAGTTCAGTGGAATCCATTTATTTTGCACATGCTTGGTGTGACAACTGCAAACGTCCAGAGGGGGAACTGCTTGGTATTTGTTTCCATAAAATGGCAGCAACCCAATCTTATATTGGACCAAACAAACACATCCTGATCCTGAACATCATTTCCTATAATGGCAAATTCAGGTGTTTGAGTGCCAATATGACTGGAGTGACATATGACTGGGGTGGGATGCATGCAAAAGTACAAAACATTCACAAAATACTCAAAGGGGGCAGAAAACCCACCAAAACAGCCCAATGAGGACTGAGCATGCTCAATGGCCTCCAGAATCCACGGAATGCAGTGTGTCAGTTGGCAATGAAAAATGGAAAACTGAGTGAACCAAGAATGAATTTGCCTGCTTAGAGAGTCATACAGCTGATAGTGCAGAAGGGCATGGATGGATGGATAGATCTCTAAATATGAGTTGCTGGTTTTAGAGCATAAGAATACATTGCAACATTGTACTTGTAGCACACACACATGGAATAATACACCATTATCTGAATGGTCAGTGGAGTTCAACAGCATGCTTTGAGCTGTAACTGATGTCCAACGTTTCTATCACAAACTTCTGCTCAGAAATGGTGCTCAGCCATCGGCTTTCATTGGGTGCCTTCATTGCGGCCACTAGCTTAGCTGGCTTTTTAAAAGGGTCAGACAAATTAATGGAGCATAAGGCTGTCAATGGGGGTTGGTCATCCTATCTAAAAATAGAACCTCCATCTTCAGATGCTGGAGAGAAAATACAATGGTAGGGCCATCACCTGTGCTTGTGAACTTCCCAGGAGCTTCTGCAAAGTCACAATTGGAAGAGTACTGGATAAGAAAGACCTTTGCTTTGATCCATCAAGCTGGTGGTTGATGCTCTTAGTGGGTTATTCTGACCTGGGCTGCAGAGTGATGCTCCTGGCACTGTGGGGAGCTATAAACACAGTTCTCATTCTAACACAAGGTGTTCACTCCTGTACTAGTTAAAAATTGTATTTGCTTTGTGTATGCATTCAAGCTTAAACCGTCCAGGCTGCAGAGCAGTGCAGTTAGCAGTGGGCATCCGTTACTGTAGGCCTCGTCTACTTGGGACTTATTCCCACAACAGTTGCCCACTCTTCTCTTTTGGCTGATGTAGCCCACAACCAGGGGTGCAGGGAATTTCCATGGAAAAAGAAGTATCTCCCACATCCTCAGGATTTTCCTGTAGTACAACTACAAGAAACTGCCATGATTCCTGCTGGCTATGTGGACAAGCAGGTCTTCTCCTTGGATTGAATTAAGTAGCAGCTAACGCTAGGGATTTAATGCACTTAAACAGTTCTGCAAATAAGGGCCTGTTCACACATGTGTGTTGAGTAGTGTGTGGTCCCTGCAACACCAAGTGGTCACCTGCACATGTGAAAGTGTCATCCAATGGTATTTCCACACCCTCCTAAACAGGTTTTTCAATGGCGTCTCTTCATGCATTCCATGGTATGTCATCCAGCGTCAAGGAATGTTCAAGCATGTGGAGATGGGCCTTACGAATTGTTTGGTCAAGAGCTGTTTGGCTACAAGAAAAGCAGGTGACCTGGATTTGACTTCCCGGCACTTCTGTTTCAACCTGGGCTGCTGACAATGGCGGAAATGCCACTCTCTGTTTACAATTGGCGATGCCGCAGGATTCCAGCAGGAGTATGATTTACTCTTCAGAACTATTTTAAGATAGTCATTGTGGCAGAGATGGTTGGTGGCTTGGCTATTGCCATCCCACTTCAGAAGGTTTTTTTATTTTATTTTAATGGTGATTCAACAGAAAGGGGTTGAAACATTTCATAATCTGGATGACCAAATCCGGAGGAAACTGCCCACATGCATGCATTTTTGTACAGCCAAGCTATCCGGGAAGCTCTCACTGAACTCTTTATGAAATAGCACCCACAAAGACTTACTGAGCCATCTATCCCATACATTCAGCTAATTACAGCTCCCATCATCCTGAGCATTGGCCATGCTGGCTGGGGCTGATGGGAGCTGGAGTCCAACAACATCTGGAGGTCCCCAGATTCCCCACCTCTGAGACAAAGGCTAAACAGCTAATCAGATCCCTGTGATACATCATAGGACAAATCGCAAGGAGCAGAACTGGAATCCCCAATGTATGCTTCAATGTGTGTGTGTGTGTGTGTGTGTGTGCATTTTTAAAAAAGAAATTTATAGTATAGTTTGTTGGTTATTTGATTTTTTTTAAAAAAAACCCAAAAAAACAAAAAAACAAATAGATGACACACATGACAAAGGAAGGGGGGTGGGGGGAATCTCAGTCCAGGAATCCTGTCAGGTTAAAGCCGTGTAAAACTGGCCCAAAGGTTTTGTTTCTTGGCTAAAGACAGAGAATAGCTTTGAAGAAAGCTGGAAGGGTATTGAGAGGCCCAAAAAGCTGGCCCTGTTCCATAGTATCTCATGCACTCATTTCTTTTGTCTCAGCAGGTCAATTCACATAAGCAAATGGGGGATACTGAACCTGTTCAATCTTTTCTGGATTGGGCTGCACCCTCCCCTTAAAACACCCTTCCCCAACCTGGTGCCCTCCATATGGTTTGAACTCTAACTCCCATCAGCCCCAGCCAGCATAGTCAATGGTCAGGAATGCTGGGAGTTGTAGTCCAAAATATCTGAAGGGCACCAAGTTGGGGAAAACTGCCCTAATGGATAAGATTTGCAGGCTGGGATGCTGACAGATCCAGCCTTCTGACTAGAAGCCCAATTAGCGTATGTGGCATGAGGTACCTTTCTCCAGCTCTATCCCTCCTGGATAGAGATAGACAGCGCCATCTAGTGATAAATTAGATACTGCATTATCTCTGTGTTTTTTAAAGACGGGATTGGGGGGAAACTGTGGATATGTCCTGGCTGTTAACGATGTCATGTAATGGACCTGCAAACTTTCTCCCCGCCCCTTCCTTCTTGCACCGTGGGCTGCCAGGGGACAAGCAGATTGCTCTTGTCAGAGGGCTGATTGCTTGGAGGGGACCTTTGGAATCAGGCCATAGTTGTCCATCCTTGATTTCTGTGGTCTTGAATCTGGCCTAACGTTTGCCGATGTTGCTAGAGAAAACGGTGTGGCTTTTGGCACTCCGAGAATAGAGAGGAGGGGCAAGAATGTGGTTTAGCATAGGGTGAGTGCGTTTTGTTTTGAAATCCAGTCCTGTAGATGGATCCCGCTTGCAAAAGACGAGATGATGCAAATGACTTCAGATGCCTCAAATGGGGCATCCACAATAATAGGTTCCTTCTAAAATCTGCAACTGAGTAAATTCTGTTGACTTTGGAGCTTAATTTGGGCCACAGCACAGCCATGGGGCTCATTCACAATGTATATGGCTCAGCCCTGGAACTTGTGAAGAAGTATAGAAGGAGTACTTCCTGAAAGCTCTTCTTCATAGACATCTGGCATTACCCAGATGGCTTCCAGGGAACATGATCAGACTCCTAGCACTTCTTTATTCCAACGTTATCCACTGATTGACTTTATATCTGAAGGATCTTTGGGAAAGGATCTTCGGATTAGCTTGTTCAAAGAAAACACCATGATCTTAAGCAGGAACTAGAGAGTGACTGACCTGACATAGAAGTCCTCCCAGTTGGTCACAAACTAGGAACTGTGAAGGGCCAGAACTCTATGAACACTCACTCCATAGTTCCTTCCCTGAGCAAAAACGAAGATTAATTGAATTCAATTGCTTACCAGAAATACCACTTTGTTCTTCTTTTGAAATCTGTGGACAAAGCCACAAAACCCTTCTTAGATTACCTCAGTGGCCACAACAATGCACCGGAGCTCAGAGTCCCGATCTATTCCAGGATTTTATAGCTAGTCTTGCCTGGAATAACACCCACAGCAAAACCATCCCACCCACAAATGGGACAGAATGACCCCATGGGGTGTGTGTATTTGGATATAATGTACCACCAAAGTCTGCCTGTCTGAAAGAACATGTAGTGAGCCACCCCTTTTTTGACCTGCCTATCATCACTGGAAAGGGACGCAGAAGCATTCACATGCTCTTGCGTTTATTGCCTTATGTTGTGGTGACTGCATTATAAGGACATCTTCTATGGGGTCTTCCTACGAACATAGGAAGCTGTCTTAGGTCAGATCTCCACCAAGCAGGATATGACACTTCAAAAACAGTTTGAAAACTGCATATGGCGTGTGTCCTGGGCCCCAACAGTTGTCACTACTGTTATAAACCGTTTTAAAGCAGTAGTGTAGATCCTGCCTTAGACTGAGACAGATGGATCCCTCTAGCCCAGTATTGTTGAAACTGGCTGGCAGCAACGGCTCTCCAGGGTTTCAGGCAGGAGTTTCTAGGATGACCATATGGAAAGGAGGACAGGGCTCCTGTATCTTTAATAGTTGCCTAGAAAAGGGAATTTCAGCAGGTGCCATTTGTATACATGCAGCACCTGGTGGAATTCTCTCATCACAACAACAGTTCAAGCTGCAGGAGCCCTGTTCTCTTGACCAGAATCAAAAGAGAAGAGGGAATCTCACCAGGGGCTGTAGGCATACAAATGACACTTGCTGAAATTCCCCTTTCAATACAACTGTTAAGGATACAGACGACCAGTCCTCCTTTTCAGGCGACCTGTCCTCCTTTTCATATGATCACCTTACGAGTTTCCCCTACCTGGTGATGCTGGGGGTTGAACCTGGGACCTTCTGCATGCAAATCATGTGCTCTATCACAGAGCCACAGCCTCCCTTTCATTTATTTGGTACATCTATATCCCACCTTTCTTCCATCATTGGACTCAAGGGTTTCACCCAGGTGGACTCCCATCCAAACATGCTTAGTTTCAGCAAGGAAGCTACATCGCATGGATAGGATCATGCCCTAGGACCAGATATATGCGTACAGTACCATCTGCCCTTTGCAATCCACATACGATCTATCTGCTGACTGCCCACCCACTTGCAATAACAGTTGCAGATGTTGCTAGTGGGTAACTGTGTGCATGAGGAAAATATGTAGAAGGGTTCGCCTGCCCAGCATTGCACTTCGTTTCTTGAGGAACTTCTCCTATCCTTCTAGTTGGTAGTAGTAAGCTGAAGCAGGAACAGTAGAAACCATTCTCTTTTCTTCTTCTTCACAATCTTTTTTTATTTTTAGTTTATTGTAATTAACTATGACAAAATAATGCCAATTCATTATAGTACAAAGTATAACGACAAAATATCTCCTCCCAGTAATCCTCAATATAAATTTCCATAAACTTCAATGGGATATATGTTTTATTTTTATTTTTATTACATATTACTCAAATTAAATCCCACTTTTCACGAAGAATACAAAGAATAAGAAAAAAAACATTATAACACACGCACACTCACGCGCACACAGGACATTAAATTATGTTTTACAATAATAAAAGATATTCCATCTCTGTAGGTTCTCTTTTGTTCAATACAATGAATTAATTTAACAATCACTGCTAGGTCCCACATTTGATCAAACTAATTTACACAGAAGAATTTTTTTGAGATTGCCTGTTCTTTGAATACAATATCCTAGCAACAGATAGCCTATAAAACACAAATTCCTTTGCTCTTTCTCTTAAATATTGGTTTGCTCTTATTAATTCAGTCAAACAAGAGAATTTGAAAGTATTCAAACCAGGGCATAACCCTTTCTTTGAGTCTTTCTTTAACTTCAGTGCTTGATAATACATTAGTTTGAAAAGAAAAGAAAAGGGAGAGGTGGGGTCTTTATACCAAAAACAATTATTTTCTTTCCAAATTCTGAAGCTCCATTTTCTTTCTAATTCCAAATCTACAATCACTAAACTTAAGGGATATATATTTGAAGCTTATTGGACTTTATTATTTATCCCATACATTTAGCCAATTTGAAGCTGAATAATTTCACTTCAAACTGGCTAATCTAGATATGCTAAAAGAAACAGTAGAAATGTGCAGACAAATGTAATTGATATGAACGGGTTGTAACTTGATTAGTACTGAGGACCACACTGGAAGTTACACAGGCCAGAGGGCTGAAGCAAAGACTCCGGTAACACACTCCTTTCCACAGAATAGAAACTAATTAACATAATTTGAACTGAATTTGAACCTAAAATTTGCATTAACATGATAGCCAAGAACCCCAGCTGGTGGAAAATCTTACGCTACTTCCATGCATGCCTATGTACATACAGGTTTTAAGATACACCTAGAAGTGGTTGTTCTTAAGGTGGAACTTCATATTATATTCACAAATCCTTTCCCAAAGATGTGACTGCTGGTTAACATGAATGCAGGATGTGCATCTTGGGGAGGTGGGTCAGGGGAGGAGGGAATGGGCAGAGGGGTGGGGGTGTTCAAAGCTTCTATTGCCTGCTAATTCTCCCCTGCAAATACCCCCATCCTGGTTGATTTCCCTGTCTACCTGTTTTCTTCTGGGGGCTGTCTATATGCACAGAAAGCCCCGGGGTGCATGCACAGTGATGCTGTGTCAATTATACGATGCAGCAGCCACCTTGCAGCCATTGCGGGGCTTCCCCGCGAAGATGCAAAGAAAGAAAGTCGGGGACTTACCCTGACTTTTTCTCCGGATCGAGGTGAGTACAGTGCATCCGCTGTCTATTCTTGCTCCGGAGTTACAGCAGAGGCATGCCCAGGCGGATGGTGACTCCTGATTGGTTGCTGCCCACCCGGAGGGCAGGCCCAGCCGCTGAAAACCCTGCGCTTTTGCTGCTGGGTCGGGATTAGCCGCAGCCACCCCGAAGCAACAAAAGTGCAAGGTTTCGCTTCTCGTGGCAGCAACCCACCACCAAATATGCAGCCCCGTTTTCAACTCTGGAAATATCCAGGGGACATTTGCAGGGGAGAATTAATGTGTGTGGAAAGGGTTAAGTGGTACCCTCTCCCTCCCACTTGTTATCTCCTACAAATGTCACTCCAGCCTCTTCATTAGTATTGCAAGATAAACATGGAATTGGAAAACCTGTATTTGCTTTGTAATTAGTAGTTCCAGTATTAGGTTGAGCCTGCTGTTGTTGGCCTCAGCGAGCTGCTGACCCAAGTCTTCTTCTAGGAGAGGGGGGAAACTTCTTTAGATTGAGGGGAAATCGTGTCACCTTACTGGTGCTTTGCTTCCTGCTTCTCTTGCACAGTTGTAATGCGCTGCATTACATGGGTGGAGAGGGAGGTGACCACATGGTCTATAATTGAAAACCTCCCCTCCCCTTGGTGCTCATAGCCTTGAGTGGGACAGCGCCCTCTAATGGGTGCTTTGCAGTGTAACTTCGGCTGCACATGGTAGGAAATCCCACATTTCAGAAGAATCAGGATTCTTTGGGTTTTTTTTTTTAGAATGGTGTGAGAGATGTGCATGAGATTGATGCAGGTCTGTCAAAAGGACCTGCAAACTTCCATGAGTGGCGAGTCACGAGCGTGCCTTATTTCGTAAACAGCACCAGAGAGAGCATGGAAGGGAAGAGAAAACATTTGCATGGCAAAATCTAATGTTTAATTGACAGGAATGGCATGTTCTAGAGTTCCTTAGTCTCTGCTACAATTTCTTGTGCGTGGCAAGAGGAACAAACCGGGTGTGGCAGCCAACTAGGTAACAGGAGAGAGGGACAAGCATCATAATAACCAGGGACATTAAGATAGAAACATAGGAAGCTGCCTTACTGAATCAGACCAGCGGTCCATCTAGCCCAGGCTGGCAGATGGATTTCACGCAGGAGCTTTTCCTGCTCTACCTGGAGATGCCGGGAATCGAATGTGAGACTTTCTGCACGTCTCTCATTGAGCTCTTGTGCAAGGGCAGGGATGGGCAGCTTTCGGAGGTCTGAGGGCCATTTCCTCCAGCCCTCTGGGCTGCATCCTTCCCCCACCCCCCGAGCCGTGAAAAAGTAAATAATAATTATATATACTGCCATGTCTGGTTATAAATAGAAATCAGGCATCTGTAGCAACTACCGGGTGCCAAAATGGTTAAACGTAGCTTGTTTGCCAGGTAATTTTGACCCGTTTGGTGCTCTGTAGCCACTACAGGTGCCTTTTCCCTTAGAATTTTAAACATTGAATTCAGGTAAATTTGAGGGCCAGTGGGAAGTGGTGGGGCTGCAGCATGTATGTGTGTGTGTTTGTGTTTGTGTTTGTGTGTGTGTGTCTGTCTGTCTGTCTGTGACAGGCTCCTGGCAGCTGCAGGCTGTAGGTTGCTCACACTGTCCTAGGGGATCTTAAGGACTGCAGGAGCCAGCGCTGCTGCTATGATTTATGGTTTCCAGACCATATGAGAGTAAATGAGCTAGGCCTCTGGTCTCCAGAGGGCATAGAAAATGTCATACTGGATGCTAGGAGTAGAGGGATAGTCTCTAAAGGGCATTTGTCACTCCAGTATCTTTAATATGTGTGTGTGTGTGTGTGTGTCATACTGCCATGTCTGGTTATACATGCAATTTGATTAAATTTTTACTAACTTAATAAAATATAATTTTTACAATTGATGTAATACAAATTTTTACACCATTTTTTACACCATTTTACAATTTTTACAATTGATGTAATACAGTATCGTACAACATTTTACAGACAGAAATTCCGGATTTCGTACATTCCGTTTCTGATTGTCTCTTCGTCAGTGTTTAGTTGTATACATCAATACATATTGTTTATCTTAAAGAATATTTGCCACTTGAGTAGATCACTCTTACTATCTCGGGGGATGATACACTAAAGTAAACAATGAATAACACAATGGCTGAATTCGGACAACACGATAGTCAACGGTGGGGTAATAATCAACTTTACAGTTGTTCATCTGGGGGGGCTCCCCACATGGTAATAAATAATCAACTGTGGTGGGGATTAGGATCAGCGCTGAGTTGACTATGGCAGCATTCGGACAACACAATAGTCTATACAACTGACGATTCCCCCCCCCCCCAGTTGCTTATTGTGTCATCTGAATTCAGCCAATGAGTAAAACAGTATTTATGCTAAGCCATTTATATCCAAGAAACTATCCTTAAAACTTGAAGGTAAAGGTTTTATTACCTTTCTAGGTGGGAGTTATATTTTTTTCCCGTGTAGTAATAAGTATTTTAGATTCTTATCATCAACTGTAACAGATAATTTACAAAATTCAATATAACTCAGTTCAATAATTTTATACTATAAATAAATTAAAATAAAATAGAATAGATATATTAACCTGCCTCAGCAGCTCACAACCATTCGTGTTCTCTTCAGTCCTGACCGAGGAAAGGAATGATAAACACTCAATGTAGCTATACCAATATATAACACCTGAAGTGCCAATAATTAAGTGTAATTGGAAATAAGCTACTGCGATTTAAAGAAGGTCCAGTGTGTGAGCCATCATTAATTAATTAGGCTGAGAAAGAATGCAATCATCATTAGATAGGAAAGCTGCACAAGGCTGTAATGAAAAATACTGTTCCTGAAAAACCTCACCTTAAAGATAAGATGACAGTTCTAATTTATCATTTAACCCAGTTGGCATTAATGATTTCAATTGGTAAACCTAAAATAATAATAATAATAATAATAATTTATTTCTTACCCGCCTCTCCATTTGGATCGAGGCGGGGAACAACAGTAAATATAAAATATGATAAAATACATAAAACTGATTAAAACATGGCAGACATTATTAAAACTGAATTAAAACATCATAAAAAACATCCTAAAAACATTCTAAAATTGCACTGGATATGCCTAGGCTGACCATATGAAAAGGAGGACAGGGCTCATGTCACTTTAACAGTCGTAGAGAAAAGGGAATTTCAGCCAGTGTCATTTGTATGCAGTGAGTTCCTGGTGAAATTCCCTCTTCATCACAACAGTTAAAGGTGCAAGGGCCCTGCCTTCTTTTGTATATGGTCACTCTAGTATAGTACCTGCAACTATAACTGTTGTGATGAAGAGGGAATATCACCAGGAACTAATTGTATACAAATGACACCGGCTGAAATTCCCTTTTCTCTACAACAGTTAAAGTGACATGAGCCCAGTCCTCCTTTTCATATGGTCAGCCTATGTGATATGCCTGCTGGAAGAGAACAGTCTTTATAGCTTTCTTAAATTCTAAAAGACTGTTAAGTTGACGAGTCTCCTCCAGCAGGTCATTCCACGTTCTGGGAGCCGCAGAAGAAAAGGTCCTCTGGGTAACGGTTGTCAGCCCAGTCTTGGCTGACTGTAGTAAGTTCTTCCCAGAGGACCTGAGTATGCGGGGTAGATTGTATGGGAGAAGGCGATCCTGCAGGTAACCCGGACCCAAACCATGTAGGGCTTTAAAGATAATGACCAACACATTCAAGTCTCCAAATAAGTTGGCAGCATGTTCACATAGAGTGAGAAAAAGGAGGGAGCAATGGAGGTCAGAGGGAAATGAAATGCAATGACAATGACGTTACAGCTTAAATGGATGCAACATAATTACAGTGACTCCTGCTTGAGGAAGGGCCATTTCTCATTGGCAGCGTATTTGCTTGGCACGCAAAAAAATCTCAGCCTCTATTCCAGGTAGGGCTGGGAAAACTCCTATCTGACACCCTGGAGAGCCATTGTTGCCCATCAGTGTTGACAATACTGGGCTAGATGGGTCAATGGTCTGACTTGGTATAAGGCACTTTCTTAAGAACTTGCTCTCAAGATGGTGCTGATGATAACACAAACATCTTGCCATTGGTTAGCCGCACAGTGGTCAAAATAATAATAATAACAGCATGACTTGGCAAAGCCCGTCATGTCCGTCTAGAAAAACCGCCACGAGCGAGAAAGAGATGAAATAATAATAATACCTTGCAACCAACCGGACATAATGTTCATAGGCAAAAAAGAAAAAAAAAACCTCATTGACATAGCGATACCGATCGACAAACATTTTGTTGAAAAGGAAGAAGAAAAGAGAGACAAATATACACCACTGGCCATGGAAGTCAAAAAACTATGGCAACAGGAAAAGGTCACAATTATTCCATTAGTCACATCAGTCATCGATATCACATCAAAAAAAATATACAGAAAACCTCCAGAAACTGGGCCTACCAGAATACATCCACAACAACATCCAGAAAGCAGTCATAATTAAAACATGCTCAATCGTCAGGAAATTGCTGAATCAATAAAAGATAGCATGACTTGGCAAATCCCATCATGTCTGTCTAGAAAAACTGCCACAAGCGAGAAAGAGATAACATAATAACAATAATAGAAATAAGGTAGGGTGCACAGATTGCCATGATTCCATGGATGTGAGGCCTCCTCTGCTCGTTTGGGATGTTGACAAAGCAATGATATGTGTGGCCAGCTGCTGGGTGGGAGAGCTTTGTACAGCAATGTGTAGCCCCCCCCCCCCCCAATTGAACACTTTTCACAGAGCCTTTGAAAAATCTGCTTGCAAGTTGTTGATTAGCTTTTGGCAGGGCATTTTCCTTCTCTGTGCTGCCATAACCTGCAAGAAAGCTTTCCTATGCCCAGGTTTATGTTTGCCATGAAAAGGAGGTAAGACTGGCCCAAGATATTTTGCTGTCTGAGGTGAAGATCAGTATGTCTGCACATAGAAGCCAGCTGGACTGGCAGCTGAATCTTAGTTTAACGCTGGCAACAGGGCAGTGTCCTCCATTGCACCTAAAAGCAGCAAGCTAGCTTAGGATGTGCAGGCCAGGCCATGTACACACATAGTTCTGTACTCCAACTCCTTGCTGCTGCCCCCTGCTCCCCAGCAAATTCTGCCTGAGGCAGATGATTCACTCTGCCTAAAGGTAGGGCAAGCCCTGAAAGCAGGGGAGTGCAATTTCCCCTTGGAGTTTTAATCAGCTCTACTGCTTAAAGTCGGGGTCCTTGAACCTTTTGGGCTGGTAGGCACATTTGGAATTTTGAGAGGTTGTAGTGGGCAGTCTCACAAAATGGCTGCTATGGGGCCTTGCCCATTCCCAAAATGGCTGCTATGGTGGGTGGGTCAGTGGGCATGGCCAGTCACAAAACACCCACTTCCCAGGAGGCACACTAGTGAGGCTAAAAGAAAAATAACTTGCCCAAGAACCTATGTACAAGACGGAGGTGTGGGCTGAGTTCCAAAGCACAAAACCACTCTTTTGAAGCCAGTTTTCTGCTCCAGTATCTATTTCGGAGAAGGAAAACCAATGAGGCTCAGCGAGAAGTAGCTTGTTCAAGAATGGGAGTACAAAGCAAGGGACTTGGCCCCAAACGCCCAAGCACATATTTGCTTCCAAGAAGCACAACAAAATATCCATTTCACAAAAGTCAAACTAGTGATGCTCAGAAACTCACACAGGCCAAACACACACACACATCACATACACAAAACCCCAAGCAAAACATATGGGAAGCTGTCTCAGACTCAATCAGACTCTCGGCCCAACACTGACTGGCAGCGGCTCCTTGGGGTTTCAGGCAGTTTTTCTAGGCTGACCAGATAAAATCCAGGTCAGGGCTCATGTAACTTTAACAGTTGTAGAGAAAAGGGAATTTCAGCCAGAGTCATTTGTATGCAATTAGTTCCTGGTGAAATTCCCTCTTCATCACCACAGTTAAAGTTGCAGGCACTATACTAGAGTGACCATATACAAAAGAAGGCAGGGCCCCTGCACCTTTAACTGGTGTGATGAAGAAAGAGGAAATTTCACCAGGAACTGTTAAAGTTACATGAGCCCTGGCCTGGATTTTATCCCGTCACCCTAATTTTTCCAGCCCTATCTAGAGGGGCTAGGGATTGAACCTGGGGACCTTCAGCATGCCAAGCATGTGCTCTACAACTGAGCCACATCCCCCTCCCTTAAACAAGCCACCTAACACACCCATAAACACACACTCCTCACTGAAAAACAATAACAGGCAACATAGACACACAGCCCAGGCAGAACACTCCCCTCACTCCCCCGCCCCTTGTCCTCCCTCAGTACTGTCCCTACCACCCCCAGGCTTAGCTTATTATTTTCTTTTTTCCTGGGCAGTTGGGCATCTTTTCAAACCAATCACTGGGCTCCAGTCACCCGCCATTTTTATTTTCTAAGAATGCCTGTGGGGACCACGTGGGGCTCAGAGGCATTCTTGGAAAGAAAGATAAGACTGGAGGCCGACTCTCCTCTTTGCAGAACTCTAACTCCTCCAGTTAAAGCAAAAGTAATTTTTAAAAAGACATCTAAAATAATAATATTTTTTTAAGAAAACAGGAAGGACAAGGAACCTGGACATCACTAAGGAAGGTAGCCACAGGCACAAGGGAAGACTTCATGCTTAAAAAGAGCAATTGCTGTTAGGACTACCTCCTTCCCCCATTACCTCTAAACTTGCTTGGCTGGAGAGCTAATCTGTAAGGTTTCTTATAATGGAGTGGGTTCCAGGTGTGGCACTGGACTCAGATATACAATTTTAACAGATGGAAATCTGTGGCATATTGGGTCAGATCTTTAGCCACCTAGCCCAGCCCTCTCTGTACTGGCTGCCAGACCAGTAGTTATCCATTTGCCAGGCCAGGGTACTTCCTGTCTTCCCAACCATGTCACCACCTGAGAGATCCTTTACCTGGAAGCTGCCAGGACTGACCCTGGGGCCTTTAGACCTGCAAAAGATGTGCTACTGAACCCTGGGTGACGGTGTCTTTCCCAGAGCGTGTGCTGCTTTTGGGTGCTGAAGCCAAGGCCTCTGAGTGGTTCTGAGCTCCTTCGACTTCAGTTCCAGCCCCGATTCTGCATCTGGAGCGTCCTTCTCTAGTCTGCCTGTTTCTCTCTTCCGACTCCTTCCCGACTTGTAAGTGTGCAATTAAAGCAATTTGCACAGAGACACCATAAAACTCCAGCGCTCTTTTCTTGGAAGGAAAAATCGCCAGAGAAAGCCTTTCCCGCACGCCCCACTGCTTTGAGAAGATGGAGGGACACGGTATCGTTTATTAACACCACAGGGTAGATAGCAGAACAGGGTCTCCTCAAATTGTCTCAAGTGCTTTTGCAGATCAAAATTAAGTGGGCCCGTACGCGGTGGGGGGAAAATTGAATTTACTTTTAAGTGTTAACTAAAGGATATAGCCTCTCTCTTTGCTGCCCTGTCTACCTTGCTAATGCTTGTGCAAAAGCCATGCTGTTAATGAAATAGCTGATTTAAACAAAGCCGGAGTATTTTTAGCACAATAACAAAACCATTCATGATCTCTAATTATGCAAACTGTGAGCAAGAAGATGCTAGTCTTGCATTAGCTGGGGGCTTGACTCCAATTCTAATTTGCTCCTTTTTCTGCAGCAGAAAGCATTTTATTTTTGTAGCTTTATCACTTTGGTCTGGCTCAGAGCCTTAGGCAGATAACAGCCCAGGTCACCCAGGAGTAGTTCTGCTGAGGCGGTACACCGCAGTTAGGTAGTGCAGTGGGATAATGCATTGTAATGTCAATTACTGTGATTTGCTGCTCTGTGATTCACAGATATGATTGCATCTAATTTCAGGAATAAGTGGTGCCGTCTGCTCTTTTGTATTCATTCAGAAGCCGTTCGCTGGCATTCAAATGACTGCTGCCTTTGCCACCTTAAAAAAAAAAAAATCAAAGGAGCCACCCTGTGTCATAGCAGGAAATTTCTCCAGTGTTTCTTCTTACTTGGAGCATCCTTTTGGTCCTTCTGGTGTAAACAGCAGCCCCTAATCCGCCTATGGGGAAGGCACTAGCTGGGTGGCCCCCTCATACTGTTTGCCCATTCTGAATAGGGATGGGGGGAGAAATTGTTTGATTCACATTTTAATACAAACTTATCTAATTTGCACGTTTTGGACCAATAGGTGAGCTGAAACTCAGTTATCCTGTGAAATTTGCACTTTTCTGAATTTTGCATTGGAGTTCTTCAATTTTTTAAAAAAGTATACAAAAATCCATATATGTGGAGAACGTGCACACAAAAAATGCAGAAATTAGTGAAAATAACAACCAAAATGCAATATATTTGAAAGATTGAAAGCAAAAACCATATATATAGGGAAATATAGTGTATAGGGTTGCCATATTCTGGATCCACAAAACCGGGACAATATTTTTTTTGGGGGGGGGAGGTGGGGTTAGGATTTAAAAAAAACTGAGCAATATGTAAAGGTCTAGGGAAAGGAAGAAAGCTATCTAAGCTTTAGTTATCTAACATAGCAATCCTATGTGTGTCTACTCAGAAATAAATTCCATTGAATTAAATAGGACTTATTCCCAGGTAAGTATGTATAGGATTGCAGCCTAAAGTGCTTAAGCATCTGCAAATAAATAATAGGCAAAGAACAATTTAAGCAATCAAACAAAAATGGCACTAAATTACATTTCTCCACTAGTTCTCAAAAGCTAGAGAAGAATTCAATACGGAGACTTATCCCCACCCCAATTGCCCAAGTAGCTATCATAGAATATTAATATTAAAAGATATTGTTTAACCCCAAAGTAGCCATCTACTTCATGTTCAAGTGGTGGCTCTAGCAGAATATGGACTGTTCGGTGCCACTAGCTGACAAGATCAAAATGAATTGTAAATAACAAAAAACAATGATAATAATGTTGATTTTCTTAGACATATTTAAAAGGCAACACCCCCCCGCCCACACACACAGCCCAAATTAAACTTAAAGAATGATCCAATGAAAGTTAAGTATTTTTAAGGTTGCAATTCCATGCATGCCTACTTGAGAGTAGGACTCGTTGAACACAGTGGGACTTATGGCTGAGCAAACATGCATAAGGTTCTACAGTCTCATTGGTTTCAATGGGAGAACGTTAAATGCCTGCTTTTCCCTGCAGATTTACCCAGGAGCAAGCCCCACTGCAGACAATGGGACTTACTGCATATCTACTCAGAAGTAAGTTCCTGTGAGTTCTATGGAAATTATTTCTAATTAAACATGCATAAGTTTAGATAGCTAAAAGTGTTTATAGTAACTGGATCGTGCCCTCACGTGTATATTTTTTGTTTTTGTTTTTAAAATCCAAATGAAAATCTCCTTTACTGTATTTTATTCAGTAAAAAGGAAAGTTTGCTTTTGCGCTTTATTGCAAAGTAATGTTTCTGTTGTTTTCTTTCTTTTTATTTGAGAAATATTTTTCTACACACATAACACAACTGTATACAAGGAAAGTTACTTCACGTTTTTGCAAAGTGGAATTTTAAATTAAAACATCAACAACTGTAGGCTGACCATCTGAAAAGGAGGACAGGGCTCATATAACTTTAACAGTTGCAGAGAAAAGGGAATTTCAGCAGGTGTCATTTGTATGCAATTAGTTCCTGGTGAAATTCCCTCTTCATCACAACTGTTAAAGGTGCAGGCACTATACTAGAGTGACCATATACAAAAGAAGGCAGGGTTCTGCAACTTTAATTGTTGTGATGAAGAGGGAATATCACCAGGAACTAACTGCATACAAATGACACTGGCTGAAATTCCCTTTTCTCTACAACTGTTAAAGTTATATGAGCCCTGTCCTCCTTTTCAGATGGTCAGCCTAAACAACTGTAAATCCAGACATCTTAAATTAGGCTGACCAGATAAAATCCAGGTTAGGGCTCATGTAACTTTAACAGTTGTAGAGAAAAGGGTATTTCAGCCAGTGTTATTTGTATGCAATTAGTTCCTGGTGAAATTCCCTCTTCATCACAACAGTTAAAGTTGCAGAGGCCCTGCCTTCTTTTGTATATGGTCACTCTAGTATAGTGCCTGCAACTTTAACTGTTGTGATGAAGAGGGAATTTCACCAGGACCTAATTGTATACAAATGACACTGGCTGAAATTCCCTTTTCTCTACAACTGTTAAAGTTACATGAGCCCTGACCTGGATTTTATCTGGTCAGCCTATCTTAAATTCACTGCAATTTACTTCCAAGTAACAGATTTGAGGCTTGCAACCCCAATCCAAGGAAAGGGATATTTGAAGGATGATTTTTTGGGGGTGAACTTTTCTTTCTCCCCTCCCTCCTTTCCTTCCCCCTCCCTCCCTCACACACCCCACAAAACTCTCTCCCCCCCCCCACAAACAACCCAGCGGCTCCAACGCTTACCCCAAAGCTCTGACCACAAACTCCTTCGCAGTGCATTGGACTCATGCAGCCTGAGGAGAGTAGTGTGCCCTTCCTTGCTGTTGTTCTTGTTCTACACAGCCGCAGGCACAATAAGGTGAGTCATAGTAAATGACTCATTTGAGCCTGTGGAGGAGCAGTGGTGCTCTGGAAAAGGCGGCAGATTGATCCATCTTTTTCTGTGCTGCTGCCACTCCGCTGAGCAGGCTCAAGGCACCATTTTGGGGGTCCGAATTTCTCGGACTCAGAATCCAGGATTCCTGACCAACCAGCCGGGACATTTTGGAATTGATTGGAGTCCAGGACAATCCCGGTTTTCCGGGGCGTATGACAACCCTAATTGTGTACAAAAATGAATGAATTAGAAGAAATGAGCACAAAAAAATGCTTACAGATTTTCATTGGAGTTTGAAAACAATTTCTCAAAGTTTGGGAGAAACCAAATTTAGGTTTGGAAAAATGAGAAATGGAGCGAAACCAAAATTGACAGATTTGGCTATCTCTGATTCTGAGATGGTCAGCTCTTAGATTTTTGCTCCCTCTGATGGCTAATTTTCAAGCCCATCTGTGGAAGTAAATCACAATCCAGCTGTAATCTCTCCAAGATGTGGCTGCTTTTACATGGCCCCACAGGATACCTTTGGTCTCCCTTGTTGGTTTTTTAAAAGTTAATTTAAAATTTACATTTTTAATAGTTAATTTTAAATAACTGTTTTGTTCTCTGAATAAGGCTAAAGTGTAGTTGAACCTGGTGGGTCTAGGCATATTTCATAGAATAGAGTTGGAATGGGCCTCAAAGGTCATTGAGTCCAACACCCTGCCATTTCAGAAAATCTACTAATACAGCTCCCTGAAAAGTGGTCACTCAGACACTGTTTAGAAAACCCCAACAAAACAGTGGTAGTCTGTTCCACTGTTGAATAGCTCATGTATGGTGGCCATTTCAACATCACCAAAGAAGAGGGCAAAAGTGAACACAGATTGGCATAAAACCGAATGTTAGAAAGAATTCCTATCATTAAAATTAAAATACAATACATCTCATGGTGGGGAAGGCTATGAGAAGGGGCCAAATCTACACCAAGCAGGATATAATGTTTTGAAAATGGTCAATGGAATGTGCCCTGGGCCTGAACAGTTGTCAAAACAATTATAAACCTTGATAAAGCAGGAGTGTAGATCCTGCCCAGGTGAGCTGTGTGCTTGCTCAGTTGACTGTCCAGGTGCTCACTGCTGATGAGCTTTAAAGTCTCTCTTCTTAAGGTTCTTTATCTTTAAACCAGACTTGGACCAGACAACCCTTCGTACAGAGGATGCCTTCAAATGAAGGAGTGCCTTCTGTAAAGTAGGACACATGGCAGCTCTAAGCTTGTACCTTCAGGAAGTTATTCTTAACATTTAGTTGAAATCCTCTCTCTCTCTCTCTCTCTCTCTCTCTCTCTCTCTGTGTATGTATATATATATATATATATATATATATATATTTGTAGGCATTGGTTTGGGTCCTACCCTCCCAAAGGGGAAAAAACAAATTTGCTCCACTATTAGCCCTTTGTTCCTGTATTTTTTGCCCCCCAAAAAGAGGAAATATAACTAATCTTCTATTTTTTAAAAACTCAATAGTAGTTTGGCCTTTCCTTTACCTCATGCTCTCCACAAGTTATAAATCAACAACAATCCACTATAATCACCATCACTATAAAATAAACATGAATAACCCAAGCAAATAAACCAAACTGAGTTACAGTCAGTAGCTTGGATAAATAGCCAGGTCTTAGCTCGGTGCTGAAATAAGGCCATCATCAGTGCCAAACAGGCCTCTTAGGATGTCCTCTTTCGCATCTCCACATAATGTACAGTCCCCAATTGTGGGATGCAGAGGGCACCCCCCTTAGCAGAACTTAATACTTGGATAGGTGTATGCAAGGGGAAGTGCTCCCTCAAATATTGAAGTCCAAAGCCACTTAGGGTTTTAAACATAATCAATAATGCTTTAAATTCAGACCAGAAACATATCAGCACAAGCAAATTCCTTAAATGGCTTATTACTACATCTGGGACACCTAAGTCACTGGGCTTTTCTACACAAGGCTGTTTATCCGCTTTATCTATTCTCAGTTTTGTTGCAGAATTGAGATCCAAATATGTAGCTTTCCAGCGTTTCCACTACATAACTTCTAGGTGGCACTATATTGTGGAATAGCACAAATACAGACGTGAAAAGTGTTTTCTTTCACTTTCACAAATAATACTGCATTTTTCCATGTTCCAAAAAAATTAACTGAAAGAGCGCTTTAGACACAGAAGCAAAACTGGAGGGTCATGATGTCATGAACAACCATTGGGCCCCATAGGATAGAAGCTCTGTGGGAGAAGATGTGCATCCTTCAGACCAGCAACTCTGCCTGCGGGTTGCCTTGACAACTGTGGAAGCCACCTTTTTTTATTTGCATGATAGTCTGTTCAATTTGAACAACCTTCTGTTGTTGTTGATCCACTTCTACAGAGCCACGTTTACACCACATATATTGAAAACATATATCCTAAGTGGACAACTTGTTGCATATTACCTAGGACAACTTGTTATATGAGACATCCTTCCCAGGCCCTTCTCGGGCCAAGTGAGATGTGAACCATCATTCTTGGACACAGCCACAAGCAATGATCATATTCACATAATTGGATATCATGGCAGATATAAGCCTCTCTGGGCTTATTGCATCATGATTATCATCATCAGCAGAACAACAACAACCATAATTCTAAATAACCCCGATAGTTGCAGTAAAGTGGATTTGATGGGTTGCATATGCCTAGTCGTATCCTGCAGAACGCAGCCCACAAAGCTGTTTCATAGCTTTTCTATGCGATGCTGTTAATCCGCTGTATCTACTTTTGTTTTCGTTTCAGAATTGAGATCACAAGAAGCATTTCCTTTTCACTATATAACCTCTACGTGGCACTGTGGGATAGTGGAATAGTATAAATGCACAAGAGATCATTGTGCTTACATTCGCTTTCACAGTTAAATGCCACATTTCCCCTACTATAAAAGAAAGCCTTACCAAAACGGCTATGCTGCCTTTTCTTTCTTAACACATTTTCCACAATTTTTTAGCCACAGGAGGTTTACGAGTGGAAGACAATGACATTGAAGCAAGGTGATGGTGCGACCAAAACCTCACCTGGAAGCACTCATCATTTGTGCATACTCATCCTCTGCAGGTAACCTGACTGTTTGTATTCCCTACCACATTTGCGTTGTGGATCCTGATCCTATTTTCACACAACAGTATGTTCCAATGAGTTCAATGGGATTTATTTGTAAGTGTTTTGGGGATTGCATCTGAAAATTAAAAATCCTCAGCTTCCTTATCAAATAGATAAGAATCTTTTTCTTCTGCACATCCCCTCAAAAAAACCTCTGCCATGTATTATCAAATTATGTGTTGCCCTAACTATTCAAAAGGAAAGGAAAAAACCCTCTTCATGCCAGCTTCAAACATTTGTGTCTCACTTGCCAAACTAGTTTCATTTTGACACAGACTTCTTACACTTCTGCTGACTTGGCTACTCATAGCCATTTCTCACAAGCTTCTTAATATCTTTAAGACTTTTCAGCTGAACAGTTAGAAGGGATTTGCTGTGAGGTGGGCGGGACAGGGACGGAAGTAAAGCACATGTCTAATTTAGCTCATATAACTTTTAAGGGTATAAGAGAAATAAAATCATTTTAAGCTGGAGCCTCTCCATGCCTCTCCTTCTGAAAGCCTCTTTGTATCAAATAGCAATGAATCAAACGGTTTGTCTATGTATCTACCGCCTGCCTCCAGGAGGCTTTGCAATATGACTGCAAAATCGTGTTTAATAACTTGTGGTTAGCTGTCACGAACATTTAATTTGATGCTGAACATATTTCCTGAAAAGGAAAGGAAAAGATGTAGTATTCTAGGTGTTGCAGTATGTATATGTGTTTCGACGTATATTTTGAAGAGCAACGAGCAGTCTGATTATATATATATATATATATATATATATATATATATACACTCTCTCTCTCTCTCTCTCTCTCTCACACACACACACACACACACACACACACGTTTTCCCAGCAGGCTACCCCTCAGTTCCTGAAAGAGAAACAACTCTTTGCCTCCAAGGCAGACATAGGTCTAAGCTTTTGAAGCATTTCCCACTATTAATTGAAGTCAGTGACTTTGAGTCAGTGGTTTGAACCTGATTGTTGTCAGTAATAAAGGTAGATTAGAGGACCGATGACGATGGTGTCCACCCCCACCCCCACAGTGCTCTTGGCATTGGAGGAGCAGTCAGGCAAGTTGAAGTGACATGAAATCTATTCAGGCTTTCTTCCCCCCCCCCCCCCCCACGCGCCCACCCGCTCCCAAATCTTTTCACTTTCTTTTAGCTGCCTGGAACTCCCTCTTGTGTCAGTTTCAAAGCATTTCTTCCCTTGTGCCCCTGTAGGGAATTCAGCAAAAGCCACAACTTCACATGCTTGCCATGTGTGCTGGCGGCAGCGTTCTCCACCCAATTCAGACCTTTTAATTTGTCACTCATGAAGCACATGTGTTGGAGTGGGGGGGGTGAACGACAGTCACCATAGGAGGTGAGGTGACCACGCTGTTCTCCCTGACTGGGGAGCTGTATCATGAAGAAATTAGCAAACAGCTTCATTATTACCATTATGGAGGACCAGGACCAGCCTCAGAATATTGTGGGCCGCAGGAGGAAACTGACCTCCTGTGACGTTTCCTGCCACAGGAGGAAACTGATCCTCCTTTTGAGGAGCAGCTGAAGTTTGCTCCTTTTTTAACGCCACCACACCAACTCGCGAAAAAACAAAATCCCCACTCCCTGACCCCAGTGTTTCTTTGAGGGATAGGAAGTTTCAGACGGGAACTGTTCCTTGCAAGGGGAGAATACCAAAGAATTTTGTGTTGGAAGGAGCCACGCAATGGGTCCCACCCATGTGGTCCCCAGTCCCCAATGACAGGGAAGAAAAAGATGGGGGAACAGGGTTCCCTGCGGCTGCATTAAGTAAAGTATGGAGGGCCCCTTAGTTGTTTCTAAATTTGACTGGACTGTCCTTTCATCTCTGTCTTGCTAGGGGAAAACATCATAATTGCTCAAAAGGAGAATCCACCTAATGTTAAAAGATATTGGGTCTAAAGGCTGAACTAGTGTTCTCAATAAAGAATACGCCTAGAATTAATGTTAGTGTAGACTGGGTCTGGATAGTATTACTGTCTTCCATGTCTGGCAGAAAACATACACACATCATAATATTTATATCTAAATACAGCTCTGTATTCATTTTTCTACTTCCCCTTATTTCTGCTTTAGACTTTAAGCTTCCCTGTTGAAGGGGCCAGTTTTTGTAGTGTCTGGAAAGTACATGTTAGCTGCATACAGGCAGAGTAAGTCATCGTTATGGGAGACACGTTAGGCTCGGTCCAGTCCTCTGTGGATGCAGCACTCATGTAGAGAGGTTCCCCAGAAGGAATACTGGGCCCTGTTTCCTCTTCCTTCACTGGCACTCTGTGTGCCAGCTGTTACGGCTGTCCTTTTCTCATGGGGCCTTGGTGTGCCTACTACTCCTGATGTTCTATGCTACCTCTGGTAATCAGAGGCAGTAAGCCTATGTACACAAGTTGCTGGGTAACATGGGCAGGAAGGTGCAGTTGTCCTCATGTCTTGCTTGTAGGTTTCCTGTGGGCCTCTAGTTGGCCACTGTGTGAACAGAATGCGGGACTAGATACACCCTTGGTCTGATCCAGCAGGGCTCTTATGTTCTTATGTGCTCCCATACATGCATACTGGCACACATGCTGTGCCTGTCATGGACTGTTTGTATTCCGCAAGAACCATCACGGTTGAAGCTTGTTAGTTCAAAGAAAGCTTGTATGAGCCACACTTTCCATAGAGGTTCATAGTCTTGGATATTAAACAAGAAATTAACAATGGTGTCTTGTCTCTGTGGTTAGGCCAGCCACCCACACCTTGTTGCTCTCCAGCTGTTTTGGACTTCAATTCCCATCAGCCTCAGTCAGCATGCCAGTGATCAGGATTGTTGTCTGGAGGGCCCCAGGTCAGAGAAGGCATAGATAGTTAGTAGATAGATAGATAGATAGATAGATAGATAATATTTAAAATATTAAAGTGTTTTATTGGTGTTTTATTGGTATTTTAATGATGTATTGGTTTTAAGTGTTTTAATCAGTTTTGTATTTTATGTTTGATGCTGTTCCCCACCTCGATCCGTTGGGAGAGGCAGGTAATAAATAAATATATTATTATTATTATTATTATTATTATTATTAAAATCCCATATATAGTTTTTTCTCCATTTTTTTCTCCAAGTTCTATCCAGATAATATGGACGATATTACACTTCCAAATTTGTTAACATTTATTTCATTTTTACAATAAATAATTTACAGAAGCAATATCAAATGCATTAGCAAAGTAAAACGGTGAGTGCAAAACAAAGGGAGAACTCTTAAAGCAATTTCAAACCAAATCAGTTGCAACTCACAGAGCAGAGCATCTGGAGATAATTATAATGAGTTAGCTATACTGATTTCATGATGATTATACATTGGTCCCAATCCAGTTGTGCAATTGGGTAGTCCCCTTCCAGATCTTTGCCAGTAGTTTCAATAATCTGTTCTGGAAGGGGAAGGGAGGGTTTTGGGGGGAGTGGGGGGGGGGTAATATCTAAATCCAGCCCACTAATCCCCCCTCACTAGCAACCTGACTGGGGCTATGCAGTTACAGACCTGACTGCTGGATAAGAGCGGAGATTGCACACACAGTCCCCATTTGCACAGGGTGAGGAGAAATACAAGGGGGTGTCTACACGCTCATGCTTTCAAAGCTGATTCCCTCAAAATCCCGCAGCATTGCTGCTGCGAGATGGAATTGAGAAAGCTAGATGGCAGGGCTATCTGGCCAGGAAAAACCTCAGCGACAGTGGCCATTTGGCTTGCCAAGCCTGCTCCCTGCTCCTTGCCCTGTGTTCCCAGTTTACCCTGCACTGGGATCTGCCCCTAGGAACACCCCCAAACCAAAGCCAGCAGAGACAGACAAAAGAAACAACGTGGTGGCATCAGAGCACTTGGAAAAGTCGCGGTGAACTGACACCATGAAAAAGCGCAGTTTTGAGGGTAAAAGTCCAATGCGGCTGCAAGTTAGCAGCTGCATCGTATAAACAATGCAGCACCGCTGCGCAGCCACAATGGGATGAACAGCCTGTATAGACACCTCACAAGTGCTGCAAGTATCCAATGAGGGCTATGAGTACAGAGTCAGAAGCCTACCTTGGCTCATATGAGCTAGATTGAAATGAATACATGTCACCCCCCACCCCCCCCAGCAAAGCCCCATGATGTCATAAAGATGGCATGTTTTGACTTTTCCTCAGGAGGACAAAAGAACTCCAAATGGCACAAGAGACGGGGAAATATGACCGGCCAATGTAAACAGAATGCTTTGTATGAATGTTCCTACTGCCATTCAGGTTTGTGTAAACCTTTCTGCAAAGCAGATTAAGTACACCCTTTGGATCCTTTGGTGTGTGTGTGTGTGTGTGTGTTTAATCTAGCAACAGAAGAATGAAATTACATTCCATTCAGACAGAAATTCTTGCTTCACATTCAGCAGAATTTGGAAGTGATTAATTGACTCCTTAACTATCCAGCTGAGCACTTCCACTGGCTTTTTTAAAAAAAATGCTACTTGATAATGAGGTAGTTTACTAAAGGCAAGAACTGGAATTATTGCCTGTTGATTGGTAGTATATAAATAATCTATTTTTCCACTTCTAAACAGAACAAATATCAGGATGTTTTCTGTCACCTTTTTATATAGATGGGAAGGATGTTGCAAAGGATATAGAAGACAATTGTGTCAATTATCAGGTCGCGTCACTAAAAGCAAACATTAATTAGATATGGATTGAGTCATAAATATATCTGCATGCATCATTCCACTCATAAGTAGAACACCTAACTAGTAGACTGGGGTAGAGAAGAGGATATAGACATTTAAACAAATGAGTCCTCCTATCGCATACTTTAAATTCTAGGGAAAAGAGAGAGAGAGCAGAAACTGGACATCCAAGTATAGCATTGCATATGCTTTACATGGAAAGACTCCGCAAGAACCAGCCAGACTTTTAAGTATTTTTAAGTACCATTAGTTTGGTGAAGAAAGGAGGGTAGGAGAGAGAATGTGTGTTAAATATTTTCCTTTTGAAATTACGAATGGGATTTGAAAGTGCTTAACTTTGGCTGTTTGTGCTAATTGTTTTGTATTTACGAGCCTTGTTTGGAGATAAATCATTCCCTGTGTCAGACAAGAGGGCAGCAAGTGAAGAAAGGAATCTTCCCACAGTCACAAGTAATTTCACAAATCATATTTTTGGTTCCCTTTATATAGGCTGACCATATGAAAAGGAGGACAGGGGCCCTGCCTTCTTTTGTATATGCTCACTCTAGTATAGTGCCTGCAACTTTAACTGTTGTGATGAAGAGGGAATTTCCCCAGGAACTAATTGCATACAAATGACACTGGCTGAAATTCCCTTTTCTCTAAAACTGTTAAAGTTACATGAGCCCTGTCCTCCTTTTCGTATGGTCAGCCTACTTTATATCACACCTTAGAGGATGACTTAGGCTACAATCCTATACTCATTTACCTTGGGGTAAGTCCCATTGAACTCAATAGGACTTACTTCTGAGTAAACTTGTATTGTAAGGCTGCAATCCCATACGTACTACTTACATGGGAGTAAGCACCACTGAGACCTACGTCTGAGTAGACATTATAAGATTGGTCCATTAATCTATTATCTCCAGTATTGAGCTACTTAGGGTGTATGGGGTGTCATAAATAATAAGGTAATGCAACTTTGGAGTGATTTTGGAGTGCAAGAACTTAGCATTGAGGACTATTTTTCACTTGGAGTGCTGGTAGAACAGGATAGTGGTTTGTTGGACTTGTTTCATTTATGTTCTTCCTTTGCGTCATATGTTTCCATTCATTTCTGGGTTTTCTGCTTTAGACTTCCATCACACCTAATCCCCCCCCCCCCGGTTTGCCTCCACGTTTTTTACCAGCATGTCAAGCTTATGATCCTTTTCACCTGAATAGCTGCTCTTTTGCTCTTTCATTCCTTTGCTCTTCCACTCCTCTCCACCCCTCCCCTTCTCTTTCTCCCTCCAGTCAGGTCCTGTCAGATGAGTACTTCGACCAGACTGACTTTCTGCCAGGCAAAAATTTAATGACCCTTTAGTATTTCTCTTTGGGGGCATTGAAGGAGTACAATTCTGTCTCTGCAGAGATTCTGGCATTGTATGATTTTTTTAAAAAAACACGCTTTCGAGCCTGGGATGGAAGGTTTGGGTTTTATATTGAGGATTGGAGCCGGCTGCTGGGAGAGATTGTGATGGTTGGGGAAGTCACAGAGATCAAAAGATTACCTTGGAAATGGTTAATGGTGTCGTTTCCATAAATGAAGCAGTGATGAGACCACTCTTGAAGAAACCTAGTTCAGATCCAATGGTTTTGAATACTTTCCACCCATAGTCAAATTTGCTGTTCTTGGGCAAGGTGTTGGAGCATGTGATGGCCAGGGCCATGCAAAGCTGGTAATATGCCCAGGCCAGATGGGAAGTATGTGCCCCCTCCATTTCAAACTGCTCATTAAGTATTTCTTTAAAAAATTTAATGCCCACCAACATGTCCATTCTACATAACACCTTCATATTAAACCTGTTCTACAACACCTCAATGTTGAATCAGAAATTAACATTTATTTTTAGTTGCTGTACAAATACAAGCAACAACAATAGAACAGTTCTTCATTATCAAACATTATCATCATCATCACCCTCACGGTATCATCATCTTTATTATCATTAATAACTATCATCATCATTACCTCACCCTCCGCTCCAGAGATTATATGCCATGGAGAAGATTGAGGAAAGAGACTCAGTAAGGACAACTATCGCAATTTAGGCACATATATCCCCGCCCCGCATGCGGCATGGCCCTCTGGAGCATGTAGTCTGACTTTGGTATTCACGATGGATGGCTTCTGCACTGTTTCCACAAGGCGGGCTCCTCGCTTCTCGATAGGCCGCTTATGCTATGGAAGCAGTAGCGTAAGCTAGGGGGGACCTCCTCGTCTGAGTGCCCCTTCAAAATCGTGGGCCCCGGGCCAACTGGCCCCACTGATCCCCCCTCTGCATGGCCCTGGTGATGGCTTCTCAACGCCAGGCAATTTTGGTTCACACTGATCATGTAGATCCATTCCAATCTATTTTCAAGCCTGGCTTTTGGGACAGAAAGCCTTAGTTGTCCTGGTGGGTAATTAAAACTGGGGAATGAGTGTGTGGAATGCAACTCTGTTGTTCCATTGAACAGTACAGAAGCTTTTGATACCATTGGCCAGTGTATCCTTCTGGATTGTTTATCCGGTGTTGTGTTTACCCCTCGTGTTTCTGAGCAGGAGAAGCAGCTGTCAGATGGCGTGGCACGAGCAGACAGGGATCGTGAGTTTGATCCAGATCCTGGTACGGAGAAGGAGGCGCTTAGCAGCCCCTCTCTGTCAGCTGATGTGAATCAGCGCTCGGAAATGAGTGCTGATCTCAATGACGATCCAGCAGGTGGAACCACGCCCGTATCCTCTGAGGAAGAGGGAGAAACTCCTTTAAAAGATGCCAAGGAACGCAGACGTCTGAGGAGAACAGAGACGAGAGTGCGACCACGCCGGTCCGAGCGTTTACAAAGAAAGGAGAAAGCCGACCTTAGAGACGGAGTTCGTTAGTTATTGTTACTTTCAACTTTTCGTTTACATTGCTTACTTTACTGTGCTTCCTGACTTGAACAGTTGTCTTCTGCCTGAAGTAAAGGCGTTGTTTCTTTCAAAGTTTAAGTATTCTTTCTTTCAAGCTACACAGCTATCAACTGCATTTCATAACATCCGGGTTGAGGTTAGGAGGTATGGTGTTACCGTGGTTCTAGTCCAACCTGGAAGAGCAGTTTCAGAAAATGGTACTGGGGGACTTGTGTTCCACCCCATGGCCATTGGCCTATGTTGTGAGTAAGGTCCCAGCCTTCCCCAATTATTTTAAAACTATATGAAATTGCTGGAGAAAGTTATCCAGAGGTTTGGGCTAATGGGTCATCAATATACAGATGCTACTCAGCTCTACCTTTCATTTCTATCTACCTTTCCCAGGGATACTCTGAAACTCTTGAACAGTGTCTAGAGGTGCTTTGGGGCAGCTGAGAGTGAACAAGCTGAGACCTAATGCTCTGAACAGAGAAGTTGAGTGCTCTGGATGGAAGTTTACAACTGCACTCCTGCTGAAGTACAGAGAGCACAGTTTGGGAGTCTTCCTAGACTAGGTGCTAACTGGGGCTGTGGCCAGGAGTGCTTTTCATGAGCTTAGGTTGGTATGCCAGTTGAGGCCATACCGGGAGATGCTTGACCTGGCCTTGGTTATCCTTGCACTGACATCCAGGCTAGACTATTGTAAGGTGCTCTATGTGGGCTGCCTTTAAAGATGGTGTGGAAACTTCAGCTGGTTCAGAATACAGCTGCCCATGTTTTGGTGGAGCCAGGGAGTTGGTTCCTGTGACACCTATACTGTGCTATGGTTGCAGTTATTGTCAGTGTGTTTCTGAGCCGGATTCAAAGTGCTCTTTTTGACCTTTAAACTCTTAAATAGCCTGGGCCCAAGTTACTTAAAGACCACCCTCACCCATATCTGCCTGCGCATACTTTAAGATCCACAATAGAAGGCCCTTCTCATATGCCCACCTCTCTGAACAATGAGGTTAGCAGGCACAAAGGAGATGGCTTTTTCTGCAGTGGCCCCCCATTTCTGGAATATATTACCAGCTGTGATCCATCAGGCCCCATCATTAAAGACATTTAGCAAAGATTTAGACGCCCATTTATTTTAGGTGGCTTTTTCATGAAATGTATTTCGTTGGACTGTTAGTGGTCTTCAGCTGTAATTATTTTGTTGAATTTGTGTAGATTTGGGGACTGTAAACTTTGTTTTTATTATTACCACCGTGTTTTTATTAATTTTTTCAAGTTTATTATTATTTGTATTTCTAAGGGTTTTCACCCTTAAAGGTGGTCTAAAAATATTTTTAGAAAACAATAAGAAGGGAGGACACAGCCACTGTCTTCCTCACTATAATGGAATGTTTCTATTTCAATTCTAGAAATTATCTCCAAAATTGCATCTATACCTATAAATGCACACATGCACATATTATGCAAATCTCTGTCCTTTTTGGGGGATGATGCACTTCATCTTTTTTCAGGGGCCACTGAAGCCACATTCTCTCTCTCCCTTTGTGTCTGTGTAGGTTCAAAGATACAGTTGCCACTGGCATTTATGGACCCCTGACTATTTTCGTATAAGTCAGAGGTTCTGGCAAGTCTATATTATTCAGCATTCTTTCTAGCCTATATCACATAGTACAGTAGCAAATACCAAGCAATCAGGTGATCTCTCTGGAGTGCCGGGGACAACAACCACACCCAGCCCATAGTCAATTCGGCTTCTCAAAGAAAATATACATTAATTAGAAGTGTTTCAAAAGTAAATCACGAGTGTTCCCTAAGTTATCTAAACACACTTAGTGGTTCCAGATGGTGTGAACTTGGGTTCAAAGCTTAGACAAGAAGGAACTGTTAAGTTACTCCATCACTATATAAGATACATCTCTTCAGCATGCCCAGCAGAGTCCTTGCCTGTCTTCCTTCCCATGTGGTCATTCCCCAAGAAAAGACAGTTTTCAGGCTTGCCAAGAGCAGGAGGGTTCAATTTTTGTACTTCCATCACTTTGAAATATAAGCCTGAAAATGCAGATCGGCGTGGTGATCTCGGAAACAGTTCTGCCTGTAGCACACATTTGAGAGCAGTGTTTGCTGGTTGATGTAGCCTGACAGGATATGAAGTAGTAAGGACAGGAAGTAGGACATCAGAAGTGCCTGGGCATGGTTACCTTGCTATCCAGCTATTGTAAATAATATTTACAACATTTGAAAGGCCGCATTCTTCTATATGAGCTTGCGTGGGTGTCAAGATTCTAAGAAGAGGTCCTTCTCTCGATCCTGCTGCTCTCAGAGGCTCGCTTGATGGGAACCCTTGAGAGGGCCTTTTGGGTGGCAGATCCTAAGTTTTGGAATTCCTTGCAAAGGGGAGGTGGCTGGCTTCGTCTCTGCTATCCCTCTGCAAAGATATGTTTATTTAGGCAGGCTCTTTGGCATATAAACCGAATTGCTGGTGAATTGGGGTTTTCATTTGGTGGGTGCTATTATTTCTTTCTTAGTGACAAGCTTTTATTTTTATTTGTGTTTTTTCCTACGTGGTTTTAGTTGATGCACTTTTGTGTTTTAACTACAGTTTTGTCATTTTTTCCCTTGTATTGTATTGCTAGCTATCTTAATGGAAATTCAGGACAGAAATGTAATTAAGTTATAAACCTTGTTGAAATTTAATAGGGTGACCATATGAAAAGGAGGACAGGGCTAATGTAACTTTAATGGTTGTAGAGAAAAGGGGATTTCAGCCAGTGTCATTTGTATGTAATTAGTTCCAGGTGAAATTCCCTCGTCATTACAACAGTTAAAGTTGCAGGGGCCCTGACTTCTTTTGTATATGGTCACTCTAGTATAGTGCCTGCAACTTTTAACTGTTGTGATGAAGAGGGAATTTCACCAGGAACTAATTGCATACAAATGACACTGGCTAAAATTCTCTTTTCTCTACAACTGTTAAAGTTACATGAGCCCTGTCCTCCTTTTCATATGGTCAGCCTAAATTTAACCTCCTGTTCCTCCATTACCTGACACAGCCCCCAATCCATCCCCTATGAAGTGCCTTTAAGTTCCATTGATTTCTGTGAAAGAAATGTAAGAATGTGCTTAACTTTCCCAGTGAAATTAATGGCACTTACAGTTGCTCCATTCTATCTGTATTGTGCTCCTTGGTTTTTAAGATTGAAGAGCAAAAGGTCTTGGGCATCAAAGAAACAAATCAATGAGGGTACAAGAGATACCTACATTCCTACTTACAATGGGGATTCAAATATATGCTGCTACCTCAGTATACAGGACTGGCCTTCCCATGAGGTGAGGTGAATCTTCTGCCTCAGGAGACAGATCCAGAATAGCAACAGATCCCACACACCCCAAAGCTGGGAGAGTTGTGTGGCCCACTGCCCTATACCTCACTATACCACTCTGGAGAGTTTTGGTGGCAGAAAAGCAGCCGGCGTAGGTAGGCTGTGCAGAGCTGGTAATATGCCCAGGCCAGATGGGAAGTGTGTGCCCCCTCCCCATTTCAAACTGCTCATTAAGTATTTTTTCATCAGTGGCACTGATTCAGTGCTAAATACATATATGAACTACAACAATTTATAAAAAAGGTAATGGGAAGCACTTTTATTCAAGATGTAAGACATCACTTCTTCACATTCAGAATTTCACGACGGACGGCTTTTATGCTGTTTCCGCAAGGCGGGCTCCTCGCTTTTCGATGGGCAGCTTACGCTACGGAAGCAGTAGCGTGAGCTGGGGGGGATCTCCTCGTTGGAGTGCCCCCTCAAAATCGTGGGCCCTGGGCCAACTGCCCCCACTGCTCCCCCTCTTCACGGCCCTGGGCGTAGCTCTCCAGAGTGGCTGCGGCCACCTGCCCTGTGCCTCACTCTGAAGACCTTAGAGTACAGCAGCAAGAGAGCAGCCATGTGGAACTCCCTAGGGCGGCAGGCAGGCAGATATCTCACTCTGAGGGGTCCTCCGGGATGGGCCACGGAGGATGTCAGCAGCCATCTCAAGCTGTGAGAGGTTTTGCGCTCACACTGTAGATACATAAACCCACGTTTTTCTTTCATAATAACAGCAGAGGATTACACTGAGAAGCTAATGGTACCAAATGAATAATTTCAGCATCAGATCTCTGCCTCACCACTAGCCATCTCTTTCTGTACTAAGATAGTGTGGCTTAAAGTTGTCCCTTTTCGTTTCCAAGTGGTCTTGGAACACAGGCATTTACATCTGACTTTAATGAAACTTGAAACGTCCTTGTTTTCAGCCTGCTAATGAAGCAGCTGAACCTTCCCAAGACTCGGTACAATCATTTTGTTGCGTGTGTGTTTTTCGAGGGGGCTCATTATCACGAACAATGCTAAGCTATTTGCAAGATGTAAAACTAATCCTGCACCACTTGCACCCGGTCCCTCCCTCCCCCCGTCCCCCCCCCGTCCCCAAACGCGTAAATATAGGAGGGAAAAGAAACCTGCTGAAATCCAACCCTACTTCTCACTCAAGCCTTCACGTGGTAAAACTTGGCTTAGCCGGCTGCTTACATGTAACATTATGTTAACAGGAAAAGCCACTTGAAAGTCTGTTTGGCTCATTGAAGCCTCAAGCACACAAGAGCTTAATCACATTTAGAGTATCGGTTTAGAAACACTTAAAAAAAAACACCCTTGCAAGGTGAAGAGCAGACTGACACAAGCTGGCAAGAGCTCCTTCATTTCTTCCTACAGCATTACAAAGTTTATATTTGTGCGAACTTTCCTGAGGCATTCTGGCAAGCCTGGCTGCTGGAGATGGAAAGGTCATTTTCTATTGGTTAAGTTATTGGCCGTCCTGTGGGAAACTTCACACATTATTTGTTTTTAGGCATACACTGATTTTTATTTTTAAGTGTACACTTAAAAATATACAGCGTGAAGGAGAAGAACCTATGTTTGGAAATTTCTGCATCAGAAGCAAACCCAGCAGAGGAGAGGGATTGACTACAGCTCCTTGCTCCTGGTATACACTCATTGGCAAGCCTGGCTTTGTTGTCATGTCATGTATGGAATGGCCTTGAAGCAGTCAACTGAAGGCCAAGGGAACAAGAAAGCTGATGCAAAATATCCTAATCCAGGGGTGTGGAACCTCAGGCCCAGGGTCCAAATCTGACCTGCCTAGGGTCCCAATCCAGCCCTTCAGGGTTCCTCAGATGGCCACACCCCTTCCCTGGCCACACCCTTTCCCTGGCCACATGTCCTTGCCCCTGACAACTGATTATTGGGTGGTTTCACGGCTTTACTGCATTTTCCCTGATTCTAAAGCGTTGGCATGCCTCTCGTAAAGCTTACTTACTGGCCGGAAGAGCTTTCAGCTAAAATATGCTGGTATTTTTGTCCCTGCCTTTTTTGCTTTCGGCCTCGCCCACCACTGCAACGCACCCCCCACCCCTGTCCTAATCAATGCAAACTATGCTCTCTTAATCAGCCTGCATGAGATCTTGTTGACAGTGGAAGGAACCAAGAAACCAGCAGATCAAAGGAGTTAAAAGGTTATTTCCCAGATGATACATGAAGCCTGGAGCTGAATGCTTCAAAACTATCACTGAAGCTGTACTGCCCCTCATGGTGCCCTTAGTCACCCCAAAAATGTTTTAAAAGGCCAAGGGGAGCAATAGTATGGAAACACGGATTCTTGCCAAGCATCCTTAAATGCCTCCCAACTGGTAGCAAAATCATTGGTGTAGTAGTAAATTTAGAAATGCAGGCACTCCTCATGATGGTCCCCAAGGAGAGTCCAAAAATTCAGGCAGCTGTGTTGTTCTACATCAACAAACCAGTTCTAGCAGTTTTCATCTCCACCAGGAGCAGGTCTTTTATAAAGCTAATAGATCTTTATGGCCCATTCAAGGCCCAGCCGCCCCATAACACTTTGCATTGTAACAAGGAACAATATATTGTTGCTGGGAAAATTCATTTCCCCATAGCTACTGTGTGGATTGCAGCTAAGCTCAGAGGGAACAGGGAATGCTGGGGGGGGGCAGATGATGTCAGTGTCCCTACAGTGTTGGAGCTGCATGCCTGTGAGCCCTGGCTCCACTACATCACTGTGTGAAAGAAATCCCGATGGGAGGGAGATGCAGGGTATTAACTTAAAAATGAAATCCAGGCAATCAGAAGAAGACAGAAGAATAAGGTCTAATGGGGTCAGAGATGTTGGAAAAGGTGGGAGCAAGGAGAGCCTGTCACCCTCTGAAAATTAAAAGGGCACAGAATTCAGTGGTGGATGTGTGGGGGGGGGGGATTATCTACAAAGAATGTGTTACTTTTCATTTTCACATTGGCGCTGGGGGGGGGGGGTTGATGTCCTGCCCAAATGTGCATACTTTTACTCTGTGATATGCCATGAGCTGTGGTGAGGAATTGCTTGGAATTACACCCCAGTGGATTATGCGACCTTTAGATTAGAGCAGGGTTGGGAAACCTGTGGCCTTTCAGATAATCATTGGACCCCCACAACCCACAGTGCACAACCCAACAGCAAACCATAGGTTCTCTTCATGGACTGTTTGTGGTTAACAAACCATGGTGTGTTAGCGCAGATGGGTTCACACAGCTCAACAACTCACGGTGCAATGACAACCCACACTGAACCCATACTCAACCTTGAGTATGGGTTGTCATGTTGTTTGAACCAAGCCATTGTTTTAATGTAGGCTGACCAGATAAAATCCAGGTCAGGGCTCATGTAACTTTAACAGTTGTAGAGAAAAGGGAATTTCAACCAGTGTCATTTGTATACAATTAGTTCCTGGTGAAATTCCCTCTTCATCACAACAGTTAAAGTTGCAGGAGCCCTGCCTTCTTTTGTATATGGTCACTCTAGTATAGTGCCTGCACCTTTAACTGTTGTGATGAAGAGGGAATATCACCAGGAACTAATTGCATACAAATGACACTGGCTGAAATTCCCTTTTCTCTACAACTGTTAAAGTTACATGAGCCCTGACCTGGATTTTATCTGGTCAGCCTATTTTAATGGGAACATTAAGCAGGTACTTACATCTCTCCCATTTGAGTCAGCAGGGACTTAAAAGGGCTTCATTTTGACTGCATATTGTCCCTAGGCGGAAAGTTGTGAACTCAAGAGAGGTTGACTGTCTCCTCAGGCATGAACTTGGAAGGGCTCTTTAGGTAAGCTTCCCTCTCTCTTGGCCTTCCCCTCTTCAAACCTCTGCGTTGCCACATGAGTATAGCTATACTGCCCTAACTTACAGGGTTTCGGTAAGGATCATTGAGATAATGTATCTTACGCACTTTGCACACTTGAAATGGTTGTACAATTCAGGAGACAGTAGACATCAAGATGTCCAGAGCAGGATTCATGGCTGTCAAATGTGCTTCAGCTCTAACCTGCATTTACTGCTGACCCTTTTACTATCAGGACCGGCCTTCTTGCAATGTAAACAGGCTCAGGAAACACTGAAGATTGGCTCTGATGCTTGATGTGCCTGTTGGTGTGTGAGGACTGGCTTTTTGTGTTTTGATGTGATCTCCTTTTCTCTTAGCTCTCTTTCCAATAAAGAAGACATTCCACTTTCCATCAAGCAGAATGAGGGAATAATTAATCGGCACTGACTCACTATCCACACACCACACATTTACTTTTCAACCAGCATTGCGGATGATGTTACGTTGAAGGAATTTCCCGTTCACTCAAAGTTATTGTATCTACTTTTTCCCCTTCAAGTTCTCTAGGCTGATCTGAGTCATCCTAAGGTACTGTAGCAGCCCTGGGTTACGTTCACAGAGTTGCCACTCTTCATTTGTCTAGAACATTAGGAATATTCTGCACATGTTTGTCGAACTTCTGAGGAAATCATGGCCCTTCAGAAAGGACCACACATGTTTGTAGACCTGTTACCACAGGGAGAAGCCACATCAGCACATCTTCGATACATGAACGGGGCCTTCCCCAACGTGGGCCCCTCCAAATGTTTTGGACTTCAACTCCCACCAGCTCCAGCCAGCATGGCCAGTGGTGAAGAATTTTGAGAGCTGTAGCCCAAAACATCAAGCCGGAGAAGGCTGCACTTGTTGGAAATGTGGATGGATTTTCCAGGAGTTTCTTTCCCCAGCACCAGGGAGAAACATTTTATTTCGAAGTTAACAAACCAGTTCTTACAGTTTTCACTTCCATCGGGGGCAGGTCTTTATCAAAGCTAGTGGGCCTAAATTGCCCACTCAAACCCAAACCCCCCCAAAATACTTTGCATTCCAATAGGGATAAGCTCACAAAAATGTATTGTTATATGTTGGCGGTCAGTCTATATTTCATCCAGGAGTAGGCTGACCATATGAAAAGGAGGACAGGGCTCATGTAACTTTAACAGTTGTAGAGAAAAGGGAATTTCAGCCAGGGTCATTTGTATGCAATTAGTTCCTGGTGAAATTCCCTCTTCATCACAACAGTTAAAGGTGCATGCACTATACTAGAGTGACCATATACAAAAGAAGGCAGGGCCCCTGCAACTTTAACAGCTGTGATGAAGAGGGAATATCACCAGGAACTAATTGCATACAAATGACACTGGCTGAAATTCTCTTTTCTCTACAACTGTTAAAGTTACATGAGCCCTGTCCTCCTTTTCATATGGTCAGCCTATCCAGGAGTCCCTTACAATTCAGTGCTGCTAAGTACAAAGAGACTGAGGTTTTCCCCCAGTTCAGTCTTTTGGTCAAGTTACCCAACGGTTATCTTCAAATGGTAAGCTTTGTTCTAGAAGGCCTGAGGAGTAGAGAAAATGAATCTGGGGCAAGGGGGAATCTAAGACAAAAGGAGAGGTTGGCTTTTGTCTGGTAGATGGAGATCCTTGGGCAGCTGAGAGGAAGCAGAGTTTTGCTTGGAGTTGTGATGCGGTAGGCCTTCAGCCTGAGCACAGTGTAAATAAACCACAAAACACCACAAGCCCCCAGTGCCCTCCTTCTAGGAAACGGAAGTCTGAGTAAGTGCCAAAGCCCTGCAAGTTCACCCTTCTCAAGACTGGGGTGCAAGTGAGTAACAGTATTGTTGCTAGAAAATCCATTTTCTCCCAGCTACTTTGAGGATTGCAGCTAAACTCAGAAAGAACAGGGAAGTCTGTATAGCTGATGATGTCATTATCCCCTCTAATCAAAACATCCCAGTGGTTTGACCCTGTAAACTGTGGCTCTGCTACACCACTGGTTCTACATTAGAGGCTGCCTGTGCCACTGGCACAGTCAGGAAATCACACAGCATGATGATGTCACAACAATACAGGCATGTTTTAATATCTATTATAGAAGGGGAGAGCGAGCTCAACACAGAGCTGCCCGTTTCAGCAGCAGCTCCATTTTGGTCACAGAAAGTAGTCCTGTCCTCATTTAAAAAAAATATATACTGCAAGTGGAATATTCCTTCTCCTTTCCAACGTCCGACTTCAGATGGTTTATGTTTCTTTCCCAGTTAGACAACCTTCTACAGCACTCCAGATGTCATTGGACTCCAACTCCCATCAACCCCAGCCAGCATAGCCAATGGCCAGGGATGATGGAAGTTGGAGTCCATAGCATCCCCATCCCTGATCTACACCCTTTTTCCTTATCTACTGCTACAAGGTTAGCATCAGATTGGCTCAATAGGGGATCACACTTGTTGCCTATGAACACAAACGCTCTTCCACCGCGTCCTGTACACAAGGCCGCGGGGATGCTGTTGGGGGGGGGGGAGAAGAGACGTGCTAGATCACCATTGGCGACAATCTAGTGGCGCCACCGGCTGGGGGTGGGATGGCAGGGCCTATATTAGGTGGACACGGCCAGCTCCCAGCCTCTTTGGATTTGCGGCTCTCTCCTGTATGCCGTGTGGGTTTCACCTGGTTGCCCTTTTGGGGGCTGAGTAGGATTTTTTTGCACATAGTCTGTTTGGCCAGGGCAATGTGTTTTTTCACCTACTCCACACTGTAAGTGGGGAGAGAATGTCTTAGGAAATTTTACATTTCGACATTAAGTTAATTCGGTCACATTTGGTTCAGGCAGGTGGGGCGGGCACACTTAGAGGGACGGGTATGGTGATCATTCTGTGGCACTGTTTTGGTGACAGGTGATGCCTCAGGCCTCTGCTGAGGGTTTTGTGGCCCCAGTGGCTGGATAAGGTTTACCTGTGAGCAGGGCCATGCACTCCGACGAGGAGCCCCCCCCCAGCTTACGCTACTGCTTCCATAGCGTTAGCAGCCCATCGAGAAGCGAGGAGCCAGCCTTGCGGAAACAATGCAGAAGCTGTCTGTCGTGAATACCACAGTCAGACTACAAGCTCCAGAGGGCCATATGCCGCATGCTGGGCGGAGATATATGTGCCTTGAGGTGTTGTAGAACAAGTTTAATATGAAGGTGTTATGTAGAATGAACATGTTGGTGGGCATGCCTCCTTGTAGTGGCCATGTTGTCCTCCTTTTTTGAAATGGAGGGCACACACTTCCCATCTGGCCTGGGCATATTACCAGCTCTGCACGGCCCTGCCTGTGAGGTCAACTCACCTTACTCCACCCGGTGTTTTGTGGCCCCGGGAGGAAGTGACATGGCAAGGCCTCCCCTCCTCAAAATGGGTAGCCCTCGGGGTGACAAACACAATAACACCACCCGTCAGGCATCGAATGCTTGACCCGCTATAACGCCAGATAGTTACTGATGTAAAGTAGGCCCCGCCCAGTTTTCCCTTTGCAGACCTTTAATAGATGTGGCCTGAATTTGGAACCATATGTACTGGTCTCATCTCTTTATTCCTCCCCCTCCTTTCACCCGCAAAGGGCTCATAGCAAGATGGCAGTAAGGTGATCATGGCAGTCTAGTACTCATAGCAGGGAAAAGGGGAGGGATCAGGACAGGTAGGCAATATGTCATGGCTGCCCGGCTGCCCCACCTTCCCTTAGGTATGTATACACACATCTATGAATGTGTGAAGAGGCCCTTTATGGGAAGGAGTTCACATGTTCATTTACGGCTGCCTCTACAAGAGGCATTTAAAGCTCTTTCAAGGCGCATTAAAAAATTTACCTCTATAACAACGGAGCGCAAATCGGGCGTAGAGGCGTGTTTTCTCTCCGATTATGCGCATTATCGAATGCGCGTTAAATAGCGAGTTTTATTTTGCTCCGGCCGTTAAAGCGCATTTTGACTATGTGAACAAGCGATTCTCCGTATGTCAACAGTTTAAATCGCGTTTTGGTTGTCCAGTAATGCGCTTCGTCGCCTCTCGTACAGAGGTATTAGGCGTAAATGCGCTTCTGTGAATATGCACATAATCACCTAACCAGGCATAAAGGCGAATTCTTGTAGAACAGGCCTATGAGTCCCTGATCAATTTACATCCATGCATGGATCAGCCCTCAATGACTATAAGTACAAGTATACTTATACTTAGGGAAGCACCCAAAACGGAAAGAATGCGGGGTGGGGGGGGGGGGAGAAACAAGTTCCCAGAAATGCAGAAGATGAACATTTAATACAACCCAACACATTCTGAAATAAGCTCTCCTTCAGGGGCAAACTTGCACATCCAGATGCTGAAAACGAGCTAAGCCGCTTTACAGAACTGATGCTCTTTCACTTGCATCATCAAGGGAACTGATTTGATTAAATGTTCATCTTTCACACCTTCAAATGCAAGTGTGCCAGCTTCAGTGATTTGTGGATTGCAGAGAATTTCATGGAGGGACCATATTTTCACTCCCTTCTACACCAGGCTTTTGGCCTGGTATCATCCCTGGCTGGTCCCTGTGCATTCACATGACGCACAGGGACTCCTGGGGGTGGGGTGAGGGGACGGTCATGGGATTTGCCAGGGATAAGGGATCCCTGGAAAATCCCAATTTTATTGCGGTCCCGTGAAGTTCCCGGGACTGCGGGAGATGTGGCCGCCCATCCCGGCTGCTGCTGCATTTATTTGCGAGTAAGCAGGGCAGCAGAAATGGGCACGGAGACAGACTGCGTGGCTCCATGCCCATCAGGGGAGAGGGGGGGCCAAGTTCACCATCCCCAGGATGGTGGGGGAGGGGGGGCCTGGTTGGTTTTAAAAAAACCAAAACCTACCTTTCCGAAGGAGCACAAATGCGCTCTTCGGATCCTTTAAAAAAAATGGCGGGCGCGACAGCCCAGGAGGAAGCCAGGACGTTGCACCCACCATGATGTGGATTAGAGCAACGAGCCCAGAAGAAGGTACTTCCGGGCTCGTCCCTCTCCCTCTACACCCCTATGGTGTAGAAAGGGCCGAATAAAGCTTTGGAATCCTTTAGGATGGTACAGGAACCCTCAGTAGCATTGCTTCAGCCACACACACACTAATTCACAGTAGACCAGGATATTCTTCCTGCAAGGATGCTGCACACTCCATGTAAGTGTGCTTTAAAAAGAAAGAAAAAAGCATGCAGAATGATCAGATTATATAAAATTACAGGCACAGAAAACTGCATTAGGCAATTCCAAAGGAATCGGGTAAAGCTGCTCAGAGTGAGAATATGCTAAGCAAGCTGTGGTTTTCCCCCCTTAAGAGTTAATCAAAAGCATCCACCCTCACGCAGGCCTAAGATGCAGAAGAACTTCCAACACAAATGCTTTAAGTCCTTTCACACCCAACATTTCTCTACATCTCATATCTCTAAACCTATTTCGCCATTTATGGGGTTATAGAACTGAACCTAGCATCTATTAGGGGCCCCATTTCAGGATTTCTGTTTGTTTGGTTCAGTGTCCCACCATCTTCATCTGTCCTGAAATTCACTCACAATTGCAGGGAGACAATAGGACTATTTATAATTCCAGTCTTTGCCATATCCCAATGCTGTCATGGGATTACACGGAGAGTACTTTGTGAAGAAAGCAATACCAACCAACCAACCAACCAACACCCTCACAACCTATGGACACTAATAGTCTATGCACAGTGGTGTAGTGGATCCAGGTGTCGCAGCGTTGACATTTTTTTATTAGCAGAGCCACTGATGTCATCTGCCATCCGCACCCCATAAGATTCCCTGTTGCCTCTGATATTAGCTGCAATCCTCATAGTAGCTTGGGGAAAATGCATGCTCCCAGCAACGATATATTGTTCCTTGCTTAGGCTGACCAGATAAAATCCAAGTCAGGGCTCATGTAACTTTAACAGGTGTAAAGCAAAGGGAATTTCAGCCAGTGTCATTTGATTAGTCCCTGGTGAAATTCCCTCTTCATCACAACAGTTAAAGGTGCAGGCACTATACTAGAGTGACCATATACAAAAGAAGGCAGGCCCACTATACTAGGGTGACCAGATGGCCCAGGTTTCCCAGTCCTAACCGGGAAACCTGGGGCGATCCGGGCCAACCAGGGGGCGGTGGGGGCCAACCAGGGTGGCGGGGGGTCACGCGGCGGTGGCAGCGAGCGACGAGTGGCGGTAGACCCGGCGGCAGTGGCGGCGGCGGAGCCTGGGAAGCGGCCACCCCAGCAGGTAAGTGCCCTCCCTCGTGTCTCGCGCTCCTTACCTGCAGGGGCGTCCGCTTCCCTCCGGTGCGCAAATCTATTGAGAAACAGGCTTCGCGGCCTGTCCCTCAGTAGCGCGTCATCACCCGACATGCTACTGAGAGGCAGGCCACGAAGCCTGTTTCTCAGTAGATTCGAGCACCGGAGAGAAGCGGACGCCCCTGCAGGTAAGGAGCGTGAGGCGGGAGGTGCGAGGCGGGAGGCACGAGGGGGGGCACTTACCTGCTGGGGCGGCCACTTCCCGGGCTCCTCCACCGCCACCGGGTCCGCCGCCGCTGGGTCCTCCACCGCCGGGTCCTCCACCACCGCCATGTCCTTCACCGCTGCTGCCGGGATCGTGAGGCCAGAGGCTGTGAGAAAGAGAAGGGAGAGGGCCGGATCCGGAAGTGACGTAATCGGCCCTCTACCGCCTCTTCCACATGGGCATCTGGGCTCCTCGGGACTCGTCGCCATTGCGACAAGCCCCGAGGAGGTCAGAGGCCGCGCGGAAGAGGCGGGAGAGGGCCGATTATGTCACTTCCGGATCCGGCCCTCTCCTGCCTCTTCCGCGCGGCCTCTGGCCTTACGAGCCCAGCAGCGGAGGACCTGGTGGCGGCGGAGGACCTGGAGGCTGACCCGGTGGAGGGGGGATCCAGCGGCGGAGGGGGACCTGGGGGCGGCGGCAGACCCGGCGGTGGCGGTGGCGAAGGACCCGGCAGGGACGGCGGAGGAAGAGAACCCGGTAGGTCCGGGCTGATGTTTTTTGGGGGGGTGGCTTGGTGGGGGGGGTTGTTTTGGGTGGGGGGTGGCTTGGTGGGGGGGGATTGTTTTGGGTTGTGGTGGGGGACCAGGATTTTGGGTTCCAAAATCTGGTCACCCTACGCCTATCCTTGATCTAATGTCAAGTATTATGGGATGGCTTGGTCTTGAATGGGCCATGAAGACCCCTTAGTTTTACAGAAGGCCTGTTCCTGGTAGAGGCAAAAATTGCACTGGTTTGTTGATCTGGATCAACACCGCTGCTTGCAATCATCCCCCCCCCCCCACAGATGTTGCTGGACTATAATTCCAATAATAATAGTAATAATAATAATAATAATAATAATAATAATAATAAATATTTATTTATTACCCGCCTCTCCCTCTAGATCGAGGCGGGGAACAACATTGAATACAAAATAGTATAAAATACATAAAACTGATTAAAAACATATAAAACTAATACATTATTAAAATAACAATCAAACATCTTAAAATTCAACTAGGTAGGCCTGCCGGAAGAAGTCAGTTTTTATGGCTTTCTTAAACTCAGAAAGGCTATTAGTTGACGAATCTCTCCCGGCAGGCCATTCCACAGTCCACAGTCCTGACCATTGGCCATGCTGGCTGTTGCTGATAGGAGATGTAGTCCAACAATAACTGGAATACTACATGTTCCCCACCCTTGCCATAGGCCAGTCTTGAGCCCTTATCCAGCACCTAGCACCCTGCTTAGCATATTTAGTTCCCTTTTCTTCCTCCAAGGAGTTCTGCGTGACCTACATAGATGTTATCCCGTTTTGTCCTCACATCTACCCTATTAAGTTATGCTGGGAGATTGTGCTCAATGCAATCCAGGGACCTTCACAACTGGGCTGGGATATGAACCCAGTTCTCACAGGTCTACACACATGCACTGCTTGCAGTGGAAATTGCAGAAGACTGCTGTTCAGCTACAACATAAACAAGAAGACCCTTCCCTCAATTATATGCCGTGGAGAGGAGATGGCTTTTCTTTCCTTTGTTTCTCAAGTGTTCTTAAGGATTCTAGACTCTTCCATCCACAAGGTCGGACTTATCAGAAGAAATTGCCCTACCAGTTGTGAATCTCTTGAACTCGGGAAGCAACATGGCAATTCCATACAAGCCACCACATTTTAAAACTTGGAATAGAAACCGATTTTAAAATGTCAACATTCCTGATAAGTGGGGGGGGGGGAGTAATAATGTTTCCCGAAAACTAGTTATTATCTTTCTAAAGAATTCATGCCAACCACACGTGCGCACACATACACACAGAGTTCCCTCATAAGACTAGCTCGTAATGCACCAAGGCCAAAAACAATTCTCTGGAGTTTCTGCTGACTTCTTAAAAGCTGAGGAAGCGGTTCAAGAAGTTGGTGGGTGTTCTGTCTGAGGAAGGTCAGGAAAGATCTCTCTTTGCTCTGCTGATTCCCCAGCTTCTGAGGATCCTGACTAATATATGTGGCTCTGCCAAAATATCTCAAATCACAGTTCTAATTGGAGACGTAACCAAACACAATTTCTAGATTGAATGTTAATGTAAGAGTACAGTACCTCCTTGTGTCCTGCGATGAGTGAAAATTGCCATTGTTGAAAATTTCTCATTGTGGATCTGACAAACAAATTAAGGGTCGCGACATGTTGTCTGCGTTGAGGAATCCACGTTGGGCTTTATCAGGGGCATGTTGACTCTATTGTAAAGGGTTCAATGGCTCTTTGTTTAGACCATTTTAATTTCAATACTATCAGATTGCTCAGATGGGAGTAAACATGAAGCGTTGCCATCCTGCTCACTGCGGTTGTGATTGTGAACAAAAGCAAATTCTTCTTTCTGGGCTTCCCTGAATTTTCATTGATAGTCTTGGCCACACAAGCAGGCAGAACCGCTCAGAATCACTAGTATCCAGTGGCGTACAGTCCACATACAGCTTGTTCTCATGTTAAAATGGAGGGAAACCAAAGGGTAATGTAACACACAGGATTTGTTCATATGGACCTTCTTTGTGAAGGCACCACACCCCTTCTAATATATGTAGAACGTCACAAAAGTGTATACATCTGTTGATCATCTACTCCACTTTCTAGTGTTTTTTTGCTCATAAAATGTATTTTTGAAGACTGCATATATTAGAGCAAACATCTATGTCTTAGATGGTTTGCTTCAAGATTATTTCACATATGCAGCATTTTCCTTTATTAAATCCTGGACTTTAGACTGTCAGGTTGGGCGAACGATCACTTTACGAATGACAACGTGCTACCTCTACAGCTTCCACAGAGTTCGGCGGGAGTTCGCTGTTCCAGTGTCATGGGCTGAGGAAAATCGTGTTGTGGCACGATCACTTGGGGTTAATGTCTGATATTTGCAACATCTGAAAACAGTTATGTATTTTTTCCCTTCTAGCTGAGGTTTATCCTGCAGCTTCATAAACTTTCCATTTCAAATTAAAGAGCTTCCTTTTAGAACTATAATAAACTTTTATCTTGAAAAATGGTGTGTGCCTTTTAATCATTTCAACATATTTACTTTAATTAGGTTTTTAAAGGCTCACAGCCCTGTTCCTAATTTGGGCTGTGAGGTTTCTTCTGTACTCGGCTAACAGCAGCTCCTCTTAAAACCCTTGCGAGGATCCTGAGTTTATTTGGCATAGCTACCGCCATCTTAAAGTTTACAAACTCCATTTTAGGGGCCCGCAAAGCTTGCAAAGCCAGTGTTAGTGGGTATATCAGGGTGTGTTAGACTCCTTTATTTAATTCTGTCCACCACACTCAGAGAGCAATTTTTTTGTATTGTTTCTGTGCCTTTCCTCAAGGGGTTTCCAATTCAACTGCTCAACTGTTTGTCACTCAGCATAGTTCTCTAGTTGAGGTGCATGATAAACATGGGGGCAGACATGTCATTTTTGTTGTTGATGTTGCAGGGTGCTACCTTGCAGGGTACTTGTGAAGATAAAATGGGTAGGGGAGAATTATATATGTTGCCTTGAGCTCCTTAGACCAAAGGTGTGATAGACATGAAATGAATTATTATTATTATTATTATTATTATTATTATTATTGTATAACTGCATTAGCCCTCTGTTTGCAAATTCAAGGGTTAAGTGTGCACACATATACCTCACTGTTTTAGTTGTTCAGATCTTTTGGTAAATTAGTGTGAGCTCTTGTGGGTTACAATCCATTTCATCAGATGCTGGAACTGGAACAGGAGGCTTTGAGTCTGAAAAGGTAGTTCAACAGATGGCTCTTCAGTAAGCATTCAATTCCATTCCAGCAACAGTTACAACCAGAATGTGCACCAAGAGTCTTTATAATGTTCATAGAAACCACAGTTCCTATTGAGTCCCTGATTAATACAATCTAATGTCCTTATCATCTCTTGTTCTGCAGTCTCACATTCCAAGCAAACCATCAATTTCAATTTCTTTGGAACTGCCACCCTTGACGGTATCTCTTGGGAGGTTGAAGTGTTCACTGGCAGACTTATTCATGTTCTGCTGCTTGATGTCTTATTTGTGCCCATTTAATCTTTGTCCTGTTTGGCTGATGTAAGTAGTTTTTTGAGCACTTGATGCAGGAGATCAAACACACAACATTCAATGATGTGCAGGTATGTTTTTCCTGGACGTGGTGGTCCAGGACGTGGTCCTGGACGTGGTGGTAAGAGAACCATTGGGTTCTCTTACTTTATCACTAGAGTTTATTAATGAGCACAGCAGGCATTAAGTTTATTGCATGCTCAGGTATTTTACTCTAAATCCAGCGATGAGGCTTTGCCCCTGGTCAACAATTGGTTTAAGGTAGGTGGCTGCCTATAAAATAGTATAGGGTTGCCCCCTATTATGTCTCTGAGACTGGGTTCATCTTCCAGGATGGGTTGTTGCAACATCCTTAACTGTGTTGCAGCATCCTTAACTGAATTATAGGTGGCCACTAAAGGTGTTCTGTTAAGGTTTTTATCTTGCTTGTGTTGGAGCAGTTTACTCCTAGGGAATATTTCAACATCAATCATCTCACCATTTACCAGGTTTGCAATGTACACTATATTAACTTTAAGAATACTTATTGAAATATATGTGTTTGCAAGGCGTGGCTTGGTTGTAAACAATGGGGGGGGGGGGTTATGCGATGAAGATGCTAACTCCTTGCATGTATATTGGTTGGTAGGTTTTCTATATAAAGTACTATTCTTTAAAATGATGGTAATAACCAGAAAATTAATGTTTATGTAGGTTGGAGTGCTAAGGTTGAGAGTAGGATGAAAAGCATTAAAATGGTTTTCAGTAATTCTTTCCCATGTGTCCCAAATTAGGAAGATCGCATCAATGTATCTAAGGTATAAATGTGGTACATTTACTCACGAAATCTCTACTCAAGAGGAGTTACAACAATAGAAAAACACAGTAATGCAATTAGATAAAGCAAAATATAACACTTTTAAAATAAATTTAACTACTAAGGGCAGCTGTTTCATTCTGATAGCACAATTGATGTTGCACTGGCATAAACTAGGTTCTGCACTATGTGAAAGAGGAGAATCCAACTAAAGTTACAGTCGCACAAGTGTGGTTGTGCCAGTGGTTGCACAACTGCTTGTACAAACACTTTTATAAGACCTTGCAAAATCAGGTGCGCAATCATAATGTACAATGATTGGGCAATGTAAAAATTTGGTGGAGTTCCGCTAGCACTATTTGAGTTTGCATAATGGCACTGTTGGATACTGCCGTAAACATTGCAGACAGGGAAATCAAAGAAAAATAACCAACCATAGGGTTGGGATAGGGGGAAGATGGCTATTTACCTGTTGATATAAGGAACTCAGGGGTGATTCTTGGTGCAGGCATTTCACCAGAAGGTGCCACTACAAGAAAAAGCCTTGCTTTATTGAGCAAGATGTTCGTGTCATTTGAAATCTGCCACACCAAGGCAGTTTTGAGCAGCCTCCCGGTGATGAACATTTCATATGATAAATGCAATACTGTGATTCTCCAAATTGTGGTCCCTATCTATGCACTCCAAAAATCTAAACTCTAGTGAAAACCTTTTCCACTGCAGGTATACAGATGGTTGCTCTGGTGCATGGATTCTCTCATACATAGTAAAGTTGGAACTTTTCCCCATAAATTGAGCACTTAAATGGTTTTCCCCTGTGTGGCTCCTCCAAAGTGCAATAAACTTTGTATTCCCACCCAAATTTTCCTCTTCATATTAAACAGTTATCTTATTTTTGTAGGATGTTTTAGGATTTTTATGCAGTTTTAATAATATGTGTCATGTTTTAATCAGTTTTATGTATTTTATCATGTTGTTGTTCCCCGCCTCGATCCAGACGGAGAGGCGGGTAAGAAATAAATTATTATTATTATTATTATTATTATTATTATTATTATTATTATATGAATTCTCTGGTGCAGAGATGTGCTTGCTGATTGAAGTGTTTCCTACAATCAGAGCATTTCTCTGTTTTCTCTCCTATATGGATTCGCTCGGGTGGAAAACGGGGCCTGAAGCCTCCGTTTTCCATATCATAAGCAATAAGATTTGAAGCTGAGTGGAATTCTTTCCCATAGTCTCAACATTACAGTAAATTTTCTACCATGTAGATCTTCTCAGGCACCATTGGGATGAAGCTGTGGCCAAAGCGTCTTTCACAAAAAGAGCAATTGCATTGTTTCCCCCCAACGTCAGTTCTTCGTTGTCTAATGAAACATAGGTTATGGCTAAAGCTTTTTCCACAGATGGAACGCTTGTAGTTTTTCTCCAGTGTTGGCTCTCTTTAGGGTTGGAAGAGAAATTAGTTTCAGTCCCTTTTTGATCTGGGTTTACCCAGTTCACACCTTCTGGATGGAAGATGGACTTGGACTCAATCTATGGTCAAGGTCTGTACATGTCCATGCTTGCGTTGCGATTCGCAGACCCAAGAAACATGCATTTGACAGCACATGTACATTTGAAAAATGCGCATGAAAAATACTTTTGAAACATGGGCACAAATACGATTTAATCATTGGGAGAAGAATGCGTAGATTTCAAAGATGTGCACAGTTGATGCATACATTTGGAAATAACAAGCATGGATTTTCATGTGGACAGAAAAAAAGCAAAGCTCACAAACTGATACAGATTCGAGTTGCAATGAGCTTTGAAATGGTGAGCTCGAGAGTTGCTGATATGCTCATCCCTAAGTCTCTTGCGCATGATGAGGAGGACTGAAGTCTGACTGAAGCTTGTCCCACAATGCACACATTTATATTGCTCTCCTGTGTGGGTTCCCTGATGTCTAACACAAGCTGAGTTCAAACTGAAGCTTTCCCCATAGACAACAAGAGGCTGAAACCGTCCAGGACTAAGGAAAATGGCTCAGAACAAATGAATATGTATGTAGGCCGTGGTCGTGGGCTCTTCTTGGTAGTGTCATCAAGGCCAAGATGGGGCGCAAGCTTGGTGGAAAGGCAGGGTGCAAATTAATTAATTAAATAACTATGGGCGCAATCCTATTGGGATAGTCGTTAGTCTCCGAACTTGGAGAGTAATGACTATCCAATGCAGAGCGGATGGAGCACAGATGGTCATTAGCCTCTGAGTTTGTATCCTTTCCTCTGCCCTGCATTTTTTGTTTGACACTTGATTTTGAGCATTTAGCCATGGCTTCACGGAGGAGGAGGGAAGGAAGCCAAAGACCGAATAGGAAGTTTTGTACACCATCTTTTGTGGTCTCCTCCCCTTCCCTCCCCCAGGCATGCCCCCTTTTCGATATCTCCAGGCTCCGCTTCTGAGCGCCTGAGAAGTAGCTAGGGCAGAGAGGACCACGCAGGCTACGAGGCGGTGGGGGAGGGGGTTGGCTCTGACTTCGGTTTCCAGAAACCAAAAAATCCTTTGGCCATCTAGACAGTGTCTAGTGGCCATAGGATTGCTCCCTAAATTAAAAAAAAAAGATATCCTCTTAACTAATCCCATGTTTTGCTATTTGCTTCTCCCCTGTAATAAACAATGTTTTTTTCTTAAGGGATGTCTAAAAGGCATATCAGTTTTACAGGAATATTTTACAAAAGAGACTGGCTAATGGTCAAACTAGATGAGGCACTGGAAGATATATGACTGGAGGTATAATCCAATGTTATGCAAGGGATAGCATTGTTCTGCTAGCAGTTGCGCACCGCTTGTGGGACAACTAATACAACTAGCACAAGCATCATCTCGTCAAATGGACTTGTAAGGAGTCGCGCGATGCCCTGTGGAATGCCTTGCACAAGAGGAATCAGAGCATTAGATTTCATGCCAGCGCAAGAATGAAACTTCATTCCAGGCTAGCACCAGCTCGTAGGCCACCCAAGGAGGTCTTTGTTCTTCTCCAGGTTCAGCCACAGAAGACTTCAAGGTACTGATATTGGCATTTCACACCTAGAGTCAGCACCTAGCACTGTCGGGCACCTGCCTGGGTCACAGCACCCTGGCAGGGGTCACAAGGACCCAGCCTTCATGGTGCCACAGTGCCTTCGCTTTACTGCTAAACCCTGCAGTTTCACTGCTGCGGGGTGGCAGCAGATAATCTTGATGGCAGGAGGCAGTGTGGGCTTTCTGGCAGCCATCCAGCTCACCAGGCCCGCCCCCTGCCCTCTGCCCAGCTTCTGGCAACCAATCAGGGATCACCATCTGCCCGGGGCACCCTGTGGTAGAGAGCTACAACCTGCCATTTTAAATTTCCCACAAGGCTCTGGAGCACCTGACGTAACATCACTAATCAGGGGCATTGTGGGAGATTTAAAATAATGGCTCATAGCTGCTTGCCACTGCTGCTAAGTAAGCCCAGCCACAGCCAGAGGGGACCCACCGATGGAGGCGGAGGCCCACAGAGGGCATTTTTTCAAGAGCTCCCTCAAACATGGAGCTATCCCAGTGCCATTTCATCGTGGCATAAATCCACATTTCCCCCCTACAGTTTTATATTCTAGATTTTCCACTCCCAGGATTCCAACTGATACCAGTGGGGATTGCAAAATTCCTTACAGATCTGAATGAAAAACCCTGACATTAGATAATTTCAACTCTCCACTACTACAATAGTCTCCCTGGATTATAAAAGCATAACTGACATTGAGAGGTTGGGCTGAAACTGTTTTAATGCTACCTCTTTTATTACTATACTTATGGGTCAAAAGGACCGTACAGCGATTCACCGAAGGTCCAACTCCATTAAACATTCAGTTCAACTCCACTATACCAAGTGTCACATGGTTAATTATGCTCTTATGATGTCGCCTCAGAATCTGAACCTGGCTCAATGTGAACTTTGCTTTCATAATAGCAGAAGAATTCTACTGCCAAATGGAGAGCTTTTCATTATCTCAGGAAAACGTCTAAGCATTTTTTTCTGCCATAGCTGACCAGCTTTGTTGAAGCTTCTTCATTGTCTAGGTGAGAACAACAATGTGATTTCTTTGATTATTTTTTTTTAGGTCAGGACAACGTATAGACAGACAAGTGCTTGTAGCAATCCCATATTTGAGGCCGGTCAGAGCCTCTCTTGAACCTAGGGAAGGCCCTGACCTGTCCATGGAGGAGTCCCATTAGGGCCAAACTAATTGTGATGCTAGGCATGCAATTAGCCATTGTGTGAATGGTTTTTAAAGAATAAACAATGGAGGCATAGGGAGTGCTCTTTATACTGGTAGGACGGCTTTCATTGGCATGAATGGTTTTTTTGTTTTATTCTATTTTGTTGTTGTTTTTGTTGTTTTTGTTCCAGTGCAAAAGTAGAAGTGGAGCCTCTGATCTGGCAAAAGGGTTAAAGCTCCCCCCTCATGGTTCTGATCCGAATTCCCCTCCCCTACTATTTGCACTTTAAAAAAACACACCCACACAATGACTAATTGTGGGGAAGGTGTTGTGCTTAATTTGGCCCTTGAATTCCTAGCATCTCCATTTAAAATGGGGGGGGGCTCTCCAGAGTTCTTTTGGCCTACAACACCCATCATCCAAAGCCAACATAGCCAGTGGTGAGGGATTATGGGAGTTGTTGGCCAAAACATCTGGAGGACCACAAGTTATCCAGCCCTGAGTTGAAGGATTTCTTGTAGTAGGAGTGGGTTCGGGTCCCAGCTTGAGAGCTTGAAGTGTCATTGCGAGACAGAGTACATAGAAATGGGCCAGTGGTCCAACAGTATCCAGCAGTTTCCTATATCCCTAGATAGCTCTGGAAAACTTAGAAGCTCTGTAGGTTGCCTCAAGTGCTAGTACCGGCCAGGAATGAACTCCACATTCCAGGATTGATTCTGGTTATATTACACTGTAATGGAAATTCATGTTGTACACGGGATTTCTGTCCACGTGACTGTATGTTTTAAGGTGAGATTACTTCCGTTTAAGTCCTCTTTCGTAAATGTGCAGGTTAAATGCCTTACATTCACTTTCATCTCATAGATGGAAGAGTTAGATGGGGTGGGGTGGGGTGGGAGTGGAGCGGCTTTCATGATCCTTAATGGGATTTTGCTTGGAAATACTACGGAAGTTCCAAATGATTACAAATAATTGGTATAACATGAGAAATTAGAAATTAATACTACAACGCAGAAGAATTTAGACTAAGAAGCTATTTCAGATTTTTAAGGAAATGTCAACCGTAATTTCTTTTTCATTTGTCTTAATCTAAATCAGCTTTCCCCAGCCTGATGCCTTGCAGATGTTTTGCACTACAACTCCCAGAATCCCTGACCATTGGCCATGCTGGCTGGGGCTAATGGGAGTTGAAGTCCAAAATGTCTGGAGGGCACCAGATGGGGAAAGGCTGAATATATGCCTCAGGCATTACTTTTGCATGATACTGTAGAGCTTTTGTTATAGAAAGCTGAACTAGAGTTGGCCACACATACTATAGTTATCAGTATTTGCAGCTAAGGAATCTGTACTTTGACAATGGAGTTTTTCAGACCTTTTTATGTCCCACCAGCAAAGAGGACATTGGGAGGGAAATTCTATTCACAAAAACTTTGGAGGGGAAAAATGGCCAACTCCAAAGTTCAATCAATTGATGGACATTGAACCCACGGTTGGCAAGGAAGCCGTATGACTTTTTTTCTTTTTGTGAACAGCCACTCGCCACAAATAACAAACACTTGTTGCGGTAGTCACAGGGAGTTATTTGTGAGCAACTCGCACAGCATGAAATTCAGTCCTATAAACAATTTGTCAAAGGATTTTTGAGTCATTGGCTAATTAGTAACAACTGATGTCTGCTTAGGGACAGATAACCCATGAAGTGAAATCAGCTAAAAATGTTTGAATTAAGTGCTTTCTGGGATAGATCAAATTTATTTGGGAGAACGCTCTACATAATCTTTTGTGCACATCCTTAGATAAGTGTGACATTTGTCGAGGCCTTTAGAGTCACTGGATTGGATCCAGACCTGTAGTTCCACCATCAGAAGGATACTGCTCATAGAATGAGACTTCCATGTCCTCTCCTACCTCCTGAAGCCTCCTAACCCGCAGGAGCAGATCTGGAGTGTGCACAGAGAACTGCAGGAGAGAGTGCAGAGGTCCCGTCCTGCAAGTGGTATCCTTCCCCTGATGGAACAGCATATCTGGATCCAACCCATTCAAGACATGTACAACACCCCATGTTTTGTACGCAGGGGGATGGAGAGCCACTGTGGCAGTAGACTTCATCCCTCAACACATGATCTTTATTTTTGAATGGCAGAAGAGAGATGATGCCTTTGGCTCCTGGTTACATGGAGAGGTCCTGACGTGTCTGAACTTCTAAGTGCATAAGCTCTATTCTGATGGCCAAGCAAATGCACAGAGAGTGGGGGTGGAAGCAGTCTCTCCCCCACACAGACCAATGTGTTGACTGTCCACACCTTTGATGTCTCTAAGGAGAAAGCTGAGCTGCAAAACCAAGTTATTTCATTGAATTAAGCAACCTGATGCACGGATGTAGCCATCTTCTATGCAAAGAGCTGGGCCGCTGGTGTTACATAGGTTCTTTGCTCCATCTTGTAAGCAATAGTCATGATGGATGTTTGCTCCTAGGTGCCTTGCTCCTGCACTGGTGCAGGTTTAGGGGTAATTACATGGGTAGGAAAAAAGACGGGCGAGATCCAGTCATTAGCCTTGCGACCAGCTGGGAATCTCCATCAATTAGTGAGGAAGGCAAAGGAAGTTAATGATTATTACATTTATATCCCACTGTTCTTCTATCAAAAACAGAAGGCAGCATTCACAGGATCACAGGGCAGTCTCCCACCCAGGCACTGACTGACCCCAGCCCTGCTAAGTTTCAGCATGGTTGTTTTGTGCGATAACAAGGCCAGCGTCAAGGGTAGGCATGGTTGGGCACCAGCCAAGGGCTCACATCCTAGCATGGGCTCACTGACATGAGTTGCTCCTCTCCTTCAGCACTTCAGACTGCTTGTTCACCTGCCTATCGTCCAGACAATGGTGGTGATGAGAAGGAGCAGAAGATGCCGCTGTCTCCTTGCTCAAAGGCCCTCTGCCTGTCATGCAACCAGGAGGTAACAGTGCTGAGAAAGAGGATGAAGAGCAACAGCCATTGGTGACAATGGCAGTGAGAAAGTTGACTCACTCAGGTAGAAACCCCAAGGACCTCAAAAACCTGGAGCCGTCACCATACTTTCAGGAATCCTGGGACGCAGTGCTGGTCCAAGACATTTTGCTGGCTAAGGCAAAGGACAAGATGTTGCCCACCTCCATTCCATATACTGAAGCCTCTGGAGTGGCAGTTGATCCTTACTTCAATATTGGGACAGCATCCTCCAACACAACCAGAGCTGTACAGGGGGTGGAGCAGTGGGGCCAGTTGGCCCAGGGCCCACGATTTTGAGGGGGAACTCCAACGAGGAGGTCCCCCCTTAGCTTACGCTACTGCTTCTGTAGCGTAAGCGGCCCATTGAGAAGCAAGGAGCTTGCCTTGCGGAAGCAGCACAGAAGCCGTCCATCATGAAATTCTGAATGTGAAGAAGTGATGTCTTACATCTTGAATGAAAGTGCTTCTCATTACCTTTTTTATAAATCGTTCTAGTTCATATACGTATTTAGCACTGAATCAGTGCCGCTGATTAAAAAATACTTAATGAGCAGTTTGAAATGGGGGGGGCACACACTTCCCATCTGGCCTGGGCATATGACCAGCTCTGCACAGCCCTGAACACAACTGAAGACAGCAGGCTACCTTAAAGGGCCACATGATGACGCACACAGCTCTGTCCTCTAGCAGCTTGGTGCAATTCCCGTCAACCAGCTTCTGGTGCCTGAATGCCTAATGATAGGGCTGGCCTAATGATAGGGCTGGCCCTGCTGGGGCCTATAGCTCAAGTGCTGCGGGACCTGATTGGCTTTCTAACACAGCCTTGGCCTCACACACCGAGGGATATATAGATAGGATTCTTCCTCTCCTACCTGTAATTCAGAGGAGATATGCAAGATGCATGGAAAGTCTTATGTACTAAGGAAGAAAAGTGTGTCTAGACCTACATCAATTCCCAGCTCTTCTGTGGACCTACATGATTTCTTCCAGACCTGAATGTAAAGCAGGGCTGGGCAACTTCAGGAAGTTCAGGGACCATGGGCCACTCTACTTGTGGGTGCCAAAAACAGGAGGGGAAATAAAAATAATTTAATGGCATCCAGAACTGCTTGTTATCAAACTAATTTTGACCCTTTTGGTGCTCCATAGTAGCTGCAGACACCATTTTGTTTTTTGGGGAAATGCTTTACATTTTTTTTTGGGTGTCCCCCTGAATTTTGGCAGATGGCTACACTGTGGGGCTGTGGAGGCCACATGGGTCACATATTGCCCACCCCCAATTTAAAGAAAGAAAGGGCTCATGAAGGGTTGGTCTTCAGAGTGAAATTAGCCAGGCCTAATCTTCTTATGAGAATTAAAAAGACAGAGGTATCCATTCACAAACAATTTCCACCCTCATCTGCTAGTAGCAGAAGTCAGGACTGTCTTCATAATACCTCCTTTAAAGACAAAAAACAAACAAAATCAAAATAACAATAATGAATAACTACTCAAAGTTTCAGACAAGTTTTTGTTCTGTGGCATTGCAACAGATAACAATTAAAGCAATTTTGCACTTGATCACAAAGTCTTACGGCACTCGATATCCCATCAGGAAACCCTAAAGAAAGCAATCTGAAGGAAGGCTTGGTTTTACTAATGTTTAATATTCCATTTGCTGGTGTTCCAAGCCGAAAGTCGTTTACAGCGGCGTAACCGAAACCTGTATTTATGTGCAGTTGTGCTTCACTTTTCATCTAATGGCCTTAGCGATATACAGAAATTCACTATTTGATCAACAGATCTGACTCCAGGGGCTTCATGGCTTGCAAACCACAGCCAACTAATAAGTACCCTGCAGCTTGTTTGTTAAAACAGATCTGCACTGGCAGACACTCAAAAACTCTCGCCTTTGAAAACTTAGAGCTCTTTAACTCACCCAGCCTATTGTGTGGCAAGGAAGACAATAAAAGGTCCAACCCATCTGAAGACTCAAACAATTAGACATAAGTTAGTTATACAGCTGTGGTAAAAGGAACTGCTTGCTTTCAACCTGATAGATAATTTAATTCCTTTCTTTGGGTCATGGTTACTAGAAACCAAAAGAAATCAGAGCATGCTCATATGCATACTAATAGTGGCATTCCCTTGTAAACAAAATGGCAGCAAGTCTATGAGAAAGCATCCATTGCCTGAGTGGTAGCATGCTTTGGCTCCCATGATCACAAGCATAACATAAGAGCCATGTTGGATCAGACCAAAGGCCTATCTAATCAAGCATTCTCTTCACACAGTGGCCAACTAGTTGCCTATGGAAAGCCCACAAGTAGGACATGAATGCAATAACATCTTCCCGCTCGTGTTCTCCAGCAACTAGTATACAGAGGCATACTGCCTGTGATACTGGAGGTAGCATATAACCATCATTTTTCCTTTCCCCTCCCCTTCGCCTTTTCCTTCTGAGTTGTTTCTTTTTTAGATTGTAAGCCTGAGGGCAGGGGCTGTCTTTTTTGCTGGTTGATTGTAAGCTGCTCAGGGAGCCTTTTTTGGCTGAGGGGTGGGGTAAAAAAATATTTATTTGTTTGTTTTATTTATTGCATTTCCATACCGCCCAATAGCCAAATGCAATAAATAAATAAATAAATAAATAAATAAATAAATAAAATAAAGACTAATAGCCATTGAACAGCCTTGATAACAAAGACAATAGTTATTCAGGCCTTTCTTATCTGGTTTAAGAAGGTGCTTACGTTTTATCTGGAAAGCAAAATGTCCAAATTCATCTTTAGGAGAAGCCATATTACTTTAGAATGGATGCCACTATAGGATAATTTGGTTCTATGCCAGTAAGTAATGGAGCAGTTCTGATCTAGAAATAAAACTAAAAAAAAACAAAAGAGCTTGCTATCTGCTTGGATAAGATATGGCTTGCGCCATCATTTTCTAGCACTAAGTACAACAGGCAGTCTCATACTCGCCAACTGTATCTATTTAATCAGTTGTTTTATTATGTGACCAACTTCTGGTGTGTAGCAAATTCTTAACTGATACTGAAGCCTATCCTCTTACAACTTTGTTACTACGTACAGCAGTGCCAGCTCTAGGCTTTTGGGGGTGGGGAGAAGGTTCTAGGGCACGATGTATTCAGCGGACCCAATTCCTCCTCCTTGCCAAAGTTGCCACTGTCCATTTGCTTCCTTCACCCGTGGGCCCAACTGGAACCACCTCCCAGAGGTTCAGCACCCCTAGTGTAGGTGATCCAGATATCTTGTCTCAAGGTAACACTTCCCTGGCTAGAGATGTGAGTAACTCATTAGTCCAGAACTCAAATTGCCACATGTTTTTGCTGGGGAAATGTGATATTATTATTATTATTATTATTATTATTATTATTATTATTATTATTCTGCCTTTTTCCCAGGGCTGGGACTCAAAGCAGTTCACAAAGTTAAAACATGTACAATTAAAACATATAAATATCAGTTCACAAAAGTTAAAATAGAATTAAACATTTTAAAAATTTGAAAGCAGTAACAAATTTTAAAAACAAAACCAAACCATACATTAACATAAGCCCAACATATTTAAAAAAGCCTGCTGGAATAAAAAAGTTTTTGCTTGCCTCTGGAAGTGCAGCACAGAGGAAGCTAGTCTGGCTTCCTTAGGAAGGGAGTTTCAGAGCATTGGAGCAGCCACGAAGAAGGCCCTCTCTCGCATACCCACCAGGCATGCCTGGGATGTTGGTGAGACCGAGAGAAGGGCCTCCCCAGAAGATCTCAGAGCATGGGCAGGCTCACATGGGAGAATATGGTCTTTCAGATAACCTGGACCCGAGCCGTATAGGGCTTTATAGGTCATAACCAGCACTTTGAATTGTGCCCGGAAACAAACTGGAAGCCAGTGGAGCTGTTTAACAGGGAGTTGTATACTCCCTGTAATCAGCCCCGGTCAACAATCTGGCCACAGCTCTTTGAACCAGTTGAAGTTTCCGAACACTCTTCAAAGGCAGCCCCACGTAGAGCATGTTACAGTAATCCAAATGGGATGTACTAAGGCATGTGTCACCGTGGCCAGGTCCGACATCTCAAGGAACGGCGCAGCTGGCTCACAAGACTTAACTGCAAATGCACTCCTGGCCTCCGCCAAAACCTGGGCATCCAGGCTCAGGGATGAATCCAGAAGTACACCCAAGCTGCGAACCTGTGTCTTCAGGGGGAGTGTAACCCCATTCAGCACAAGCTGAGTTACTATTCCCTGATCTGCCTTTCAACTGACTAGGAGCACCTCTGTCTTGTGTATGTCATCAGCGTACTGGTGGCACCACACCCAAAACTCCAGACAACCTCTCCCAACGGTTTCATGTATATGTTAAATAGCAAGGGGAACAAAATGGAGCCCTGAGGGACTCCACAGGCTAATGGCCAAGGAGTTGAACAGCAGCCCCCAGCAACACCTTCTGGGTTCACCCCTCCAGGAAGGAACGGAGCCACTGTAAAACAGAGCCTCCAAGATTCATCCCAGCAAGGCGGCCAAGAAGGATGCCATGGTCGATGGTATCGAACGCCACTGAGAGGTCCAGCAGAACCAACAAGGACACACTCCCCCTGTCCAGTTCCTGGCATAGGTCATCCACCAATACAACCAAAGCTGTTTCTGTCCCATAACCAAGTATGAAGCCAGATTGAAATGGATCTAGATAATCTGTCTCATCCAGGAATCCCTGGAGTTGGGAGGCCACCACACGCTCCAATACCTTGCCCAAAAATGGAATATTGGAGACTGACTGGTAATTATCCAATATGATGGGATTCAAGGCGGGCTTTTTCAGTATGGGCCTTACCACTGCCTCCTTCAATCAGGCTGGTACTCTGCCTTGACAAAGGGAGGCATTGACCACTCCACTCCACTCCACTCCACTCCACTCCCCCACTCAGCCGTTCTTCTCATCATTGTGTGCTTTTCTACATGAGGCATTTATTGTTCACTCGCTGTTCCTTACTCATGGTTGTTTACAGGTTCTTTAGATGACGGCATGACCTTCCAGTCTAGCTTCTGTTTAGCTTCTGTTTTTCTAAAGGTTTTTTTTTTTAGAGCAGGGGAAATGAAGTATTATTTCTGAAGGCAAAAGAAAATATATTTTGCTATTTGTGTAACTGCATTATTCTACTGTAGCGCAGCCCCACCTAGAAGTTAGGTAGCTGGAAAGCAGGAAAGAAAAAGCTATTTGTGTAGAGCTCGGATATCAATTTTGTTACAAAACAGGCAGTAGATGCCATGGATTAACAGCTCTGTGTAGCGATTGCAAAACTTCCTTCCTGGTATGACCAAACGGGCAAATGAGTGCAGAGAAGCAGCTGTTAGCCAGAGCGATATAACCGGAGAAAAGACTACCTGCTTTCTTCAAATGCAATGGCAATGTGAAACATGAAAGTAGCAGGAAACATTCAAAGGTCTTCAATGGAATCTGCAAATTTTTCATGTCGCATCCATTTTTACATCGTAACAGCCCACTGATATTTCCAATTTTTTTTTAGTTTTTACAGCACAGAGGTCTTGAGCAGGAGAAGACCCATCCATTACTTTATTGGAAAGCCAGAAGCACATAATGTTTATTAATAAACAGCATGGTTTACATACATTTTACTATTATTGACCATAAACTGGTGTATATTACAAGCAAGGGTGAAATTACTGGCTAATTAGCCTGTGAAGATCATGTTTAATGGAATGTATAAATCTAGCTTCTTTCTGCAGACATAAGGGTCATATTCATTAGATGTGCACATAGGCAGCCTTTATGCTGAAACAGGGGGTTTTGATACATAATTCAAGGTTAAATTATCCATCTTGAGATCTACAAAATCAAAACAGCTTAATGCTCCAGTTCCTTTGACTCTAAAAACCAAGTCAGTTTTAAAATGTGGGATCTTTTCGCATATCATTTTGGGCTGGGAATTGACAACTTCACTGCATGTTTCTGAAATTTTTAAAAGCAATTGCCCATACAGATTAATGCAAACTGGGGCTGCTACATAGACAAAGGTAAGCATTTCAATAGACGCTAACCATATGTGTAATGTTCTCATATTGAAATCAGTGGAACTTAAATATGCTTAAAGAGCATCCTGATTCCTGATATGACTGTACTTGCTGATCAATTTGGTGTAAGTACAGCCCGGATGTTCCTAGAATGACCCCGAATGTTCATGCACAGGACTGTGTTTTACATGGGAGCACTAGAAAGAGGATGCAACCAGATATAAAATATTCACAGGCTGACCCATCCCATACCATACAGAAAGAGACTTATCTATAGTGGGTTTAGCCCATCAGTTGGGTTATTGTCACTGGGAAGTTCTTTTTCATTTTCTGAAATGGGGGATCAACCATTGTTTGTTTGTTTCTTCTTCCTAGCAAACCTTGGAAGCGAACAGGTGCAACCTGAAACCATCTCAATACCTGGGGGCTGTTATACGTCTTCAAAGCCACGTGGTGGCTACGAATCGGTGCTATGTCAGTTATATGACGCAGCTGCGAATCCGCAACCACCACAGGGCTTTTCCCTGAAGCTGCACATTAGAAAAGTCAAGGCCTTACCCCGACTTTTCCCTTCAAAGCAAGGTCACCACGGCCCTTCCACCATCCTTTCCCCAATGCTGTTTAACATTTATATGAAACCGTTGGGAGAGATCATCCGGAGGCATGGGGCGGGGTGCTATCAGTATGCTGATGACACCCAAATATATTTCTCTATGCCTTCGATAAAAGCGCCAGCTAAGGATAGTGTGTCTCCTCTGAATGAATGCTTGGAGGTGGTAATGGGCTGGATGAGGAAAAACAAACTGAAGCTGAATCCAGACAAGACGGAGGTGCTTGCTGTCAAAGGCAGCAACCTGGGTTTGGAGGTGTGGCAACCGGTTCTGGATGGGGTTACACTCCCCCTGAAAGACTGTGTTCGCAGCTTGGGGGTGCTCCTGGATCCGTCGCTCCAAATGACAGCCCCGATAGATGCGACGGCCAGGAGTGCCTACTATCAGCTTCGGCTGATACGCCAGCTGCGCCCCTTCCTAGAGTTAGAAGACCTAAAGATGGTGGTGCACGCGCTGGTAACTTCGAAGCTCGACTTCTGCAATGCGCTGTACATAGGGCTACCTCTATGCCTAGTCCGGAAACTTCAACTAGTTCAAAATATGGCAGCCAGGTTGGTCACCGGTACATGTAGGGGTGACCATATTACGCCAGCTTTAAAATCGCTCCACTGGCTGCCAATTAGTTTCCGGGCGAAGTATAAAGTGTTGGTTATTACCTTTAAAGCCCTACATGGTTTGGGTCCAGGTTACCTGCGGGATCGCCTTCTCCCATACAATCCACCCCGCACGCTCAGGTCCTCTGGGAAGAACTTACTGCAGTCGGCCAAGACTAGGCTGACAACTGTTACCCAGAGGACCTTCTCTTCTGCCGCTCCCAGACTGTGGAATGACCTGCCGGAGGAGACTCGTCAACTTAACAGTCTTTTAGAATTTAAGAAAGCCATAAAGACTGTTCTCTTCCGGCAGGCATATCCAGTGGAATTTTAGAATGTTTTAAGGATGTTTTTTAGGATGTTTTAGGATTTTTATGCAGTTTTAATAATATGTGTCATGTTTTAATCAGTTGTATGTATTTTATCATGTTGTTGTTCCCCGCCTCGATCCAGACGGAGAGGCGGGTAAGAAATAAATTATGATGATGATGATGTGACCTCGCTCCAGCGTCAAGCCAGGGTGTGTGTGTTCCAAGGCAGATGGCGACCTATGATTGGTCACTGAAAGTAGTGGGTGGATGACCACAGGGGAACCCCATGCTCCCTCCTAGCATGGGGATTTCCTGCCCGTGCTCTACAGCGGCAATACCATGGGGTTTCAGGGGAAGGAGCAGTGAAGCGGCGCCGTGAAGACAAGCCGCAGGTAGCAGATGATTTGAATGTCTGCAGCCTCCTCCCCCTTTCCATGCCAAGACTGTAACCAAATGGCAGATCTATGGCTTGAACATCAGCTACTTCCCCCCCCCCCCTTTCTTGCTTTGTTTACCATCTTGCCTGATGAAGAGTTCTGGAGTATTCAAAAGCTTGCACAATATTTTGTGACCTTTGAGTTGGTCTAGTAAAGGTATTGGTGAGATACAGATTTTGAACATTTCCTTTTTGAATACAAGTAATTCTTAGCATTTATTTACCTGCGTATATATCACCCCATGGTCAAACCAGATGTGACAGTATCTCACAGTTAGCAAATGTGTGAATATTTTATTTAAAATAAATAATGGGTCTGTGTGGATACAGAATAAACACCCATTCAGAACAGGGCTTGGGGGGGGGGGGGTTGAACCCTTTGCCTGCATGCCAGAGTCCCAGCAAAAATTATTCCTCCTCAGAAGCTGATATTCTTCCTGGGATGTAAGTTCTCATTGTCCCCTTCCATGGCAAATGTGTGGTTTCTCTTACATGTGTGGTTTGAGCTTTTCTACATGAGGCTGTCAATTGGCTGTTAATTCACTGTATATACTTTCAGTTTTGTCACAGAACTGAGATCTGAACACTATACGAAGAGTGTTTCCTTTCCTGCTGTTGCACTATATAACTCTAGGTGGCACTGTGGTAAAGCAGAATAGTGGAAATTCCACATGAGTGGAAATACTTTCTTTTGCTTTCACAATCAAATGTTGCATTTTCCCTGCTCTAAAAGAACTTGCCAAAAGTGCTGATTAGACACAGAAGTGGCTTTCATCCTTTACTTTGCTCATGCACAGCTGTGCATCACCAGTTTATAAAAAATTGAGACCTGCTACGTTCCCTGACAGTTTGCTGGAGTGGGGTGAAATGGGGTTGTGTACTCTCCCAATGAGAGCCACCCAATTTTGCCCCATTAGAGCAAACTGTTAGGGAATGCAGTAGAACTTGATTTTTATAAACTGGAGATGCACAGCTGTGCATCAGCAAAGTAAAGGATAAATGTCCCCTCCACAAATGCAAAGTTTCAGATATAAATTGGGATGAATTAACGCAGCATCAAAGAAGTGAATTAACACAAACCTCTGCCCAGCTTCCAGCAACCAAACAGGGGTCATCATCCACCCCTGGATCAACTCCAGAGCAAGGTCACACGGTAGAAGGCCATGGTGACCTCGCTTTGGAGAAAAAAGTTAGGGTAAGTTCCCAACTTTTTTACCACACAGCTTTGACAAAAAGCTCTGTGGTGGCTGCAAGCCGGCAGCTGTGTCGACTAATTGACCCAGCGCAACTGTACAGCCACTGTGGGGCTTAAAAGATGTATAGACAATCCCTGGTCTATTTAAATCCAGCTTCAGGTCTAGATTTGAAACCGAGATCACTTTGGTCACTCTGATGAACAACATGTGCCATGAGAAGGAGAGGGTGAATGTGATCTTGCTGATTCTTCTGGTTCTCTCAGTGGCTTCCAGCATTATCAGCCATGGTAGCCTTCTGGACTGTCTACCTAGAAATTGGAACCTTGTGGCACCATGCTAGAGTTGTCCTGTTCCTTTGATTTTAGAAGGCGGTCTATTGCTTTGCGGCATGGCATTTATACGATGAGGTAATACAGAACGCTACTTCACCCAATTTCTCCTTTTTTTATATCAGAGTCAAGAGGAGCATTGGAAATGCTAGTTTGACTCCTTATCCAGTTGGCAATCAACTGGATAAGAGCCAGTAAACTAAAGCTCAATCTACAGAAGAGGGAGGAGCTCTGTCTGACCTAAGAGGCAGCGTTCAACATCTTCTGATATGAGCTTGCAATCTTTCTTAAGGATTAGGTTCACCGTTTGGAAGTGCTGCCAGATCTGGCCCTTACCTTGGATGCCCACGAGGTGTAGGGGACAAGCAATGCTTTCCATCTGCTCATGGCTGCTGCATCAACTGTGACCCTCTCCCTAGAGAGCAGTAGCCTGGCCATGATTAACCATAGGCTGCATTCGGACGACACATTAAGCAACTGGGGTGGGGAAACAATCGTTAGTTGTATTGACTATCATGTCGTCTGAATGCTGCCATAGTCAACTCAGTGCAGATCCTAATCCACACTATGGTTGATGATTTATTACCATGTTGTGTGGGGAGTACCCCCTAGATGAACAACTGTAAAGTTGATTATTACCCCACCATTGACTATCATGTTGTCTGAATTCAGCCTGAGAGTTGTTTAGCTCGAAGCCAGTTGTTTAAAGTGTTGTGTAGAGGGGTGAGTGGGTTAATGGTGTGTGGGTGAGTGGGTTAAAACACAAGCCCATAGAGGTAGGCGGCAAGAGTGACCAAAGTGGCGGCTGCCACTCTGCTACAACTAGTACAACTTGCAGAGGCTGCTGGGATAGAACTGGGAGGACTGAGGGAGGGGGGGAGAGGGGGGGCTGTGTCAGTCAAATGCTGGGTTGACTATTAGTCCACTCAGCACCAGCCCCAACCACCCACAGTTGTGTAGGAATATGTTGTGTGGGGAGTACCCACAAAATAACCAACTGTGAGTTGGCTACTCAACCCACCATTGACCAATGTGTTGTCCAAATGCAACCATACACAAGCTTTGTGGCGGATGGGGGTGGGGAGGTTTTCCAGCGATGGGTGAGGCCAAAATACAAAAACAAAAAAATAAAGGAATATTTAGGTTTAAAGGTCTTACTGCCAGCAGCTAAGCCTTAGGGGAGGGGTTTCAACCTGATAGAATGGGCCCGGGGGGTTGGTGGGATGGGGAAGCTGCACAAAATCTAGGAAATCACCAAATGTCAGGTGGTTGAGGGGAAGGGGTGGGGCCATGGAAAAGGGGCATGGCCATCTGGGGATTGGGATCTTGAGCCTGAGTTTCTGCACAGTAAGAACTCAAACAATTAAGCAATTGTAATTGGGGTAGGTGGGAACAGATGGACATTTCTTTCTCCACTTCTTTTGTTCAAAATACACACGACTGCAAGGGCAGAAGAAGCGCCCTTCATAAGTTAAGTTTCTCCTCCTTGCTGATAAAATCCTGACAGGATTTGGGGTCCTGAGAGGACCGACAGCAGAACTATCAAAAAGAGGCAGAAAATGGACTGGAAACCCCCCAAATGAATAAACTGCAGGTTGATCAGGCAGTTGCTGGGGAAGGTAAACCAGGATCCTAGTCCTGTCCAACAATTCTCTCGGCGGTTCACAACAATTCCCAAGATAAAATACAGCAGAAACATTGAAATATACACCCGTTAAAAACAATTTAAACTAGGGGTGTGCACGGACCCCCCGGATCGGATCGGGACCCGGATCGGGACCTCCAATTTTGTCCCGGACCGGTTCGGACAAAATCGGAGGCCCCCCGGACCGGATCGAGTCCGATCCCGACCCAAAAATCGTACATTTTTGGATCGGCCGCCATTTTTTTCCCCATAGACTTGCATTGCAATGCAAGTCTATGAGGAAAAAATGGCGGCGGGTGGGTAAGGGGGGGCCTAACTCCCTCCCCCCCCGGGGCCGTCCGCTGTGGACGGCCCCGGCAGGTAAACCCCCTCCCCCGCGCTCCCTACCCCCCCTGGGGCCGCCTGCTTCCATCCGCTGGCGCCCGCGGGCGCCAGCGGATAGAAGCGGACGGCTCCGGGGGGGGGGTAAGCCCCCTTCCCCGCCACTTACCTTCTCGGCCCGTCCGGCGCCGGCGGCTACTACCAGCGGGCTCCGCGGCCTACTCTCGAGTAGCGCGCCGGGTGATGACATCACCCGGCGTGCCACCCTGGAGCAGGCCGCGGAGCCTGCTGGTAGTAGTAGGCGCCGGCGCTGGACGGGAGCCGCCGGGCCGGGCAGATAAGGGCCCCCCTCCCCCCTCCGCGCCCCCCCTCCCCCCTCCGCGCGCCCCCTCCTCCCCTCCACGCACCCCCTCCTTACCTTCCCGGCCCGGTGGCTCCCGTCCGGCGCCGGCGCCTACTACTTCCAGCAGGCTCCGCGGCCTGCTCTAGAGTAGCGCGCCGGGTGATGACATCACCCGGCGCGCCATCCTAGAGCAGGCCGCGGAGCCTGCTGGGAGTAGTAGGCGCCGGACGGGAGCCGCCGGGCCGGGCAGGTAAGGGCCCCCCTCCCCCCTCCGCGCGCCCCCTCCTCCCCTCCACGCACCCCCTCCTTACCTTTCCGGCCCGGCGGCTCCCGTCCGGCGCCGGCACCTACTACTTCCAGCAGGCTCCGCGGCCTGCTCTAGAGTAGTGCGCCGGGTGATGACATCACCCGGCGCGCCATCCTAGAGCAGGCCGCGGAGCCTGCTGGGAGTAGTAGGCGCCGGCGCCGGACGGGAGCCGCCGGGCCGGAAAGGTAAGGGCCCCCCTCCCCCCTCCGCACACCCCCTCCTCCCCTCCACGCACCCCCTCCTTACCTTTCCGGCCCGGCGGCTCCCGTCCGGCGCCGGCGCCTACTACTTCCAGCAGGCTCCGCGGCCTGCTCTAGAGTAGCGCGCCGGGTGATGACATCACCCGGCGCGCCATCCTAGAGCAGGCCGCGGAGCCTGCTGGGAGTAGTAGGCGCCGGCGCCGGACGGGAGCCGCCGGGCCGGAAAGGTAAGGGCCCCCCTCCCCCCTCCGCGCGCCCCCTCCTCCCCTCCACGCACCCCCTCCTTACCTTCCCGGCCCGGTGGCTCCCGTCCGGCGCCGGCGCCTACTACTTCCAGCAGGCTCCGCGGCCTGCTCTAGAGTAGCGCGCCGGGTGATGACATCACCCGGCGCGCCACCCTAGAGCAGGCCGCGGAGCCTGCTAGTAGTAGTAGGCGCCGGCGCCGGATGGGAGCCACCGGGCCGAGAAGGTAAGTGCCCCCCTCCTCCCCCCCCCCGCTGTCCACTTTCATCGGCGGGCGCCCGCTGGCGCCCGCCAATGGAAGCGGCGGTGGGCGCCAGTGGGCGCCCGCCGATCCGCCGATCCGCCGAACCGGTTCGGAGCTTTTTCGGACCGGTTCGGATTGGATCGGCCGATCCAGCTGCGGGATCGGAAATCGGATAATTTATCCGATTTCCCACTGGACCGGACTCGGATCGTGGATCGGGTCCGATCCAGTGCACATCCCTAATTTAAACAGCTAAATACAATTTCAATAAAATACTAGCCCTGTTCCAAAAACCTGGCATAAATGCCCCCATCATATGCCAAGAAATGCCTGGGAGTAGAGGAGAGTCTTAACCTGGCACCGAAAAGAGAGGGGTGTTTTCCATCGTTCTCCAAGAAACCAGCGTTCAGCTAACTTTAAGATATTTCTTTTCGTGAAAACTGCAACAGTTAGAATGATTCTTCTTCTCCCCCCCCCCCCCCCGCGGAAGGTGTTGGTTGAATAACTGCTGAGAGCACACTGAATTCTGAAATTTGGGAGAAATCACCATTGATGCATGGACAGTGGGGGATGACGGGGGTGGGGGGTCTCTGCGCCTTCCACCTGCACATTGCAAGGCATGTCTGCAATGTGATTACACATGAGCAAGAGTAGGCTTGTAGGCAGGGCTTCCTGTGCTTAGAAATGCTGTAAAAGCAGGATTCCTGATCGAATGAAGGCTTGCCATTGTGCAAACCACCAGGAAACTGCCAAACGATTGGTCGTTGTGGAAAAGGGGGTGGGGTCAAGGGAAGGGGGCCTGGCCATATGCACACACAAGGAGGAGCCCCGACATATGAAGATGGCTGACACAGCAGAGCACTGATGTTGTCTGTGCTCTTCAGTGTAAGTGAACTCAGTGGAGGCTGGTGGCTCCGATTTCAATGGGGTTGTGAATCTGCTCTGGGTTCCAGTCAGAACTTTAAAAGCACTATCCAAGATGCTGACCCCAATCCCCCAAATGGGTTCAGCACCTTGGATAGCTCCTTTAGAGTTCTGGCTGAAAGCCAGAGCACATTCACAGCCCCACTGAAATCGGAGGAGCCAGCCTCTACTGAGCGAACTCATAAATATTGTGCACATATTGTACATTTGTGTGTATTTGCCTCTTCTATATAATTAGGGATGGATTGCCTCTTCTACATAAGTTGTATATATTTGCCTGCCTGCATAATTAGAGATCCTCCCCTGCTGAACTTCTTCCCAGATTTTAGCCTTCCCTATGACAAGAAATACTTACCAGAGTGGAACTGAAGTCAGAAACCCGAGTTCTTCCAAGAAATAAAAAATAACCAGTTGGTTGCCCGTGGACACAGTTCACTGAGAAAAATCAAATCTAACAAAAGGTTTAACTAAACTTTGACTGGGTTACTTTTAACTGTAGGGGTCTCTTAATCCCTTCATTTGTTTACAGGCCGTATGTTACTGGCATATCATTGGACTTTGGCCTGCACCTATGTTATAAAGATGTACAGAGACTTTTTTGTGTTCATATTTCATTTTGCTCCAATTTGCAGCTATGCTTGTTTAATTATACTTGACATTTTTATATGAAAATAAAACTTTATAGTACACTGTTATAGAAGATAACCCAATTCTTAAAAAGGAAAGCTTTATGAATGTAAATAAACTCCTGATTTTGAATTATAGTGAAAACTGTTGTTATTCATGGAATGTGCATGTCAGCTTTCCAATGAGAATCAAAAAGGGATGACCAACTAATTCCCAACTTTTATGTGTGTGTGTGTGTGTGTGTTTTAAAAATTCAGCACAAATGGGCTTTGCTGAGTTGTTGTTGTTGCCATTGATGTTCACGATTGTATATTGCACAGGACTGCAGAGAAGCTTCTATAAAAAGAAAATAATAAATCAAGAGAAGATTTTTAAAAAGTTTAACAAAATATTTTGCCAAACGGCATTTGGGGAGGGTCTTTTTATTGTGTGCACTTTTGCGGGAAAGGAAAATAATTAATATTAAAATAACATCAAATAATAATAATGGTGATTTCCCCCAAGGTGGGTATTTTGAGAGGTTTTGTAAGAAAGGTGGTGTACTCCAATGAGCAGTATAGATTTTTTTAAAAAGGTTTAATTTTCTAAATATGTAAAATCTGCTGAAGCAAATATTTTAAGGGAGTTTACGTCTGTCCTACCAGAAGGGTGTTGTTTTTTTTAAAAAAAAACTTAGTCCGATAGGCTGAAGGTTGTTACAGAAGTTTTGCTCCACTGGCGGGGTGACACTTATCACTCTGGGGGAGTCTCTGGGAGAAACATCCGCCAGAGTTGACTTACCATCAGCAGTGTTTTGCCAGTATTGGGGGAGGGCATGCTTGTTCCCCTGGCATATGGCTGATAACGGAGAACAACTACACCAACCCTGGAGCTGCCCACACTTTCTGCCCTAGCCAATGTGTGCCAGAGAGGCTTAGGCAGTGGTGGTTGCTCTGCCTCAGGTTGCCCGCCCTCAGGCTGAGAAGAATCCTCAAGCTTTCACCCAGAAGCCCCCAGAAGTCCTCGTGCTGCTCACTTTCACCCTGGCTTCTAAATGAAAGAGTTAATTTCCACCAGACCTCTCCTTTATTGTTTTCATTTTGTTTTGATTGGCCCCTTCATTGCTCTCGTCGTGTTCTTCCTGAGCTCCCTTCCATGTTCAGAATACATAAATGTTAAGGCGAGCATATGAAAAGGAGGACAGGGCTCCTGCATCTTCAACAGCTGTATTGAAAAGGGAATTCCAGCAGGTGTCATTTGTAGGCATGCAGCACCTGGTGAAATCCCCTCTTCATCACAATAGTAAAAGCTGCAGGAGCTATACTAGAGTGACCAGTTACAAAAGAGGACAGGGCTCCTGCAGCTTTAACTGTTGCGATGAAGAGGGAATTTCACCAGGTGCTGCATGCATACAAATGACACCTGTTGAAATTCCCTTGTCTATGCAACTGTTAGATACAGCAGCCCTGTCCTCCTTTCCATATGGTCACCCTAAATACTTTATATTGGCTCGTAAAGATCAACAGAGTACTAGGGAACATCTGCTTTCTGGTAGAGCTCCTTAATAAATGTGTGACAAGCACAAATGGATGCTTTTGATGGAGTATGGGTTGAATTATAGGAAAAACTGTCCTGTTGAATTTCTGTTTGTCCTGAAACTGTTGACCATCCTGCACCAGAGAAATAATGAGGGGCAAATGCACCAAGGCATATTGAACTGGGGACCTCAGCAGGATAGGCCTACCCTACTTGTCCCCAATATGCTCCAGAATACACTGCATCCTGGCTTATCTTAAGCTCTCTAATCATAAGGACTAGAAAACCATCTTTTAAAAATGATCAGGATGCACAATTCTGCCCAACATGCCAAATCCTGGAATGGAGGACTTTAGTTCTGATAGAACTGAATAGAAGCCATCCACCCCGATATATATCCCAGAGCAGAGAGGGGAGAGAGAAAAAGTTACACAGCCTTTTGAATAAGCCCTGCCTTTTGGCTCAGCCTGCCTTTACTAATCAGACCAATATGAGCCGTGTCTGGGCCAATTCTGTGATATGTGAAGGTCCTTGATAAACACCAAACACTGGCAAACTTCAATCGAGTCTGGGTGGCCACAGAACCCAAGAAAGCAATTGGAACAAGGGCCTACACCTCATCAGGACATTCTCCTGTTCTTATCAACAGGCTGCTCGTTTCAGGCCTTGCAATTACTGGCCCAGAGAGCAACCTATTAAGGTGCGCGTGGCCTAACTGAAGGCCCGCCAGGGTTAATGGAAGTGTTCCGCCAATCCTGATCCTTTCCCATAAACTGTTTAGTGACTGAGCTTGTATTGTGGCTGACTGGCAAAAAAGTTCCCCTCTGATGGCAGCCGCTCTATCAGGTCTTTAGAGAAGGAAATTGGAGTGTTGGCTAAGAAAAGTCGGATTTGGACCAAATTAATTTCGACCAGCTTTCTTTCAATCTGATTTTAATTTGCGCTTTAAACAAGGCCCCGTCTCTAAACCAAACCCATGAATGTATATGTTACCAAAGTACTTCTACCACTGTAGCATATACCTGATTCCTGGACCAATCAGTTCGACTTTGCTACATAAGGATAATATTTCATGACACCATGAAAACGTCTGTAATTCCAGATTACGGGTTTACTCTGTCAGAATTGAGGATAGAGTCTGGTTTTAACAAAACAAACCGTAGGATTTGTGTTCAGGAAATGTTATTTAGCAAAGCTTTTTGGAGTCTTTCCCGACTGGATTGAAGCTTTTCCTTTCTACATTTGCCAGCCTAATGTAGAGAGACACTTGTGTGTAATTTGAAGTTGAATGCTGCCCTCTTCTGAAAATAATGGGCATCGCAGTCCTTTTCCAGATGTTTCAGATGAATCATGCAAAAGCGCTGAAAAAAAAGAAGACTGCAAAAGTTTTCACGTTTAAAAATGCAAGGAACACTCCAAATGAAAGTAACTAATATCAAGGTTTGTCCATCAACCCATCTACGGGTAGATGGAGGCTTAGCAAGAGCTGAGCTCTCTAAACTGAGTTCAGAAAAGACAAAGGCAGAGATGCTGTTGTTGCTTGCTGCTGCCAGTTTCAGCACTTACATTGGATAGTGGTACCCAGAAGGCCAGTCACTGGCCTCATCCTCACGAGCACCCAAGGAGCATGTGTTGTAGTTATTCCCCGCAGAATGCTGAAATCAGCTCTGCTCCATCACTGATATTCCATCACTGTTACACAGCAGAGCCAGCCGTCCCTAAAACCCAGCTTTTCAGAGCCGGAAAAAACATAGGTCTTGGAGTAGAACCAACATCATCTGGAGAGAGGCTTGTTACCTGCTCCTCTCCAGGCTCCCCCTGCCACTGCAGTTTAATGAATGGGAATGGGGAGTAACTAACGCACAATACTGGCTCCCCATGAGAGCACCCCTCCAGCACAAAGAAGCCCCACTCCAAACAGTATCACACCAGCCCTAACACTGCATCAGAGAACCCAAATAATGCAGCTTCCAACTCTGAAGTTGCACAGCTCTGCAGCTAACACATCACAGAAGCAAGCAACCACAGTTGTTTGCAGCTCTGGAGCTGCGCAGCTCTGGAGCTAACGACACATCAGGGAAGCGAATTCACAAAGCTCCTGAGTTAATTAATGATGGAAATGCATAGACGTCTCTCTGTGGGAATGCTAGGAAAAGGTGTGAACGAGGGAAGGGGCAACCCACATCACAACCAGGTCACAGGTACACCCAGGATTTAATGCAGAGGCATGGGGGCACACTGCAGAGCAAGCACCTGGGAGCTGCTTTCATTAAAAAGAACGGAGTAAAAGGACTTCTGAATACTGGGCTTTTCCAGGTGGAAGCAGCTGGTTGGGAGCACACTGGCCACAACGTCATTTGCCACAAAGGATTTCACAACACAGCCAAGCTGCAGGGGGGAAAACCATGAAGACAGCCCCACTCAGTGGCTGAATTCGGACAACACATTAAGCAACTGGGGGGTGGGGAACAATCATCAGTTGTGTTGCTTATTGTGTTGTGTGGAGGGTAACATGCCACTCACAAACTACTGACGGTATGCTATTCCGCCCAAATACACAACAGAGAGAAACAACTGGCTTGCAAGTTTAGTTCGAAGCCAGTTGTTTAAAGTGTTGTGTGGAGGGGTGAGTGTATAAATGGCGTACGGTGAGTGGGTTAAAACACAAGCCCATAGAGGCAGGCAGCAAGGGCAACCAAAGTGGCCGCTGCCACACTGCTACAACTGGTGCAACTTGCAGAGGCTGCTGGGATAGAACTGGAAGGACTGAGGGAGGAAAGGTGGGGAGAGGGGCGGTGGCTATGTCAGTCAAATGCTGGGTTGATTATTAGTCCACTCAACGCCAGCTCCAACCACCCACAGTTGTGTAGGAATATGTTGTGTGGGGAGTACCCACAAAATAACCAACTGTGAGTTGGCTACTCAACCCACCATTGACTAATGTGTTGTCCGAATTCAGCCTCTTTCTCTCTCTCTCTCTTTCAGCCTCATCTATCTCACAGGGCTGTGGTTAAAATTAAATGCGGGGGGAATCGAGAATGCCATCCTGAGCTCTTGGGTGGGATGGACAAGATAAAGATGTAACAATGGAAGGGTGCACTGATGGGTTTGGGGGAGCGCTGGCATCTGGATACTTGTCTCTTGGGCTGTGGCCCTCGCTCTACTGCCCAATAATTACAGTGGCAGATAAGTTTCTACATTTCAGTTTAGGATATTTGTGCACTTGCCATTCCTCCCTCATGGCTGTTTACGGGTCTTTAGACAACATTGTCATCCTTCAGTTTTCATCCTGTTTCCCAACGACTGTCAAGGGATTTTGGAGGGGGGGCAAGGAAGAAGACTTGCAGTTCTTTACATGCTCAGTTAACATGCTCTCTCAAGAATTACAAATTCCCGGCTTCAATAATTCCTGCAGGTCTTTCCTGTGCTCAAGCAGGAGAAGACAATGGGACGTAACAGTGAAATGTGAAATGGCCAGTGGTTGGTAATTTTTGAAGTGTAGGCCCTGTGTTTTTAAATATAGTCCTCTGTATTTTCAAATACAATCCTCATTGCCACGCCAAGGAGCATCCAAAATTCCAGGCACTTGTGTTGATCCCTACAAACAGACCAATTCTGGCAGTTTTCATCAGCTGGTATTTTGTCAGGCTAATGGGTCATAATTGCCTTTCCAAGACCAAGCCACCCCAAAATACTCTGCATCTCAATAGATTGTTGCTGGGAAACCACTACCACCACCCCAGGTACTGTGAGGATTGCAACTTAGCCCAGAGGGAAAAGGGAATTCTGAAAGGAGTGGCAGGTGACATCAGCATCCCTGCTAATAAAAATGTGCTGGCTCTGCATCCCTTTGAGCCCTGACTCCACTACACCACTGGGACTGGCAGCAGGAGGGAGAGCCATGTACCATAATAATCAGGAACGTTGGGATCCCAGGGGCACAAACGGGAATGAATGCTGCTGGAACGTTTTATAGGCCCAAGAGCATATGCACTAAGGCCCCAATCCTATGCATGTTTAGACAGGGGTGTGGGGGGGACCTACAACTCTCAGCATGTCCTAGCCAGCCTCATTGGCTGAGTCATGCTGGGAGTTGTAGGCTTTTTTTCTGCCTAAACATGTATAGGATTGCACCTTAAATGAGGTAGGCCTTTGGTGTATCACAGGGAAAGGGTTTCTAAAGGGCATTGTCACTCTGGTGCTGTTCATGTACATACTAAAGCACAGTTCTTACCTTCTTGCAGGAAGGGCATAATAAAAATCTTATGAAGTAATAAGTAATTATTGTCTGACCAAAGTATTAATCACTAACACAGCTTTAACGGGGATTGGAGGATTTGTGCCTGAGTTAATGTACTTACACTTTGGGCAAAGGTTATTACACACAATTGTACAGTACAACAGCAACTTTATTCGCAGCCAATAGGCCAAACATCAGCAAATAGCATTTAGACATTAGTGATTCCAATCTATAAGAAGGGCCCGAGAAATGACCCGAGTAATTATAGACCCATTAGCCTGCTGTCAATTGCTGGCAAGATTTATGCCAGTTTTTTGAATATTAAACTTAGCAAGTGGATCAGCGAAAATAACATTTTGGGACAGGAACAAATCGGATTTCAAGTCGGGAGTTCAACTAACGATCATTGTTTGGTTTTATACCATCTGGCCCATAAATACACTGCAACAAAAGGAACCAAATTGTACTGTGCTTTTATAGATCTTAGGTCAGCCTTTGACTCTATATCTCGCCCCCGATTATGGAGGAAGTTGGAACAACTTCATATAGACAGCAGATTGCTATTTTTGATACAGTCCATGTATCACAACACCACAGCACAGGTTCGCTGTAGCAAACAGGGCCATCTCTCCAGTGAATTCGTCATTTCTCAGGGCGTTAGACAGGGCTGCGTTCTTGCGCCATCCCTGTTCAACTTGTTCCTGGCCGATCTTCCCTCCTCACTGTCAACACTGCAATCCCATCCTCCTAGAATTGGACAATCAAAAGTCCAAATACTTCTTTATGCGGACGATGCGGTTCTGTTATCCCAGACTAGATTGGGACTTACGAGACTTCTCAATGGTTTCTCAGATTACTGTACTAATAATGATCTAACCATCAATTACCAAAAGTCCAAAGTCCTAGTTTTTGCAAAGAAAAAAGTAAGATTCAAGTGGTCTATGGGTGGTCATAATATTAACCAGGTTAACTCATATAAATATCTAGGGATCTGTTTTCAGGAGAACCTCAAATGGCAGGAACATCATAAATATATTAAAAATAAGGCAGAAAAAACAATGGGGGCTCTCTGCTGTTTTTTTTTCTTTATAATGACAGCAAATTTCTGCCTGCAGCTATTAGAGTGTTTAAGTCTCAACTGGTATCTCAGATTCTTTTTGGAGCCCCAGTTTGGTTCCCTTTGGCCAAAGGAACACTCGAGAGCATCCAAACGACTTATCTACGACTGCTATTTGCAGTCCCCAGATGTGTATCTGGGGCTACTCTTGCTCTAGAGGGTGGTCTGCCCTCTCTGAGCAGTTTGGCCTGGAAACACACTGTACACTTCTGGTTCAGATTATACCATGGCCTGGCTCCAAGCTCCCTGGTATCCCAGGCCTTATTAGATTCTTACATATCACCATGGACTAAAGCAATAGTAATGCAGGTTGCTTACCTGTAACCGTAGTTCTTCGAGTGGTCATCTGTGCAGTCACACATATGGGCTCGCGTCGACGTCGAGCCCGCTTCGGGAACTTCCTTAGCTAGCTTAGATTTTTGGCGGGAACCCCTCCCCCCACCGTCCTATCGCGCATGCTCGGGGTTCCCGCCTACCTCAGTTCTATGAGACCGCTTGGCCTCGCCACTGAGAGAACGAATCACAACAATAACATAGGATAAGACGACCAGAACTAAGAGCATGCTGAAAGACCTCTTGACAACGAAAGCGGAGCCAAGAGGGGACGGTGGGTGGGTTGTGTGACTGCACAGATGACCACTCGAAGAACTACGGTTACAGGTAAGCAACCTGCATTTCTTCTTCGTGGTCTCTGTGCATCACACATATGGGCGAGTAATCAGCTACTTACCAAAGGGGGTGGGTAGGCCCGCTGAGATATTACAAACAGACTGACGACAGGACAGCCCTGCCGAAGGAGCATTCTTGTCTTGCTCGAACGTCCAGCCTGTAGTGTTTAATGAAAGTGGAGGCGTTCGACCAGGTTGCAGCTTTGCAAAGATCAGGAATTGAAACCCCTTGCAAGGAAGCAGTGGACGTCGCCTGCGCCCAAGCGGAGTGCGCCTTCACCGCAGATGGAGGCTCTTTCCCCGCTAGCTGGTAGGCGAGAACGATAGTGTCAACAATCCACGCCGAGAGGCGTTGAGCAGAAACTGGTAAACCTTTACTTTTCCCGCCGTAGCAGACAAACAACTTCCTAGATTTACGATATCCCTCTGACTGAGACTTGTAAAACGCCAAGGCCCGGCGAACATCTAGGGCATGTAAAGTCGAGACCAATGGGTCTGTAGACGCAGTGAAAAACGTCGGTAGAACAATATCTTTATTAAGATGAAAACTTGATGAAACTTTGGGAGTGAATGTGGGTCCTGTTCTCAGGACAACTTTATGCTTAAAGAACTGGGTATATGGGGGATCAACAAGCAACGCAGCGAGTTCTGATGCCCGCCTGGCGGACGTGATGGCAACCAGAAAGACGGTTTTAAGAGTCAGGAGACGGATATCGATTGTAGACAGCAGTTCAAAGGGCTTAGCCATTAATACCCCCAAGACCAGGGAAAGCGACCACTGTGGGACCGGCGGTCGAAAGGGCGGTGAGATGTTGCGGAGTCCTTTCAAGAATGTTTTAGACAGCGGATGTGTAAACACTGATACCCCATCAACGGGGTCGTGAGTGGCAGAGATTGCTGCTAGGTACACTTTAATGGACGCTGGAGTAAGGCCCGCCTCATGTAGCGAATACAGGAACGAGAGGACACCTGAGATGGGTCCCGAAAGATGGTCAAATCCGGAAAGTGAAGCAAATTTCCTAAATTTGTTCCATTTCCTCCGATAGGATAATCTGGTGGATGGCTTTCTTGCCGACTCCAGTATAGTTCGGATTTCAGGAGGCAAAGTTAAATGGTGCCACCGGGTAGGATTCTCCATGCCGTGAGCTTCAGGCTGTTCGGTTCTGGGTGAAGAATCTGACCGTCCCTCCTTGATAATATGTCTGGCACTGTCGGGAGTCTCCATACCCGAGGACCGGCGAGTCTTAGGAGAGTGGTGAACCATGGCTGTCTCGGCCACCACGGTGCTATGAGAATCGCATTGGTGTTGTGGTGCAGAATCCGCGCTATGACCCGTCCTATCAGCGGGAATGGCGGGAAGATGTAGTATAGGCTGTTGTCCCAGTGGTACGTGAATGCGTCCCCCAGGGACTTCGCTCCTATCCCTGCCCTGGAACAGAAGGCTTGGCAAACTGTGTTCTGTTGCGTCGCGAACAGATCTACGTCCGGTGAGCCCCAACGGGCAAAGATGCTGCGCACTAGCTGTGGTTTTAGCTGCCACTCGTGGACTTCTGCAAAGGCCCGGCTGAGGGCATCCGCTATTACATTGTCTGTTCCCGCTATATGAAGGGCAGAAATGCGAATATGTCTGGGAATCGCGATGTAAAGGTTGCGTGGGTTCATTGTTGGATCGTAGTGCCGAAGAAGTAACTGCTGCAGTGTTCCTGGTTCCTGGTTAGATGCAACAAGTCTGGGGATCGTGTCCCTCCCTCCTTGTTGAGGTACCACACTGTCGTAGTGTTGTCCGTCAGGATTTGTACATGACGTCCTTGCAGGTGACTTTGAAATGCATGGAGAGCCCTCTTCACTGCGAGAAGCTCGAGAAAGTTTATGTGGAAGCGCTGTTCCGCCGCTGACCACCTTCCCTGTACGGATAGGTCCCTGTAATGGGCCCCCCAGCCCAGCAGGGACGCGTCCGTAGTGACGACTCGTGAAGGGCCTTTGGAAACAAACGGCATGCCCTGGGACAGATTGTCTGGATTTCCCCACCAACTGAGAGAGTCCCGAACCTGTTGAGGGATCGCGATGTAAAGGTTGCGTGGGTTCATTGTTGGATCGTAGTGCCGAAGAAGTAACTGCTGCAGTGGGCGCATATGGAGTCGTGCCCAACGGACGACGAAAACTGACACCGCCATGCAACCCAACAACCTTAGGATGGTGAGCGCCGTCGATCTGGCCCTGAGCCGGACTCTCGCTGCCAAGGCCGTGATGGCGTCTGCTCTGCTCTGTGGAAGGAACGCTCTGCCCGAGACCGAGTCCAGCAGGACTCCTATGAACTGAAGAGTTCTGGTGGGTTGAAAAACTGACTTCTCCGCGTTGATCTGCAGGCCCAACGATGATAGAGTCTGAGCTACTAGTTGGACGTCCGAAAGAGCTTGGCCTTGCGATGGGGAAACGATCAACCAATCGTCTAAGTACGGATACAGTTCTATTCCCCTCGCCCGCAGGTGTGCACAAACTGCCCCCATGCATTTGGTGAACACTCTGGGGGCTGTTTTCAGCCCAAACGGAAGGATGGCAAATTGATACACACAGTGCCCCACCACAAATCGGAGATATTTGCAGTGTAGGGGGTGAATGGAAATGTGAAAGTAGGCATCCTTGAGGTCTATTAACGTGAACCATCTGCCTGTCCCGAGCAATGGGAGTATCGATGCTAGTGTGATCATTCGAAATCTCCTGGTCTTGATGAACCGGTTGAGCCGTCTGAGATCCATAATAGGCCGGAGACCCCCGTCCTTCTTTGGCACTGTGAAATACCTTGAATAAAAGCCCTGGCGGATTCGAGATGGTGGAACTCGCGTAATTGCCCCCTTCTGCAGTAAGGTTGCTACTTCCCGTAGCAAGGGGGGGGGACGGTGGTGTTACTCTCACAGTGCCCAGCGGAGGAGGGACTCGCAGCTCTATTTTGTAGCCCCCAGAGATTATGGACAACACCCAGCTGTCCATTGTAATGGCAGCCCATGCATTGTGGTAACGAGATAGGGTGTCGCCAAATCGATAGTGCTCTGGGGGGCAGTGTGCAAAGTCAAAGACGCCGCTTAGGAGCCTGGTCAGTCCTAGGGCGAGTCTGGTGGAAGCGCGATGACGGTTTTCGCTGTTGGTATTGCGAGGCTTGTGGCTGGTATCTTTGTTGACGGTCCTGCTGCTGACGAGGCTGGAACGGAACTGGCCTATACCATTTACGCGGCCGATATGCAGGCTGTAGGGCAGTCTGGATCCCCATCTTCCTGGCAGTCATTTTTGCCTTGTGGATTGTGTCCATAGTGGCATCTGTTTGCGAGTTAAATAGGCCCTCACCATCAAACGGTAAGTCCTCAATACGACTACGCGTTTCCTGCGGCAGGGATGTGGATCTCAGCCATGCATGGCGATGAAGGGTCACAGCTGCGACAAGTGCTTTTGACGTCGCATCGGTTTGGTGATGAGATGTGGTGAGCTGCTGTTTGGAGAGGCGGGTAGCTTCGGCCTGGAACACCCTAGCCAGCTCCCGTCGATCATCCGGAAGATAATCCGTCAATGATGCTATTTTCTGCCATAAGAACAACTGGTATCGGGCCATCATGGCCTGATAGTTAGAGATTTTAGCTACCAGCGCCCCAGCAGAATAGACTCGTCTCCCGATAGCGTCCAGCTTACGCCCCTCTTTGTTGGCTGGCGTAGAATGAGTTCTAGTGGAGCGGCCCTGGGCTGCTTCCACCACGATGGAATTAGGCTTGGGATGCACGAAGAGTAACGGCGCATCTGCTTCCTTCACTTTATAAAGTGCATCTAGCCGTTTTGATGTGTGGCCCATCGACGAAGGACTAGGCCATGGCTGTTTGAGGGTCTTCAGTATGGTCTTGACCATTGGCAAAGTAAGTTGCGGAGTTGGTTCTGTGTACATGACGTCGAAGATATTGTCGTCGACATCGTCCTGTGGCAGCTGATGTTCCACTCCGAGGGATTGAGCCATTCTCAGCATTTGCTCCGCAAAGCTGCTGTGCTCCATCGACGGGGAAGCCCAGTCTGTAGTTGCCACATCCTCCGGAGGGGACGGCATGGACCGAGCGGCAGACGCCACTGAGGAGGTGTCCGACGCGTAGTCCTCGATGGATTGCGGCGACAACGGAGTCGGTAAATCCGCCGGTGGCAATGGTAACGCTGGCTGTAACGCCGTTGAGCTCGTTCGTCCACGATGCCAAGTGGAAGAGTGCCCTGCTCGAGGCGATGGCTGAGACAAAGGTAGAGGATCAGCTGTTAGCCGTTGCCCAGTGTAGGGGTCGAAGCGGTAAGCCGCCGGAGCTCGGTGTCGAGAGTGTCTCGAGGATCTGGACGAGTGCTGGGACCTATCCAAGTATTTGTCCCATTCCCTTGAACGCGATTGCGACCGCGAGTGGCGGTAACGAGTTGATGAAGCATGATGAGAAGCATGGGACGTTACCAAAGGATGATGAGATGCTTGCGACCTGAAAGTGTGTGACCGCACCGGGGAAGGTGGCTGCGGGCGAACATCCAAGTCGGTGTCGACACCTTCCACGTCCGAGAAGAGCTCTATTGGAGGCGACAGTGGGACCGTTGGAGGATCCAACAGAAGGGCCGGTAGAGCTCTCGGTGAACGTAGGCCAGGTGGAGTCCTCGGTAACGAGGAGGTAGACTGTGCCACCGCTGGTTTTAACCCCGTGCCCAGAGTGGATGTAGTCCGTGCCTTCGCTTTTGAAGCTGTCGTTACCGAGGGAATCATCGAGGACGACTTTGTAGGCTTTTTCTTCGATGCCGAGGTCGAAGTAGGCCGAGGCGAGATCGGTAGCGAGGGGATCGCTGATGCCGAGGTTGACTTTCTCGGTTTCGGCAACGACACCGATGACGATCGGGCTGCCGGCTCCGATACCGCTGGCGATCGTCTCGGTATCGAGGGCAGAGGTGTTACAGGCCCAGTCTCCTTCGGTGTCGACCGGGATTTCGCGGTCGGTACCGACGCCTTTGCCGGTTTCGGTTTTGTCTTTTTTGACTTAGAAGATTCTTTTTTCGAAAGTTTTGGCTTCTTGTGCAGAGGACCCTGCGCCGCTACCGAAGGGGACGGCTAGCGAGGGGTTGCTGGGCTCGAGCGACTAACAGCCTGGCGGCCGCGCTCCCCAGAAGTTGACGCCTGAGTTTCCATGGGGCGAGGAACGTCCACAGCCTCCAGCGCTCGACTCCAAAGGATACTGCGGAGGCGGTCAGCCCTATTGCGCCTGGTCTGGCGCGAAAAACTCATGCAGAGAGGGCACGTCTCAACAACGTGGGCCTCTCCAAGGCACGCGACACACAGCGAGTGACCGTCCGTAAGGGCTAGTTTAGCCCGGCACCTCACGCAACGTTTAAATAAAGCTGTGGCCGCCATAAACTGTAGTAAACTAACAATAAATACGATAAATTTGTTTTTTTTTTAAAATATAACTAGAAACTACACTAACTAACTAACTAACTGACAATCTAAGCTAACTCTTATCTTTTTCGTTCTCTTCAAGGAAACGCCGAACGAAGAGAGGAAGCACCGCGAGGCAATCAGTCGAGCGGTCGAAGAAGAACTGAGGTAGGCGGGAACCCCGAGCATGCGCGATAGGACGGTGGGGGGAGGGGTTCCCGCCAAAAATCTAAGCTAGCTAAGGAAGTTCCCGAAGCGGGCTCGACGTCGACGCGAGCCCATATGTGTGATGCACAGAGACCACGAAGAAGAACAGAAGGTTAACTCGCTAGGACTTTCTCCATCCCACCTACTATTTATGGATGCAGATACTGCTAAAAGGACGATAGGGCAAAGGATATTAGATATCGATTTTCAAGAACAGTTGACAAAAGCTCGGGGCCCATGCTCTCCTTTCTCATTGGGCCTAACTGAGTGTACAGTACAAACCATTCCGTTGGTAACTCTGAAGCATGCTGCTTTCCTGAACTGATGTGTCAGTTGTAGCACTTCCTGGGATTAATCATTTTAAAAAGTGCAAAGGTAGTTTCCTCCCACCTGGTTTCATGTGGCTAGAAACTTTTTATATTTTTATTTCAGTTTTGTTTAACACCTGAGTCCATTGGCCACGCGGTCTGAGAATAGTACGTTCTGCTACTGAAAAGGTACTTTAACCAATGTCCATGTCTCAGATGGTGAAGGAGACCAGAGAAGGACTTCTGACGAGCATCCCGGTGTACGATCTGAGGCGAGGAAAGGCTTCCCTTCAATGTATGAATCACATTCCAAAGACGCAGAAAAGGTAGATATAAAGAGAGCCACTCATACTTATCAAGTCCTCCTTTCCCCTGAAGTGTGGAAATCATTACATTTTAAATAGAACAAAAATTGAAAGGAGTGTGAAAACGGGGTACCCCTATGGGCTCATCTAAACCTGCAGCCCTTTGGGGAGCGGGGAGGGACGATCACTACGTTTTCCACTTCTGGGACTGTGCCTCAGGGGCACACAACAGCAAGTTGTCCCAGAAGTAAAGAGGGATGTTCTGGGGTGCCTTTTTTTTTTTTTTTTTTAAAGAGGAGACATTTGCGCAATTGTGTGGGCATGATCCTGCATGAAGGAACGTGGTTTTAAAACACACACACACAACAAACTCGGAGCTGGAAGACGCCAAGCGCCATCCCCAAGATGGCAAAAATGCTCTCCCCCTTACCCCCGATGACCTCTGACTCCCCCCGCACAGCTCCGTGCCCCGCTACTTGTGGGGAAGAGGGAGGATCTCGGGAGGGAGAGCCACACTGCCCGCAGAGCTCAGGATGGTCCCAAGATGTCGTAAAAAAATGGGGAGAAAAGTCCCAGCTATCCCAGGAGAACTGAGTGCTCGTCCCTGATTCACCCCGGGAACAGCTGTGCATCATTTGGATGCACAAAGACGACCTCATGACCACCCCGGGATAAATGGCAGGTGTAGATTAAGCCTATGTCCCTTCCCCACTCATGAAACTCCTTCCCAAGGGTCCCAACCAGAGCTCCATCCAATTTGCTTTTTAAAAATGCAGATTGCTTAATTTAGTGCTTCAGCTTAAGAGGGAGTCTTTCTACAGGAAGCTTTTATTGTGAGCGGCGGATTCTTCACTCAACGATAGTTTGTGGGTGTGTTATATGACGTCTCCCATGCTCCAGGGCCTCCTCTTGCTTTGAACCCATTTTCATGTATTTGTTTCTAACAAGGAAAGATGGTTCCATCTGTGAATGGTGGCCTGAACCCCTCTTGTATTTCTTCCGTTCTGCTATGTCACAGCACCACCTGGTGGTTATATAATGGAACACAGAAAAAGCCAGAAGAAGAAAGCCAGGCTGGGGGGTGGGGGATGGGAGACACATGTAAACCAGCCAATCTCAATCCCACAGACAGTCCGGAAGCAGAAGCCTTGGTAAAGGGGCGTGTTAAAAGCTTCATGGAGGAAAACCCAGGGACCTAGTTGTGCTGATTACAGAACAGCAGCAAGAACATTCAACAACTTTTGCCAACCAAATAAAGTGATTAGGAAGCTAGAAAGCAGTACATCAGTGGCATCATCTGTGAAATGTGTTTGGAATAATAAATAAATGTACATACAGGTGCCCGAGAACAGTGCTTGTGAAATTTTCCACCTCCATGGAAATTATTTAACCTCAAATTGGCTCACTGAGGGTTGCTGCATGTTGTAAAGGATTCTGGGTGGTGTTTGAAGGCAGCAGTAGACAGACAAGCATGAGCTACTTCGTTTTTCACATTAGGTCAGGTTGCTTACCTGTAACTGTGGTTCTTCGAGTGGTCATCTGTGTAGTCACACATATGGGCTCTCTGCGCCTGCGTGGAGGCTCGCTTCGGGAATCTTCCATAGCTGATAATAATCTTTTTTGGTGGGAATCCTCCCCCACTACCCAGCGCGCCTGCACAGGAGAGTTCCCACCCATTCCCTCAGTTCTCCTGAATCCCATTGCGGGCTAGGTACCAAGGGACAAATACATATTGCTTAAAGTTAACTGTATAACCCACCCAAGAGGGGAAGGTGGGTGGGTTGTGTGACTGCACAGATGACCACTCGAAGAACCACAGTTACAGGTAAGCAACCTGTCCTTCTTCTTGTTGTTCTCTGTGCATCACACATATGGGCGATTAGCAAGCTTACTTACCATCATTGGGAGGATGGCCTTAGGTGAAAATGGAGGACAGGACTGCTCGTCCAAACGAGCAGTCTTGCCGTGCTCGGACGTCAAGCCTGTAATGCTTGACGAACGTGAAAGGTTTAGACCAGGTCGCAGCTCCGCAGATGTCCAGGACGGGAACGCCTCGTTGGAAAGCCGATGATGTTGCCACTGCTCTCGTGGAGTGACCTTTAACGGAAACAGGCATTTCCAGTTTTGCGAGTTCGTAGGCCAGTGTTATGCACTGTACCAGCCAAGATGATAATCGTTGTGTAGAAACTGGTTGGCCCTTCTTATGTTTCCCATAACACACAAATAAACGTTTTGATAGACGAAAACTTTCTCTGTGTGCTTTGTAAAAGGCTAGTGCCCGTCGTACATCCAACATGTGCAGAGTTGTCTCCAGAGGTGATGTGGGAGATGGAAAGAACGCCGGGAAAATGATGTCTTGATTAATGTGAAATGGGGAGACAATTTTAGGTAAGAAATGTAAATCCGGTCGAAGTACAACCTTATCCCTATGGAAGATAAGGAAAGGTTCGTCAGTGCGTAATGCCGACAGTTCACTTGCTCTTCTGGCCGATGTGATCGCAATCAAGAAGACGACCTTCCAAGTAAGTAACCTCAGTTCCGTAGTCGCGAGTGGTTTGAACGGCTTTTTGGTCAACACCTGTAACACAACAGAAAGACTCCAAGAGGGTGTTGGAGGCTGAATAGGAGGAGTGAGATTCAACAAGCCCCTTAAAAATGTTTTGTAATAGTATGAGGAAAAAATGGTAAAATTGTCAACATGTTCATGGTTGGCTGAAATTGCTGCCAAAAAACCTTAATCGACGATAACTTTAGACCTCTGTCAAGTAACAGTAACGAGTAAGACAGGACGTGTGTAACTGAACAGGAAGTAGGATTGACATTCTCACTGATAGCATACATTGAGAATGATTTCTATTTTTTAGCATAAGAAGTTCTAGTGGATGGTTTGAGAGCTGCAGCCAGAATTTCATTAACTCTTAGCGTTGTGGGCGTGGTGTTATTCTCCACGCTGTCAAGTGAATCGTGTCTATGTCCGGGTGACGGACACGGCCCCGGGACTGGTATAGTAGGTCTGGTATCGATGAAAGTCAGAGGTAGCAGCTGTGGGGCATGCTGAGGGGTGGTGCAAACCATCCTTGTCTGGGCCACCACGGGGTCAGCAGTATGCAATCCGTGTTGTCCGTCCTGACCTTGGCCAGAATCCTCGTAATCAAGGGGATTGGGGGAAAGACGAAGAAGCGATGTCCCTTCCAACACCGAAGAAAAGCATCGCCCTGGGACCCTTGGCCGTACCCTGCTCTGCTGCAGAACAGTGTGCATACCGTGTTGTCTTTTGTGGCAAAGAGATCCATTGTGAGTTTGCCCCATCAATCGAAGATCCACTGTAGGATGCACGGGTGGAGTTGCCACTCGTGCACAAGGGTGGCTTGACGACTCAGGGAATCTGCCAGGAGATTGTCCTTGCCTGCAATATGGATTGCGGTGACAAGAATGTTCCGGTGGATACACCATTCCAGAACATGTATGGAGAGCTTGGTTAGGGAGGCTGATTTCGTGCCTCCTTGCTTGTTGAGGTAAAACACGACAGTTGTGTTGTCCGTCACCACCTCAACATGGCCTCCTAACAATTCGGTTTTGAACGCTCTGAAGGCTTTCTGGACTGCCAGCAGTTTGAGAAAATTGATGTGGGCTGACCTCTCCTTGTGTGTCCAGATGGCTTGAACTCTTAGGGAATTGCAGTGTGCTCCCCATCCGGTTAAGGATGAGTCTGTAGTTAGGATGACTGTTGGATTTGACAGTGTGAATGGGATGCCACATAGCAAATTGGATGTGTGAGTCCACCAGTGGATGGACTTGATGATGCTTGTTGGAAGGTGTAACACTGTTCGTTTGGCATTCCCTTTGGGGTTGAAGGCTCTGGTGAACCAGAGTTGGAGGCATCTCATTCGTAAACGTGTGAATGGGACGACCATCGTCGTTGCAGCCATATGCCCCAGTAGGCGTTGAATCGTGAATGCCCTCAGTATAGGTTGTAGAGTGACTCTTGTAGCCAGAGACTTGAGAGTGAAGGCCCTGTCGAGCGGGAGGAATGCCTTTCCTTCCGAGGCATCGAGGATGGCACCAATGAATTTGATGGACCTTGCTGTGATTAAAATTGATTTCTTTAAGTTTATGATGAGACTCAAGTCCTGTAAAAGGGCGAGAACAGAGTGGGCGGTGTGTCTGAGCTCCATGTGGGAGTGTCCTACCAGGAGCCAGTGGTCGAGGTACGGATGTACCTGGATCACTCTCCTTCTGAGGTGTGCACACACCACTGCCATACACTTTGTGAAGACGCGTGGGGCGGTCGAAAGGCCGAAAGGAAGTACTCTGAATTGGAAAGCTTGGGGGCCTATCGCAAACCGTAGAAACTTTTGGCTTTTCTCGTGGATGTCGATGTGGAAGTACGCATCTTGCAGGTTGATAGAAGAGAACCATGCATCGTCTGTCAGTAAGGGCAGAATTGTGGCCAATGATGCCATACGGAATTTCTTGGGGGTGATGAAAGCATTGACATCTCTGAGATCCAAGATGGGGCGGTACCCTCCGTCGGGTTTTGGGACTGTAAAATATCGGGAATAGAAGCCCTGGTGTATGTCTGAACGAAGAACGGGTGTTATGGCTCCCTTTTCTAGGAGAGATTGGACTTCTGTCCAAAGCGGTGGTAATGGGGATCGTTAATTGAACGATCCCTATTGGAGGTAGCGTATCGAATTCAATACGATAGCCGCTCTCAATGATGGATAGGACCCTGGTGTTGGATGTAAGGTTGCTACATGCCGCAAGGAATTGTGGAAGGCGTCGGCCGAAAAGGATGTCTATTGTTAAGATTGGTTGTGGAACTAAGTCAAAGACGACGTTTGTCAACAAAGTCAGATTTCCTGCGTTGATATCGAAACTTTGAGGAGAATGGTTGTCGTTTGTTCTGCTGTGGTTGGTGTTGCTGTTGTTGTTGCTGCCTAAAGGGAGCGCGATCCTTCTGGTAGCGCGCTGAAAATGGTTGTCGATACCAACGTTGTGCTCTTGATTGATTGGGTACCATATTGATCCCCAACCTTTTTGTGGTGGCTTTGGCTTTTTGGACTGAGTCCATGGCATCATCTGTCTTAGAGTTAAACAGGCCTATGCCATCGAAAGGTAGGTTATCTATGTGATTTCTAGACTCCTGGGACAGGCCTGCAGAACGAAGCCAAGGTGTCTTCGTAAAGCTACAGTGCTGACCATGAGCTTCGTTCCACATTCAGTTTGGTGTCGAGCCGTATGAATTTCCTGTTTAGCCAGACAGATTGCCTCATTTTGAAACACTCTAGCGAGTTCATTTTGGCCCCTCGTCAGGTGATCACAAAGGGAGCCATTGTAGCCTGGTAGTTTGCTACCTTCAAGCTAAGCGAGGCAGTAGAGTACATTCTGCGGCCCATCAGGTCAAGTCGCCATCCTACTTTATCTACAGGATCCGAGTGAGGTGTTTGTGAACGGCCTTGAGAGGACTCAACTAGTTTGATTGTGGGTGCGTGAACAAAAATTCAGTTTCCTTTTCCAGGACTTTATACATATTCTCCAGTCTTTTTGATGTAGGAGCCAAGGTTGCTGGGGTTTTCCAGGATTGATGGACTGTCTGTAGAAGTGTCGGCAGAAACGGTACGGCTACTGGAGTTGTTGCCTCCGTGTGGACCGCATCGTAGACTGAGTCCGATATACGTTCAGTAGTGTGGTGTGTTTCCAAGCCCAAAGATTGAGCCATTCATTGGATGAGGTCAGAAAAGGTCCCAAGGTCTTCAGACGGTGAGGAGGGATCCTGTGAGGTGACATTGTCTTCCGGGGATGCCGTCAATGGTGCAACCAATGAGCAGGATGACATTTCCGAGTCATAGTCATCAGACGCTAATTCATACGATGGGAGTGATGTACTCCGTGGAGCTACCCCTTGGCTAGTGGGTATAAGGGCAGTTGTGATGGTGCCACGTTGGGTGGTGATGAAGGATGTCGTGTCAGTAGTGGAAGGAATGAGGGTCGCTCTTGCGAAGATTGATGATATCCAGTTTTTTCTGGTGCTACGTTAGTTGGTTGCAGTGGATGGAGAAACCTATGGGCTATCTCCTGTATGGGAGCTGGGTAATAGTAGTCCCTGCGGTGGTAGGCGTGTGGCGGTCGCTCCTCAGGATAATAGTAATGCCCTGAAGCATAGGACCTATGCGAGTTCCTATCCCAATCGGATGGAGGAGATCTGGAACGATACGAAGGGTCCCGGTAAGTATATGTGACCCGTTCCCTGGTCACCATATCTCTGTATCGATGGGGGGACTGTTGATGATCTGCCTCGGCAAACACCTGATACTCTGAGGGAGAGTCCCGTATCTCGCCTTCAGAGATAGACTGTGGAGGTCCAGGTGGGTGTTCGGTAGTCTCCACCTCAACCCAGGATGGCAAATGGGTCTCCGGAGGCTCGAATCCGACCATTGACCCCGAACGAGTCAGTGTCGATGCGGGGGCGATTCTTGGTACTGAAGGGACTCTCGATGTCGACGGAGGCCGTATCGACTCGGTATCGATCCTCGGTACCGAAGGCATTCTCGATGCCGAAGGAGTGTCTAAAGGAGCGGCATCGAGGCTCGGTGTCAGATGTCTTGACCGGGAAGGAATTCTAGGTGTCGATCGCTTCGGCGTCGAAGCAGCAGGCATATCGAGTGGCTTGTCGAAGGGTCGGTATCGAGTCTAGGCGTCGAAGTTTCGGTGGTGGGAGGAGGTGGCGGAAGAGACCTAGAGGTAGACTTGGGTCGTTCGTCGCCATGCCCTTTCTTCTTGTGTTTTTTCTTTTGGTGTCCAGTGGCGGATTTCGCGGTACTTGTCTTCTTTGACAAGTGCTTCTCCACCGTGGTCGCCAGAGATTTTCTCGATGCTTTGGGTATATCTCTATGGGCTTTGGCTCCACCTCCATGAGAAAGGACGACAAGGTCCTGAATCGAGGTAGCCGGCTCCGTCGCCATGCTGAGTGAGGCCGCTGCCGCCAGGGCCTTTTTCCAAAGCTCTGCTCTAAGTTTAACAGCGTGGTGCTTTCTGGTCTGCTTGGAAAAGGCCTGGCAATATGAACACGAAGCCACCTTATGTCCCTCTCCAAGACAAAGAAGGCAAGTATTGTGGCCGCTGGATGATTGTGGCCGTCAGATGGCGGCAACTTACCCCCACAACGGGAGCACTTTCTAAAAGACGCTCTGAGGGCCATAAGAAGACATGTCCAAACAGAAGTAAAAAAACCCAAGTTTTGAAGAAAAAGCTATATAGTAGTAGTCCGAAGACGAAGATGTTCCTGAACGACACAGCCGCGATGGCGGTCGAAGAAGAACTGAGGGAATGGGTGGGAACCCTCCTGCGCAGGCGCGCTGGGTAGTGGGGGAGGGTTCCCGCCAAAAAAGATTATCAGCTATGGAAGATTCCCAAAGCCAGCCTCCGCGCAGGCGCAGAGAGCCCATATGTGTGATGCACAGAGACCATGAAGAAGAACCCAAGGTTCACCAATAAGAGGCAGAGGCAAAAGAGCATTCAGGAGGTAGATCAAGATTCTTTTGGATTATGAAGCCATTGAGCTGGGACAGCTGTGGTTCCCTTCCTTCCATTGACATTAATGAGATGGAAACAATGTAAGAAAGAAGAAAACAAATGAGAAAAGCAAAGAGACTAGTAACACACACACCACACACCCTCCTGCTCTTCTTTCATGATTTCCTGGAGACTCCAACAAGGGAGCTCTCCATCCTTACAGTATATTTTGTAGAAACACATTTTAAGAAAACACTGGCTCTTTGAAGGGCAGGATATTGACCAAAAGTTGAAAGTGCCTGGCACATGCTCTGGTTCTACATTTGCAACAAATAGTTCCCCTTGTGTTATCAGTCATGCTGCTATATTCAAGATGTGTGTCAGAGAAAAGTATTGGGCAGACCCTGTATTTGGTAAGGATATGGAACAGCGTTCCCCCATCCTGCTACCATCCAGATGTTTGAGATGATAAGTCCCAGCATTCCTGACCATGGGACATACTGACTTGCAATGATGGGAGTTGTAGTCCAACACCTTTGGAGGGCACCAGGTTGGGGAAGGGCTACTCTAAATAAAAAAAGAGAAGTAGTTGGCCCTAAGTTGTTCGTCATCAGTTTTCCAGAACCCCACAGTCACCTCTGCATATCATAGTCTCCATCCTGTTCTCATGGTTTATCTGCTTTGGGAGAATGAGAATTTCACTTGCACTTTCTGCCTCCTTAGGGAGGATGTGGCGTTAAGGCTTGGGAGCCTTAACTCCCAATTTCCCTGCTTTTTGGTGCTTGGTTGGAAACTGTAGAGCCTTAACGTTGGTTTTGTAAACCGTAAGGTTTTTTGTTTAATGATAACAGTTACAGACGATAGGGGACTTTCACCGCAACAAAACCAACTGAATAAACAACTAAGCCTGCACGAAACAAAGAAAATGAAACTTCCTGCGTCAGCATTTGGGTGAGTTATCTCACTTTCTGTGTAAGAAAGAATATAAAAAGATTAAACAAGAACTTTGAAGGGAATTACAGATGTATATCTTTGGATGAAGGATTTACATATGAATCAAAAAGGATTTTTTTTTCTCTACCTCTGCAAGACGAAAGTGTAATTGAGGTTTGGAGATAAAGAATTGCCTCTTCCACTCCAACAGCAACAGGAGTGCCAGTTAAGGTGGCCATAGAGATATAAGGTCATAGAGATATAACAGTTTTTGTAATGGGAAATTCTAGAAAAAAACACACAAATGACTTTGTTGGAAAAATGGCCGGGATAGAACAAGTACAAATACAAATGCTAAAGTTTTCTCAACAAATCTGTAACAAATTGGATCAGATTGCAGCTAAATGGGAAATTAATCCTGGAACTAAAAAGACACTATTGGGAAAAACTATGGAGGAAGAAACCAAAGTAATAGAACGAGAAAAGATTCAAGAAGGAAAAAAAATGGACATTGCTACAATACAAATGATCAATGACGTCAAAGGCGTTGCGGAAACTAAAGGCAAAGGGGAAGATGGGGGAGACGATCACTTTGAAAGAAAGCTGCAAAGGACTACCGAGTGAAAAGGAAGCTTTTGTGTCACTGACAGCAAGCGGGAAGCAAAGGATCCTTAGACGAGAGGGGGGGGGCTTTGCATTCAAAAGGATGAAAAAAGCAAAGCAGCAGAAGAGGATTCTTCGATGGGGTAGACGGGAGGGTTTGAGCCTCACTGTCAAGAAAAGGAGATGTAAGTGGAGTTCGGTGAGAAAACCAAAAGAAATGGCTGAACTCCCTTTTGAGACTGGCTAAGACATATAATTATGCCTCGTGACTCGGCTGGATAAATGAAGAAGGACATTTGATTATGGACTGGAGATTCGCAAAAAAAAAAGAGAGAGAAAAAAAGAGAAAGGAAAAGAAGGGATTGAAGCTGGAATATCTTTCTTGTTTGGCTTTAAGGGATGTTTAGCTGGAGAGAAATTGTGGAAGCTTAAATGTATATATATAACAACAGAATAAGCTTAATGATACTTTAAAAAAAGATGATTGGATGATGGAGATATGGGAACAGGGAGAGAGGGGAGGGGGTTGGGGGAAAATTAATTATGCTAATAATGAAAGAAAAGTTAATATCTATGTGTAAATCTTTTATAAACTGAGTGGTCTATCTGTGAATTCAACCGATAAGAAAAGTCCTACTTAAAAGAAAGAGGAGAAAATGATGCAAAAACTTTTTAGCAGGGTGGGGGATTTTTGCTAATTGCTTTTGTGCAGGAGAAAATAGGGTTATACATCTTTGTGGTGGAGAAAATTGGAAGCCTATCTTAATATTGTATGTTTTTGTTCGTTTTTCATGTTTGTTTGTTTGTTTTTAAGTCTATTAGAGTTCAGAAACAATAAAAATTTAAATCCAAAAAAAAAGAAAAAAAGAAGCGTGCCTGCGATAGGTTCACGTCTAAAGTGAAGTCTCGGATGTTACAGGGCTGTTTTTTAAGGGCGGCCATGTCCTTGGTTTGCTGCCATACCTTCTTCCGAGAGGCTTCTCGGAAGAAGGTATGGCAGCAAACTTCTCATGTTGCGTGGCGCAGTGAGCAGGACCCATCCTATTCCTGCTACTGACTTCTGCCTGCCTTTCTTCCCCACCCCCAATGTCTGCAAGCGCTTCATTACAGCATCAGGAGTGAATCTCCCACAATCTACCAACTCAGATTCCCGTGACACTGGGGGAGTCACCCAGTTCACCAATGTGAGCCGCTGGCACCAGGCACCCATGCCCGGTCCACCAGCTCTGACCAATAACTTGCTCAGTAGACGTTTTTCCCCCACCAGGGCATTGCCACTGAAATCCTGCATCGACTACGCCAATTTGTTGTGCTAATTAATTCAGGTCCAGATTTCTGAGGCAATTACAACACAAGTGGTTAAAAGTCTAAAGCTTTTACTATCTATCCAGTAGACTAAAGATAAATACATAGATATAAGATTAAAAGCAGAGCAAGACAAGATCTTATACTTCCCCATTCAGTTACTTGGAACTCCGAGAGTCAACAGGGCAACTCCGGCTGCTGGTCAATCACATCTGTGGCACTCTGTACTGCACGTCAGGTTGGTAGCGAAGTTCTGATTCACAGACACTAGGGGCTCGTATTTATAGTCTTTCCTAACCTCTACCAGGACATTACATCAGCCTGTTCCCACCTCTTGTCAGAACATTCTCATGAGAACCAAGGTCTTATCGAATTGTTTCTCATGAGAAAATATTCTGGGAAGCATGCCAGGAAAGCCACCTGCAAATAGGCAATGTTATTTTCCAGGCTTCAAGGAATTACATCAGTTTTAACCCAATACTTGCCTTATATAGCACAGACAACTTATTATGTACTGTATAGAAATCATATTGAGATCAGGTGTTCTCATAGGATTTCAAGCATTTGGATTGGGATGCTGTACATCACACCTGATCTCCTCAAGATAACAAAGGTCTTCCGGATTTTCCTCTACAGTAAGTAGAATTTCTTATCAGTTCTGATTTCTGGTTTGACTATATCCAGCGCATTTTGAGGGGTCCCGTCCTCCTCAGTAAAGACAGGGTTATCCTTAAGAGATTACAGGCATGGCAGGTTAAAATGCTTCAGCTTAACTTGGAGGGAGGGAGGAGGGGGGCATCTCCACAACCCCAGCCATTGCCATTTGGCAAGAAACAACTAAGAACAAATGAATCCATTCACAGCCTCACAGAAAAAATGGCCTAAACAGTCTGGAACACAGATCAGGATGAAGAGTAAGAAACACTTCATCACAGACACCTCCCTCACATGTTTTTTCTGCCTCAGGAACTTTTAGAGCTGTTGAACTATAGCTTTTCACAATGAGGTGGGACTGCCTTAAGTTTTGATATTAAGAGAGTGGTACCAAACGTACCACTGAATGCCACATAAAATCCAACAAAACCCATCCCCACAGCAAGAGCCTATTCCAGTGGTAGGTGATGTGGAAGCTGCAGATACCAGATACCAAAGCCTTCTTCATTTTGTTCCTGTAAGATATCCTTGGTGTTCTACAGCAGATCATCCAGAATTCCTAGTCAATAAATTATATATTTAGCCTATCCCTGTTGTAGTGTATATGAGCCAGATCACCCAAGTGAGGCTGTATTCATTGGTCAAAATTTCTTATGCAAATTTATGCATCTGATCAGTCTTTTCCTGGCCCCATGCACACGTGCAGCAAATCCAGGAAAGCTGGGAACCGGGGGAGATCAATGACATGTAGCAGGAAACAAATGAGAACATATGAATCCATAGAGAGCCTTGCAAATGAAATGGCCTAAACTCAGTCTGGGAACACAGGTCAGGAGGAGCCAGCAAGCCCCATTTCTTATATTCTCCTCACTCTGTTCGGGGCTGTCAAATTAAAGAAAGCCATTTGTTGCAACAAGAGAACCAGGGTGAATCTGGGAGAAGGAAGCAGCCAAAAAGCTGGAGCTGCTCAGGAGGCATCCAAGGCTGGTCACAGGTGCTGGCGCTTTGTGCATGCTGCAAGGGAAGCAAAATATGGCCCATGACTGAGGAGGAGGGACAGGTGGCACCAGCACTGCTTCCCAAGAAGAGATGGTTTTCCCTCGGTAGAGGAAGAAAAGCAGTTGTGGTTGAAGAAGGGCCCAAGGAAAAAAACCCTCTGGGAAATGTCAGGTCATGGGGTGGGGGGGATAGTGATCGGTGAGGGGGATCTTCACCACCGGGGCTGACAGCTGTCTGGAGCAAACTAGCGAGTGCTGGCTCCAAGGTTCTAAGGGAACTGGGGCCCTCCCTCGGTGAGTCCTGCTAATTATGCCAATATGGTCCCTGTGTCTCTTCCCAAGACAGAGTCAAGATCCTCCAATCAAGTGGATCTCATCCCCTCTTCATGTAGTCTGAACATCAGCTGTGAGGAGGTCTCCTCCTCCATTTATAGCGCAGACGTATCCAGTGTGGATGAAAAGGGTAAGAAACACTTCTGCACAGACGAACTGTTAGAGCTGTTGAACTATAGCTTTTCACAATGAGGTGCAGTTGCTTTAAGTTTTGATATTAAGAGAGTGGTACTAAACGTACCACTGAATGCCACATAAAATCCAACAAAATCCATCCCCACGGCAAGAGCCTATTCCAGTGGTAGGCCATGTGGAGGCCGCGGGCACCAATGCGCCGCAATCCACCCGATTATCCAAAGCCTTCTTCATTTTGTTCCTGTAAGATGTACTTGGTGATCTACAGCAGATTACCCAGAATTCCTAGTCAATAAACTATATATTCAGCCTACCCCTGTTGTAGTGTATATGAGCCAGATCACCCAAGTGAGGCTGTATTCATTGGTCAAAATTTCTTATGCAAATTTATGCATCTGATCAGTCTTTTCCTGGCCCCGTGCACACGTGCAGCAAATCCAGGAAAGCTGGGAACCGAGGGAGATCAATGACATGTAGCAGGAAACAAATGAGAACATATGAATCCATAGAGAGCCTTGCAAATGAAATGGCCTAAACTCAGTCTGGGAACACAGGTCAGGAGGAGCCAGCAAGCCCCATTTCTTATATTCTCCTCACTCTGTTCGGGGCTGTCAAATTAAAGAAAGCCATTTGTTGCAACAAGAGAACCAGGGTGAATCTGGGAGAAGGAAGCAGCCAAAAAGCTGGAGCTGCTCAGGAGGTATCCAAGGCTGGTCACAGGTGCTGGCGCTTTGTGCATGCTGCAAGGGAAGCAAAATACGGCCCATGACTGAGGAGGAGGGACAGGTGGCACCAGCACTGCTTCCCAAGAAGAGATGGTTTTCCCTCGGTAGAGGGAGAAAAGCAGTTGTGGTTTATTTATTTATTGCATTTTTATACCACCCTATAGCCGAAGCTCTCTGGGCGGTTCACAAAAATTAAAACCATAAAATCATTTTAAAAATATAAAACAAGCCACAATCCAAAAACAACAAATAACATACAATCTAAAAACACAACCAGAATAAAACCAGAATAAAACCAGCAGCAGGAATTAATACAGATTAAAATACAAATTTAAAACTGCAAGGATTAAAATTGAGTTAATTTAGCTGTTAAAATACTGGGAGAATAAAAAGGTCTTCACCTGGCGACAAAAAGAGTACAAAGTAGGCGCCAGGCGAACCTCTCTGGGGAGCTCATTCCACAGCCGGGGTGCCACAGCGGAGAAAGCCCTCCTCCTAGTGGCCACCTGCCTCACTTCCTTTGGCAGGGGCTCACGGAGAAGGACCCTTGTAGATGATCTTAGGGTCCGGGCAGGTACATATGGGAGGAGGCGTTCCTTTAGATAACCTGGCCCCAAGCCGTTTAGGGCTTTAAATGTTAGTACCAGCACTTTGAATTGGGCCCGGACCTGGATCGGCAGCCAGTGAAGTTGGAAAAGGACTGGCGTAATATGGTCTCGTTGGCCAGTCCCCGTTAACAATCTGGCTGCCCTGTTTTGTACCAGCTGAAGTTTCCGGACCGTTTTCAAAGGCAGCCCCACGTATAACGCATTGCAGTAATCCAAACGAGAGGTTATGAGAGCATGGATAACTGTAGCTAGGTTATCTCTGTCCAGATAAGGGCGCAGTTGGTATATCAGCCTAAGCTGGTAAAAGGTGCTCTTTGCCACCGAGTTCAGCTGTGCCTCAAGCGACAATTCTGGATACAAGAGCACCCTCAAACTACGGACCCGATCCTTTAGGGGGAGTGCAACCCCCTCCAGAACAGGGTGAACATCACCTCACCGGACAGATGAACCACCCGCTAACAGTACCTCCGTCTTGTCTGGATTGAGTCTCAGTTTGTTAGCCCTCATCCAGTCCATTACCGTGCCCAGGCACTGATTCAGAACAGCCACTGCCTCACCTGGGTTTGTTGAAAAGGAGAGGTAGAGCTGGGTGTCATCCACATATTGGTGACATCTCAGCCCACATCTCCGGATAACCTCTCCCAGTGGCTTCATGTATATGTTAAATAGCATAGGGGATAAAATAGAGCCCTGTGGAACCCCATGGCTTAAATGCCACGGCACAGAGCAATAATCTCCCAGCACCACCTTCTGAAAACGGCCATCCAAGTAGGAGCGGAACCACTGCAGCGCAGTGCCTCCAACTCCCAGCCCAGACAACCTATCCAGAAGGATACCATGGTCGATGGTATCGAAAGCCACTGAGAGGTCCAAGAGAACCAACAGGGTCGCACTCCCCGTCCCTCTCCTGGCAAAGGTCATCCCACAGGGCGACCAAGGCAGTTTCTGTTCCAAAACCAGGCCTGAAACCCGATTGAAATGGATCTAGATAATCCGTTTCATTCAAGAGTGTCTGGAGTTGTCCTGCAACCACCCGCTCGAGCACCTTGCCCAGGAAAGGAATGTTCGCCACCTGCCTATAGTTGTTCACATCTTCCAGGTCCAGGTTAGGCTTTTTCAGGAGTGGTCTGATTACCGCCTCTTTTAACGAGGCCGGCACCACTCCCTCTCTCAAGGAGGCATTTACAACCTCCTGGACCCAGCCGGCGGTCCCATCCTTATTTGATGTAATTAGCCACGACGGGCAAGGGTCAAGCACACAAGTGGTCAACCGGACTTGGCCAAGCACCTTGTCCACATCCTCAGGCCTCAGTAAATGAAACTCATCCAATAAAACTGGACCAGAAGGTGCTCTGAACGCCTCTACTAGTGGAGCTGCATTAAGCGTGGTGTCCAATTCAAGACGAATCTGAGCAACTTTATCTTCGAAGTGCCGTGCAAACTCGTCACAGCGTGCTACCGAGGGTTCCACCATCTCTCGCCCTGGCCCAGAGTGTAGCAGGCCACGAACCACCCGGAAAAGCTCCGCCGGACGACACTGTGAAGATGCAATGCTGATGGAGAAGAACTGTCTCTTCGCCACCCTCACCGCCACAGAGTAGGCTCGATAATGAGCTCTAGCCCGTGTCCGATCAGACTCAGCACGAGTTTTCCTCCACCTGCGTTCTAGCCGTCTCCCCTTTTGCTTCATTGCCCTCAGCTTAGGTGTAAACCAAGGAGCTGTCCGAGCTCTGCTCAGAGGGAGAGGGCGCTTGGGTGCGATCGTGTCAACCGCCCGGGTCATCTCTGCATTCCACAGCGCGACCTGGGCTTCAACAGGAGCACCGGCCATATCAGCAGGAAAATCCCTCAGAGCCTTCTTGAATCCATTGGAGTCCATTAGCCTCCGGGGGCGGACCATTTTAATAGGCCCCCCACCCTTGCAGAGGGGAAAGGATGCCGAAAGTCTAAACCTCAATAGGAAGTGATCCGACCATGACAAGGGGGTAGATGTTAGTTCCCTCACTTTCAGATCACCATCCTCCTGTCCACCCGAGAAAACCAGGTCAAGAGTGTGTCCTTTTACATGCGTTGGGCTGATGACATGTTGAGACAGCCCCATGGTTGTCATGGCAGCCATGAAGTCCTGAGCTGCTCCGGATGCAGGAGTCTCCGCATGGAAGGACCACCATCCTGGGGGTCCTCAACACCAGGTCCGAGACAACCTCCGTCAGCTCAGGCAGGGAGACTGTTGGGCAGCGGGGTGGGCGGTACACCAGCAGAATCCCTAATCTGTCTCGGGTACCCAACACAAAGTACAGACACTCAAGACCAGCACTCGAACGAACAGGAAGCCTAGAGAGGGAGATCGTATTTCTATAGACCACGGCAACCCCCCCTCCCCGGCCCTGAAGTCGGTGCTGGTGCTGCACCGAGTACCCAGGGGGGCAAAGCTGAGTGAAAGTAACCCCTCCCAGTTCACCCACCCAGGTCTCAGTGATACATACCAGGTCAGCCCCCTCATCCACAATCAAATCATGGATGAGGGAGATTTTATTTTGGACTGACCTGGCATTCAGCAGCAGCAGCAGCACCAACCCCGAGGGCAAGCTGGTAAGGCCACCAGGAACTACCCGGTTGGGGGAAGAAGCAGAAAAGGGGATAGTTGTAAGGCAACTACCCTCTCTTCTCCTCATCTGGCCTTGTTTCTCCCCCAACACCATACCTCCCCCTACCTGTGACCACAGTTATGCGGGCACCCCCTTGCCCCCTTGAGCTACCCAGGCACATATTCAAAATATACAAATATACAAAATATACAAATTAAACAATAGTTTAAAACTTCAACTTGCTGCTGGTTGCTGGTTTCAACAGGCACAGGCAGTAGGATGACTCCTCTGTGCGACGCTAAGTGCGATGCTAAGTGCAGCGCGTCGCTGAGGTGTGCTGCCGAGGCGCTGCCTCTGGCACGCTTCCCTTAAATAGTACCTTTACAGAAGAGGCCGATGTCTGAAGTTCATCCAACTGTAACTGCAACTCTACCTTTGCAGTGTTTGCTGCTGTTAGTTTCTCATTCAGACGTTTAACATCCTCATTTAAGTGCTCCAGCTCTTGGGCTCTTCTTTCACTTGTTCGGACCAATTCTCTTTTCTCCGCTTTCAATTCTTCTTTTGCTCTAGTTAGCTGACTCTGTACGGGCTGCACCTGCCCAGCGCGGCAGCCTGGCCAGCCTCCCCGGAGGCAAGCGGCGCGCACCCGGAGCAAGGCCCCCCCTGGAGAGACCCAGCCTTCTCCAGTGGCGCTGCTGCTGCTGCTGCCGCCGTCCATCCGTCCCCAATGGCACCCCCTCCCTTTTCCCTTCCTCGCTCTCTCGCTCAAGGAAAAAAACCCTCTGGGAAATGTCAGGTCATGGGCTGGGGGGGATAGTGATCGGTGAGGGGGATCTTCACCACCGGGGCTGACAGCTGTCTGGAGCAAACTAGCGAGTGCTGGCTCCAAGGTTCTAAGGGAACTGGGGCCCTCCCTCGGTGAGTCCTGCTAATTATGCCAATATGGTCCCTGTGTCTCTTCCCAAGACAGAGTCAAGATCCTCCAATCAAGTGGATCTCATCCCCTCTTCATGTAGTCTGAACATCAGCTGTGAGGAGGTCTCCTCCTCCATTTATAGCGCAGACGTATCCAGTGTGGATGAAAAGGGTAAGAAACACTTCTGCACAGACGAACTGTTAGAGCTGTTGAACTATAGCTTTTCACAATGAGGTGCAGTTGTTTTAAGTTTTGATATTAAGAGAGTGGTACTAAACGTACCACTGAATGCCACATAAAATCCAACAAAACCCATCCCCACGGCAAGAGCCTATTCCAGTGGTAGGCCATGTGGAGGCCGCGGGCACCAATGCGCCGCAATCCACCCGATTATCCAAAGCCTTCTTCATTTTGTTCCTGTAAGATGTACTTGGTGATCTACAGCAGATTACCCAGAATTCCTAGTCAATAAACTATATATTCAGCCTATCCCTGTTGTAGTGTATATGAGCCAGATCACCCAAGTGAGGCTGTATTCATTGGTCAAAATTTCTTATGCAAATTTATGCATCTGATCAGTATTTTCCTGGCCCCGTGCACATGTGCAGCAAATCCAGGAAAGCTGGGAAACGGGGGAGATCAATGACATGTAGCAGGAAAAAAAATGAGAACATATGAATCCATAGAGAGCCTTGCAAATGAAATGGCCTAAACTCAGTCTGGGAACACAGGTCAGGAGGAGCCAGCAAGCCCCATTTCTTATATTCTCCTCACTCTGTTCGGGGCTGTCAAATTAAAGAAAGCCATTTGTTGCAACAAGAGAACCAGGGTGAATCTGGGAGAAGGAAGCAGCCAAAAAGCTGGAGCTGCTCAGGAGGCATCCAAGGCTGGTCACAGGTGCTGGCGCTTTGTGCATGCTGCAAGGGAAGCAAAATATGGCCCATGACTGAGGAGGAGGGACAGGTGGCACCAGCACTGCTTCCCAAGAAGAGATGGTTTTCCCTCGGTAGAGGAAGAAAAGCAGTTGTGGTTGAAGAAGGACCCAAGGAAAAAAACCCTCTGGGAAATGTCAGGTCATGGGGTGGGGGGGATAGTGATCGGTGAGGGGGATCGTCACCACCGGGGCTGACAGCTGTCTGGAGCAAACTAGCGAGTGCTGGCTCCAAGGTTCTAAGGGAACTGGGGCCCTCCCTCGGTGAGTCCTGCTAATTATGCCAATATGGTCCCTGTGTCTCTTCCCAAGACAGAGTCAAGATCCTCCAATCAAGTGGATCTCATCCCCTCTTCATGTAGTCTGAACATCAGCTGTGAGGAGGTCTCCTCCTCCATTTATAGCGCAGACGTATCCAGTGTGGATGAAAAGGGTAAGAAACACTTCTGCACAGACGAACTGTTAGAGCTGTTGAACTATAGCTTTTCACAATGAGGTGCAGTTGCTTTAAGTTTTGATATTAAGAGAGTGGTACTAAACGTACCACTGAATGCCACATAAAATCCAACAAAATCCATCCCCACGGCAAGAGCCTATTCCAGTGGTAGGCCATGTGGAGGCCGCGGGCACCAATGCGCCGCAATCCACCCGATTATCCAAAGCCTTCTTCATTTTGTTCCTGTAAGATGTACTTGGTGATCTACAGCAGATTACCCAGAATTCCTAGTCAATAAACTATATATTCAGCCTACCCCTGTTGTAGTGTATATGAGCCAGATCACCCAAGTGAGGCTGTATTCATTGGTCAAAATTTCTTATGCAAATTTATGCATCTGATCAGTCTTTTCCTGGCCCCGTGCACACGTGCAGCAAATCCAGGAAAGCTGGGAACCGAGGGAGATCAATGACATGTAGCAGGAAACAAATGAGAACATATGAATCCATAGAGAGCCTTGCAAATGAAATGGCCTAAACTCAGTCTGGGAACACAGGTCAGGAGGAGCCAGCAAGCCCCATTTCTTATATTCTCCTCACTCTGTTCGGGGCTGTCAAATTAAAGAAAGCCATTTGTTGCAACAAGAGAACCAGGGTGAATCTGGGAGAAGGAAGCAGCCAAAAAGCTGGAGCTGCTCAGGAGGTATCCAAGGCTGGTCACAGGTGCTGGCGCTTTGTGCATGCTGCAAGGGAAGCAAAATACGGCCCATGACTGAGGAGGAGGGACAGGTGGCACCAGCACTGCTTCCCAAGAAGAGATGGTTTTCCCTCGGTAGAGGGAGAAAAGCAGTTGTGGTTTATTTATTTATTGCATTTTTATACCACCCTATAGCCGAAGCTCTCTGGGCGGTTCACAAAAATTAAAACCATAAAATCATTTTAAAAATATAAAACAAGCCACAATCCAAAAACAACAAATAACATACAATCTAAAAACACAACCAGAATAAAACCAGAATAAAACCAGCAGCAGGAATTAATACAGATTAAAATACAAATTTAAAACTGCAAGGATTAAAATTGAGTTAATTTAGCTGTTAAAATACTGGGAGAATAAAAAGGTCTTCACCTGGCGACAAAAAGAGTACAAAGTAGGCGCCAGGCGAACCTCTCTGGGGAGCTCATTCCACAGCCGGGGTGCCACAGCGGAGAAAGCCCTCCTCCTAGTGGCCACCTGCCTCACTTCCTTTGGCAGGGGCTCACGGAGAAGGACCCTTGTAGATGATCTTAGGGTCCGGGCAGGTACATATGGGAGGAGGCGTTCCTTTAGATAACCTGGCCCCAAGCCGTTTAGGGCTTTAAATGTTAGTACCAGCACTTTGAATTGGGCCCGGACCTGGATCGGCAGCCAGTGAAGTTGGAAAAGGACTGGCGTAATATGGTCTCGTTGGCCAGTCCCCGTTAACAATCTGGCTGCCCTGTTTTGTACCAGCTGAAGTTTCCGGACCGTTTTCAAAGGCAGCCCCACGTATAACGCATTGCAGTAATCCAAACGAGAGGTTATGAGAGCATGGATAACTGTAGCTAGGTTATCTCTGTCCAGATAAGGGCGCAGTTGGTATATCAGCCTAAGCTGGTAAAAGGTGCTCTTTGCCACCGAGTTCAGCTGTGCCTCAAGCGACAATTCTGGATACAAGAGCACCCTCAAACTACGGACCCGATCCTTTAGGGGGAGTGCAACCCCCTCCAGAACAGGGTGAACATCACCTCACCGGACAGATGAACCACCCGCTAACAGTACCTCCGTCTTGTCTGGATTGAGTCTCAGTTTGTTAGCCCTCATCCAGTCCATTACCGTGCCCAGGCACTGATTCAGAACAGCCACTGCCTCACCTGGGTTTGTTGAAAAGGAGAGGTAGAGCTGGGTGTCATCCACATATTGGTGACATCTCAGCCCACATCTCCGGATAACCTCTCCCAGTGGCTTCATGTATATGTTAAATAGCATAGGGGATAAAATAGAGCCCTGTGGAACCCCATGGCTTAAATGCCACGGCACAGAGCAATAATCTCCCAGCACCACCTTCTGAAAACGGCCATCCAAGTAGGAGCGGAACCACTGCAGCGCAGTGCCTCCAACTCCCAGCCCAGACAACCTATCCAGAAGGATACCATGGTCGATGGTATCGAAAGCCACTGAGAGGTCCAAGAGAACCAACAGGGTCGCACTCCCCGTCCCTCTCCTGGCAAAGGTCATCCCACAGGGCGACCAAGGCAGTTTCTGTTCCAAAACCAGGCCTGAAACCCGATTGAAATGGATCTAGATAATCCGTTTCATTCAAGAGTGTCTGGAGTTGTCCTGCAACCACCCGCTCGAGCACCTTGCCCAGGAAAGGAATGTTCGCCACCTGCCTATAGTTGTTCACATCTTCCAGGTCCAGGTTAGGCTTTTTCAGGAGTGGTCTGATTACCGCCTCTTTTAACGAGGCCGGCACCACTCCCTCTCTCAAGGAGGCATTTACAACCTCCTGGACCCAGCCGGCGGTCCCATCCTTATTTGATGTAATTAGCCACGACGGGCAAGGGTCAAGCACACAAGTGGTCAACCGGACTTGGCCAAGCACCTTGTCCACATCCTCAGGCCTCAGTAAATGAAACTCATCCAATAAAACTGGACCAGAAGGTGCTCTGAACGCCTCTACTAGTGGAGCTGCAGTAAGCGTGGTGTCCAATTCAAGACGAATCTGAGCAACTTTATCTTCGAAGTGCCGTGCAAACTCGTCACAGCGTGCTACCGAGGGTTCCACCATCTCTCGCCCTGGCCCAGAGTGTAGCAGGCCACGAACCACCCGGAAAAGCTCCGCCGGACGACACTGTGAAGATGCAATGCTGATGGAGAAGAACTGTCTCTTCGCCACCCTCACCGCCACAGAGTAGGCTCGATAATGAGCTCTAGCCCGTGTCCGATCAGACTCAGCACGAGTTTTCCTCCACCTGCGTTCTAGCCGTCTCCCCTTTTGCTTCATTGCCCTCAGCTTAGGTGTAAACCAAGGAGCTGTCCGAGCTCTGCTCAGAGGGAGAGGGCGCTTGGGTGCGATCGTGTCAACCGCCCGGGTCATCTCTGCATTCCACAGCGCGACCTGGGCTTCAACAGGAGCACCGGCCATATCAGCAGGAAAATCCCTCAGAGCCTTCTTGAATCCATTGGAGTCCATTAGCCTCCGGGGGCGGACCATTTTAATAGGCCCCCCACCCTTGCAGAGGGGAAAGGATGCCGAAAGTCTAAACCTCAATAGGAAGTGATCCGACCATGACAAGGGGGTAGATGTTAGTTCCCCCACTTTCAGATCACCATCCTCCTGTCCACCCGAGAAAACCAGGTCAAGAGTGTGTCCTTTTACATGCGTTGGGCTGATGACATGTTGAGACAGCCCCATGGTTGTCATGGCAGCCATGAAGTCCTGAGCTGCTCCGGATGCAGGAGTCTCCGCATGGAAGGACCACCATCCTGGGGGTCCTCAACACCAGGTCCGAGACAACCTCCGTCAGCTCAGGCAGGGAGACTGTTGGGCAGCGGGGTGGGCGGTACACCAGCAGAATCCCTAATCTGTCTCGGGTACCCAACACAAAGTACAGACACTCAAGACCAGCACTCGAACGAACAGGAAGCCTAGAGAGGGAGATCGTATTTCTATAGACCACGGCAACCCCCCCTCCCCGGCCCTGAAGTCGGTGCTGGTGCTGCACCGAGTACCCAGGGGGGCAAAGCTGAGTGAAAGTAACCCCTCCCAGTTCACCCACCCAGGTCTCAGTGATACATACCAGGTCAGCCCCCTCATCCACAATCAAATCATGGATGAGGGAGATTTTATTTTGGACTGACCTGGCATTCAGCAGCAGCAGCAGCACCAACCCCGAGGGCAAGCTGGTAAGGCCACCAGGAACTACCCGGTTGGGGGAAGAAGCAGAAAAGGGGATAGTTGTAAGGCAACTACCCTCTCTTCTCCTCATCTGGCCTTGTTTCTCCCCCAACACCATACCTCCCCCTACCTGTGACCACAGTTATGCGGGCACCCCCTTGCCCCCTTGAGCTACCCAGGCACATATTCAAAATATACAAATATACAAAATATACAAATTAAACAATAGTTTAAAACTTCAACTTGCTGCTGGTTGCTGGTTTCAACAGGCACAGGCAGTAGGATGACTCCTCTGTGCGACGCTAAGTGCGATGCTAAGTGCAGCGCGTCGCTGAGGTGTGCTGCCGAGGCGCTGCCTCTGGCACGCTTCCCTTAAATAGTACCTTTACAGAAGAGGCCGATGTCTGAAGTTCATCCAACTGTAACTGCAACTCTACCTTTGCAGTGTTTGCTGCTGTTAGTTTCTCATTCAGACGTTTAACATCCTCATTTAAGTGCTCCAGCTCTTGGGCTCTTCTTTCACTTGTTCGGACCAATTCTCTTTTCTCCGCTTTCAATTCTTCTTTTGCTCTAGTTAGCTGACTCTGTACGGGCTGCACCTGCCCAGCGCGGCAGCCTGGCCAGCCTCCCCGGAGGCAAGCGGCGCGCACCCGGAGCAAGGCCCCCCCTGGAGAGACCCAGCCTTCTCCAGCGGCGCTGCTGCTGCTGCTGCCGCCGTCCATCCGTCCCCAATGGCACCCCCTCCCTTTTCCCTTCCTCGCTCTCTCGCTCAAGGAAAAAAACCCTCTGGGAAATGTCAGGTCATGGGCTGGGGGGGATAGTGATCGGTGAGGGGGATCTTCACCACCGGGGCTGACAGCTGTCTGGAGCAAACTAGCGAGTGCTGGCTCCAAGGTTCTAAGGGAACTGGGGCCCTCCCTCGGTGAGTCCTGCTAATTATGCCAATATGGTCCCTGTGTCTCTTCCCAAGACAGAGTCAAGATCCTCCAATCAAGTGGATCTCATCCCCTCTTCATGTAGTCTGAACATCAGCTGTGAGGAGGTCTCCTCCTCCATTTATAGCGCAGACGTATCCAGTGTGGATGAAAAGGGTAAGAAACACTTCTGCACAGACGAACTGTTAGAGCTGTTGAACTATAGCTTTTCACAATGAGGTGCAGTTGTTTTAAGTTTTGATATTAAGAGAGTGGTACTAAACGTACCACTGAATGCCACATAAAATCCAACAAAACCCATCCCCACGGCAAGAGCCTATTCCAGTGGTAGGCCATGTGGAGGCCGCGGGCACCAATGCGCCGCAATCCACCCGATTATCCAAAGCCTTCTTCATTTTGTTCCTGTAAGATGTACTTGGTGATCTACAGCAGATTACCCAGAATTCCTAGTCAATAAACTATATATTCAGCCTATCCCTGTTGTAGTGTATATGAGCCAGATCACCCAAGTGAGGCTGTATTCATTGGTCAAAATTTCTTATGCAAATTTATGCATCTGATCAGTATTTTCCTGGCCCCGTGCACATGTGCAGCAAATCCAGGAAAGCTGGGAAACGGGGGAGATCAATGACATGTAGCAGGAAAAAAAATGAGAACATATGAATCCATAGAGAGCCTTGCAAATGAAATGGCCTAAACTCAGTCTGGGAACACAGGTCAGGAGGAGCCAGCAAGCCCCATTTCTTATATTCTCCTCACTCTGTTCGGGGCTGTCAAATTAAAGAAAGCCATTTGTTGCAACAAGAGAACCAGGGTGAATCTGGGAGAAGGAAGCAGCCAAAAAGCTGGAGCTGCTCAGGAGGCATCCAAGGCTGGTCACAGGTGCTGGCGCTTTGTGCATGCTGCAAGGGAAGCAAAATATGGCCCATGACTGAGGAGGAGGGACAGGTGGCACCAGCACTGCTTCCCAAGAAGAGATGGTTTTCCCTCGGTAGAGGGAGAAAAGCAGTTGTGGTTGAAGAAGGACCCAAGGAAAAAAACCCTCTGGGAAATGTCAGGTCATGGGGTGGGGGGGATAGTGATCGGTGAGGGGGATCGTCACCACCGGGGCTGACAGCTGTCTGGAGCAAACTAGCGAGTGCTGGCTCCAAGGTTCTAAGGGAACTGGGGCCCTCCCTCGGTGAGTCCTGCTAATTATGCCAATATGGTCCCTGTGTCTCTTCCCAAGACAGAGTCAAGATCCTCCAATCAAGTGGATCTCATCCCCTCTTCATGTAGTCTGAACATCAGCTGTGAGGAGGTCTCCTCCTCCATTTATAGCGCAGACGTATCCAGTGTGGATGAAAAGGGTAAGAAACACTTCTGCACAGACGAACTGTTAGAGCTGTTGAACTATAGCTTTTCACAATGAGGTGCAGTTGCTTTAAGTTTTGATATTAAGAGAGTGGTACTAAACGTACCACTGAATGCCACATAAAATCCAACAAAATCCATCCCCACGGCAAGAGCCTATTCCAGTGGTAGGCCATGTGGAGGCCGCGGGCACCAATGCGCCGCAATCCACCCGATTATCCAAAGCCTTCTTCATTTTGTTCCTGTAAGATGTACTTGGTGATCTACAGCAGATTACCCAGAATTCCTAGTCAATAAACTATATATTCAGCCTATCCCTGTTGTAGTGTATATGAGCCAGATCACCCAAGTGAGGCTGTATTCATTGGTCAAAATTTCTTATGCAAATTTATGCATCTGATCAGTATTTTCCTGGCCCCGTGCACATGTGCAGCAAATCCAGGAAAGCTGGGAAACGGGGGAGATCAATGACATGTAGCAGGAAAAAAAATGAGAACATATGAATCCATAGAGAGCCTTGCAAATGAAATGGCCTAAACTCAGTCTGGGAACACAGGTCAGGAGGAGCCAGCAAGCCCCATTTCTTATATTCTCCTCACTCTGTTCGGGGCTGTCAAATTAAAGAAAGCCATTTGTTGCAACAAGAGAACCAGGGTGAATCTGGGAGAAGGAAGCAGCCAAAAAGCTGGAGCTGCTCAGGAGGCATCCAAGGCTGGTCACAGGTGCTGGCGCTTTGTGCATGCTGCAAGGGAAGCAAAATATGGCCCATGACTGAGGAGGAGGGACAGGTGGCACCAGCACTGCTTCCCAAGAAGAGATGGTTTTCCCTCGGTAGAGGGAGAAAAGCAGTTGTGGTTGAAGAAGGACCCAAGGAAAAAAACCCTCTGGGAAATGTCAGGTCATGGGGTGGGGGGGATAGTGATCGGTGAGGGGGATCGTCACCACCGGGGCTGACAGCTGTCTGGAGCAAACTAGCGAGTGCTGGCTCCAAGGTTCTAAGGGAACTGGGGCCCTCCCTCGGTGAGTCCTGCTAATTATGCCAATATGGTCCCTGTGTCTCTTCCCAAGACAGAGTCAAGATCCTCCAATCAAGTGGATCTCATCCCCTCTTCATGTAGTCTGAACATCAGCTGTGAGGAGGTCTCCTCCTCCATTTATAGCGCAGACGTATCCAGTGTGGATGAAAAGGGTAAGAAACACTTCTGCACAGACGAACTGTTAGAGCTGTTGAACTATAGCTTTTCACAATGAGGTGCAGTTGCTTTAAGTTTTGATATTAAGAGAGTGGTACTAAACGTACCACTGAATGCCACATAAAATCCAACAAAATCCATCCCCACGGCAAGAGCCTATTCCAGTGGTAGGCCATGTGGAGGCCGCGGGCACCAATGCGCCGCAATCCACCCGATTATCCAAAGCCTTCTTCATTTTGTTCCTGTAAGATGTACTTGGTGATCTACAGCAGATTACCCAGAATTCCTAGTCAATAAACTATATATTCAGCCTACCCCTGTTGTAGTGTATATGAGCCAGATCACCCAAGTGAGGCTGTATTCATTGGTCAAAATTTCTTATGCAAATTTATGCATCTGATCAGTCTTTTCCTGGCCCCGTGCACACGTGCAGCAAATCCAGGAAAGCTGGGAACCGAGGGAGATCAATGACATGTAGCAGGAAACAAATGAGAACATATGAATCCATAGAGAGCCTTGCAAATGAAATGGCCTAAACTCAGTCTGGGAACACAGGTCAGGAGGAGCCAGCAAGCCCCATTTCTTATATTCTCCTCACTCTGTTCGGGGCTGTCAAATTAAAGAAAGCCATTTGTTGCAACAAGAGAACCAGGGTAAATCTGGGAGAAGGAAGCAGCCAAAAAGCTGGAGCTGCTCAGGAAGCATCCAAGGCTGGTCGCAGGGAAAAAAAAACCTTCTGGGAAGCAGTGGTGGCAACAGGAGAAAAAATCAGGGGTGACATAGCAGGGGCAAAGTATATTTCTAGGTGGGTGGGCTGTGTCCCACATGTTATTATCTCCAAAAGAAAAATAATGGAAGCAGCCAAAAAGCGGGAGCTGCTCAGGAGGCATCCAAGGCTGGTCGCAGGTGCTGGTGCTTTGGGCCAAGCTGCAAGGGAAGCAAAATACGACCCATGACTGAGGAGGAGGGATGGCAGGCACCAGCACTGCTTCCCAAGAAGAGATGGTTTTCCTTCTGCCGAGGGAAAAAGCAGTCACAGTGGAAGAAGGGTCCAAAGATAAATTCGCTGTGCAATGTGCCATCATAGGTGAGGAGATGCCCAGGTCCTTTGGACGGGGCGATACTTTTGGAATGGGGGAGATCATCATCATGGGAGCGTTGGGGGCCATCTAGCCAGTGCTGGTTCCAGGTCCTCTGATCAAGTAGAGCTCGTCCCTTCTTCATCCAGCCTGGACATCAGCTGAAAGGAGGTCTCATCCTCAATACATAGTGTAGAGACATCTCCAGTGTAGATGAAGGTGGTAAGAAAAAAAGAAGCACAGGTTGTCATGGTTCTGGACCTTTTCTTTTGCAAGAACAGAACCCAGAAGGGGAAGGAAGCAGCAACCAAGTAGGGTCTGCTCTGGCTTATCTTACTGGTGGTTGCAGGTGCCAGTGTTCTAGGGCCTAATGGAAGAACAGCAAAATATGCATCATGCCTGACAAGGTAGGACGGGATGCACCAGCACAGCTTGCCAAGAGGATTTTTTTTCCTGTATAGGGAAAAATCCTGTCGCGGTGGAAGAAGAGCTCAAAGAGAACCCTCCTCTGGGATGTGCCATTGCATGTGAGGAGATGCACAGGACTTTGGGGGGATTGATAGGCATGGGGGGGATCATCATCATGGGAGCTGGCAGCTTGCTATGTCTACATGGTCTCTCTGTGTCATCCCCCAACAGAGTGAAGATCTTCCATTCAAGTGGATTTCATCCCCTTTGTCCAGCATTGACATTAGCTACGGAGAAGTCTCATCTTCTATATATAGCATTGACATCCCAGATGCGGATGAAGAGGGGAAGAAAGAAACACACACTTCAGCACAGATGCTCCCCTCCCATAATTCTGCATTAGGTCCATTCAGAGCTGCTGAATTAGGTTCAAATCCCCATTCACCACAAAGTGCAGTGGGTTGTCTTGAACCATTTCTTACCTCTTAGCCTAACCTACCTCACAGGGTTGTTGGGAAGACAAACGAGTAGGAAGAGAATCATGTACACCTCTCCATTTTTTGTATGAAGGGTGGGATAAAAATGAACACAAACGTTACTACTGCTCCAGTAACCTCTCATCACAACCATTTCTTATGTCCAATGTGGCGGTGTCATTAAGACTCCCTTCTCTTTTCTATCACAGATGGGATGTTCTGCTGGAAGATCTTGACGATGAAGAGATCTGAAACATCTTGGCATGTATTTCTTGCCTTCTCTCTCTCTCTCTCTCTCTCTCCCTTTCTTCTTTTCTTTCTGCAGCTCTGCAGCTCTCACAACCTATAACACAGTGAAGAGAAGAAGTTAGATGGAGCTTGCCAGGTCCTTATAGTCTATGTGCCATTTCATTTGTGAGGCTATATATTGTTATTGTTATTATTATTGTTATTATTATTGTTGTTAAATATTGTTGGATTGCTTTCATACTTACAAATGTTTAGGGAGGGAACAATGAACTTATGTCCAATGTGGTGGTGTCATTAAGACTCCCTTCTCCTTTCTTCCACGGATGGGATGTCCTGCTGGAAGATCTTGACTATGTAGAGATCTTAAACTCCTTTGCATGTCTTCCTTTTCCTTCTCTTTCTCTCACTTTCTGTCTGTCTGTCTGTCTGTCTTCCTTCCTTCATTTCTCTTCCTTTCCGCAGCTTTCACAACCTATAACGGAGTGAGAAGAAGATGTTAAATGGGGCTTGCCAGGTCCTCATAGTCTGCGTGCGATTTCATTTGTAAGGTTTTATATTGATGCATTAATTATTATTGTTGTTGTTTAATTAAATATGAAATGTTAAATATTGTTGGCTTTCTTTCATACTGACAAATACTTAGGAAGGGAACAATGGACTTAAGTAAACCTAGATTTAAAAAGTCTAGATATACACCAAGATATTTCAAAAGAAATAAATAAATAAAACCTTCACAATAACCACTTTAAAGGCAGAAATTGCAATAGCGCAAACTAACTGACAGAAACACACTAAACTGTATGGGCAAATAAAAGAAAGGCTTGGCCTGGTGTAATGTTCCTGGTTGTTGTTCCTTTTAACTAGGATGAGGAGGGGGCAGGTTGCAGTCACCGCAGAGACAAACAGATCGGTATTTAACATTGTTTACTTACCTTAAGAATGTTTGGTAAATAGTAACAGTAAAAAAATAATTAACAGAACTATGAACCAAAGGTGTTCAACTCTGAGTTCCCTGTGAAGAAGAGCGTTATTGCTGCTCATCCCAGTTCTCTAGTCCCTGGTTGCCTGACCCTGTGTGGAGGTGCATTCCCTGTTGAACTGCAGACCGTCTCCTCCTCCTCCTCCCTCTTTCTGCCTCTTCTTCGCCCCTCCCCCGTTCCAACTGACATGTTGCTCCCTCCTCCCTCCTTTCCATGCCTCTCCCACTTCCCACCAAACACATTCCAGGGCCCTTGGAGGCAGGCGTCACACGGTACTGGAAAAGGCTGTGATGTCACCCCAATCCTACCCCCATGGGGTGTGCATTCCACCATTGGGAGTCTCCACAGAGGCGTCTCTCTGCCCACCATCCCTTGCAGGTCCACGTTCTACCGCTTGCCTTGCAGGCGCTCTCAACGGAGCTCAGTGGAATCCCACCCCCAGGTTTCATTTATTGACCTCCGCTGGCTAGCTGGGCCTCACCTGCCCATGTTGCCCGGGACAGGAGGGTAGACATAGATGGGGCTTTGCAACTCTCACGGAGGAGCCTGGTCGTGCTGCTGCTGCTGCCTGCTGCTCCCTCTTTGCCTAAGGAAGAGGAGGCGCTGCCTGGTTAAATTGGAGAGCATCCCTACACTCCCATGTTTAATTTCACTGGCCTTCTGTTCTGTCCTGAGCCTTGCTGGAAACGAAACGGAAAGGAGAGATAGGCAGGGCAGGCACAGCACAGCACAGCAGATGAATGATGTGATGACTGGAATCGGGGGGGGGGGGGGGGGCTGCCCATGGGTGGATGCCCATGGCTGCAGCCAGACTGCTGAATGGGGCAACAATAAGGAGCACGCCATCTCCCAAGTTGCAAAAACTGCACTGGCTCCTGGCCCACACTTGGGCACAATTCCAAGTGCTGCTTATGACCCAGTAAGGCCTGGGAACTCAAGCACCACTTCTCTTGTCCCAGGCGCCTGCCTGAGTGTTGAGGAGGCCCTTCTTTCTGTCCTGCCCCAATCTGAGGCATGTTTGCCAGGGACATGAGATACCGCCTTCACAGTGGCTGTGCCCAAGCTGTAAAACTCCCTTCCTAGAGAGGCTACCTTGGGCACCTCATTGATGTCCTTCGGCCATCACACAACACTGTTTCTATTTAGACAGTTGTTTTTCATTGATTGACTAATCGTTATGTTTTAAAGTAACCCGTTGGTGTCTTTCATTTGACGGCTCATTAGACTAGCATTTTGTCACACGTTCGCTACTGCCCACTCATGTTTTTTTCCGTCCACCTCCCGCGCACCTCCTGCTCCTTCTTGCCTTTGAGAAAGCAAGCCTTGATATACCTGCTCTGTATGTAGGCCTCTGTATGTAGTTTGGTTCTTGCAAGTGAACTGCATGATGGGATTGGAATGACGGATGTGCCTGAATGTGCTGTATTGCTAAAACTGCTATATCAGCAATGCTTAATTGGAATTCCTAACTGTCAAGACCTCTTGATATAGTAGAAGAGAAATAAGGCAGCTTGATAAGGAGGACTGACCATCCAGGTCAATCTGACATGGCCAGAAAAGTAACAGGCCATCTGTTGATAAGGTATAATGAAGACATTTTCTTTGATCTATCTTTGTTTTCCTTTATAATTTTGCTAACTGCTAATTGGTTAAGGTGCTACTATGTATAAATATACCTGCTTTCAAACTGCCAGAGAAGTTCTTTGTCTGCAGGACTCTCTCCATACAGCTGTAGTATGCTCAATAAAACAGAGTTGCCTTACAACCAAAGTGGATTTTTATTTTTGACACCTGCTTCCCGTGACAAAATAGACCCATTTTGTGCCGCCATTTCCTGCAATGCGCAGGAAAAGCTGCATGAGAAAAAAACAACATCTGAATGAGCCACGTGGTCTTAGTTTACTTCTTCTTTCTTCTCTGGGAAGAAAGAGGAAGTATTCTGGGACAGGAGTGGGGGCGGAGAAGCAACGGTAGGGAACCATGATTTCCACTTGTTTGATCTGTTTTTGTTGTTCATTTGAAAAAATAGTTATTTACTTTAAAAAAAACCTTTCATTCTTGCTGTTGTTAGACGTGGTGCTGGTCACAGAGAACTGAACAATAGCTTAATAAATAAATACATGCTCACATTGAGTATTTTTCAAAGTGAGAGATGTGATACACTTGCATCCCTGCTTCAAAGAATTATGTCTTAACATTAGTGCTATAATCCTGGGGTGAGGAAATGCTAGGGTGCAGGCCACATCTCAACTGGAAAATGAGCCCTCTATGATTGATTTGCCTCTTCCAAAAGAGAAGGAGAACAGGGCAGCATTGGTCAACCCACAGTATCTGAAGCAGTAAGCCTGTGTGCATCAGTTGCTGGGGAACATGGGTGGGAGGGTGCTGTTGCACCATGTACAACTTAGTTGGTCCCTGGTCGACGGCTGGTTGGCCACTGTGAGAACAGAGTGCTGGACTAGATGGACCTTTGGTCTGATTCAGCATGGCACTTCTCATGTTCTTAGGATTGCTCTAGCAATACAGTGAGGTTTCATCAAACAATACAGACCTGCATAACGCGGGGTAGGCTGACCAGATAAAATCCAGGTCAGGGCTCACGTAACTTTAACGGTTGTAGAGAAAAGGGAATTTCAGCCAGTGTCATTTGTATGCAATTAGTTCCTGGTGAAATTCCCTCTTCATCACAACAGTTAAAGCTGCAGAGACCCTGCCTTCTTTTGTATATGGTCACTCGAGTATAGTGCCTGCACCTTTAATTGTTGTAAAGAAGAGGGAATTTCACCAGGAACTAATTGCATACAAATGACACTGGCTGAAATTCCCTTTTCTCTACAACTGTTAAAGTTACATGAGCCCTGACCTGGATTTTATCTGGTCAGCCTAACGTGGGGCATATTTGCTGGTTCTATATGCACTTCATCCTCCCTGTCTGGATTGGGGCTTGGAAGACCATAAAAACAGTGGCGCATGGAGGGTAAGTTGCAAGCAAGCAGTTTGTGACAGCACTGATTTTTGGGCACGTCAGTAAAGGCATCAGCATGCAATAGCCTTACCTCTGGTCTTAAACTGGCAGATTTTGATCATTGAACTTCCCTGTTTCAGGGTTTTTGAAAAGGAATCCTCCCTCCCACCAGATTTGTAATCTGCCTTTTTGCAAGACAACCTATATGAAACATGGGATTATAAATACTGAACTAATGGTAATCATGATTTCATTTCAAGGTGTGATTATTTCTTAACCTCTCCTGTATCTTTAAAACAACCTGGAGGTATCAGAGAGCCTGAGAGGAAAGGGGTGTTCACAAGACCAAAATGGCTGCACTTCAAGCATGCTGCAAGGGCCACATAGTTCCTCAGCCTTCCTAAACCTGTTATTGTTGTTATTATTATTATTATTATTATTAATCCCACCTTTTCCGCAATACTGGGACTCAAGGCAGCTTTACAAATTAAACATGTACAGTTAAAACATATAGAGATATAAAAAGTTTTAAATATAATTAAATATGCTGCAATATTAAAACATTTAAAAACATTTAAAACGCAAATAATAATTTTTAAAAAACCAATACATGAACAACGATAAGCAGAAGTCCAGACTACTCCCCAAAGGCCTGCTGGAACAAAAATGTTTTTGCTTGCCTCCAGAAGCACAGCAAGGAGGGAGTCAGTCTAGCTTCCCTGGGAAGGGAGTTCCAGAGCCCCGGGCAGCCACCGAGAAGGCCCTCTGCCACATTCCCACCAGGCGTGCCTGTGATGGTGGCGGGACCAAGAGAAAGGGATCCCCTTAAGATCTCAGAGGCTTTCAATATGTTTTGGACTACAACTCCCATCATCCCTCACCACCGGCTATGCTGGCTAGAGATGACGGGAGTCATAGGCCAAAAAGATCTGGAGAGCTATAGCTGACCTGTGTGGTTGAATATTTTCACAACCGTCTTAATGAGCGTGCGAAGCATGTGAAAGCACAGGACTCAAGACAATAATTTCAATATCCTGCCCAACCATATTCCTTTCAGCACTCCTACCTGTCTGCTCATCACCTTTGCTGACCCACATGACCAATCCAGACAAAGGTATCTTCTCCCCTCCCTTGACCTCTAAAACCGCTAGAGCCTCCCTTCATAGGCCACCATAACTAAGGCAACCACAACACTAATCAAGAGAGGCCTCTGGCCTACTCCTTTATAGAAAAACCTCACAGGGGTCACGCCCAGTCACATCAGAAAACGGGGAGAACAGTTTTCTTCACCACCGGCCACCCACAAGTGTGAGACACAATCCTTGCAGGTCCTTTTCCCACCACACTGGGAGGAAGAGTAGGGATTGCCTCCCCCCACACCACCGTATTTCTGCCTTGCACATGTGGGCCGCAATCGTCATGGTTCTTTTGGCCCCGTGTGGAAAGCAAACGCAGGAACTGGGGGCCCTTGTGCCTCGTTTCTGCTTTCTGAAAGGGAGTGTCATGAATTTAGAGAGGAAACTGTGTGCCTATTTTATTAGGGGCTGAAGGCGAGGGAGGAATGCGTATCAGGGTTAGTGACTCCGGTGCTTCCAGGAACCCCTCTGACACATAGGTGGACAGGACAGGTGATTTTATGGGAAAGGGAAAACAGGGAAAGGCTTCAGTCACTGAAAGGTGGCACACACCTGAGGAAAGGAGGCCAAAGTGGCCCCATTGGTCGGTCCAAGTGGAAGACTGCACCACTCTCACGGGACTGGAGCCTTCGTGTGCTGGGAGCTTTCCCAGCAGTCCAGGGGTCAGTGTTGCTCCAAACAGTGATCTTCTGCATTGCCCCTGGCATCCCACACACCCGCTCCCAGGCTGCAGCCTTTTCCCTCTCTCCCACTCCAGACCTTCCTTCCTCATCAGCACGCAACTCTCCGAGAGACACGTCCCAGATCCCAGCAGGGGCTGCTGGCAAAGGTCTTTCCAAGCAGTCCTAGGACTCCGCAGACCCCTTGCAGTGGGGTGAGCCCCTGTTCCTTCTGCTCCCTCAACCTGGGCGTTCCACACATGCCCCAAATTCCTTAGGGTCACACTACAGGAGACTTTTTTTTCTTTTTTCCTCAAAAGTAAGCCCTGCTGTATGAAAGGATGTGGAACTGGGAAGGAGAGTTGGGGTAGGATGAATAACTCAAGGCCCTGTTGACACGATCACAGGGTGATTAGCAAGCCACAGTACCTTGCTAAATACCCTGCCTGTGCTGGTGGCGTGCTGGTTGATTGAAGTTCCTCTGAAAACCCTGAAATACTGGCAGCATTCTAGCTTCGGAGTGAAACTGAGCATGCCCAACGTAACTAAGCCAGTAGTTGCTGCCATAGGATTTCACGGGCCAAAAAACTCTGAATGAATGTGTACTGCTCAGAACTCCACCAAACCAATGGAAGGCACACCTTCTCGACAAACTTGGATCAAGTACATCAGTAATTTTCACCAAATTTGAAAGAAACGTATCACATGCTACTGGCAAACTGGAGAAAAATGGGTCAATGGGTCATTATTATTATTATTTACAATATTTATATACTGCTCAATTATCTAAAACAGATCCCTGACCTGTGATAGGGTGCCCATATGACAAGAAAAACCCAGATTTGTCAGGATTTTGGGTAACAAATCCGGGAAGGGGAGGGATTATGAAATTTGACGAAAAATCTGGATTTTTCCCATCTTCACCAGCCAAAGGGCAGCTCTACTTCAATGAGAATTAACAAAAATGCTTACAGCTCCTCCATTTTTAAAGATAAAGAGAAGAAACTTGGCACCATGATAGCTTTAAAGAAGGGCTTTAGCCATGCCAAATTTGAAGCAGATCTGTTCATCCGTTGATTTTTAGGATTTTTTTTAAAGTTTGAGGTTTTAAAATATTTTTATTTTTATAAAAATGGTCATTTTTAAAGATAAAGAGATGAAAGTTGGCACCGTAATAGTTCTCGGATAGAGCTTTAGCCTTGCCAAGTTTGAAGTAAATCTGTTCATCCGCTGATTTTTAGGGATTTTTTAAAGTTTGAGGTTTTAAAATTATTATTTTTAAAAACCGCTGGAGCCATATCCTTCAAACTCAGCTTGTCTGCACTGCTGGCCTGCAATGCAGAACGTTTGAAGTGCATGTAGGAGAAAAATAGATAGATTTGTGGCTTGGGCTGGCTGGCATCTCTTAAAGACAGAGTTAGACTGAAAACACTGAACCCTAAGAGGCTGGCATGCCACACAGAGCCTTTTAAGAGCGTCGCAGAATCAAGTGTTGATGCAGGTGTAGGATGGTTGGAGGCTTTGGCTGGCATCAGTTTCAGACAGAGTTACAACTCAGAGACGGCTGTAACTTAGCCCTAAGAGGCTGGCGTGCCACACAGAACCTTTTAAGAGCATTTCAGAGTCCAGTGTTGGTGCAGATAGAGGTGGCTGGCAGCGGAGTTTTTTTAAAACAAGAGTCACCAGATGTGACCAAGCTATAAGATGGCACCCTACCCCCAGCCACAGGGTACAAGTGCACAGCCTGGCTGAACTGTTGGGACTTTGGTAGACAGAGAGGGGAGATTGTTTGAGGCTGGAAGCTGGAGTCGTCGGCTGGCTGTAATAAGGCAGAGCACGGCTAAAGGCAACCTAGATTCACCTGTAACTTGGCCCTGAGAGGCTTGCCACACAGATTGTTTTAAGAGTGCATCAGAGTTGAGCAGGTGTGCAGGAGGAGAAGAGGAGGAGGAGGTTGGCGGCAGAGTTTTTTAAAGTAAGAGTCACCAGACATGACCAAACAATAAGCAATACCCCTGGCCACAAGTGTGCGGCCCGGATGGACCATCGAGAGACTTTGGCAGAGAGAGAGAGAGAGGGAGGGAGCTTGTTGGAGGCTGGAGTCTTTGGTTTGGCTGCAATGACTTAGAGAGAAACAGAGGCAGCACAGGCAGCTCAGAGACACCTTTTGTAACTTAGCTCTATGGTGCTGTCACATGTTTGTGCAGGAAGTAGACAGGAGTTCAAAATCTGTATGTGAGAAATGGTATCAACGTGCAAGCCTTGAAAAGCTAATGTATATAAGTGAGAAGTATGAATGGGCAAAGTAGTGTCTGCCGTCCATAACACCCACCCTAACATTAGAGTAGAGAAACTTGTGACAATCATACACAAGGTTCTAAAAAAATGAAATTTAAAAATAAAAAAGCCAGGCAGCCAGCCGGCAGCAAGCCCTGTTAAAAGCAGCAGCAGTTTGCAGCGGAGTGAGAATAGAGTCAGAAAAGATATTTGAGGGAAGGGGAGAATGTATCACACAGAGTATAGCAAAAGCTTCAAAGTACAGCAAAAGCTACAAAAGTAGGAGTAAGTGAAGTTAATTTCAGATACGTTGTTCTTTATTTCAGTGATTTTAACATTAAGATGTTATGTAGAACAGATTTGTCTTAATTGTGTGCTGTCTTGGTGCTGGACATGCCTCCTGGGGCCAGACAGGTTGGTGGGCATGCTCCCTTGGGAGCCGACCATGTTGTCCTCCTTTTTGGTTTCCAAAACTTGATCAACCTATGTGAACATAGGTATAAACAGTAAAACAAAGAAGATTTAAAAAGCAAATTAAAATTGTTCATTCTAAAAACAAAGGAACCAGAACAACAGTGGCTGGTCTGTTGGGGGAAGGCTTCTTGAAACAGAATTGTTTTCAGGAGGTGCCAGAAGCAGCCTAGTTGGCACCTGTCTGATCTCCAGGGTCAGAGAGTTCCACAGAGAAGGGGTTACTACACTAAAGGCTCTTCTCCAATTTTCAGCACTTTTTAAGTTGTTGTACTTGTGGAAATGTTTCTTGGATCAGATAGACATTTTGTACAGTTGCAGACTTCAACAGCATAGTTTTATCAAAATAATGGTTATGTCTGAATTTCTGTGATCATTCATTTATAATAAAACTGTTTGTACCTTTACTAGAAGATTGGGATTTATATTTAGACTTAAAAAACATTATAAGGAGTGTGAGAACGTGGTACCACTATGTCCTGAACATCCTCCCCAAGGGCCCCAACCAGAGCTCCATCCAATTTGCTTTTTAAAAATGCAGATTGCTTAATTTAGTGCTTCAGCATAAGAGGGAGTCTTTCTACAGGAAGCTTTTATTGTGAGCTGCTGACTCCTCACTCAGAGTAGTTTGTGGGTGCTTTATATGACGTCTCCTATGCTCCAGGGCCTCTCCCTTGCTTTGCAATCTTTTTCATGTATTTGTTTCTAACAAGGAAAGATGGTTCCATCTGTGAATGGCGGCCTGACCCCTCACGTATTTCCTCAATTCTGCTATGTCACAGCACCACCTGGTGGTTATGTAGTGGAACATACAGAGAAAGCCAGAGAAAGAAAGCCCGTGGGAAAAGTCACGTGTAACCCAGCCAATCTCAATCCCACAAAGAATCCAGAAGTAGACGCCTTGGTAAAGGTGTGGGTTAACAGCTTCAGGAAGGAAAACCCCAAAACCCGATTGTGCTGATTACAGAACAGCAGCAAGAACATTCAACAACTTTTGCCAACCAAACAAAGTGTTTAGGAAGCTAGAAAGCAGTACATCAGTGGCATCATCTGTGAAATGTGTTTGGAATTATAAATCATTAAATTTACATACAGGTGCTGTACAGCTCCGCATGTGAAACTTCCCACCTCCATGGATCTATTTCAACATCAAATATGCACACTGGGCAGTTGCTACATGTTGCAAAGGATTCTGGGTGATCTTTCTTTTTGATATTGCCCTCGAGGTCATCAACCAGAGCCAGGAGCAAAATAGCATCTCTGGGTGGAACCAGACTGCCTAGAACAGGCTGCCTGTGAGCATATGCTCAGGATAGGAATTTCTTTTCAGTAGCAGAACTGAGTTCCCATCCCTTCAAACAACAATCCACTCCCAGTTTCCCCTCAAGCCATCTTAATTTTGGCAGGGACATTAATTTTTAAAACAAATCTTTTTAGGCTACAGACCTGTGGGCCTGGGCCTGGTGATGTTCAGTTCCCTCCCCTTGACATCAATGAGATGGAAACAGTGTAGGAAAGAGGAAAACAAACTAGAAAAGGAAAGGGACCATTAACTGCCCCTCCAGCCCTCCTGCCTGATTTCCTGGAGACTCCAACAAGGGAGCTTTGCATCCCTGATGGCCCTGTGAATTGTCGCTATCTCTAAACAAAGGGGAATCTAGAGCATCTTCTGATGTACCATAAACCGCTCAGGAATCTCTGGGTAGATCCTGATCTCCCCTCCCCACCCACTTCAAGGGCACTTACTCTGTTCATGCAGAGCAGGGGCTGCGCTTGTTGGGCTTCATCCATTGCCCTCACTGAATTCACTGAGTGCATCCTTCTGCTTTCACACTGCAGGCAAAGAAGGGTAGTAGCAGCCAAGACGCCTTTCAGTGGACTATCTATCTATCTATCTATCTATCCAAACAATCAGATTTAGAAGGCAGCATCTTCACAAAAAATTAAAAAGCCACAAAAAACCAGAGAGCAGAGTAAAACACTTGAACCCCTCCAAAACCCAGTCTAAACAAAAGAGTCTTAAAACCCACCTCAAGCTAGGCAAAGATGGGACCAATCTGACCTCTCCTGGAAGGAGTTCCAGAATTGGGGTGCTGCCACAGAAAAGGCCCTGTGCCGTGACTCCACTAACCTAGGCTCCCCCTAGTGGTGGACATATGGGAGGACCTCTAAAGAAGATGGTAAATTCCCATCAGGTTCATTGGGGAGGAGGTCTTTCAGGTATCCAAGCCCCAAATTGCTAAAGGCTTTACAGGTGAGAAGCAGAACCACGGGCTGAGCCTGGAAACAAATTGGAAGCTAGTGTGGTTGGTACAAAACCATCATTACACAGTCTACAACACACACACACATACACCAGCACGGAAACACCAAACTAGGGCACAATACAAAAAGAGAGTGTATTCTCAAAGTTGCCTATGAGAAACATTGTTTATTGAAAGTAATACATTTCAGAAGCAACAGCTCCTTAATCAGGGGCAACCTTGCCAAACCCACATTCTGGAAAGAGGCTAAAGCAGCTTTCAGACAATCTGGCTCTCTTTCTTACGCCCTCAGATCAACTTTCTTACAATATGATGCCCTGGCGGTATATATTCAAATGTTGAGATATTGTATCACCCCAGTCCTGGTGGGCTGAAGGCACCGCATGCCAATCTGGGCTCTCCCTCATCCACTACTGTATGTATGATCCCAGGTGCCAGCAATGAGAGGCGCCGTTCATGGCATGGCATATTGGGGGTGGGGTTACACTGTGATGCATTAGATCTCTGTCTGCATTGCCAGAAGTGACAGGACCTGTGTCCTTTGTGTACAGTATGTTGGGGGCACCATGGATATTGTGAGACAAACAGACACGAGGCTTTTCGTAGGAAGCACCTGTGCAGATCTAGCCTGAATGAAAAGAAACACACCTGTAAGAGCAAGAGGCTGGACATGGATAAAAGGCCAAACCCAAAATGACGCCACTTCAGAGTAACAATGCCCATGGCTGCTCAGTTGCTAAAGTCATTGTGACAGGCCCTCCCCTGTGACACATGACACAGCCGGTTCAGGGGCCAGATGGGCAGAAGTCCTTTCACCTGACTAGTGAATGGTATATTTTATTGCCTAGCAAGAGAGTCAGAGAGGGACAATGAGACTGTAAGTAGATTTTCTTAGCAGCTCTGATTTCTAGTTGGACCATTATCCCGCGCCTTCCGAGGGGTTCCTTCCTCCCCAGCACAGGCAGGGCTATCCTTCAGAGATTGCACACAGGACAGGTTAAAATACTTCAGTAGAACTTGGCGGGCGGTGGAAGGGGGGACATCTCCACAACTCCAGCCATTGGCATGTGGAACGAAACAACTCAGAATAAGAAATGGGCCTAAACCCAGTCAAGGCACACAGGTCAGGAGGAGCCGGCAAGCTCCGTTTCTCACCTTCTGCTCACTCTCTTCTAGGCTGTCAATATTAAATAAAGCGTTCCACTGCAAGAGGAGAGCCAGGGTGCATCCAGGAGAAGAGGACAGCAGCCCAAAAAGTGGAGCAGCTGTGGAGGCGGCCAAGGCTGGTCGCAGGTGCTGGCACTTCGGCCCTTGCTGCAGAGGAAGCAAGATACGGCCCATGACAGAGGAGGAGGGACGGGAGGCACCAGCATCGCATCCCAAGATGAGGTGGTTTTCCCTCCACAGAGGGAAAAAAGCCGCGGTGGAAGAAGGGCCCAAGGAGAAACCCCCTCTTGGATGTGCCACCATAGGTGAGGAGATGCCCAGGTCCTTGGGGGGATTGATACGTGAGGGGGGAATTTCACCATGGGGTCTGGCAGCTGTCTGGGGCAATCTAGCCAGTGCCAGCTCCAGGGTTCGGGGAGGGGGGAATGGACCCATCCCTTGGTGAGTCTTGCTCATTATGTCTCCATGTTCTCTGTGTCTCCTCCCTTGACAGAGTCAAGATCCTCCGATCAAGTGGAGCTCGTCCCCTCTTCGTCTACCCTGGACATCAGCTGCGGGGAGGTCTCCTCCTCTATATACAGCGCAGATGTCTCCAGTGCGGATGAAGAGGGTAAGAAACAAAGGAACCCTTCAGCACAGAGGGTGCTTCCCTTCCCACACAGGTTTCAACCAACCTGCAGGTTTGGAAGCAGCAGGAGTTCCCACCTCTTTGGGGAGCTTGATTGCTGGCCCCAAGCCAGTTACCCCCTCTTCCTAACCATTTCTGACCTGCTGTCATTAACCCTCCCTTCTCCTTTCTTCCTTACAGGTGATGACCTCCTGCTAGAGGATCTTGACTATTATAACATCTGAAACATCTTGGCACATCCACCTTCCTTCCTTCCTTCTCTCTCTCTCTTTCTCTTCCTTTCTTTCTTTTCCACTCTTTTTTTTTTCCTCCTTGGGGTTTCAGATTTGGCTCGTTTTCCACCGCAACAGACTTTTCCCCTCTTCAGAGGAAGAACCATTTATTTTTGGGAAGCTGTGATGGTGCATTCTGAACCACCTCCTCCGGCATGGGCCATATGTTGCTTCCTCTCCAGCAGGGCCTGCGACCAGCACTTGCATCAGCCCCACCAGCTCCACCTCGCTTGCTGGTTCCTCCTTCTCCTGGGTTCACCTTGGCTTTCCTCTTGCAATGGAAACACCTCTGCAGCTTTCATAGCCTTTAACCCTGTGGGGAGAAGATGAGAAATGAGGCTTGCCAGGTCCTCCTGATCTGCCTTCCTAGACTGAGTTTAGGCCTTTTCATTTGCAAGGCTTTATATGGACTCATTTATTGTCATCATCATCCATCATTATTATTACCACTTATTATTATTAACTATTATTAGTATTTATTAAATATTAAATGTTAAATCTTGTTTGGCTGTCTTTCATCCTTGCTGATGCGTGGGGAGGGAACAATGGACTTGACTCAACCTAGATTTTTAAAATACCAATTTACACAAAATACACACTTACACAATAGACCAGTAAAATAAACAACCTTCATAATAAACCGTTTAAAGGCATCTAAAACAATAGAGCAGAGTAACCAACATAACCAAACTTAAACCGTGTTGAGAAAATGAGAGAAAGGCTTGGCCTGGCACAGAAAAGACTGTAGTGTCGCGTCAACTATACTCCTATGGGGCAGGGATTCCCCAATTGGGAGCCACCTCAGAGAAGGCTCTCCCCCTTGTGGCAGGACAGCATCTACCCTCCAATGAGGGGACCTAGAGAAGAATCATCTTTCATTTGTTCATTGAAATAGATGAATGATCATGGTCTCTCTCTCTCTCTCATGGATTAGACAGCAACCTCTCACGGCATTTCATCACAGGCCACAACAGGCCCACTGTCTGGCTAAAAATTCAGGCAACCAGAAAGGGAAGGAGCTGAAAGAAAGGGACCTAGAGAAACATGCAAGGCCTTTAACAGCAAGGGGTAAGGGAGCAGGAGAGAGAGAAGGTCTAAGTTACAAGTTTATACCAGGCGCAGATAAATGATGCTGATTGAAAGGATGGAGTGGTGGGGGGAAAATCAACTCTTTTCCCCATTCTCATTTATTTATTGGTCTCCTTTCAGGGTTAATCGTCACATTTTAAAGATAAGATGGCCATGATAACATAATGAAATGACTGGGCGCTTGATAGAAACATAACTAAGCCACAGAAAAGCGATCTTGCGCCTGGGCTTCTGAACCTCTGGCCCATTGCTAGTGGATTAAGATTGATTTCATCTCTATGGATTCTCAGGGCGGATGGAGCCCTCAGTTCCTCCCCGGGTCAAATTCATCTGCCCTCTGCTTGTTTGTAATACATCTAAGTCTCTCCCTGGCTTCCAAGAGAGAAGCCTGAAGAGCCAGCAGACTTACTGCTCAAAATAAGCTGTCCCTGTGCCTTCTGTTATTTATGTTTCCCTAATTAAAAGTCACTTTAACATGAGACATTATCTGCTTCCTCCAGGATGTAAATTAATCATGGTGTCTATAATTCTAATTGATGCAATCCTGGAAGCCCACCGTGATGCTAATGGCCACTTAATCACAGAGTGCATAGTCACTCACAAGAGGTTATGTCGCTAGCGGTAAATATATAGCCGGGGGGGGGGGGGTGGAGAGAGAGAAAAGAGGAAATAACTCTTTGCACACAAACAGTCCCCATCAAACAGTTAACATTTAAGTCCTGAAATGCTGGCTCAGACACAACTTGTTGAAACATTATGAAAGGGAGTCGCTTACCAAAGAAAATGGAATTGGCATTTGAAAGATAAAAAACTTGCCTGGTTGTCTAGTTATTAGAGCTCTGTTAAGTGCAAGGGTGGTTTTGCTGCTGACATATATTTGCTCAGCTCAGTGTGCAGGACCACCCAAGGAGATATAATAAAAGCCACTCAATATTTGCACCCCTGTTATTAACGTATTAAGGCTGCTCAGCAAGGCAGAGATTCTGTAATATCAGGGCGATGGATGGCTATATTAAGGTTTTGGCTCTTCCGTGGCACTGGGATTTGGTTTGAAGGTCTCTTTCTCTTTTAGAGAAAATGGGAGCGCCAGCACTAAAGCTGGTTAATCCTAACCTTGAAGCAAAGCAGCCAATAAAGGAGTTCAGGAATTTACTACACATGGGGGAATAGTAGGTGGCATTGCACAGCTATTGTGCCTTAGGCACTTTGAATGTGTGGACAACTGACTGGTAAAAATCAAGGTCAGTCCAACCGCAACGGGCACCTTCTGCTACTATCACTAGAAGCTTTGGAAACTAATGTATTGTTCTGCGTAGAACAGGTGGCCATTGGGCGCTCTTGCTGCTTTCCAGAGTCACACCGCACCGAGGTTCAAACAATGCTTTTATACTCTAGATGTTACACGTCATCAGCCCTCATCCCATTGGTTTATAGCCCCAGTGACTCTCCTTAATTGAAGGGGCTAGGTGTGTTACTTCTAGCTGGCTCTCTTATACCTGCATGTCTTGTAGGCAGCCGACAAAGAAGTTGTACATTGGAAACAGCAACCAGCAATAATACAGAAGCATATAGCCAGAAAGACAGTCATTCTCACATAACAGCTTCCACTCCAATTTGCTGGGAGTCGCTTGTAAGCATATTTCCCACATACCAACCACAATCTATGGGTCGACCTGCATTTATCTATCACTGTGAGCAGAGTTTCTGATGTGGCATACCTGTAGCTCTGGTAGGGACGTTCCCAATCATCACAGTTTTTACCATATTTTTCTATTAGCAAGGGGCAGATCCAATCATAACCACTCACTTTCAAGAACCCATTACATTTCCACAAAGCAGGTTCCCTGCCCACCATCTCTCTCTCTCTCACGTGATGTTACACTCACATTTACCCACAAATTTTCTAGTTCCCGTCTGCGATATGCACATACACTCCCCTTTAGGAGTGTGGGTCAGTCTCATTCTTCTTCCAAGAATTCATCAGTTAGTAAGGCTGTCAAGTTGATGGGGTGGACCACAAAAGGTAGCCCCCCTGTGTGTGACAAAGGCGCCATTCCGCAGGCCAAATAGGTGGTGTTGGTCCATATTTTTGTGAGGTTTACAATAAGTTTCACAAACTGGTTCTCGTTCCGAGCTTCTCCAAGGGAAATCAAAACCAAAATGCCTCCCCCCGAGTGACATAGGAACCATAACAAGTTCATGGCCCTTGCTTTTGCTTGAACAACAGCTTTAGGTCCGAATCACTTTTCTTCACTGACCACTTCTGCTCTTCTGGTGCTGTGCCAGCCTGGACCACTGGTGGAGCCTTCTTTACACGAGTGCAGTGGGTCAACCTTTCCCCCTGGCTACTTTGACGGCAGAATTGGTGGTTTAAGGGACCTGATGGGGCCCCTTCCACTGCTCAGCAAGGGGCTCGTCCTTCCAAGTTCAAATTAGGACCCAATCGCCTGGTTTGAATGGGTGCGCAGGCACATCCAGGGGAAGTCTTTGGAAAGGCACCACGTACCTATGCAAGGTGGATAAAACGGACTGAAAGGCAATTACATGCTCTTGTATCACCTGACAACCCATCTCTAAATTCACATTTTCAGCTACGGTCAAACGCAGGATGCGAGGCGGCCTCCCATATACAGTTTCAAAAGGTGACAATTTAAACTTACTCCTGAGGTGCACCTGATTTGCATAAGGGCAAGAGGCAGTGCTTGTGGCCTTCCTTGTGGCAAATGCTTCCACATATCCCGTGAGCTGGTCTACGATTACTAGCAAGTATTTGTATCCAAGAGCTGGCATCAGCTCGGCAAAGTCAATTTGAAGTCTTTGAAATGGGTAGAAGGCCCATACCCTGCCACCGGTAGGCTGGGGACAAGAGTGTCCCTTTCAGTTGGTTTTCTGACAAGTGGGGCAATTTGTCACAGCTCTCTGTGTTTCAACATACAGTCCTGGTGCCACCACTTCCCGTGTCATTAAGTCCCCCAGAGCACTTCCTCCCAGGTGAGTGCTTTGGTGTAAGGCTAGTACTAGCTGGATCAACAGAGGTCTTGGCAACACTACTTTTCCTCCTGGAAGAACCCACCATCTTTCTGAAGTCTTCGTTGCTTGGCACTCTTTGGTGGCCATTTCTTCTTTTGGTGAGTAAACTGGTGTTGTCTTTTTCCACTTGACTGGTAGGAGATTCAGTTGCTTTGCTGGTTCTGGCTCTGGTCCCTCCATAGCTGCCTCTTTTTATACTTCATCTGCCAACCGGTTCTCTTTTCTTTCTTCTGGACAGCTGCTTTTTCTATGCGCACGGACATGCATCACTGATACTCGAAGTGGCTTCTTTAATGCTTCCAGCAGTCTTTCAATCCATTTGCAATCTTCTGTCTTGATGAAGTGATAAAGCCTCTCTCTGTCCATAGCATTTCATGCTCTCTGCATGTTCTAAGGCTTTTGCAAGTGCTGTCAACTCTGCAGCTTGCGCTGACCAGCTGGTTGGAAGTCTTTCTTTTAAAGTCTCTCCTTTCAGGACTACTACAGCACAACCTGTGTAGCGCTTGCCTCTTATGACCCGACTGGATCCGTCCACATACATCTCTACTTCTGCATCATCCTGAGGCACATCTGACAGATCTGGCCGTGCAATTGTCACTTGCTCTAAGACTTCCATACAGTCATGTTCTATCGTTCCTTCTAATGGCATGAGGTTTTCTGGGTTCAGGATGTTGCTCAGTTTGAAGGTCAGTCCTGGTGTTCCTAGCAGGGCTATTTCATAGCAGGACTGTCTGCTGGGATTCAGAAGTTTCTCTCCAGCTGTGCCCAAAATTTGGGGAACACCATGTGGGCCATGTACCTCAATGTCTCCTCCTATCACAATCTTCTGGGCATCTTCTACTATGGCAGCGGTGGCTGCCCCTGGTCTCAGGCATGCAGGCCATCCTTTTCGCCACTGGGTCCAACACTTTCGAGTAGTATCCCACAGGTCTCCAGGTTTGTCTCATTCTTTGAGTCAGCACTCCCGACGCTATGCCTTTCTGGAGGTGACATCAAAGCCTTCTTCAATTCAAGGAAAGCCTTCTCCATGATTGGTGTCCATTTCCAATAGCAGATCTCCTCTTTTTTTCCAGGGAGTCATACAAAGGTTGAGCCTTGTCTCTATGTTCAGAAATCCATAGCCTGCAAAATCCAGTCAGTCCAAGAAAAGCCCTCAAAGCTTTTGGGTTCTCTGGTCTGGGGACTCCTTGGATAGCCTTGATTCTTTCTTGGCTCAAAGTTCTTGACCCTTTCATTATCTCATGTCCAAGGAAGGTGACTTTCTGTTGGCAAACTTGTGCTTTTTCTTTTGACACCTTGTATCTTTTCTCTCCTAGTTCTTTCAGGAGAGAAATGGTGGCATCTTCGCACTGGTGACAGTCTTTGTTTTATTCTTTGAATCATCAGTGTACTGCAGCAACCTTGCCTCTGGGTGGCGCTTGCTCCAAGAGGTGACTCAAAATATGATCTTCCTTTGCTGTCTGTTCAGCACTTTTCTCAAAAATGGCCATCTGATGATTGTTAGAGCCTTGTTGTTTGGATAACTCTACCATCATTTTTCTTCTTTCAAAGTAGATTTGTGCTTGCAATTTTGCTAGCAGATCACGATCAAGCAGGGCGACTGGGCGCATGCTGAACACTCGAAATGCTTCTCTTTCAATTCCTTCAATCAACTTTCTTTTCTTTCTGTTCACTTCTTCCTTCTCTCACCCGAGGTCTCCCTCCATTTCCCTTCAATTGCAGCCAGCAATTCAGTGGTGGGCATAGGGGATCCAGGCCATCTTCAACATGCTTCTTCTCCATCACTGGAGGAGCCAACACTCTGGCTTCTCTCTCTTTCTACTCCTTCGCTTTCTTGCAGTCATCCAGGAGGCCTTGGCTTCCCCCCTCTGTCAGTTTTCCTGTTTGGTTCTTCTTCTCTAATTGCCATCACCAGTAGTGCCATTTGCTGCTTTGCCTTGTGGCCCTGCTTCTTTTCTTCCTGTTGTTCTCGCCTGCTGTACGTTTTGCTATGTACATTGTGGATAGGATTGGCTGGGTTGCTCGTGCCTCTGGATCCAGGTCAGAGTGCTTCCTAAGTCCTTCTATCAGACGTTTCAAAAAGGCAACAGGATTCTCATTCGGTTCTTGCTTGAGCTGGTAGACTTTGGTTAGATCCACCACTTTGTGCACTGAAGCAGCCATCCCATGGAGAATCAGCCTGCGATAGCGTTTCCGGCTTTCTCTGCCATCTAGGGTATGTGGTTCTCAGTTTGGGATGCTGCGTGGCACAGCCAGTGTCGTTGCAGGAGCGTGTGGGTTCTGTTGGTGTTCCAACTATGCTTTTTTTCTCTGCATGTTCCACGATGCCTCTTTTTCTCCAAACTCCCTCTCAGTTGCTGCTCCCTGTGAGCGGAGGTGCCGGGAAGAGAGTTCTTTGGCTCCATGCAGATTTTCTAGAGCCTTGCTGGCTTCCTGAAGAACTTTTGCTACAATCAGGGCGCCATCTTGGCTGTTCTCTCTCAGCTGCCCATCCTGGAGCCCATGGATGCCAACCCTCAAAGCCAGCAATGGGTTGATTGCGCTCAGTGTGGCAAAGCTTCCTCACGCACGCCCTTGTGACCTAGCAAGATCCAACCACTGGGGGGAAGGGCGTTCCAACTTTCTCCCTGCCATCCTGGATTGAAAGTCGGCTGGACTGCTGCCGCATGGCTTACTAGCCCACCAGAGGGGGATCGGAGCCCCCCTCCTTTTGGCCTTTGCCAGGACGTTTGGGGTGTAGGGCTTGTATGACCAGAACCCAGGGCTTTCTAAAGCGGCAAGACTGCTTGGCTCTGGCTGGCCAATGCTAGAGCCGCTGCCAGGGAAAACGCTTTTCCTGCCTGAGCTGGGTAGGGGCTGAGCATTCCTCTCAGGCGGAAGGAGATGCTGAGGAGGAAGGGGGATGGGTTGCTGTTGCGGCCAGGGCTCATGGCTGTTTGGCTCACCTGGGCCACCCGCTGTTGGGCTGACGGGGCCTCCAGAGGGGGTTGGGGAAAACCCCGGGTTGCCTGAGCCGCTGGGCTGGGCACCTGAGGAGGAGGGGGCTTGTGCCACGGATCGTTGTGGCGGAAGGGGCACCTGGACAAGCGCAGGGGCGTAGGGAGGGGGTAAGTCATCCCATCCTTCCCCCTCAGTTCCCCGCCACCAAGCCCATAGACTTCAACTCTTAAAACTGCTTAGGGAGAGAGCAGGGTTCGTGGGGCGAGGCTTGCTTTTGAGAGTTGCTGGGGGCTGGCAGGATCCAGCCATTGGCATGGATCTCTCTGTGCTGCTCCTTGCTAGCCCGGGTTGTAAGCTGGCTGGCCAGGGACTTCTTTTGGATGCCCCACGGCTGGAATAGTTTTCCTGACCAGCGCTTTCTCGGAAAAATGCCCCCTCCTTGGGCAATTGTTGGCAGGGGGGCAAATGGGAAAAATGGGGCAGGAGGGGCTGCTTTAGCTGGAGCAGCTGCTGCGGAGACTGCTGGGGCACCTGGGTGGGGTTTGGGGTGTAAAGAGGAGGCATCTCTTCCCATCCCTCCCTTCCATCTAGTCCATGCCTCTGACCGTGCCACCATTGCTTTACACGAGTGTAATTTACACTTCTGAAGCCATAAGGACTGGGTGGCTGAATAGCTTGAGCCTGCAATATTCAGCTCTCTCTTTTCACCTGATTCATATAACAATACAAAAAAATATACAATAGCTTTTAAACTTCCCTCCTTTCGCTAGGAGGGAGGAATCTCTCTTTCCCCCCACTGGGGTCTACTTTTAAACTGCTCCCAACTATGTATCAATGTAAGGCAATTGATCCCACATCCTCATTTCAATAACATTGTCATGCACATTTCTCACCACTTTCGGATCCCAAGTTTCCCCTTTTGACCACCCACATCCCACAAAAGACATCCAAACAAAATTACAATACTTGATCAAGTCTCCCTTTTTCAAATCCCCCCCCCCCTGCAAAATGACTTGTAGTTGCACAATACACAGTCAAGGGGGGTCTCCTCCTTCTGAGTGGTACATTTAGCCCCCATCTTCCTACCTAATGCACACACACACCTTGGCAGATTAGAACAGTATTTTACGCTGCTCCTCTGCCCAAATGGGAACTAGCCTTAGTGCTAAAGGGAGCCCCCCAAAAGTGCAGCCTAGAAAAGATGAGCTGAAAACGTACCGTGTATCAGAGGACGGGTGGGGAGCAAATGGAACGCCGACGCCCCTACCAAAATTCCGCAGCCTCCAGGTCTTTCGATTTTCTGGTACCATGTTTTGCTATGATCTTGGCCGGAGACCTGAAATCCGAGGAGTGGAGGGGAAATTCCCGTCCAAGGCGCCTGCTCTTCTCCCCGGGGGTGCAGTCCTCCTTCCAGTCCACAGGTCAGCCAGGCTCCTGGCTGGCTCGCCAGCTGTTGCATAAATTATGCTATCTCCAAGTGTATCAAAGTCCAGATATGAAACACTCGACGAAAGACCTCCTGAAGCTTTGGAAACTAATTTATTGTTCTACGCAGAACAGGTGACCACTGGGCGCTCTCGCTGCTTTCCAGAGTCACACCGCACCGAGGTTCAAACAATGCTTTTATACTCTAGATGTTACATGTCATCAGCCCTCATCCCATTGGTTTATAGCCCCAGTGACATCATTTGGCCAACGCTATTTTACTCTCGAGTAGTCCCGAGTAGTGGCCAGATGTGGCGTTGCATTGCCATGTGTGATTTCATTTGCACCCAGAGATGCTTTGCAACGTCTCTTCACTTCTATCATTCCCTTATATGGGCATGCTGTCAGTTACATCATCCAGGTACACTCACACCTTGATGAGTCACCTACCTTGCGCATGCCCCCTGGCTTCTGGGGCCGTTTACCTGTGAGTGATTTTTCCGCTTTAGGAGCGGCAAAAGGGGAGCTGAAGGGAAGGGAGGTTTCAACTATTTCTGGGTATATTTGAGGCGGGGCTGAAGTGTGCTTGTGTGTGTGTGCGCGTGTGTAAGTGTGTGTGTGTGGGGGGGTGTCAGTGGACACGTGTAGGATGTGTGTAGGATGTGTGTAAGATGCGTGTCAGGGAAATGGACTTTGGTGTTGACTAAACCTTGCCAGATTCGGATGGTATTGATGTGGCTCAGGAATTCGGTTTGAACCGAAGCAAAGTGAAAGACATTATTTTAACTCCAAAACAACAAACTCACACAGTAAAAAAGCCATATCAATGCAATATATGTGACAAGGCATTCACTCAACGTAGCAGTTGCAGGCGACATGGGATAGTCCACAGTGGAGAAAGGCCCTATAAATGTAAAGTATGTGGGAAGACGTTTAATCGAAGTTCTAATCTTTCTCGACACCAAACAACCCACATAGCTCAACGCAGAGCGGCAAAAGGGGAGCTGAGGGGAAGGGAGGTTTCAGCTATTTCTGGGCATATTTGAGGCGGGGCTGAAGTGTGCTTGTGTATGTGTGCGTGTGTAAGTGGGTGGGGGTGGTGTCAGTGGACACGTGTAGGATGTGTGTAGGATGTGTGTAAGATGTGTGTCAGGGAAAAGGACGTGTTTCTGGGGTGAAAATCACAGATCTGTAAGATCTGTACAGATTTTTACAACACCTTCTTCCTCCTCCTCTTCTTCACAGACTGCTTACAATTTTCTAAATGCCATCTGGCCCTTTCTACAACAGAGTGGTGTAGAGGGGCGGAGAACCCAGAAGTAGTCACTTCCAGGTTCGTCGTCCCAATGCACATGAAAAATGTGATGACCCGGGCTGCTCCCGAGCCATCGCGGTGGCCATTATTATTATTATTATTATTATTATTATTATTATTATTATTATTTGCCTTACCTGGGAAGAGCGCAGGAGCACTCTTCTGCAAAAAGTGCAAAACACCACCAACAAAAACCACGTAATCAGCCCCCCACCCCCCCTGCCCTCCCGGGGGTGGCGAAACTGTTGCCACCCCCTCCCCTGATGGCCACAGAGATGCGCGGTGCGGCTCCATGTCCATTTTGCAGCTGCGCTTACTCACAAGTAAGCACGGCTGCACCCAGGATGGGTGGGCACATCTTCCGTGGTCCCGGGAAGTTCCTGGGACCGCAGAAGATTTGGGACTTTTCTGGTTTCTCTTAACCCAGAAAAACCCCGTGCCTGCCCCCCTTGGACTCACAGGGAGCAGCCGAAGGCCATCCCAGGCAAAAAGCCGGGTATGGAAAGGGCCAGTCTTTGCCCACAGTCTCACAATCGAATAGACATGATAAAAAAGGAATAAGAGGGGTGGGTGGTGGGTGGAAAGAGGACAAAAAAGGGAGAGGAGCAGGTTCTCAGAATGCTAAGATACTTTATTTCCAAGTCCAAAGCGTTTTGGCCTGTGTTGTTTTTTAAGGCCTTCTTCAGGGGAGGGATGATAGCCTCCTACAATAATTACTGACGACTGGCTGAATATTCTCAAAAAAATTTACTATCTATCAACTATGGGAAAACTAGAGTCATGGTCTTTGGTCACAGATCTCCATTACACAAATGGAGAATTAATACCCGTCCTGTCGAGCAAGTATCCTCGTGTCGCTATCTAGGTGTTCTTTTTTCAGCTTCAGGAGGCTGGGACGCCCACTACAAATCCTCGAAACTAAAGACAAACCAGCAATAACAGGCTATTGAAGTTCTGGCGCACAAGGGGAGGTTACCAAATCCACCTAATGCTAACCTTGTTGAAATCAAAACTTATCCCCCAGTTTGTGTATGGAGGAGAATTATGGGCTCTGAAAGGTTCATATGATACAGAAATGTTTCAAAATAAATTGCTAAGAACAATTCTAGATGTAACAAGATGCACTCCTGCTTCATTTTTACGCTCAGAAACCGGAGTAATAGCAGTTAAATCTATCATCAGGGCCTTTAACTATTGGCTCAAGACTTTTTTTTCCCCATTGACCACATTACCTAAATTGTGCCTTTTAGAGCAAATGAGAGCCAATTCATCAAATACATCATCTTGGTTTCAGAAACTGATTCCTCATATTCATTATTATGGTTTTTCTTCTCAATACTTTACTACTCTGAATTTAGATCACAGCAAAGAAGTCTTTAAGGAGAGAGTTAATAGTGTTTCTATACAAATGGATCTCTGTGCAGTTGCAAGTAATAAGATAGCACCTTGGTTTGCAGAGACTAAGCTTAAATTCGAATGTGAACGCTACCTGACTCTAATTTCTAATCCTCATCTTAGATCAGCCCTTGCACGATTAAAGATGCAACAAATGAAAACAGCAGTTTTAGAAGGGCGTTTTAATAAAATTCCTTATACCTCGAGACTCTGTCTTTGCCGTAGTGGCAAAGTGGAGGATCTGCCTCATTACTTGTTCTACTGCCCTATCTATTCCCAAATTCGCTCTAAATATTTAGACTGTTTCCTTGAGAAAAAGTCCAGCTGGTCTGATTCGGAAAAAATACACTTTTTATTTACATGCAATAGCAAGACTGTCCTATTGGCATTGGCCAATTTTGCTCTTACAGCGCAAATGTATAGAACAAAATTGTTGACCTTGCAGAATGTATGATTTGTCTTACTATTGTTTTTACTATACTTGTTGTAACCACTGGTTGAAACAATAAAGTTTTATCGTCACCATCAAGCTGGAGAGGTGGAATGAACGAATGAGAAGGAATTTTATCTTTCAAAGAGAGGGGGAGGTGGTTGTTGTTGTTTTAAGAACAAAGAACAAGCCACACGGCTCCTTGTGGAGAAGAGGTTTTAAAACATCAACTTTTATTTTTAACTTTTTAAAGTAATCATAAATTTTACTATTTTAGCATCTTAAGTATTTATGCCGGTTTGTGGCTGTTTTGGAACTTGGTAACTAGAAAAATAACTACAAGGCATAACTTTGACGACAATAAACAAAATTGTAACTATGCTTAACAAGCTTCTGTGATTCAGCTATCAAGCTGTTGCCGAAGGAATTAATGTAAGGAGAACAATGATGTGAAATTGAGTGCCTGATGAATTAAGGACACCTGATAACTAGTAACTCATAGCATTCTGCAGCGACATATTCTACAGCTGAAGCCGGAGAAGCCGAGAGAGGAGCAAATACAAGTCATACGAAGAAGATGATCCCCACAAACCCTGCAAATTACACCAAGGCAAGGCGTCCATGATATCCCAGGGGGAGATTTTCCTGTTAGTAGAACAGACTTAGTCTACGCTTGGCAGCAACTTCAACTCAGGAAAAGAGAGAAAACCTCCACCTAACCCCACGTTCAGGAAAGTGATTGTCCTGGCCAGAGCGAGCGTTAAAGCACTGGCAAGTTCGAACTATTAAGTTGCTCTCGAGACAAAACATTGGGGCCAGGCGAAGAATCCATCGAGAGATAGACCGAAGAAAATGCAGGCGAGGCAGGTTCCTGTGGTCACGGCTGGCGCATCTGTAAAGACCGCAGGCTAAAGGGACCGGGGGAGGGGGCTGCATTTGGAGTGAGCAAGGGATTAGTAATCAAGTGGACTCTTTGTCGAGGGTTGGAGTTGTTTTTTCTTCCTCCTATTGAGGGGGGGGGGCTGTATCACTGCATAGAGTGTACAATGTGGTTCTATGGTGTGGAGTGGCCTTTAGCTGGAATTGTAACGGTTTGTACATCAAGCTTAAAATTAGCAAAGGAGTTGAAAGAGCAAAAGGAACAGAGATGGTGCTGACAAGGCATGCATGCAAGTCTATGGGAATTTGCCTGCCAGTAGGGTTGGAGCTACCTACAAGGAAGAGGCAAATGAAAATATTGTCTTATTTTCAGACAAAAAAAGCACTGGTTAAAGAAAACGAAGGGAAAGCAGATAGCACATCCATCAGTGAACTCGACCGGTCAATAGACAGTGTATGGAATAAAATGGAAATAACAGCGGAAAAGGAAGTGATAAATTTAGCTAGTGAATTAGAGCACACGGAAAATCTAATGGCAGGGAATTGGGGGCTGGGGACCAATCTTATTTGGCCCTATTCAAGCGGGTAGTGTCCTCCAATAAAAAGGGTAGCCAAACCACAGGGTGGTAGTCAAGCTCTCATATACCCACAAGAAGAATATAAACATATAAAGCGAATACAACAATGCGAGGTGACAGAAGGCCTCAGCCATGTCAAGGGCGAGGGAGGACAGGATGGCCCTTTCTTTTGTAGAAAGGGTTCACAAAATGATATAACAGAGGCACTAAAGAGTAAAACAGCAAGAGGGAGAGAGGAAAAGGAAGAAAGGTGGAACCCCGAAGGAGAGAGTATGCCCAATGGAAATATCCCAGAATTACTACCCAACGACTGCTTTTTAAACATGGAATACTTTATTAAAACTTTTCACGAGATTAAAAATTTAAAACAGGATATAATAGGTCTGAAGGCACAAACTGGGGTGTTGGCCAAGCTGATTAATGCAGAAATATCAGTTGCTAGAAAGGAACGAGGGCTGAGAGAAATGGAGGAAAGGCTCACCAGCCTGGAGATTTCAATTTCAATGGATAAAGAGCCCATGTGTCTAAACGAAATTGCCCCCCTGCTCCCACATATAGATGTGTTGGCAGAGGCCCTAGAGGTGCAGGAGGAGAAGATTAATAGGGATGATAAAGCTGGGGATGGGAATGGCCGGAAGCGGAGGAAACAAAGGGCTGGGAAAAAGAAAAAAAAACCTATAGAAGGGAAGAAACGGGAAAGGTTAAAGAAAAAAGTTTTAAACTATAATTTAACTAGTGATTTAGGAAAAGTGATAGAGAAGAAAAAAAGGGCAAGATGAAACCTAAAGGGCTGAATTACGCCCCGCTTTTTAAAATATTAGATGACATACAAGAAACTCAGAGAAACAGTAAGTTATGCAATCACAGAAAGGAGTTCAAGGGGAAAGGAAAGCAAGCGGACGGCCAAAAGGACGAAATCAAAGCAATTCAAAATAAGATACCCCAAGTGGATCCTAAAGGAGATAGGGTCAGTGATAGACAAAAAACACCTAAGAAAGAAGAGGGGCAAAGAACAGAGCAGTATATGATAACGTTAATGAGGAGACAGTGGCTGAACTCGGACAATACGATAGTCAATGGTGGGGTAATAATCAACTTTACAGTTGGTCATCTAGTGGATACCCCCCACACAACATGGTAATAAATAATCAACTGTGGTGTGGATTAGAATCAGCGCTGAGTTGACTATGGCAGCATTCGGAAGACACGATAGTCAATACAAATGCAGGTTGCTTACCTGTAACTGTAGTTCTTCGAGTGGTCATCTGTGCAGTCACACATATGGGCTCGCGCCGGCGCTGAGCTCGCTTCGGGAAACTTCTAACTAGCTAGGATTTTAGGCGGGAACCCCTCCCCCCACCGTCCTACCGCGCATGCTCAGGGTCCCGCCTACCTCAGTTCCCTGAGACCGCTAGGCCTCGCGACTAAGGCAATGTGATTTATATTAATACTTAAACTAGTCGAGCATGGCGGAGTCAGCTTGACAATCGGAACAGCGATGCCAAGAGGGGACGGCGGGTGGGTTGTGTGACTGCACAGATGACCACTCGAAGAACTACAGTTACAGGTAAGCAACCTGCATTTCTTCTTCGTGGTCTCTGTGCATCACACATATGGGCGAGTAATAAGCCAACTTACCGGAGGTGGGAGAGGCACGCTGCATGGTCATTGGCATGTCGAAGATAGGACCGCTCTGCCAAAGGAGGAGTCCTGGCGCGCTCTAACGTCCAGACGGTAGTGTTTCACAAAGGTAGAGGCATTTGCCCACGTGGCTGCCTTACACAGGTCTGGGACCGTTGCGCCATGAGGGAGTGCTGTTGATGCCGCCTGCCCCCTAGTAGAGTGGGTGATTAGTCCAGTGGGTATTTCCTTGCCCAGGAGTTGGTACGACAGTGCGATAGTGTCTACAATCCATTTGGAGAGACGTTGCGAGGATACCGATAAGCCCTTATTTTTTCCACCAAAGCAAACAAAGAGTTGGCGTGACTTACGGAACTCCTCTGAACGAGATTTGTAGAAGGCTAGAGCCCTTCTAACGTCTAGAGCGTGCAGCGTGGAGCACAGCGGATCAGAGGATGCCTTGAAGAAGGTAGGTAGCACAATGTCCTGATTTATATGAAAATCGGAGGCAACCTTGGGGACAAAGGATGGGGAAGGACGAAGGACGACCTTGTCGCGGAAAAACTGTGTGTATGGAGGGTCAACAAGCAGTGCTGCAAGCTCTGACGCCCGTCTTGCAGACGTGATGGCAACAAGAAAAACCGTCTTCAGTGTCAACAAACAAACATTGGTCGTAGCTAACGGCTCAAAGGGCTTAGTGGACAATGCAGTCAGCACGAGCGAGAGACTCCACTGCGGGAGGCATGGGCGAGTGGGTGGGAAGAGATTGTGTAGACCCTTAAGGAAAGCCTTGGCAAGAGGGTGCGTGAATGCCGAGGTCCCGTCGATGAGAGGATGGTGAACTGCAATTGCCGCTAGATAGACCCTGATAGAGGATAGTCGTAAGCCAGTAGTATGCAGAGAGTGAAGGAAGGCGATAACGTCAGTAATAGTAGCCGAACAACTATCGAAACCCTTGGTTGCTGCAAAAACTTGAAAACGTTTCCATTTTGCCAAGTAGGATGACCTAGTCGAAGGCTTTCTAGAGGCGTCGAGAATAGTCCTTATGCCTTGAGGTAAAGCTATTCCTCGCCAGAGGGCAGGAGCCTCCACGCCGTGAGACGCAGGGTTTGTATGTCCGGGTGTAATATCCTGCCGTTGTCCCTGGATAGGAGGTCCGGAGAGGTTGGGAGACGCCACACTCGATGGGCAGCTAGTCTGCGTAGCGGCGTGAACCACGCTTGTCGTGGCCACCATGGCGCAATCAGGATAGCGTTGGCCTGATGGCGTCGTAGCCTTGTGACCGTTTTCGTTATCAGGGGAATCGGAGGGAACATGTAAAGAAGACCTTGTGACCAGTCCCATAGGAAGGCATCTCCTAGGGAGTCGCGACCTATACCTGCTCTTGAGCAATAAGCCCGACAGACTCTGTTGTCTTGGGTCGCAAACAAGTCGATTTCTGGGGTGCCCCAATGGGAGAAGATGCGATCCAGAATGCGAGGGGCTAGTTCCCATTCGTGAGTGTCTTTGAAAGATCGGCTTAGTTCGTCCGCTTTGACGTTGGCTGTCCCTGCTATGTGCAGAGCCGAGAGCCGGATGTCTCTTGTGATCGCCCAGTGTAAGATGTCCATAGTAAGGTGGAGGAGACGCGGGGAGCGGGTGCCGCCTTCCTTGTTGATGTACCACACTACGGATGTGTTGTCTGAGAGCACCCGCACGTGGTGTCCCCGTAGTTGGGGGAGGAATGCCTTCAGGGCTTTCTTTACAGCGAGGAGCTCTAGTTTGTTTATGTGCAAGGAACTCTCTGAAGGTGACCATCTTCCTTGTATGAACAGGTCCTCCAGGTGCGCCCCCCAGCCTTGAAGCGATGCGTCAGTCGTGACAACCCTGGAGGGACCGGGATCGACGAAAGGCAGACCCTGTGAGAGATTGCTTGGATGCGACCACCAAAGGAGCGAGCGTTTTACGTGATGCGGAATGGTAAGTACTAACTTGCATGGATCCTGGGGTGGTGTATAGCGACTCAATAGGAGTTGCTGGAGGGGACGCATTCTTAGGCGCGCCCATCTGACTACGAAGATAGCCGCAGCCATAAGGCCTAGGAGCCGTAATATAGTGAGGGCTGTTGCCCGCGTGCGGGTACTCAGTCTGACAGCTAGACGCTGTAGGGTCTCCAATCTGTCTTGGGGGAGGAAGGCTCTTGCGGCGATGGAGTCGAGATGAACTCCGATGAATTGAAGTGATGTGGTTGGTTGAAAAACTGATTTTTCGTAATTTATTTGCAGGCCTAAGGATGAGAGGATGGACTCCACCGTGTTGACGTCTGCGATTGCTTGGTGGCGAGTTGGAGAGACGACTAGCCAGTCGTCTAGGTAAGGATAGACCTCGATGTCGATGGACCGAAGGTGTGCACAAACCGCTGCCATACATTTGGTAAAGACTCTTGGAGCTGTCTTTAATCCGAATGGTAGGACCACGAATTGGTAGAGTTGGGACCCGATGGCGAAACGGAGATATTTTTGGTGTTCCTCGAGGATGGCTATGTGGAAATATGCATCCTTGAGGTCGATCAGTGTGAACCAACTGCCTCGTCTGAGGAGTGGCAGGATGGTAGAAAGGGTGATCATTCGAAACTTCCGGGGCCTGATGAATTTGTTCAGACTTCGGAGATCCATAATAGGACGAAGTCCCCCGTCCTTCTTGTGCACTGTAAAATAGCGGGAGTAGAACCCGTTGTTTGACTGATGCGCTGGAACAGGTATGATCGCACCCTTGTCCAACAAAGCCTTTGTTTCTTGGCGCAGGGTTTCTGATGGAGACGTGATTTTTACAGTGCCTAGCGGAGGAAGGACTTCGAAGTCTATTGTGTAGCCCCGTTGAACGACTTGGAGGACCCACTGGTCGGTGGTGATGGATGCCCAAGCATGGAAAAAGGGCTGGAGCCTGTTTCGTGACAGAAAAGAGTCCCGTAGGGGTAAGTCAAAGACGACGCTTTTGTTGGGTTTGTTTTGAACGAGCCTGAGAGTAGCGAGGAGCCGGCTTGTGTTGCTGGTAAGAGGTCGACGCACTCGGTTGCTGGTAGCGTTGACCACGGTCCTGGCCTTGTCTGGGCTGATAGGGTAGGGGCCTGTACCACTTTTGGGCCCGGAAGGTCTGCGCAGGAGGTTGGCTGAACCCCATCTTTTTAGCGGTCATCTTCGCCTTGTGGATAGTATCCATTGTAGAGTCGGTTTGCGTATTGAACAGACCTTCTCCGTCAAAAGGCAAATCCTCGATGCGGTTCTTAGTCTCGATGGGGAGATTTGACGAGCGCAGCCACGCGTGACGTCGGAGGGCAACCGCTCCGATCATGGCTTTCGAGCCTGAATCCACTTGGTGTCTGGCAGTGGTCATCTGCTGTTTTGATAGGCGGATGGCCTCCGCCTGAAAAACACGTGCCAGGTCTCGTTGGTCGTCTGGCAGGTAATCAGTCAGGTTGGAGATTTTCTGCCATAAAAACAACTGATACCTGGCCATCATGGCCTGGTAATTCGATGTTTTCATCACCAAGGCCGCCGAAGAGTAAACCCTTCTTCCAAAAGAGTCCAGTTTACGGCCCTCCTTGTCAACGGGGGCGGTATGAGATCGGCCCGATTTCCACAACGATGGAGTTTGGTTTAGGGTGGGTAGCCAGGAAAGGCGCTTCTGTCTCCTTTACCTTGTAGAGAGCGTCGAGCCGTTTAGAAGTGGGAGCTAGCGTCGCTGGATTAGACCAAGATTGCTTTGCTGTTTTTAGCAAAGTGCGAACCAGCGGGAGAGTCAGTTGAGGGGTTGGTTCAGTCCTCATAACGTCATAAATATCCCCTTCCTCTTCTTCTGGCTGTTGGACATCTATTCCCAGTGATTGGGCGAGACGGAGCATCTGCTCATTAAAGCCCCCTAGTTCCATGGTTGGTGAAGCTCCCTCCTCGGTAGCGACCTCTTCTGTTGGTGATGGTACCGACGGAGCTGGCGACGGGGATGAAGACGGATCCAACTCGTAGTCGTCCAAAGACGGCGACGGTAACGAATGTCGGTACCGAGAGACGACAACCTGCTGCGGTAACGAGGAGGGCTGAGACGGAGTGCGTCGACGCCGGGAGAAGTGATGTCGTCCGGCGAGGTGGCACTGGTGGCGGCATATGATGGGAAAATTCCGAACCGCGGTCCCAGTCCTGGGAGACGGAATGCGATCGCGACCGACGATGAAGCATCGGTACTGAGGCCTCGGTACGGGTAGGGTCGGAGTACTCTTCATCGATGACGAGGACGTGCGATCCGAAAGGCGGAATGTCCTGAAACTCAGGTCGGGAAGACGGTTCCGTCGGTACCGGTGACGGTAACGAAGGAGGCCTGGTCGGTGATGCCGCAAGCGGGGTCGAATGTCCCGGCATAGGTTGTTGCGGTGGGGAACGGCGCTTCGATACCGAAGGCTGGTCCATTGGCAGTGACGAGGGGCGTTTCCGCGGCTTCGATGTCTTGGACGCAGACGGTAACGACGACGGTACCGATGAAGACTTCTTCGGTACCGTGGAGCTCGTCGATATATATGATACCGAGGAGAATTTTTTCGGTATCGAGGGCTTCGATGTCGGTAGCCCTGCCGATGTCGACGGCCCTGTTTTTGATACTCTCGTCGAAGTCGATGGTGGTTTCGACTTTTTTGTCGTCTTTCCCTTCTTTTGCTTATGCGGAGGGGAAGATGGAGACAACGGTGCCTGAGTTGTGGCCCGAAAGGAGGGCAAGTCAGGAGTTGCTGGGCGTGAGCATAAGGTGGGCAATGGCCCCTGCTCCCCAGAAGACGAAGGCCTCTGCTCCATGCGGCCTGAAGACGGGTGGTCAATGGCGGAGAGGGCTTTACTCCAAAGGAGACTGCGCAATCTGTCGGCTCTGTTCCTCCTTGTCTGCCTCGAAAATTTCATGCAGTGGGAGCAAGACTCAGTAATATGGCCTTCCCCCAAACAGCCCAGGCACAGCGAATGACCGTCCGAGAGGGCTAGTTTGGCGCGGCAGCCAGAGCAGCGCTTGAAAAGCGCGGTCTGCGCAATAGGCCGTAGAACAGACTATCTAACTAAAACTAACTCTTTATTTTTTTTTATTTTTTTTATTTTTATAACAAGAAACCTAGCTAACTATACTAACAGTAAAACAGTAAAAACTAACTTTTTTTGCCCTTCTTCCAGGTCTCCGACAACGGAGGAAGTCTCCCGCGAGGCGTTCAGCTAAGCGGTCAAAGAAGAACTGAGGTAGGCGGGACCCTGAGCATGCGCGGTAGGACGGTGGGGGGAGGGGTTCCCGCCTAAAATCCTAGCTAGTTAGAAGTTTCCCGAAGCGAGCTCAGCGCCGGCGCGAGCCCATATGTGTGATGCACAGAGACCACGAAGAAGAACTGATGATTGTTTCCCCCCCAGTTGCTTACTGTGTCGTCCGAATTCAACCAGTTAGTGTTCTCAAATGTCCCCAAGTTTGTTGTGTGCCATGCGCACACAAATAAAAATGATCATTTTTGTTACTTCTTACAGCAACTAGGGTTTAACCTGCTCAGACCATTGGATATAACTGAAGTGAAGTTTGTGGGCTCATATCGCTCAGGTATACGTCTATTGGTCACATTTGCAGACCTGTTTGGCAATGATTTTATCCTAAGAAGTAGAGAGATCTTGGAGAGTAGAAATGTGGGGCTATCTAGACACTTCAGGCAACTTAATATATCCCCGTTAATGGGTAAACCCTGCAAGGGAAAACGAGCGATAAGGGCAGGGATGGACCTGGGTCGAAGTATTAAAAATCACACAATGCAGTCCAGTTTGGGAAGGATGGAGAATATGAGACAGGAAAATGGTGTAAGGGAACCAGAAGGTAATCCAACAAAGACCATAGACCCAAATTTCAGTAAAGAATCAGGCAGAATCATTTGGAAATGAACAAGGGGACAATTATGCCCAGATAGGGAATGCGGCTGGCAATGGTCTGAAAGGAGAGGACGTGACTGAACTAGTAAAGCACTTCCATACAATACAACACATAGAACAAGAAGAAATATTGTTTAATTTAAGTATGCTAAAGGAAGTAGTGAGGGCCCTGCCCTGGAGCAAAAGAACTGAGGGGCAGTGTATGGGATTAGTCCCTGGGAGAGAAAGTCTAAAGCTCTCAGAAGTAATGGCAGAGCTGGCAGCCCAGTTGCCAACAGAAGAAGTGGATAAAATAGTACAGTTCACCCAGCTGAGTGATGAAGCCCAGGAAATCATCCTAGGGGAATAGATCAACTCGAAGAAGGAAACTGAACACGCTACAGCAGGAAATACGCATTAGGAGCTGGTTAAAACTAGTATAAATAAAGGCCCACCCAATCAGATAAGGGAGGTAGAGAGGGAGGATGTTGGTGCACAAAACTGCTGACTAAGAGGTGCCCCAAAGGACATAAAAACCATGTCGATAATTATAGTTTCATGGAATACAGTGGGGTGGGCAGGCAAGTTGGCAGATAAGGACATGAAAGTGTATATGCAGCAGTTTGGTATAATTTTTCTACAAGAGACATGGATGGAGGAAGATTTGACACTGCAGCTGCAAGGCTATAGAATATTTGCTAAAGCTGCAACAAGGCGCCAAAAATTTGGGCGGGCGAGTGGTGGCCTGGCAATTCTTATCTCAGTTGAGTTGGAAAATGTCTCACAAATGGTGGAAATGCAATCCCATGATCGGTGCTTATAGTCAAGATAACCTTTAAAAACGGTACTGTACTTCATTGTATTAATGTGTACATTCCCCCGGGAAATCGGGCAGACTCACATATTTGGACAACATTAGAGACAGTGCTAGGGGAAATTGAATTAAAGTATGAGAATCCCCAGATAGTCATAGGAGGGGATTTAAATGCGCGGTTAGGTCCATCAAACAGTGAGTTACAAAAGCAGTTAGCAGTGTATTTTGAGGATGGTGTGTTATTGGAAAGAGTCTCTTGTGATAAAAAAATTAATAACAATGGAAAAAAACTGATAATGTTGGCTTATAAACATTTATTGATGATACTTAATGGCAGCATAGTAGATGAGTCCAACGGGCACTTCACATATTTCTCTCGGAGGGGGGGCAGTGTAGTCGATTACTTTTTAATTTCCGCCACTATGCTGAGTACTGTCAATGCTTCTCTGTGGAAAATAGACCCGAGAGTGTTCATTACCCCATTAAACTAGTTATGCATATAAAGGGGATGTATAGAATGGAAAAAAGATCTTATCCAGTCTCGAACTGATTCCCAGCGGCAGTAGACAGATCAAATGGTCCGAATCGCTCCAGATGAAGACCTCAGTTTTATTGCATGGACCATCTCTGATGGCTCTTAAAGGTAAAATAATGGAAGAGACGGTAGAAATTATGGAGGGATACTAGAGAATTATAGATGTGTTGAAACCTTATTTTGTACAATCGGGTTCTTCTGAGATCAATAGGCAGCGAAGCAATGGGTAGTTCGACAAGGAATGTAGAAAGGCGAAGAAAGACCTAATGAGGCTAAGTAGAAACGTCAGGAGGGGAAAAACAAATACCCTAGTAAAAATGTTGATTGAGAAAAGATCGGCATATAGGACATTACTGAGGAAAAAGAAGACAGAATATATTAGTAAGAAGTGGGAGGAGTTAGGGCAGGCAGTGATACGGAAAGATGATGAAAAATTCTGGAACATAGTGAACTTTAGCCTGCAGGCCTCTAAGATGCACATGGAAATACAAATTCAAGCAACAGCCTGGCAATCGCTCTTTGAGAACATCTTTGCCGGACCAGACCAAATAGAACTCAATCAGGCAATCATAGATCTCCCAGTCTGGCCAGAAGTGACAGTAAAAGAAATCAGTGGATTAATAAGGAAGTTAAAAGGAGGGAAAGCACCGGGAGAATACATGCTCCCCCCAGAACTATTTAAAGAAAATTCAGTCTGGTGGGCAACAATCCTGGCAAAATTGTTTACTCACATCAATTTGACGGGAAACATCCCGGAGGGATGGCAGTCGAGTATTATAGTTCCACTTTATAAAAAGGGAGAGAAAACAGAGCCCAAAAGCTATAGGCCTATAAGCCTATTAGATGTTACATCAAAACTGTATGGTAGATTTCTCCTAGACAAGCTTTTAGCATGGGCTGAGGAAAATAATATTCTAGCTAATGAGCAGGCTGGGTTTCGCCAAGGGAGAAATACAATAGACCAATATTTTGTCCTAAATCATTTGATTCAAAAGTATAGTACGCAATCAGGTAAAAGCTTATATGTGGCCTTTATTGATTTTGCCTCAGCCTTTGATCTAGTGGACAGAACCCGATTATGGAAAAAAAATGCCCACTCAAATATAGACAGACGCTTGCTATTTTTGATTCAGAAACTTCACCTGCATATGATTCAAGAGTGAGAATAGGGTTGGAAGGTACGTTGACAGAGAAAATTAACACCAGAAGAGGCGTCAGACAGGGATGCCTTTTGGCTCCCTTTCTGTTTAATTACTATATTAACAACTTAGTAGAGGACCTTATGGCAGAGGATTGTTTTCCCCCCGGCGGTTGGCCTAAGGAAAATACAGATACTGCTGTACGCCGACGATATGGCCCTATTATCTATCACCCAAGTGGGACTAAGGAGATTACTAAGAAGACTGGGTGGGATTTGTAAAGAAGAAAAGCTAGTGATAAACCACTCCAAAACAAAAGTGGTGTTTTTTTCAAGGAGGAACCGAGTACATAGGTGGTGGTTGGATGGAAAGCAAATTGCCCAGTGTGAAAGTTTTAAATATCTTGGGGTGTGTTTCTCATATAATGGTGGCTGGAAAATACATATTGATACAATGAAGCTGGCAGCTGGGAGAACAGCAAAAGCCATATTAGCTTTTGGAAGACCAAAAGGTTGTTCAAGAGTAGCTCCCACCCTGAAGCTATATGTTGCTAAAGTTCTTCTGCAATTACTCTATGGGGCAAAACTGTGGGGAGTGGGGTCCGCAATAGCCATGGAGACAATACAAAACAAAGTCCTGAAAGAGCTATTGGCACTGCCTGTTGGGGTACCGTCTGCCCTTTTAAGAATGGAAGTGGACCTCCCCTCCGTTAAGGCTAGAATACATAATAAAATTATTCTGTATGGGGAAAACCTAATGAGTAGGGAAGAAAATAGTTTACCTAGACTATGTTTCGCTGAGCAGTCTGTGAAAGGAGGGTGGGCTTGAAGTTGGAGGGAGTTGTCGCAACTATACTTCATAGAGGACTGAGAGCTTCTAGCGTGTGATAAGATGGATATTAGAAATATAATTTTTGAGCTTGATACCTTTGGTAATGTACAAACTAGCCAGCGACAGGCCTTTTCACCATGGTTTAGCCAAATAAAGGGGGAGCAATATTGGGCGCATTATCTGCAGGATTTAACATTCCCGAGGCTGAGAAAAGTATTCACTGCTCTTCGGTTCCAAACAATGCCGACAGAATACCTAGAGGGAAAGTATAAAGGGATACCGTTTGGGCAACGGACTTGTATTTGTGGGTCGGAGGAGGTTGAAGATTTAGTCCATTATCTGTTGAACTGCCCTCTATATCAAGGAGCGAGGGAGCGCTTTCTAAAATAGCTCCGGAAGGAAAGAAGGGGTCTGACACCTAAGGACCTCATCCTGGACCTACCAGCAGATTATAATGCAGCAAATTCAAGAATGGTGGCCAATTTCGCGTTAGCAGCTTAAAAATCCCGCCGAAATTATCTGTTACAAAACGGTATAGAGTGTAAAGGTGACGAGTTAACATAATAGCCAAATCGACGGGAGATGTTATGGGTATGTCGGTTACCTAAAGTCCAGATTGGAAAATGCCTGGGGTATAGTGGGAGGAGGGTGTTATGGATGTTTTGATGTTTAAGATTGTAACAGCCATTGTAGGCTGACCAGATAAAATCCAGGTCAGGGCTCATATAACTTTAACAGTTATTGAGAAAAGGGAATTCCAGCCAGTGTCATTTGTATGCAATTAGTTCCTGGTGAAATCCCCTCTTCATCACAACAGTTAAAGTTGCAGGGGCCCTGCCTTCTTTTGTATATGGTCACTCTAGTATAGTGCATGCACTTTTAACTGTTGTGATGAAGAGGGAATTTCACCAGGAACTAATTGCATACAAATGACACTGGATGAAATTCCCTTTTCTCTACAACTGTTAAAGTTACAGGAGCCCTGACCTGGATTTTATCTGGTCACCCTAGGCCATTGGCCATATGCAAATAAAGTTACTGTCACTAATTACCTGGACAAACGCTACTGTGAACTGGGCTATATACAGTTACAGCCAGCCAGAGCCAATGTGTATTATCTTAACTGCACTTTTTTCCAACCTGGGCCAGCCCTGCCATGCAGTGGGATGAAACAGTATGCTTCAGGTGACATCATGAGTGGGGAGTTGAAAAAGGCCACAATTGGTGCCTGAAGGCCCAAATTAAACCTGTAACATTAGCTACATGTTTTAAAAAGTATGCTTAACCTGGCAGGTTTTATTTCGAAGAAAAGGCAGTCATGGGGCCCCAAGCCAAAACATTTTCCTGTTCCAGATTGGGGCTCTGTGCCAATTTTCTGGTAAACATTGTTCTCTCCTGGCAGTAACAGCAGCAAGTGCTTAAGGGTCGGGCCCTGATTGAAATGTGTTAGGCTTCCAGCATGGCCTTGTTCGGCCCAACCTACTTGCAAGGAATCAAACAGCGGAGTTCACTTTTGCAAGTGCCCCTTTTCGATTCCTCACAACATCCCTAACCTAGCCCAGTATTGTGTCCTGTGACAGGCCGAAACCTGCAAGAGTCTCAAGCAGAGTTTCTCCCCCTGCCTTAGGCAGAGTGAGGCAGTTGCCTCAGATGCTGGGAAGAGGCAGCAAGGTGTCAGAGGAGAGACCCCAGTGTGCCAAGAAGCCCACCCTGCACCCTCTAAGCTAGCCTGCTGCCTTCAGCTATGGTGGAGGATGATGTCCCCTCGCCAGTATCAAAGAAAGATTCAACTGCCAGTCCATTTGACTTTTGTACATGGAATTTTGTTCTTCACCCCAGGCAGCAAAATATATTTGTGCCATCTCACAGCCCTACGAGTCGCTTTTTAACAAGAGATGCCAATTATTATGGATCCTTGGAACTCCTGCATACAAATCAAGTGCTCTTTTGCAAAGGACTGTCCTCTATTTGAAGGCATCTTCTATCTGAAGAGCACTTCTGTCCAATTCACTTGAAGAAAGAAAACCATAAGAACTGTTGGCCATCAACAGTTAGTACCTGAACAGCAGTCTGAACAGAAAAAGCTATAGCCTTCCATACTATGGTATATGTATTGTATTTCTTTTTAAAATGTAACAATACTGTCTAAGTTTGCATCTATACATATAATATGCAAATTTTATGCAAATCAGTAGCCTCTTCTGTCCTTTTCTTTGGTGATGCCCCTCCCTTAGGAACAGAGGAAGCTGCCTTATACTGTGTCAGGCCATTGGTCCATCAAGCCCAGTACTGTCAACACTGTCTGGCAGCAATGGCTCTCCAGGGTTTCAGGCAGAATTCTTTCCTAGCCCCACCTGGAGATGCCGGGGATCAAACTTGGGACCTTCTGCCTGCAAAGCAGGTGCTCTGCCGCTGAGCTACGGTCCTCTCTCCTTGAAGTGTGGCAGGCACAGGATTCATCCCAGTGCACAAATAATCTCCAGGATTAATGGAGGCACAGCAGGAACCTGAACATACCCTTCTTCCAAGTAGTCCATTGAAGAGCATGGGAAGCAACTGCTGGAAGAGGCTAATCCAGGCCATGGACACAGGCTGGACTCTCTTGGCAACCCTCCCAACAGAGGCCGCAGGCAAAAAGCCTCTTGTTCTCCATCCCTAAGGCATCAGGGGTTTCAGCTTGCAATTCATAGCCTTTGTGGCATGTTTAGTTCTACTTTTTAAAGATGAAAAGCCCTCGAAATCAAACAAATGCACATAAGAGAATTAATTCCCATGACAAAAATCCTCTGGGAGCAGCTTCTGTGTGTGACACAACAGATGTGTTTTCCTTTGCTCCCTGGCTGCTGGATTGTCGTGTCAAACCCCACAAGCCGCCCATCACTTTTGATGCCTTTGCAGAGGGGACTAATCTATCAACACCATTCTGGTCCTATTTCACCACCAATATCAACCGGGGGAAGCTCTCAAGAACATACGACGAGCCCTGCTAGATCACACTATTGGCCTAGCTGCAGCCTGGTTCCTCAACTACAACCTGGTTGGACTACAGCTCCCATCATCCTCCATTAATGGGCGCTGTAGTTCAACACATCCAGAGGGCTTCGGGTTGGAGAAGGCTGTCCTGTCTGTTCCTACAGTGACCAACCCAGTGAGAAGCCCACAAGCTTCTCTTTCCTACGCTGCTGAGACGCCTTGAGACCCCTCAGCTTTACCTGCTTAGCTAGCCCTTTGAGTGGAACAGGTAGCATTTCAGAGGTCTTGGCTTTCAGCCTCCTATCTAGCAAACTAAATTTAGCTTCCAGGACAGCACTTCATTTCCTCATGCCCCTGGTGCCAACATGCACTACAACCACTGATTCAACACTGTCTACCAGGTTATTTAGGACACGAGTGAGCAGCAGGGGTGTTTTCCAGTAGATTGGCAAGAATTTCTGACTCCCAATTGTTTAACAATAGCAACAAAAAAATTACCCACCACCACCTTAAAGTATAGTGGGGAAAAGCTTGGAGTAAAATCCAGGTGTCAGCTTTTGTGTGGACCATAGGATCTGTACAGTTTGGGCACCCAAAACAAATTCCTTGGCTCAGAATTGTTTTATTCTATGTGTATGTTTTTTGCTCCAGGCTTCAGTTGATGGATCTCAGGGTTCTAGTTGAAAGTGAAGTCAATCCTGCAAACCAGAATTCTGCCCGCAACTATCTAGATGATAAATGACACCCACAAACTTCACACCAGGCAGGCACGACACTGTGTGGTCTGTGTACCTGTCACAAAACCAGCTGTCTTACCTCATTAGTATACAGAAAGGACTAATGCTCCAACAAAATGGGATGCATATTCATGTTTTTTTAGGTCATGTGAGGAGTAAGCCTTCTCTTTCCAGAAGTGTACTAGAACCAGGGCTCACAGGATTGAAGTGCCAGGACTTTTTGCTTAGCAGGGAAAGTATCATAATCTGCCACCCACCTCAGACTTTCTGGTTTCCTCTGAGTTTAGCTGCAGTCTCACAGAACCTGGGAGGAAATGCATTTTCTCAGCTCATGCACACACACACAGACACAAACACAGGGTGTTTATCATGTGCTTGCCATTCCCTGTTCAAAGTTACTTATGGGTTCTTTAGACAAAGTTGTGACCTTTGACTTTTGCTTCTGTGTCTAACCAGCACTTTCAGCAAGGTTTTTTAGAGCAGGGGAAAATGCAACATTTAATTGTGAACACGAAAGCACCATTTCCTCTTATTTGAGCTATTCCACTATCCCTCAGTGCCACCTAGAGGTTATGTAGCAGAAAAGCAGGAAAGGAAACGCTCCTTGTGTAGTGCTCAGATCTCAATTCTGTGATGAAACCAACAGCTGTCATGCCGGATTAACAGTCGATTTTTTATGTAGAAGCACTCATAGATATTGATCAACACAGCTGCCTGCATTTTTGGGATCTCCTTGGGGGCATGGCCACACTTCAACATTTACCACTAGGCCACTGTCTCTTTCTATGTTGTTTTGTAGCTTGCTAGCTGATGGTGAGCGATGGGTACTTTCTTAATGGCCACTAATGGCATCAAGTTAGTATTCATACACACATCCATTCAGGGAGATCCCTAAAATCACACTGGCCTGTGGGGCAGGAGCTGAAAGAAGCAGCTTTTTAAAAAAAAGTGTGTAAAAAGGGGAGGGGGTGTAACCCTGTTGAACTTCTTTTGGATGGCAACAAGTACTTGCAGGGTGGATCTGCAAGGATGCTGCTGTAGAGCCATCTGAGGGCTGATGCTGCTTGGGGGCTTAGCGAGCCCCAGCCCACTGGCTTCCCTTCTGCTCAACCTGTATATTTTAAGTAAAAAGATGTTACCAGAATACCACAAATCTCCTGTAATTTCTTCCCAGGAGGAAACTACCCTTGTAAAGCTACCTGGAACATCCTTGCCACTTGAGGGAAGTGGGGCACGCAAAGCAATAACCACAGTTGAATCGATTTCGGAGGCTGAAGCATATTGCAAGCAACGTAAGGGGACCCTAGGGAATGAGATGCTCAAATCACCCGTTTTATTGCAGTAACCGTGTAAGCAGAAGCATGGACAGGATCCAGAGGAGAACTTCCTTTGCCAGATGAAAAGTTCCAAGACCATCTAGTGTGACCTGGTGCCCTCCAGATGTGTTAGACTACAAGTCCCAGCATCCCCCAGCAGGTTAAAATGGCAGGCAGCAGGACCGGCCCAAGACATTTCGCAGCTTGAGATGGTTAAGACGGCAAACCCACCTCCACCCCATCCCACATACTGGGCTTTTGTACATGAAGCTTTTAACCCACACCTTTACTGAAGCTTTTGCTTCCAGATTTTTGGCAGGATTAATATTGGCGCCTTTATACATGTTCCCCCCCCAGGGGGGGTCTTTCTCTGCTTTTCTATATGTACCATTATACAACCACTAGGTGGCACTTTGGTATAGCAGAATTGCGCATGATTTCTATGGTGTTATAAAGGCCATTCAGAAAAAATATCACATTCCTCGTTAGGAAAAAAAAACACGATAATGCTCTCAAAGCTTGGGAGAGGCTCGGAAAGAAGATGATGCCATGTAAGGGAACAGAACTACCACAAGTGAGAAATCACAAACGCGGAATAAACACCATGTGTAGAAAGGCTCACAGAAGCTGACCGGATTGCAATCGAATCCCCGTTCAATACTAGCAATGGGACAAAATACTCCACTGCACCTGAGGGCAGCCGGCTAGCTTAAAGGGTACAGGGCAGGCCCCGTAGGCACATGCAGCCCTGTCCTCCAACATCTCACCACATCCGCCACCTGAGACAGCTGCCTCACTCTAGAGGACGAGATGCTCAAATCGCCCTGCGTTTCATCACAGGGTCAATAAAAGTCTAACCAGAACTGTGGACTGAGCCAGGTCAGGATCCAGAGAAAAACCTTTCCAGGCAGGAAAAGGTTTCAGCCCACCCACGGCCTTTCTATGTTCAAATTGCCCTCCCATCCCCTCTGTTATTTGAAGCCAGGCTAGGCGTATAGGAAGCTACCGTACACCATTACTACGAGCGTGGCGTGTCTGGGAGTTTTGGAGCCACACTTGTAGTCATGCTTTGAAATGTTTCGGAGGAGGACACCCCCGCCCCCCGACTGTGAGGCGCAAGAGCTCCTTCATTATATGGAAGGTAAAAAGAACTATGGTGTGAAATGTACGTGACCTCAATGGAAATATTTTGACTCACTCTTACCACAGAGTAGAGCAAACAGCCGGAATCAGGACTAATTTTCTCCCCTCTGGGTTGATTACCCCTGAGGACACTCTAGTAATTTTGGAGCTTCTAAATGAGCCTTCCATCTGTAGGGAAGGGTGTCACAATAATGTTCATTTATGCAGCAGAGAGAGATGCAATTCTCCCCAAGGCAGGGATTATTGAGAAAAATGCTGTCAGTAGGCACTCCCTGGCAGCAGAGGTGACAGGTTAGGGTTATACTCGTGACACTGTTAGAATATAACAGTCTACAGTGACTGAGGTGGCAATGCTTCCCCAGGGATCCAATGCATTCCATTTGGTGGGGGCAGCAACCTGTGCCCCCCAGATGTTGTTGGACTCCAACTCCCATCAACCCCAGCCAGCAGAGTCAATTGTCAAGGATGATTCCATTTTCAAACAGCACTTTTTTTCTAATGTTAAACCAAAATCTATGCTCTTGTAATGTAAGCTTATTAGATCTAATCCTGCCTTCTGGGGCAGCAAAGATCAAGGCTCCAGGATCTGCTCTCCACAAGATAAAGGGATCTGCTTGGAGATTTTTTTGGGATTCTCCACACCACAGCACACTCCCATTCAGCAGGTTCTCCTGACTCTGTTGCATTTTCAGGGGGCTGCTGTGGGAAGGAGGGGGCAGGAAAGTCCACTTCCTTCAGTGCAGTTGATCCAGCTTAAACCTGGATTCAACCCCAAGTTTTGACCTCTTCTATGTAACAGCCCCTTAGGAATTTGAAGAGTGCTATCATGTTCTCAAAGGTTTTCTACACAAGGCTGCTAATCTGCTGCATCTACTTTCAGCTTCGTTGCAGAATTTACATTCAAGCACTACATGAAGAGCATTTCCTTTCCTGCTTTTCCGTTACATAACCTGTAGGTGGCAGTGTGAAATAGCAGAATAGCACAAATACACAAGAAGAAATCACACTTTCTTTTGCTTTCACAGTTAAATGCTGTATTTTTACTGCTCTAAAAACCCCCGCGGAAAGTGCTGGTTAGACACAGGAGTGGAACTGGAGAGTCACAGTGTCATCTAAAGAACCTGTAAACAACCCTAAGTAATAATAATAATAATAATAATAATAATAATAATAATAATAATAATATATTTATCACCCGCCTCTCCCAACGGATCGAGGCGGGGAACAACACCAAACACAAAATACAAAAACTGATTAAAAGCAGATAAAACCAGTACCAGGGTTTGGCGAGTGCACGATAAATGCCTGATGTAGAAAAGAGATACCTGTGCAAAGACCATCATGGCTGAGCTCCTCAGTAACAGCCAGTTCAAGGTGCTCCCTTCTTACCTGATGCCCCCATCCCTAGTTTCCCATTAGCTACTCTGCAAGTCACCACACCGTGCCTTCTTATTAATGCAACTTCCTTCCTTACCTGCCAGTTCCCCCTTACTGAAAAGGATCAAAACACAGGAGTAGGCGAGAAGGCACTAAGAACACCCTTCGAGAATCCGGGCTCTTGCCAATTTCTTTTCACACAACAGCTCTCCTAATGCTGACTGCATACTAACCGAGAGAGAGTGAGTGCTGGCAGATTGCTCCTTGGCACAGGCTGAGCATGTGGCAGCTGGATGGCTTCTAGCTTGTATATTTTGCAGCTGGTCGTTGTGGCAATTGGCAAAAGCCGACTGTCCAGATGGACACTAAATTTCCTTTAATGTTCATAACATGTCAAAAGTGAATAATCCTATGTCAAAATGGCTTAGGAGCACATTTATCTATCTGTTTACAGATACTTGTTTTTGACAGCTCGGAAGCAGCCAGAAACTCCATTTGAATCAATACCCAAGCCTGGTCTGAATTCTGGCTGCTTAGCCATTTCCCCATGCCACGGGGCTCATGGTGCACTACAGTGCCGTGGTAAGCAGCCACTCAAGTAGTATTACCAGTGAGAGGTTTTCACCTAGAGGCAGTGTTTACACATTGGATATCTATTAAAGAAGTGGGACCTGCAACAAAATATTGCAATGTGGAGTGTTCCCATTCAGGGTTCTAACCAACCAGCCAGCCATGCCCTTTACTAAGATGCTCCATTCCAATGTGGAATGTTCCTATTCAGTGTTCCAGCCAGCCATGCACTTTATTAGAATACTCCATTATTTTTCCATTTTCTCCCTTCCAACAGCCAGCCAGCATTCCATGCAGTCCTGATTGAGTTGCTTTCGGTTGGTTTGGTTTTCTCTCTTAAAGATTGTTGGGTTTTTTTGTCTTCTGCAACTTTCCGAGTTTCCCTGAGCTTGCAGATACTCCCCACCCCCTTGTTCATGGATGGTACCATTTTAGCTACGTAAGGACCCACATTCAGAGAATGAGTTCGCTGTCAGAACATTTCCAAGGCAACGAGCATCACTGTTACTGTAGTACCTGCGGCCCCATCCCTCCACTGGTTCCATGAGCTCCCTCCTTTAGCCAGTAGTACTCTGATTTTGCCTACACATGGGAGAAGAATGAATGAGAGGACTGGTGGAGGAGCAGGGTAGAAGCCTCACAGGAAGAGCTGCCACACATCACAAAAAAACAGGAAAGGCATCACCAAAAAAGAAAAAAAGAGGACAAAAGAGGACACCGATTTGCATAACATTTGCATGTGCTAATGAGTGTACGTATAGATGCAAATCTATAGTGACTTCTTTCCCCTCCATTTCTACAGGAGGAACATGGAGCATTGCCCTGTGCTTTGTGGGTTTTCTCCTTTGTGGAAGGCCTTTCTCTCTGACCTGCCAGCATCCAAAGTGTGTTTGGTGGGCACCCGAGGGAGGGCCTTTTTGGTGGCTGCACCCATGTCCTTGAACTCCTTTCCTAGAGAGGCCTTCATTTAGCCCCCTCCTGATGGTCTTCCAACAACAGATTCCATTGCACTGGTTCTACTGCACTAAAAGCCCTGCTCCAAGTAGTGGCAAGGCAAACCTCAGGAACATGTGGCACTACCAAAAGGGCTTCTATCGATGACCGCGGCAAGCAGGCAGAAGGGGTCAAATGGTCCCGCACACAGCCCTTTACAGAGGGAAGTCCTCTATTTGGAGGGTTGTAAGAAAACAATCCTCTATCAGTGGTCTTCAACTGGTCCAGACCGAAGACCCACCTCAGGCTCCCAACCTGCAACATGGGACCCACTTTCACAATTTCAGAGTTGCCCAGCATGGTGGCAACAGCTTTGCCATGAACCCTCTGAACTGATCTCGCAACCCACTTTTGAGTCACAACCCACCAGTTGAAGACCAGTGCTCTACATGAAGGCATCCTCTGTTTGAAGGGTTGTCCTCTCCAAGGTGGGTTTAAAGATAAAGAGCTGTTGCCCATCCACAATGAGCACCTGAACAGCAGACTGAACAGGCCGGCACTGAGGTCACAGTCTGCCACACTGTGGTGAGATGTACTGTATTTCTGTGTGGTGTAGTGGCTAGACAGTGGGACTTGGAATCGGGAGATCCGGGTTCTAGACCCTACATGCCCATGGAAGGCCACCGGGTGACTTTGGGCCTGTCACAGACTCTCAGTCCAACCTACCTCACAAAGTTGCTGTGAGGATAAAAGAGGAGGATTACGTACACTGCCTTGAATTCCTCAAGGAAGAAAAAAGACAGGATATAATTTTAACAAATAAATTATATTTCTACATTTGTATCCAAATACATAAATTAGCATATGGAAACTTTATGCATTTTGGTCCTCTTTTTTTTGATAAAACATTTCCTCTTCTTTGGCTCTGATGTGACGTTGCCCATTGACTGCACAACTGAACAGACACTTAAGTTATCTCCTCACAGTGGTGAGATGTGTCGTTTTTCAATTATAGTAAATATTTCTAAATTTGCCTCAGTCCATATATGTTAGCGGATGCACATTTTATGCCAACCTGTTTCCTCATTTGTCCTCTTTTTTGATGCTATGTAAGTGGCCGCCCTAAGATGTAAAAGATTTTTTTTAAAAAATTTTTTTTTACTCTTCACTGATCTTTTCAAACCTGCTTATTTTTATACACTGTTCATATTTTGTAGGACTGTTTGCTTTATGCTGTATTTTATCTTATTAGTTGTTATCTATGTTGGGCATGGGGTACCTCTTCACGGGCTCTTTGCCTCGCGGTGGCTTCGAAATGGTGGCAGTTGGGTTACATGACGCTGCCGCCAATTCGAAGCCAACTAGGGGCAAAGGCCCTTTGCTCCGCACTAAAAAAGTCGGGCATTTAGCCCGACTTTTTTCAGAGCAGGGCGGGCTGGGCAAGGAAGGGGATGGAGCAGCAAGCCATAAGCTCACTGCGCCGCCTCCGCTGTCCTCCCCCCCATATATATATATATATATTTTTAAAAACACCACTTACCTTAGAGTAGGTGGGCTGTTGCTCCAGCCGCCCCTCCAGCTGATGCTGGGCAGGTCTGGGTGCGGCGGCAGGAAAAGCCGCCGTGGCGCTCCTGCAGTGAAGAGTGGTGGCAGGAGCGTCAATGCGCGGCACACCGACTGCTGCCGCAGCTGCGCACATGCAGGTTGCTTACCTGTAACTGTGGTTCTTCGAGTGGTCATCTGTGCAGTCACACATATGGGCTCGCGCCGGCGCCGAGCCTCTTTCCGGAAGCTTCTAAAGCCTAGACTCTTGGCGGGAACCCCTCCCCCACCGTCCTACTACGCATGCTCAGGGTTCCCGCCTACCTCAGTTCTGTTGAGACCATGCTTTGCCTCGCAACTGAGACAGGATCATCTACTATATAGCACAATACCCCCATTGACATCGAAATCAATGTATATCATTTTAAATGAGCAGTGCGAGTAGCAATACCTTCATGACCAATTAGCGAGGTCAAGAGGGGACGGTGGGTGGGTTGTGTGACTGCACAGATGACCACTCGAAGAACCACAGTTACAGGTAAGCAACCTGCATTTCTTCTTCGTGGTCTCTGTGCATCACACATATGGGCGAATAACAAGCAAACACTTACCGGCCGGAGGGTAGAACTCGCTAACCCTTCACTGAAGAACTGCGGACAAAACAGCACGTCCAAAGGAAGCGTCCTCCCTGGCTCTAACATCAAGCCTATAGTGGGAGACGAACGTCGACGGATTTGACCACGTCGCTGCTCTGCATAGTTCTGGGAGTGAGACCCCTCTCTCCATTGCAGTAGATGTCGCCATAGATCTAGTGGAGTGAGCTGAGAGAGTGCCCGGAGGGTCCTTCCTGGCCAGTTGGTAGGCCAGCATTATGGTCCGTACCACCCAGTGAGCAAACCTCTGGGTGGACACCGGTAAACCCTTGTTCTTCCCTCCATAGCATATAAATAACCTATCGGATTTCCGAAACGACGCAGACCGTGTCCTGTAAAAGGCCAAGGCCCGTCTAACGTCAAGGGTATGTAACCTAGACCCCACCTGGTCCTGAGCTGACTGAAAGAAAGTAGGTAAGATAATGTCCTGGTTAATATGAAAGGAGGACACAACTTTAGGGAGAAACGTAGGGTGTGGCCGAAGAACCACCTTATTACTAAAAAATTGGGTGTAAGGTGGATCCACCATTAACGCACAAAGTTCTGAGCTCCTCCTTGCTGAAGTTATGGCGACCAGAAATGCCACCTTCAGAGTTAGCAGACTGATATGGGTAGTAGCTAGTGGTTCAAACGGTTTAGAGGTCAGTGCGGCTAATACTAATGATAAGCTCCATTGTGGGATCACTGAGCGGTTAGGTGGATGTAAATTCTTCAGCCCCTTCATGAAACTACGAAGCACTGGGTGCGAGAACACGGAAAAATTCTGTACCAAATCATGCTGTGAAGAAATCGCCGCAAGGTACACCCTGATTGAGGTGGCTTTAAGGCCTGTCTCATAGAGGGAATGCAGGAACGAAAGAATATGCGTAATGCCACAGGACTTCGGGAGAAGGCCCTTATTCTCGATGAATGTTGCAAATCTCGACCATTTCCTGTGGTACGATGACCTGGTAGACGGTCTTCTTGCTTCTAGCAAGATCGCCTGGATCTCCGTGGGAAGATTCAAATGTTGCCAGATGGCTGGATTCTCCAAGCTGTGAGCTGCAACTTGTGGAGGTCCGGGTGGAGAACCCGTCCCTGGTCCATGGAGATCAGCCGCGGGTATATCCGTAGTCGGGTGTACAATCCCCCGGACATGCGAAGAAGAGGGGCGAACCACGCTTGCCTCGGCCACCATGGCGCAATGAGAATTGCGTTCGTCTGTTGTCTCTGCATTGCTGTCAGCACCCTCGCAACCAGCGGAAAGGGGGGGAATGCGTACACCAGACCCTTGCCCCATGGGGTATTGAACGCATCTCCCACGGATCCTTTTCCCACTCCCGCTCGCGTGCAAAACGTCTTGCAGACTGCGTTTTCTGCTGAAGCAAAGAGGTCGATGCAGGGAGTGCCCCATGTCTCGAACAGGCGATGTAGAGCATTTGGGCAGAGGGCCCACTCGTGGCTGGTGTGGAAATGGCGACTGAGGGAGTCCGCCTGTATGTTCTCCTCTCCTGCGATGTGAAGCGCGGACAGCCGCATGTTGTGGGCAATTGCCCAGTGAAAAATCTGCAGTGTTAACTTGAGCAGGGATGGTGACCTGGTGCCCCCTTCCTTGTTGACGTACCATACTACGGAGGTGTTGTCTGATATGATTCTGATGTGATGACCTAAAAGGTGATCCTCGAAAGTATTCAACGCCCTGAAGACTGCCAGCAGCTCCAGTTTGTTTATGTGGAGTGTTCCTTCCTTCGTGGTCCACCTGCCCTGAGCTGTGAGGTGGTCGCAATGTGCCCCCCAGCCGAGGAGTGATGCGTCCGACGTTAGAGTGCGTGTCGGGCCGCCATCTACGAACGGGAGGCCCCTGTTCAAATTGTGTGTTGCCGTCCACCACCGTAGCTCGGTCTTTAGGGTTTCGGGAATCTGCAGCGTGATCCATGGGGGGTCCGTAGAAGGGTTGAAATTCTTTAGGAGGAATTGTTGTAGAGGTCTCATATTGAGGCGTGCCCACCGTACTGTGTACACGGACGAAGCCATGAGTCCTAGTAGTCGTTGGAGCGTCCTTGCCTTGGCACATGTCACGGTACATACTCTTCTTGCCAGGCGCCGTATTGACGTCTGTCTGTCCAAAGGTAAGAATGCCCGTCCTAATCTGGAGTCTAACTGGACTCCGATGAATTGGATTGATTGATCCGGTAGGAAAATCGACTTTTCCATGTTTATTAAAAGTCCCAATCTGTTCAATAGATTCACTGTTGTGGTCACTTCCCTCACCGCCTGAGCGCGAGAGGGGGAGACGATCAGCCAGTCGTCGAGGTACGGGTATATTTCGATTCCCATGGAGTGCAGGAAGGCACACACGACTGCGACGCATTTTGTGAACACCCTCGGTGCGGTCTTCAGGCCGAACGGTAACACCCTGAATTGAAACACTTCCTGGTTGATTGCAAACCGGAGATAACGGCGGTGAGACTTGTGGATGGGTATATGAAAGTACGCATCTTTGAGGTCGATGAGAGAGAACCACCTGTTGCGTCTGAGGAGAGGGAGAATCAATGCCAGAGTGGTCATGCGAAATTTCTTGGTGAGGATGAAATCGTTGAGTGCCCTCAGGTCTAAAATGGGGCGCAGACCGCCATCTCTCTTCGGGACTGCGAAGTAACGGGAATAGAACCCGGCCGTTGACTTGTGGTATGGCACTCGTGTGATAGCTCCTTTCTGCAGTAGGGTGGCGACCTCCTGACGTAGTACTTTTGAGGGCGTCGTGTATCTTATCTCGCCCAGTGGCGGGTGTGTCATGAATTCGATCCGGTATCCGCTCTCTATTATCTGCAGGACCCACTTGTCGGTTGTTATCTGTTTCCATTCGTCTAGGAAGGGTTTCAATCTGTGGCTGAAAATTGCTCTTGGAAGGGGAGTGACCAACGCGAAGTCAAACACGCTGCCTGTGAGAGGTCTCCTGGCGTCCGCGTTGCTGCTTGAAACGGCCTTGGGAGAAACTCTTTCTCTGCTGGAAAGGCTGTGTTGTGGGTTGCTGGAAACGTTGCTGCCGGTAATGTGGAAGACGTGGCTGGTATTGCTGCTGCTGTTGTTGATGCTGTCTACCCCAGCGTCGCGAACGGAATTGTGATGTAGCCGCAGGGTAAAATCCCATCTTCCTCGCGGTAGTCCTCGCTTTTTGGATTGTATCCATTGTAGAATCTGTGGATGTGTTGAACAACCCTTCCCCGTCAAAGGGGAGGTCCTCAATCCTGGTCTTGGACTCTTGTGTCAAATTAGATGACCTAAGCCAAGCATGACGGCGGAGCGCGACAGCTGCAACCATGGCCTTCGACAGACAGTTAACCTGGTGTCTAGCTGTAGATAATTCCTGTCTAGCTACGGCGGTAGATTCCTGTTGGAACACCCGTGCCGCCTCACGAATGTCATCTGGCAGGTGGGCATGCAGGGATGACACTTTGTCCCATATGAACAGCTGGTAACGCGCCATTAAAGCTTGGTAATTCGCGACTTTCATTGCGAGTGCAGCAGACGAATAAACTTTACGCCCGTAGGCATCCAGTTTCCTTCCCTCTCTGTCTGTTGGGGCAGAATGGGCTTTAGAGAATCGACCTTGAGCCGATTCAACTATAATAGAGTTTGGTTTTGGATGAGTCAAAAGAAAGGCTGCGTCCTTGTCCTGTATTTTGTACAGCGCATCGAGTCGTTTGGAGACAGGTCCCATCGTGGCCGGGTTAGACCATGATTCTTGTGCTGTTTGTAATAGAGTTGGGATCATGGGTACCGCCAGCGTAGATGGTGCTTCCCCATACATAACATCGTAGATGTTATCTATGCATTGGCCATCAGGCAGCTTAGTATCCACCTCTAAGGACTGTGCTAATCGTAGCATCAGTTCAGAAAAGGAGACCACTTCCTCCGAAGGAGACGCTCGTTTATTGGTCCCCACCTCATCACCTGGGGACGGGACAGAAGGAGGAGCCTGAATAGATGCCGAAGAGTCCGACTCGTAGTCCTCAATAGAGGGGGACGATGGCTCGTGCTCGACGTCGACCACTGTCACTGGTGCCGGAGGCGCGGCTGCGCGTCGAGGCGTTTCTGTCGGTACCGAGACCGTTGCCGACGGGGGTCGCTTTGGAGGTCTTGGGGGAATAAACGTATCTCTTTGTTTCATACGTTTTCCCGTGTAAGGGTCGAAAAGGAAATCCCGACCATCGCCTGAGTAAGCATCTGCCTTGGTGTGAGTAGCCACGGATTGCCGTGAGTTATCAGAAAAACAGTCCCAGTCCTTCAGTGGTGATGGTGAATGAGAATGGTAGGGTGGGGTCACGGATTGAGACGACATTGGAGACTGATCCGGTGAACGTTGTGGTGACAGAGGATCAAATAACACATCCCCCGGTACCGACGTCGGCGGAGAGATCGAAAGGTGTAAAGCCGATGTCGACGGGGAGTGATGTTGCTTCTTGGAAAGATGCTCCGTGCCCGTCTTGTTCTTGCTCGGTACCGAGTGCTTTGTCGGTACCGAGTGCTTGCTCGACGCCGGGTGCCCTTTGGTCTTTGTCTTACTCCGGTTCTCGGACCGCCGGGTAGACTGTGCCGACGTCGTCCTCGACGTCGTTGCGGAGGGGCCTGCCGACTTCGACGTCTCCTTCCTGCGAGTAGACTGTTCCCCCGTCTCCAGTGTCGAAGTCCCTTTCGGGGCCCGGCCAGGCTGAGCCGGCATCAAGGCCGATGGCGAGTGCCGTGCCGACCGCGGGATCGGTATCGACACCGACGTCGAGGGTGATGCGGTATGTGGGGCCATCGGTATCGGTGATCTTGTCGGCACCGAAGAAGATCCCGGTCGTGCCGATACCGATGAAGTTAGGCTCTTTGGCGCCTGAGGCGGCTTGGCCTTGAGAGTTTCTGGCGGTTCGTTCGCCTTCCCTCTCTTCTTTCCTTGATGCAATTTAGGCTTTTTAGCCTTTTCTCCTTCGTCTGATGGGGATGTTTTTCGCTTCTTAGGATGTTCTTTTTTGCCCGGTGCCGGCGAGGGGACTGGAGGATCCACCGTCTCCAGAGCCTTCCTCCATAATAGAGCTCTCAGTTTGTTGGCCCGATTCTTTCTCGTTTGTCGAGAGAAATTCTGGCAGAAGGAACACGCATCCACAACGTGGGCTTCTCCTAAACACAGTAGGCATCTGGAGTGGCCATCTGAGAGTGTTAACTTCGCCTGACACGAAGTGCAGGACTTAAAAAGCGCGGTCTGCGCCATAACCAGCTCGCTCTGTGCGGGCAAGCCCGGAGGGGCGGGGGGGGGGGGGAAAACCCTTGGGCAGAAGGATATATATATATATATATAGAAAGAAGAATATAGGATGATTGATAGATAAGATATAAGTAATAATAATAATAATTTTTTTTTTTTTTTTTTTTTTTTAGATAAAGAAAGAAAGAGAAAGAGAAAGAGAAGATAAAGAGTCTAAACTAAGCTATAGCTAACAGTAAACTACAAACGGTTCTGAACGAACGAAGCGAAGTCTTCCGTGCGAGGCTAACGACACGACGGACGAAACAGAACTGAGGTAGGCGGGAACCCTGAGCATGCGTAGTAGGACGGTGGGGGAGGGGTTCCCGCCAAGAGTCTAGGCTTTAGAAGCTTCCGGAAAGAGGCTCGGCGCCGGCGCGAGCCCATATGTGTGATGCACAGAGACCACGAAGAAGAACAGAAGAGGCGCACCAGAAGAGGCGCACCAGAGTGTTAGGTAATTTCAAATTCTGCACTTAATGGTCTTATGGTGGGGGGGTCCTTTTTAGATGGTAATGTTATTGCTCCACTTACTTTAAAATATGATAAGCCAGCCATAATCAGTTAAAGTAGATTATTCATTTCTCACTGGGCATAAGCACCAGTGCTATTACATATTTTTAGACTCTGGGTGCAATGGCCTTAGAGCCCCTCCACTTTAGAGGTTATGTACGTTACTTCACTTACTTCAAAATGTGGTAAGCCAGCCCTACTCTGTTTTGGGGCCCTCCTGCTCATCCAGGTGAGTTGGGGGCCTAGACATCTGCCCCAGAATCTTGCCTTGATGGCACTACTGGGCATATGTACCCGTGAAGCCTGACCAAATGGCCGTGCCCATATATATTGACAGTGATAAGCTGTTTATTCATAGAATGATAGGATAAGTAAGTCAGAAGTCCAGTGATGTAGCAATAGGGTGGAATTCTCTTTCCAGTGTTATAAAACAAATCACTAAACATATCCTAGAATCACAAGAGTTGGAAAGTGCCATTTGGGTCAGGAACCCGGATTAAAGCATCCCTGACAGATTAGTGTCCAGACTCTGCTTGACTACTTCCAGTGACGGAGAGCCCACAACCTCCATAGGCAGTTGGTTCCTTTGTCTGACTGTTCTGACCGTTAGGAGGTTTTTCCTGATGATCAACTGAGCTCTGCCTTCCTGTAACTTCAGCCTGTTATTTCATGTCTTACCGTCTAGAGAACAAGTTATGGCCCTCTTCTGTGTGACAGCCTTTAAGGTACTTGAAGAGTGCCGTCCTATCCCCACTCAGTCTTTTGATCTCAAGGCTAAACATACCCACTTCCTTCAGTCTTTCCTCATAGGATTTAGTTTCTTCTCTGAACTCATTCCATTTTATCTGAGTCCTTCTTAAAGTGCGGTGTCCAAAACTGGACTCAGTATTCGAGATAAGATCTGATCCCATGATTTTGCAACTGTACTTCAATTGATGCAACCTATTATTATATTTGTCTTTTTTGCAGCCACAGCACACTGCTGGTTCAAATTCAGCTTGTGATTGGCTACAGCTCCAAGATCCTTTTCACAGGTACTATTGCCAAGCCAGGTATCCCCCATCTTATACCTGCACTTTTGATTTATTTTCCCAAAATGAAGAACTTTGCACTTGTCTCTGTTAAACTGCATTATTTTCTGCCCAGTCTTCCAACATATCACGATCATTTTGTGTCTTGTTTCTGTCTTCTAACATATTAGCTATTCCACCCAGCTTTATGTCATCTGCAAATCTGATTAAGCATTTCCCCACCCACCACGTCCTCCAAGTCATTAATAAAAATGTTGAAGAATACAGGGCCCAGAACTGAGTCCTGCAGCATCCCACTTGATACCTCCCCCCCCAGTTTGAGGAAGAACGATTGACAGACATGCTTTGAGGACGGTTCACAAGCCAGCTATGGACCGAACCCAACAATTAAGGCCACCCAACCCACATTTAAGTAGGCTGCTACTCAGGATAGCATGAGGTACTTTGCCAGATTCCTCTCTGAAGTCAAGACATATCACGTCCACAGCATTTCTATGAATTTTAAAGTGAAGTAATTAATGCCTCTAACGGAGGGGCTCTAAGTCCAGAGTCTAAAACGATGCGACAGCACTAATGCTTATGCTCACTGAGAAATGAATAATCTACTTTAGTTAATGGGATCTGACCACTGTTTGTAGAATGAAAGCGAAGCCATCCAAACAAAGCCTGAATGCAAGGAAGGCCCAACTGTACATCTGCTTTGGTTGTGGAACCTTCCAGCCATAAACATAAATGAGCGCTGTCAGTTAAACTGTACCATCCCTCACCTTCACATTGCATTACATGGTGCTGCTGGTGTTAATTTGCAGAGCTGCAGTGGAACTGGCTGAAAGAAGCAACATCTGCCCACACCCATTGAGCATCTGGGCACGCCACATGTTATGACATTCAGGGATTTTAATAGCCATGGGAGAACTCGGAAGCCTGCCATGTTACTGATCAGGCCAGCGGCCTCAAGAGTAAAATACTGCCTGCACTGAGCTGTAAGCTCAGGCTACTGCTGTGTCCCCATTGCCAGAAGCAGTGGTGATGGCTCCTACCAGCCTACGCTCTTGATGTGGATGGTGGCATCTAACAGCCATGAGCAGGAAGGGATATGGGAGGTTAGGCAGTTACATATGCTTCATATTACCATGCCTGAAAGTGAGCATATATTGCCTCGAATTTGCTACTACAATTTTTTGCAATTGAACTTATCACACAACAACCATACCAATGTAGATGTCTCAATAACATTTTACTTCGTAGAGAGGCTTTTTGGATACATCAACTAAAGTCTCTTTCTCCTCATGGTTTAAATGACAGAATAGATTTTTCCATGTTCCTTTAAAATATTGCTGTGTAGTGGTTTAGTCTGCTCAAGTTAATTGTCATGATAATTGTTACTATAGCTTTCACCTGGACTCCTATTGACAGTCGATTACTGGGAATTGCTCAGTCATGGGCCTATTAGCCTATAAATAGGTAACAGTGTTTTGGGTTTTTTTATGTGGTCTCTAACCAGGGTGTATGAAAGTCTTTCACATCTAATGACTGAGGAATGAGGTAATGTAGCCAGAGGCTTGTAACTGTATTTACATTATTTTACTTTTTGTAAAATGTATCTCATGGAACAACCTTTCTCTTGTAGGTTGTTTTTGGAGTGATAAAAATGTCAAGGACATAGCAAGAATGAGATAAATTCACCCACAATTATTGCCGGAAGAGATTGACCACCAACTATAAAAATCCCTTATCATTAGCAAACCACTGATGAAAGTTCTCTTGAAACGGTGTTTGTCAAAAATCCGGAGTTACCATTTGGTTTTGTTCTTTAATGATTACTTTATAGTTCTGTTATTGCTTTGTCAATGTAGATACCACTATACTGAAATATTTAGAGTTATGAATGTCTATAGTATCCAGCATTGTTGACAGTCTCAATATAAGTGTGCACTACTAAGGGGAATATTGTGCTCTGTGTGTGCTCATATACTTTAACACATGTGGACCAATGCACTTGTTTGTGTTTTTTCTCATTGACCTACCTGGCTGCTGTGGTTAGTCCCTGTGTGTGTTCACTTTTTCCATGTGAAGGCTCCTCCCTTTTTGTTTTTGTACCTAATCAGCATAGCCAATGGTGAAGGATGATGGGAGCTTCAGTCCAGCAACATCGGGAGGACCACACTTTCCCCAACCCTGCTCTAAGGCCAGGGTGGCCAACCTGTGGCACCAGAGTAGAGATTTGTGTGACATGGCTGGACAGGAGAAGGACACATGACATGGAGCCAGGCCTACACCTCTGCTTGCCTCTCCACCAACAAAATGTGCTCCCTGGTTCAGGCCATTAGAAGTAAAGCCACACCAAAGGGAGCTGTGTACATACTGGCATTGTCTCAGACCAGCTTTGAGTTATGGCGTACTTGGTTGACTAATGCCGCTTATGGAATTCCAAAATAGAAAACATACCTATGTAGGAATTACTGAGCACCACATGTGTTAGGTTGCACACGTGCACACACATGGTGTTGTGTCTAATTCCTCCCCCCTTGCTCAGGGTGAAGGAATGTCAGACATTAATTCAGAATCAGATTCTGAACTCGAAGAGACATACCAGTCTGTGCCAGGAGGAGACAAGGTTCCCATAGTTTCGCCTTTAGAAAATGTTTCGGCTAATGTAAATAATCTTGCAGATAATAACCAGCTTTCGTCTTCAGAGGGTGGAGACGGGAGTCAACTGAGAGATCCCATTTTCCGTAGAAAAATAAAGCGCGCACAGATCAAAGGGCTTACGAGGCGGCATTCGGAAAGACTACTTGCTCAGAAGAGGCTGGATGTGAATTCTTGAAGTGACTCTTGCTTCCTTTTGGATGGATCAACTGATTTGTTTGCTTAGCTAATTACGCCTTGGGGCAAAACGCTTTCTAAGTTTTAACTCCTTTCAAAGGGAGAGAAGGGATCATTTGCAAAATAAAAGATTGTTTTTTTTCCTAAGAGGCCTCCTTATTGACTTCAATGGGCGCTAGAAGTTAGGGAGTCACGACACGTATTTTGCTGCATGTATAGGTACATGTAGTGGTACACACATATAAGCCCATTTTTCTGTGGCTTCTCTTATACACACATTTCCTTACTTCTAAGTATTCTAGTACAGGGACACTGTAGGTGTTGGCAGAAGGGAGATGTTTTCCACTCCATCCAGGACAGAGATGGGCGCTAGTACACAGAAGGAAAATCTGCAATAACATTTAGTTGATAGCATATCTATTGATATTTAGAATGCTACTTTAGGTACTGTTATTAGTTTTTATTATATGATCCTTTACGTACCATTTCGCAGAGAATGCAACCAATACTGAGGTAGATGGACCAATGATCTGACCCGGTATTAGGCAGCTTCCTATGGGCTGTATCCAATGGTGACCTAATTCAATGGGTCTACTCTAAACAGGACTAACATTGTTCCTAAATGCCTGAAACAAAAGTGCATAATAAACTATATTGCCGTGTTGCACTCATGTGGATCAATCTTGTATTTTTATGAAATGTTGTGAATCGCCCCGAGAGCTTAGTCTATGGGATGGTATAGAAATGAAATTAATAAAATAATAATAAATAATCTGGATCTATAACTTTATCCCTAGCCTCCATGCAATTATTTTCATTTTGGAATGCAACACCTTTATTGATGCCCTTCCACCTAGCATTCGTCTGTCATTCATTACTATTTAAAAATATATTTGAGACTTTTAGCCCGCAATACAAAGAAAAGGTGACTGAGCTCGGTGAAAGACCTGTGCAGACAGGCTGCTGTTGCCTTGAGGGACTTGCTCTAACACTTTGAATATTGATAGGGTTAAAGTTACACACATCCTCATCAGGCCCTTGCTAAGAGCCCACACCTCATAAGGGGGACCATGGACAAGACCTAGCTACAGTTATCCACGCTCTCATAACCTCTCGTTTGGATTACTGCAATGCGTTATACGTGGAGCTGCCTTTGAAAACGGTCTGGAAACTTCAGCTGGTACAAAACAGGGCAGCCAGATTGTTAGCGGGGACTGGCCAACGAGACCATATTACGCCAGTCCTTTTCCAACTTCACTGGCTGCCGATCCAGGTCCGGGCCCAATTCAAAGTGCTGGTACTAACATTTAAAGCCCTAAAGGAACGCCTCCTCCCATATGTACCTGCCCGGACCCTAAAATCATCTACAGGGGTCCTTCTCCGTGAGCCCCTGCCAAAGGAAGTGAGGCAGGTGGCCACTAGGAGGAGGGCTTTCTCCGCTGTGGCACCCCGGCTGTGGAATGAGCTCCCCAGAGAGGTTCGCCTGGCGCCTACTTTGTACTCTTTTTGTCGCCAGGTGAAGACCTTTTTATTCTCCCAGTATTTTAACAGCTAAATTAACTCAATTTTAATCCTTGCAGTTTTAAATTTGTATTTTAATCTGTATTAATTCCTGCTGCTGGTTTTATTCTGGTTTTATTCTGGTTGTGTTTTTAGATTGTATGTTATTTGTTGTTTTTGGATTGTGGCTTGTTTTATATTTTTAAAATGATTTTATGGTTTTAATTTTTGTGAACCGCCCAGAGAGCTTCAGCTATAGGGCGGTATAAAAATGCAATAAATAAATAAATAAAAGCCCGCTCAAACCTGCTCCTCCTCTTCAGCATTGAAACCAGCCTGTTCATCCACCTCTTGCGCTGGCCCAAAGGGAGCAAGCAAAAAAGCCGAACAGGCAACGAAACAGAAGTGGCGAGAAGGAGGGGTGGCCACGGCTCATTGGCCCCTCTGCTTGGCAAGGAAACAGAAACAACCATGAAGAGGAAGCAGCAACTGGTGAGAGTGGCAATGAGGGAGTAGGCTGGTTGAGTGAAGGGGGCCACCCCCACCAAGCCCTGTTGCTGGCAGGGTACACACCCTCCTCCCAACATGTTCCCCCCCCACACACACACAAATTGGAATAATCCTGAATGTTCATAAAAAGAAGTTCAATATTTATTCAGATTTAGGTTTGTATCGCAACAACGCTGCGCTTGCGTCGCTTGACAAAACATACACTCCGCTGCTCAGTAACGCATTCCTCTTAATTGCTCCGAGATTAAACCAAAAATCCCCGAAGAAGTTCTGCTTCCAGCAATAATTCCTGTCTTTCCTTTGGAGGCCACGGCTGACAATGATTTTCTGAAATGTGTGGTGAGCAACATACGAGGAAGCATTAAGTATTTAATATCTGTGGTTATTGTGTGTGGAGGAAGAAGAAAGCAATATTGTGGGCTGGTGCGCTTTCCAGATGGAAGGATGAGGCTATAAATAGGAGATGAATATCAAAAAGCTCAACCTCAGATATGGCAATTCGAGGGAAACTTTTAAGAGCTTCATATACTGGTCTGTTACATGCAAGGCAGATTGAAGGCCTTCCAGTCCCCAAATGCATATCATTTTGTACGTAACTCATCTTTAATTACTGCAAGGGTCTGATCCACGAAGCCCTACTGAAGAACCCAATGCTAATCTCACCACCAACACCATCAGTATTATTATTAGTTTCATTTCTATACTGCCCAATAGCCAAAGATCGCTGGGCGGTTACAACCATTCACAAGATAATAAAATACAGCATATATAATTGCAAACAATTCAGACAGCTAAAAACAGTTTCAATAAAATACTAGTCCTGTTTAGATGGCTAGCATAAATGCCCCATCATGTGCCGTTAAATGCCTGACAGTCTTAACCTGGCACTGAAAAGCTGTTAGTGTTGGTGCCAGGCAGCCTGAGTGGGGAGCTCATTCCATAATTGGGGGGCCACCACTGAAAAGGCCCTCTTGCTTGTTGCCATCCTCCGAGCTTCCCTCCGAGCCCCCCCAGATGTTGACCTTAATTGACCTGTTTAGGAGCGTCATCACATGGGAGGTTTAATGCACATTTACTGTGACTTTGATCCACTTTTTCAGAGCTGGACTCGCTCAGGGCGAGAGAACAGCACGATGGGGATGACGTCATGCCAGTCCAGCACTGAAAAAGTGGATCAAAGTCACGGCAGATGTGCATTAAACTTCCCGTGTGAGGACGCTCCATGAAGATCCCTTTGAGCACACAGTAAAAGTCTTGCTTGCATAGTTCGGCTGTCCTGCGTGCACAAACCTGCACAGTGTCCTGTGTGTCGGTGTGCATGTGTAGATAACCCAGTTATCTGCCTTCAATGAATGCATAGGTAAGCCAAGTATGTGCAGTAAGAGATACAGATTGGTAAGGATCAACAACAGACAGCAGATACAACAGCCCCAGTAGAATCCTAACTCAATTGTAGGCCAAGCTAAACAGGTAAGGCCTTTGAGGTGCACACCACTAATAATAAGTTCAGCAATAATGATAATACATTAAATTAATCAGAAGCTAGAAACTAACTAGGGAGGTGGTTGGACCACTGGGTGACAAGGGAGTACTAAAGGAGGACAAGGAAATTGCAGGGAAGCTGAACTATCCCCCCACCCAGGAAGGGAGTTTGAGGAACTGAGACAAATAGCAGCAACAAGCGATGAAGATTTAGGCCTTATGGACAAATTGAAAACAAACTAATCACTGGGTCCAGATGGTATCCATCCAATAGTTCATAAAGTGCTGATCTTCTAAGAAAAATATGTGACGTGTCCCTAAGATTGGCCTCTGTGCCAGAGTACTGGAGAATGGCCAATGTGATGCCAATTTTAAAAAAGGGGTCCAGAGGGAAACCAGCAAATTACAGGCTGGTTAACTTAACATCTGTTCTGGATAGATTGGTGGAAAGCATTGTTAAAAATAAAATTATCAAGTATATAGAAGGACAAGTCTTCTGAAGGAGAATCATCATTATTATTTACATTTATATACCGCCCCATAGCTGAAGCTCTCTGGGCAGTTTATAAAAATGGCTTTTGCAAAGGTAAGTCCCTCTCTCAGAGTGCTTCCAGATGAGGATTTTATCATGTCATCTTCCTGCCATTCATGGAATTTTACAAGGGGTCAAGATAGTGTTGTGTTCCATTCCTAACTTTTCCATGTTTCCCCACCATTTCTTTCATCTTTTTTCTTATTGTTGAAAATGTGTTAATAGCTGCACAACGCCTTCGGACTGCTGGTACTCGGACCCTTCCATTTGGAAGCACCCTCACTAACATTTTAGTTTGTCACATTTTAGAGTTCTTCAGAGTGTCAAATAAACATGCGGATAGGGTAGACAGTGTAGACATTGTTTACTTGGGCGCTGTCTATATGCCCTGTATACCCTGTGGTGGCAGCAGAGTGGCGCTGCATCGTTTATACGATGCAACTGCCAACCCTCACCCACCACGGGGTTTGCCAGCAAAACTGCACAGAAACCCTCCCTCCTGGATTACTGCAGCTTTTACATTCAATGTGAGGTCACCACCTTCTTCATGCCACCTGTTGGAGGTATCCTGTCTGTGCCTCGAAGCTGGGGGCATTCCAGGGGTGGATCAAACCTCACAGTAGGTCGAGGGAACGCACGGGAGGGCCAGGCAGAGAACAATGTGCAGGCTCAAAGAGCTCAGTGGCTGCCCACATTGCCTGGAAAGCCCATGCTCCCCTCTGCCGTGGGGACTTCCTGCCCCCATCCCGCAGCAGAGAAACCGTGGGGTTTTCTCCAAAGTGGCACCGTGAAGGAAACCGCTTGGTCTTTCAAAAGGCTTTTGACAAAGTCTCTCACCAAAGGCTCTTGAGAAAACTTAGCAGTCATGGGATAGAAGGTCCTCTTATGGACCAGTAACTGGTTAATGAACAGAAAGCAAAGAATAGGAATAAATGGACAGTTCTCACAATGTAGGGATGTCAAGAGCAGGGCCCTCCAAAGAGCTGTATTGGGAACCAGTGCTTTTTAACATAGTCATAAATGATCTCGTTTTGGGGTGAGTAGGTGAGGTGGCCAAGTTTGTGGATGACATCAAATGGTCTAGGATGGCTCTAACAAAAAGGGAAAATGAAGAGTTCCAAAAGAATCTCCCCAAAATATGGAATGGGCATTAGAAGGGCAAGTGCGGTTCAATGTAAGCAACTGTACAGTGATCACATTGGGACAAAAAAATCCTAATGTCACATATACGCTGATGAAGTTTGAGCTAGCAGTGATTGGATGGGAAAGGGATTTGGGGGTTCTGGTGGACAGTTTGATGAAAACGTTGACCCATGGCAAATTCCATATTGAGGACCAAAACTACTAGCTCCATAGCACGCTTATATAAATATACAATGTGAACACATTTGGAATACAGTACAGTACAGTTCTGGTCATCACACTTCTGTTATTCAGAGGTGATATCTTTCTGAATAAGTTGCTGGGGGATCATTGAAGGAAACATCCTGAGAAAAAGTGTTGTAGGGCAAACCCTGATGCTTCCTCTCACCTTGTTCTTTCTATCTGTTATCTCTTTCCCGCTACATGCAAGATGTTCCAGCTACATACAAGATGTTCTTACTAGGGGTGTGCATCGGATCGGATCCGATCCACGATCCGAATCCGATCCGCCCCAAAATCGGGAAAATCCGATCCGATCCGATCCGATCAACCTCCGATCCGATCCGATCCGATCCGACGAGGTCCGATCCGGATCGGACGCCATTTTGAATGCTTTTTCCCATAGCCAAGTATTGTTTTACAAAAACGCCTATAACTTTTTCATTTTTAAAGATAGAAGGATGAAACTTGGGCACATTATACACTGGTTAGGGATAGTTATCTGTGAGGAATTTCAGAAAGATTGGTGCATGCGTTTTGTGGCAATTAATTGTTTAATAAATACCCAGAAATGCCTATAACTTTGTCATTTTTAAAGTTACAAACATGAAACTTTGCCACATTGTAGGTGGTACCTTGGGACCTATCTGTGAGAAATTTCAGAAACTTAGGTGCTTGCCTTGTGTGGCAATTAATTTTAGAAAAATGGGTAGTAGTGGGGTAAATACATTTACGCCTCCCATTTTTTTATTTTTGAAGATACAAACAGGAAACTTGGGCACATTACAGGTACCACTTGCCTTGATATGTGTGTGAAATTTCAGAAACATTGGAGCTTGCCTTGTGTGGCAATTAATTTTTGAAACAATGAGGAAAGAAACACCTATAACTTTGTCATTTTTAAAGTTACACACATGAAACTTTGCCACATTGTAGGTGGTACCTTGGGACCTATGTGTGTGAAATTTCAGAAACATAGGTGCTTGCCTTGTGTGGCAATTAATTTTTTAATAAATACCCAGGAATGCCTATAACTTTGTCATTTGTAAAGTTACACACATGAAACTTTGCCACATTGTAGGCGGTACCTTGGGACCTATGTGTGTAAAATTTCAGAAACGTAGGTGCTTGTATTGTGTGGCAATTAATTTTTGAAACAATGAGGGATTCATTGGACAGCACTTGCCCATAGGGATTCATTGGACAGTACTTGCCCATAGGGATTCATTGGACAGTACTTTCCTATAGGAAATCATTGGAAAGCACTTGCCCATAGAAAATCATTGGAAAGCACTTGCCCATTGAGAAATACAGTTATGCCTCCCACTTTTTTATTTTTGAAGATACAAACAGGAAACTTGGGCACATTGTAGACTGGTTAGGGATAGTTATCTGTGAGAAATTTCAGAAAGATTGGTGCATGCGTTTTGTGGCAATTAATTTTTTAATAAATACCCAGGAATGCCTATAACTTTGTCATTTTTAAAGTTACATACATGAAACTTTGCCACATTGTAGGTGGTACCTTGGGACCTATGTGTGTAAAATTTCAAAAACGTAGGTGCTTGCCTTGTATGGCAATTAATTTTAGAAAAATGGGTAGTAGTGGGGTAAATACATTTACGCCTCCCATTTTTTTATTTTTAAAGATACAAACAGGAAACATGGGCACATTACAGGGAACACTTCACTTGATAAGTGTGTAAAATTTCAGAATGATAGGTCCAGGCATTTGGTGGCTACGAATTTTTTAGATTAAAAGTTATTAACCTTTTTTACACAGAGGCTGGGGCTGTCAATTGCACCCTCCCGCCTCCCGGGAAGAAGAAGGAAACACTTTCTCTCATCTCTTTGATCCTTGCACGCTTGGCTGCAACTGAGGTAGTATCCATTACAAAAGGCGAAACAAAGTAGCACTTGGCTCGTGTCTGCTTTGATTGATACTTTCCCTTTTTACTTAAGCAGAACGGCTGAGCCTAGGATCACTCTCTCTCGCTAGGATCGTTACGGGAGAAATTTTCTACAGTCTTCAAAGTGGTGTGTGCAGACACTTTGCCACCAAATGCCTGGACCTATCATTCTGAAATTTTACACACATATCAAGTGAAGTGTTCCCTGTAATGTGCCCATGTTTCCTGTTTGTATCTTTAAAAATAAAAAAATGGGAGGCGTAAATGTATTTACCCCACTACTACCCATTTTTCTAAAATTAATTGCCATACAAGGCAAGCACCTACGTTTTTGAAATTTTACACACATAGGTCCCAAGGTACCACCTACAATGTGGCAAAGTTTCATGTGTGTAACTTTAAAAATGACAAAGTTATAGGCATTCCTGGGTATTTATTAAAAAATTAATTGCCACAAAACACATGCACCAATCTTTCTGAAATTTCTCACAGATAACTATCCCTAACCAGTCTACAATGTGCCCAAGTTTCCTGTTTGTATCTTCAAAAATAAAAAAGTGGGAGGCATAACTGTATTTCTCAATGGGCAAGTGCTTTCCAATGATTTTCTATGGGCAAGTGCTTTCCAATGATTTCCTATAGGAAAGTACTGTCCAATGAATCCCTATGGGCAAGTGCTGTCCAATGAATCCCTCATTGTTTCAAAAATTAATTGCCACACAATACAAGCACCTACGTTTCTGAAATTTTACACACATAGGTCCCAAGGTACCGCCTACAATGTGGCAAAGTTTCATGTGTGTAACTTTACAAATGACAAAGTTATAGGCATTCCTGGGTATTTATTAAAAAATTAATTGCCACACAAGGCAAGCACCTATGTTTCTGAAATTTCACACACATAGGTCCCAAGGTACCACCTACAATGTGGCAAAGTTTCATGTGTGTAACTTTAAAAATGACAAAGTTATAGGTGTTTCTTTCCTCATTGTTTCAAAAATTAATTGCCACACAAGGCAAGCTCCAATGTTTCTGAAATTTCACACACATATCAAGGCAAGTGGTACCTGTAATGTGCCCAAGTTTCCTGTTTGTATCTTCAAAAATAAAAAAATGGGAGGCGTAAATGTATTTACCCCACTACTACCCATTTTTCTAAAATTAATTGCCACACAAGGCAAGCACCTAAGTTTCTGAAATTTCTCACAGATAGGTCCCAAGGTACCACCTACAATGTGGCAAAGTTTCATGTTTGTAACTTTAAAAATGACAAAGTTATAGGCATTTCTGGGTATTTATTAAACAATTAATTGCCACAAAACGCATGCACCAATCTTTCTGAAATTTCTCACAGATAACTATCCCTAACCAGTGTATAATGTGCCCAAGTTTCATCCTTCTATCTTTAAAAATGAAAAAGTTATAGGCGTTTTTGTAAAACAATACTTGGCTATGGGAAAAAGCATTCAAAATGGCGTCCGATCCGGATCGGACATCCGGTCCGATCCGATCCGACCATCCTCCGACCATCCTCCGATCCGATCCGATCCGACCCCCCAGGTCCGATTCCGATCCGCTATCCGATCCGATCCGGGGGGTCAGTGCACATCCCTAGTTCTTACTAGCTAACTAAGATTTCTCTATCCAACAACATTGTTGCAGTAATGATGTAGCATTCTTATTCTGTGGTCTATTGTATTATCCTATGACAAGCCATAAAGTGTGTGTGCTCTACTGTGTAATCATGCTGTGTCCTCATGCACAGCAACCTTCTGTCCTCGTGAACAGCATTGCTAAAGATCTATATAAGGCATGCTCAGAGACAATAAAAGATTCTGCATGCAGCTGCTTGCTTCCTGCTAACAACATCTCGGTGAGTGTGTCCTCATTCCTTCAGATCATGACTAGGAAGGTGCTATTGCACGCATGTCCTGTTTGTGGACTTCTCATTAGGGCATCTGGTTGGCTACTGTGGGAACAGAATGCTAGACTAGCAAGGCCTTTGGTCAGATCCAGCAGGGCTCTTCTTAGGTTCTTCTGATATTCTCTTACATGAGTAAACGATTAGAGCTGTAACTTATGGCCCTCCAGTTGTTTTGGCCTACAACTCCCATAAGCCCTAGCCAGCATAGCCAATGGTGAAGGATAGGAGTTGTAGGCCAAAAGAATCTGGAGGACAAGTTGCCCACTCCTTATCCTATGTGCATTGGGGCCCTCCACACTCACCACAATCATGTGGCAGCCATGGGGCATGGCCAGAGGGTGCGATCCTGATCACCCCTCCCCTAATTCTTTCCTCCTGAACGTGTGAGGGAGCTCATTTGAACAGCCCTTCAAGATGATTTGGAAAGGCACCAAATCCTTTGGCTATTGGGAAAAGATCGTAGCTCTAAGCATTAGACATGTTTGGCACAAACATCTCACAATCATTGATTTCAAACTCCTCCACACACACACACACACACACACACACACACTGTACAATTTATACCGCATTGTTTTTCACAGAAGACACTGGCCAATTAGTCAGAGTTGTGTTGCTTTCTCATTAGTCAGATAATTGGTGCCAGATTTCTAGATCAGTATGTACAATTAAATATATTTTAAGCAGCATTAATCACTAATCTCTTTGCACATGTTTCACATTTTGACAAAATGATCAAACGAAAACACAACTGATTCTGTTCCAGGAAAGGATTCTTCCATGCTATCAGCTCCACAGCCCCACCATTTGCTGACCCCCTCCCAGAAAAAAGCCTGGGAAAACAGGCTGGCCATACAAATACACATGTTAGAGATAAGTAGGTTCATAACGTAAGCCCTAGAAATGGCTTAAAATGCTATTTTAAAATTCTTTGCAAAGCCGTCACTGCGGTACTGCTAATTGGTTTTTTCAGATCGTATTTCATACACACATAAGTCATCAGGAACTGGGATTATTTTTATTTATTTATCACCCAAACACAATGTAAGGCCTGTTTTAAGAAGAAGGGTTGTACTTCAACTGAAAGGCATGGAGATTGATTCTTCAACATCAAGTTGAACTGGATGTCTATGTCTGATCAGGGGTGATGGTGGTGGATTTGGTGGCTCTATAGCAGAAGGTTCCCACTTTTCCTCAGAACGTCTTCTCGGTCTTGTTCTCAAATTTGCCACTCTGAGAGGTTCATCAGACGAATGTTTTATTGCACGCTCGCTACTGCCCTTACAGATGTGTGTGCATCCTTTAGACAAAGATGTCCACCTCCCACACATTTTTCTGTCACAAAACAGATCCCTTTTAATCTGACTTTTTTAAAAAAAAACGGAACGTGCTGCTGTGTGCAAAAAAAAAAGTATCGTGATACAAATGCCCCCTGAATGGCCACGTGGTCTGTTTACTTCCTCTATTCCCTCCGGACAGAAAGAGGAAGTAATGAGGGTCAAAAGTAGGGGCAGAGAAGTGACGGTAAGGAAACCTGATTTACCCCCGTATGATGATGCTCCAAGGCTCTGGAACTCCCTGCTGAGGGAGGCTAAGTGGGTTCCCTCTCTGTTGTCCTTCCACCGTTAGGCAAATAAATCTTTATTCAGGCAGGCCTTTGGCATATCAACTGGTCTGTTGCTGGAGGGGTTTTCAATTAGGTGGTTTATTCATTTTTATTGTTGTGTTTGTAGTTGTGTCTTTAATTTATTTTGTTTTATGTTATATTTTAATGTAAGATTTTGTTTTTAATCTTTATTTTATTGTGAGCTGCCTTGAGCGCCATTTTTGGGTGGAAAGGCAAGATACTAAATAAACAAATATATACATACATATGTCTTTTTAATATTTAGGTTGCCATTACACACACACACACACTTATGTTGGAGTAAGCTCCATTGAAAGCAGTGAGACTCACTTCTGAGTAGATATGCATCAGACTGTGCTGTAAGTGGTTTACTGAAAACTTTCATTTCAGCAAGCTCTTGGTTCTTGAATTGTTGGGGGGGGGTTACCATCTACCACTGATGATTTACAGCTCATGTCTTTGACAAGGAATGACCTCCGATTCTGGCTTTGAACCCCGTACTGACACACACGTTGTCTCGTGCCAATGACCCAGTCAAAATGCTCAATTGACAATTTTCAGTCACACTCTTAACCTAATTAATTGGCACACATCCCACATGTCCCAGTGCCAAGATGAGATCAATGGTGGATCTGTGACCTACAAGAGTCTAACCATATTTGTGTTCCCTATTCATGTGCAATCTTCCTCTATTTGGTTTATACTGACCCTGTCAATCTTTCCATCAGAATGACTGATCTAAAAGGTAACAGCACCTTTGAGCATTCCATGTGTTACTATTTCAAAAAGGATCATCCCAAACCTGTCACGAAAGTGCATGTCTCAACAGTGGGATGACCTGGGGCAAGCCTTCTGTTGCCCCAGAACCATTTCTGAGATCCAGAGTGCAAAAATCAAAGAAGCTACAGTTAGGCTACATTAAACATTAACCATTACAACTGCAGAAACAACAAAAGCGCATTAACTAGAAGCAGAAGTCAAGACTATGAGGCAAACAGTAATCTGTAATGGAGGACATAATACTAATATTTATAAACATGCTTTTAAAACTTTATCTGAAATTCCTATTTTGTGAGACAGTGGAGTGTGTATGTGTGTGTGTTTAAAACACCCACCCAACTCTGCAATTAAGCTAGTATCACTACTACAGAACATAACAATGTAGAACTTGTTCAAATGAAAATGCAAATCAAGTTTAAAAAACCAGTAAGACTGGGACCTCTCATTTACAGTCTCCAGCTTTACCTTTGGCCAAATCAGCCACTTACCATTTGGAATTGAAAGTTTGTATATCCAATTGTGCCTGTCCACCAGCAGCACAGACACTGCTGATGGAATGGGTTCCTTCTCCTCCTGCAGCCCTCCGCATCTCCCAGATCTGTTCTGGAGGATTGGGGGACCCTCCCAAGCAGATTGGGGGGGGAGGGGTTCACATGGGAGGAGAAGAAAGGGAAGTCCCCTTACGCAAGTGGACATCTGCTTGTGCCACAGTGGTTATTACCCAAGCAATTTTTGTAGTGGCCCAATCCACCAGCCGGTGTGAGAACATAGTTTTACCATTGTGAAAAACAGCAGGCTGTATTCACTACAGCGCAAGGGCAAGGATGCTCACACAAGTGGGGAATTTTCTACCACCTGCTCCTCATTGCGGGTCAGAGGACTGCACTAGAAAGGGAGAATCAGGGGGAAATAGGCCAGAGGCAAGTCTCTTTCTGTATATTAAAACATTTATATCACACCCTCCATATACAATTTTTCAGAATGCCTACACAACACTCAATGAAAATAACATAAAACTACAGGAAACATTTCAGAATGCTGTAGCCAGCTGAGGTTTGGCTTATGTTAGGCCAGCTAATGACAGAGGTGAGATTTGAACCAGAATTTCCTGGCCCTGATTCACACTCTTAGCCACTGCGCGCCTAGCAATCTCAGGTGCAAGATTCTAGCAGCCCAAACTTGGCTCTTCGGGATAAAAACAAACTGGTGCTAATGACCGACTGCAGGCGCGCGTACATACGCACACTTCTTCCTTTTTAATAAATGGAGGTCATCACATTACACAAAGATGGAAAGCTAAGTAATAGTAGTAAATCAACCATAACCTTTTATCAGAGAAGTTTGAAAATGTTCCCGGTTGTGCAGTCCCCCAGTTAGCCACTGGATGGCAAAACAACGAACGGTAAAGCAAAAGCTAAAGAAGCCATCATTTTACGGGCGGATTTGCATGGCAGCAACGTAATTGCTGCCCTCTGGTGGACGTGATCCAAAAATGGAAGCTCTCAGAACAGCCAGCTGCTTCCCTAGGAGTCTTTTCCTCTATATTCAATGCCATTGTCAATACAGAACTTCTCTCAAGTCCATGTACCTTCCCCACCCCATTCCTTTTTCAGGCATCATCCCAGATTTTTTTTAAAAAATTGCTCCTCTGCAGCAATTTTGGGAGCTTCTGCAACAACTGCACAGCTATCACTGGAGGTGACAACCGATGCAGCACTTTTAGCTCACCAGGTGTGGAGCTGTGGCTTGCGACTGAGGGCAACCTTCCCCAACCTAGCACCCTCCAAGTGTGGGGGACTAATGGGGTTGATGCAGTCCAGCACATCTCGAGGGCAACAAGTTGGGGAAGGATACGGAACGTGACATATCCTTTCTTTGCCACTTCTTGCCTTTCCACCATTACCTGAAACATTCTGCCATCCCTCCACAAGCATTTCACTTACATTTTCTCACTCATCCCAACAAAACTTTGTGAGGTAGTTCGACGTTGTTATCCCCACCTCAAAAATCAGTGGTGGGTGGGTTTACCTAATGCCTCCACGGTTGAGTTGAGATCTGAACCCAGGACACTTAGCCACTACTGTATGCCAGGTCTACACCACCTCTTCACAAAACCATGGCATTATTTATTGATTAATTGCAGTTTTTTTTATATCCTGCCTTTCAGAATACAAATTCTTCCAAGGCAGTTTATAATACATTTTAAAAAAACACTTTTTTAAAGCTACTGCAGGCTGGAGATGAAAGAATCAGGGCAGCATCTGAAGAAAATCCCTATTCCTTTTGTTGCTAAGTGGCAGTATATTAAAAAAAACTCAATAGAAAAAGAAACAAAATAGAGCATTTATTTTATTTGGGACAGTAACTCAGTAATACATCTCACAACCTGGCTGTGTTTCCCTCCTGTCACTTGTCAATGCCAAATATTCTATTGCTGCTGTGGGAAAAGGGCTGTGCCCCAAGTTTTTCAATTAGCCCTTTTCTTCACCCTGCTTTAATGGGCAGCGCTGCACACTAAGGCAATGGGGTGCTGAGCTAAGGCATTCCATTCAAGCCTTTAAGGCACAAAAAACTTATGCTAATGAGTGTTGGGAGATGAACACGTAAGACACGCGAGACGGACCTGGGTGGTACTAAGATAACAATCATAAGGGACGTGGAAGGTAGAACGGATAAAGATGGTTTCTTATCTTTGTTACTACAAAGAACTGTGGTTGCTCAAACGTGATCTGGAAAGTTCTGGATTGCGCATAATTGAATTTCCACTGTTCTCAAGAGCAACTTAAGCCTAGACAATACATCCATGGGGCAACTAGACAAAAGAGAACTTTTGGACAAATCAAGGCTGAGATTTAAGAGGGTTTTCTTTTGCCCCTCTTAACAATCGCTTACTGCCCAGTATATTATGCAGCAAAGCGCAATTTGGATCACTACTCCCATGTTGCATAAACTCATCAGAATACTCAATTCATTCATTGTTTGGCCCTCTCCAACCAAAGAAATAATCTAGCGCAAACAAATTTGCTAATTTATATAACACCAGCCTTACAGCATGAGAAGGTAAAACAAGAAATCTCTCCCTTTTAAACTCCGGATCGTTGTGATGTCTGAACCGGACCACGATCTCTTTAGCATTTTAGATTGTTCAAAGCATTTCACATCTACCTCAGTAACCCTTTACAACTTGCTTGTAAGGTAAGTCACCATTATTAACCCCACACTGTAGATAAGGGGACTGAGGCTGAGAGACTGTTAAACCACATCCTGAGTCCATGAAAGAGGAAAGATTCAAACTGAGGACTTCCTGGTTCACAGCTCAGTGTCTAGCAGGACCATCTATGCACATTTCCTTGGGAGTATCATTGATTTCAATGGGCTTACTTCCGGGTAATTGACCACAGGGCACACTGATTTCAATGGGCTTACTATGTGAAAGCCAGAATGCTGATTTTCCAGGGTTCTTAATCGCGTGGACAGCCTCCATGGTTATAGGAAACTCTCCTGTTCAGAATGAGGACCTCCACAACTACTGAGTGACAGAAACACGCAAGGAGGGGGCAAGGCTAGATTATCCTCATCCATTTGCCCTATTCAGCTGTAGAACACCTGAACAGGTTCATCTCATCTTTCTTGTCTAATATGCATCCAAAAATTTTAGCTCATTTTTTTAAAAAAGTGGGCTAACTAGTCCCAACCCGTGGGGTCTTTTGAATTGTAAGTTAGCATCGTTACAAAAGTGGGTCCAGCCATTAAGAAACTGGGTCAAGACACTGAGTAATTTTCTGATTTGCTAGCCAGACCACTGACATCAGAAATGTAAGCTACTGATGATTGGTCAAAACAAGAATCAGTCTCCCCTAAGGGGTCAGCTTTTACTGAACTCAAATTTCCATAAAAGTAAGGATTCAGCTATTCCTTCTAGAGCTGTACATATACCATCTAATCGGAGGTCAAGATGCTCTCTTTCAGGCCAATAGGAAAAGTTATTCACCCTTCCCAGACCATTACAGTCATAATATATTATTGTTGTTGTTGTTGTTGTTGTTATTGTTGCTGTTTAGATGGCAGGAGAAAGGCTAACAACAGACAAGAGAAACAATAGCCATCTGTGCCCCCTTTATAAATCCTATGCTAGGCAGGTGCCTACTTTTACCTAATGCTTATTATTTGACTGCAGTCAACTATTCCATGAAGCCCAAAATGCAATTGTGTAGATAGCATGTTGCCTTTACGACTGACTTTTGGTTCTTAATAGGACATTGCTGGTGGGAGAGAAGATGCAGTTGAGAGGAGGGAGGGAAAAAAAGGACTTCACTTCCCGCATCTCACCTTGCTCCCCCCACCTGTATGGATGGGAGATTACAGGATAGGCCGCAAAAATAAACATCCACCAAACCCCCACAATGCCTCCTGGAGGGACCATTAAAATTAAAAAATAATAATTAAAAAACCGAAAATTACAACCTTCACCCACAAGAAGCCTTCCGCCTGGATCAGGGCCATCCCTCTCATCAGCCAGGTGAATTGCGTGCTTTCCACTACCCGTCAGGAGCGCCCTCCACTGCCAGCTCGCTCCAGCGAGGCAATACTTCAGCAGGTACTCTGTAGCCCCAACAGCCGGTGATCTCTTTAGCCTGTGAGCTTGTACAATGTTGGCTAGGAAGAAAATACTTCCCCCATCTCCAAATGCCTTCTTCCCATATATTTGGGGGTGGGAGAGGCACACCTGAGAGAACTCCTCTGTCTAAAATATCTGTATTTATGTAGTGGATTTGCTGGCAGACAAATTGACCCTCTCATGCTGCAATCCAAAACACATAAAAGAAATAGGGGCTAGTGTATATAGTGCAGTCATCATCAAGATATGCAGGTTGCTTACCTGTAACTGTAGTTCTTCGAGTGGTCATCTGTGCAGTCACACATATGGGCTCGCGCCGGCGCCGAGCTCGCTTCGGGAAACTTCTATGTAGCTAGGATTTTAGGCGGGAACCCCTCCCCCCACCGTCCTACCGCGCATGCTCAGGGTCCCGCCTACCTCAGTTCTCTGAGACCGCTAGGCCTCGCGACTAAGGCAATGCGATTTTATATTATATTTAAGCTATGCGAGCATGCCGGAGTCAGCTTGACAATCAGAACAGCGATGCCAAGAGGGGACGGCGGGTGGGTTGTGTGACTGCACAGATGACCACTCGAAGAACTACAGTTACAGGTAAGCAACCTGCATTTCTTCTTCGTGGTCTCTGTGCATCACACATATGGGCGAATAATAAGCCAACTTACCGGAGGTGGGAAGGCACGCTGTATGGTTATTGACATATTGATGACAGGACCGCTCTGCCAAACGAGGCGTCCTGGCGTGCTCTAACGTCCAAACGGTAGTGCTTCACAAAGGTGGAGGCGTTCGCCCAGGTGGCCGCTTTGCACAAGTCTGGAATAGTTGTGCCATGAAGGAGCGCTGTGGAGGTGGCCTGACCCCTGGTGGAGTGTGCATTTAATGCAGGGGGTACTTCCTTGCGAAGAAGCTGGTACGACAAAGTGATGGTGTCGACAATCCATTTGGAAAGGCGCTGCGAGGACACCGAGAAGCCCTTATTCTTTCCGCCAAAACAGATGAAGAGTTGGCGAGATTTGCAAAACTCTTCTGAACGAGACTTATAGAAGGCTAATGCCCTTCTAACATCTAAAGCATGTAACGTGGAACACAACGGATCGGGCGATGCTTTGAAGAAGGTAGGTAGCACAATGTCCTGGTTTATATGAAAACTAGAGGCAACTTTGGGAAGGAAGGAAGGAAGGAGGAGTCCGGAGGACGACCTTGTCGCGGAAAAATTGCGTGTATGGCGGGTCGATAAGTAGTGCAGCAAGTTCTGATGCTCGTCTTGCGGACGTAATGGCAACAAGGAAAACAGTCTTGAGCGTCAACAACCGAATGGTGGTTGTAGCCAAGGGTTCAAACAGCTTAGTGGACAATGCGCTCAGCACCAGCGAAAGGCTCCACTGTGGAATCAGTGGGCGAGTAGGCGGGGAGAGGTTATGTAGGCCTCTAAGAAAAGCCTTGGCAAGAGGGTGAGTGAATGCCAAGAACCCATCAATTAGAGGATGGTGGACTGCGATAGCCGCTAGATAAACAAGGATAGAGGATAACTTTAGGCCCGCTGTATGTAGAGAATGCAGGAAAGTAATAATATTAGTGATAGTGGCCGCCGAGCCATCAAATTTGTTGGCTGAGGCAAAAACTTGAAAACGCTTCCATTTAGTCAAGTAGGAAGTCCAGGTAGACGGTTTTCTAGACGCGTCCAAAATGGTCCTTACGCCCTGAGGTAGGGCAAGTCCTTGCCACAGGGCAGGAGTCTCCAAGCCGTGAGATGCAGGGTGCGGAGATCCGGGTGTAGTATCCTGCCGTTGTCCCTGGACAGAAGGTCCGGAGCGGTTGGGAGACGCCACACTCGATGGGCAGCTAGTCTGCGTAGAGGCGTGAACCACGCTTGTCGTGGCCACCATGGTGCGATCAGAATAGCGTCGGCCTGATGGCGGCGTACTCGTGTGATAGTTTTTGCTATCAGGGGGAACGGAGGAAACATGTACAGGAGGTGCTGCGACCAATCCAATAGGAAGGCATCCCCGAGGGACCCTTGTCCTATCCCTGCCCTGGAGCAGTACTGTTGGCAAACTCTGTTGGTTGGGGTTGCAAACAGATCGATCTGAGGTGTGCCCCAGCGGGCAAAGAGGCGATCCAGCACCCAGGGAGCTAGTTCCCACTCGTGGGTTTCTCTGAAAGAGCGGCTCAGTTCGGCCGCTTTGACATTGGCGGTCCCTGCTATATGCAGGGCTGACAGCCGCATATTCTGTGTGATTGCCCAGAGTAAAATGTCTGTGGTAAGATGAAGCAGGCGCGGGGAGCGGGTGCCCCCTTCTTTGTTGATGTACCACACTACTGATGTGTTGTCCGAGAGCACCCTCACGTGGTGTCCTCTTAGTTGAGGGAGGAAAGCCTGCAGGGCTTTCTTGACTGCGAGAAGCTCCAGTTTGTTTATGTGTAGGGAACTCTCTGAAGGTGACCATCTTCCCTGTATGAACAGGTCTTCTAAGTGTGCCCCCCAGCCTTGCAGTGATGCGTCGGTCGTGACGACTCTGGAGGGACCGGGATCGACAAAGGGCATTCCGTGCGACAGGTTCGATGGATTTGACCACCACAGGAGCGAGCGTTGCACATGGTGCGGGATGGTAAGTACCAGTCTGCGTGGATCCTTTAGTGGTGTATATCGACTTAATAGGAGCTGTTGGAGGGGGCGCATTCTCAATCGCGCCCATCTGACCACGAACACCGCCGCCGCCATGAGTCCTAGAAGGCGTAAGATGACGAGAGCCGTTGCTCGTGGACGGGCACTCAGTCTGGTTGCCAAGTGTTGTAGAACATCCAACCTGTCTGGGGGGAGAGAGGCTCTTGCGGCAGAAGAGTCCAGGCGAACCCCGATAAATTGAAGCGTTGTGGCTGGCTGAAAAACTGATTTGTCGTAATTTATTTGCAGGCCCAGAGACGAGAGGAGGGACTCCACCGTGCGGACGTCGGTGGTTGCCTGATGACGAGAGGGCGAAACGACTAGCCAGTCGTCCAGGTAAGGGTATACTTCGATATTGATGGACCGGAGATGGGCGCAAACCGCTGCCATGCATTTGGTAAAGACCCTTGGGGCTGTCTTTAAGCCGAATGGAAGGACTGTGAATTGGTAGATTTGAGATCCTATGGCGAAGCGGAGGTATTTGCGGTGTTTGGCGAGGATGGCTATGTGAAAGTAAGCATCCTTGAGGTCGATCAACGTAAACCAACTGCCTCGTCTTAGGAGTGGCAGGATCGTAGAAAGCGTGATCATGTGAAATTTCTGGGGCTTGACAAATTTGTTCAGAGCCCGGAGATCCATAATAGGACGAAGTCCTCCGTCCTTTTTGTGCACTGTGAAATAACGGGAGTAAAACCCGCTGTTTGATTGGGCTGTTGGGATGGCTACGATCGCTCCCTTGCTTAACAGAGTCTGTGTTTCCTGAAGGAGGGTTTCCGATGGAGGCGTGATTTTTACAGTGCCTAAAGGAGGGAGGGCTTCGAACTCTATTGAGTAGCCGTGCTGGATGATCCGAAGGACCCACCGGTCGGTAGTGATGGATGCCCAGGTGTGATAAAAGGGCTGAAGCCTGTTGTATGACCGAATGGGGCGTTGTGGGGAGAAGTCAAAGACGGCGCTTCTGCGCCTGGGGTTGTTTTGGACGAGATTGTGCATACCGAGGAGCGGACTTGCGCTGATGGTAGGAGGATGTGGTAGCTGGTTGTTGATAGCGCTGGCCTCGATCCTGGCCCTGCCTCGGCTGGTAGGGGAGAGATCTGTACCACTTACGGGGTCGGAAGGTCTGTGTTGGCAGCTGGCTGAACCCCATCTTTTTGGCTGTCATGCTGGCCTTATGGATCGTGTCCATTGTAGTATCCGTCTGTACATTGAACAAACCTTCCCCGTCAAAGGGCAAATCCTCTATCTTATTTTTCGTTTCCATAGGGAGAGTTGCCGAGCGTAGCCACGCATGTCGGCGAAGAGCGACAGCTCCGATCATAGCCTTTGATCCTGAGTCTATCTGGTGTCTGGCGGTAGTCATTTGTTGTTTTGACAGTCGGGTAGCCTCAGCCTGGAAAACGCGTGCAAGTTCGCGTTGGTCGTCTGGCAGGTAATCAGTAAGGTTTGAGATCTTTTGCCATAAGAAAAGTTGATACCTGGCCATCATGGCCTGGTAATTCGCGGTCTTCATCACCAGGGCCGCTGAGGAGTAGATCCGCCTCCCAAACGAGTCGAGTTTGCGGCCTTCCTTATCAACCGGAGCGGCATGTGACCGACCGGACTTCCCTTGGGAAGCTTCCACAATGATGGAGTTTGGCTTTGGATGAGTAGCCAGGAACGGTGCTTCAGTTTCCTTTACTTTATAAAGGGCATCTAGTCGTTTTGACGTGGGGCCCAAAGTAGCAGGGTTAGGCCAAGATTGTTTGGCGGTTTTCAGTAACGTCGGGACCATCGGAAGCTTCAACTGAGGGGTCAGTTCCGTCCGCATGACGTCATAGATGTCACCTTCTTCCTCCTCTGGTTGTTGGACGTCTATGCCAAGGGATTGGGCCAGGCGCAGCATTTGCTCATTGAACCCACCCAGTTCCATGGTTGGGGAGGCCCCTTCCTCGGTACCGATCTCTTCTATCGGAGACGGCATCGATGGATTCACTGATGGAGCCGACGAAGTGTCGGAGGCGTAATCATCGATGGAGGTGGACGGTGCCGAACGTTGGTATCGCACCGCGACGGATCGCTCCGGTACCGAGGAGGGTCGGGAGCGATGCTTGCGGCGTGCCGACGCCGGGAGGAGTGATGTGGAGCGGCGAGGTGGTACAGGTGGAGGCACCATAGTCGGAGTCGCCAGATGTTGTCCCGCAGAGGGTCGGTAGGACAGATCTGAAGCGTGGTCCCATCCCTGGGATGCAGAGCGAGATCTGGACCTTGATCGGTGCCGTTCGCTTTGGTGCATCAGTATCGAGGCCTCGATACCGATGGGGTCCGAATACTCCTCATCAATAACGAGGACGTCTGAGTCAAGAGGGAGAGCCAGCAGCTCATCCCCCGAGGGAGTGTCCATCGGTACCGGGGACGGTAGCGGTGGGAGGCGGACCGGCGACTCTAGTAAGGGAGTTGGTGGAAGCTGCAGAGAGCCCCGAAACTGCGGGCCGGGGGAGTGTCGTGGTCGAGCCTGCGTTGCCGATGGGGAGTGTCTCTTCGATCCCGAAGAGTGGTCCCTCGGTAGCGAAGATGGTCGTTTCGGCGGCTTGGATGGCTTCGGCACCGACGGTAGCGAGGACGGTGCCGACGATGATTTCTTCGGTACCGGAGTACTCGTTGGTCTCCTCGATACCGAGGACGTCGATGATGATGGCCCGGCCTTCGGTACCGTCGTCGAGGTCGACGGTTTTTTTGACTTTTTCGTCGCTTTTGTCTTCTGCCTCTTTGGAGGAGGAGGAGACGGAGACAACGATGCCTGAGCTGTGGCCCTAAATGAGGGCAAGTCAGGAGTTGCTGGGCGTGAGCGTTGTGCGGGCAGCAGCCCCCGCTCCCCAGAAGATGAAGGGCCCGGCTCCATACGGCCCACAATGGGACGGTCAACTGCCAAGAGAGCCCTGCTCCAAAGTAGACTGCGCAAGCGGTCGGCCCTGTTCCTCCGAGTCTGGCGCGAACAGCTCATACAATGAGGGCAGGAATCTGTAATATGCCCTTCTCCCAAACAGCCCAGGCACAAAGAGTGTCCGTCGTTGAGGGCTAATTTAGCGCGGCAGCGAGAGCAGTGCTTAAATAGCGCTGTCTGCACCATAGGCCGCAGAGGAAAAACTCTCTAACTAAATATAACTATATATGTTTTTTTTTGTTTTTTTTAAGATTATTAACAACTAGAACCTAGCTAACTAACAACTAACAACAAGAATTTGCTCTTCTTACAGGTCTCCGATGACGGAGGAAGTCTCCCGCGAGGCGATCAGCGAAGCGGTCGAAGAAGAACTGAGGTAGGCGGGACCCTGAGCATGCGCGGTAGGACGGTGGGGGGAGGGGTTCCCGCCTAAAATCCTAGCTACATAGAAGTTTCCCGAAGCGAGCTCGGCGCCGGCACGAGCCCATATGTGTGATGCACAGAGACCACGAAGAAGAACTTATTGTTACCTATCTGGCAAGCATGGCTGACAGAGCTCAGGTAATCATGTTTGGCAGGCTTCTTGTTCTCCCGGGATCTCTCTGGGCAATCAGATCAAACCTTTGCCTTTTATAACCCCTATGGCGATGACCTCATCCTAAGTTTTGGACCCGGTCATACCACTCCTCCTAGTTTTACCATCCAACCCTAACAATAGCTCTAGTTCTTTTATCTTAAACACACACCTGTGCATCTTGACTGTTTGGACTTCAAGCTAGCTTATAGCATACATAGCTAATACACAGGTTATTAAGAATGGCAGTCCTACGAAACAGAATGAATTCTTATCAACAATACACAATCATATTTTGTGACATAATGGTCTCTTCCAATTTTGCCAGTGTGCATTTGTCACGGTACTTCACCCAGTAAAGGCACAACCTTGCCTCTGAATTAGCAAGGAGGCAAACTTAAAAACAAACAAAAAGGCTGTCACATCAACACTCCACCCCTGATCCTCCAGAGTTTGCCAACACCATGGGTTAATGCATACATTCCTCTGGTATAAACCCAACCAGCGCGGTCCCAACACTGTATATTCCACGGGCTCTGGCCAACTTTGTAATGGAAATCTCTATCAATTGAGGCGATACATAAGAGTACGTTTTCCCAAGAACCCTGTACGAAACATAGCCCAACTCTTCACAAGTAGCCAACGGGTTGTCGCAATTGCCAAAGCTTTCCACGTTACATGCGATTTCAATTTGTTCATTGTGCAAGAAAGCCATTGCTTGCACACCCTTCAAGCCTCCTGCAGTGATTCCGTGCACAGAACCTGCTATCTCCTTTGCTGTAGCCAAGTCTAGAGTGTCTACAGTCACATTGCAATTCATCATATCTGGGCTGGCTCCGACACCTGCAGTGATCAGGATGCAAATCATCAGGGTGAGCAGAGATTAATTATATTAGGCTGACATGCTTTTGCATCTACTTTTCAAGAGCGGATTGAAACTATGTTGACAGGCTCTCTAGTTATACACCAAACAAGATAAACCAGTCTGTCAGTGAAATGAGAACCTGGATAGTATTCTTGATAAGACAACATTAGCTGCTCTTGATAAGACAGTACTAGAGCTAGTGTGGTCTGGTGGTTAGAGTGTAGGACTGAGACTTGGGAGATCCGGGTTCAAACCCCCACTCAGCCATGAAGCTCATTGGGTGGCTTCGGGCCAGTCACTGACTCTCAATCTAACCTACCTCACAGGGTTGTTGTGAGGATAATATCAAGAGGAGGACTTTGTGAGATGTTTTGGATTTCTTGCAGGATATAAACGTAGTAATAATAATAATAATTCAACAACCCAGGAAGGTGGAAGTAAGAGGTGAGAACTGGGAGAGATTTCCAATCTGCTCCAAGTAGACAGAACCATCAGGGAGAAATTCCAGCCTGCATTCATTAACCATGACAGGAAAGTTGCTATGACATGAGGCCTCTAGGCCACTGTGCCGAGTATTTTTTTAAAGAGACCAGTTTCTCAGACCTTCTCCATAGTAATAAGTACACTGAAACCCTCTGAAACCAGTGAGAAAGAGACTTTCTTGGGCTGAGCATATGCCCTGAGGTACCCTGTTCCTTAATTCTTAGCGTATTTCCGCCTGCCTAAGCCACTATTTTGCTCCTGGCTGCTTTTGGTAGAACGCAGGCTTCTAGTCAAAAACAAACCAAGCTGAAATCAGCCCAGTCCTGACCTAAGTGTTCCAGAAGGGCATCCTAGACATAAGGAGAAGCGAAGTTGGAGAAGTGGTAAGTCTATCATCAACTGAAGAGATACTGCATGGGGCCCATTTACTCAGGGTTTATCATCCAGGGAACAGGATAGACTCGATGGCCTTAGAGGTCCTTTCCAATTCTACTATTCTATGATTCACATATCTTACTATTCATGAGCAAGGTGCGAGAAGGGGAGGGGGAGGGGGGAAAGACCCACTTAGGATAAATAATAACTGCAAATTGCTCTACTTATTATATATCATGGAAGAGTGTGGAAGTTTAATATTTCTCAGAGGTCTCCTTTTTTTCTTCTCCTTGAAATTCTGACTCATTGCCTTTATAGTTTATGATCCAGAACATGGATAGAAAGAAAGACCTTTCCAGTGAACAGAAAATAATGCAAGGTCTTGAGGCCAGATTGTTGAGGAAGAGGAAAAATAAAAACAAATGCACTAATTAACATCTGGTGTCTGTTCTCTTTTCTTTTGCAAATGCAAATGCAGTATGTGTGTGTGAAAGCACTGGGAATAATGACTGTGAACTATACTATTAAGGTCTGGTTTAAGGATTATTGTGGCAGGATGCCGTCTAAAGCAAGCGTTTTTTTAATGATTCAGACAAGCTTTTTATTATTATTAAACAGAAGAATACAAGTCGCTTTGTTTTATGCAGAACATTTCTAATAGTGCAATCCTATGCATGACTGCTCAAGAAGTAAATCCCATTCAATTCAATGGGGTTTCCTCACTGAACTGCACAGGACTGCAGTCCAAGTCGGTTAATTCAGAAGCAGTTTTGCTCCTATTCTCTTTATATTTCTTTCCCTAGATTAAATATCTAACCAGCCTCATTCAATTGACTACACTGATGTCATGACAGCCCTCAGTTGAAAAAGCTAGATAGGATTTGGCGGGGCACAATTCAGGGCGAGTCATGTCCACCTAAGCCCCACCGACTTCAGCAGGATTTTGGGCTGTATGTGTGGAATTAATGGCACTTAATTGAAGAAGCTCAGGGATGACCATAGAGGACTATTACGCACAAGAGGCCATCTCTTAACTCACTACATGGAAATTTTAACTCCCTAGGGAGCCAGGTAATCTGGCCACCATCATTATTCTCATTTGCAGCACATTCCTTTCCATGTCTGCGCAGAAGTAAGCCCTGTTGAATTCAATGTGAATTACTCCCAGCTGTAGTATGGATAGGATTGTAGCTATAGTTGTACCAGGGTCAGGCTGATGTTCACAATATGGACAATTTGCCCATGGGCAAAAGAGTGAAACCCAAAAGATACTTCTCTAGTCACTTATTTACTATTTACTATTCACCTATCAACCCAGACCTCTAGGTTACATATAAATTAAGTAAAGCAACTTCCCCTTGGTCTAATCCAGCATGGCTCTGCTTATGTCCTGTAGGCATTGTCAATATTTTGATATCAGCTCCATGGGGCATGGACTATACCTTTTTGCTAACTTACTTAGGACGCAATCTTATACACACATCGGATTGCACCTTTTCTGTGTGAAGAATTAGGTTCATCAATTGCCCGGCATAAATGATTAAAAAAAGAAAGGATGAAGCGCCATCAGTGATTGCATTTTACCTGTTAAGCCATATCTTAAGGTGGGTGCTGATCCTACCTCAGGGATAACGGTGGCTGCTTTGAAAGCTTTACAGTCAAACCATCCCAGGTGTTTCCTTCTTTGAACAAGACTTTGCTTCTGTGTTTGGTCAGCGTGCCCAAAAAGAAATATGCTGCATCCAGGGGCATGAACAGCCAAGGTCTCTGCGACATCTGAAAAAAAGAAACAGAAGGGAAGTACAACAAGAAGTGCTGGCATGGACTTCTACAGCCCTGAACCAGGGGGCTAAGCGACTCTGAGCCCTCTAGATGTTTGGGCTGCAACTCCCATTGGCCATGCTGGCTGGAGCTGATGGGAGTTATAATCTAAAACATAGGGAGGGCACCAGGTTGCCTACCCCTGCCCTGAAAGGTTTGGGTCTTGGACCACCTTCACCCATGCTAACTCATAGATAAGCATTAGAGGCCCTGGCTTGTAAGCCTGCCTGTAAGACCAATTACAGCAGCAAGAACAAGAGATAGGGCCTTCTGCGTAATGGCCCCGATTATGGAACTCTGCTCCAATTGATGCTCTCCAGGCCCCATCATTAAAGGCTTTCAAACAAGCCTTAAAGATTCACCTATTTACCTTTGCCAACAATTGAGTTAGGATTTTGCCAGAGCCGTTACTAAAATGGTACGGTCTGGTTTTGTAAATTCTGAGTTTATCATTGTTTTTATTCTTCTCATTGTTTACTTATGTTTTGGGGTTTAACGTTTTGTTGTATATCACCTTGGGAATGTTTACCCTAAAAAGTGGCTTATACATTTTCAAATAAATAATTAATAGAAGAAATTCAACATGAAAGACTAATGCTCTTGGCTGAATGCTTTACAAAGCACTTTCCCATCTAAAATAGAAAACAACCTACCATTAACAATTCAACATTGCATCAGTCTTTTTAATACCACAAGTTTCACATCTCAGTCTAGGAATTCACTGTAATTTCCAACAGGGCTGCAAACATTGAGGCAATTAAATTTTAAATCACACATTTTGAAAAGCATATTCTGGCTGATCAGGAAAGTCCCTGGCATTGCGGAACAAACTTATTTTTGGTCCTACGCTCCCCAAAAAGTATCCTGGCTTAAGCATAGAAAATGGGGTGGAAGCCCTTCATTTCAATCGCATGCTAGGAATATCTGATTTTCTCCTTCCTGATGCAGAAACCACGTTTGTTGCTGTGAATAGGCACCCTGAAAGGGCAGCTGGTTTGAGAAAAGTTTGAATATACAAACAAACAAAACAAGAAAGGGGGAAAAAGTGGCAACTGGTTGCACAAGATGATGTGCAATTCTGCCAACTGTAGTTGAGCGATAATGATTCAGATCCACATTATACCACTCAGAGAGATCTGTGTATCCCTCTCCCCCCCCCCCCTCCTTTTTCCTTGTATTGTGTCTTTTTAGAGTGTAAGCCTGCAGGCAGGGGCAGTCTTGCTTAATTGAAGATAGATAGATAGATAGATAGATAGATAGATAGATAGATGATAGATGATAGATAGATAGATAGATAGATAGATAGATAGATAGATAGATAGATAGATTAGATAGATGCCACTCAGGGAGCCTTTTTGACTGAGGACTGGCATTAAAAAATTATAAATAAAAAAAATTAAATTGAAGGGAGAACAAGATAAACAATTAAGCCTGCTGGAAATGCCAGCATGCATGTGGTGTGCAATAATGATTTACAGTGCAAAAACCTCATATCCGCTTAGGTGGTCAACGGTGCAATTTCTACTCGGAAGTAAGTCCCATCGCACTCAACAAGATCTACTCTCAAGTTAACTTTCAAAAGGGGAATGTTCTGTTTTGCCAGGGACTTTGTTTTTATATAATTTGGGTTTGTGTCAATTTTATTTATGCTAACTTCTGTTATTGTTATACAGATATGTGGTTCTCTTTGTTAAACTCTTGCTTTGTGATGGTCTGATGACTAGATACAAATAAACAAACCTAAATCGACCCCCAAGTCTACATGTAAAAGACTGCAGTCTAAAAGTCATAAGAACATAAGAGCCATGCTGGATCAAACCAAGGGCCGATCTAGTCCAGCATTCTGTTCACACAGTGGCCAACCAGCTGTCAACCAGGAACCCACAAGCAGATCATGGTGCAACGGCACCCTCCTACCCATGTTCCCCGGGAACTGGCATACGTAGGCATACTGCCACTGATACTAGTGGTAACACATAGCCATCAGGACTAGTAACCATTGACAACCTTCTCCTCCAGGAATTTGTCAAACCCCCTTTTAAAGGCATTCAAATTGATGGCCATCACAACATCTTGGGCCCCTCTTCACGACGCCGCGAACGCTGCGCCCTGATGCCTCCCCGGCATCGCACAGCGCATTTACACCCCTTACACCCCTTACACCGGTCCTGATGTAAGGGGTGCGGCGGCAGCTGCTGGAGGGGGGACTAGGAGTGTCAGCTCCCCTACTCCCAGGTGTGTGTTTTTTAAAAAATTACAAAATGAGGGGTTTTTTACAACTTTAAATGGGGGGGGGAGATCTGGCTCTAACTAAAAAAGTCACGTTTAATGGCTGACTTTTTTAGTTCACGGCAAAGGGCTTTTGTCCCTACATGTCTTCGCACTGGCAGCTGCGTCATGTAACGCAACTGCCGCCAGTACGAAGACATGTCGACGGAAATTCTCCGTCTAGAGGTACCTTGTGGTAGGGAATTCCATAGTTTCACTACATGCTATGTGAAGTACTTCCTTTAATCTGTCCTGAATCTCCCACCTGTCCTGAATCTCCCACCAATCTGCTTTATGAGATGGTCTCCTCGGTTTTGGTATTATGGGGGAGGGAGAAAAATGTCTCCCTATCCACATCATGTATTATTCTGAACTCCTCTATCATGTCTCCCCTCAGCCTCCTTTTCTCTAAGCTAAACAGTCCCAGCTGTTGTAACTTCCTCTCATTGGGGAGATGCTGTAGCCCCTTGATCATTTTAGTCCTGAACATGTGATGCAAGATGCTGGAGAGGGGGAATCTCTTGAGAAACAGGAGGGCAGGTGTCACACATTCCTCTCCAGAGCCATTATTTTCAAAGCACGATGGAGGCCTGGTTTAGGAAGTTGTTAGCTGATTTAGTGGTAAATTGTGAAGTGCAGGCACTTTGTCATGACAGTACCCATAACCACGCCCCCAAGGAGAGGCCACAAATGCAGGTTCTCGCAGTTTTCATCTCCACCAGGAGCAGGTATTTTGTAAAACTAATGGTTCTTCAAGGCCCATTCAAGACAAAGTCTCCCCATAATATTTTGCCTTATAGCAAGGAACAATATATTGTGGCTGGGAAAATTCACACACACACCCCTTCCCAGTTACTGTATGGACTGCAGCTAAGCTCAGAGGGGACAAAGAAGCTGGGGAGGGGGGGCAACAGATGCCGTCAGTGTGGTATGGTGTCTTTGGGAGCCCTGGCTCCACTACACCACTGGTTAGGTGAAAGGCAGAGGTTATTCCCCCCCCCCCCCTTATGCCAGTTTGTTGTCTTGTGCCTCCCCCTGAGGAGCCCGTAAGCCCACTGCTCCCAGAGCAGACACAATCTTTCTCCCCACCATCGCAATGGCAGGCATTTCACTAGCAACCACGTTAAGGACCATTGCGCAAGGTGAAAAACGCGATGTCCACCTCCCGCTTAGTTCAAGCCACTGTTCCACGCTCTTCCACATTGACACCGGAGAGTGGGTAAATGGGCACCAAGTCTACTGCACCCAGGCATGGATGGATTCTAACATGGGTCGCCATATCTATTGATGCAAAAGCTTCTAAGCAGGCAGCAACAACACAGCTGCCTAACAACAACAAAAAAAGAACAATCAAAGAAAAATCCTAATATGCACAACTAACCAAATCTGAACGGGAAAACTAGGGTTTAGTTGCCCTTGTCCAAACTGCATTAAAAGGGACATTTCGTTAAAAACGCACACAGAGAAAGGACAGAGAATAACATTTTTCAGCCTTTCTACAGTAACCACGGCCCTAGTCCTTATTTACGCTAAGCATTAATTTTGGAAGAAATTTCAAGGTCTTGTAACTCTTAAGAGCAGACGACCCACTTGTTATCCTGCCAGCTCTGCTATTGAATCACCTCTACAAAGGTTTATTTTTTATTGAAGTACTAAATGCTACCATGTTAATATTTATGGCCACTTGACATCCTCCTGCTAACTTTGTCTGGCAAACCTGCTTTTGATTCACACCATACACAGAATGTTCCTATGATAAAAGACCAAAAGAGAATCTTCTGTTCTGTTCCACCAACATACTTGCCCATTGTGATAACAGCACTTAACAAATTACTCAGGAATCAAAAGCAAGCTCTTGACAAGTAAGCTCTTGTTTATATACATGGAATCTAAATAATACACCCCTCTTAAGTCAAGTCAAATGCAAACTGTGCAGACGCACAGTTGTGAATGCATCTATAATTTAAATTTTGCCTCTTAAAAAAATCCCTATAAAGAGAAACAACTACTCCGTGGGGAAAAAAATCAGTGCAAATTTACAAGAGGTCCTGCCCCCCCTCACATACATAATTATGGGCACAATCTATGCCACCACTAGGCTTGGGAGCACAATTCTTGAGAATGAGCAGTTCTGTCCCAGTTCTGGACTCCATGCATGATTTTAATTAGTTATTTTTAATTAGTATGGCTATATAGTAACTTTCAGAACAATCCTATGATCTCTGAAAGCACATCCCAGGGACCATAGGATATTTCAGATCCCCCCTCCGGAAACCATACACACTCCTATGACCTCGGGAGAGGGAAATCTGGCCTCGGAGGCTTCACCCTCCCAGCTGCAGAGACAAGAAACACAGGGGTTGCTCAACCGTATAAAGTTAAAGAGGCGGGTGGGCATTCCGATGGATAAAGAAGGGAGGGAAGAGGAGAGGATCTGCAGGATCCTATGGCCTCTCTGGTGCGTGTCCCCACCCACTGCCAGTAAGTGAGCTAGATGGGCTTGGAGGCCCTTCTAGCTGTTGTTGTTTTCTTTTAAAAAGGAGATGGAACGGGACTTGAAATCGCCTCTGACCTCCTCCAACCCTGCCTGGCTCTTGCCTGCTGGACAAAGGAACCAACAGATCAAAGTGTCCCGTCACAAGCTCCGTCACAATTGCTCCCTTATTGATTTCATGAATCTCTATGCCACTTCTCAAAGAGACACCTCTCAGAGTGGCTAACAAGATTAAAATATGTTAGTAATAACTGCCTACAAACAACAAAAGATATTAAATGCTGAAAAGACATTGGGGCCAGGGAACGTCTCTATAGGGCATCGGTGGGCAACATGTGGCCCGCCAGATGTTTTGGCTTACAATTCCCATCAGCCCTCAACATGGGTTATACTGGCTAAGGCTGATGAAGGCAAAAAGATCGGAGAACCACACAAGTTTCCCACTCCTGATCTAAGGAGAGCATTCAAGAGTTGGGGAGCAACTGAAAAGGATTACCACCTGCCTAAACTCTGAAGGTGGGGGAACTTGGAAGAAGAGCTTCTGAGGAAGATCTCAATAACCATGCACGTGTGAGTGGGTGGGGGTATATAGCCACCTCAAGCATGGAACGAGGAAATCAATATTTAAATAAAATAAAATACATGTATCAGGAGCGGAAGGAATCCTGAATGAACTAGGCCAGGACCTAAAAGCCCTGAGGAGACCTCCCCTATATATTTAGCTTCCTTCTCATTCAACTGTAAGAGCAGGCAGAAAGTAGATTAGGATCTACTGGTAGATCTCTGGGTGATTTGCAATAAATCAGCACAGGTTTCCAACTCCCAGTAGTGACAAGAAAAAAACCTTTCTCAAGCAGGATTAGATTTGTGCACAAAGTCCAGTTCTGGTTTTGGGGGTGGAAATCCCTCCTTGGCTGAGCATGTGCCCAGAGACACCTTATTCCTCAATTTTATAGCCACCTTTCTGAGCCACTATTTTGCAACCGACTTCCATTGGTGGACCTCAGAATTCTAGTGGAAGACAAAATAGATCCTGTGTACCTCCTCATACTTTACGATCTTACAGGCATCTCTAGCAAAGATAAAGATTGACATCAATGAAGAGCAGAACGTTGGGGCTGTGGCTCCTGCAGGATGGAGCTTTCTTCCCCAGGAAATCAGTGGGGCTAGCTCCCTGATGATCTCCAGGAAGCAAACCAAGGTCTTCTTGTTCCTGTCTCCAGGGTGAGGTCACTTCCTGTACTTATTTCCTGCTCTTTGCACATCTGATTTAATGTTGTTGATTTTAAGAATGTTTCAGCGTTTAACCTTCCAACACTTCTATTGCGGTGATGTATTCTATTTTTCCAAGCCATGTTGTGCGTATGTACCTACATGGCAGAAAGGCAAGATATAAACCAGGAATGGGAATCTGTGGTCCTCCAGATGTTGCTGGACTACAGCTCCCATTATCTCTGACCACAGGCCATGCTGGCTGGGGATGGTGGGAATTTGAGCACAACAACATCTGGAGGGCCACACGTTCCCCACCCGATATAAACTGAATGAATGGGTAAACTAAAGAGGCACAACAACAACAGTCTAATCAAGGTAGAAAAGCCAAACGGCACAGTGATAGTGAGGCTTGTACTTGTATGTTTCATTTGCAATAAACTTGACTTCATTACTAATTTTAAACCCTCATTCTCTCGAATTTTGAAATAGGTGTGGGAGCTTGCTACTTATATAACCTTTCAACTGAGGTTTATTTTTCAAAATCCTCATTTATTAGAAATGAGAGCAGGTTTTGGGGCTATAACACAATCCTATGCATGTCTCTTCAGATGCATGTGCTCTTGAGCCCAATGGAACTTACTATCAGATAAGCGTGTGTAGGATTACAATCCCAGTGTCTCAAAACACCATTTTCGGAGTAAGGAAAAAAGTAATGTGTCTCAGAACATTTAATATATTTCTTTAAATAAAAGAAAAAAAAACATACCAAGCCTGTCAACTGGAGCTGCTATTGTTATGATGGACCTGTTATAGTCATAGTCAGAAAATATGTTAAGGACTGTTGCTTGGGGATGCTTCCGACCTACGGGAAGAAAAAAGAAATAGAAGATTCTTTGAGGGTCTCTACATTAGAGAAACCCCCCGCTGTCTTACCACAAGCCCCCAGTCTCAGATCTTTTCACATTCAAAATGGGCTCCTTCAGACAGTGACAAACAGCAACCACGTGATTTTTAATTGAAAAGGGACTGTCTTTGAAAAGAATAGGTTGCAATGAAACAGCACCTTCTAGTGGCAGAATAACAACCCATCATAAATAGATACTGGATTATTTCTGTGTTTTAAAAAAAACAAAACGGGATTGCTGGGAGAAAGGGTGGGAGATGTTTACTTATGACGTCATGAAATTGAATCACAAACTTCCGGTAGTGGCCAGTCACAAGTGTTGTATAAATTGTTCATTTAGAGATCCCTTTTGTGGTTCAGAGACCCAGTAAAGGCCTCCAATTCAATTAAACACACGCTACATTTTAAAGAATTACACCCTAATCCTAATTATTCACTTGTAAGCAAGTTCTATCAAACTCAATGGAACTTACTTCAATATAAGCCAAGCAGCCTAGGAATATTTCAAATAAATAAATAAGCATGATTAAGATTTCAGCCTCTAGCAATAAAGGCCCTATATATATATTGGGAAAACACTGAACGGTTTTGCCAAACGCAATCCAGAGGTGAAACTCTTAGCGCATATCTACATTCCAGGCTCCCTAGGAAATTGATATACAGGCAGCCATTCTCTCACGCATCTTCTGATACAAGCAAGAAGGGGAAGGAACCTCATGGCATTCCACGGCCTCAGGCATTCCCTGTAACATGCGGTTTACTCACATGGTACTTCAGAAATCAACCCAAGAGAAATAAAAGGGGAAAAGTCCTACTGCTATGTGAACACCACTACTACCCTGAAGCATCAGAATTTGCTAGTTAGAGACAGGCAGATTAATGGCCTTTTCTTGTGTAATGGATCATGCAAACCGCACTCAAAAACTCTTCCCCTAAACTGAAAGTCTGCAATTTTGTATGACTTCAGAAACATATGGCATAAAACTGCTGACCAAAATATAGCCTATCATAAAATCAGAGGTCTGGAAGGGACTCAGTGTATCGTTTAATCTCCTGCTCTGAAGCAGAACATACTATACCTATGACAGCCTCCCCCCACAACCTTGTGCCATCCAGATGTGTTGGACCAACTCTCATCATCCACAGCTGGTCCAGCACATCTGGAGGGCACAGGGTTGTGGGAAGGTTGAACCTGCATCATCTTCAGCAGATGCCTGAAGATTGTCATGAACTTCTGTTTCAGTGTTTTGCTGGATGAGAATGGGAAACTTAGATCATTCAGATCTGAATAAATTTTCCTAATCAGAACTTCATTTGTGTCAGGGCTCAGACCTAGAGTTTTTTTATATATATATACCAGGCACTTATTGTACGCTTGTCATTTGGGTTCTTTAGACAACCTTGTGACCCTTCAGTTTCGCTTTGATATCTAATCAGTACTTTCCCCAAGTATTTTGGCATTTAATTGTAAAAGTGAAAGGAAATGCTTTTTTCTTGTGCATTTGCACTATTCTGCTATACTACAGTGCCACCTAGAGGTTACATAGCAGAAAAGGAAAGGAAACACTCCTCATGTAGTGCTCGGATCCCAATTCTGCAACGAAACTGAAGGTAGATACTGTTGATTAACAGTCTCATGTAGAAAGGCTCCTAGAAACTGACTCCAGTTCCAGGGCTGAGTACTGGAATATAGTCCCTGCTTCAGTCCCTGGCATCTCCAGTGTTTGGTTTGTTTGTTTTTAAAACAGAGGGGCATATAGGAAGCTCTCTAGGGTTTCAAGCAGAGGTCTTTCCCCAGAGCTGCTGCCTATCTGAGCAAACAATAATGGGCCATATGGACAAATAGTCTGACCTGGTATAAGGCACCTTCCTATATTACTTAAGACTTTCCTAGTTAAACAACCCTTCACTAGAAGATAACATGCAACTTGCTTTGAGGCCTATGATTCCATGCTTCCAATGACTCGGTGTGAGTGCCATTGGTTATGCAGCCAAAATACCTCCCCTCCCCCAACACACATACAAAGGAGGGAGGTATCAACAGGCCTGAAAGAACCTTAAGGTTGTCAGAAATACAAAAACATGTTGGGTGGGACCCTAAGGCTCTCACTGCTTGTGCAATGGCAATTTAGTGTTTCCAAGGCGATTCAAAAAGAGCAGGAATGCTCGTTTCTAAAAGGAGGCAGGTCAGCACAGCTCGTAGTTTGGGGACCTCAGATATTTCTAAAAATGCCATCCATAAGATCTAGCTAACATATTTCCATACGCAACAATTAAGACTCCAATTCTTTCAGTCCCAAAACCAAACCATCAAAGCAGCTTACAATGTAACTTAGAACCACCTACATTACATATGCAATCTCTACCTATAAAAATGAAAGTAAGTGTGTGGGATGTATGTCTGAAAATGTTTACCCACTTCCAGATGAGTTAGAACCTTGAAATTTGGCACACTGATAGGACTGGCTGTATAATGTACCAGAAAAATCTAAAAACATGAAATTTTGGGTTTTAAGTGTTTTTAAAGAATTTAATAAAAATAACTAGGCTTATGCCTATAACTCCCAGCATGCCTTGGGTGGAAGGCCAGACCTACCAGCATTTGGCGGCCATTGTGATTGTGCAGGTGATGGTGGCTGCATGCCTTTCACAATCCAGACTCCTAAGGTCAGTCTCAAGCAATCAACCCAATTTCACATAAAAGGAAACAACCTACATAAATAGGCTGCGTCCATTTGGGATGCTTCCTCCCACCCACAGTGCATGGTTTTAAAATCGTAACTAAATATAATAGCGTGACTTTGAGAGGCCAAACTCTGAACATGCTCATCTGATATTACTGTTTTCATCTGATATTACTGTTTCTGATATTACGTGCCCTTCACCCTTAGGAAGGAGGGAGGAAGAGCAGGCACTCTCCGCACGCCCAGAAACAGACCCAATGAAGGGGGCAAGTGCCCGCTCTAGCCCTGGCCCTTCAGTACAGGCTCCTGATGGGGTGGGCGAGAAGCACAGGCCAAGGCAGTCCCAGCAGGAATTGGCTAGAGCTGGGTGCGTCCACTGATGGCTGCTTACCTCCCCTCCTCAGCGATGCTACTCCTCAACACTCTATCAAGGAGAAGCATTAGAAACGAGAGGAGGGAAGCGCCTCTCAGAGGATGCAGGCACTTGCATGCCGCAAAAGGCACACTGGGAGGTGTTGTACTGGCATGTAGAGTGGGTGATTTTAAATAAAGCATGGGTTAACAAACCAGATCACAATCTCTCAATCCTAACTCAGCTCCCACTTCCCTGAACTCTCACTAACTGTCTTTGCTCTCCTTCTAACTGACTTTCTCCAACTGCCACTAACCCCGCCCACCATTCCATTCTAGCCTCAGCTATATCAGTCAATCCTCCATTCACTCTTCTGTCTCAATGGTATAGTCAGGCTTTTACATAAAAATCATAAACTTTACTCAGTCATTTCTGCATCTGTCTTGGAATGTTGTGGCTTAGTTATAACAGGAAAAAACACAGCATAAAAACCTCATCAAGTTAAAAGGCCTTGGAATTTATTTATTTTTAAAAAATCACTGGACGCTGGAAAGCCATTAGAGCAGTCACAAAAAAATCTTAACAAGCAATCTAAATACTGATCTCACATATGCCCCAGGGGAGGCAATTCCACAACTTCGGTGCTACAACTGAGAAGGCCCTGTGTCCTAGCTAAATGGACAATTCCCCACTTATTTGGAAATTAAGTTCCAATGGGGATTCAATAGGTCTTACTTCCATGTAAACAGGAACAGAATTGGGCTGCAGATAGCTTAACTTTGTCTGGATCATTTGCATTCCAATAATTTCTATTCTATGCTTACCATTATCCTTACAAACAGCAGCTTTTGCTATTTTCTCAATAACATGCCTACTCCTTCCTTCCAAAATATTTAGCAAACAAGCAGCCAAATAGATTCTTGTTCTGCCAGAAGCCATTATCATTCCTGCAACAAAGGAAAACAAGGTAGGGCTAGGGAAATGTGCATTTTTCCTGGTGTTGTTGGACTGCAACTCTCATCATCCTTCACCATTGGCTATGCCAGCTAGGGCTGATAGGAATTGCACTCCAACAACTGCAGGAGGGCCCCACATTCCCCATTACTGACATAAGGGATCGCTCTTAATTCCACAGCACAGACACAGGCCCCTGGTAACATGCTTCAAGACTAAAGTCAAATAGCCCCAAAAGGACTGAGTCAAACAGTACACAAGGTAGCTGCTTTCAGTCACTTCACAGGATTCCTTAGCGCATGGTAACATTTCTACAAGACAGGCATTTTCATGTCAACATTCCCATTTACCTTTAGTATGCAAATCATAACATATGACAATCCTATGTGGATCTAAATGCCTGCATCAGTGTTCTTTGGGAAGCCTGCATTGGAACCGCTTTCTAGAGCAGGATTACCTCAGGGTCCCAAGATGGCCTTTGGCCTCACCCCTTTTCCCCAACCCCCAAACATCTGGCACTCTTCCTGGCTATTGTACAGGTTTTTCCCCTTTCTAAAAGGCTGAAATGCCTCCCATAAGGCTTACTAGTAGTGAGAACTTTAAGCTAAAATATGCTGGCAGTTTTGGCCCCGCCCTTACCAACCATTGGAATGCAGCCTCCCAAGAGCTTCTCCAAAAGAGGTTCAACACCCCTTTTCTAGAGCGTACCTGTTACAATTTACTCATGTCACACTTTAGGACCCACATGATGACGCCTTGCCTAGCAAGCTTGTAGTGGCTAGGTCCAGCCAGTGTTATGCAAGTCGCGGGTTTTCTTTTATTGTTACAGGTTGCACTATCTTGCATTGGTATGGGTCACATGCAATATTGAGGTTGCAATCCTGAGAAAAAAACACTCACTAGGGAGAAAGTCCCATTGAGCACAATGTTGGATCCAAGTAAACACACCTAAGATTGCACTGCTAATACTTTCCCCTGCTTTATTTATTCTATATATTTCATCCCACCCTTCAATTTAAAAGCCTGGGAAAATAGGAAGGTCTTCCCCTGGTATCTGAAAGACATTAAAGTAGCACCAGACAAGACTGATTTGGAAGAGCATTCTAAAGGTAGGAGGCCACAGCAGAGAAGACCTCCTCCTTCCCCCCAGTCACCACCCACCATGCCTCAGCCCAGGAGGGGCACCCAAATCATTCATTGGCTTAAAACCAAGCTACTACCTGCTTCTAGCTTCCTGAGAAACATCCATGTTCTGCTCATGTAAAAGAAAATGTTCTTACCCTGCACTGCAGGAAATTTTTCTCAGTCTACAAACTGCTGAAGAGACATAGCTTAGGCTCAGAATTGCATGGTAGCTGTGGCATAACTGGAGTGCCTTCATTTAAGTCTTTAGAAAGTATGGACTATAAGTACTCAGTGGTGAGGTGAAGGTACTCTACATATGTACAGAAGCACCTTTATTGTTTCACACATTCTAGGGCCGACTATACATGCCTACTCAGAAGTAAGTCCCATTGACTTCATTGGCTTTCTCCAAGGTAAGTGGGTATAAGATTGCAGTCTTAGACTGGTATTGAAAACAGATTCTGGGGCTGAGTAATGGCAAAGAATTACACAATTTTCTCTCTTTTTGGAAATAAGGAGAAGGGGGAAAATAAATAGTAGTAGTGGTATATTATATTGGAGTACCTTATCTATTTACAGAAGGGATATACCTGCCCAGGGTATTCTGTATATAAGTGGGATATAAATTGAATAAAATAAATAAATAATGCTTTAAGACTAAAATAAAAGTATCTTCAGTTTTTCCCTCTCTACCTCACACAGATGCATTCTTGCTATTTCTGAACATTCTGAACATTTCTAGAGTCAGTTCTGCTTTCTCCAGCTACCTCTTCTGAAGCTCATTCTTCCTATATTTATTGTGAGACTTATTTAAAGAGCTCAACTAGAAAACTTGGAAGAGTAGTATAGAAACAACTGTTGCCAATTTTTTTTAAAAAAAAAACTCCAGTTGTGCTGCCTAAATCAGTCTCATAATAAATGTCAAATGAAAGAACTTGCTGGCTTATACTATCACTGAAATTCTAATGGTTGAACTTGTAATAACCAGATGGTAAAATACAAGGTGTAGTGAATTTATGATCCAAGCTAGAATGCACAGCACCATCTTGTGGTGATCAGAGTTCATTCTATATTTCGAGATTCCACTAGAATATTCGCTACAGATATATGTTTTTCATATTAAAAACGAACAGTGCAATTCCAGCTTGCACCAGTTAGATGAGGATATGATCATTAAATTGTCTTGCACCAGCAAAACAAAGCATTACACTGGCGTTGACAGAACATAACCATCATGAGGGCCAAAATGGGTGGAGTTGGAGGGGTCCCAGAAGAGGAGTGAAACTTAAGAGAAACCCAGACCTGCAACAACAGGAGTGCTCCTGTTCAGCATTCCAGCCAGCCATGCCCTCCAATATACTCCATTCCATTTCATGACCACCAACCGGTTTTCTTTACCAATCGACACTGTGTTTTGTAGTTACTGGGCAGGTGCAATCATTGGGCTGTTCTGGAAATTGGGTATGTGCCCACTTAGTAGGGGGTTGTACTTCTGCTAACTTTTAATTTCTTTAGACATACTGATACTACCCTCTTATTTTTCAGAAGTCCCATTTTGGCTACATAGCTCAGCATCTACCAGCTTGAGTTCGCTATTAGAAGGAATGATGCTACACTTACTTAGAGGCTGGTATCACTCCATAAGGGCAATGTAATATTATGCCTGTGTAAAAGAGGTGACATAAAACACTTCCATTGAAGTTGTTGGTGATCCCCAGACAGGTAAGCAAGGAGAGGACTCACCAGAAAAGACTCATCTTAAACCATGGGCTCTCAAACATCCCCAATCTTCCTCATCTGGCTTCAGCCAGCATCTCAAAGTGTGCAGAGCACTCCCAACACTCCTGGTCAGAATGTCTCCTCCCCGCCCCCTGCAATATGGACAATCAGCGTACTGACTTAACTCTTCAACAAGCTGAAACAATGGCTCAGTTCAGACGACACATTCGGCAACAGAAGAGGGGGGGAACAATCGTCAGTTGTGCTGCTTATTGTGTCATCTGGAGGGCAACACACAACGCATACACAACTGACAGTACGTTAATCAGGCACTTTAAACAATGGAGCGAAACAACGGGCTTGCACGTTGTTTAGCCCGAAGCCCCGTTGTTTAAAGTGTCATCCGAATTCAGCCCCCCCTCTCTCCGTGGACTATTCCGTTTCGGAATAGAGTTCTGCTGCCTAGAGCAGCCAAAAAACCCCAGCCGCTCTATGCAGCCGGCAGAACTCATGGTGCATGCTGGGATATGGCTGGGGGACACACGGAGGAGAGGGTGCAACCAAAATAGCCGCCACAAGTTCGTAGCAGCCGGGGCATTTGCCGGTTCCAAGCAGCGCTGGCTGCAGCATGTCGTCTGTGGAACTCCTCCTGCCTAACACACGGTCAGTACATTATTTACCCCTCCGTTGCTTAATATGTCGTCCGAACTGAGCCAATGTCTCCTATGGGATAGTTTATGGCGATTGCATGAAGGAAGGCTCTGTTAGCCATAAATCCCTACATACAAGTGTACTCCCACCATGTACTGGAAAATGCAATGGGAAGCACAGACACTTTTGTTGGTGAACACCAAGCATATTACTCATTACCAGTATTGGCCAAACACTCATGGTTTATTTTTCCTTGCAGGATCAGAAACAGGGCACATGGAAGGAACAATCCCAAAGCAATTCCCTTCACTGAATGGGTGAGTAAGTATCGTACTATCTTCCCCAAAAAGGTTAATCTTCTAATATTGCCACCAAGGGGACTACAACTGCACACCCAATTCAAAAATGGGTATCCTGGCTGGGGCACTAAGAAAAGCAACTAGTAGGCATCCTTCTCAATAACACACAGGTAATTTCTTCAGCTCATCATGACTTATACCCCCGTCTCTTTTGACCACCTGGGGGTTCTTAACAAGGGGAAAGCCCGGGAAAGCCCAGGGATGGATCTGCAGTAGTGCTGTGTCATTTATAAGACGCAGCAGTCATTGCGGAGCCGTCCCAGGGCATTCCCCCAAAGCTCCAGTTGAAAAAAGTCGAGGACTTACCCCTACTTTTTCCTGTGAGCAAGGTGCAGAAGCACATTTGCCATCTGTCACCTTGCTCCAGTCTCACTGTGAAGGCTCCCTCTCGCTCCCCCCACCCATCCACCAAAAAAAAATCCCTGCCACCCCACAAGAACTATCTCTTGAGAGGAAATTATGGGTGTTTTTTTTTGTTTTTTGTTTTTTGTTTTTTTGTGATTAATATTTTTATTAATTTTTCCAACAAACACATACACAAATAAACAATAATATAACATACAATAACATAAAACCAATTCCCCCCTCAACTACCCCCCGTGGTCCCCCCCCCTTCCGAGACCGTCTCATTATCCTTCATCCTCTTTCCAAAATTTTAATGATTCTTTTGAAGGCAATTGTCCCTTCCCCGATCTTAAAACGTAATTCAAAAGGGGCGTCCATATTTCCCCAAAATCACTCTTCCTGGACATTCCCCTCTTTATTTTCATTTTACACGTCAACATATCATTCAAAGCTAAATCCCAAATTTCTTTATACCACTCTTCTATTGTATAACTTCGTTGCCCTTTCCAATTTTTAGCAATCAGTATTCTAACAGGTGCCAGGAGGTTGTTTACCAATTCTTTATTTATTACATCCTTATTCCTACTATCCCATATTGCTAGTAGAGCTAGCTTCGGGTTTAATTCCAACCTACTTCCAATTATATCACTTATTTCTTTACAAACCCTTACCCAAAATTTTTGTACTTGTTCACAGCTCCACCACATATGAAAATATGTCCCAACCTCCTGACACCCCCTCCAGCAATTCTTGGGCAATTTTTTATCAATCTGGTGAAATCTAACAGGTGTTAAATACCATCTCCAAACTGTCTTATAATAATTCTCCTTAATTCTAATCGACAATACCTTTAACATTCTTCCATTCCATATCCTCCCCCAATTATCTTCATTAATTTTCCCCCTTATATCTTCTTCCCAAACCTCTTTTATGACCTTAAGTGAGTCCTGAAATTCTTCCTCTATTAATATTTTATATATCTCACTAGTGAGTCCTTTCTTAGCTCTAGCTTCTTCTTTATCCCACGATTGTTCAATTAAATCTTCAAATCTAGTATTGTTTCTACATTCCTTATTCTTTGTGGTCCAATCCTGTGTCCATTTTAACAGCTGCAAACACTTGAACCACGCTAGCTTTTGTCCTTTAAATAAGTTTTTAATATGCTCACTATCCTTCATCTTTTCCATCCAATTCCTTAATTTAATAATATCTAGTTCTTTCAGACTCCCTTCTATCTCTGATTTTAATACACTTGGGAAGTTACCCACTACTACAACTGGGGCAAGCGGAGACTCCCCTGGTATCAACTTCCCTCTATACTTCTCCCAGATCATTAATATATTTTCCAACAATGGGTTGTCCAGTACTTTGAATTCTTTCTTTTGCATTTTAGTAAAAAATATATTTCGTAATTTATACTCCACCTTTACTGTTTGCGATTCTAACCATTCCATGTCTTGTTCCCCTAAAATAGCATGAATAACATATCTTAACTGGTTCGCAATATAATAATTCTTAATATTCGGAAGTCCTAGACCTCCTTTCTTTTGAGCCTTATACCATAACCCCTTATTTATCCTAGCTCTTTTATCCCCATTACAATAAGCATTAATCATATTTTGCCAACTTTTAATCTCAGCCGCTGATATTCTAATAGGTAACATTCTAAACAAAAAATTAATCTTAGGTAATATATTCATTTTAATAACCGCTATTCTACCAAACCAAGAATGTTTTAATTTTCTATATATCTGTAACTTCTCCCCTACCTCTTTCCTTAACCTTACTAAGTTAAGTTCCTCTAGTCTATTTAATTCTCTATCTATATTAACTCCTAAATATCGTATTATATTTTTATATCCTAATCCTAAATTAGCTTTACATTTCTCCATCTCTTCCTTGTTATAATTATACAACATCATTTCTGACTTTCCCCAATTAACTTGTAATCCTGTAATTTCCCCAAATTCTCTCAGATGTTTCTGAATCAGATCCCCGCTTTCAAGGGGATCTTCTAATGTCAGCAACGTATCATCCGCAAACATATTTACTTTAATCTTATCATTACTACCTATCCCCTTTAATCTATCATCTTCCCTAATTACATTTGCTAAAATTTCTATAACTACTGCAAATAAAATCGGCGAAAGTGGACATCCTTGCCTAGTTCCTCGAGCTAGATTTATTTGTTGCGTTAACCCATCATTAACCATTATTTCCGCTTTATTATTTTTATACATCTGATTAATCACTCCCATAAATTTATTTCCAAACCCAAACGTTTTTATTATTATTTTTAACGCTGGCCATTCCACGCAATCAAAGGCTTTGAAAATATCCAAAGCTACTAATCCTGCTTTTAACTTTCTTCTTTTTATAATATTTATTGTATTTATAACCCTCCCAATTAAATTTGGCATTTTCCTACCAACAATAAATCCACATTGATCATTTTTTATATATTTAAAAATAAATGAACCCATTCTTTTAGCCATTATTGCTGAAAATATTTTTGCATCCTGATTTATTAAAGATATTGGTCTATAAGATGCTGGATCCGTCATATCCTTGCCTGGCTTCTGTATTAAAATAACCATGGACTGATCCCAAGATGGCGGGGTCCTTCCTCCTTCTATTATATTATTATATAATTTTAATAATCTAGGTATTAAAATATCCTTAAATATTTTATAAAATTCCGGCCCCAGTCCATCAATCCCCGGAGACTTACCTCCTTTTAGTTTTGCAATAATTCCCTCTATTTCTTTCTCAGTAACCAAGGCTTCCATACTCTCTTTATCTTGATCATCCAGTCTTATTTTCCAATTTCTTTCTACATATTCCTGTATCTTATCATTTGTAACCGCCTCTGATGCATATAGTTCTTTATAAAATTCCTGAAAAATTTTTAATTTATCTTTCATTAAATTACATCTATTCCCTAATTTATCTCTAATTGTCCCTATCATATTCTTAGCCTTCTCTGACCGCGTGGATCTAGCCAGCATTTTGGAATTTCTGTTATTATATTCAAAAAAATCTCTCTTTAAATACAACAAGTTCTTCTGAACCTGTTCTAATTCTTCTGTCTCCAATTCCTTTTTCTTAGCTTGAATTAAGGCATATAACCGCTTATCTTTAGTCTCCCTTAATCTGTCCTCTAGTCTCCTTATCTCTTCTTCAACGTTTTTATTACGTACTTCCTGTTGCTTTTTAAGTGTGGACATTTCCCTAATACACATCCCTCTTATTACTGCTTTCATTGTATCCCATAATAATCCTTGCGCATTAACTCCTTTTTCATTTATCTGCCATATTTCCTGTACTTCCTTTTTAAATTTCTCTACTATATTTTTATTTTTAAAAATTCTTCCATCCATTCTCCATCTCTTTGCTTGTTTATAATCCTTCTTCCTCTTCATCTCCATCGACATTAATGCATGGTCAGTGATCTTTATTACTCCTATATCGCAATCTATTAAATTTGATAGCATATTCTTTGATATAAATATATAATCAATCCTTGAATAACTCTTAAATCTAGGTGAGTAAAAGGTATATTTCCTCTCTTCTCCTTTTAATACTCTCCATACATCCCTTAATTCTTTCCCCTCCATTAATTTAGCTAATTCCGTCTTCCCCCCACCTCTAGCATCTCTAATAATATTATCCCTATCTTTCCCTTTATGAATTACCATATTAAAATCTCCTGCCATCACAATATTTTTGTTCCCTAAATCTCCCCCCATATCAAACACTTCTTTAAGGAATTCCATTTGATTCCCATTTGGAGCGTAGACATTAATCAACACAAATTCTTCCCCTTCCATCGTACAGTAGATTATAAGGATCCTTCCATTCTTATCTTTCTTTACACTTTGAATGTCAATACCACATTTCTTCGAGATTATGGTTGCCACACCTCTCGCTTTGGAAGTACCACATGACTTTTCATACACTCCTATTTCCCTCATTCGCAACTCATTAACCCCCTCCTTTGTCTGATGAGTTTCCTGCAAGAAGATTATATCAATTTTTTCCCTTTTCAACATTGTTTCAATTCTTCGTCTTTTAACCACCGTTCCTAGCCCCTTAACATTTAACGTTGCCCATCTCAATTTATTTTCCATCTCTTAATTTCAACCATATGTATCCATTGATCTCGGTCGGTGAACCCCATACCCCCCTTCCCCTCCCTCCCCCCACACAGACCCTCAGTATCCCCCCCCACCCCCCCTCCCTTCCCTCCCCCTACACTTACCCTCCTTTTACCCCCCTGCTCACCAGACCTCTGGGCACTGGTCCCAATTATTTTAGAACTCTTCAGGGGGGGGGAACCGGCCCAACCCTCCGAGCAAAGTCCGAACCTCCACTCCTTTACCCTTTCCCCACTGATCCCATTTCATTGACTAGCCCCTCCAACCGCTCCTTCTTCTTGGACTACTTCTCCCGGGTCGTTGGGATCGATTATGCCCAACTTCTCCAACAGCTGAATTCCTTGCTCACACGATGTTATTCTTTCTTGCTTCCCACACCAAGCAAATCTCAGAAATACTGGATATCCCCAATTGTACGTTATCGATTTCTTCCTCAATGCTGCTGTACATATCTTGACACTCTTCCTCCACTGGATGGTCTGCGGGGAAAGATCCTGAAAAATCTCAATTGCTGTTGCTTGAATCATTGGTTGAGGTTGTTTCCTGATTGCTTGCATCAATTTTTCTTTTTTATAATAATTTGCAAATTTAACAATTATGTCTCTTGGAAGCACTCCTCTGCCTTTGAAACCAACTCGATGCACCCGTTCAAGATCATCTTCCTCCCAGGCCCCCTCCGGAAATTGTGTTTTTAACCACGACAGAATTGTATCTCTTAAATCTTTTAAATTCTCTCTTTCTTGTTCCGGATATTTTCTTATGCGCAGATTTGCTCGTCTGTCCCGATCCTCCATAGCGATAATGCGTTGTTCATGTTGAGAAATTTGGTCCTCATGCTTCTTGCAAGTTTCAGCCAGAGCTCTTGTGTCTGTCTGCAGCACTCCAACATCCTTCACCACTTGTGTTAAGCCCTCCATAAGTTCCTCTTGCGTGTCTTTAATGCGCTTGGCCAAGCGCTCTTCAAGCCCAACAAGCATTTTCTTTATATCCACCTTTAACTCGTCCATTGGGTCTGGCTGCCCTCCTCTGGTAGTCTTTGGAATTACAACTGGGTCTGCAGTTGGAATTTTTACTGGCGACTTCTTTGCTGTCTTCTTATCTGGAATGTCTGGCATGTTTTGCTCCTCCAGACGCGTCAATCTCTGCCAGGTACGATCCGAACCGCGCTCTTTTGAGGATCTTACCCAGGCTGGGGTGGGAGCAGAAGATTTCTTCTGTCGTCCCTCCTTCTTTCTCATGAATTATCCCCCACCCTGTCTGCTTGTTCCTCTTGTTTACGTCAGACTGGATTACAAGTTCACTGGGGATTGACTTTAATCATCTTCTCAATAATCAGTTTTATTTCCAACAGTCTCTCCCCCAGTAACCTACTCAGCCAGTCTGCCTTAAATCCTCATTTATAAGTCCATAAATCGCCTCAAATATGGCCGCTTCACTTTCGTTTCTCCTTCAAGAGCTGACGACTCTTACAACCCCTCCTCTGTCCCTCCAGAGATCAATCAGTTCCAGAAACACTAACAGACTTTCTTTTAACAAGTTTAACCCAGGCTGGAGTGGGAATAAAGCTTCTTATAACATCACTCCTTGTTGCTCGTAAATTATCCCCTCTCTCCGTCCGTCTGGGTTCTCCTTTACTTTTTTTTTTTTTTTTTTGCCACAGCCAGTCAGCCCAAACTGCCAGTTTACTGTTCTATTTCAAGTCCAAAACTCTCCCCCAGTAAACTATTCAAGTGGTCTTCCTTATATCATTCGTAAAGTCAATAAATTACCTCACCGACGTCTTCCTTCTTTGTTGTTAGCTCGAAGCGCCTGGTTTCACTTTAACAACCATCAAGCTCTGTCGCTTTTCAGCTCCCGGTCGGATAATTAATCACTTCCAGCCTTTCCCTGTCAACATAACATGTCTTTATGCCTCTCTTGAGACTCTTCCGTAAGGAATTAGTGCTTAATTCAAAGCTTTTATAAGGAGCAACGAGGATCTATGACTTTACCCCGTCGCGTTCATAGCCACGCCCCGAAATTATGGGTGTTGTGGTTAGTGAAGACTGGCATCTTCAAGATAAGTGCTCCTAGCTGCTGCTGCTCCTGCATTGTCAAGCTGTGGGGGGGTGTCTAAAATGGGGTTTGTGGGTTCCATTTCCAGACTCATAGCTAGACCCTTGTAGATCCCCCCTGAGGTTCTGTGACTGAAGTGGATGCCCATCCCGATTCCATTTCCAAAGTCATACGGGGCTGCATATTTCCAAGTGATATATTTAAGAATCAGGGTCAAAAACTCCCCTTCAGCCCTACAACTTCAACGCAGTCGCTTGGTGGGTCGGCTGGGGGGAAAACTGGGGTGGGAGAGGAATGGGGCACATGGGGCAGTTACGGCCCTCCTCCTCCTCCCCCTGTTAAGTTTCAAACCCCACACTTGTGCTCCTTGCCGTGGGGACTACCTGACAGGAGCGCAAGTGTGGAATAGTGGGGGCTCGAGGTGCCAATATGACCTTGTATAGACACCCCCCTGGTTGCCTTTGAAAAGACATTCAACCTGCATAGAGGCAAAAATGTCTACACAGACTACAGCAGCAGTGACTTGTGGGAGACCAACTGTTTGTATGTGGGGTTGCCCCCAGTTTTTCTTTACTGGGTCCTACATCTTTGGAGGTTACCTGATAGATGGAAATATAAGGGGCTGGAGCCATACCCAACATGCAGTTGCAGCGATGAAGGAAACTGCACCTATTGCCTTGCCCCTCTGTTTAACATGCAGCTTTCAAAGCCACTGGGCCTTGCAAGAGCAAAAAGATAGCCATCTTTTCAAGGTGACTGGGCTCTGCAAAGTAGCAACCAGCATTTCTCTGTACTGCTCTCAGCACCCATTCTGATCCTGTCAACAGAAGCCATGACTATTTTAGCCACATCTAAGTCCTTTTCAAAGTTAGTCTATAAGGACCCCCTTGTAACTCACCTCACTTGATAGATGGCACACAATGTGAAAGCAGCAGTAGGCTCTCCAACACAATACTCCATGTTCACCTGCCTGTTGCTTTGGCCCAGACAGCGGTGGTGGCGAGGAGGAACAATAGATGTCACTGCCTAGTTACTCACTGGTTCTCTGCCTGTCAATGATAAGAAAAATGAGAAGGAATAGCAGCTAGCAGCGACAAGGCAGACTCACTAAAGGAGGGAGCCCATTGAGGGTGACTTGCCCAAGCACCCTCAGCAATCTGGAGAAAGCACTGAGAGACCTGGTTTGCACAATCACCAGTCTACCATGGCTTATTAGGTATGGTGGGTTATGGCACCCATAGGTGCCAGATTGCCAATCCAAACCACCACCATAGCTTCTTATTGGCTGCTTTCACACGCCATATTAGGCAACAGAGGGGAAGATAGCGTATTGACTGTGCGTTAGGTAGGCGGTGCTCCCAACACGACACGTTGCTACTCCATACGTTGAGCGGCTGAAAGTTCCGGCGTCCATCTTGGCTGCAGCTTCTCCTCCCTCCCACCTCCCTTAGTCCTCCAGCCGTATCCCAGCATGCACCACAAGTTCTGCTGGCTGTATCAGACCAGCTGAGGTTTTTCGGCTGGTCCAGCCGGCAGAACTCTATGCCGAAACAGAATAGTCCACTGAGAGAGAGGGGTTGGTTTCGGACAACACTTTAAACAACGGGCTTCAGGCTAAACAGCGTGCAAGGCCAACAATGCGCAAGCCCATTGTGTCTCTCCGTTGGTTAATTGGGTGGGTTAATTGGGTGGAATAGGGTATCGTCAGTTCGACACAACAGAATAAGTAATATAATGTTTCTGTTATAAGTGTTCAAGTAAGGTGTCATGGGAAACGAGGTATTTGTAAATTTGGGGAGGGTGAATTGTTTTAGGGTTGAGGGTGGCTTGTTAACGACTTTCCCACTCTCATCAGTTACAGTGGACTCTCAACACACCCTGAATCTTCAAAATGGCAGCCACCACTGCAACAAGAAGCCCCATAGGGAAATTCACAAATGGCAGCTTCTCATGATACACAAACTGGGGTGGAGTCTCCAACATAAATTCCCCCATGTGCTAGGGTGAGATACCTGGGTTCCAGACCCACTGCCTCTCGATTTTCCAGTCAATATTTACTTCCCAGTGGTTGCACTCAAACCCCCAACTCCTGTCCCCATAACACACTGTTGTTTACCACTACATTTCAACTTTAAAATAAACTGAAATAATTTTAAACACCCTTTCAAAAAAAATAGGAGATTCTTATTTGCTTACGGAATGAAACGTCCTACAATTAAGCGGAGCGCATGCGCTCACCAGCCTGCTCTCGCTGCGTTTCCCGCCTTTCGTCTCGCATCCAACCGTTGGAAAGAACCCCGAACTGCCGATCGTAGAAAAGGGCCGGTCCGTCTGTCACTCTTATCCTTCCCCTTCATCCTCGCCCCTCCCCTATTCAGAAAGCTCCTCCCGCCCGCCAGCTAAGCGCAGGCGCAGTCAATAGCGCTTCGCATTGGAGGTGTGCGCGGGCCGGGCCCGTTGGTTGGCTCGTTCGTTTGGGCTGCGGGTGTCGTTGGGGGCCCGGCAGGGAGCGCGAGGGGGGCGGGGCCCTGGGCGAGAGCAGAGGAGCCTCCATGAGCAGGCGCTGCTCACCTGTTGCCTCAGTTCTGAGGGGACTCGTCGGCTCCGCTTTGCTCTGCCTGGGGCGGACTATGAGCCTGCGCGGCGCTCCGGCTGCCTGCTTGTCGAGGCCCTCGGACGGCAGCGGCGGCTCTAGAGGAGGAGGCGCCGCCGCCGCCGGTGGTAGTAGCGGCGGTGGCGCCTGCCCGTCGTCGTCGTCTTCGCGCCGGCCGAGCCTGCTGCGGCTGCCTGAGGTGCCGGGCGCCGAGCCCTTCAAAGCCAACGACGTGCTGCTGCTGCTGCCCTCGTCTGCCGCCCTGCTGGAGCCGCCTCAGCATCATGTCATCTATTTCCCCGGGGACGTGCAGGTAGGAGAGCGAGCCGCCCGCCTGCGGGAGAGGACGAGGCTCCCTTCCGGAGATGGGGATGACTTGTTCCCGCCGCGGTGGAGTGGGGCTTTACTTCCGAGGAAACGCGCGAAAGGATCGGGTTGCAGAAGAGACCGGTGGCATCGTTTCCTATGCGCACTTAACCTGGGAATAAGCCCCATTGAGCGCTGGGGAGTTACTCCTGAGTAGACCCGGCTAGGCCTGCCCTGTGAGACGCTTGTTTTTATGGGTTTACTTTAACGAGCAAGGAGGCTTTATTTAGCAGGCTGAACGGGGAATGGGGTTTCGGGGCTGCAAATCTCGGGGGGGGGGGGGGTTGCTCAGTCTTCCTCAGGCATTGAAGGGTACAATTTCCTGTTGAAAAAATGCCACGTGCAAAATCAGAAGTGTTTCGCTGGAAGAAACTGTAGCCTCCATTTAGGCCTTGACTGACATCGTGTTTTTTCAATACATTCCTATTCTGCCACTTCATTGCTCTATAGGCTCACTTTCTGACAAAGTACAAGGAGGGGTTAAAATATTTCAGTCAAAATACTTTTTTGGGGGTATATTGGATGTATACTTTGAATCTGTGCATTTCTCTCCTCAAAGATAGCCCTGTTTGCCATTTTGCATAAGGTATCGTGTGCAGAATATTAATAGAAATGCAGTCCAGGGTTGTGGCTGATGGTCTGTACACTTAGGTTGTTGGGTTCAATTATGGAGCTAAACTTGCATGTGGGAATATTTCCTTCCCTCAGAGCCCTTCACCCCATTTTTCCCCTTAGTGGAAAGGTGGAATTGCCACTCTGGGGAGGGTCCTCTCAGCATCAGATTTGGGAGCAAAGGGTGGTGGAAGACTTTACAGATACAATAGTTACAGTCCAATACAGTTAAGCATGCTGTGTAAGCTAGAACTTAAGTGCTGTTGGTTTCAAAGTTAAACGATGAGGGCAGATGAGATCAGAATTCTAAGGTGCTTTGTACCCATAATTGTGGAGTGTTTAGTGAGGGTTCAGCTTCAATGAATGAAACTTGGAGAGAAAGTGGTAATTGCCCCCCTTTTTTTAAATGGGGGAAGCAGGGGTGCTGCCTGCTTACCCAAGGAACTAAATATGTTGTGTATTTTGTTCCTGCCCAGTTGTGCTCAGCAGAAGTCTGACATAATTAGAACTACATACTTAGGGAAAAGGAGGTGTTACTAGAGTCTCAAAAGCAGAAAAAGTGCAAACTTCAGACTGCTAAATAAATCTCACTAATCTCAAAGAAAAACTCCAGGGTAGTTATAAAAACAAAGGGTTGAATATATTGCATTGAGGGTCTTTGGGGACTGTATCCTGAGTCATCTGAGCTGAAAAGAGATAAAGACCCCCTCTACAAGAATTCGGTTTGACGCCTGGTTCTCCGATTATGCGCATCTTCTCAGAAGCGCTTTATGGTAAATGACTGTATGCGGGAGGTAATTGAGCACTCAACTGGTGGCCTTACCGGTTGTTTGAAATGAGCTTTAGAAGTAGTTAATGCGGAGAATCGCTTGTTCACATAGTCAAATGCGCTTTAACGGCTGCAGCAAAATAAAACTCGCTATTTAACGCACATTCAATAATGCACATAATCGGATAGATAACACGCCTCAACTCCCGATTTGCGCTCCGCTCATGTAGAGGTTAAAATTTTAATGAGACTTGAAAGAGATTTAAACCTCTCGTGTAGAGGCAGCCAAATAGTGTGTTCGGTGATGTCAGTCTGCTTTCCTTGTCACTTGCTGGACCTGACCAAGGTTTTTCTTGTCCAGTTATTTGTTTCTAACAGTGACCAGCCAAATGCTCCCTGGGATGCTCACCAATAGGACATAATGGTGATGGCCAATTCCTGTTTAATTCCGTTTAGTTATTATGTCTGCTGATATACCTACAATGCAGTAGTTTGTCTAATGATTTTAAATTTTTTAATATTAGTAAACTTTATACTGTTTGTATTTTTTGTAATTTTGTAAATTTCTGTCTTGTCTCTTGTGCATGTTTTCTTGGAAGTAAGTCCAGTGAAGTTCTCCTGACTGTGCATGATTGCTGCCAATGAGATAATGATGATCCATCAGTAGATCTGTTCTCTTTAAATTTGAATAAAGAGCAGCTTTGGGGGAAGACGTTTATCATCAGAAAAACAGTACTGGGGAAAAGGCTGTTCCAAACACAGTGCACTGGAGTCCTAATCTGAAGTGTGTGCTATTTACTAACATTTAAAGAGATGGGAAGTCTCCATTGTCTTGACAAGTTAAGCCTTTCTCTTTTTCTAAATTACAAGGCTGCAACCTCAAATTAAAATGCTCCAACCTCATTATACTTCAACTGGAAATGTTATTATCTGGGGGGGAAAGCCAGACATTTTAATTTCTTAAGAAAGGGACCGAAAACCAAATAGTAAAAACCAAGAATCATAATTACAAACATTTTAATTTTCTTTCAGATAAAATGCACATCTTCCACTTTATGCTGTTCAGTCTCATTCTCTAATTTCTTGTCAAGTGTATGCCTTATTAAATGTTTGTTCGCAGCAACTAATAACCTTTCTTACTTACTTGAGCAATAGCCATTTATTTTAGCAGTGCATGTGACTTTTCTAGCAGTTTGCTATAATATAATAACATTCTTTGTCTGTTTTATTTCAGAACTATCGTGAAATTATGGTTTGCCACCCAGAAAATTTCCAGTGGGAACGATGGTGCTTAGAAAATGTTGCTGCTATTCTTGGGCGTCGTTTTCCAGGCAGTTACATTTGGGTTATAAAAAGTTCCCGTATGCATTTGCACAAATTCAGCTGCTATGACAATTTTGTGGCAAGCAATACATTTGGAGCACCTGAACACAGCATTGACTTTGGAGCCTTCAGACACCTTCATGCATTACTAGTTAACGCATTTAAGCTTGCTCAGAACATTTTGCTATCTCAGAAGACCATGTACGATTTCAGCACAGAGGCAAAGGCAATTGCTTCTGATTTACCTATGTTTGCTACTACTAACGGATGTCCAGCAGCAGAAAGGGAGAGAGATTGTGAACTCTTCAATAATTCTACAATGAGCTTTATTGAGCCTTCTGTTATTGGTGGAGTGTCATTCACTTTGATAGGGTTCAGTAAAGGTTGTGTTGTTTTAAATCAATTACTTCATGAACTGAAGGAAGCAAAAGGGGATAAGGACATAAATGCCTTCATAAAAAACATAAAAGCATTTTACTGGCTGGATGGTGGTCATTCTGGAGGAAGCAATACTTGGGTGACCTACCCTGATGTGCTTCTAGACTTTTCACAGACTGGGATTTCTGTTAATGCTCACGTCACACCATACCAGGTATTTGATACAATGAGGGCATGGATCGGAAAAGAGCACAAGCGATTTGTACAAATTCTTGAGGAGCTGGGTGTGAATGTAAATAACCAGCTTCATTTTGCCAATGAAGTACCTTCTTTAGACAACCACTTCAGAGTACATGAAGTATTCTGATATTGTGAATATATCAATACTGTATTAACTGGAAAAACTCATCTTAAACTTTGACTTAACTGTTTGAGAATGTGCTTTTTCCTATTCCTAGAAGGGAAAATACTATGGTCTGTGCTAGTGTTTGCTTTTTAAGACAAACCTTAATTAGTGTCTAGCCTTTAATTGGTTTTGCAACTGAAGAGCCGCAAGAAATATATGACTTTAAAGTAAACCCTTTTGCTCTGATACAGACTAAGATTCCTGAGCAGAAGCAACACCAGTTCACCTGAAACTTCTTTAAGCAAGATTGAAAGCTTTCTTAATGTTTGCTTTGACTATATGGTTTTTTGTGGCCAAAACTTCCACATCTAGGCTTCAGAAATATCATTCTAAAATGCTTCTGGTGACTTATGAAAATGTTGTTTTCAAGTATTTCAAATGATTCATCCCTTTTATTTAGATGTATTAAAGCAAGAGTCATAGGTTGCATTGATAACATTGTTTTTTAGCAATTTGGTTTAGCGCAAACAATGCAGTAAGTTGGTTATTTTGATACATACTAAGATTTCAGTGTGACTAAGTATAAATTGCACTTTCCTTCAGAAATAAGGTGCATTAACTTCCATACTGTTGCATCAAGACTGCTCTACAGTTTCTAACCATTGCTGAACATCTATTAGTGAATAGATTTTTGGAGACTTAAGAGTATTAGACATCTATCTTTTTTATGTGACCAAGAATGTATACTCCTTGTTCAACATTCCCTATTAATACTGATGCTTGATTAACTCAATACATTTTTGAACTTTTATAACTTGAGACTGTTAGACCCTTTGGACAAAAGGCTTTTGCTAAAAAAAATAAGCTACAAGTATCTACGATGCTAATATTGTAGGTTATGGTAAGTTTTAGAATTATGTTAGTAACATAAGTATTTGGAAAACGTTCATAATATAGTGACTATGATTTTATAACAGAGGAACATGAAGTGGTAGACTCTGCAGTCTCTGAGACTGCAAGTCTACAACAGTGTAAAGCACCTTGACGTCTATGTATTTAAGAAATTATTTGGAACTATCACTAAAACTACTATAGTACTATTGAGTAATGTGACTGTACTTTATAAATTGTTTCTAACTCAGCATTTGCAAAACAGTACATTGTATGAAAATTGAATTATCTAAACATGGTCTAAATCTCTAAGAGAGTAACATGTTCAGAATTCTTTCTGTCCGCAGCATATCTATATGAAAAATATTGGTAAGAGGTAGAGTGATAGTAATCAAACTGGAGTAATTATCAAGAACAGAAGTTTTAGTATTATGGGTTGTATCCAGTGATAACCTTGCCTTCTGTAGAAAGTGCTTCTGCTTGTATAACCCAATTCTCACCAACTTACTCTTCCTGTTGCTCCTTTCTGCACAATATTCCATTCTGTTCTGGAGGTTCCCCCAACTCTTGTGGGGGGTTGTCAGGAGGCTTCCCCTAACTCCTTTAAGAGGGCATAGGAGGCTTAAGTGACTAAGGGGAATCAATGAAAATTGGGTGCCCCGACTTGAAAGAAGAGAATCACTTTCTGCTTGTAACCCAATCTGTAGACTATGTTATTCTTGAGTACAAGTAAACTATATAAATACAGTATTCAAATACAGTGCTTCATAGGGAGGTGGGGAGAGTGATTCTCATACTTTCCTAGAAAAGTATCAGGTGTGAAGCAACTTCTGCCCATCCATTATAGACATCTGTCCTGTTCCAGTGGTTTCTTGTTGGCACTTGAGAGTTTGCACACGGATCCCTCTTGCCTATTCAGTTCAGGGGTACATGTGACGTGATGTACACATGAAAATAAATGGGAGTCCTGCTTATGTGGGCACTCTTGAGTATGCTGCCCAAGTGCGCAAACTGTTTTGGCTTTGTGTGTGTGTGTGTGTGTGTGTGTGTGTGCAGCCAGAATACCAATGTGCATTATTTGAATGTTAGCAGCGTTCTTGCAGTTCATACATTCCAGTCAGATATTTCTGTAGCACTTTGAATTACATGTGAGCGGGAAGCAAGGTTTTTACACCTCCAGTTTTGGAGCTCACTTTACAAAATAATTGAAAACTTCCCTTTTGTTTAGGGTGGCTAAAAATCAGTCTTGAGACCAAACTATCCGGCATTTAGCAGCCAGTTCCGTTATTGATCTGAAAACAGAAGTTGAAAGTTGGTAATAACAATGGGTCAGTTTTGTTATTGGGGAAAGTACCTTTTAAGTTCCTAAGAATGGGTGAAATCCAGTTGTATCCATCCAGTGATGGAATATGGCATCTGCCAATGGAGCAGATTCCCTGTCCACCCCCTGCAGCTCCCTGTAGCTCCCTGTCCACCCCCTGCAACTCCCTGTCCACCCAGATCTGCTATGGAGGGTTGGGGGGACCCTCCAGAGCAGATTTTGCAGGTATGGAGGAAGAGAGGATGGGAAAGTTCAAATGTGCAACATTGGATGAAGCTCAACAATTTTATCAGAATATAAATGTGTTGCTTTTCCATACCAGTAAATGTTTTTTTTTTCCGCCAGTGTGGCAGACAGAAACTGCTACTGGCCATTGGAAGCTGCTTTTATGAATAAGCACTTTGTTTTTGTCCCTGCAATAGGTATTGATGTGTTTCGAAATGGTTCTTCTAAGGTTACATTTTCCCACCAGAGTAGAGGTAAACTAGCTACTGTTAGGTTTCTTCAGGTAATTAAAGGAGTCCTGGATTATACCTCTTTTCATTATATCTGAGAAATATGCAGACTGTAAGATGGAAAAAGCTATAATTGTAGATAAAATATTATAGTTCCACAATAAACTGTTTTGTTATTTGTCAAACTGAGAAAAGTATGTCGTACAATTGAGGTTTCAAACATTTAACATTAGCATCTCTTTGTAATCTGTAAATGTTCTGAGTTGGGAAAAAACAATTTTTAATTGTGAAGCAATAAGGTTACTAGTTGTTCCAGCCAGTTCTTTAGCTGTTCTGATTGATAGGCAGATGTTTACAATGTAGCATTTAAGAAAGTGCTGCCTTGTCCGATGGACAAACCTGCCTTTCTACAATGTTTGCATTTGTTTGAAGCACAAATTCATTCTGTCATGTTTCTGAATCTTTTCACAAATATTTGGTAAAATGTCTGCATGAAAATTTGTGTGCATTTTTGTGCGAACATTCCCATATGTGTGTTTTGTGCACAATTTTCCCTAATGGAGACTGTGGAAACCAAGGATAATTGCATTCTTTATTAGTTTAGGAAATATGAATTACCTTGGTTTGTATTAAAATGCAAATAGATTTCTCCCCCATCCCTAGACAGGTGTGTGCCTATGTGTATAGAATCATAGAATAGCAGAGTTGGAAGGGGCCTAGAAGGCCATCGAGTCCAACCCCCTGCTCAATGCAGGAATCTACCTTAAAGCATACCTGAAAGATGGTTGTCCAGCTGCCTCTTGAATGCCTCTGAATGTGAGAGAGCCCACGACCTCCCTAGGTAATTGGTTCCATTGTCCTATTGCTCTTAACAGTCAGGAAGGTTTTCCTGATGTCCAGCCGGAATCTGGCTTACTGTAACTTGAGCCCATTATTCTGTGTCCTGCATTCTGGGTTGATCGAGAAGAGAACCTAGCCAATCTAATAAATTTAACCTTCTCACTTCTTTAATGCAAAATTAAAGATACCTACATTGTTTAAGAGAAAATATACCAAAGTGTGTTCTGACCTTAAGATATTATCCTCTTGGGCAAAATGCAAATTTATATAAAGACTGCCTGTTTTCTGTTCATTAGAAGAGTGTTGTTACCCATTCATGTGATAGGATGCTATTTTCTCTTAATTACTGCTGTTGACAAAAGAGGCTCATTGAATAATCTCTTCAGTGTTGCAAGGCCCAGTTTTTCCCTCACAAACCCCTCTTTGGCAGTAGCACCTTCATTAGTACCGTAAGCCACATCAGATAAATCCACAGCTCTTGACAAGTTGCATTCTTAAGTACTCCACTGGAAAGCAATAGGTTGAACAAAGTGTCAGTGGAAAACTCTTTTGCCCTGAAAATGTTTTAAAATTCAACCTATTTATCCTGGACTGATCAGTTCCCTGGAAATACTGTGCAGGTTCTGCTACAGAACTGTATGTTATTTCTCTCACATTGAGGTATGTTCAGGGGACTGTTAAATAATTCCACCTTAGAATTCCTAGAGGGGTAATACTTTTTGGCTGCCTGTTACAGCTAATCTTAAAACTAATAAAATGTATTACACCTTCTTGAATTAGATTTTTTAAAGCTGCTCTTCACCCTAATATACCAGGGTGGCATACAAGAGACATTGAGAGAATGAAACATGCCACAAATATGACAAAATAAAAACAACCTACAACCATAAAAAGAGCAGACTACACATAAGCCAGTCTTAATTGGGCAGATGTTTAACCTGGTGCTGTCCAGGTGTGTTGAACTACAACTCCCAGCATTCGTGACCACTGGCCGTGCTGTCTCAAGCTAATGGGACTTGAAGTCCAAGCATTGAGGGCACTAGGTTGGGCAAGGCTTTTCGATAGAGAGGGCATTCAAATGATGAAGTGCCGATACTCAGAAGACGCTCTTTGCATATAACAGGCTTCCTCTGGTAAAGGGACCTGGAGAAAAGCCTCCTCTGAAGATTTTGTAGCACAGGTAAGTTGGTATAGATCGGTGTTCCTTCAGGTATTTGGGTCATAACCAATTTAGAGCTTAAAGGACCTGCACTTTTAATTGTGTTTGGAAGTGAATACACAGCCAATGCAACTCATACAAAGTTAATGTAATGTGATCCCATCTGGCTGTGCCAGGTAGCTTTTCTTGGCTTTATTAAAAGCCCTAAGCTATTGGACTATTCTCTACCTTCTGGGAGGTGTGTTGCATCGGAAAAACAGAACTAAATCCACAGATATTATTCACTAACTCAACTTGTGGAAGCATGAGCACTGCTGTAGCAACTTCTCATAGGAATGTATGAATTCTTGCATGAGCATTTCTAGAACAGTGCTAGCAATTATTTTTCATCTTTACACATTTTGCTGGATTGAACCCTATCACTGTATACTTGTAAAGGCATTGAACACGACATACAATCTGTGTGCCCAAAATGATTCAGTAAACATGACTGAAAGTGAAATGAGCAGAGCTGTGTTATGTTTTGAGGGGTTAATAGTCCCAAGGGGGATAATAATTGTTTGGGTAGTCTTAAGTATTCATAATTTGAGAACTGCTCAAACAGTAAAACATGACTACATGATCACTGGCATGGGCTTAATGGATTAAGGATAGCATCTCCTGAAGCCAGATGCTTAAGAACATCTTAAGAAGAGCCATGTTGGATGAGAATGACCTACTAATCTCTGGCCCCCATTTCTAGTCCAGAATAAATGCACTATTATGCAATACTTATATGCTTGATCCCATTGTTCCTCCTTTACACACACACACACAAGCCTGAAACCCACTATTTTCGATAATAGAATCCAGGGGCAGGTAACTAATGCTAAATGTTGTTTTAATTGCTAGGCTATTCTTTAATTAAAAACAACACTAGCTCATTATTTTTAAAGTCCCGTTTAAATAAATGTATATATTTATCCAAAGAGCCCCGTCTGCAGACATTTGAGAAAGTTTGACTTCTGGAGCAGCTTTTTAGGAGAGATGTGGTGTTAAGGAAGCAAGTATTACCCACACCCCTATTCTACATTAGCAGCCGAGACTTGCATACCCCTGACATTTCACAGAGAACAAGGATACACCTGAACATGAGAGTTCATGTGGAACAAAGACACATCTGAAGAAGGTGTGCAGATGAGGGAGAAATGCTGAGCACTTCAGCAGAGTGCTTTCAGCTAGAGAACTGGAACCTGCTGCTTCACTCTTAAAGTTAAGGTGTAGTGTCTGAGCATGTGCAAAGTGCCTTTCCCTCCAAATACTAATGAGCAACTGTAGCATGTACCTTCTCTTTCGCACCTAATAATGAGGAACAGCGGCCACAAGGTGTTTACATATGCCCACTACAGAGAGCACCTCTAGCTTTAGAAATTAGCTGCTGGCCTTGCTACCTTTCTTGAATTGTATACATTTTTTCCCACAACTCTTCTCCAATACTCCCACCCTTAGGTTTGTTTATGGTACGCAGAGGTGCATATGAGCACATGCTCAGTATCACAACTGAAGTCACAGCTCTCTTACACCATACAAAAAAACATGCTTGCATTTTTACCCCGAAGAGGGAAGGAGAAAGAGAAAGGCTGAACTCAAATATATAGCGCCTATTATCTGCAAGCTTGATAACCTCCTTAGGCTTTAACAAATTGTTTCTCTCGTCAGCATATGTCTTCTTCAATCCTCACATCTTTCCTTGAGAAATTGTATTGCCACTTAAGTGCTCTGAGCGTATTCAACACTAATCCATGTACTCCATCTTAAGTAGTTCTATGAATCTGGAACAAAGTCCCAGCAAAACGCACATGCAGGCTGAATTCGGACGACACATTAAGCAACTGGCGGGGGGGAACAATCGTCAGTTGTATTGACTATCGTGTCATCCGAATGCTACCATAGTCAACTCAGCGCAGATTCTAATCCACACCACAGTTGATTATTTATTACCATGTTGTGTGGGGAGTACCCCCTAGATGAACAGCTGTAAAGTTTATTATTACCCCACCATTGACTATCGTGTTGTCCGAATTCAGCCGCAGAGTGAACTGGTCAACTATAAATGGTTTCATACATTTGCTTTAAAAAGCATCAATGAGCAAATGTTTGTAGTCGAGTTGCAAGAAGTCTGTTGAGATTGCAAATGCTTTTTATTCATAGTTAGCACTATATGTTTTTTCTTGGATTCGTAAAACCATTCTTCTACCATAGAAATCTCTGTATTCCTCGGGTAGCTCTTCCAGAGTTTTCAGTGCCCTATCCAAAATCTGCACTGCTCTTGAAGCTGCAGCAAGATCTTTGTTTCCATAGGTGTCTGTTTTATCATAGCAATTAGAAGGAAGGTGTTTCCAGAAAACATTGACTCCAATTCCAAATTCTTCAGAAGTTACATTATGGAACCACAAAGCTGTAAGAAAGAGGGGAAAGCCTTGAAAAATGATTTCCATTTACGAAATCACTGAATTCACTGTAAGAGGTTGGTGTATTGTTCTAAGTCAACAACTCAGTTCCATTTCTTTTTTAAAATACCACTTAACTTAATTTTTTATGGCTAACAAACAGTAATTGTTTTGTAAGAACATTTCAGCTTGGCAGACACTCCTATATAAATGTCTTCAATATTTTGTGTATATGTTAATTGTAAGCCCAGTAAGTTTCTGTAAATTCTGTGGAGCTTAAGATTTTCTACAATGGAGACCTCAGTATATGGCTACATTCTAACTCACCCAGACCTAAGGCCCTTTTGGGGTTGAATCCAGCTGACTAGCAGCCACTGATAGCCTTCTACAGGAATGTATCTAACTCTTTTAAAGCCATCCAAATTGGTGGCCATTACTACATCTTGCAGCAGCGAATTCCACAGTTTAACTATGCGCTGTGTGAAGACATACTTCTTTTTATCTGTCTTGAATCTCCCACCAGTCAGCTTCATGGGATGACCCTGGGATCTAATATTTTGAGAGAGGTCTCCCTATCCATATTCTCTACACCATGTACAATTTTGTTCCACTGAGCTGCTATTATATGCACTTTTCGCTCCAAGTTCCACTTTAACCTGGTTAAGTCTAAATTTGGAAGGGTGACATCTCTCGGAGTGACAGTTTTCAGGAGGTAGGGCTTAGACCAGGCCCGAAGGATTCCAGCTCAGTCAATAAACCTGGGATTTCAGATGCTCCCACTGTATCTGCAGCCTAACCAAGTTGCAAAACAATGCTTCGACTGCAAATACTTCTGTGCAGCTGCAGGTAGGTGCCCAAATTCTTCTTGAAGTATCTGGAAAATTTTCAAATGAAGATGGGATGTGATATGCTGATTAAGATGGAATATTCCCATTTGGGCTCCAGTCAGCCATGTTATGGGTCTACTGCCAAAGTTAAATGTATGCGCTACCTCACAGTGTAAGCTTTTATATGTAGAGTATAAAACTGTAATATGTTATGTATTTTAGGAAGCCCCTGAGGAAGGAAGTATTCTCTGAAACGTTGGGTAAGTGGGCACAAAATAAACTGGCACCTGTGTGATCCTGTATCGCTTGTTGTTATTTGTTTTTTGGCTACTTTTGGTACCTCCCTGGTGTTGGCAGGATTTATAAAGGCAACAATCCAAGCCATACATTCCTCTGGGAAACCCATCCTCCAGATTGTAGCCATTTAAAAAACTATGCTGGATCCTATTGGATGCCTCCTTTTCATCCAACGATAAGAGAAGGCGTCAGGAAGACAATCACTCAACCCCAGCAAGAACATACACCACCGATCTCAAGTGATCTGAAACTTGGGGCCAGGGCATGAAGCCAACTTGTGACGTATGTATCAGGGAGCCCCACACCACAGCCCTTGCACACTGTGTCAGATCTTCCTTGATTGAAGAGTAGAGAAGCTTAAAGAAGATGGCTTGAGGAGGTGTACATTGGTGTATATGCAAGGTTGTCTGGTCATATTACTACAAACAAAGAAAGTTTAATCAAAACTAAAACAAAGCCCAAAGCCTTTTTTAAATTATTCCTTTGTGTACTTACCTCTTATCCCATTGGGAAAAAACTGCACAAAAGCCAAGAAACCACCCAACCATCAGTGATCAGGAGAAAGGGGGGTGGGGCCATCTGCAGAACTCAAGGAGGCCAGATTGGGCTGGATTTGGCCCCAAGCCCTGCGATTCTGCACCTCTAAGATGTGGTTTTTCCCATGCTTTCAAAGCAACTTGCCCGGTGAATAGAAGGTTGCAGTTGTGAAAGAGGAATGGATTCTCTCAGTGGCTCTGAAGCGATTCGGGCCAAAGGGTACACAAATTTCATTTATACATATATAGCCCCTAAACAGTAAGAAGGAAAGAAAAAAGTGTAGGAAGTTGTGTATCCTCTTACCTGGAATAAACAAGACATCTCCTGCCTTCAGCTGGCATTCATAACGTCTCGCCTTTACAAAGAGAGGATATTTCTTCAGGTCTGGCTTGTCCACATCTAGCACCTCTGACTTTGTACCTAATGAAGATTTCAATGAACGATAGACATTATTGCTTCTGTTAAGTAGTATTAGCATCAAAGCTGCCAACGTGCTAGTCAGGCCTCCCACTGGGGAGAAAGCAGGGGAAGAGCACACAATCCTTTCCTGTGTGACTGCACCTCTGAACTCTAGGCTAGGCTCCTAACAAGTCTACCTATGGGCCATATTAATATTTGCAGCTATCAGATATTACTGAATGACATTCAACCGTGGTGTGATTAAAGTGGCGAGGCCATCGGAATGAGCAAAGCATTCTCTTCTTGCAGTCCTAGAAGTAACAGAAACTGTGTTTCACTGATCCTAGACATTAAAGCACATCTGGTTTTCTTACTAGAATAACACAGATACTCCGTGAGGGCCCTTTTAGGTTCCCCCACTCAATGATTTCCATGAAGCTTGGTTGTATGTACAGCTTTATTTCTGAACGGTAAGTCTGCTACTCAGTCTCATCAAGAAAGCAAAGGATGCCATTTAGAGTAACTGTTGACTGATGTCTAGCGATTTTCACCTCATTAGCAGGTTGCCTACTCTGGCTAGCGATCTCAGTGAGGGAAAGGGCTGGGTTTGGCACTTTTGCTATGTTTTCTATTCCTTTAAATAAAAACAAGGCTAGCAGCAATACCCACAAGGTGTGGATGTATTTAGAAAGAGTGCTACACTCCCCATTAAAGGTTTTTAAGATTGTTTTTAACATTTTACTCTGTTTGCATTTGTTTATCATGATTGGTTTTAAAATTTTTGTAAACTGCCTTGCTTGGTTTCAGAAAGGTGGTATAAAACTGCAAGAAACAAATAAATGCCCTCCTATCTTAGACCTTTGGTCTGATAAGCATGACTCTTCTTATATTCTGAAGTAAGCAATTCATGACACCTAGACAGCAAGCTACGAGCAAGGAGGAGGAAATCCGATTACGGATCTTCCCTGCCCTATCTCCTCCCAGCTGCTGCAGAAAGTTCTGTGACCTTGTAAGAGAAGTCGAAAAGGGGGTGTGCTCATAGGTGGAGAGGGGAGGGTGTGATAGGCAATATCCTATGGCCTCCCCAGTCCCCCTTTCATCCACCGAAAGGTAAGTGAGTTAGATCGGCTCAGAGGCCTGTCTAGCTGCTTTTTGCATTTTAAACAGAGGAACGGAAGCAAAATTGCCTGCATCTTTCTCTTGCCCTGCCAGGTTCTTGCAGGCAGGTCATAGGATTGGCAGAGAGCTCCGAACATTGAGCCCTCTGTCTACCAGAAGTGCAACCTATAGGATTGTGCCCCAAGTAGCCAGCTGTCCACCCCTAAACAAAATGGCCCATCCCTACCTGATAAATACAAATATGGTGCGTCACGGGGACTGTAGAGAACAACTTGTTTCTTTCCCGTCACCTGAATTAAGAAGTTATCCATTACCTACAAATAAGAAGTCAATCAAGCATTATTCAGCATGTGGCCAGAGAAGTTCAGTATCATTGCAGCTGTACTAAATCAGCTACGTAAAGGCAATGATCATTGTCTTTTGCGATTAACCTGAAAGTCACCGCAGAGGTTCATTAGAAGGAGCACAGCTTCGACTTCATACACGGATGAGTGGCAGATGGCATAGAATGATTTGCACATAAAGACAACCCAGAGTATAGTGCAGAGTTCGCATGTAACAACAACCCATGATTCAACCTGTACTCTGGGTTGTCATTACGTGAACCAGGTCAACATCTCATTACTCATCAATCTAACTGCCTCTAACAATCTTACCATTTAATCCCCTTGCTATGGGCCACTGCTTTCTTGCCATAACTCTCATGGATATCAAGAGCCCTTCCCTAGCACCATAACTCTGCAGTGCTCAGGCTTGAACACACACATGCTCTGCTCACAACCTCTACCATCAAACCTTCATTCCTATGTGCTCAACCCAACCAGCCCTGCCCTCTAAAACTCTGCTCATAAAGTGCAAGATGAGCTTGGCATCACCCTTTGTTAACAAATATTTAGTAGCATATTATGTACATCATAATGTGTCCAAAGCTGTAGTCCTGCTGAGCTTATGCGGAAGACTGTGGAGAAGAACTGCTCCTTTGGAAAGTATTCTGGGATCTGAATATCATCTGCCAGCAGAGGAAACTGTTTTCGGAGATCTGCAATATCCTGAAACAAAAAAAGACCAGGTTTAGATTTTCTATAGATTGCCAAATTCTTTGGAAGAGGAAGGGAGTCATGACTCTACATCTAGGCAGGACCTCATTCCTCCGTGGCACATAAGCATCATAAAGGAGCAGGCTGATACAAATTGCAAGACTATTTGGACTTTTCATTTGGGACCATTTGGATGCTGATCTAATTCTTCCTGTGCTTGTGACATTAATTAGCATGGGCTGCCAACAAGGCATTTAGGGTGTAATCCTATGACTTCTGCCCTTGATGACTGTAAGCCTCCAAACATGGAGACTTACAATCATCGAAATGCAGAGCGGAAGGTGTGGCAGAGGTGATCGTTGCCTTCTGGTCCTCCTGCTCTGCAGTTTAGCTAGATGGATTTTTTTGCCCGTCTAGCTGGGGTGCTTCGGAGGGGGTCGGAGGGAAGGACACTGCCTAGGGTTGCTCCCTTAGTAAGCCAAGGATAATCAGAGTTGTCAAGGTCCCCAAGGCTGTTCGTATTCTACACCAAGAAGGCCCAAATAAGACATAGCACAATGTATACAAATATGGTTATTTAAAAATTCAACACCCCACATTCAATTCCAAATCCTGACGAAATCGGAGTTTTGTTTTAGCAAGGTAGGCATGAATGGTAAAAATACATTACAATCAGTTTGGGTGTATGGTTAGGTAACATGGTTGAAGTTCATATAGGAGAACAAGGTTGGGCCCAGAATCTCCATGGGCAGCACAGCCTTTAACAAACATTGAATGTATACTTTCAAATCTATCTCCAAAACCCTATGAGTAAGTGAGGCTTAGGGAAGAAAAAATGTATCTTGCATCAAGCCTAGTATTTGCTGCCACCTTCATCTCTGAAACGAACACTTCTATCATCAGCTCCAAATCGTTTAAGAAGATCCAACCCTAGCTTCCCCTGCCCTGCCCCATCATATTCATGCTGTCCTCTCCCATTCTATTTAATTTGATGTTTTCAAATGCCAGAGGCTGAAGTCCATACTCAGATGAGGTGACTATAGGATAGCAAAGTAACAGACTGACACTCCTTAAGATGAGCCATTCCGTTACACCATTACCCACCTTTCGTGGGTCTTCTCCCAGGGAACGCAAATAATACTTTTCATCCTTGAAAACAAAAACCCACAAAAAAGTCATTGCAATGAACAAGCACATAAATACCTTGCTAATCTAATAAAGCTATGGCATTTTAATAAAACTAAACAGCTCATCAAATTCCATCTAATTTGCCAGTGGCTTTGGTTTCTGTTGTTCACTGAAGAAACTGAACATTTTAAAAAGTAATCTGAGTCCATGTAAGGAAACTCTAAACTTCAAGTACTGGATGATGATTTATTCATTTAGATTTAAAGCCTACCCAATCCTGAAGTCTGGGGACAGATAATGAAAGCAAACAAAAATACAGAAGAACAAAATAAAATCTAATCAAGTTCACTGACATTCTGCCTCGACTAAACTGCCCCTAAGACCACCCCAAACCAAGGAACATTGGGAGCTGCTTTATACCATACCATACCAGTCCACCCAGCCTGGTATTGTCTATGGCGACAGGCAGTGGGTCTCCGGCACAGAAATCCTTCTCATTACCTGCTATCTGATCTTTTTAACTGGCCAGTTCCTCAGACCTAGTTTACATAAACAGACCACCCGTTGATTTAAAAACCAAAGGGTTATCATGTACGAGCAGGAGAGAGTGGGCACACCACCTGTGACACTCCCCTTTTTGCTTTTACTCAGCAACCCACGATTGGCTCCTGCTAAGCATGACATCTGAGCCCACACCACTGGGTTGTTTACGGGCTAAACTGTGGTTATGTAGCCGCCAGTTAGGAATGGGTCACGTGACATGCTAAGTCAATGGTTTAAACAACACGCTAAGCCATAATGGTTAGCTTAAAATGCTGAACCACCGTGGCTTAGTGGGCCATCTGAACAGGGTCACTGCACATATAAGTCCTACAGTTACAGGCAGATTAGATAAATACATGGAAGATAAGGCTACAAATGGCTACTAATCAGGATGGGCTGTATGCTGCCTCCATTATCAGTTGCTGGGGAACAATAATGGGAAAGGGCTATTGCCCTCATTTCCTGCTTGTGGGCTTCCCAGGAGGCATGTGGTTAGCCACTGTGGAAAAGAGGACATTGGATTACATGGGCCTTTAGTCTGACCAGCAGAGTTCCTTTGGATATGTCTCCAAGGTTATGATTGCTGTTCTTAGAATTGGATTCTGTCAGGATTTATGCCCACTGGCTATTAAGCCATCAAATGATGGGGAAACTCATAATAAGTGAGGTTATATATGCCTCAATGGCAGTACATCACTTTGTACTATTAGGCTGCTAGTCTTTGCACAGTTACTGAAAGAAAGCCCCACCAGACACATTGGGTTTTTCGTCAAAGTGAACATGCCCAGGATTAACCTTCTGAATTTCAACTTACATGCTTTTCTCTCTGAAGAAGTCAACTTCAAGCTTTCAGGTAAAACCTGAAACCATCACATAACCTGCAGGAGCCTTATTTAAATGTCCTCAACTCCCATTCTTTCTTATGTCTGATCATGCAGACACCATGATTTCAGTTTCCTCACTCTCCCTGAAACTGCATTTTGTATCATCTTGCCTGATGAAGAGATCTGCAGATCAAAAAAGCTTGCACATTTTCTATGATCCTTTTGTCGATTTAATTACGGTATTACACTAATATGGATTTTGGAATGTTTTGCTTTTTGTGTAATTATAGTACCAGTAATCAAATCAAACAATTTACCTCTGAAATAAAGTATTCTGTATGTTTGGCTTCAGCCGCTCTCCTTACAAATACCTCAAAAGGCAATGTTCTGAAATTTAAAAAAAGACATGAAATCAAAAACTGTCAAGATATTTTAAACGGAAGAGAACTTCTAACACGTAAGAGATACCACACCAATAATGATTCCAGACTATTTGTTTCAATTTTTTCAAAAAGAAACCTACAAAATTAAATAATACAATTTTTAAAAGTTAAGCCATCATCTTTGGATTTCATTCTGTTGGTTACTAGACTGATGTTCTAAACATGCTTACTAGGACATGCTTACTAGGACCTAAGTCCCACTGACATTAACAGGACTTACTTCCAAGTGAATATGCTTAGGATCAGACTGCAGATTGGGTAACTGGCTTAAATTATATTGGTTGTCAATTTCTATTTTAAGCTTTTTGCAATATCACTGGGTTGAATCCTGCATTAGCCTCCCATAAAAATAAGGATTCCTCCTGTCCGCAGAAGGCTTCTCATCTAGAGGAGCATCTCAACAGGCAGAATAGAGGAGATTTTCAATTGTGGTCCCTCCCCCTGCAGTCCCCTATGCCTCCCAAAAAACTGCCCCAAAGGGTTGGAGAACTCACAACCCTTTGAACAGCATGAGAGGAGGGGGGGATAGAGAAATGGAAGCAGTCAGTGGAGATCACCTCCTCCTCTCCCCACCACAACTTCCTACCAACCAGAGCATCCTGAGCGGAACTCAGCTCAGGGAGTGCTCCCGCTAGCAGGGGAGAAACCTGGACTCAACCCAGTGTTTTTATGCTTTTTTATGATAGCAATTGTGCTATGTTAATATTGGCGAGGAAGTATGTCACATTGAACCCCTTGGGTTTACTTCCAAGTACATTCGCTTAAGATCTGGCAGCTAGTCCCACCGATTTCAATGGAACTAATTACAAGCATCCAAGAATGTGGTTTTCATTCATGCTTGAAGTGTTATGCAAAAATCAATGTTTTCATGTTCTTTTATGTAGATCAGTCTGGAGTGTAAGCAAGGGTACATAACGTCCCCAGTGATATTTGAATGGATCACTGAGTGGGTCATGAGGAAAAGAACTGTAGAAGACAGCTTAGAAATTTCACAGAGACATGATAATGGACAATTGGATGAGCTGAATTTTGGTGATGACATCCTGTTGGCACAATTCTTTACAGCCACAGCAAAAGGAGGTAAAAATATGACAATTAGCGCTTGGAAAACAGTTCCAACAATTCAGGGGGTGAAATCTGCAAAGCATAACCATCATAAAAATCTGCAAGGGGGGTTGAAAGTACAGAAAGAACAAATACACAAATCTGTACAAATTTAGAATTTGGCAAATAGCCCAAATTCAAGTGTATCAAATAAAAAGCTAACTTTCATGGCTTCAGATGTCTTCTGAAACTTTGGTTTCTCTGCTCAAAAGATGTGCAGCCTGCATTTCATGTTTTGGACTACAACTCCCAGGATTCCAGACCATTGGGTATGCTGGTTGGGGTGATGGGAGTTGAACTCCAAAAATCTGGAAAGTACCAGGCCGGGAAAGGCTGCTCAAAAGTATAAACATAAACACACACATCCATCAGAAATTGGGAAGAAATGGGCCACTATAAGAAATTGTGCCTTTCTAGAAATTAGCATCAAAGGGCCAGGACTGAAAAAAGATTTGGCTTTGCGGGTATTCACAACAACCTACAATTCTCTGTTGATCAGTATTTCAAATGTTCAAATGCTTAATAGTTTTATAATTAAAACAGCTCAATGTACAGATGAATTGGCTTAAATATTTGTTTCAGGAAGTACCTTTCTAAGAATAAGATATAACTTTCAGTTTTGCCTGATGAAAAGTTAACTGCCCACATACTCTTACAACAACAATGGTATTCTACTGTTATTGCCATGAAATCAGAAATTTTCTGAACAAATGAATGAATAAATAAATAAATAAATATAACTGTGATCAAATACTAAATGTCTAATGCATGCACTACAGATACTGACAGATCTGCAAAGAGGTGTCAAAGAGTTGACATTATGTCAGCGATGGGAAATTTGTGGCTATCCAGACGTTTTTGGCCAGTACAGCCAATGGGAAGGTGCAACGGCCAGGGGCCCTGGGACGTTACACAAGGAATGATAGGAAATGCAATCCAACAACATCTGGAAAATCACAAGTTGCCCACCCCTGCACTATATTATGCGAAGACCAGTCCATGCATCTTGTGACTCATCTAACTACATGCAGCCTGTCAGACGTGTACTGTACCCAGTCAGGTGCTTAACCTCCCCTCCCCATGTTCTATGGTTCTAGGCAGACAATACAAGCAGTCCTTTGTGGGTTGTCATACATAGCCAGTGGACTACTTTTGACCTGGTGGATTACGAAAAGTGAGCAGAGTTCACAGAACAGTGCTTGCAGTGTGAAAAAAGGGTACGTCAGCTGTTCCTGGAAGGAAGAAAACATAACACTCCAAATCGAGGCAAGAGAGCAACTGGAAATGTGAACTCAATTATCTGAAGTGAACACATTAATTTTATCTAAAGCTTCATGCAGAAGTAAAGTCTCTTAAAAGTTAGCAGCATTTCCCTAAAGAAGAGTAAGTCTTAGAATGGAATACCTATACACAAAGTTCTTACTAAGGAAGTCCATCTGTGGCACAGTGGAAACATGAACCTTTACATCTTTATTTCCTGATGCTTGACTGAGGTAATCCACTGTCCATTTGGTCATGCACAGGCCTAAATCCATTCCTTGCAACACTGCTGGCTTTCTCTGAGAATTTAAGAAAAATCTTAATTATTGCACAACATATTGACATTTTGCTACCTTCTCCTACCACCTGCCATACACAAAGTACCAAGTTTTTACAAACTGAAGAACAAATTGATGTAATGTTACTTATCAAGAGAAATGCACATATATACTTTCAAAGTGTACATCCTCATCAAATGGAGCTTCCACTTAAAGATACTGTATCATTATGTTACTGTCAATAACAGCATAATTTATATTGTAATTTTAGGGGTTTACTTGCCACAGCAGCCCTGTGACATACATCATTATTATCCCTATCCCGGCAACAAGATGCTGAGACAGAGCAATAGTGACTAGGCTACAACATCTGGTGAGTTCATGTAGTGTTGTGTAGCCTAATTCATACCATGCCTACTTCAATGCAAGTCCCACTAGCTTCAACAGACCTTATTCCCAGGTAAGTGTGTACAGGACTGCAGCCTTAGTCTGGGTCTTGTAAGTTCAAATTAATACTGCCCTTGATAGTGTGGGAAGAAGTAAGCAGGAAATCCAAGTATTAGGGAGGCTCACTTGAAGTGTCTCCAGCTAAACTGATACATTCAGAGACAGGGTAATATAATGTAATGAAAACCTTGAGTAGATTTGGTTGAAGGAACCACATAACACTGATCCTTAAAGAGTTCAATTGATTGTCAGCAGGATTCTGAGCACTATTCCACCTGGCTTTGAGACCTTTAATTATTTATGTGTTCTGAGTCTTGGTTTCCTCCACCCCCCTGAGGAAATAAGTATAAACTCCTATATGTCCCTTCCCGGGTATTATGGTTTTCTGAGGATAACCTTTTAGAGGTGCTCTTGCCATCTGAGGTGAGTGGCTATATGACCTCAAGGCTTCCCAGTATTGGTGCCCCAGTTAGACCATTCTATGCCCCAAGAGGAGCATTTTTCCATCTCCTGAAGGCACTTCCTCTTTCAGAGAAGCTATACTAAAGAGGAATGCTTGGTTAATATATGTTATGTTTGTTGGATCTAGAGGCTATGCTAATGAGGAGTGTTTGGTTAAAAAAAAAACCAACAGAACTGATTTTTAAAAATCTCTCATCTCAATTTTATGCAATTCTATTTATTTATATAGCACTATCAATGTGCATGATGCCTTATGAAATATAAAAGCACAGATCCCTACCCCTAGGGGCTTACAATCCATTATTTACCATGGGAATCAAGGGAAGGAAAGGGAAGGCACAAGTAAACAGGATTGTGCATTTATTTCAGGTGCATCAGCCTTCCTCAATTAATGCTCTTCAGATATTTTGGGTGGCAGCTGCCATCATCCATGATCATGAGCCATGTTGGCTGGGGCTGATGTAAGTTGTAGTCCAAAACATCTGGAGGGTACCAGCTTGAGGAAGGCAGAGTTAAATGTATTGAAGTTAATTACACTAGGCTATTAGAAAATGGGGAATTATTTCACTGATTGTTATAGTTATCATGGATGTACTTTTACGATATGACTTTGTGACCTGGCTTGCATGACACAAGGGTGGTTAATAAGCAATGATGTCTTGTTAACCACTCCTGCCCATGCCAACTCATTTCCCTAATTACCCTCACCAGGCAGGCTTCTTACATCTGAACCCAGCGAGGGTGGCTTGTTGGGGTGGTTAACAAACCATCAAGAAGCCATGGCCTATGGTGGGGGTATGGAATAGTATTTTAACCACCTCAACAAGCCACCCTTGCCAAGTTCTGATGACGCAAAAAGCTGTGGCGGTAGGCATGAATTGGCAAACTGGTGCCTGTGGGCGCTGCAACCCACCGTGGCTTAAATAAGCTACGGTGGGCTGTGGTGATCATGTGAACCAGATCTATGAAACACTATAGAAAGTAAACAAACCAGTGTTTAGTGCCATGTTTTCCCATTGCAGAACTTCAGTTGCTGAAAGCCAGATGCCAAAGGTTGCAATCCTATGCCTACTTACCCAGGAGCAAGTTACACTGAGCTCAGTGGGATTTACTTCTGGGTAGACATGCATATTATTACCCTGTCAGTCAGCTTTAAAAGCAAAGGTTTTGGATTACAACTCCCAGCATGCCTTCCCATTGGCCATGCTGCTGGGAGTGACAGGAATTAAAGTCCCAAACATCTGGAGGTTGGGGAGGGGATTTTCGGTGTTCTGCAAGAAGGCACCTCTTTACATGTGACCCTTGGCAAGCGACTGGTATCCTCCACGAATATTCAGGCCTCACTTACCAAAGGGTAGATGTCCTTCAAGAAGCGCTCCCGGGTGACTCCGGAGTACTGAGCCAGGGGGGTGACTTGCTGCCTCTCCATAGCCACCCTCTCTAGCTCAACCTCCTTCCTTATCATTTCCTCCCATGTGTGCCGCTCTCGTTTCTTCCTCCCGGCAAACAGGACTCGCCAAAGACGTGGCCCGCCTGCTTGCTTGCTTTCCCCCCATCGCTGGCGAGGATGGAGAGAGGCACCACCTCCCTATGCACACAGAGAGGAACGGATGGACCGCAGAGCACAGGTCTCTTCCAACACACACACCCCTTCTTGCCTTGACCCAGCCATTAAACCGAAGCGCTTGCGAGAAATACGGAGGCAAATGTTTCTCCTCGCTCGTTGCCATGCTCCACCCCTGACAAACCGCTCCGGCTTTCCCTCACCTGGTCCTCTCCAGAATAAGGTGACCATATGGAAAGGAGGACAGGGCTTCTGTTTCTTTTAACAATTGCTTAGAAAAGGGAATTTCAACAGGTGTCATTTGTATGCATACAGCACCTGGTGAAACTCCCTCTTCATCACAGCACTTAAAACTGCAGGAGCCCGGCCCTCATTTGTATCTGTTCACTCTAGTATAGCTCCTGTAGCTTTAACTGTTGTGATGAAGAGGGAATTTCATTAGGTGCTGCATGCATACAAATAACACCTGATGAAATCCCCCTTTCTATACAACTGTTAAAGATACAGGAACCCTGAACTGCTTTCCGTATGGTCACCCTACTCCAGAAGGCATCACTTTGCTGGCAGTGGGATTATGAGAGTTGTAGCTCAACCCTCGTGGACGGGCCCGGGGTCGGGGAGGCGGAATTAAACCACGGGAAGCAAAGCCTTTGGGGGGGAGGGGGTCCCGGAGGCTGAGCCTCGGATTCCTCTGCGAGATAATAATATAGGGGCTGTTTCCCTTCTGTGGGTCCTACCTTTTCCCTACTACTTCAAGAGTTTGCATATCCAGCGAGGCGGCACCGGGGCCCTCAGGGTGCCTCCTCGCACGCCTCAGGCTGTGAGGAAGGAGGAGACCGAGACCAGGGAGACCCCCATATCTCCGACCGCCCCCCCCCAAAGCCCCTCTCATTCATTCAAGGGGAATCCTTAGCGTCGCTCTCTGTTTCCACCCGGATTTCTCCGGCTGCCGGACCGCCTCGGGATGTCGGGAGGGCTGAGGCGCGGGCTGATGGCGCTGCCCGTGTGGGCCTGTTGCAGCCGGTGCCACTGGCGCCTGCGGCTCTTCCCCGTCCGCCCTCGCCGCTCTTTCTTACTCCTGGCGACCGCGCCACAGGCCAAGCCGGGCTGGGTCGGGCTCCTCGCGCCTGCCTCCCCCCTCGCAGCCGCCCTGTCCTCGCAGCCGCCCTGCCCGCGGTTGCCCCCCGCGCGCTCCTACAGCAGCGACCCCGAGCGGGGCGGGCGGCGGAAGCCGAGCGTGGTGGTCGTGGAAGTCCCCAAGCCTCTGCTGTGGCTCCGCACCCGCCTCTACTTCTTCCTCATCCGCGCCTATTTCGACCAGGAGTTCAGCATCCACGACTTCACGGAGGGGGCTAAGCAGGTGGGGCGTTTGCTTACTTGCTTCCGTAATTTCTTTCTAGGGGGGCCCAGGAGCCCTGTTTTACAGAGGCGAGGCCTCTATGTTGGAGGGCTGGCAGAGGACGGACGAGCCTGTCTTCGAAGGTGTCCGGTCAACCTCTGGATTAAAGCCCAAGGATCGTAAAGAGGGAGAGCAACCAGGAGCCTTAAAGTTGACCAGCAGCAGTTAGCACCTGGACAATAGACTGAGCAGGCGCAGAGTTCACGTAGTCAATCTCCTTCGCTAATTATCTTTATTTAGAATATAGTTATTTCTAAGTTTGCCCTCCATACATACAAATTTGCATATACAAATTGGTGGGCCCTTTTCTCCTCTTTTTGGATAACGCGTTTCCTCATTTTTGCCAATTTATATGTGGCTACCCTAATTCATACTCATAAATCCTCTCACCACAATTCTGACAGGAGGGCTTCTGTTTGCACCAAAAGCTAAGTCGATGGTCTATCAGTGGCTGCTTCAAAATGATAAACTGCGCCTCTAGGGACAGAGGCAGTACCAGTTGCCAGGATTGAACTGAATACTAGTTGCCAGGTTCAAATGATGGTAGGCTCTCTGCTGTTGAACATAGGATGCTGGATAAGATGGATCCTTGATCTGCTCCAGCAGGACTTTGGCGCTTTTCTCTACTTTGCCATCCTTGGAGTTATAGTGGTGGGGATGCTGGATCTTCCATTTTTTACTTTCAGGTTGCAGATAAAGGTGTGGGAACCTAACTAAGGAAACAAAGGAGAGCCAGTGTGGTGTAGTGGCTAAAGTGTTGGAATGGGAGTCGGGAGATCCGAGTTATACTCCCCACTCAGCCATGGAAACCCACTGGGTGACTTTGGGCCAGTCGCAGACTCTCAGCCCAACCTACCTCGCAGGTTGGATAAAATGGAGAGGAGGAGGATTATGTACGCTGCCTTGAGTTCCTTGGAGGGAAAAAAGGCTGGATATAAATGCAATAATAAATAAAAATCAATGAATAAAAACCTAACTTTGACTTCCTAGTTGCCTGGAATTCTTATCCTGTCCTTTTCCTACTGCACCATCAGTTGCTGTGTAGGAAATGCAAGCCCACTTTCCTCTTCTGCTGCCCTTTGCATCATCTAAGAGTGCACCCTTTTCCAGTCTGCACAAACAAGATAGCATCATATTGCATTCCAGACTAGTAACGCTGCTCCCTGGTTCTGCATTTGCAGTTGCTTTGTTTGAGACACTTGTTTCAACATAAACACACATCGAAAGAGTGGAGGGGCAAAAAATTGCACTAGTAATACAATGCTGTGGTTTAGGCTGCAATCCTATATGAACAGAAAGTAAATACTACTGAATTCAAGAGGCATTTATTTCTAAGTAAACAATATTTTTGTCTGTCTTGTTTTCTAGGCCTTTGCTCTTGTTTCAAGACTAATTTCTCAATGTAAATATGATCTACTGGAGGAACTTGTGTCAGAAGAGGTAAAAAAAGTTAACATCCATTTTTATAGTAAAATGAGATCTTTTCCACTGTTCCTACATTTGATGATTCTTCACAGAGGGCAAAAGAGTCTAATTAAGACTAGACAATATAGTTTGGGTCATATTTATCCTCAGTTAGTGCTTAACCAGGGATAGCCTCTAGCATCTTAAAAACAGACTGGCACTTGAGTATCTGAAAAGGGCAAGAACAGGTTCTCTCTTCCATCCCGTGTATGCTGCTGTTTGTAACCTAGTTGCTATCACCTCTTATTACCTTCATTCTAACTCCCCCCCCCCCTTCAACTTCACTCTCTCACTTCTGCTACCATCTCTAGGAGCAGGATTTAATTTGAGTTTTCAAGGCACTATTCCGGAACGTCTTTCAGTGGGCCTACGCACTCCTGGAAGATATGTAATAGTAGTACTAAGCAGAGTGACTATGAGTGTCAGGCAGAGTGCTTTTTTCTTCTCATCAGCGTGCAATCCCCACCAGCGGCCACTTGTTGGATGAAGGGCTCCCAAATCAGAAACTGTAGCTTCCTTAGAGGGTTCAAACCTGGGACCTCTCAATTAAGCACAATATGAAAAGGAGGAGAGGGAAAACAAAACTGAATGCACCAACAAAAACAAGATCCCCCTTTGACTGGCGTGCTCAGGGCTCCATCCTTCCCTCCATCCTTCACTTGTATAGGAAGCAAGAGAACTAATAGGGTATCACTGGGATTGCCTCTGGGATTTGGATTTGCTTGAATTTTGATTTGGCCGGTGGGGTAGTACTTCCATAAATGTCTTACAACAGTATTAAGCAGCTGGCTAACTAAGTTAGTTAGTTGATTTCAAGGCTCTAGTAAACTACAGGACTAATGTTAACAATTCCACTTTTAAATCAGATGGTTCAGGTGCTAAAGGAGAAGCTTTCTTCACTGTCTGAAAACCACAAAAGTGCCCTAGCTGCTGACATGGATGAAATAATGTACACAACAGCAGGAGATGTTGGCATTTACTACGATGACAGCGGTACGCATCCATGTCAAAATGCTTTACTTTGAACCCTTTGCATGCTGTTGCAGAAACAGACTGCTCACCCCTTTGTAATACTGCTTAAATACTTGCCATACTGTCTAGCACCAACCGAAGGAAAGTCTAGGTGTCTTTTCTCAAACAAGGAAGGCAGCCAGTGGCAGAGAAGGAATTTTAATTCAGCTTTTAGTAGCCCAGTCAGTTTGCCAGTCTTGCTTGGAAGGGCACATAGATTATTGGCAGGGCACATATCTTTTCCATATAGAGACCCCCAGACTCCATCTCTGGATCTCCAGTTAAATAGATCTTGGGCAACAGAACTGGGAAATGCCGGTATCTGAGACCTTTGACCGGCAGCAGCTCTCAAAGAAGGTAGTGTGGGACTAGATGCATCAATGGTCTGACTCAGGCCTCCTCCACACGAGACGTTTAATGAGCCTTGAAGGCTCATTAAAAAATTTACCTCCACAAGCACGGAGCGCAAAACGGGCGTACAGGCGCGTTATCTCCCCGATAATGCGCATTTTCGAACGCGCGTTAAATAGCGACTTTTATTTTGCTCCGGCCGTTAAAGCGCATTTTCGCCATGTGAACAAGCGATTATGCGCATTAACTGCTTGTAAAGCGCTTTTTGGACATCAATTAATGCGCTTCGCCGCCTCTCACCGCCTCCGGTGCAGAGGGATTAGGAGTAAAAGCGCCTCCGCGATAATGCGCATAATCGCGGAACCGGGCGCAAAAGCGCATCCTTGTGGAGGGGGCCTCAGCATAAGGAAGCCCCTGACACAGCTTTTTTCTCTCCTGAAGGAGGATCACCAGCATAAGTAGACTTGGCTGTTCTGACATTGCTTTTAAGATAACTTAAGTTGGCAAATAGTACTTTCAATGTTCACTCACATTCTGACCTGAGCCATGGCCTTCCCCACTTAAACCCCCAAATATCTATCCAATTCTGTGGTGTAGATCTGATTGTGAAAACCCTTTAAGGCCACTGGGGTGGAGACTGCAATGTGGGGAGGCGGAGGAGGTGGAGGGCCAAGAGGAAAGGTCCAGGAGATCCAGTAGCCGTTCCATTTCATTTCACTTATTACACTTCTATACTGCCCCATAGCCAAAGCTCTCTGGGCAGTTCACAAAAAATTTAAATCGTTAACACACATTATACAAAGTACAAAAAGAAAGGCATTTACATAAAACCATATAAACAGATAACATACATCCAGGCAACTTATATCTAAAAAAAAATTTAAAAACCATCAGCTAAAGACGATCCAAAATCTAATTTAAAACTCATTGTATGCTGCCAAATGTATGAGAGAAGAGAGTAGTTTTAACCTGGCACCAAAAAGATAGCAATGTTGGTGCCAGGTGAGCCTCATAAGGGAGATCAATCCATAACTGGGGGCCACCACTGAGAAGGCCTTCTGTCTTGGTGCCACCCTCTGAGCTTCCCTTGGAGGAGGGTCTTAAATGCTGAGCGTAGTATATGGGTTGGTTCATGCCTGGAGATGCACTCCATCAATTATTGGATGGTCAAAACCAGGCAGCCAGTGCAGGTGGGCCAGAATCGGTCTTATATGTTCATGAAGGCAGCAGGCAGTCAGCAGGTTCCCTTGAGCCTGAGAGAGGCATCTTCATGAGCAGTAGCCTACTCTGGAGTAAAAGGTTACTTATGAGCAAGGCAAGAGAGACTGGAAATCGACATGGGCTATGGTTGAAGAGCCACATGTAAAAGGCAGAGGAAGGAACTCTGTGGCTCTCCAAGTCAGGGAGGCAACTAGGAATCATGGAGGAACTAAGGGGGTATAAAACCCATTCCTCTCAGATAGGCTGGTGGCTCACTCCACCACCTGCCTCTCAACTAGTCTTGTTTTTTTTTCTTCCATTAGGAATATGTGTGTGACTGTCTAACAACTAGAAGAGTGCATTATGTATTTAAATGAGGCATCTTTCTGCCCCGTTATTTTTGCACCAATCCATACATCTCACGTTACAGAATAAATTTTCTGTTTCTGATATCTCTCTTGTTCTGCAAACAGGAAGGAAGTTTGTTAGCATCCTGATGCGTTTCTGGTATCTGACTAGCATTGACCTCCCTGATGAGACTCCAGATGGAACCAAAGTATTCCAAGTTGTGTTTGGAGACAAAACAGCAAAGGAAGCAAAACGGCTCTTAACGGCAAATTATGAGTAAGCCTGTTACTGATTTTCTCCATGAGCATAGCATTGTATTCTGGGTATAAAGAACCTTCAATCAAATCAGTTTATTTTAGTGAATGGTCTTCTTTCATGAAGGTGGTCCTGTGGTGGTCCTGTGCCTAAAGAGAAATGCTACTTCCACCCTATAAACCAGGGGTGGACAACTGGTGGCCCTTGTGATGTTTTGCCCTACAACTTCTTAGATCATTCACCATTGACTCTGCTGGAATGCCACAAGTTGCCCATCCTAGCTATAAACTAACTGGCAAGGATAGCGGAGCTAATACTGCCTCTCTGTGCTCACAAGAGATGAATATATCTCCCCAGACAATTGCTTATTTAGAGAGCTCATTTGGGTAAGCCTTGGACAAGAGATATCATTTTAAATGAATTAATTTAGTTCAGTATATTCTCTCCTAAAGTGGGAATAATAATAAAGTGGCTATGAGGATGAAGAAAATGAATCTTGTCACTTGCTCTGAGCCCCATTGGGAACAGCACAGGCCATAAAATGTGAATCAAGGGTAAAAACTATGAGAGGCCATAAATAGAGAGATTAAACTGTTCCTCTGTAAAAGAAGTATTGTAACGGGCTTGCTAAAGTAACTATAAGGAAACATTAAGATGTAACTGATTTATTGTATGATAAGTTAGTTCAGTTTTTAATAGAAGTATTTATTCCCCACCCTTCTGTTGTAAAAGAATGAGTTAGTCTTTCATGAACCAGAGTCAGAGTTCCCCAGGTTTATTTATTTATTTAAACATTTGTATCTCGCCCTATATCATTGGGATCTCAGGGCGATGTACAGATAAAATATAATTCAAACAGTAGAAAGCAATAAATAATGTACACAGCTAAAGACATATTAAACTATTAACAAGCTAAAACCAGTAGAAAATTTAAAAGCAATAAGAACAATTAAAACTATGTGCAGCTTTTAGGTAAATTTAGCCCTCAAAGGCTTTGATAAAAAGCCATGTTTTAACTTGGCGCCAAAACAAGGTTGTATCCACTGGTATCTGTCTGCCAATAGAATGGACAATATTGGCAAAATGCCCCCCAGATCTGCTGTGGAGGGCTGGGGCTCTCTGAAGTCGTAGAAAAGATGGGGGGGGGGGGGGAAGGAAGAGGTGGTCCTGTTGCATGAGCAGAAGTCCTGTCATGTGACATTGGATGGAGCCCACTGAACACAAAAGATCAAATGCTTCCCTGCAGAAGCAGAGCCTGAAATAATATGCCTCACCATATGATGGCTGAGGAGGATTGGGGAGGGAGGTCCCATATTTTCAGGGATTCCTGATGGGGCAAAGTGTTTCTGTTTGCTCTACACACAAATATACGGTTGTTTGTGTGCCCTTGAGATCTCTGTCAGTAGAGGATGCTTTGTATCAGGTCCCACTGCACAGGGTCCCCAAGTGCAGAGCCTACTTTCTCGCTAAAGGTCTTTCATTGGCTTCCTTAAGAGAAAATAAAAGTGTGTACTTGGGGACAGCACTGGGATGTGTAGTAAGCCTACCCTGGTTATCATTGTACTTGGGGGGGATCAGGATTTTCCTTTTCCCTGTGTTCTGTTTCTTGGGCCAGATCTACATCAAGCAGTATATAGCACTATGAAAGCGGTATGAAAGCTGTATATAAAAGGCAGGAGCCACACCAAGCAGGATATAGCACTATGAAAGCAGTATAAGGTATGTGTCTGTGGGCCACCGACAATTGTCAGTGCACTTCAATACCACTATAAAGCAGTAGTGTGGCTCCTGCCTTTTATATAGCGCTTTCATACTGCTATATCCTGGTTGGTGTAGATTGGGGCCATGTCACACTATAGCGTGTAATAGAACTCAGGAACTGGCTTTTTTATATATATGTGCTATTATCAGGGTAGTTTCTCAGCAAGACAGCTGGGAATAGTTTTATCTTGACTTGTAAAAGGGAAGCAGAAGTTAAGAGAGAGTGGCTCTCAAAATATAAGAGCACTGTGCAAAGTTCCAGATCTAAAGAACAGAAAGATAAAAAATAGTGGGGCTCTCTGTCTCACTTTGTTTTTCTTTCCTGACACCAGATTGGATAGAATCAGCAATGTGTATTTTTCTGCACATTCATACAGAGTTCCAGCTGTGACTTGTTTTATATAGTTTTTAAAAAATGCGTTTTGAAAGAAAAAAAATGAGAACCTTGTTTGGCAAAATAATCAAGGAAGGCTAAACAGTGTGAACTTCCATCTGGAAAGAATTATTCAAGCTGATTAACGGGAACTCTGGCAGAGTATTACTCTTGAAGGGGAACATAAGAATTTAGTGCCTCTGAAGAAATGTACATTTCTTCATGAACGTTTTTAATCAGTCAAATAAATTCCTCATTTGGCAACACCAACTTGAGATTTGCCTCTCATTTTTCTTCTCTGCCACTTTTTCTGCTGCCTTTTTATTTAAATATATGTGGCGGGCAGAATCAACAATTGGGGCTGCTGACACCCAAGATAAAGTGGTAATACTCTGCCTTCCAAAAATTAGCTGACTCCATTCTGTGCTGTTCTCTTCTCCCTTTTCCTACATCTCTTCCAGACTTATTGAAAACTATGATAAATTTACTGTGTGAGCATAGGGGTTTACAATTTATTGGGGATACACTAGGTAGAGATTGGTCTTCAATAATTGCTGACTTGCATGAGGCTCTAGATTTTTCCAGGATTCCAACGAGCCTATCTGTTGATTAAAGTATTCAGATAAAACTGGCTACATTTTTTAAGCCATTCCATGTAGTCTTGTGAGGTATTTCTCTTGCTGTTGACATACATTGGAAATTGTAGTTTCTTACCTAAGGGACTCAAGCAACTGTATCTGAACTTCTACATTCAGTGCCAAACTACAGTTTATTAATCAGCTCAATAGTGCATTTGCAATAGTGCTAACGATTTTATAAAGGATTTAGGGAACCCTTACTGCTTGGCTTCTGCTACTGTCTCTTCATTTTTTGTTTTGTTTTTTTCTCCCCAAAGATTTCGAAGAGAATTTACGCAAGGTGTGAAACCCGACTGGACAATTACACGGATTGAACACCCAAAGCTGTTAGAATAAGCTGACTGAACAGAGACTTTCATAGACAATTATCAGTATTCTGGCGTATCAACAAACATCTCAAGATTCATGTACCACAATCTATTGTGGACTAATTTTGTACTTCTTAATTACCCAAACACAGTCATGCTCAGAGACATAAAAATAAAATCTTTTGCATCAGGCTTGGAAGCCTTACAAATTTGTTCTTTACCTGCACTGAAGGCATCATTTAGATGAACATAATGAGAGAACATTAGGTTGGTATGTTGAGAAAACTTGGTGCAGATTTGAACAAACATGATGCATTGTCTAGCAGTTCATAACTGAACATTACATTTTTTTTCCTCCCTCAATCTGTTCAAAAGGTAAAATGGATGATTTTGGAAAAACGATATGGAAAGGGAGAGAAGTGACTGTTCCAAACTTCATACCTTATGTGACTTGGAGTTACATAATGGATTTAGTCTAAAGTCTTGATTTTTAAGGTCAGAAACATTAGAACTAATGTGCAGTTTGCTTCTTGATTTGTATCTCACCCACACCATTCCACTAAGAAATAAAATACTGTTTTAATATAGGCTGCGTTTATACAAAGAGTTAAACATTGTGATGAGTGTTCGTACTTCGCCACTTTTTCTGTGCATCTGATAAGTGGAGGTGAAAAATAAGAATAAGGAGCTACTGTAAATTGAATAAAATGGTGGGTTCACGGAGCCTAGCAAGGCTGAGATCTGCGGAGTTCCTGTGTAAGGTCTGTTTTAGCTCTGCCATCATTGGGTTACTCACTCCACTATTACACTATGCTAGGCATGTGCTGTAGGAGGGAGTTCTGCATGGAGGGTATCTTGCTCTTTTCATAATGCAAGGGCATCTGCTTCTGAACACTCATGGATAGTTCAGGAGTGAAGTACATCTCTAGAGGTACTCAAATGTGCATTTCATTTTTGCATTTGTCTGTATGAATGTGGAAGTACTTACTGGCTGATCCGAATGACAGTTGAGTACCCCGCATCCAACTGCACTGTTAATGGTATGTGCAGAATTGAGGTACAGCTGGCCAACCCAGGGACTGATAAAAATTAGGATCTCTATCACATTCCAGAAGCTTAATCAAGTTTACATGTGAATGGAAGGTTTCTTGGAATAATCGTATTTATGTTATACAATCCAAAAACTCAAAAGTAAGCTTGATCTAGTAACTGGGAACCAAGTTCACCCACATCAAAAGCATCTTAGCTTCTGTAAATGAAAATAAAACTAACCTACCTCACAGGGCTGTTTTTTTTATAATAATTTTATTAATTTTCAACATATAATACATAAAATAAACACAATACATATACAACCCCCCCCGTGCTCCCCTACCCATGAGACCTTCTTACTTTATTATTTTATACATTTTCCCAAAATTGCATTGATTCTTTTGAAGGTGTATATCCCCTCCCCTTTACTAAAACATATTCTAGAAATAAACCCCAAATACTTCCAAAATCATTCTTTTTAGTTAATCCTATCCTAACTTTCATTATACATGTTAATCTATCGTTAATTGCAATATCCCACACTCCTTTATACCATTCTCACAGGGCTGTTGTGAGGACTGGGTAATACTTGTTTTGAGAATAGCAAATGGTTCAATGACATGCAAGAGGGAGAGGAGAATCAAGCTTGCAAGGTCTGCTCCTTTTACCACGTTGAACATTGAAATGGCTTACTGAAAGGGCCGTTGTCAACAAATAATGTAAAACCCATTTCTAGAATTGCAGGACATTTATCTGAGAATAACTGGAGCTGTCAGATGGGTAGATTTAAAACAAAATATTGGAAAATATGATACTGAATAAGATACACTTAGCAATGCCTGTGTTGGTGATGAAAACCAGAGGTTCTGTGCCTATTGGTTCTTACAAAATAGCAAGCGCTTAACCATTTTCCAATACTGGTGCCAGGAGCAACTAAGTTGGCCACCATTGGACCTCCACTTCAGTACTTGTGTCAGGATCACTGTAGTTGTTATATAAACATCAACCAGGATGGCTGGACACCCTGAGCTTCCCTTCATGAGCCCCCAGTCTTCATTGACTGTTCACACCAGGCAGTTCCTCCTCATTCAGAGACAGTAATAAGGAGGGCATTCTAATAGGTTATTATTGAAGGAGAGAAAGCTATAACAAATGTCCCCCTAGACTACAGATGATTCCCCATTATGACAGTATAAGATAACTACCAGTTTGGTGGGGGGAGCTATATATTCATGAAAATGTGAAAACTGGACTTGTAGAAGCAACCAATCTAAAAGGTACTGAAGTTACCGGATCTACTGGGGAGGTACAGTAGATCAAAGGGGTGGCACCTGGTTTGCTTGAAGAAGGTCCCAGGTTCACTCCCTGGAATCATCCGTTAAAATGATCAAGTAGCAGGTGCTGAGAAAGATTTCTTTTCCTAGGGAACAGCTGCCAGTCAACGTAGACAATGTTGTGCTAGATGGACAAATAGTCTGAGCTGATATAAGGTAGCTTCTTACGTTGCATAACCCAAGTTGCATCTACATACGACGTGATGTGTGCAGGCAGATCATGTTTTCTCATGACTAGGACTGTCCCTCAATTACCTCTCTTTGAAACTGATCAGTCAATTACATTTAAACATGTTGGTATTTTTCTCCTATACGGTTGATTTGTGAGGATGCGAGGGAACTGTAAAGGGATCTTACCATTTTAAAACTGTTGCTAGAAAAAAGGTTCATCCTTAATATTTTCATTTTTTTCCCCCATCAGAGTGACACATGGGTGCTGTAATGGATTTGGCAAATGAAAGAAGTGTGCCATTCAATCTCAGCCCATTCTTGATCAATTAACTTTGCTCCCATCAATTCACTGATCAGCGTAAAATCTGACCTAGTTTCACTGATAAATTAAGGGCACAATCCTACACATGTTTAGACAGAAAAAAAAGTCCAACGCTTCATCATTCCCCAGCCACTATAGTTGGCTAGGGAACGCTGGGAGTTGTAGGACTTTTTCTTGTGGAGCCATGCACACAGGATTGTGCTCTAAACAACTAAAGTCTGGGGCTCTGCTTATGATCCTTTCAAATTTTGTACGTCATTCTGTGTCGTAAGGGAGCCAGTGCCTAAAATGGTGGGGCCAGTTGAGGAAAAGTCAAGAGAAAGAATCATGGCTAGGGTTAACCAAACAGCAGACACTGTAGATGGATGGAGTGTGGAAAATCAAAAAGAATAAGCAAACATAGAACAACCCAGCAATGGAATTTGGTAGCCGACTGAGTCAACAAACTCCATTAGGGCTACAATCCTATATACCAGCTTTCCCCAACGTGGTGCCCTGCTGATGTATTGGACTACAACCCTGTCATCTTCATGGCTGAGGTGATGGGACTTGTAGTCCAATACATCTGAAGGGCATCGAACTGGGGAAAGCTGGTATGAACACATAGCTGTGAGCAAGAGCCATTGAGCTCAAAGTACTATGCCATATAATAATAATAATAATAATAATAATAATAATAATATTTATTTATTACCCGCCTTTCCCTCTGGATCAAGGCAGGGAACAACATCAATACAAACAATATAAAATACATAAAACGAATTAAAATCATATAAGTACAAACGTTTTTTAAAACTGCACAATAGTTTTGGTTGTGATCCCTGTTCTACAGTGAGAAATACTCCGCTACAGGGCAAAAGGTTCCAGGATTAATTGTTCCTTTTCCAGATATGACTGGAAAAAAGTAGTCCTCATATAAAAGCTTATATATAACAGAGCTTCTCTATTCCTTCTTTGCACATCTCCTTTCTAAACATTAGGTGGGAGTATTTTTCCACAGTTAGAACATGTTACTCCCAGTGAAGGGTTATCTAATCCCTGTAACTTGAAACATCAGTGTATGACTATTCCAACAGTTCATTCTTTCCCTGTGGATGAATATTCCTCTCCTTGAATCCAGTATAGTGCTTTCAACCTGGAGAGGATGGATTTGTGACTCAGTGGATCGCTAAAACATGACTCTGTGTAACCCGTGCTTTTAAAAGAACTCATACTGTGGTAACCCACATTTTGTACCTTTCAAAGTTAAAATTTGTCATCTCTCTAATTTTGCAAATTAAGCCAATTTAAGCCAATTTCCTGCATTTGTTTACTTGCCATTGTTTCTTCTACTTTCAGCTGTCATGGGGAAAGATGTCCTCTGATCACTGGTCAGCCTTCTTAGCCCCCTCCCCGCCGCATTTTCAAGCCTATTTTTAAATACATAAGTGCTAGAAACTTTTTTTAAAAAACAAGCTGAGAGTCTTATGGTGCAGAATTCTGAGGTTAGTACCAATGTATGTTTTAAAAATACATATCCATTTCATCTACAGCTCACCTGTACATGGGGCTTCCTCTAGACTCCCATCCAAGGAACAGGCTTGGTCCATAGCCATTGAACTTCAACAAATAATTCACTGCACCAGCCTAGTTCCATATTCACTGCTTGCCACAAGTGCAGTAGCAGAATCATGGGAAGCATCCATACCTGATCATAAATCTCTATTGTGGAGGAAAACAGGATCCTGCCACTTGTAGGCTTGGGGGCCTAATCTGGCCCTCTTGGGATCCCTATCAGACCCTCCAGGGTTCCCCAGTGGGCCATGGTCCTTTCCAATTGTTTGGTGGTTTTCTACGTTTGGTACCATTCACCCCCGCCCCATCCTAAAATGTTGAAATCTTTCTCCTAAATTACTGAGACTAAGAGTTTTAAGCTGGTGCTACTGGCCCCGCCTCCTTTTGCCTTTAGCCACTCCCACCCCAGGAATGCAGCCCCCAAAATGGAATTTGGCCATCAGGCGGAAAGAGGTTCAACACCCCACGCAGGCAACGCAGCAATGGCAAAGGCAAAATAGATCTCAGTAGGAAAGCTTTGAAACCTGTCGGGGTTCTAGCATGTGGCTTTGAACAGCAGACCATCTTTCAATAATAAGTGTCGAGAGAAACTGGGACCCGCACTGCTTTCTCCTATCAACATGAGCTACGACGCCTAATGCAATTCCCCCAGCAACGGAGCTCAAAGATGCACCGGAGCCCCTTTGGGGCCAGGAGTTGGCAACCTTATTACACTTCCCAGATGGAGCAGTTTTGTGTTAAAGCTGCTGTCATGTCGAGATTGTGACGGCTGATGAATCCGTGCGATTGTCTCCCTAAAGGATCCCTACTGCCACTCAGCCCCGTTGCTCTGGGGTCACAGTGCTGAGAGAAGCTGACATTTCAACTGCGGTGCAGCGTTTGCCTGGAGGAGCTGACAAAAACTAGCAGTCAGGGGAAAATAGGTGTCGGATTTTTAATGGGATTTTTCTGCCACATTACGTTGTGCTCTGCAAAACACCCTGTCCACTAGCAAATGGACCCTTTCCACTAGCAAATGGAGCTTTCAAGGTTCGGGTTGATAAATCGGAGAGAGACTCCGGAGTCTAAATGCCAAGTGCAAAGGCGACGTTTTCCCATTAGGCTTTCACAGGTTCAGATTTGGGTGGTTTTTTTTTTTTTTTTACTATTTTATGGCCCATTGGATCCCTATTGCACTTTTTCCTCATTAGACTATTTTATCTGTTGCCAAACGTGCAGAAGGGGAATAAATACATTGTAGCCAAGTGATTCAAAGGGCAGTCAGCGGAGGCTGGTGGCTTCGATTTTGGTGAGGCTGTGAATCTATTCTGGGTTTCAGTAACGGAGAAGGACCCCTGAGGTTGATCTTAGGGTCCAGGCACATAGATATAGGTTAATTAAATATTGGGTTAATTAACCCACCATTTGTTAGATCACGTGCCTGGTGTGTGCTGCTGCCGCTTTGCATAATCAACCCCGTTCGGAGGTTGCATTGTAACATGCAAACCTAGACACTATGGGTTATTTGTGGGTTAAACAACCCACAGTTAAACTCAGAACTAATCATAGATTAACTGTCGGTTGTTTAACACAGGAATCATGGGTTTAATTTGCCATAACGTGTGAATTGGGTCTATGGGCTCTAATCATTGTTTCCTCCAATCTAACCACACACCAACTTAGATTTCCAAATAAGCCATCCCTCTAATAGTAACTGCTTTAGATAAAGAATTTAGAAGTCGTATTCCTCCTACAGCCTCTTCCTTCACTGCTAAAACAATCACTTTTGCTTGCCGGCCTCCGGGATCTGCTCCAACACTCTTAACATAATCCTATACATGTCTACTCAGAACTAAATCCCATTGAGTCCAATGGACCTTACTCCCAGGCAGGATTGCTGCCTAAGTGGTCTTTCTATTCTCCATTCACTCCTACCAGAGAAACCTAAATATAGGCTGACCATCTGAAAAGGAGGACAGGGCTCATGTAACTTTAACAGTTGTAGAAAAAAGGGGATTTCAGCCAGTGTCATTTGTGTGCAATGAGTTCCTGGTGAAATTCCCTCTTCATCACAACAGTTAAAGTTACAGGGGCCCTGCCTTCTTTTGTATATGGTCACTCTAGTATAGTGCCTGCAACTTTAACTGTTGTGATGAAGAGGGAATTTCACCAGGGACTAATTGCATACAAATGACACTGGCTGGAATTCCCTTTTCTCTACAACTGTTAAAGTTACATGAGCCCTGTCCTCCTTTTCATATGGTCAGCCTACCTAAATAGGATCTGCAGTAGTTGCACTGCGGCTTTTCCCGACACTCTTGTCTCTTGTGGTTTGTGAAAGTATTTGTGCAGGAATTTAAGACCACATACCAATACCATTTTTTTTTTAAGGGGCCATCATTCACAAAAGCGTATCTGTTTCAGCAATTCACTGCTGTTTTCTTTGCATGCAACACCCACTGTAATCATTTTCCCATCATCTCTCTGTCCTTGAATTCTTTGCTAAGCTATCATCGAAGTAAAAGGACTATGCTGCACTTGCAAAGCCTCTCGAGAGCACACACACACATATGCACACAGTCTTGAATTGCAGCCTTTAAAAAAAAACACCGGACTCTTGCATCCCCCATTGTTTATATCTGTATTGATATTGCATCCGTTCCAAGCACTGCCTGATGCTGTTAGCATGACTTGCTGTGATTGATTCCAACATAATTTGCAACGTGTCATAACCTTAATGGATCGTTTTGAGATTTATTAAGCTGGCTGTTTCTATACCGTTTCCTTGTTGTCTTGGCCACTGGTTAAGATTAGAGATGCAGGGTTCCAAATGCTTGCTAACACCCTGTCTCACAAAGTGCTCATTGATTAAATCCCTGATCTTTCGCGTGCTAAATCAGCAGAAGCCCCTACCTGTTCATTGGGATTTGCAGGGCTTCAGGGCTTTGAGGATTGGTACATCCAAATGCCTAGCAGGATCCTGAAAAGCCTGGAACATTTCCTGCTTTGTGTGCCTAACAATAAAGCAAGGCATCATTCAAATCTTGTCCTTTTAAAATGAGCTACTCTGGCAGAAACATACGTCATTCAAATGGATATTCAAGCATTTCTTCTTTTATGCTGGGCATCCCGACCCTATACTTGTTTGCCAGGGATGTTGGAGAAATCCTCAATGGATTCAAATGACTTCAGATTTCAATGATTCTACAGCAGGCTGGCTTTTTCCAAGTTGTACAGATTCTCCAGACTTGCAGACCAATGTTATTATTATCGACTGTTGACTGGGGCTGGTTACAAGGAGCACACAAATCCCCTGTTCCAACAGCTTCACTGGCTTCCGGTCTGTTTCTGGACACAATTCAAAGTGCTGGTTATGACCTATAAAGTTCTATACGGCTCTGGTCCAGGTTATCTGAAAGACCGTATCCTCCCTTAAGAGCCTGCCTGTGCCCTGAGGTCTTCAGGGCAGGCCCTTCTCTCGGTCCCGCCACCATCACAGGCGTCGGCGTGCACAGCACATTTCATGAGGGCATGCACCCTGGGATTTTTTTTAAGGCAAACATTTATTGAATACTCATTCATAAAGGGCATTATTTTATTCATTTATTTATTAAGCACCGTAGACGTTGAGGCCTACTCTGTGTTCGGCTTGCCTGACCATGGGAGGGCCGTTGCAGGTGGGGCATTCATTGGTGGGGCTTTGTGGCGACATGGGCAGGAGGAGAGGCTTATGAGGTGATATTAGCCTTGTGGGGCCCTCCTCCTGGCCTCTTTGCAGTGTGGCTCCCAGCAGAGAAGCTTCTGGCAGAATGATTCCTTTTCACTTCTGCTGCTGGGAGCAATGGCAGTGAAGCAGCCAGAGGGCTGCTGGAGGACCATTTCCACTGTGTCTGGATCCTCCTCTAGTTCCCTACTCAACGGCCCTCTCAATTTAGTGCTTATTACGTGAGACGTTAGGGTATGCTTGGGCACCCCCAGCACACCCCTTGCTTCTCACTGGCTGCTCCAAGGCTCTGGAACTCCCTTCCTAGGAAGGTTAGACTGGCTCCCTCCTTGCTATACTTCCGGAGGCAGGCAAAAACTTTCTTGTTCTGGTAAGCCTTTGGGAATAGTCTGGACATTTGTTAATGCAGTGGATTTTTTCATTTTTCATTTGCTTTTTAATCTGTTAAATGTTTTAATACTATTGATGGGTTAATTGTATTTTTAACTTTTGTATATTTCTGTTTATATGTTTCAATTGTATATGTTTCAATTTTGTAATGCTGCCTTTACTTTTGGGGGGGGGGATTTGTGCTAACGTGCACTAGCGCCAATGTGAAATAGCACTAATGCTCATTATCAAAAATGTGAATTAGAACATGTGAATTTGCACATGTATGAATTAGCACTAATGGGCATTAGTGCAAGTGGAATGGAGTTTTTGTACATCTTTTCAAAAATCCAATTCTATCTTGTCTGGAAGCACCCAAAATGTCAAGAGCCACCGGAGCTTGCAACTCAGACAGTCTTCAAAGGCAGTCATAGATCTTAAGTCTATACAGACATCCTCTGAGACACTGGTCACATATTGCATGAACTGTCTCAAATGCAGAGGGAAAGAAGAGGGAAAAGAGTACCACCAAACCAAAGAAAAAGGAGAGCGAAGCTCTGGTGCTATATAAAAATATTTTTCTTTATTCTTTAATGTTATCCTCAGACTGCTTGACGCGTTTCGGATAAAATCTTCGTCAGGAGCTGAGAGGAACAAAGGAACTTCTCTGTAATTTCGTGATTGTCACCACATTAATCCATTACAACAAACAAAACTAAATACAGAATAAAATATGAAAACAACAGTTCTCTGCTCATTAAACGTCCCAGTGGGCTCAGTCGTGTCTCGAAATTTCCGAGTTTGTCTCGAAGGCATGGCAACTGAACCCAGACTTCCAACATCATCCATGTCAGCAGGACCTGAGTCTAGGGCCATAAAACCTGTCCTCTCTTTCTCTTGTACCTTAACAAAAAATACTTCGGGATTCCCTCCTACCTATCAGAATTTGCCACGAGGTTTGAACCATCCAAAGTGATCACTCCAGACCAGAATGGCAAAACACAGTTTGATGCCGGTTTGCAACCTTGGTTTGGAGTTTGTCAGTTTGGATATCATGGGGAACTGTAGTGTGAGGAACTCAGGAAGTCTTTTGTTAATCTTTTGTTAGTCTTTTGTTAAGGTGCAAGGGAAGGAGGAGGAAGAAGAACTAAAGCTCATTGCTTGTTCCTGATTTTCCAAGCCAGGGGACATGGTGGCTGACCATGGCCTATATGAAAGTACAGAAACAAAGGTAAGTTAACTATGCTGGTTGGGGAATGCTGGAAGTTGTAGCACTTTTTCCTGTCTGAGCATGCATAGGATTGTGCCTTTCCCACCAGTCCTCCCCCAATATCTGTCCAGAGGATAAAGAGCCCCTGCTGGATACTGTGGGATGTGCCTGCCTTCCTGCTTCCTTCTTGCCTTCCTGCTTCCTGCCTGCCTGCCTGCCATTCTTTCTTCTTTCCTTCCAGCTTTCCTTCCTGCCTTCTTGCCTTCCTTCCTTCCTGCTTCCTGCTGGCCGGCCGGCCTGCCGGCCTTGCTTCCTTTCTTTTTGCCTTCCTGATTGCTCCCAGCCTTCCTGCCTTCCTTCCAGCCTATATGCATTAGAGTCTAAATGTAAGCCCCTCTCTGCCTGTATTACTGCCTGCCTGTCTGCCTGCCTGCCTGCCTGCCTGCCTGCCTGCCTGACTGCCCTCCTTCCTGGCTCTTCCTTCCTTCCTTCCTTCCTTCCTTCCTTCCTTCCTCCTGTCCTTCCTGCCTTCGTTCCTGCCTGCCTGCCTGCCTGCCTTCCATCCATCCTTCCAGACTTCCTTCCTGACTTCTTGCCTGCCTGCCTTCTTTTCTTCCTTCCTTCCTTCCCTCCTTCCTTCCTTCCCTCCTGCCTGCCTTCCTGCCTTCTTTCATGCCTCCCTCCCTTCTCCCCTTCCTCCCTCCCTCCCTTCCTTTCTCCCTTCCTGCTTGCCTGCCTTCTTTCCTGCCTGCCTGCCTGCCTGCATCCATTCCTGCCTGCCTTTCTGCCTGCATCCATTCTGCCTGCCTGCCTGCCTACCTGCCTCCTGCCTCCTGCTAGGAGGAGGGAAGGATTGTCTGATATGGGGTGGAGGCTTGCCCAGGATACACCTTCCTTCTGTAGAGGGTTTTGGGGGTGCAGGTGGATGCAGAAGGTAGGAAACGATGTAAAACTGTCCTTCCATTCACTTCCTTGAATCCATTTATCCTAAGATCCAAGCAGGACGTTCACACCACTATCACCACCCCTGCCCCCAAAAGTTGGGATTTCAACATTATACAGGTCACCTGGGATAGTTTTTCACTCAGGTGAAACTTTCCGTACAAAAGGCTATAGTCAATTTCTGATGATGGGTTGCTAGAACCCACATGCCGCCTGGCCTGGAAGTTGTGCCTGCCCCTTGTGGGTAGAGGTGGGCTGTGGCATCTCAGTGGTTAGGAACTTTCAGCCAGCATGTGCTCAAAGGTGCTCTCTCGTTACTTTCCACGTTCAAAGGCTGAATTGAGCATGCAAAACTGGTTCTACAGTGAAAGCTACAAATAGAGAGCAGCTATTAAATTAGAAAACAGCATCTCTGGGGCAGATGGTGGGGCTTTCTGGCAGAGATGAGCCCCAGAACCTTTCATTTTTAGGAATGAAGCACTGTACATCTTTATATACGCAAACTCAAATGTGACATTTTATGATATAACGCTCATGATATTTATATCTTATTCCCCCTATTATAATCTTGGAAATTTATTGTAATATTTTCCCCTCCCTCAAAACAATAGAGATGGGATTGGAATATTTTTTATTCTTTTTCCTCATAAGTTGTACTTAAAAAAAAAAATCCCCAGGCTCTCCCATTGCTGTTCTTATTTAAAATAGGCTGACCATAGGAAAAGGAGGACAGGGCTCATGTAACTTTAACAGTTGCAGAGAAAAGAGAAATTCAGCCAGTGTCATTTGTATGCAATGAGTTCCTGGTGAAATTCCCTCTTCATCACAACAGTTAAAGTTGCAGGGGCCCTGCCTTCTTTTGTATATGGTCACTCTAGTATAGTGCCTGCAACTTTAACTGTTGTGATGAAGAGGGAATTTCACCAGGGACTCATTGCATACAAATGACACTGGCTGAAATTCCCTTTTCTCTGCAACTGTTAAAGTTACATGAGCCCTGTCCTCCTTTTCATATGATCAGCCTAATTTAAAATAAATGTAAACAACTAGCGGATGCTCATTCTACACTTTGCAAACAAAGCCATCCCTTTATGGATGTTTTGCATGCAAATGATGAATCAGATTTGACTCTATGAGTGACTAAACATTATATGCTTGCTGGGACTTTTTAAATAAATAAATAAATAAATAAATAATTTTCAACATTTATTGAAAAAAAGATACTCCTTCCCTAAAAGATCATACAGTACCAATTATTTTAAAGAACAGGGCATTCATGGTGCTACAATAGGGATATCATAATTGATTGATACAAGCATGCAATGTCTAAAAAAACCTTCATTTCCCCCTTCTCTTCCCTACCCTCTGCTCACTTATTAACAGAACTGAAGATGTGTACATATTGCTTGCTGAAAATTCAGAAGCTGGAGAGGACAGAAGCGGACATAAACTGCATAGTTCTTTGCTCATCCCATAACTAGCAGAAACAGAATTATCAGATGTGGCCTCAATCAGTCATGACATATTCTCCTCCTGCATGGATTACCATCATGTACCCTAAATGGGGGTGCCTTTGAAAACAGTCAGGCAGCTTCAATTCATCCAAAATGCAACTAATTGATGTTACAGAGGATGTTTAGGCATACTGGCTCTCTGGAGATGTGTATTAGTGTGATATATATTTACTTGGCATTATCCTGGCACCTTGGCTCGTTACTCTGTGTTTCCAACTGATCAGGTTATTACATTTTGGTTGTAAGTATTGTAGAAATTTAAATTTGGAGGTATGATAGTTAATTCTCTGACATGTGTATTTTGGCTATGAATCATAGGACTTCTGATAATACTGTGAATTGACATTTGAATTATGATATTTCATGATAAAGAAATAAGTCTTTGTATGAAATCTCTCCATGGACATCCAGTATTTTCTTTTCCATTTCCTAATTTTCTTTTATCCCCCTCAAAACTCCACAAGAAAATGTGAGCACCCTTGTGAAAGTGAAACTTCAGTGTAAGGAAACAGCCTGTTTCTATTTGGCATAATGATTCTTCTAGACGAATGACAAAAGACAAACAGCCATTTTTCATTTAGTTTCGGAAGTTGGCCTTCAATGAACACAAAAGGCTTGCGTGTGTATTTGTACAAAAGCCATAAAAATCAAAGTGCTTCCTTCTCTTGGGAAGAATTATCTGCTTCATGGGTTCTCTGGAATTCTGCTCCACGCATCTTTGCTGGCATTTATAAACGTTGTAAAAATAACCACTTTCTGTGCAGAGGCATCAGGGCTATTCATGGGGACCTCCACCAGACTTCCTTCATGGAAATATACTAGCAATGGGCCTAGTATATTTGCCTGTCCTGTAATTACGACAACTGACAAGACAGAAAACAAAGCTCTGCATGTTACTGCGAGAGTGTTAAGATGAAATAACATGTTTCAGAAGTATTTTTCTCCATGGTCTCTGATGAGACAGAGCGCACGTGAGAGAGATTTATCTGAAATTGTTCCATATGCCCTTGCAGCAGTAGAAACTATTGTTCCGCTCATCACACTTCTCTGGCCATTAAGATGCTCCAAGGGTCTAATAGTGCTCACCCAGTTAAAAACCACACAGATTGGATTGAAATCTAATTATTGGCAGCGGATAATACATGTAACATATGTGTGTGTTTTTCCTTTACCTTACAAACCAAGATGTAGGTGGGATGAATCCATCTCCCTTCTGGCATGCATTCCTATCCTGTCACGTGCAGTAGGGTGAAGTATGCTTCCGAATGAGAGCTGGTGAGGTCAAGATCAAATGGCTTACATGTCACGTTGTTCGCTATTAGGTCCTTGCTTTCAATTTTCAGCTCGTCCTCCTAGTTTCATGTGACTTGATCCTCCTCAGATCACCAGTCTTGCAACTCCAAATGACACAGGTGCCAGTAGGAGGGACGGGATGGGGAAGAGGTTACCTGGTAGTAAGCGCCTGATCCACTGCCCAGTTAAATTGCAGTTCAAGGAGTTCAGCCACTTATTCCCAATGACAGCAGCTGGACTAAACAATAATAAGCAACATTTGTCCAGGGTTGGAGCAGGACCTTCTCAAAAGCGACCTTATACTAATAAGAACTCCCTCCACAAATGGGTCTCTGGTACTTCAGCCTTTCGGGAGAAAGTTAAAACAGTTTTATTTAAAGACGCCTTCCAGGTAGCTCCCATGCCCTGTTTTGTAATCACTAATTTTTCATTGTACTTTTAGGGTGTGCCACCTTAATTTTCATTCAAAGGAAAGTGGGTTTTAAAAAATTAAATCTATAAAATACATGAAAAACCAAGTGCTTTCATTTCAACGGCCTCTAGACTGCTATCCCTGCCCTGCAGTCTGAATTGCAAGCTGTGAAAAACAAACACCAGCTTAAAAGAGTACAGAAGAACATTCAGTTGGATTGCACAACATCTCTGCATTTTGCCATTTTCTTTCCGATTTAAAACTTTTTTATTTTTCAAACAAAGATAAAAACACAAACAGTACAACAATACAACGTACAACGTTAAAATGGACTTCCGAATTTCTCCAACAAACAAAAATATCTACGTTTTCTTAATGTTTTATCAAAATAAGACTAATAAAAAATGAAATAAAATAGTGAGTGAATTTCCCCTATCTTTCCATGTAGCAGCACAGGTAGGTAAAAGGAAAATATAGCATCTTGGTAAACAGCACAGATAATTAAATATTTCTGAAAGTCTCCAGAACGCGACAAATGCATGAACAGCTTCTTACCCATCTCTCTCTCTCACACACACACACACCACGCCCCAAACACCATTCCTTCTCCTCATCAAAGCACTAGCTGTTTGGGTTCCCCTCAAAACATCTAATTCATGAAACAACCTTACTGGAATGTAATTAAGGAAGGAATGTGCAACTTATAGGCACCCTGGATTTTGCCAGATGTTTTAAAAAAAGAAAAACTAGCCAATATTTGGTTTAAATTTGTCCAGCACACATAATCTTTCAGTCTAGGAAAGCCTGGGAGAAATATTCATTAATAAATGTCATTGCTAAAGAGGCCTGCATATTGCTGCATATCCAGATGATATAGCGGTAAATTCTGCTCTCCTCTTGGCTGATGGAAGAATTGAGTCATTTAATGGATGTGGGAGTTGGACACCTGTTGCTTTTTTTGTTGGATCAAGAACAAAATTAGCACCTTCTCTGCTTTGCAAAGAAAATATCCAATGTAATGAGGTAATAACAAATAACAGATTTATATATACAGTCTGGGACTGTGCAGCCAATGAGAGATAGGTGAATTTGTCAAGCTCAATTTCACTCACATTCTCATTTTTTTCCACTTTTAAGCGCACTCCATCTTGTTCCCGCATCATATCTCAAGTTATTTTTTTATCCACACAAAGTAGTGTACAGATAACGGGGGCCTTCTCCCCTTCCTGAGAGACTTTTGCACAAGTCCAGGAATATAGATACCTGCAGCCATTTTGCACAAACAAATTCGGTAAGTTCCCGAGTTTCAGGAACTTTACTATGGCTTGGCCTGGCCATGCAGGCCAAGTGAAGTCCATCGTGTTGATCCACCAGGCCAAAAAATGGCTGGATTTTTCCACAACAGACAACCCTACTTCGTAATTATGGTCAGAAAGCACAGGAGAGATCCTGGAGTAACCAGTCTTGAGGCTTTATGTAGAGAAGCCCTCAGTCTTCAACAAGGGTAGTGGAATAGCCCTGCTTCCCCATCTCATTTTCTTCAGGCCAGCCTACTGGAATGGCTGCTGGTGATAACATTTGAGGGAGAAGGAGCCTCATATTTAGGGCTTCTCTATACTGAAGCAAAAATCACGCACCTTTACCAGGGCTCCTTCTTATTCCTTCTTGGTGGGATTACAATCAGCCCAATACATGTGCTTCACCCTACCTTTTGTGTGTGTGGGGGGGGGGGTGGATGCTTGTTAGACAAGTTCCATATGTTTTGTTTATACAGCCAGTAGATGGTGCTGCAATATAGCATGATTCCAGAAATATAACTGTGAGTTTAAAAAATACAGAATAAAACTTAAAAACAAAGGGAAAGGCACTGAAGGTTGATGACATCATGAAAAGGATCTGCAAACTTCTGTGAGTGACCGACCACAAGTACATGATAAAAGCCTCATGTGAAGAGGGACATAATCCCCTACCTTTGCATTGTTAACAGGAAAGAATTCAGGCTCAATTTCGACCATTGCTCCAGAGAAGACACTTCTACTCCGGTTGCTTTTCTGATCCCCAGATTTAATGTCTGTGTTATTTTTGTTTTGTTTTTTTAATGTTTGGGCTATTTTCAATTCTATTTGGAAATCAGAATACAATGTATGTTGGCTTCTTTTGGTTGTGCAGTGCAGAACCTGAGTTCAACACTCATCCCAACCCATTCTGTTTCCTCCACCCACCCACCCACCCCCCGCACAGATGACTGGCCTTGTTAAAGGTCACAGCATCACCCACTCACTTGTATTTGTTGAGGAAGGGCCATGGATATGCGTAGATCTTTACAAACTGAATGGCATAGCCAGCTTTGTTGTATACGAGAACCTTTGGAATGGAGGGGCAACTGCTCTTGTCTTTCACAGCTTATAACTAAGTCCTCACACCCCAGTTAGTAAACAAACTGAATTACTTATGTTAATCCATTGTGGAAGAATTACCCATAAAGAAAATACATTTGTCCCCTGTGGTCCAACCAGTATTGTATTATTATTGGAGGGGGGAGTTCTTAGAGTGTTTTTTTAAAAAAAACGACTACCTTATTTTCCTTTCCAAAAATAAAAAAAACACAGAATATTTACATATTATTCATAAGAGTACAACATATTCATACAATTTTGAAAAGCTTAGCAGTAAGACAAATCATGTTTCAAAAACTCATATTAAAGAATTTTAAGGAGTTGTCAGAACTGGGTCAGCAGTCTGCTAAAGTCAAGGGTAAGGACCAAAGAGCAATTTGAGGGCAAACCAGATTGCAAGAGTGGAGAACAATCCATGTTCCACTGAGACAGGAAGTCCCTATATACTTCTTCCAGCACAGGAGGAGGCAATGGCCACCCTAGGCAGAGTCAGTTCTGAGAATTTACTGAGAAACTGCAGTGGTATGGTAGGTAACATGTCTTTAAATCAAAAATCTTTACCAGAAGATCTTTCTGTCTATCCCAAAGGAGAAATGAAGTCAAGATAGAAGAAAGGATGTGTTAAGCTTCCTAAAATCCCTGGGCACTGACCTTTATTTTCATATCCTAAAACTTCATGAGTTTGTAAGAAATCTCTAACTTGAAAAAAGTCTTTGAAGACCAGTTTAAGCTTCATTTCATTATTTTAAAAAGATAACTTCATTTTTATGTCAGCATTTCCAAACAAAGGATTTCCCAAACAAGGCATGAGTGACCTTAGATCATATTTAACTTTACTTCCTCTGATCCCAGTATCTCTTCATTGGCTTTATTATTAACTGTTCAGGATTCTATTTCTCAAAATATTCCCCCTCATCTTTATTTATGTCAGCATCATAAACCAGAATATGATTTTCAAAACTAGCTTTTTCATTTATTTATTTATTTATTTTATTACATTTGTATACCGCCCCATAGCCGAAGCTCTCTGGGCGGTTTACATTGAACTCATTCTTACGAAAACCATTGTTTTCTCTCCTCAGTTCTTCTGAGAGATAGTGAGATGCTAAAATGCAAGTGAGCAAAGTCTAATTTTCTTTGTCACTGGCTTGCAAACACAAAGTTGATAGAAAAACAACTAATGAAGAATTGGTGGATGTTGGAGATAGACAGGTTAACTAGAATGAACTAAACTAAAATGAGGATGAAAGTAATATTTTCACATTTTCTGTTAATATCTCCTGCAGAATATGGGCAACCAAGCAAGAGTGCAAAAGTTTCTGGGATGAAAATAAATCTATTTTCCCCTAATATCCATGACTCATTGCACAGCTTTTGTCCTGAATATCAGTGATACTGCCCATGTTTTTCCCACTTTTTGAGGAAATTGATTTCTAACAAAACCAAAAAGAAAATGCATCTATCATGTGGACTTCATAGCTATTAAAATTACAGGCAGTAGAGAGCCACAGTCTATATTTTTAATTTCGCATTTCGTCGCATGCTAGTTACATAGGGCAGAATCCATCTCTGCCCTTGCATGCTAATTCTGTTCCACAAGTGGCTCCCACTACTTGTGGAAGGCAATTTAGAGCTTCTAGGGCAACCTGATACAAGTGGAAACACTCATTTTTAGAAGAGGTCAGTCGGTGGAGCTCGCAAAAGGAAGCTCTGCCAACCTGCCCTGTTCCAGAAACGAGCATTTCTGCTCATTTCGGGGCTTGCCCCTGGAAGTACTAAATTGTGCTTTGGGCAACTTAATATGCAACAAATTAAATTAGACAGAATGTGTGAAGTCTTGGTCGAAATAAATGGATGCCCATTCTCTACTGGAAAAGGCAGAGATCAAGGATTTGTGAAACTCTTTTCCACAATACAAGCAATTACAATGTGGAACCTAGCTGTAACTACAACAGTCAGTATTCAAAATTGGATACATCCAATCCACTGACCATATATAGTCAGTGATTCTGTACAGCATCTTTGCCTGTTACATTTATATGATTGCAGGATCATATGGTAAATATTAAGTATGGGGGTGGGAACCCATTAAATTACTTAATCCATCTTTTTGACACTTGCAAAAATAGTTTCCGTTCTGGAGCCATAATTTGTATTGTTGGTTTTTAATATTTCCAGTGAGGGAGGCCCAAAACTCTGTGAGAAAACCATTTTCTAATCTAAACTGGTTGAACTAAGAAGTTTTCATTAAGGATACTTTTCTTGTAGTTTTAAAATAATGGCTTTCTCGAGTAAAATTTGCAAACTAACATTTTTTTTCTTTTGCTTGCTTCTCATGTTCAAAATATTAATAATTTTCAGAACTTGTAGAGCTTCATTTGTCCTATGCTTTTTATGGTTTCGATGTCATGATAGTACTAATGGCCAAAAGGGATTAGATGAGCCAGATGAGGAGAAGGGCAGAGAGATATCTAAGAGTTATCCCCTTTTCCAGTCCTCTGCCTAGCTAGCAAATTTGGGGTTGTCCTGTTACCTACAGTCTTGAGGTGCTGCTTTATAATACCAGGTCAAAAGCACCTATCACCCATAACCTGGTAGGGGATGAAATGGAATATATTATTGAGATCCAGGTGGATGAGCTGGGGGAAGTCGATCTCTCTCAGTTTTGTCCCCCAGGGTACCTTGTTCTGCAGCAACTTAGACTAGAGAATTGCGATGGTGGTGGCTCCCATCTATAGAAAATTGATCTCTCTTCCGAGAAGACCTAATTTGGCCTTGAGTATTTGTACGAGGTGCTAAGCCTGAGACTGAAGATTCTGCCCCTCTGTCTTCCTACCAAATTTGGCAAAAGTGGTTTTAAGCATGGTGCTGAAACCCCCCTGGAATGATTGTTATGCGGAATCTCAATGTTCACACTGAGGCTGTCTCAACTGGGCCAACGTAGAATGTCATGGGCTGCCATGACATTCATGGGGCTGTCTCAACACATCACTGCCTCTACACATCCTATAGGGTATAATTTAGACCTAGTATTTTTGACTAATCAGGAGTTTGGTGGGTTCAAAGCAGGGTTTAATGTCATGGTCAGACAACCTCCTGGTGAGATTTAGAGCCGATCTACACTCTAGCTTTGTAACGTTTCATAAGGGTTACGAAAACTCTTTGGGCCACATGATGCACTCCCTTGAACAATGTATACCCAAGATTTTTTAAAACTCACTTCAGCTACATACAATGGTTTTTACTTTTAATAAATCGTTTTAAGTAAAATAATGTGTCCTTCCTTGCCATTTGTGATTTGTGGGGGTAGTGCTTCGTTTACCAGCACCCAAATGCTTAGCCGTTGATTGGTGGGGAAGAAAGAGGGGCTAAGGAGGAAGTGGGCGAGTGAACTACAGCACCCACAATGCTTAGCCCTAAACTCATTGTAAAAATGAAACAGAAAGAGATGGACAGAAGAGTGTGAGACCACATACACCGCTTTGAAGACTGAAGAATTTTTCTCTTGTAACGTGAGTACTCCTTAATGTGGCCTAAGACGTTTTAGAACGCACCTATTTGGAATGTTTTAAAATACTATTTAAAATATTCTAAGGTACAGTGTAGATAGGCTCTTAGATTGAAAGTAACAATCCCCCTTTAGAAAGTGCTACAAATTGTGATGGTTCAAAACAGGTATCTTGCCCGGGAAGTACAAATATGTGGCAAATCTGGAAAGCAGAATGTATTTTGGCACACATAGTCAGCCAAATGTTTGTAGCATTTAAATTGAGACCAACTTCAATTAAGAGCTGTTCTCATTATTTCTTTCTGCTGTAGAATGCATCCTTCAGCTGTGAAGTGCCTGCCATGTGTGGTATGTTTGAAGAAAGATATGAAAAGCAAGATTCTGCTTTACAGAACATTAACAGGTATAAGTAAACCTCACAGATAAACTAAGCTAAACCAAAATACATTTGCTCAAAAGGTGCCCTAGTTTGGATGCACAATAAAAGCCATACCTCTTGAGAACACACTGGTTTATTACTTCGTGTTTGAAGCAATGTACCCTTATTTCCAAACATAATCCTGCCTGTAGCCCTTTCCCATTCCCCCCCCCCATGCATATATGTACACTGAAAGCATGGAAGGAGGGCAGGATCATGCTTGCAGCCCCTTCAACCAACCTTCACATAGGCATGGGAAATGGAGGCTCTGGAGAGCAACTGCCAGCCCAAGCAAGTAACCCTGGCTTAGATCAACTAATATTCTGACCTGGCATAGGGCCGGCCCTACCACTAGGCAAGGGAGTTGCCTCAGGTGGCATATTCTGAGAGGTGGCAGCAAGGTGCTGGAGTAGAGAGCTGTGTGCTGTACAAACAGCCCAGTGCCCCCTAAGCTAGCCTGCTGCCATCAGGTGCAGCAGAGGATGCTGTCCCATCACCAGTCCTGAAGAAGCGTTCAACTACCACTCCAGTCTATATGCATGTAATAGAAGGGGGTGCCATCTTTTCTTCACCTTGGGCAGCTTCCCGTGATCCTTATGAAAGCATATGCCCAATATGATACCTAGGAACATTTCTAAGCATGTGGACTTCTCCTCCATGCGATGGGGAACCCTGACTATGCATGGAGAAGCCTCCTGCACATTTGCACAAAGGGCAGGCATAAGGCCAGCTTCTGTTCCCCCTCCACAAGTTCAGTATATGTGTAGAAGAGGGGTTGCGTGAAAGGGGCCTGTCATACTCACTCCCCAGTTTTACATTTCTCAGCTAGTAAGGTCTCCCTGACTTCCCACTATGCCTTGAAATGTGCTGAGAACATCTGTGTAGGGCTGATGCCTTCTCCACCCTGAAATGTTTTCAGCTATTAACCACTTGGGCACTTCAGTAAACTGTCCTCTTTGCTCGTGCCTCAAAAGTGCCGTATAAATAATCAATAACAATTATGTAGCTGTTTTCAAGAAGCCAAGAGGGTAGCTGAATCTATTTTTGCTTGAGTAACCTTGCGCAGCCTCAGGATCACAGAAAGGCATTATATCAAGATGTTGGCTGGATCCAGCCCTGGTTGAGAAGTAGAGAGGTTACTTTTTACTGTAAGGCTGTTGAATCTTTTTTGGCCCGGGAGCCAAATTCCAATTTGGGAAGGGTCTCGGGGGCTACATTCCAGCAGTGGGTGGGAACAAGAGCACAGGGCGGGGCCAATGATGAAGTGGGCAGGGCCAGATGTAGTTCTTAACAATTTGAATATTTTTCCCACCAAATGTACCAAACACAGCTCAATTCTAAGCAAATCTACTCTGGAGCAACAACTTCAAAATTCATAGCTCAGCTCCTTGCAGCAGCTCTCTGGGCTGCAAGATGCAAACCTCCGTTCTTTGCAGGGCATTTAAAGGCAAATCACCTTTAAATACCCTCATATATCCCAGAGTTAATGGCAACAGAAGCTTGCTGGCCCAATGGAGAATCCCTGGGTGCAGCATCCAGCCTGTGGAGTGGAAGTTCCCCATCCCTGTTGTATTGGTTTAGATTCTGGCCATATAAACATATTAAATTGCCTTATTCTGATTCAGGCCATTCGCCCATCAAACACAGCACTGTCTGTTCTGACTGATAGCAGCTCTTTAAGGTCTCAAGCTGTCATTTCCAGACACATCACATAAGATCTTTTAACTAGAGAAGTTGGGGATTGAACCCAGGACCTTTAAGTGTGCAAAGCATGCGCTCTGCCACAGAGATATGGGATGAAAAATACGTGAGATAATGCCACAAAATTTCAGTAAAGAATGAAATATGTTATGATTATTCCATGGCCTAGACGAGAGTGTGGAAAGTAAATAAAAGTCAAACATACTGTGGAAAATAAAATTCTAATATGGAAAATTATATACAACATATTTTGGAGGATGCATGTCATTTTTGTTCTTGTAACTTTCAGAGTGTTCTTGTCATGTTATGGTAGTTGATGTCTATTAATTTTAATGTTCAAATTTTTGGAGGTACATCTGAGAACAAAATGCCATCTATAACCTTTATTGTTTGCTTTTCTTCCATTCTTTTTCATAGTCATAAAAGAATGCTGCTACTTTCCAAGATGTGGTCCTCACAATGTATTTGAATTAAGCTCTTTGTCTGTTAGCTTGGGAAGTGAAGATTTCACTTCATCCAGATCATTGGAGAGAAAGATATGGAAAAACAAACCACTGGGCAAGTATGACGGGAGCCCAACATTTGTTTTCTTAAAAAATATTGTCCTGAAGTATTGAAAATATCTTTTATGATAAGGCTAACAATCACAGAGTTTCAGGAATGCTTCAGAAGTCTTCAATCTTGCTTCGACAGGATGTGCTGCTAGCCACCAATTTAGATGGCTTTCAAAGGGGATTGCACAAATTCATGGTGGAGAAGGCTATCAATGGATACTAGTCATGGCGGCTATATACAATCTCCAGGATCAGAGTCAGCATGCATCTGAATGCCAGTCGCTTGGGAATAACAGCAAGAGTTGCCTTCTGCCTTGCTTCGGGTGACCATATGCAAAGGAGGACTGCAGCTTTAGTTTGTATGCATGCAGCACCTGGTGAAATTCCCTCTTCATCACAATAGTTAAAGCTGCAGGGGCCTTGCCCTCCTGACAAGATACCAAAGAGGGCAGGGCTCCTGCAGCTTTAACTATTGTGATGAAGAGGGAATTTCACCAGGTGCTGCCTGCATACAACTGACACCTGCTGAAATTCCCTTTTCTATACAACTATTAAAGATACAGGAGCCCTGTCCTCCTTTTCATATGGTCACCCTAGCTTGCTTGTAGCTTCCCATAGGTAGGCTGACCAGATAAAATCCAGGTCAGGGCTCATGTAACTTTAACAGTTGTAGAGAAAAGGGAATTTCAACCAGTGTCATTTGTATGCAATTAGTTCCTAGTGAAATTCCCTCTTCATCACAACAGTTAAAGGTGCAGGGGCCCTGCCTTCTTTTGTATATGATCACTCTAGCATAGTGCCTGCAACTATGTCACGGCTCCTGTAACTTTAACAGTTGTAGAGAAAAGGGAATCAGGATATCCAAGAACTTTTTTAATGGAATAACTGGGGGAAGGAGTGGGAGATGTGCAGGAGGCTCACAACATCATCAAAATGATCTGCAAACTTCCATGACTGGCCAGTCATGAGCTTGCTATAAACTGCTTGTTTCAAGAAGCCCTGAGACATTCTCCTTTGGAGCACGAAGGTTTCATTTATCTAACCTGGCTAATAACCATCGGAGGCATCTCTCTCAAAAGCTGCTAATTGTTTGTTTTCTTTTTTTACCCAAGTATAGCCAGTTAATTGTGACATCAATACTCTCGCCCCCATTTTAACTAATTAATACTTTCATTCATATAATGATTGCCCTTACGTTTTACTGCATCCTTCACTCGACTGCAACCACCGGGCCATCAGTGGGAAGTGTGTGAACAAGCTAAATCCGCCAGAGCCATCCTACACTGGAGTGTCTCCATCAGCTTTGTGCTGTCTTTTGAGTTGCACAGGAGAAGTGTTTCATGTTTGGAAACTGTTTCTGACTTTCATTGTGCAAAGCAACTTCAACTGCATACACTAGGGTGACCATATTTTGGAAACCAAAAAGGAGGACAACATGGCCGCCCCAAGGGGGCATGCCCACCAACATGGCCGGCTCCCAAAGGGACATGTCCACCCAAAGATGGCCTTGGTCACATTTCTGATTTCACAGCACACAATTAAGGCAAACCTGTTCTACATAACATCTTAATGTTAAAATCACTGAGCCATTCAATGTGTTTGAAATTACCTTCACTCCTACTTTTGTAGCTTTTGCTGTACTTTAAAGATTTTGCTATACTTTGTGTGATACAGTCTCCCTTTCCCTCAAATATCTTTTCTGACTGCAAATCCTTCATTGGATGTCCATAGTCTCACCTTCCTAACATTTAACACTCTTTCCCCATCACCTTTCTCATATTCATACTCACAGCTTCAGCATACTGCTACCACTGAACAAATGAAGCAGTTGACAAGTACAGAAAAAGCTAGTACAACAAACTAGCAACCTAGCATTAAGAAAGAGAATAAAATACTATTACCCTGCAAGCATTAGCCATGGAATAAAATGGACTAAAGAGTTGTTGTTGTCACTTCTCACTAGCACCTCTTAGCTTGTTTCAACTTCTGATTTATCAATGAGAAACTAATTTAACAATGTGTCATTATATCTCTGGTTCATTAGCCATGTAAACAAGACCATGGTCAGTAGCAATACAAAGAAAGGCCAGAACAGATGCCCATTATCACAATGCTAGACAAATATCTCCTGAATTTACACTGTTTCAGTGTGCAGAGAACAGAAATCTCAATCAGGGACCCAAAGAAAACTGCCCAAAGAAACCTCAGAAACAAGTCCCACTGATTTCAATAAAGCTTACTCCCAGATAAATGAATATAGGATTGCAGCCACTTCACATATGTTCAGCTTACTCTAGCAAGTGCAAGGCCCTCCTGTCAAGAAGAACTATGAACTCATGAGAACCTGGCCTCATGGATCATGCAACCAGCAGGTGCTCTCCAGAAAGACGCTTTTAGAGCCTAGGAGATCCAGACACACTCAGACAAGACAAGACAAGCCACACTATGCACTCACATGTTATCTTGCTGGGACAGAACAATTTTGGGAAAAGACAATACTTTGTTATCGACCAGACATTACAGTAATAAACAAGAAAAACACACCTACCTCATTGATTTATCAATACCTAATGGCAAAAATGTTGCAGAAAAGGAATAGGAAAAGAGAGAAAAAATGGCTATGGAAATTAAAGAACTGTGCAGCAGGAAAAGGTTACAATTATTCAGTTAATCACATCAGTCACCAGCAACACACACTACAGAAAACCTTCAGAAACTGGGCCTACCAAAATAAATCCACACCAACATCCAGAAAGCAGTCATACTTAAAATATTTTTAAGAAGGATGAATAAGTATCAGCAATTGTTACAAAATATACATCATGCCAATTATCTCAAAGCAAATTGGAGAGGAAGGTCTATGGGTCAAAATGCATTATTAAAAAATGAATTGCTATCTTCTAGCACCAGCTCGAGACCCACCTCTTCCTTTGCACTCTGGAAGCAGGTGGGCACAAACAACTCAAGCAAAGTAGGTGTCAGCCAGACCTCTCTGTGGACAGTATTCCACAACAGGGGGCTACTACTGAAAAGTCCCACTCCCAAGTAGCCCTGCACCACACCACAGCGTATGAGGGCACTTGGAACAGGACTTCCAATAACCACCAAAGGTAGGATGACCATATGAAAAGGAGGAGAGGGCTCCTGTATCTTTAACAGTTGTGTAGAGAAGGGAATTTCAGCTGGTGTCCTTTGTATGCATGCAGCACCTGGTGAAATTCCCTCTTCATCACTGTAGTTAAAGCTGCAGGAGCCTGCCCGCTTTTGTACCTGGTCACTCTAGTATAGCTCCTGCAGCTTTAACTACAGTGATGAAGAGGGAATTTCACCAGGTGCTGCATGCATACAAATGACACCAGCTGAAATTCCCTTCTCTACACAACTGTTAAAAGTTACAGCCCTGTCCTCCTTGGTCACCCTAGGGAAGCCCCAGCAGGTAAGTGCCCCGCGCCCCCGCCCCCCCGCGCCCCCCCCGCCCCCCCGCCCCACGCTTCTTACCTGCTGCTGCTGGGGCGTCCGTTTCCCTCCGTGCTTGGAATCTACTGAGAAACAGGCTTCCTGGCCTGTCTCTCAACAGTGCACCGAGTGATGACGTCATCACCCGGCGCGCTACTGAGGGACAGGCCGCGAAGCCTGTTTCTCAGTAGATTCCGAGCACCGGTGGGAAGCCCCAGCAGGTAAGTGCCCCGCGCCCCCCCGCCCCCCCCCCCCGCCGCGAGCACCCGCGCCGCCCCCCACCTGCCGCAAGCACCCGCACCACCCCCCCACCCCCCATGCACCCCCCGCCCCCCCCGCCCCCCCACTCCCCACATGCACCCACCCGCCCCGTGCTCCTTTCCTGCTGCTGCTGGGGCGTCCGTTTCCCTCCGTGCTTGGAATCTACTGAGAAACAGGCTTCCTGGCCTGTCTCTCAGCAGCGCGCCGAGTGATGACGTCATCACCCGGCGCGCTACTGAGGGACAGGCCGCGAAGCCTGTTTCTCAGTAGATTCCGAGCACCGGAGGGAAACGGATGCCCCAGCCGGTAGGTGCCTCGCGCCGCCAGCCTCCCACCACTGCCGTGTGACCCCCCACCGCCCCGGTTTGCCCCCGCCGCCCCCCAGTTGGCCTGGCTCACCCCAGGGCCATCTGGTCACCGTTTTGGGGGGCTAAATTTCCAGATTTGGACCCCCAAAATGGTTTTTCCGCCCGGATGCGGATTTGCACCCCATTTCCCGGGCATGTCCGGACAAATCCGGTCGTCTGGTCACCCTAGTGGATTCCTGCATTGAGCAGGGGGTTGGACGCAATGGCCTTATAGGCCCCTTCCAACACTACTATTCTATGGTTCTGTGCTAGCATATTTTATTTCACGAGGCTGACAAGACACCACTGTGCTGTAGACTTTTTTCTGGAAAATCCTGCACATCTCATTCTAGTGGAAAGTACATCTAAATTGTTCCCCTTTTTGTGTGCAAGATAACTACTCATTTCTGTCCTGCAATCTGTGGATAAATGGACGTGGCTACAAAACAAGAAAAACAATAACTGTTTCCTGTCTCATCTGTTTTTCTTGGTGCAGTGCACTCTGAGATATAATCTTGAAAGCCGTGGGTGGGTGGAATCGTTCTTGGTGGCAATTGACCAAAACAATTCAAACAGTTTAAAATGGGAATAGCTGTTATGAATGGGTGATATCACAGCAGCAGGAAAGGGAGCTTTTCACTGGGATATTTTTATATGTCAAACAAAAAAGCAACAAGCCTGAGAATACTCTAAATGGATTCTTCTCGAATTTCTGCCTGAGTGAGAAGTGCTGAACTGAAGCAGCCACAACCACAAATATTCTATTCAGCAATCAGTTATTTTAGTAACTGAGCTGAATTCAAGAAAATGTTTTCCCCTCCCTCTTTCCCATCTCTCTCTCTCTCTCTCTCTCTCTCTCTCTCTTAAAGAAAACAAGTCCTATATGGCTGAGTGTCAAGGGCCATTTGAACGCCTGAAATAACAGAAATTGCAGAAGAAAATTTTGTTTCCTCCGGATTCAATACAAGCATTTAATTATTTTCTCACATACAGTTGGAACATATTTTTTTGAATGCAGCCATCTCAATACAGACAACAGTCTGCACCCCCACCCCCAATATTTAGAAACAGAATGCAGAGACAATGAATAATTCTGATACTGAAAAGTTAGCACAGACAGGATAAGCCAGTTTCCCTGCCTTCCGTGAAGCCATTCTTGTTCCAAAGTTACATAAAACTTTGGATCTTAATGTTCATTTATCCCAAATCGCCTTCTGCTACCAACATACTTGGCTTCTAAGTACAATTTAGCATATGGCAATATGAGCTCAGAGGTTCATTATTTTTGTCTTTTAGTGTTCCCATTGTGATCAAGTTCAGAAGCAGCTATATAGTGAAGGCAAATAAAATTTCAAAAGTAAAATAGGAGGGGTTTCATCCCACCCTAGGTGTTCCCTACTTTACAGAGAATAGTCCTATATTTTATATAGCAAATAAAGTCCTCTATTTGAAGGGCTGTTATCCAGTCCAAGTCAAGCTTAAAGGTACAGAACCATAATAAGAAGGGGAAACAAGGCCTTGCAGTTGCCCATCAACACTTAGCACCTGAACAGCACCATGGGCACACACATAGATCATACACTCACAGTCTTCCTCCCTATAGTTTGATGTACTGTATTTCTACTTGAATTATAGTAATTATTTCTAAATTTGCACCTCTCTATATAAATTAGTACGTGCAAATTGTATGCAAATGTATATCCTTTTTCATCCTCTTTTTTTGGTGGTGGATCTCCTCTTTTTTGATGATGTATATGTTGCCATCCTACCCACACCAAATAAAAATCCAGGAGCACTGTCTCCATGTATCTGTACAGTAGTAGAAAGTTCCTTTTTTAAGAAGACGTGAGTGCAGATTGCTAGAGAGGTCAAAGGGCAGATATTCAGGCTGCGGTAGCCTGAATGCTTCCATGCTTTTAGATATGACCCTGCCTTCCCTTATACCAGGGGTGCACAACTGATGGCCCACCAGATGTTTTGGCCTACCACTCCCATGATCCCTCACTATTGGCTATGCAGACTAGGGCTGATAGGAGGTGTAGGCTACAATGTTTGGAGAGCAACCAGTCACCCCCTCCTGTCGTATACTTTGTAACTTTTTTCAGTCATAACTCTTGAAGAACATGCACCATTTTGTCAAATGGTATCTCTTAGCATTAAGGATTAGGTTAGATGTAACCTTTTGAAGGGTGGTCATAACTGGTTGAATCCAACTAATAACAGTTTTGTTGGGGGGGGGGAGTAATTTCTATTTGGGAAATGGCTCTGGAGGTGGAGAGAGGCTTAAGTCTGGTTCCAACCAATTTCATTAAGCAATTAAGCAAGCAAATAAATAAATAAATAAATGTCAAGGGGTCCAACCACAAATCTCCTAGGTCAGACGTAGTTTGGCCCTCTGTCAGATGGAGCTACACGTTTCCTCATTTAGCCCTCTCTAACTATCTATGCATGACCAATGAAGGACAATTCCTTTATTACCTAAGGATTATTTCTATTTGACCGTGAAGTGTTCTGCAAAGAGCATATGAATCATCGTCTTTGAGCCCTCCTAAAATGAAACAGGATTTGAAAGTGGCTGATACCAGCAACTGATGGAGTGTAGAAATGGAAGCAAGTTAGAGGAGTACACACAAACACACACACACACACACACACACACACACACCAGGTAGCACCTTCTTGCTGAAATCCATACAAGTATATGCGGTTGCCTGTAGGAGACTATACTCCCAGCTGAGGTATGGTGTTGTTCACGGGACAGTTCCTCATGGTTACCAAGCCAAGCATGTAACTGTTGTAATAGAGATTCCTCTAACAATAGATACCATGTCTAAGGCATAACTGGAACAGTTCATTTGAATATAAAATACCACTGAGGCCTAGAACTTCAAACCACAGTCAGCCATTTTATGACAACATACATCTAATAACCAGAGTTCTTCTTTCCAGACTGCCTCTGGGAGGTTGATGCCTCTCCTACAACTATTAATTTTTCATTCCCTACTGTCTGATTTCAGAATCTATCCTTTCATGGTCCATTCATGGCTTTTAAAAAAACAACTACAAATGCCTTGTTCTTTCAGATTCATGAGAATGGAAGTACAGGGCACTCCCCCACCCCACCAAAGCTCTCCCCATCGTTCACCATGTAGTTCATTTGCATTTGATTTGTCCATATGGAGTTCATTTACATGCTATTGACATTTGAAGGGGAAACACATGGGAAGGGATTGAGGGAGGAAGCATGCCAGATGCAGAACAGATCTTTGCCTGTTGTCATGGAGGAATGAAGTCAACTTGGCCTGGAAGAGGCAGTCGAATTCAATTTAGCATAGGGAAAAAATGCATTTATTCCAATATATTAGACTATTGCCCTATACCAGGCCTGCACAACATAAGGGGGCTGAAACCCATCAAACATTTGGGTGCTACCAGATGGAGAGCTCCTAGTGCTACCTTTCAGAAGACATTGAGCAGCTATTCTGTCTTTTTTTTTCCTTACTGGATTTTCCACGGTAAGAAAGAAGACGGAAGAGGTGGTGGGAAAAGCCGAGAGGGCTAAGAGTGGAAGACGATGATGGCTGGACCCCACCCCCACTTCCACCCCGCCCATAAAATTATGTGAAGGAGGCAGGGCAGTGGCACAATACAAGCCTTGTCTGGAGGTATTTTATTTTAGAAGTTAGGCTGCCTGCTGTGAAACACTTCAAATGATAAATATTTAACTTTTTATTTTATTACATTTCTATTTCAGATAAACGGCAAAGATCTGGGAGCTATGGAGTCTCCCAAAAACTGTTGGATGGAGAGAGAACAGAGCATCCGCAGATGGAGGGGGGAAACATCAGTACCCGGTTTTCTGCAGTTGGGCTCAGTTGATCAGCAGAGGAGAAAGAAGAAAAAGGCAAAAAGGGGGAAAGAGAAGGGGGGAAACGACTAAAGAGAAACATGAAAAGAAAAGGACAGGTTAGGACAAGAAAGGAAGAGAAAGAAAGGGATGCAAGTTGATTTAGTTATTTCCATCACCGAGATCCTCCACCCACACATCACCTTGCGGAAGAGAAGAGGGATGCAATTATACCAGCTCTTAAGATTCAGGACATGGTGGGGAAGAAAGGTCAGTAGAACAATAGTAGTAGCAGCAGCAGCAGCGGTTTATATCATTTTCATCCCTTCCTTCCCCCAAGAAGCTCAGACTAGTCTACATGGTTCTGTCCACACCTGTTTTGTTTTCCCAATAACTCTGTGAATTGGGTTAGGATGAGAAATAATAATTGGCCCAAGGCTACTGACTGAGCTTTGTGACTGAGGCTGGATCTACACTGCTGCTTTATAGTGGTATTGAAGTGCACTGACAACTGTTGGGGTCCATGATACATCTACACCAAGCAGGATATAACACTATTAAAGGGGTATGAATGCGGTATATGGAATGTGGGCTCCATCACACCTACCTTTTCCCCCCTGGTTTGTGTCCACGGTTTCCCCCACTGTTTCCTTAGCAAGTCAAGTGCTGGGCACTTTCACGACTGTGTGTTGTTGCACTCGTGTATCTTTTCACCTGTATAGCTACTATGCTGGTGAAATCTTCCACCCTGCCCCCTACGTTCTCCTTCCCCCTGCAATTAATTTTTTAAATATTTTTTTATTTCTGCGCAAATACAATCTACGGCAGCCTGAAACTGCTCAGTTATGGTAAAACAACACACTATACTTTCCCCTAAGATCATATTAAACAAACTCTGTGGAGAGAAGGAAGGGAGGCCATTTGTAGGAAGCAGGAGGGAGCACATAGGCCGAGACTGTTGCTGTCACTTGGCTTGGGAAAGGCTTACAGGGGAGGAGGAGTGAACGTGCACTGCAGCTCGGGTACCCAGCACGCCGGTGCCTTGGTCCATTTTTTTAAAAAACAAGTCTTTAACTGCAAAGTTTTGCAGTTCTAGGGAGGCGTGGGGGATGAACCACCATCCCCTTGTCTGCTCACACTTAGCTGGAGTTTCTTTTGAGGCTTTTTCCCCATTGAAAGGGACCGAGCCCTGGGCACGGGTGGCAGCAGCCTTGCTCGCCTTCAGGCACCCTCTCTCCCTCCACTTCACAGTTGAGCAGTTGAGCGGAGAACTGCCCCGCCCTCCTCTCTTGTCAGGAGCGCAAGTGGGGGGGGAGAAGGAGGGAGAGGGAGGTCCCCACTTTCTTGCCGGGGCTGTCCACTACCACTCGCTGCTGCCCGCTGGTCCCTTCTACTGAGAAACAGGCTTCGCGGCCTGCCTCTCAGTAGAGCGCCGGGTGACGTCATCACCCAGTGCTCTACTGAGAGGCAAGCCGCGAAGCCTGTTTCTCAGTAGAAGGGACCTGCGGGCAGCAGCGGATGGAAGCGGACGGCCTGGGCAGGTAAGGAGTGTGAGTCGGGGGAAGGGACAGGGAGGGGGGAGTTAGGTCCCCACTCACCCACCCCCATGTTTTCCACATAGGCTTGCATTGGGGGAAAGCTTTCTTCTTGCAAGCCTATGGCAAAAACACCTAAAATAGCACCCGATCCGAAAATCGGACATCCGATTTTCAGATTGGAATCAGATCCGATCCAGAAAGCCTCCGATCCGATCTGAGGCATCAATTCCGGTTCTGATTCCGATCCAATTTTTTTTACTGTGCACATCCCTACTATAAATCCCTAAGTGGTTTGGGTCTAGGATATCTGAAAGACCACTTCCTCCCCTGTGAACCTGATGGTAATTGACAATTTCCTGCAGAGGCCCTGATATATATCCCACCCCCAAGTGAGATTAGGTTGGTGAGGACACGGGGCAGCATCTTTTCTGTGGTAGCAACCAAATTATGGAACTCCCTATAGGGAGATCACATTAGTCCACTCTTTGCCTCGCTTGCAATGGCCTGTAAAGACGTTTTTGCTTAGGCTGACTTTCGATGAGGTTTAGATATTTTTACTCTACTCTCTGGTTGTCCTTAAGATGCTCTGTCATTAAATTGATTTACAAGCCTACACAGAGTGGCAGAAAATACTGGGTATTTGACAGCACTAATGCAGAAGAATATTCTAATCAAGCTTCACACAAGAGTCATCATGAACTCCAATTAAACTTTATTGGAGTGAGGAATGTTTAAAAACAGGAACAAGAGGGGGAAACGGATGCACAAACAACAAACAGCAGTTTTAAGAATATGCAGATGATCTCATTGTGATAATATAAAGGGATGAAGACTACACAGGAATTGTAGGGCAACTAAACAAGAAAGTGGAAAGAAAAGAATTAGGAATTATTTAGGCATTCAGACCGAAAGATAAGAGAACAGTTCCTATCTTCTAAGTCAACTGCAGAAGGTTATTGAACTTCTGGAGACAGTGGCCCTATTCAGAAGAAACCTTAAACCACGGTGGTTAAAGCTTTTTAACAAAAAAGCCTTAACCACTGTGGTTTAAGTTTTCTTCTGAACAGGGCCATTAAGACTCAACACCATGGTAACACCTATGAAAACAGACTTCCTCAAGAACGAAGATGAAAGTGAACTTTTGCCAAGCACAGAACAGCAATAGGTACACTTCGGGTGACCATATTTTGGAAACCAAAAAGTAGAACAATATGGCCGCCCTCAAGGAGGTGTGCCCACTGCAACATGCCCAGCCCCCAAGGTGGGCCCATCTGAACATGACCGCCCCAAGGGGGCATGGCCTTGGTCACATGTCTGATTCTACAGCTCATAATTAAGACAAACCTGTTCTACATAATATGTTAATGTTAAAATCACTGAAATAAAGAACAAGTGAGACATTCAAAATATCTGAAACTAACATGTATTTTTAGTTGTTGTACAAATGTCTTTGTGGTAGTTCTTTTTGCTGTCCTCATACAAGATAAATAGAAAAGAAAATCTATTATTTCCCATTTTTCTAAAGAAAACAAGTCCTGGATTAGAACACTGTGGTTAGGAGGGGATACACCAGTGCTAGACTAAACAGAAAATGGGAAATTTGCAGGTGAGAAAGATTAGGTAAAGAAAGATTAGAAAGGGAGGGTAAAAGTCCAATCCTCTAACCAGAAAAAAAGTCCTACAACTCCCAGCATTCCACAGCCAGCATACATAGGATTGTTTCCTAACCAGAACCAACCCTCATTGAATTTAATAGGACTTATTCCCAGGTAACAGTGGAGAAAGAAGAAAGAAAGAATGATCTGGTCACTGTAGCAATCTTTTCTCAGGCCTATTCAGTGTGATTTAGTATTAAGCAAGAAAGAGAGGCTCCCTTTAAAACATCGTAATACTTGAGATGTAATATAAACTAGAATTTCACAAGTTAATTTCTATTAAAGGTCTTGCTCCAGGCATAAACAGAACAGGACATTTCTCCCAAACCCCTTAGAAACACAACAGCAAAACAGAGCAACTGGATTGGGTAAAGTGGTGACAATATATACAATAATAATAATGGCGAGTGTTACCCACAGGACCTTCTCTTCTATGGCTCCCAGACTATGGAATGGTCTGCCGGAGGAGGTATAGGGTGACCAACTGTCAGGATTTCCCCGGATTTGTCCTGGTTTTTGTTGTATCCTGGGTGTCAGGGGGGATTTTCGGTAATTTTCTACAATGTCCTGGAAAGACACGCTTTCCCCTTTAAGGCTGCCGTTAGCATGGTGGGAGGGAATTATGTGCTTTCTGGAGGCGGGTCATTTCCCTCCCATTGCTCCAATCACAGCCTTAAAGGGGAAAGTGTATCATTCCCAGACATTATAGAAAAGGCCCCGATTGGAGCAGTGGAGGCAGGATTGCCACACTTTCCCGTCCTGTGCTCCAATTGGGGCCTTTAAGGAGGCAGGGGGAATGACGCACTTTCCAGAGGCCCAAGAAAGCTGCTTTCCCGCCCACCCTCCCAGCTTGTCCTCTTTTTTGGTCTCCCAAATATGGTCACCCTAGGTTAGACAAATTGACAGTCTTCATGAATTCAAGAGAGTCATGAAGACTGTTCTCTTCTGGCAGGCCTATCCGGAGGAATTTTAAATGTTTTAATGATGTGTTTCTCTTGTTTTAAATTTTTTAACTTTGTTATGCTTGTATTTGCATTGTGTTCCCCGCCTTGATCCGTAGGGAGAGGCGGGTTATAAATAAATATTATTATTATTATTATTATTATTATTAATAATAATATTATTTTGTTATTGTTTAATTTTACAGTCTAATTAATATATAGGAAACAAATACATGATATATATCAAGCCAATAAAAACAATATTGTAATATTTAAAAACTATCTTTACCTACAAACACTTTACTAATACCAAATGTGTTTCGACCTATGGTCTTCTTCGGTGGTAAAATGAGCATTCACAATTATACAAACATATATCAACAATACATACAACACAAATATCAACAGGTACTACTGCGGTGTTAAACCTGTAAATACAAAGACAGTATTATATTTTAAAATATTATTTATTAAAAATTCCTACTTAAAAACAATTGTTTGGTATTAGTAACATATTTGTAGGTAAATATCGTTTTTAAATATTACAAGATTGTGTTTTATTGGCCTGAGATATATCGTTTCCATATAGGTTTTAATTAGACTGTAATATTAAATAATTTAATTTTAAAATTACTATTATTACTATAATCATTATTATTATTGCATATATTATCACCAGTGTAGCCTTTTGCAGATTTTAAACTGTATGCTATTGGCAGAACAGGTGATAAACACTCGACATATGGTCTTAGTGGTGAGTTTCTACCAAATCCTGTTACTATACCACTATAAAAACATCTGACTACAAGTTACAAGTTTACAGAGTTTTATTTATTTATCACATTTACACCCCACAATTTTTCCTCCATGTAACCCAAAGTGGTGTACATAATCCTCCTCTCCATTTTATCCTTATAACAACAACCCTGTGAGGTAGGTTGAGCTGAGAGTCTTTGACTGGCTCAAAGTCACCCAGTGAGCTACCACAGCTGAGTAGGGACTAGAACCCAGATCTCCCGACTCCCAGTCCAACACTCTAGCCGCTACACCACACTGGCTTTCTGTACAAATTACAGTACGTCTCACTTCTGGAAGCTCTTCAAATAGAGGACTGTCCTCTGTAAGAGGGGACTCTCATATGACCATCTCACACACTGTTTTTGAATTTTCCCCCAGCCATGCAGGGATTGCCATGCAGCCTGGAGAGTTTTATTTAAAAAATATGAGATTTAACATCTCCTTCGGTAGGAGGAACTACTTTCTGTGCTATTTGGATTGTGCTGTGCACCCATTTTTACCATGACAGTTTTAAAATTTTCAAGCACTGCACTACCCTATAAATGTCCACCCAAGCTACTGATTTATGTTCTCATCATTCTAATTTGACCCAGTTTTGTTTTGAAGACATGTCCAGGATGTGGTGCCTTGTGGTTTGGATGAGAGCTGAACCAGATGAGTTGAAGCATGCCACAGAAATACTCTTATTGAATGCTTGTGAAAACAACCCCTTTAAGAGTAAATGTGTTCAGGGCTTATTACCTGTTTGCTTTCAGCATCTTGGATATACATTGACACGTTGTGCTATCTTTTACCCAGAAATTTCAGGATAGTTTGTGCTTGCTTTGATTATACTCTTTAGTGCAAAGTATATATGATCTGACGAATTTTAGCTGATTGTAGCTGTAGTATTTTCGTTTTTAAAAATCTTGCTGGCTAGAGTTCCTGTAAAAAAAAAATCTTTACTTCATTTTATTATTATTTTGTTTATTAAATTTCTATGTTGCCTTTCTGGAACCAACCAACCAACACAGTTTACAAAAGCATTATAAACAAATGAAGACATAGTACAACATTAAAAACAACCCCAAAACATTTGGTTAATGTTATCTAAGGCCCTTTCTACACCAGAGGGGTGTAGAGGGCCAGAAGGGAGGCAACCCCAGAAGTAGCCACTTCCGGGTTCATCGCCCCAATGCACATGAAAAATGCAACGACCCAGGCTGCCCCCGAGCTGTTGCATCGTCGCAGCAGCGATTTTTCCCTACCCGGGAAAAGCGCAGGAGCATTCTTCCGGGAAAAGTTTTAAAAAACTAAAGAAGTGTGCAATCAGCCCCCTCCTCCCTGCCCTCTCGGGGGTGGTGAAACTGGTGCCACCCCCTCCCCTGATGGCCACAGAGCCGCACCCCGCAGCTCTGTGTCCATTTTGCAGCCGTGCTTACTCGCAAGTAAGACCCCCTCTACAAGAATTCGGTTTGACTCCTGGTTCTCCGATTATGCGCGTCTTCTCAGAAGCGCTTTAAGGTAAATGACTGTATGCAGAAGGTAATTGAGCACACAACTGGTGGCCGTACTGGTTGTTTGAAATGTGCTTAGTTTAACATCAGGCAAAGTCTTAAAGTAATGTAATGCATGAGATGTGTTTTCCCTGGCTTTTGCTACAGACTAGCTGTTGACCTTGGCTAAGCATACACACATCCAGACATTCTAACTTTTTATATGGACCCTGTCCCGAGAAATACCATCCAGCATGTCTGAAATGGCTCAGCTTTTCTCACACCAAGCAGAAGGCACCAGCTAGTAGAACTCACTTTTGTGTTTCTCAGGAACAAACAGTTCTGGGGAATGAATGTCCTGCATGCTAAGCAGCATTTCTGGGGTGTTGATAAGTACAAGGTTTATGTGAATGTTCCTAGTGATCTTCCATTGATCGTTGGGAATGGCATTTTATGTGTGTATTTTATGTATTAATGTTAAACATTTGATGGGAGGAGAAATGATCCAATAGACATCAATATTGGTCTCAACAGCATTTTAAAACAAACATGTATATGTTTTGTGGAATATTTTGACAGTCTGAAAAAAACAGTTTTTTCCTACAAGATTGGTGCCCTTTGCTCAGCGCTTTAGGAACTCTCTAGGAGCCTATCTACACAGTATCTTGGAACATTTTAAATAGTATTTTAAAATGTTCCAAATAGGTGTGTTCCAAAACATCTTAGGCTACATTAAGGAGTACTCATGTTACAGGAGAAAAATTCTTCAGTCTTCAAAGCGGTGTGTGCGGTCTCATACCCTTCTTTCTGTTTCGTTTTTACAATGAGTTTAGGGCAAGGCATTGTGGGTGCTGTAGTTCACTCGCCCACTTCCTCCTTAGTTCCCCTTTCATTCCCTAGCTTTCAATGAGTATAGGGCTAAGCATTGTGGGTGTTGTAGTTCACTCGTCCACTTCCTCCTTAGCCCCTCTTTCTTCCCCACCAATCAACGGCTAAGCATTTGGGCGCTGGTTAATGAAGCACTGCCCCCACAAAACACAAACAGTAAGGAAGGACACATTATTTTACTTAAAACGATTTATTAAAAGTAAAAACCGTTGTATATAGCTGAAGTGAGTTTTAAAAAACCTCGGGTATACAACGTTCAAGGGAGTGCGTCATGTGGCCCAAAGAGTTTTCGTAACCCTTATAAAATGTTACAAAGCTAGTGTGTAGATCGGCTCTAGGCTGTTTCCACCTGCCACCATAATACTTTCATCCCAGGAGGCTTCTGGAATGATTCCACTAGAGGGAAATGTGTGGAAGGCATGGCACTGCTATTATGTGAGAGCTAGAGACGGGCAGATCATTTTGTTTCCAGCCTGTGTCCATTTCTCTTATGCTCATTCTCCATTTTACACCATTCATCCCAAATCAGCAGTGTTGTTTCATAGAACGTCAGATGACCTGCCCTTATCTGCTTCCTGTCCTCTGCACTTTGAATTGCCTTGAGCAGGTTTGCCGAGAGATAACAACCTGACTGATGTTAAATGCTAGAGTGAAAATCAATGGCCGCTCCAAACAAATTGCAAGCACACCGAATGGACTGCTGTCAGCTTTAGGGGTCAGATCCATGTCAGGAAGGCTCACTCAAGGCAATTCCACAAACCTTGCATGTAAACACGGCTTTCAGTGGCAGGGTTACAGAACTCATTTCCGCACAAAGACCCTGCCATATGTTTAAGTGGCTACGTACTGTGAAAACATAATTGCATTGGAGGTGGGGGTGGGGATAAAACAGCATATTCAGAGAATTACCTTCTGGCACTTGTATTTTCCTGTCCAAAATGTCTAAGCAGCACAGCGATGACAATTTCTCATATTTCCAGCCTCAGCAGGAACATCAGCCATGCTGATCAATGTATCAAGTCCTAGGCAGGCACATTGAGCTAGCATCTTCATGGGCAGTTTGGCTTTTATTCTCCTCCCGCTAGGGTTGAAGCTGACTGGGTACCAGAACAGCCTTCCACAACCTGATACCCTCTCTCACCCTCATCAGCCCAACAAGAAGACCATAGAGGATAACCTGACCTTTCACAGTAGTTCCACTGAGTCCCCCCCAGACCCATGTGCCATTACAGTGACTATCAAACCACTATAATTTTCAGTCTTATGATGAGAAATTGAAATGACTCTTGGTGACCATTACATCTGTTGGACCTCTCCTTGGGTGGCCAGATAACCATATAGAAAGACTGGTGATACGACAGTGTGTGTAGCACTCACTACAAATACACATACACATACACACACACACACCTGTAATGTGTATCTTTTCAGCAATTGCCAACAGATTTAAAGTATGTGTCATGACCCAGCACCAAAGGCCTTCTGATACTGTGGCAGTAGCTTGGAAAAAAGGAGGCTAAGGGGAGCCGTGGAGAGGTGTACAAAATTATGCATGGTGCGGAGAATGTGGATAGGGAGACAATTTTCTCCCTCTCTCAAAATACTAGAATCTGGGGTCATCCTATGAAGCTGATTAGAGGAAGATTCAGGACAAAAGGAAAAACTTCACCCAGCACATAGTTAAGCTATGGAATTCCCTGCCACAAGATGTAGAGATGGCTACCCTTTGGGATGGCTTTAAACGGGGGTTAGACAAATTCCTGGAGGAGAAGGCTATCAATGCTACTAGTTCTGATGGCTGTATGCTACCTTTAGTAGCAGAAGCGGTAAGCCTGTGTACATCAGTTGCTTGGGAACATGGATGGGAGGAGGCTTTGGACTCGTGTCCTGCTTATAGGTTCCTGGTCAACAGCTTGTTGGCCACTATGTGAACAGAATGATGGACCAGATGGACCATTGGTCTGATCCAGTATGGCTCTTCTTATGTTCTAGTTAGTGCTGGCTTCCGGTTTTGAGTGACCTTGGGCAAGATACCCTCAATGGGCCTTCTCCATCAGTAAATCTACCTTCTTACCCCATTGTCACCTGCTGCTGTTGTTCCTCCTCCTCCTCCTCCTCATAATTGCTACCACTTGCTTGACAAGCAGAGAGCCAGTACACAGTGCATCTCCTGCTCCTCCTTCTCACCACCTCCATTGTCTGGGCCAGAATGAGAGGCAGGTGAACAAGCTGGTTGCAATGGTGAAGAGAAGGACTAACCCCAGGAGGCAGTTGTCAATGGAGGCCTGCTGAGGTGTGGTCCTTGGCAGATGCCCAACAATGCCTCCCCTTGACACCATGTCCTGTTTCTGGTGGCAGGGTCTCTGAGGATTCAGAACTAGTTCCCAGAACTTCATGAGTGAGGCTCTCCACCTTCTTGCCTGAGCCATTGCCCAAAGCAGATGGATCCCAGGTGGAGCAGGACAATATTAGTATTGTCCTTTGATGGTGGCATTATTGGCCTTGATGTGATGTTATTATTGGTTTTGTATGGCCATATTTTAAAATGTATAAACATAGCAATAGCAATACCATGTATATAGCATATTCTCTTGGTGCTCAGATCACTTCACATATATTATCTCAGGAAACTGTGCAATAACCTTGCAAAGCAGCCACATTTGCAACAACAACAACAAAACAACTTCTGACATTCTGCATTCTAAAAGGTAATAAAGAAATTTAAAGAAGACTGTGGGATTATACCAATAGTATATCTAGTATAAAGTTCTGTTTTCAACAGTCAGATGTTTCTGGGAAGTCACAAACAGAGCTCAAAGGAAACAGCCTTCCCCTGTTCTCTGTCCCCCAAATCTGATATTATGAGGGCTTGTTTAGATTAAAGGGAAATTGTGTTTGCTTACTGGCACTTTGCTTCCAACTTCTCTTCTGCAATTGTAATGAGCTGAATTACATGGGAGGAAAGGAGCAACCACGTGGTCTGTAACTGAAAATTTCCCTGGTCATATACTTGAATGGGACAGTGCCTTCTAGTGGGTGTTTTTTGCACAACTTTGGCCACACACAGCAGGAAATCCAGAGATATTTCAGAAGAATCAGGATATCCAAGATCTTTTTTAATGGAATAACTGGGGGAAGGAGTGGGAGATGTGAAGGAGGCTCACAACATCATCAAAATGATCTGCAAACTTCCATGAGTGGCCAGTCATGAGCTTGCTATAAACTGCTTGTTTCAAGAAGCCCTGAGACATTCTCCTTTGGAGCACGAAGGTTTCATTTATCTAACCTGGCTAATAACCATCGGAGGCATCTCTCTCAAAAGCTGCTAATTGTTTGTTTTCTTTTTTTACCCAAGTATAGCCAGTTAATTGTGACATCAACACTCTCGCCCCCATTTTAACTAATTAATACTTTCATTCATATAATGATTGCCCTTACGTTTTACTGCATCCTTCACTCGACTGCAACCACCGGGCCATCAGTGGGAAGTGTGTGAACAAGCTAAATCCGCCAGAGCCATCCTACACTGGAGTGTCTCCATCAGCTTTGTGCTGTCTTTTGAGTTGCACAGGAGAAGTGTTTCATGTTTGGAAACTGTTTCTGACTTTCATTGTGCAAAGCAACTTCAACTGCCTTTGACCTAATTATTGCCTTAATGACTTGCAACCACAGTTACATAAAGCTCACCCATATGTATTTGCTCCAATCAGGCCTTTTCAAAAAGGTCACTGAGATATTTTCCCCTTCTAAGCTTGTTTGCTTAATGACCCAAGAATGTTTTCACATGTGTCAATATGACCCTCTTTCTAACTGCAGCCAGCTTGGTATTGTCTGTGTTTTTTGTGCAGGACAATCCCATGCATGCCTACACAGGCATAAGTCACACTGGGTTGAACTGGATATACTCCAGTGAGTATGCGTAGGATCACAGCCTCAGGTGCTCAAGCCCGTCTAGTGATTCCTTTGTTGCTCTATAGCTGAAGTGTCTTTATTATCACTTCCTATTTAAAACTGAGCTGTTTTTCCACTCTGAACATATAGGCTCAATTCGGACGACACAATAAACAACTGGGGTGGGGGAAACAATCGTCAGTTGTTTTGACTATTGTGTCATTCCAATGCTGAGCTGATCCTAATCCACACCACAGTTGATTATTTATTTAGGCTGACCATATGAAAAGGAGGACAGGGCTCATGTAACTTTAACAGTTGTGGAGAAAAGGGAATTTCAGCCAGTGTCATTTGTATGCAATTAGTTCCTGGTGAAATTCCCTCTTCATCACAACAGTTAAAGTTGCAGGGGCCCTGCCTTCTTTTGTATATGGTCACTCTAGTATGGTGCCTGCACCTTTAACTTTACCTTCCTATTTAGAAGCTGAAGTGCTAATTACCTGTGTAATTATGCTACTTGTAACAGTATGCAAGTTGATGAGCTTGTAGAGAACAAATGACTAATTGGCACTGAAGAGGGTTAAGCTAATAGTGAAACTTAAGCGAAGGCCCTGAAGTTCACCCTTTGAAACTGTATACAGAAGAAGTAGAGTGGTATGACTCTTTACATTGTATTTATTTATTTATTACATTTCTATACTGGCTGCCCAATAGCCAAAGTTCTCTGAACAGTTCGCAACAATTAAAACCATGAAACACAGCAGGATAAAACATAATATAAAACTTTTAAAGTTTAATACTACAGTATAATACTAGAATGAAAACCAACAGCAGGGCAAAGATTTAAAATAACAGATTTAAAAACAACAGAAATGGAAAGACTGAAGTGCCTGAGAAACTATGAAGGTCTTCACCTGAGGTTCAAAAGACCACAACATGGACACCAGGCGAGCCTCTCTGGAGAGGTCATTCCACAACTGGGGTGCCACAATAGAGAAGGCCCTCCTCCTTAGTAGACACCCATCTCTCTTTATTTGGTGGGAGCACCCTGGAGAAGGGCCTTTGAAGACTATCTTAGGATCCAGGCAGGTATATATGGGAGGAGACCATCCTTCAGCTAACCTGGCCCCAAGCCGTTTAGGACTTCGAATGTTAATGCCGGCACTTTGAATTTGGCCCGGAAATAGACTGGCAGTCAGTGAAGATGAAAAAGTACTGGCATAATATGGCTGCTTGATTCAAATGAAAATGGTCCAAAAGCCAAATTCTGTAATCCAAACCTGCATGGAGTTTCACGCATGTGTACAGCTTTGGCTGAACTCTTTTTCTCCACCATTGCATAAAAGTAACCATGAAGGCAAGGAGGGTTGAAGCCATGCATTTTTTAAACATTGTCTGCCTCAGATATTAGCATTATAGTGTTAATTCAGAATGCTCTCTCCAGCGTCCTCCGTAATCGAAGCACATTCCTCCCCTCTTTCTCCCCCCCCCCCATAGTCCTCAGTAGACAGCTGGAAACTTTCATAGGATGCCAAATGTGTGTGACCTACATTAGTAGCTGGAAGGCATTTCACTGAAATGCAATCTTAGATATCAAGTCTTTTGGCTTGGATTCCTTTGAGAGTGTTATGTCCAGGATAATGGTGGAAGAGAGGCACTACTTTTCTGCTTCGTGGCATTTAAAGGCTTTGTTAACCTACTTCTTGTGACTTTTTGAATTATCTCCCAGTGGGACTCATTTCTATGCCAACACATTAATTGTGCAAAAGTTCTTTTTTTGGTGTTTCTTCCCCCCCCCCCCAAAACACCATATTTCTACGTTTTCCAGCAGTATTAAATAAAGCATCCCCAATCACCCACATCACTGTCAGGCTATAAATATATTACTGGAATTGGTTCATTTGCATTTTGATGACATCAGCTTGCGCTCGGGGAATCAGTTTATTAGGCTTTTGTACTCAGTGGGTCCTGTTCATTTCTCTCTCTCTTTTTAACATGGATTATTAATCAAATCCTTTTCAAGAGCGCACACAGCACTGCCTATATCGGGGCAAGGCACACAGCATTTTTTTGTTGGTGGAGAGATTAGTTTTTTTTTTAATAGGTATAGATTAAGGGGGGGAACTTCAATCATTTTGCTGAAGATGTTTTATTATGGGTCAACATTCCCTCCCCACCCCCGCCCCATTTTAATTTACCAAGCTGGCGTACAGCCACTGTCCCTTGTTGTAAATCTTCCATATGTAATGGTAGACTCTGGACAACAGAACCGCACAATGGGCCAATTCTTGAAGGGTTAGTGGAGAATGAAGGGCAGGGTCGTTGCTAGACCTGGACGCATGAGCCCCCCCCCCCGAATCTATTTAAAGAGCCATGGATCTTTAACTCAGAGTGCAAGTGTCCACTGGTGTCCACACACACACCCAGCTTAATTGCCACGCAAGGGGCAATTTTCAAGGGGGAATCACAGCTAGAAAGGGAAGAATTCACCCTCCCCACATACTGTAACAACCCCCAAAGAATCCCCCCTTCATTTTCTGGCAATGAAGCCTAGAAATAAACCTTCCATTGGTGTCAATGACATGTATTTATTTATTTTTAATAAGCTTAATTGCATGGGGGTACCAGCCAATCTTTTTTTGTGCATTTCTATCATACCTCTTCACACTTGAAATTAATCACAAGTGAAGAGAATGTTTTAAGGTGATCAGGGGATGAGGTAGGGTGCAAATTCATCAATGAATATAATATACTGGATGTAATTTGGATGGAAAACTAATTGGCTGGCTTTGCCTTCTGCAAAAGTTAAAGAAATCCTAGTAATTATTTCTAAATTTGCATATATATGTATAAACCAACATATGAAAAATGTATGCAGATTGGGGGCTGTCTTGACATCTTCTTTGCCCGGGGGTGGCTCCAAATCTGTGAGGCGTCTGTTAGATGACGCAGCTGCAAATTTGAAGCTACCCCGGGGCAAAGAGCTAAAGATGTATGGCTGAACAGTCAGGGACTTACCCTGGCTTTTCCAGCCAGAGTGAGGGCAGCCTAGCTCTTCCGCTGGTCTGTCCTCGCGCAGGAGCCGCTCAGAAACTGGTCTGGGTGTGTTTCTGACAGATGGCGAACCTAATTGGTCGCCCTTTGCCAGGGCAGGGGGCTGGCCAGTAAGCAGAATGGCTGTCAGAACACCCTGCGCTGCCTTGCCCAGTGGGGAGAAGAGTTTAGGGGAAAAAAATTATGAGTGCCTCTAGATGGCTTATTTGCACCTCATTGAATGCACACTGGCAGCATTTCGGACAGACGAGCGGGGCGCAAATCAGACGTACAATCGATTTAAAGTCTCCGATAAGGTGCATTCTCGAGGTGTCGATTTACTGCGATTTTAAATTTTTCTCCGCAGTTAGAGCACAATTTCTTAATGTGACCAATGTAGTGACCATTCAGATTAATGCTAATAGTGGGCGTAGTTTGGAGGGCAGGGCTGGTGATGTCATGAGTGAATGACTGCCCCTTCTCTTCCTCTACCTGGCCACCCTTCCCACTTCTCCATCATTGGCCGTCGTGATGGCTGTGAAAGGAAGGGGAATTTCTGTCTGCTGAGATTCCAACTCAGTACACACACACCCATGCTTGCTCAAGGCTCCGTTATTGGTTGCTGTAGCAACCGCCTCCTCAGGACATCTGCCTGCTGAAGGCCACGTAGTTCTGTTGCCCTTTGGTTACGATGTTGCTCTTCACAGAGAGATGTGCGGTTTTCAGCAAAAGTGCCCCTCAGTCAAGGAACACCCCGTCGAGATGCCACCACACTCCAGTTATGCTGGGCACTTCCATGGCTGGCAGAGACTTCTCAGGGAGGCGATCGCCCGATGGCACCGTCACAGGGCTCTGTGGCGAATAGGTGGGTGAATGGCCAGGTGGGAGTGGGGTTAGGGCTACCCGTAACAACTCCCTGACACCAATGGCTGCTTTTTCTCCTCTCCCACCCTCCTTCTCTTCCCCACTCCAGTGAAACTGCTGTCCCTCCGTGTAGCTATTCTCAGCAGGCAGCAGGGAAAGTTGGCGTGCCGGCTCAGCGCTATGGAACAAACCATACGCGAGGTTATGCATCGCATTTCACGCCTGGAGCGTACCATCTGGTGTTGCCCTTTTGCAGTCCCCATTGTGTCTGCAAGCCATGCCATTGGAGTGACCGAGCAGCGCCCCTCCCCCCCAGTAGTGCTTTCCCATTCGCTCTCTGGAAGGTGTGCAGTAGAGTTCTTTCACTCTGCTCTGGAACGCCATGGCCGCTGATTGTGCATTCGGACGACGTGTGGTCACAGATGCAGAAGTCCCCCTCCTTCCAACCCTCCCTTTGCGACGCTTGCCACTTCGAAGTGCCATGCTCTGAGATGACCTAACCATTGTGCCTTACTGGTCGCCTTCGCCCAGGGTGACGGTGCCTTGCCTTTCTGATTAATCCACCAACGCTTTGAAAAGCCCAAGTACCCATCATGTAACCATTTCTATGATACTTCCAGAATAAAGTTAGTTGACATTGCCATCGTTCCTGTGTGTCCGGGACAGGCCACTTGAGTGGGGTGGGGAGCGTCTGGGATGTGGGGAGGGCTCGCTGATGCCGCGTAGCCCATATGGAGAGGGATAGGGAGCGATTGGGGGTGGGGCAGCCGTGCGTGGGGCTCCATCTCCCGCATGCGCAATGCATGAACATGAAGTGAGTAGTTACGCGTCTCAATGAAAAGAAGCACTCCAGTGGTGATTTAAAAGAAACTGTACTTTAAGAACAGCCATCCCCTCATCCGTTCATGAGGCAGGGAACAAGAAGAAGGAAGGAGAGAGAGGAAACAGGAAAGGGTGGAGCAAAAACATCCCAGTAATCTCTTCCCACCTTGTTCAGGTACACATTAACCCTTTAGCTCCAGGTTCAGTGACCTGTAGCCCAAGTTCTGCTAACAGCATCGAGGATAGGGAGCAATTGGGGATGGAGCGAACAGAATGGCTGAATTCGGACGACACAATAAATAACTGGGGGGTGGGGGAAAACAATCGTCAGTTGTATTGACTATCATGTCGTCCAAATGCTGCCATAGTCAACTCAGCGCTGATCCTAATCCACACCACAGTTGATTATTTATTACCATGTTGTGTGGGGAGTACCCCCTAGATGAACAACTGTAAAGTTAATTATTACCCCACCATTGACTATCGTGTTGTCCGAATTCAGCCAATGTGTCTTTATTACTAAATAATAGTTTGAAAAGCAATCCAAACCAATGGCGGGAAGTTCTGGTGGGCAGGGGTAACCAAGGGCGGGAAATTCAGGTGGGAGGTGCCAACAGCCACTAGGGCAGTCCTTTCAAGAACTTTGCCTCCACATCAAACCTGCACCTCGTATCCGACTATACTGCAAAACTCCCATATAAACAATTGTAAAACGCAGTATATAAAGCCAGTAAATCAACTTCACGGCTGTCGCCTATTGCTAAAGTCGCAGATTCGAATAAAGGAAAATGTGCATATTTGGAGAAACAGGCACCAAAGCGATGTCGTGTTGAGGCAGCCTATGTTCTTCCCCCGAGCTATTGCTGCTGCTGCCACTTCCTTCTCCTCCTTTTCTTCTCTCTTGAGCTGTCACAGCCGCTGCCTCTTCCTCCTCACCCTACGTCTTTTCTTGTCTCTTTTGGAGGGACAAGGGAGCGGGCGGATGACCACCATAAACCTAGCACTTACTCCTTGGTGTGGGGATTATCTGGTGCAACCCCGCAGGAGCGAAAGCACAGGGTTTGGGGGGGAACGCGGTGCCCTGAATCTTTTAAATGCCTAGCAACTAGGGATGTGCACTGACCCCCCAGATCTGGACCCAGATCAGGACCTCCGATGTTGTCCTGGATTGGTTAAGACAACATTGGAGGTCCCTTGGATCAGATCAGATCCCAATCCAAAAACCGGACATCTGATTTTTGGATCGGGCGCCATTTTTGGTGTTTTCACCATAGACTTGCATTGGGGGAAAGAAAGCTTTCCCCCAATGCAAGCCTATACAGAAAACATGGCGGTGAGTGGGGGCCTAACTCCCCCCTCCCTTTCCCTCCCCCCCACTCACGCTCCTCACCTGCTGGGGCTGTCCACTGCCATCCCGGCAGCAGATGGCAACGGACGGCCCTGGCAGGTAAGCCCCCTCCCCCTCACACTCCTTACCTGCTGGGGCCATCCGCTTCCCTCCGCTGCTCCGATCTACTGAGAAACAGGCTTCGCAGCCTGCCTCTCAGTAGCGCGCCAGGTGATGATGTCATCACCCGGCGCGCTATGAGAGGCAGGCCGCGAAGCCTGTTTCTCAGTAGATTGGAGCAGCGGAGGGAAGCAGGCGCCCCTGCAGGTAAGTGGGGCTGTCGTCCTCCTCCCCCCTCACACTCCGATCCAGAAGCTGGGATCGGAATCGGATAATTTTATTCGATTTCGGTTGGATCGGCTCCGGATCGTGGATCGGACCCAATCCAATGCACATCCTTACTAGCAACACCCCTGCTGGAGTGTATGCCTAGGTCCATCTCACCTGAAAGAGGTTGACTGGGCACCTGTGCTGGTGCCAGCATTGGCTCCTGCCTAATGGAGTTGCATTCTTCCTTTCCTTCCCGTGTGGGATTTCAGATCCACATGAAGTTATTCCCTATATCACAGGGGTGAGGAACCTGTGACCCTCATGTGGCTTTTGGCCTAATTTCAAAACCCTCTGTAAGCAGAATTAGGGCAAGAATAATCTGCCTCTCCCCTAGCAGCTTGCTGGGCATGAAAGAAGAGGAAGAGAGAGATCGAGAGGAGGGGATATCAGAGAGAGCAAGAGAGGGGGTGGCAGAAAGAGAGAAGGCCTGGCAGAAAGGAAGAGTGGGGGTTGGTAAAGAGACAGAGACCGAAAGTGTTGGCAGAAAGAGAAGAGAGAGAGAGAGAGAGAGAGAGAGAGAGAGAGGGTGGCTCTGCCCACTTTGGTTCTAGCTCAGACTTCATTCCCACTTACTCACAGCATGCAACCTTCCCAGATTACCCCAATCGGAGCTCAGCTCTCTGCAGAAAAAAAAATCCGCACCCCTGGACTACCTACCTATATCTCTGACTAGAACTGCTGCTTGATGACGGCACTTTTGTGCTGCGAGCCCCCAAACCCCCACTTTTGCACTCCTTCGCGTTATCCACAAGCGAAGGAGAAAGCACAAGGGTTTGCATGCAAGGTGCAGTGCCTCCTCACATCCCCGTTTGTTGGGGGATTGTTGTTTTGTTTTCCTTAACTTTGGAGGAGGCACCGTGCCTGTGCATGGGGTGCCTGCACCTCCTCGCATCCCCCTTTTTTGGGGGGGTTCCTTTACTTTGGAGGAAGCGCTGCGCCTATGCAGGGGGCAGCCATGCCTCCTCGCATTCCTGGGATTTAAAAAAAAAACTTGGGGGGCTTCTCCCCATGCCAGAGAGGCACAGAGATGGGCCAGCAGCCATTCAGCTCACTGGCTCACCCCCTCACCCCGGTCTGGTCAGATGGCAACCATCAGGGTTCGCCATCTGCCCAGGCTCACCTCTGTCGCAGCTCCGGAGCAAGGCGACAGACAGCAGGTGCTGTAGTCGCCTCGCTCCAAGAGAAAAAAGTGGTGTTAAGTCCCTGACTTTTTAAAACCTGAGCTTCAGGGATCCACCCCGGGGCAAACTCCTCATCACGACAACCCCTAGCTCATTGAGTCTACACACTGCAGAGCTGTGTTATATTATATGTACATAAACTATGTACAGACACCCGTTGCTTAAAAAGGCAGAGGGTCATCAAAAGAAAGTTTCGTTTTGTCTTGATAATATCGTTTTTCTCTCTTTTTGTTTTTAATAACCTCCCCCCCCCCCCCGCAATAGCTGTAACAATACAAGTGCTCCTAAAATACCTGTTTGTTTGCTTTTGCAATTTAAACTTGAATATATTCCAGAACAGGACTTCGGTATTTTGCTGAGTCTTGCCCTCCCTACTGAAATCTCTTTGCCCCCCCCACCAGTGTAATTTGAAATGTTGTCCCTGCCCCCAGTGGACTAGTATCCAGCAGAGCTCAGGCTTGTCTCATATCAGGTACTGGCCAGACTGATCATAGAAATGGGAGGCCTTGAGCGAGCGAGCCTATGTCAAACATTCGGGGCCCTGTTCTCAACCTTGGTGACAGTGAGCTTACCCAACTCAAAATAAATGTTTGAAGCCTTGCCATGTGCCATTAAGGAATGATTTACATGTTAAGTCACTAAGAGGTGCCACTTTAAATCATCCAAGTGGCAGCTGTTATATAGTATAGAGCCACTCAACTGAAGCAGCTCACCGCATAACGTGAGCCTGAGGTGGTGTGGAGAAAGACATTGATCTTTGTGGTGAGCTACCGCTAGTGATGTGGATTTTCCAGAAAAGTTTGAATTGGAAAGTTGCCCCATGCCAATTACGGCAATTTGCATAGGCTAATTTGCATCGGGAAATTTTCAGTCTGTATCGGAAAATTTGCAGATTCCCTACTCCTGGTCTTTTAGATGTTTTGGCCTACAACTCCCATCAGCCCTATCCCAGATGGACAATGGTGAAGGATGATAGGCGTTGTAGGTCAAAACACATCTGGAGGTCACAAGATTCCCAGCCCTACCCTAGAGAGTGATATAGTTTTGCATGTTTGTTTTGCATGCATTTAGTAAACAAAGCTGTAAAAACGCACCTCACGTTAATTTGTTTTGTCTCAATATATCATAAGTATTTGATCTGCAATATTTGAAGGGAAAAGTTAAAGCTCACTTAATGTGATTTAAATATTATCTTATGTAGATATTATTATTATTATTATTATTATTATTATTATTATTATTATTGGAATACAGACTCTAAATAGTATTTAGTCCTCAGCCAAACAGGACAAAAGCAAGTCATGGAGATATAGGGCATCATCAGTTGAGTGTTTTATCACATGCACGTTACTGCCCACTTAGTTTTTCGCACATCCTTTTGACAACACCGTCTGCTTCCCGCATGTCTCCCGCACATACTGGTCTTTTTTTAGTGATAAAATAGACCCCGGTAAATCCAACTTTTTTTTTTAAGCGAAATTTCCGCCATTTCCTGCTGTGTGCAGGAAAAGCAACGCAATAAAAACACCCACCGAATGGGTCACGTGGTCGTTGTTTCATCCTCTTTCTTTTCCCGTGCAAAGAAATCGTCGATATTGTGGAACAGCAGCAGCGATCCCCCCATCTGATGACATTGAGAGAAGTCCGTTTTCTAGTTTCAATTAAACCATTATTGCCAATTCTGAGGACATATGTCTCAACTTGCTAATGCCCATGATGTGTAACAGGCCAGGCCACCATTTTGGAGTTCCTAATGTAGGTCTTTTCAAATCATGAAGAAGTGGTGTCAAATCATGAGGGGGGGGGGAACACACAGGGCTACTTATTTGAGCAAAGAGATTTGGCTCATGGTTATGCCAGCTGCATTTAGCATAGCATAGGCTTGGAGAAGAACAATGATTTTTTGCCCTGGAAAATGGAAGAAGGTAGAAAAATTGCTGGACTGAATCCACAACCTTTTCAACTAACATCTGACATTTCCAGATTTTTCTGCAGAGTGCTATAAAAGTTGCATCCAATTTTGACGACAGGTTGCATTCCTAATCCTGACCAAGCAATATGTTATAAAGACCGTTCCCAACAGGGGAAAAATGTGAAAACATACGTCTACTGTACCAGTTGCAGAGGTTTAAAAAGTAATGAGTTCTCATATATTGTGCACATTTCTTATTGTAAGGCTGTTGTGGGGAGGGATGTCTCTTCCTCAGATGCTACAACAATGACATGTACAGGCCTCCATTGCAATAAAAACACCTTCACTGTAGGTGAGAGCAGAGAAATATTACAGGATTCATTGTAAACTTAAACTGATGCAATTGATTAGGATGTAGACTCAATCTAATTTGATGCAAGGTGGATTAGTTGCAACTATGATGACCATATTAAGGAAGATGAAGCTACTGCTTTTACAGAGCGACGGAGCTTTAATAAGAGCAGGAACCATGCAGAGCACTAAAGAAGGAACACAGTGTAATAAGATATAGGAAGGCGACAAGACCTGTGGCTGGAGCAAACAAGTTCTAAGGTTGCCAAACTGACGTTAAAACTAAAGTTAAAAAAGAAAACTTTAGTAGGTGAGGAATGGCTCAACCTATTTTTTTATTTTATTGATTATCTTCTGGAACAGTTGGCACAAAGTTGTTTTTCTCTTTCTCCTTCCATGTTTTTGCACTGACAAAAAATATTGGAGTCATTCACCCACTGATCAGCCAACGATATGGAGATCACCCCACTGGATCTACCCAAAATCACTAAGCGCCCTAACTCTACCACTGGACCTCCTCTAGCCTCTACTCTGTGACCCAAAGGGCTCTACCACCACCCCAAGACCTATGGAGGTACCGGAATTTCTGAATTCATGAGCTGGCAACCCTACACCCTACCAATTTGAGAACACTTCACACTTTGTGGCACAGGCAACCCTGGTCATCTTCTCACTATATGTATGACTCCCAAGTCTAATTTTCTACTTCTTTTTTCCAAATTCATGTCTCTGTTTTCTGGCTGTTTCATCCTGGATGTCTCATCCAGTCCTCATGTTGAATGTGGCAATGACAGACCTCACCATCTTTCCACCCAAACGTTTCCAGACTTCCCTGCCACTAATGGCAACATGGTGATATCCTTGTCCATCATATATAACTTTGAGATCATGCTGGAGCCCTACCCATCATTCCTCCCCCCCCCCCCCGTGTTGAGGCAGTTCCCAATTCAAGGCAATTTTCCCTTACAGTTGCTCCTAGTTCCCCTCTTTCTTGTTGACAACTACTCCTAACACTCTTGCCCATAATCTCATCATCTCTCATCTAGATTACTAAAATTTGGGGGATTGTAAACCCCTCAGGATAAGTACCTGGCCTGCCCTTACGTTCTTTGTAAAACAACAACAAGAACAACCACAGGAGTGCAGGAGATTGCATTGTACCAGGTCACATGTTCCCCCTTTCAACCCAATATTGTCTACTGGGCTACATAAATGGTGGGGCTAAAAGCATCAAAAATACCCATATATTTTAGCTTAAAGCCAATAACTAAGCCTTAGTGGAGGCATTTCAACCTTTAGGAATAGGGAAAATGCCAGGAAACCACCAAATGCTGGGAAACACCAAACAATAGGTGTAAATCAGCAGTCAGGGCAAGGAGGTGTGGCACTCTCTGGGGAACCCCAGAGAGCCAGATTGAGATTCCTGGAAGGCCAGATTTGGCCCACATGCTTGAGGTTCCCCACCCTTGCGCTACCTGCTATTTTTAACTGGAAATGTCAGATGTTAACATGTGTATCTCAGGCTCCACTGGCCCCTTTTCACTGCTCAAGGTAAATCAGTATTCTGAGTTTACTGACTGGCTGAGTCTTTATTTTTGAGATTAATACTGGGTGCCCCAAGATGTCCGGTTCTGTACTTAACTTGGAGGTTGGTTTAAGATCTCTGAAAAGTGTAGCCTGCAGTATAACTTTGCAATTTTGGTTTCGCCATTATCACGCCTTGACACATAACTCCCTGGTTTCCCAAGTCCTGTTAGATTCTTGGACTAAAGCAATAGTGCGGAAAGCCACCATGTTGGGGTTATATCCCCCTTACTTACTCTTACTAGATTCAGGTAGTGTTAAACTTACTATCAACCAGAGACTAGCAAATATCAACCTCCAGGAGATGCGGGCAGCGGCGAGAGGTCCTTGTTCCCCGGCGGCGTTGGGCTTGCCGGATTACACTGACAGAGGCGAAATGGCGTATCTAGAATGGCTCTTTGTCCCAAAGTATGGGAAAGTATTTACCCTGGCCAGGTTTAATGTTCTCCCCTCCAAAATGCTGGAGGGGAGATATAAAAAAAACACCTGTGGAAAATAGACTCTGTCCATGCGATAATTCTGAGGTTGAAACAATCGTACATGTCCTCCTCAATTGCAATTTCTACAATGGGATTAGGAATGACTTGTTGCAACCAGTTATCCAATATTTCCCTGGTCGCTCCAAAGAAACCTTGTCTATTATCCTTCTTTAGGGTAAGAACAAGCTTGTTACTACCCAAGTCTCAAAGTTCATATATCTCACCACCCATCACAGAACCCAAATGACTGTATGAGGATATTCCCATTTAATGTCCTGTGAACCTTGATAATACTGTATATTTTATTTTATGATATGGTCTGTTGACTGACAATAAAGTTTGATTTGATACTGACTGGCTCTTTCCTTCCCCGGCCTTCTCCTCGAACTTCAATAAAAATACAGTAGAAATAGAAGTTACATCAACTAAAATAACTAACCACAGTTTCTTCACAGGTTTCAATCTAAACAAACACAAGTTTCTTCACTTGTGTTTTGCCTAATAGGAAACACCTCTGGAGCATTGGTTGCTGGTAGCCGGCCCTTTCCTCCTTACGTTCTAGTAGGCAGTACTAAACAGCCATCCCATTGCAGTCCTACATGATTTGTGGTCTTTCAGCATGGGTGTTGCTGGAATGGGGGTCTTCCAAGGCGGGAGGCACCAAGCACTCACTGGACCTATGCAGGATTGGAAGGAGTAGCATGGCTGCAAGGCAGAATAGATGGAATCTTGGCCTGCACCTCCTCATTATTCCTTGGCCTCTCCAGGTCCACTCTATAGTCTCCTGTAGGAAGAAGGAAACTCTATGCTGGTATCTATGGAAGCCCAGCTGCCTTGCCCCACCCCTTCCTTCATTCCTACTTCCATCAACTCCAGCTGGTCCACATTTTATTATTACTATTTAGTGCAGGGAAGCAGCCACTTGAGAAGTCAATGGCAACTTCTAGTGGGACTATCCCTGGATCTCCTTGCTTCCCTAGGAGGTAAGTTATGATAGCACATTTCATCTGGGCACCAAGATCAGGCAGTATCCAGCTATAGCCTGAACTGAATGTGGAATCTTCTCCATGCGAAGTATGGACTCCACCACTTAGCCATGGTGCGTTATTATTCCACCCCACCATTTAAGGTCCTCTGAAGGCCATCTGCTATGGCTGCCCAATGTGAGATTGGCAACCCCATGTCGGAGGATCTTTTCTTTTCCCACCCCTCAACTGTGGAATGACCTACCGGTTGAAATGTGCCTGGTGACTTCTTTGAATGTCTTTAAGCAGGCATTAAAGATACTCTGTTTTTTCTAGCAGGCCTTCCTTTTTTAGAATTTTATTGCTGACTGTTATATATTGCTTTATGTCATATTGCTTTATTGATTGTTTTATTTGGCTTAAATTGTTTTTAACTTTGTAGAGCTGGCTCCAGTTTCTGAGCCTGACATCCACAGATGTCATTTAATACATGGCTGAATTAATACATCCCATCTTTCCATAGAAATTAAAACAAAACAAAACATGGAGGTCTTATTGCTAAGATGTGTTTAAACAATAGAACACAGATATAAAGAAAAAAATATGGTTGGGGGACAACAGCATGTTCCCCCAGTCTGATCAATGTTATCCTTAGTGATCTGCCATTAATTCTTCTTTTGCTGGCAACCAATAAAAGTAAACAAAAATCCCATATAGATTCCTACTTGCTGGGTTTTGACTAGGACAAATTTAACAAGTGACATATTAAACCAGTTTAAGTTGCTCAGCTGTTCTGCTGGATTAAATATGATTGCCGGGGGGAGCGGGGACAGTCAGAGACTTTGTAGCTCTCAGATTTAGTTGCTAATCCTGTGCCTAAAATATAGTATATTACGGATATTGATGTTATTCACATATTTACTGTGGCTATTTTAAACTCCATGATCTAGCAGATATTTCAAGTAGGGTAACGATAAAAATAAATTGTGTAAGTCAGATGATATATTTCACAGATTTCAATCTTCATAATTAAATCTAGAAATAAAAAAACTCATGATTTTACTTCCAATTTGGCATGCACTTGAAAAGAGGCACATTTCTAGTTCAAATTTGTTCCATAAACCAAAGTGACAAGTTCACTAATTATATACTATAACACAGTAGAAGTTGTGTATCATTTTTACACACAAGGATCAGTTACTGCTCATGCTAGTAAACAAACTTGGTTGAAATCATTCAGGCAATGCTGGATCCTGAGGTGGATCAAAATCAGGAAACCCAGGACAGTCATTCATCACAAGGAGATGTTTTTCAGAGCATACAACACCACTAAAGCAGGACTTTCAAAGCCCATTTTCAATCATATTAGCAATACATTTGTTTTCAAAATTGTATTCAGAAAAGACAGGCTGAGAGATACTGAGATGCTGTCCATCAATTCCCATTGAGGAGTCACATTCGCTCCTCTGCCCCACCCTCATCTCACCACTGGTTTGAGACAGTCTGGCAGCCTGATGATAGCTCTGTGACTTTCATTTCTGCTCCTGATCCAGTACTTGACAATTGCAGGTACTAGTGTCAATGGTTAGGGCAGGGGTCCCTAAACTTTTTGGTTCAGTTGGTGCATTTGGAGAGTGCTGTGGGGTGCTGTCACAAAATGGCCCCCGTGGGGTACTTTCCCATTCATAAAATGGCTACCATGGTGGGAACGGCCAGTCACAAAACATTCATTTCCCAGAAGGCAAACTGGTTAAGATAAAACAATAATAATAACAAAAACAAAAACAAGTAACTTGTCCAAGAACTTAAGTACAAATCAGAAGTGGAGTCTGAGATCCATAGCACTAAACCACTCTTTGGAAACTTGTAGAACCCAGTTGGTCTAATCTCGCGTGTGATATATTTTCTGTTGGAAGGACTGTAGACTGTAAATAAAGACTGACTGTAATCTCAACATTAAGGGAAGCTCACGCTTCTGTATGTTGAAGGTTTTCCCTTGTCTATGAACATTTTAATAGCTGTATATCTAACCTACTGTTAAATGGTCTATGGACTGTCAATAAAGATTGTTGTTGTTGTTGGCACTCTTTGGAAACCAAATAAAAAGATTAGCAATTCGTTTTGCAGCATGGCACTCTCCCAGTTTTGTTTTGTTTTTTAAACACAGTTAAGAAATAAAATCAAAACCAGGAATGGCAGCATGGTGGGTGTCAAGAGGAGTCCCAAAGCACATTGATGCCCACAGGGTACACATTGGAGACCCCAGGGTTATGGTTAGGTATGATGTTTTGCATGAGTACAATTGTACATGTTTCTTGTTATGCAGATAGCCACCTCAGGACCATGGGGGATGGGTAGGGCAAGTTTAACTTTTTTCTACCCTGCCGCAGTCTGTACTTAAGCCTCTCTCTAAGGCTGCTTTTTGCATGTTAAGGGAAGATTCCATTGGCACCGGTGGGAATGTCATTGAAAATGCAAGCAGCAGCTTCAGAGAGGTGGTTTTTGTGGGGACTATTGGCCGGAAAGCCTGTGAACCATGGTGGCTCTCAAAGGCTTATGGGCAGTAGCTTTGTCTCTGTTTCTCACAGTACAGCCTGCTAGTTTTGCTTTACTCGCTGCGTAAGCATCTGCGGAATAGCTGGGAACGATGGATCCAAGGACGTCTCATGAAAGAGACACCTGGACTTTATCTTTCCGGCCTAACAAGCCAGACAAGAGTACAATGAGCTTACTTCTTGTTCAATAAAAGTTATTTTGTTTCACACTGGATTGGATTCTTTAAGTACCAGAGGTAAGGTACTGATTTATATGGTGGCAGTAATAAAGTCAAAGGTGAATAAAATGGTGCTCAAAGTGTCAAGCTCGTTGCTGTGGGACCAAAAAGGGGTCAGAGAATCCCAGCACCAGTGGGAGAGTAAAAGGTGATGCACAGAGGTGGCCACAGAAAGGGAAAAAAATAATCCAGAGAGTGGGCAGCCATGTTCCAACCATGCATTCATGGTTGGGATCCTTTAAAGAAAAAGGTAAAAAGGCGTCCCAAGGTGAACTGGTCTTGACAGTGCCCTTCTCTCATTTGAAGTGAGGTGCACTGTAAGATTTTGCATTCAATAAAACAACTACTGATAAATAAGCAGTGGAACACCAAGACCAGCTACTAATTCTATGATGTAATGTCTGTTCATTGACACTCATCCTAGCCATACCTGGAATCATAAAAGACAAAATGAGGGCCAAACTAAATACGAGAGCAAGAGAGTACAATGATGTGTCAAGAAAACTGGGCCTGAAACCAGCAATCTTCTTTGGTCTGGTCATCTAAGGCATTGTCCTAGTGCCACGACCCATCTGGACTGATCTCGCAACCCACTTTTGGGTCGCGACTCACCAGTTGAAGAACACTTATCTAAGGCACTTGGCATGTATTCAAGGATACTGTTCCTGTCTCTTCTCAACCTCACTTCCTGGGTAAGCATTTTAAGGTGGCCATTAAACATTGCCAAAAAAAGAAGAAGATATAGATAACATTTGCATATGCTAATTCAGACATGCAGATGAAAATTTAGAAATAATAATTATAATTTAAATAGAAATACAATACATCTCACCAGAGTGGGTTGACCTGTGGGCCTGCTCAATCTACTGTCCACGTGCTAATGGACAACTTCATGGAACCTTAGATCTTTCACTTTTTATGGTTCTTTATCTTTAAAGCAGACCTGGGTTAGAAAGCCCTTCAAATAGAGAATGCTTTCAAATAGAGGAGTGTTGTCTATAAAGTAGGACACATGGCCACCCTAAAGTTCTTTAATTTAAAATGTTTTAACTGAGAATGGGTTTTTTGTTTTATTTCACGTGTTTTATCTGACACATTTTTTATTCTTTCTTTTAAAATGTCTTAAGGCACAATCCTATGCAGGTTTAGATGGGAAAAAAGTCCAACAGCTTCCAGCATTCCCCAGCCAGCATTCCCAGCTCTTATTTTATTATTATTATTATTATTATTATTATTATTATTATTATTTTATTTATTTCATTTCTAACCCGCCTCTCCATCTAGATCGAGGCGGGGAACAACACCAAATACAAATATAAAAACAATAAAATAGATAAACCGTTAAAACAGATAAAAACAAATACATTATTAAAAACATCTTAAAATTAAACTGGATAGGTCTGCCGGAAGAGAGCAGTCTTCACGGCTTTCTTAAATTCCAGAAGACTGCTAATTTGTCGAATCTCCTCCGGCAGACCATTCCACAGCCTGGGAGCGGCAGAAGAGAAGGTCCTCTGGGTAACACTCGTCAGCCTAGTTCTGGCTGACTGGAGTAAATTCTTCCCAGAGGACCTGAGTGTGCGAGGCGGATTATACGGGAGAAGGCGATCCCGCAGGTAACCTGGACCCAAACCATGTAGGGTGCCTTTTTAAATGTAGTCAGATAGAAGTGATTCCTTCTATTAAACTTTCTAGACACACTTTCTAGAGACCATATCTATATAGAAGGCCCTACAATGGGCTCATCACAAGACATGTACCAGTGATGCCCATGCCAAGACAACTGAGCAGTCACTGTACTGCTGCTTGTCACGCTCAGGATACTTTCTTGCAGCTCCACTCAGCACCTTCCTCCAGACCGTCACGTCTGTAGACCAAGGGGTGGGCAACATCTGGAGCTGCATTGCTCCCTGCAGCCCACAGAGGCCCACACTGTCACAGAAAAGGGGCCAATTTTACTTTAAAACAAAAGGTGCCCAGAGAGCACCTGCATTGTTTTCAAGCAAAATTGTGCTCCCAGGAGGCACACTTTTTTTTGCTGCTGCGGTAGGCTGACCATATGAAAAGGAGGTCAGGGCTCATGTAACTTTAACAGTTGTAGAGAAAAGCGAATTTCAGCCAGTGTCATTTGTATGCAATTAGTTCCTGGTGAAATTCCCTCTTCATCGCAACAGTTAAAGGTGCAGGGGCCCTGCCTTCTTTTGTATATGGTCACTCTAGTATAGTGCCTGCAATTTTAACTATTGTGTTGAAGAGGGAATTTCACTGGGAATAGGCTGACCATATGAAAAGGAGGACAGGGCTCCTGTATCTTTAACAGTTTCATAGAAAAAGGAATTTCAGCAGGTGTTATTTGTATATATGCAGAACCTGGTGAAAATTCCTCATCATCACAAAGTTAAAGCTGCAGAAGCCCTGCCCTCTTTTGTACATGGTCAAGAGGACAGGGCTCCTGCAGCTTTAACTGTTGTGATGAAGAGGGAATTTCACCAGGTTCTGTATGCATACGAACGACACCTGCTGAAATTCCCTGTCCTTTACAACTGTTAAAGATACAGAAGCCCTGTCCTCCTTTTCATATGGTCACCCTCACCAGGAACTAATTGCATACCAATGACACTGGCTGAAATTCCCTTTTCTCTACAACTGTTAATGTTACATGAGCCTTGTCCTCCTTTTCATATGGTCAGCCTATGCTGCGGCTGCCACAACAACTGGGATTCCCCCCCCACACACACACACACTTTACATGGATCACCTAGTCACAACACATTACCTGATTCCAACTTTTATCATTATTCACTACCTTTTGGATTGATGCCTTGTGACATGCTCTAAGAGAGGCCACTCATGTTTTTGGCCATCCCAGGAATAAGAACAGTAGTAGTATGTGGAACGGGCTCAAGTTGCCTATTCAGAAAATGATGTCATAAAGGAAAAGTATCTGGCTCTTTGAAGAACTTTTCTTGCTTCAGTTTAGATGTTTGAAATCACATTGTGAGAACTGGTAGTCTAGCGGCAGTGTGGACATTCCCTTGAAGCTATTTCTGGCATCTTCTGATCTCTTTTCAAAGTCTGTATCAAAAACATACTATATCCACCATATATCAACGTTATACCACCAGCTGCTAGATTCCTGAAACTCCCATTTGTGTTGGAACACGTCATTGTTCTTCTGAAGTGCTTGTGTTATGTTTCAGATCAGTTTTGTGTATTGAGCTAAATATTTGTTTTTAAGCCAAGTAAAAAGGGACTCATTGATTTTACTGCTCTCCCCATGTTCTCCTCCCAGGCCAAAGGAAGGTGAAATGTTGTCAAATCTTGTAATCCTATACCTTCATAGCTGCAGGGTCTGAGTAGCAGCCCAATTAAAAAAAATCAAGGACAGATATGGAAAGCATGAGTCACATGCAGACTCATGGGGGATGATTAAAATGATATTTTTTAAAAAAAATGAAGCCAGAAGGGGTTACACATGTATATTTCTGGGGTAGTACAGATGACTTTTCAAGCCTTCTTTCTGCTGTATCAAATTCCAGCAGGATAGTCATGTACCATTCTGTTGCAGCAAATACAACCCAGCGGCTTGTCTTGGCACCTTGAAAACCAATAGATTAATTGTAACCAAAGCTGAAGCCCTCTCTGTTCCGCAGCCAAGCCCTGAGCGTTCTTCACTCCGAATGGGGCTCCATGGGGATCCCAAGCCCTACCCACAAGACTCTGGATATATTTTCTGGTGTTGTGAGTTTTCATGTGGAGTCAGTTTCAATCACCTCACTATTAGTGATGTGCCAGATTTCATAATTAGTCAACTCATTGATCCTAACTTGCACATTGCCAATGCTTGCCTTTATAGTGAGCCTGGATTGTTGTCTAAGAATTCATTATTAATTTTGGAATTGTGAGCTTTGGAACATGCTTAGTCTACATCTGAATTATACCATTTCCACACATGCACTGAGTTGGCCATTTTAACCCTTTTTTTCTTAAAAACAATATGAGGATGTCAGCTTAACCTTTTAGTGAAAGGACTTTTTTCCTTTTTGGTAAGTAAAATTGTACTTTAGTGTGTGCTGGTGGGTGGCACCAGAGGCTGTCTGTGAGAAGGATACTGGAAAGAGGATTCGAGGAGGAGGAGGAGGAGGAGGAGGAGGAGGAGGAGGAGGAGGAGGTCTCCACTGGTACATGTAGCTGGCATGGTGGAGTGCAGGGCTTTGGTAGTAGATGCAATTTGTTTCTTGGACATTAACAAAATTTTCTGGAACAAAGTATTTCCTGGGAGGAGGGCAGTGGCAATGATAATAAACTCATGGAGGAAGCATCGAAAGTTAAAGTGAATTGGAAAATCCCCTACCCACCCGTTTCCTTTCCAACAAGCAAAAGCGTTAGACCTGATATCAGATAGGCCACATAAAAACAACCAATCAGGAAGGGGTACATGATGTGGTGATGTATGATGTCATGACACATTACACAATTCCAAACTACAGCTGCAAAGATGCTTGTATGTGCGGAATAAGAACTTTCACCTGATATTAATTTAATGAATTTAATTTAATGAAATCAATGAATTTCTCACTTTCTGAGGAAATAACAAATTGATTTCAGGTAGGTTTGCTCCTCTATGCAGTAGAAAAATCCTAATGTTTGAACTGTAGGTGGATGTGTCTCTGAATCAGTCCTGAGTTAATTATTTTGCATAGCAATATGAACTCTTGTTGACATGATGGTCACCAAGACCTGAACAAGCTCCAAGAAAGTCTTATGAAAACAATACTCTCCGTGGTGATGTTCAAAATCACTGTATATTTGTATATGAATCAGAGCAGTCTGTTCTAATGCTTTTATAACAGATACTTAAGAGCTATAGCCTGCAGTTCTGCTATGGAAAAAACACATCAATGTCATCTGTGTAGGCTATTTTTAGGGTGGGGAAATGTGTGGATAGAGAGATTTGGCCAGATTGTCAGCAGCTGCATTCAATTATGAAAATATCATTTTCTTTTCTAAGGGAAAAAAAATCACATAATCTACGTGATTTTATTGTCTAATACTTTGTGTGGGGGCAATTAAGAAGTGACCCTGAAATATCTAAGCTCCCACAAAAGTAAGTTAAATTGAAGATTATTTTGAAAGGTTTGGGATTAAACATGATTTTTTGCGGCTCACCTGTGTTCACTAGAGGCCTGCTGCTTCAGGGAGCAGAGAAAAAATAGAGTTGGGAAGGGGCTCAAACTAATACGCTTATGCCAAAATTGTGATTTTCTTCTAACTCAACAACCTGGGTTGCAAAAAGACTGCCATTGAGTAAATTGGCCACAACTGCCATCACAATCATGATATTTCATCTAATGTCTCGCTGTGTGTTGTCTGGCTATAACTACTATTCAGACAGCCAGAAACGTAAGAGACTTTCTCAAAGGGAACCAAAATAAGCTAAAGCACACCTATTAGCCCTCCAATTTTTCAAAAGAGATGAGACCCTTTTTGTCATTTCTCCTCCTTTTTTTCAAGTTAGAGGGATGGTAGATTAGTTAAAGGGGGGAGCATATTACACATTTGTACTGGGCCCAAAGAATCAATCCTCAGGCACTCACTGGTTGCAGATAGCTCACTGAGCTAGGTCTCTGCATTTCCATGAAATTCCTAATTTATACCTTAAATATACCCACATCCTCATATATTAGTACTATATAGAGTCCTATTGAAATCATTGCGGAGACAATGCCACATTACTTTGTATAAAGTTATTTTCTAAAATCGGTGCATGGTAATACCCTAATACCCAGGTGTTTCCCACAGTGATGGGTGAACTCTTCTCAGTTGGATTTGGAACTGGTGCAATATTTATGATTTTTCTCTCGTTTTCCAAATTTCTCTCCTGGGTTGTAATGCATGCAAAATGATGGTGCCTCTTGCGTGCCCCATATCATATTGCTCACTGGAAAATTGCACTTCCCAACACCAGCCACAGCTGAGAGCCACTTGGAAGCTCAACTGCCTACTATTCCCAAAGAAGAACACTGGGGAACAAGAGCAATTTTCTAATACATCTGGACATTTCAAGCTGAACAAATACATATTCTGAACCAAGTTAATTAAGAACTTTGATGACATCGCTACTTTCCCATTCTTCATCAGAATCTCATATTACATGTATAACAATGCCCTAATGTCTTTTTTTGCAAAGGACAAATTCACAATAGATAGAGGGAGAGGTGACTTAATCCTTTCCCCACTAGCCGTTTCTGTACTCAGAATCATTGCCCAAACTTCTTTCCTCTCAAAGGATTCCAGATGCAAGTTTATGAGAATGAGGCCTCCTCCACACGAGACGTTTAATGAGCCTTGAAGGCTCATTAAAAAATTTACCTCCACAAGCACGGAGCGCAAAACGGGCGTACAGGCGCATTATCTCCCCGATAATGCGCATTTTCGACGCGCGTTAAATAGCGACTTTTATTTTGCTCCGGCCGTTAAAGCGCATTTTCGCGGTGTGAACAAGCGATTACGCGCATTAACTGCTTGTAAAGCGCTTTTTGGACATGAATTAATGCGCTTCGCCGCCTCTCGCCGCCTCCGGTGCAGAGGGATTAGGAGTAAAAGCGCCTCCGCGATAATGCGCATAATCGCGGAACCGGGCGCAAAAGCGCATCCTTGTGGAGGGGGCCTGAGGCCACACCTGGTCCCATTCTACACGGGTGGTTCAGAGCGGAATGAGGGCACATCAGAGTCATTCGTGACACATGATGTTGTCACCATTCTGCAGCAACCATGCAGCTTCCCTCACAAAAAGGCACATTTTCGTAAAGTCCTTTCAGTGCGTCTTTTTTCCTTACATGCAACTCCACGTGGTTCTGCTGCGGTATGGCCCATTTCCCCAAATTAAATCCTGCATACGGGGTGTGCCTAGGGGTGTGTCTGTGACCAGGCTGTGACCTGGTCAAAGGGTGGGGCCATCCCTTTTTTTCCCCATTGGCAGTAGCCAATTTGGACACAGGCTTCTTTTCCCACTGAGTCCTATTATGCAGTATCGCTATTTCACTGCTCGCATTTACTGTTTATTTTTACTTTGCGCTATTTCTCACTTACCCTGTTTCTTTTCCGTGTAGAATGGCTTCAACGTTGCTACATCACTGCCCTGTAATTGCGCAATTGTGCAATATTGCATTAGCGCGATAGTCATAATTGAGTTGTACTGCAGTAGTAACTCCTGCGGGGAGCAGGGCTTCAATATTGCTGATTCATAGTCTCGTAATTGCACATTGTGAAATGTCGCATTAGTGAAATAGTCATAATTGAGTTGTACTGGAGTAGTAACTTATTCTCCACCCTTACAATGATCGGGAGTGTGGATAACAGGGCTTCAATATTGCTAATTCACAGTCCTGGTGGATGCGAGGGGAGAGGTGTGGGGTAAACTATGGGTTGTAATTTATCCCTTCCATTATTATTATTATTATTATTATTTACATTTATATACTGCCCCATAGCCGAAATACTCTGGGCGGTTTACAAAAATTAAAAGATTGAATATTAAAAAGTCAATATACAAAATTTAAAACCATAAAACATAAAACAGCTGATATTTAAAACATTTTAAAGTTTTAAGCCTGGCCACAAAGTCAGTTAAAACCTCAACTTAAGCTGTTAAAATGCCTGGGAGAAAAGAAAAGTTTTGACCTGGCGCCAAAAAGATAACAGTGTTGGCGCCAGGCGGGCCTCATCAGGGAGATCATTCCATAATTGGGGGGGCCGCCACAGAGAAGGCCCTCTCCCTTGTTGCCATCCTCCGAGCTTCCCTCGGAGTAGGCACCCAGAGGAAATTTCCCTGAGCAGGGGAGCATTGAAAGGAGTAGGGAGCAAGGCTCTCTCATTTGCTGAGCAGCACCTACACTGTTGACGATGTTCAATTCTACTCACTGGACTCTGCCCACCCAACCCCAAAGTGGTGCTTTCAAGCACCTTGTGACCCATGAAAGCAGTTTTTTTGGGGTAGCAAATACTCCGCTTTTCTTGCTTCGCATGCTGCTCAGGGACCACAGCGATTTCATGAAAATGGCATAACCAGAAAATGCTTCCGAAATGCTTTTCCTGTAGATTGGGCCTTGGAAACTTGATGGGAGAAAAGTGGCTCAGGGAACAGGGAAAAGATTATTGCAGTACTGTAACATGTGTGACAGAGCCCGAGCTTTAAATAGTAAAACAGCTTGGGGAGGGAGGAATTTAGAGCATGATGGACATGAGAAGAGAGAAACAGGGTGCTGAAAACTCCTGGCCATTTTTCTCTCAAAATTTATTCCCTCAAGGCTCTAGAAGCAGTTTCATCCTCCTTAGCATTCACCTGGAACCCATGATAGGGCAGAGGGATCAGCTGGGGAGGTGATATTATTATTATTATTATTATTATTATTATTATTATTATTCCTTTAAAAAGATGCACAATTTTTTAACAATACTTTAGAGTAGAAGAGTTTATAATACTGTACAAACATCACGTTCAGTTTTGCAGTGCCCAAGTTACACGAGACAGATGAGCCTATCTACACTACTGCTTTATAATGGTTTATAACAGTTTTAAACCAGTTAATAACCGTTATTAACTGGTTTAAAACTGTTATAAACCGTTATAAAGCAGTAGTGTAGATCGGCTCAGAAAGAGTTGCACAAGATATATACTCAAATCTTAAGACATGACATCCCTCCAAAATGTTCTCTCTGAGACTGGAGGACTGAAATGATTTTCTTTTTGTTAACAAAAGTCAAAATTGGAAACCGTATCTTTATGAAACTATTTTGCTTGATCAGCCCCCTAAGCTATCTGCTGTGACGAGTGAGCTTCTCGGCTAGTGCCACTTTCCAAATCCCACTATGCCACCCTTGGACCATCTATCCTGATTTTTCTACCCTTTTGATATCTCCTTACATGCCACTGCCAGTAACAGAGAGACTAATTCTTTATGGATCACAGGCGTCATTCATTATATCATCACACATGGATAGAAGTGCTAATAAAAAGTTTGGTGTTTAATGATTCCCACCACATGTGAAGCAGTGTTCCCCTGAAATGGCATCCTCTCCATCGTAATGGTGTTAGCTCTTGGTTTTATGTGGTGTAATCTCCCGGGGTGAGGTGCCACCTATAAAGAAGCTTAAAAATTGATTCTCTAATCCATGCTGGAGTGGTTCTTAAAGGTTGTTTTGACTACATTGATTCCCAACTTGCTTCTAATACTGGGGAGGTGATTTTGAACAGAGAAATGATCAATGGGCTCCATCACACCAGCATTTTATCGCACTCTTGTCATGCCTGTTATGCTGTTTCGCATGACCTTGTGCCTGTCCTGCAGTCCCCCTGCCTCTTCCCCCACCTTTCAGTGTTTTCCTAGAGCAGGAAAGTCCATCTTATTTCCTCCATGTGGGATTAAAGCACCCTTCTGCCCCTGTGTATTGCTGTCTTTGTGCTATGTCCTTTTTTGGGGGGAGTGCTTTGAAGGGAGGTCTTCCTGACGAAAGAGGGTGTGGCGGTTCTCCTCCTCTAGCATGCTATCTGGAACAAATGGGCTTGTGCTGAGTCAGTTGAACAGACCTTTGCTGCTCCAACCCCACTCTCCCAGTCGATGAAATGTTAAAGCGGTAAAACACTAGATAACAAAGCCAGAGCGAGGGTGGGGGAAGGCTCCCACGTCAATCATAATGACACAACCAATGAACTGGAGGGGGAAGGAGAAGGGCGGGGCGGAGTGGAGTGGGAGAGCGAACAAACGATACCACAAACCCACGTGAAAGGGACCATTAACTTGACACACTAATGAAATGGAGGTAGAAATCGCAGAGACAAACCAGGGGGAAAAATAGATGTGATGGAGCCCATGGGGTAAGAGTCTAAGCTCACTCCTCCGTCACTTCTCTGTGCAGATTCCTCGCCTCCCAAGTTGTATTCCTCTTAAAAAAAAACATTGGGACACTATTGCATTATGGCACAATCTTATGTGTGTGTGGACAGAAAAGAAAAAGTCCTACAGCTCCCAGCAGTCCCCAGCCAGCTGTCTAAACATGGATAGGATTGCACCTTTAGTGTGTGACTTGTAGCTAGCCCCATAAAGGAGGAGTGAATTTTATTAAATTACCATTGTGGGGCTTTGGCATCTCTTGATATTTCGTCTTTTCCTGGCAAACAAAAGAAGCACTAGATCAAATTAAAAAAAGTTTCCTATCCCAGGAACCAAATGACAAAAGGCTTTCTCAACACATCCAACTATGGAGCTCTAGCTGAAGATGAAAAATTTCAACATGAAAACTAAATGTTTTAGATAAGTACAAATGATATGTAAACTCTTGGACAATGTGCTGTTTTGTTCCAGCATTTACTTGACTAATGCAGCAATGCATATTATATATGAATATATTTCAGTTCATACATGGTCTATGAAACTAATGGAAAAAGAAGATAACTGGCCTTTGGCTGAACATATATAGTTGATAAGTGAAATAAACAGCAGGATACTATTTGTTTTTTACTCACCTTCTACATTTTTCTCTTCCTTTCCCACATCCAGACATAATCTGTAATGCTTTTAGAGCCTTTTATCTTATACTTCACGTTCTGCCACAAGACTGTTGTTCAAGTCTTTTGTAAATCCTGTTTTCCCAGCTGGTTTGTAATAACAGTTTTGTTCCATAAGAATCCTCAATGATGCCCCCCCACAAATTCCCACAATGATGTATAATATAAGACGCATGTTTGAAGTTTGTAACTGGAAAAGAAACACATTCCGGAAGTTTAAAGTGTATGGTTAGTGCAAACAAGCTAGCGTGTAAGTTTAGAAAATCCATACGGTCCAAACAATATTTATTTTTGACCCTGTATTGCCGGTAGGTTGTATGCCAATGTGGTTAAAGAAGATACAAATGGCAGCCAGTGTGTTGTGGATGGAGTACTGGGCTTGCACTTAAACTGGAAAAAAGATCAAAATTCAGATCCCTATTTCAGCTATGAAGCAAACTGGACAAAAATTGGAAAGTCGCTGCCTTATTTTAGCTCTTCTCCCATAGTGATGAGGACAAAATGGGAAACCCAATATACATTATCCAATATACATTATCCTGAGTTCCATCGCAAAAATACTAAATAAAACGACAAATATGGGGTAGAAGCAATCCAAACTATGAGATACGGCAGAGTAAATATGAAATGCATGAGCTCCTATCATGCTTAACTTGTGGTAGGTTTGCCTATTAGTCTGCTATTTGTGAGAACCAGGCCGAAGGGATAGGAGGAGAACCAAACTGCATAAATAGCAATGGTCAAAGAGCAGGGCCTCTTCAAACATTGCATGTCATCAACAAACTTGTGTTTACACACATTAAACAACTTCGCTCAATTCCAGTTCCTTCCTTGCCAAGGGTGCTGCTATAGCACACACGCAATCTCCAAATACATGTTTTGTTGCCTTCAAACCATATGTATACCATTTTATTGGTGATTCTTAAAAATATAATGCATGAAGCCTCTCCTAGTTTTAGCCTGAAGGCTGTTGTTCAAAACAACACTTTTAGTGTACTGGGGGAAAGATCTGAAGGGGCAACAACCATTGGGATAGAATCCTGCTCCGTTTCAATCCAATAGCAAAACTCTGAAAGATTTTAATAGTTCGGGATTATAATCTGACTCCTGAAGGACAAGAAGATGTTTGCAGATGTCTGTACTGTTGTACTGCTGTACTGCTCTAAAGCATACAATTTAGCTGGGATTAAATCCTATTGAACTCATATATAGGATTGCACTGACCTTAAAAATACTGTACAATAAATTTAGGTTATGATCTTATCTGCATTAGAATAAACTCCATTGAACACAATGAGGCTAACTTCTGAGTAAACATGTATAGTGTTCCTATCTTGAAGTCACTTTTGTGAATCTGCAAATAACCATCTCCATTAATTAGCAGCTAGTAAGTACTTGATCTGTACTCCATTAACCAAATATGGTAATTATGGTGCTAAACTTGTATAAAAAGGACATAAATAAACCTGACATAGACTTTGAGCTGGATCTGGAATTGCTTTTACAGTTCTGATTTATTTTAAACAAGTTAAACACCGCCATTTGCATCACGGATAATTGCTGAGAGTCCAAACTTTATTAATTAATTAATATGGTAAGCAGATCGCGCGTACATAAATATGATCTGGGAGACCCTTTATTTCTGAGAAAGTGGTTTAAGGGGATTAGCAGCCCCCTTTGAAGCAGTTGTCAGTTTGTGAGTTACTCACTGTGATCTTCTGCGCAATTAGTAAGCTTGCTGATGGGAAACTCTTGCCCCCTTTCGTTAGTTTCTCCCGCCACCCATCTTGTCCATTATTTAACTTCGCTCTGAGGGGGAGGGAGTTTACCATGACGACAGCCCCATCCGTTCACATGCCCAAAAAAGAAAGAGAAAAAAAAGCTTGGGTTGACTCATAAATATCAGTACTAATATGACCCAAACCACATGAAAATCCTGTCTCCCACATAACATGCCAATTGTGGGCAATGAAGTCCAAGCCCTGAGCAAGTGAAAAAGAATATACTCCCAAAGTGGAGACTCTTCGACCTCCTGTCAAGAGGGGAAGACGAGTTTTAGGTCCTCGCAGCTGTGAGAAACTTCTAGCTTATTGTTTTCCCCTTCGGAATGCCTCATCTGCAAAATATGCTGGCTATGTCCCATTGGTCTCTCTCTCTCACACACACACACACACCACCTTCGCTACAATTCCACGCAGAAGCTCGCAATGTAGTTGCAATAGGAAGCCACCCTTTTGCATTCTAGCACGCGAATGAGGGAAACCCAAGCGGCTGTTGGGAAAGTCAGGAGTCATTTTAGTTGGTAGGGGCAACTGGTTAGTGAACCGAAGGGGGGGGGGGAACGGGGAGAGGAGGAGGAGGAGGAGAGGCTTTTTCATAGCTGTTGTTTAAAGAAACGAGGGGGGGGAGTGTAGAAGGCGAGGACTGGAGGGGTAAAAAACCGTGCGCGCGAAGGGGAGTGACCGAGGAGTGCATCTGTGCGCGCCTGAGGTTAGAGCAAGAGGACTTGAAGCGCTGTAGAAACCCCAGCCGAAGAGGAAGGACGGACCTCTCCAGCCAGCGTTTAAGCTCCTTGAAGGGAAAAACTAGAGGCAGCGAAGAAGACGCCTGCTCGGCACCGGCGCCTGCTGCTTCCCACCCCCACCTTTCCCACCCACCCCCATTTCGACTCCGCGCGGAATCCTTCCCTGCCCGGTCCCCGGCGCCTCAGGCGGGGACAGACCATTGGCTGAGTGTGAGGTAAGGCGCCCGCCGCGGGCACGGGGTTGCGCACACACCCCTTTTGCTGGGCTGCTTCGGCGGGTGGGAGTGGGGGAAGTTGCGCCGCGGCGTGCCGTCGCGTTTTTTGTGTATGTGTAGGGGGGTGCTGAGGCGGGCTCGTGGAGAGAGTGTTTGGGGGTGAACGGTGCTCTCCGGGTAGGGTGGGAGGATTTCTTGGGATCCATTACCGCTGCTTGGAATGATCCAGAATTCACACGCGCCCCGCCTTTCTAGGGCGCAAATTACGAAGGAGATTGTATTGGGGGGTGGGGGGAGAGGCACACAGAGTCTGGTTTAGGTGGTGAGTAGGAGAGATCAATTAGGGTAGATGACCCGGTTCCCCCATCCCCCCCCAACGGTGTCAATCTACTGCATTTCCTCGTGGTGGGAGAGAAACAAACACATAAACCCACACTAACCATTGCAGTTTGGGGGAAAGTGACCGTTGACCGTTGAAATTAGCCAACCTCAGCAGCAATGGGAACAGCTTCTTCTGTCCCAGCAGAGAACGTGTAGGAAGCCCAGGAATTGGGCCCTTCCTTATTAGCTAGCTAGGCAGAAGCAACTGATCCCTGTTTTGATTTTTGAGGCTCATCTTACAGTACAGTACAGTATTGATGCAATCTAATACTCTGCAAGCGGGAATGTTTTGAGTCATATATATATATATATATATATATATCCCGCGTCCCCCTAGCTCCCTCATTGCCATCCCCTCCTGAAAAAGAAAAAAAATAGACTCTATAAAGAATATTAGTACTAAAGTTGAATGGGTTCGTGGGATTCTTAATTGTGAATGACTGGAAGAACACTGTGAAACTAAACAACAACAACAACAACAAAACTAGCGGCGCTGCTCCTGAAAGCCGCAACAAAAAGCGCTGAGGCAGCAACGCTGTAATTTTTTTTTCATGAAGGTTGCATTACATTTTCTGGAGGAGCTATCCAAATGTTGCTGTGGAAATGTGCTGAGATCCAAAGGCAGATGCAAACGGCGGGTGAGCCATGGCAGCTGTTTCGATTGAGATTCTGTCGTTTTTAAACCGGTGTTTCAGGAGGTGGTTTATATTCAGTGTCTTCTTTTACAGAGCATGAAACATGGCAATTACTATTTCGAGATTCATTTCATATCTACTGATAGTTCGCACCCACAAGATTAGTTTTATTCCATATCATCGAAATGCAGAGTTTTCTTTGCTTAGCTGGTGGGGAAGAAGGAGGAAGGCTGTCTTGGTTGCCTGTGTGGAACTACTACTACCATAATTGGAGGTACCAAATAGATACCCCATTCCTGCTCATAAACACAAAGTCTTCCAAAACATTGTAGGAATGTTTGTAATCCAAATGAATATTGTTCAGTTAGAATATATGAGTGTGTGTGTGTGTGTGTGTGTATATATATATATATATATATATATATATCATCTGTTAATAAGGGGGAAAGCAGGGCTGTGCGTACTCTTGTTATTTAAATAAAATTTAAAAAGTACACCCAGGCAATCTAAATTCTAAAAGCTGAATTCTGTGACACCTAAAATTAAGCAATTGTTCATAGTTCTGGTGGTATTAGAGAGATGATGCTCAAAGTCTCCAAGCTGCCTTGGTAATCTCGTAAATTACAGCCACGGAAGAGAAGCCACGCATATACAGAACCTTTGGGTCCTTATAGTTTGATGCCTCTCCTTGTGCTCCAGGCCTGAGAGCCACATCCAGGTAAAAATTAAGTGGACCTGAAAAAGAACTGTCTCTCTCTACCCTAATTGGCTATTTGGGGATGAGGAGGCAGAGCCCTTCAAGAGGCAGCAGAGGGTGGGGAGGGGAGGGAGCTAGTGTCAGGAAGTAGGACTAGGACTGCAAGAGGAGGATGAACTTCATTGGTCTCTCTTTTGAATAACCATATACCTCAACAAGATAGTGTGTGTTGCCTGAACCTCTATAGGAGCTGACCTTTCCCTCTGGACTACCCTCTATTGAGGGTCTTTGGCTGCCTCTACAAGAGAGGTTTAATGCTCTTTCAAGGCGCTTTAAAATTTTTACCTCTACAAGAACGGAGCGCAAATCGGGCGTAGAGGCGCGTTATCTCTCCGATTATGCGCATTATCGAATGCGCGTTAAACAGCGAGTTTTATTTTGCTCCGGCCGTTAAAGCGCATTTTGCCTATGTGAACAAGCGCTTATGCACATTAACTACTTGTAAAGTGCATTTTGGTCATCCCTTAATGCGCTTCGCCGCCTCTCGTGCAGAGGTATTAGGTGTAAATGTGCTTCAGCGATTATGTGCATAATCACCTAACCAAGCCGCTGTATAACTGGAGGCTTTGCCTGAACAAGTAAGACAAGCCTGCTTTCCAGGTTATCCATGTTAGACTCTGAAGAAGTCATCTAGCCCATCCTTCCCCAAGCTGGTGCACTCCAGATGTGGCAGGCTGCAATTCCCACCATTCCCAGCCATCATGGCTGGGAATGATGGGTGTTGCAGTCTTAACACATCTGGAAGGTGCCAGACTGGGGAAGGCAGATCTAGATCTGATACCAGTAACAGTATATGAACAGTGGTCAGACACTGTCAGGCAAGGATATCAGACAAGGGGAAAAGCCCTACCCTCTCAGCATGAAGAAAGACAAAATGAGGAGGGAGCGTGGTGATGGTGATGACGTGGTGAGGAGATTCGACAAATTAGCAGACTTCTGGAATTTAAGTGAGCTGTGAAGACTGCTCTCTTCCGGCAGGCCTATCCAGTTGAATTTTAAGATGTTTTTAATAATGTATTTGTTTTTATTTGTTTTAATGTTTTATCTATTTTATGATTCTTGCATTTATATTTATTGTTGTTCCCCACCTCGATCTGGATGGAGAAGCGGGTTAGAAATAAAATAAATAAAATGTCATCCATCCCATGGAGGACCCAGTAGGGGACAATTTGGCTTCTTATCACAAAATGGTTCTGCGCCCCTGAATTAAAAAGTGAGCTGTTACTTTAGCAATCCTATGTTTGTATATACATCTATAGCATCTATGGTTGCTATAGATGTATATTGCCAGGAAAAGTTCTCTTTGTGCTTAAGTTCTTATTATGTTCTAATGTTTCTTACTATATACACACACACACACACACACACACACACATTCAAAATAGGAGAGGCCTGTTGCCTTCATGTTCAGCATGTGGTGTTCGCAGAGGCAACTTGTTAGCCACTGTGAGAAATAGGATGCTAGACTAATGGCCTCTTGGTCCTGCAGGGTTCTTACACTCGTAGGCATCTGTGCAGAATTGCAGAATAAACATAGTCCTGATAATAGATATTAGATAGAAGTAATAAGAGAAGGTGCCTGTGTCTCAGGATGGCCTCCCACACAAAAACAGTAAAATTTCTCTTCAGAGCATAGGTTCTATACAACAAGCATGTTCTAAACCCTCTGTGATGTGAACGGGATGCAACACATGGAAGGGTGATGTAATCATCACCGTGCCTGACTTCTCTAATCCAGAGTCCCATTTGAAACTAGTTTGACTGGAGGCAGCTAACCGGTGTGCCAAATGATCAGGGTTATTACTACTACTACTATTTTTCATTCACTTAGCAATGTAGTGTTGGAAAGCCTATGAACAATGAATTCATTAACTGCAGATTTAAAATGTTGCTTGCTAATTGGGGTGTAATTGCAGTTGCTCCTGTAAAAGGGAGTTCAGTGCTGATTTGTAATGGGATTGTAAAGAGTCTGTGTGCATCCAGGCAAGTTGTTTAACATTGCAATCTTATGCTTGTTCAGTGGGGCTTTGCTCCCAGGCATGTGCACATAGGTTTGCCGTCTCAGATCATTGTTCAAAAATATAAGTTAGCAGTGAATGTAATTTTAACTATGGAAATATTGACCATATTAAAAAAAAAACTTGAAAAGTGGAAACCCAACAAAGATTGTGGGAGGAGAACGGTGGTGTAGGGACTTGTGTTATCCAGGGGGAAGCATGCTGTGTTTATTTCCCCCTCAGCCAGCAACAGTTTCCTATGTGTTGACTTCTGCTGCTGAGAACCCCGGGTACAAGCACCACTCTCTCACTGTGTTGTTGTTGTTGTTGTTGTTGTTGGAGATAGGACAGAAATGGGAAGTTATTTTTCTGCAACAGTACAAATAGAGACCCTGAGCATCATTAGATGGGTGGATTTTTGCATTTCCCTACCGTCGCTACGGCTTCCAGCTACTGTCCCACAATAGCAATGGTCCCTTTTCACAGGGAGAGAAAGAGGAAGCAGCAAAGACCACGTGGCCCATTCAGGGGCTGTTTATATTGCACCACCTTCCCTGCCCACAGCAGGAATTGGCGGCACATTCTGTTTTGTTTTTTGTTTTTTAAAAAAAGATGGATTAAAAGGGGTCTATTTTGCTACGGAAAAACCAGCAGAAGGAGCGCAGGAGGTAGGCGTCGTTGTCTAAAGCACACGTGCGCATCCATAAGAGGGCAGTAGCGAGTGTACGACAAAACGCTCGTTTGATGACGCTCCCTGTCTTACCATGCAGAATTCCCCTGTTTGTTACCCTCCACTTCTGCATGCAGACACACAGAGTCACAAACATCTATAATATATGATAGGATCTATGTTCCGATATTGCACCATTTATCTGAGTTGGTTTTTACAAACCAAGGAATTGGTTTTAGGAATGTAATTGGGTTTGGTGGGGTGGAATGTGAGGTCTGTTTTTTAAAAAAGCATTTCTTTGGCCAGTGCAAAGCAATTTTAGCTATAGCTCTGCTCACAAGTGATGAATGATGCTGTCTCATCATGCAATGTGGGTGAAGCTTGCTGGCGAAAGTGTGGAGCCCAATCAGAAGGCCAAGCCCACTCCTCACCAGTACAACACCAGTCTACAGTCTGTGCTGCTGTTGTGTCATAAGCCACCACAGCCAAACCTGATCTGGGTTGCCGGTTCACCACGGCTGTCTTCATCTACACGAACACCCCACAACAGTGGGCGGAAATAGACATTCATGTACCATATGGTCACCAGCTACACAGTAGGGCAAGAGTACCTTGAAGGCAGTTGTCTGTTTCCAGCCAATAAGTATGCGATGCAGTCCCTTCACCCTTGGGCCTGGGGCTGGAGCTACTACAGAACTGTCACAGCTGTGGTTGAGATTGGACTTTATACCCATCACTCTCTGGAAGTGGAGGATGCTGCTTCATAGGTTAATGCAGAGGTGGGTAAACCCTTTGGGTTCAGAGGTGGCATTACTACCTCTCCCCTCCCCCCCCCCCGAGGGACTGCACAAGTTGGTAGTTAGCGTCACAATACATAACACATATGAATGTCTATTCAGCGACATGTACAGATAAGACTTATTTATGTTGTATGCTTTTAAGAAGCTGATCAGGATTGGTTTGAGCCCAGTTATTGCTGGAAAATGGCCTTGAGTTGCTATATAGGAAACGGCTGCTGCCCAGCCCCCATTGACTTCATTGCAGTTGGAAGGAAACTTGTATATTGAGGGACTCGATCTCATGAGAAATACAATAGATTTAAAAATATTTAATTCAAAGAGTAAACTTTTAGCTGTCGACAGCTATTAGCCAGGATATACAAGACATTCATCTTAATGTTTAGCATGTTCTCTGTTGCTCTCAATTGTCAGGTGCTGAATGGAAGTGTTCCATTTACATTCTGCACTGTTAACTGCTTAAAGCATAAAGATTTGGCCACAGGTGAAAGTGAAATATTGACTTGAACAGGTCATTGGTCTGAACTGGTATGGTTGTTCTTCTGACTCAATGCAGTATGTATTTTCATTTATAAAGTCATCTATTTTATTTATTTATTTATTTACTGCATTTTCCTACCACCCAATAGCCGAAGCTGTGGGAGGTTTACAAAAATAAAAACCATATATACCATTCAAAATATAAAACAACGGCAGTATAAAAACATAATTTAAAATACAGTATAAAACACAACCAGGATAAAAACCGAGCAGCCGTGCAGAAATTGATAGCAATTTAAAATACAAATTTAAACAGCAAGGTTAAAAATCAAACTGAAGAACTGTTAAAATACTGTGAAAATAAAAAGGTCTTCACCTATATACCCAAAGTCAGCTCATGAATGGGTAACACATATTAAAATATGCAAAAACAATATTATTGAAGTAAAATAACCAGCTACTTATTCCCAACAACTAAATGCTTGTCTTTTTTTAAAAAGCATTACCACAGGAACATTGCCGAAACATGTCCAATGTTAGTCATACTTAGAATAGTTCCGTTGATGTGGGGAATGGCAGTTTTGTCCCAGCTCTGTGGTGATTCTTTCTGTAATCTACACATGACAGGGAAAAATAAAACATGTAGTTGCCTCACAGAGCATAGAATTAACTACACACTTTATTTTAGTGCATGCGCCTTAGGGTGCAATCCTATGCATGTTTAGACAAAAACTCCTGCAAATCCCAGCATTCCAGCGGAGAATACTGAGAGTTATAGGACTTTTTTGTCTTAACATGCATAGGATTGTGTTCTTATACAGTAAAGTCCTAATTTGGTTACACTCAGTTAAGCAATCCTAAGCAAATTTACTTGGGAGTGAGTCCCATTTAACACAGTAGGATTTACTTTTGAGCAGACATGCACAGAATTGCATTGTTCGTTCCATTGAGAACAATGGGACTTTAACAACAGTTTTGTGGTACCTTATAGAATAATAGATTTATTATGGCATAAGCTTTCATGGACTAGAGCCCATTTTGTCAGCTGCATGAAGTATTATCCTTAGTTATCATATGTGTATATGGATAGAGAAAAAAAGTCCGTAAACAGTGAGGCCAAAAGCAGGATTTAAGTTTATCAGTCATTTACAGCTAACTTATTCTGTTGGTTTCAGTGGGATTTAATCACAACTAACTTTAGCTCTGAGCTGCTTCATACCTAACATGCTTTTTATGCGGAAGCTCAACTCATAAATCCAAACTACAGTCAATATTGTTGGAAGGGGTGTGGTCAGATTGGCTCATACTTTAATCTTTGATTCAACAGTGCAGGAATTTTGGAACATGGGCTCCCTCTACAAGGATTCACTTTTGCGCCCGGTTCGGCGATTATGCGCATTATCGCAGACGCGCATTTACTCCTAATCCCTCTGCATGGGAGGTGGCGAGAGGCGGCGAAATGCATTAATAGATGTCCAAAAAGCGCTTTACAAGAAGTTAATGCGCATAATCACTTGTTCACATGGGGAAAATGCGCTTTAACGGCCGGAGCAAAATAAAACTCGCGATTTAACGCGCATTCGAAAATGCGCATTATCGGGGAGATAACGCGCCTCTACACCCGATTTGCGCTCCGTTCTTGTAGAGGTAAAATTTTTAATGAACCTTCAAAGCGCATTAAACCTCTCTTGTAGAGGCACCCCTGGTTGCTGATTACTGTCAGGAATTTCCCCACATTAGACCACTGGTAACGCTTCATCTTTTTGAACCTGATGATCCCTGGATTCCTGCATAAATACGTTCTTAAGCAGTTGTATGCAGTGTTAAAGTCATGTATAGCACATAATTGGACATCTCCAAAGCAAACAACTAAACACCAATAGACTGAGAAAATTTAGGAGACTACGATTATGTACAAATGTATTCCGCATGTGCGGCATTGAATCAAGCAAGCAAGGAATCCTAATTTTAAAGAAAAGTGCTATAGCTTATTTTCTATGTGGGAGGCCTTCAAATGTCTGCTCAAATACAGATGCCTATGAGTATTATACCTACTAGGGCTGTGAACGGACCCCCCAATCCGATCTGGATCCCGATCTGTCAGATCTGGATCGGGCCCGATCTAATCCGGGTCCACCACAGCACTCCCTCCCGCTCTCCCTGCTCTCCCCGCTCTCTCCCTCCCTCCCTCCTCCTACTCTCCCTGTTTACCTGCTGCCTCCTCCGCATCATCCTGCCATCATCTTCCCTCCTCGCTGTGGGCCGCTGCATTTGCTGGTTGTGGCGGGTGATGACGTCACCTGCCGTGACCAGCAAATGTAGTGGCCCACAGCGAGGAAGGAAGACGGCAGCAGAACGATGGTGGACGACAGCAGCAGGTAAGCAGGGAGAGTGGGGGAGGGTGAGAGAGAGGGAGGGAAAGAGCAGGAGGGAGTGCTATGACCAGATCCGGATTGCGGATCCAATCTGGCCCATTCCGGGCCCAGTCCGATTCGGATCTGGGATCCGGAGGTCCGGATCACCCTGATCTGACTCAGATTCGGGATCTGGATCCAGATCCAGTCACAGCCCTAATACCTACCCCTTATTACATATTATACTCCTTATATATGTTATATAACATTAAATAGTGAACTTCTTCTAAGGCTGTTTTATTCTAGTTGTCCCACAAGTATATTTATTAGATATTAAGGATTATGCTCAGTAAGCGTCTTTATATCTTTAGTGATCTTGTTGTATTGTTGTATGTGTTCTTCTTTGGTTCCTGTATTTTTAATTTTACTTCAAAATAAAATGAAATCCCATGGAGAAAAAAAGTCATATGTGAGTGTGAAGAACCCCCAAAATTAACAGTGTTTCCCAGATTTCAGGAAATTTTAGGATCAACTGCAGAGCCCTCTGTAGTCTTCTGGCGTGATGGTCTAGTGACTGCCACCAATTTTAATGACTTCACAAAGGTATTAGACAAATTCATAAAAGATACGACTGTCAATGGCTATTTTTCCTGATGACTATATGCTACCTCCAATATCAGAGGAAGTTTGCCTATGTACACCAGTTGCTGGAGAACACAAGCAGGAGGGTGCTTTTATGCCCATGTCTTTCTTGTGGGTTTCCCACAGGCATCTGGTTGGCCATTGTGTAGACTGAATGCTGAACTAGATTATTTATTATTATTATTATTATTATTATTTATTACATTTATATACCGTCCCATAGCCGAAGCTCTCTGGACAGTTTACAAAAATTAAAAGATTGAATATTAAAAAGTCAATATACAAAATTTAAAACCATAAACATAAAACAGCTGATATTTAAAACATTTTAAACTTTTAAGCCTGGCCACAAAGTCAGTTAAAATCTCAATTTAAGCTGTTAAAATGCCTGAGAGAAAAGAAAAGTTTTGACCTGGCGCCGAAAAGATAACAGTGTTGGTGCCAGGCGGGCCTCATCAGGGAGATCATTCCATAATTGGTGGGCCACCACAGAGAAAGACCTCTCCCTTGTTGCCGTCCTCTGAGCTTCCCTTGGAGTAGGCACCCAGAGGAGGACCTTGATGTTGAACGTAGTGTACGGGTAGGTTCATGACTGGAAAGGCGTTCCATCAGGTATTGTGGTCCCAAACCTTGTAGGGCATTATAGATGGACTCTTGATCTGATCCAGCATGGCTCTTCCTATGTTCTAATGCTGGGTTCCCAGTATTCTACAGCAACATTCATAACCAACACAAGACAGGCCATGCAGGACTGTCTTCATCAAGAGAAAGCCCAAGTTCCATTCCACTACTTCAGCAAAGTTACTCGGCACATACACCCATCTTAGGATCAGGCTTCACAATAATCCAAGGCCTCCTCTTTGCCTGAAATTTTAGTATATTGGGCACTGTACAATCAGGGAAGATGGCCAAGTCTTTTCCCCTGGAAAAGGACTGGAAAATATTTACGCATGTGATGTTTCAAAATATACTGTATATACACTTAACAAGAAGGAGTGGTTCTTTGCTGAATGCCTGCGTTAAGTTCCTACCAAAAGTAGCAGGGCCCTAGATAGAGCATTTGCTTAAATAACTGCCATGTTTTACTTGGTGCTAATTAAAGAGCAACATCACAACATCAGAAATGAGCCAGACCAAAAACCACATATCCAAATATACTCCACTACTTGTAGGAAGCTTGGCCTTCAGATGGTTTAGACCGTAATCTCTGGCTTCTGTATTTACACAAGACTGGTACAAAGTTAGTGATCCAAGTTTTCCCTCATGAACATAGGGAATCCGGAACAGAAGCACATGGCTTAGAAACACCTCAACTTTGTGGTCTGGAGTGTTTTCCACTGACTTTTTGGATACGCTCTTGTCATCTTGAGACTGAACAACAAATGCTAGCTAGTTTATTTATCCCAACACAACATCCACTGTGGTTTTTAAAAAATTTCTACTATGGTTCTCCTTAAGAGTGTCTTTCAGTAGCATCTGACAGGATGGACTTTTAGGTAAACCTCTTAGATATTGTTCACAATAATCACAGTCATAATTAATAATACAGCAATATTTTATTTATAACTGCATTTATATCCCACCTTTTTTCACCAAGAAACCCAAAGCGGCGTACATAATCCTCCTCCATTTTATCCTCACAACAACAATTCTATTAGGTAGGTTGGGCTGAAAGTCAGTGACTGGCCCAAAGTCACCCAGTGGTTTTCCATGGTCGAGTGTGGACTAGAACCCAGATCTCCCAGTCCAACACTTTAGCCACTACACCAGTATCTGATTTATTTGCAGAATTATGCTTTATTAATGGAAAAGAGAAACATGAGCAGAAACAGAGCTGAAAAGTGTGGTCACAGGTTAAGAAAGCATGGCTCAAAACCCATCTGAGAGGCAACATACAAGGCACAAGTGTAACATCTTGGACTGTACAGGGGGCGTGGGATATAAATATTTTACATAAAATAAATAACATTGGCTAGATGGGAGAAGAGAATATTGGTCAATAGGTCAATATGACCTAGTCAATACATTTTGATGAAAGAGCATACTGAAATTTTAAAGCAAAGAGAATAGCCCAACATTTATGAGATGAGACTGCTATATGCCACTAAAAACAATGCTGGAGAAGTAGGTATAATAACAATACTCAAAGTTTGCTGATTTTCTTCACGTTCCCTTCCACAGGCATAAGAATCTCCCTTTCTGGAACAAAATTTCCCTCCAGACCTATATTGAAGTCATTGGAGCAAGCTTTTATCTATTAAAGTGCAAAATAGGCCTGAAAAGGTCTAGTGAAACCCTTCTCCATATAGCCCATGTGTCTCTCATCAAGTCAGTCTGCTTGTTTGTAAGTGTGTTTGTGTGAATGTGTCAGGGAGGGAGAGAGAGAGAGAGAGAGAAAACAATGCATTGTGATGAGGAGAGTAATCTTCATTCAGAATTCATTTTGGAACCGCTATATAGATACAAAAGACAGGAAGTACAGTTAACTCCAAATTCGCAGAACTTGGCTGTATGTTGTTTCTAGCAACATATTAATCTTGTTTAAATTCCTTCTTGAAAGGAAAATTTCCCTCAGTTTGCGAATGATGACATTGGTGCAAGGGATGGGGCAACTAATTGCCCAGGTCTCAATGGTATTAACAATCAAGGATTAATGTGACCCATGAATGACTTCACAAGAGGACTGAAAGGGAAGCTGTGGTCCAGACTGGAAATGAAATGGCGTGATGGAACATGGGTGGTGGTGGTGGAAATTATCCAGGATTGGGTGGCCACTTACGTATCACTAAAAAAAAAAAAAGGAAATGTACAAATTTACCTACAATTAGGATGTATTTATTTATATGTGTGGATGCAAATTTAGAAATAATTACTATAATTTAAATACAATGCAATGCGTCCCATCATAGTGAGGAAGACCTGCACACCTGCTCAGTCTTCTGTCCAAGTATTAAATGTTGATGGACAACTTCAGAGCCTTATGGTTCTTTCTTTTTAAACCAGACATCGACTCAAATAGAATACTGTGCTCTAAAATGTAGGATGCATGGTCACCCTAGACTCCTGACTGTACATATAATATCCAGGCTGCATGTTCATACAATTTTGTGAAAGTAAACCCCAACTATAAAGGCATGGTCTATCAAAGGAATGTTTTTGACTCTTAACTACTTGGTGTTTTGTATGAAATGACATCCGTTGTGGTATTCTACATGTTTTGGGGTTATACTAGGATAAAACATATGTGTGTGTCCTACTTCTGCATTGAATATTACCAATAGTTAGTATTACAGTAGCTGTGATTTGACCAAGAGATGGTATATTTTTTTTAAAAAGACATAATACCATATATAAAACCTTGACAAAATATAGCAGTTCATAAGCCAAGTCCTACAAGGAGTGCTATTATGTTGATATACATCGGTTCTATAATACTTTGGATGTGTAAAGTATTGTACAATTGTTACATTCATTCTCACGTCATCCTTGCAAGGAAGATAACTTATTCACATTTTGTAGATGAGGCCAAGCCTAGTGAATTGTCCAGTCCATAGCTGATTTGGGCTTTGAACCTACATTTGCTGAATTGTTCTGCACCATTCTTATTGTAAACCATTGTTAGTACCTTTATCTTTAAACTGGACATGGACAGGACAGCTCTTCGAACAGAGAACCATCTGTAAAGTAGAACACATGGCCACCCTATATCTAACTCTTCAAGTAACTAAGACCATACTAAGTTTTACTTGTTTCTGAGGAGGCACTTTAGTTCCTCCCTGCATTGAAAACAGGGTAGATAAAAATCAATTGATTTTTTTTAAAAAAATTAAAAAATGAATTTTTTAAAATTTAAATCTGATTTTTTTATTTAAATCTGATTTTTTAAATTTAAATTGGGTTTTTTATTTAAATTGGATTTTTTAAAATAAAAATGCTTTTTAAGGAAAAATCTATTTCTATTTAAGATACATTATAGTCCGAAGGTTCTTCATCATGAAATAAGGATTAGTTTTTAATTATGTAGCATGAGGCTGTATATTCATGCAGTGTTTAAAGTTTTTGGTAAATGAATTCCATTAATCCATTCACAATGTCATGCTGTTCCAGAGGTTTCTGTAAGATTATTGGGCAATTTTTCTATCTAGAAGATATTATCACAGATGCTTGGTTTTACAGTTCTCAAAACTGTGAATTTGTGTCTGCAGAGATCACAATCTCATTGTTCCTTTGCAAATCTATGTACACAGAATCAACCCCTTAGCTCTTAAGTGCTAAGTTTCAAAAAATTAAATGAATAGATTGTTAGGAGTGAAATAGATCTGCACAAGAAGCTAAAAATGAAACCTGCATCTGCTTGTAAATATTAAGATTATACCAGCAAGAATGAGTCTTTGGTAACTCTGAGTTGTGTAAAATATGTATTAAGCTTATAGCGAGGAAGAGTGCACTTTGGGGGGGGGGGGGGAGAAGTCACATGATTAAATCAAGTCTTTCTGATTAAAATCTTGATTTAAATCAAATTGATTTAAATCAAATCGACCCTGATTGAAGATCATCTGAGGATTGTCTATAGTAAAATGTATTTCTCAACTTGATTGTGTTATATGTTTGTGATTACTGTTTTTAGCAAATCTGGTAGGTGATGAGTGTTGTGTCTTACATGTCTTTTTTCATTCTTTCCTTCTCTGTTGGAATTTGAGTACTCAGGATAATGTTTTAGATTTGATGTCTTCTGTGGTCACTGCAGTAGCACCAACACATATAAAATGCTACATATTTAATATATCACAGCTGTACATGTTGATATATTAGAATCAATCTTAAGAGGTCTGGACAGACAATCTTGCCTTTTTCATCCACTTTTTCTCTTTATCAATAATAAGGGCATTTTCAAAAAACATTTTCAACACACAAAATCTTTATTCTGGAGAGACAGCTATTGAAGTGAACGTTTGGGTATTGGAAGCCAAACATAAACCAGGATCCCAGTTTCAGACATCCATTTCAGATTAGTTTTATTGGCTCGTAGGAAAACCAGCATGCTGTTTGTTCAAAATATACCAGGGTAAGAACTGGTATTAGAAGCCCAGTTCTGAAGATGGAATACTGTGCCCATGCATTCAGTCACTTCTCCCAAAAGCAGGTGCTCACTGTTAATAATAAGAGTATTAATAATGAGAGTATTTTATAATGAGAGTCTAGCAACCAGGCTTGTCAGACTTCATTTAACCAATAGGGACATCCAGAAGCCTCCAGAAGCAGTTGGTCTAGCAGCCATAGGCTTCCATCTGGATGCAGACCTGTCCAAGCCCAGGTTCATAAACGCAAGAGAGAGGCAACCGAGACAAACTCCAGAAGAGATGCCTTATCACCACCCAGATTTTTCATCAGCTTACCTGTATGGAGAGTTCCAGATCTTAGTGTGTATAGTTATCTTACAGGTCCCATGGCATGAACACAGATCATAATAAAGTATTGTTGAGTGGTATTTGCATGTCCGCCTTTCGTTTTGAGATGGAAGGAGGTTTTGACATGACCCTCCCTATGGAAGAATCAGTCTGACACTCTTCTCCACAGCACCTGCATGTGGATCTTCGGTCACTGGATCAGGCTGTTGTGTTTAAAATCAGGTGTTAATTGACTTGAATTAGGCAGAATTGGCTTGTGCTGTGGATGGCAACGGAATAATTTATGCTTTTTGTAGTGATAGATGTGGATTATGAAGCCAAGCCATGGTTTTCCTTTAGAAGAGTGGTGGGGAACCCCTTCCCCCTAGCCAGTCAAGGGCTACTTTTTCTCAGGGGTAACCTGCTGGCAATCGGCAGGGCCAGGGCTGGTGATCTCTCTCTGGCCTCCTCCACACGAGACGTTTAATGAGCCTTGAAGGCTCATTATAAATTTTACCTCCACACCAGCGGAGCGCAAAACGGGCGTACAGGCGCGTTATCTCCCCGATAATGCGCATTTTCGAATGCGCGTTAAATAGCGACTTTTATTTTGCTCCGGCCGTTAAAGCGCATTTTCGCGGTGTGAACAAGCGATTATGCGCATTAACGTCTTCTAAAGCGCTTTTTGGACATCAATTAATGCGCTTCGCCGCCTCTCGCCGCCTCCCGTGCAGAGGGATTAGGCGTAAATGCGCCTCCGCGATAATGCGCATAATCCCCAAACCGGGCGCAAAAGCGCATCCTTGTGGAGGGGGCCTCTGTCAGTCAATTTTCCCCTGTCCCAGAATTATTATCCAATCAAATCCACTGACTTCAATTAATTTATCCCCCCCTCCAAAGTAATGTCCTACCCAGATAACACCCCAAATCGATCCTCCCAAGTCATTACCCACCCAGAACTTCTGAAATATGGGAGGAAGCGTGGGGGACCACTCATTCTGCACCTCCTCCTCTCCCATCCCAACCCCAGCTGTCTTTTGCTTCACACCTCCTCTTCTGACCGACCTCTCCCATCATGTAGGGTACATGATACGCTGTGCCAAAGATTGCAGGGCCACAGAGTGTGTGTGTGTGTGGGGGGGGGAATGGGAGGTCGTGGTCAGATGGCAACGTACCGCAGCTCAGATCCAGCCTAAAGGCAAGAGTCCCCCCCCCATGTGCATTAGAAACTGTTCCACCTCGATTTTTTAAAATGGCTTTTTCAGAATTTGGGTTTCAGAATTATAGGCATAATCCAGCCAGAGTTGAACACTTTTCAGGCCTGTTGGTTCGAATCGGAGAGTCAAACATGTACTTACTTACATCAGGGTGAATTGTGCTGACACTTTAAAAAGCCTTGCAGCTGCATGGCAGGGGTGGCCTTACTAAGCAAACAATAAAAGGAAATAGTCTTTAAAGTATCTCTTCACATCTATGGTAGAAGCCCAGCCTGCAACCCTAGGTTCTAAAGCCATTGCTCAGAAGGCATAGGATTGGGCTCTTATGCACATTTACTTGAGAGTAAGTGCCAAGAACACAGTGGGATTTACTTCCAAGTAAATGTGATTAGGCTGTGTACTTTTTTCTCTGAGATGCTAACATTGTCAAATTCATCTCCTTAGTTTGATCAGGACCCTTGCTCCCTCCCCTTTATTCTCTCTCTCTCTCTCTCTCTCTCTCTCTCTCTCTCTCAAGCAAATAGATCACTCAACTTTTTATAGTTTATCCTCTTTTCTTCTCTCCAGGTAATCTTTTAAACTCCCCCCCCCCCCCATATTCCTTTTGTGGTGAGAGAAATGGCCTTTGGAAAATTCCCCTTAGAATGAAGGCTTTGATTCATATTTTATCCAAGGGCAGGGCTGCTCCTGTAGCATAATGCTATCTGGCCGGCAACCCTGAATAAATTTACCAAGAATTTAGTGGTAACATTGAAACAGGCAAAACTATTGAAGAACATCAAGGAAAAGTTATGTTTTGAGCTTGCTTCAAGCTCTTTACTTGTGTATGATACCCATGAAATTACTGCTTTGATATACAAATTATTATTTCATAGAGACATCAGTCTTGGGATTCTGAGTGTTTTGCATGGAGTTTCTTTTCTAGTGATGTAAAATGCTGACCACATGGGAATGCATTTTCTTATTACACTCGTGATTGATTCCAACCAGATTCCCACTGGTAATTTTGCTCTTCCTCTTCCAGAATTCAAACAGAATTCAAAAGTCTAATGTTAAGATCATGCCAATATTCGTTTCTGGTTTCTGAAAAGTGCAAATAGTACAGCTTCACATCAGTGTGGCTCCCTTAAAGTATATATATCATTTTTTTTAAAAAAAACAAACGAACCCAAAATGCCTGTGTATTGGAAAGGATGTGGGTGCAGTTTGGGACAAGAGGACACAAGAAAGTTGTCACTCTCCACAAGACAGTAAAAGGGAAAGCATAGTGTCCTCTTGAGAAGCGTCATGGAGCTTTTAAAAAGCAGCTGCTGGTAGCAGTATAACACAGAAGAATGTGATGGCTCTATATTTCAGTACTGGTATTTGCAATACGGTCCAGGGAAGGTTAAGCACTCCAGCATCAGATCTGTGACTTCCAGTAAAATTTAAAGCATGTTCCCCTTATATGTTTGTTTTTGTAATTCATTAATTAATTTGTTGCCATTTGCTGTCAGTATACATGGTCCTTTACAGCATTACATAAACAAACAGATACCATAACAAGCTTACAGTCCAAATGTTGACAGCGAGGAAAGGGAAGGTAATGGTCAAAGAGATTTCTTGATTGCATGAGGGCAACAATTCCATATCAGAGTTTCTGACTGTTCTTGCAGGTGTTTGTACTTTTCAACATTTCACTTGCTGTAATTGTTAGCCTTCTAAGCATCCATCTTATCCTGAGCACAGCTCCATTAAGTGTCTGGGATGAGATCAATAAGTTCCACCCACATTGATAGCACAGAACTGCTTCTGGTATCATCTTTTTGCACACCTCTCAGAGACAGATGCAACTGTAATTATTCCAAGGCTAAGTGTTGACTGTAGGGATTTCTTGCCATACCAGAACAGATTGCATCAGGTTTCCTCTTTGTGGGGAAGGGAAACAGCAAAATTCTTCCTATTAGCTACAGTATTCCCCATTGGGTACGAAGGAATGTTTCAATCGGAGAAGATGTGTTATTGTTTTAACTCTTATCCTTCCTTACCATGACATAGGCTAGAATTACACAACTATTTTTAATGTGGCAAAAAAAAAATCACAAGCTATGTTTTCCCTATGGCAATTTTACCATATTGAAATGTACATGAATGCATTGCCATGTGGTAACATTGCCACATTCTAAATAAACCTTACCAGGATGTAGTCAATTGTAATTTTACTACATAGCATTTTTGAAACATTTGAGTCTGGCCACTGTATATGATAGTTTTTGAGGACTTTAGTCCTTTGCTGGTCTGATCTCATTACATTTATTTTATGTTAATCTTCTGATGCACTTTAAAGTACATCAGCATTTTGCTGTGTTTGCCTTTCCTAAGGCAAAGGGCATAGTGGCATGCTAGTTGCAGGGTTCCCCTATGGATTGGGTTTTTCAGCAAGGTCAGGATTCAGGAACAGGAATAGAGCAGCACCATAGAAAGCTCTGAGAGGTGCTGGGGCTGGAAGCTAGACAAATTTGTCTGCATGTTACTCCAACAAGCAGCAGATTATGATTGCGCCTCACGTATGGATTTGGCTTCCTTAGGCTGGTTAGCCCTGCCTCTGCACTGCTTAAGGTCTTTTCTCTTAAAGGGACCTGGTCTATTTTAGCAGCCTCAGGTTGCAATTCTCCGGGATGACTGTGGTGTGCTGGTGCCTTGATGGCTGGCGTCTTCCAAGTCTGAGGGTGGCAGTGCAACCTCCTCTGGATGCAGGGGGCCAGGTGTATGGAGTCTTCCTGAAGAATTGGGTCCTAAGGATGTGGAAACCTTGTGATCCCTTTCTGTTACAGAGTCCTGAACTGTTAACTCAGGAGCTCTACTTCTGTGGAGAAAAGGTCAGGATCCTCTGAGGATGAGGGTTCAGGGGCCTGAACCATGACACCTTGATATTTATCTTCTGGTGTACTTTAAAGGCCCATGGGGCAGAAATCTGTATAAAATTTGCATATGCTAATTTATGGCTATAGAGTCAAATTCAGAAATAATTACTAGGATTTATTTAAATTACACTGGAAATTTGATTAATATATCATCCAAATAATCTCAAATAAAATAAATTATTTAATTAATTTGAACCATCCCCCTCTAATGAGTAGTTCCTCTTCCATTACAATTAGCTTGCAATGGTACGAAAAAATGCAAAATAGAAAATGGGTGGTAGTTTTTTCATGAGCCCTTTTTCCAGCTTGCTCACAGATGCACATACCTCTGCCCCTAAAATCAGGGGGGGGGGAATTGCGCCCAATTAATTAATTAATTGATTAAGTAATTCAAAATAAAGTGGTGCACAATTTCATTTCTCAGGGTTCAAAATGCTGAGTGGGTGGTGGAAGGTGGAGCAGAGGAAATAGAGAGAATGGGGCAAGGATTAGAGAGGAGAGTGGAGGAGGAAATAGGAAGGATGGAACAGGCAGGTTTTGGGGGGATCAGAAGGAAAGGAGGGAAGGAGGAGCAAGGATTGGCTAGTCTGAAGGAAATGGAGCCTGGAAAGAGAAAGGGGGAAAGGTGACAGAGACGGTGGAGGTGGTGGAGGAAGGATGCCTGTCTCTGTTCCTCTGCGTTCTGGGTTTCTGGGATTGTCTCTCCATGTGGTGGGGACTTGTCACTTTTCCTCTCAACCCCAACATATACACACAGAGAGTCATCACACAGGGGAAATCACGTTTCCTTACCATCGCTTCTCCGCCCGTGCGTTTGTCCCTCATTACTTCCTCATTCTCAAGGGAGAGGAAAAGGGAAGTAAACATGCGCTGCTTCTCCTGCACACAGCAGGAGATAGCAGCAAGTTCCATCTCAAAAAATAAGTTGGACTTACTGGGGTGTTTTTTTTGTGGCGCGAAGAAGGCTACAAGAGGTGGGAAGCGTGCGGGAGGCAGATGACATCGTGAGAGGGACCTGCGAAAATCCGTGAGTGCCCAGTAACGAACATGCAATAAAACGCTCGTCTGATAGTGCTCATAGTGCACACAGGATGACACAGCAGAGCAGGTTTGGAAGCCCCACACATAAGTACCACCTCTCCATATGTCACAAGACACACAAAACTAGGATCTAAGAGCTCCATCACACCAGCGTTTTAGTGCACTCTCACAATGCATGGTGTACAGATTTGCAGCATGGTACTCACATGACGCCATGCCTGTCCTGCTGACACCCCGGCTCTTCCCCAGCCTTTCCTAGAACGCTAAAAGTCTGGATGATTTTCCCTATGCGCATTTAATGCGTCCTAAGCCTCCATGTAGTTTTAAAGGAACTGGGGGCTTGAATGGATTGCATCAGGTCCTGGCAGGGAAAAGCAATCTCTCCCAGCAGCCAGCTCCAAGCCTCAACATAAATCCAAAACCTTGCATCCCAGGCTTGAAAGCATTTTTTTAAAATCATACAATGCCTGAATCTCTGCAGAGACAGGATAGTACTCCCTCGATGCCCCCAAAGAGACAGAGTAAACGGTTGTTCCATTTTTCCCCGGCAGAAAGGTGGTCTGGTTGAAGTACTCATCTGACAGGACCTGACTGGAGGGAGAAAGAGAAAGGGATGGGTGGGATGGAGTGGAGTGGAAGAACAAACGAATGAAGGAGCAAAAGAGCAGCTATTCAGGTGAAAGGGATCATAAGCTTGACATGCTTCTGCCTCAGAGGTAAAAAAACACGGAGGCAAACCAGGGGGGAAAATTAGGTGTGATGGAGGTCTAAGACACATGAGTGATACCTGGAGAAGGACTTCTGCTCAGATAGTTTAACCTTTTAGGAGAACAAAACACATATTTTCTCTCTTTCTTCCCCACTCATCTCTCTGGCCATTTTTCTTTCTCTCTCTTGTCTCTCCCTCCACCCCTTACAATTAAGTTTAGCGGAGGGAAGCTTCCATTTGCACAAGTGGAAGAGTTTTTCGTAAGTTGAATTGCCATGCAGGACAGATTTGGCAGTGGGGAGAGTGTGTAGGGGGAGGAGAGATAACCCATCACCAACTGCAGTCCCCTGGAAATCCCCCCCCCCCGGGGCATGGCAGTTGAGCTTAGAAAAACGACAGGCTCCCATTGGCACCAATGGATTGTTTTTTCCTTTACTAAATTGTCACACAGGGAGAGATTTCTTGCATAGATGCTGTAGCATGTGGGGAGGGCAGAATTATCCTTTCCTGCCCCAGGTACAATCCCCCTTGAAAATCGCCTCCTGCACGTTAATTCAGCCAAGATTTTTTGGGGGGCACAAATGGACACTCAGGAGTCTGGGAAATAGAGTCAGGGCCATGAGCTCAGAACTAGCAATGTCTCTGGTGTTTGTACTCATGCCAATTCAGCTCGACTCCAAAGTGCCATTTGGATTGATTGGCAGTGATTGACAAAAGAAGAGCATTGGTCCTTTTGTGGCTTGTGGCCATTCTGAAAAAGCCTCCATTTGGAAGTAGCCATATCTAAAGCTGTTGGCACATTCTGACATTTTTTCATGTTTAGAATGACATTTATAAGTCATATTTCAGTTTTCAAAGAGTAGTGTAACATTAATAGTCTGACATCTAAGGACGCTCTTAGTATGCATTGGGATGTGGAGTTGGCTTCCTTTTAAAAATGATTTTGGGGTCATCAAGGAACCACAAGCAGAGTAGTAGAAATAGTCAGTTGTAAGTTTTGACTGTGACTGCCCTTTTCAAACAATAGGCAGAACCATCTTAACTTAATTGAAAAACATAATGGAGTACAAATCAAAATTCAGACACTCCTGTTCACTAGAAGGTCAAGGGAATATTTAAAGAGAGGGCCATCAATTTTAAGCATTCATGATCACATTTGAAAAGGCAATCTGAGGTGCTCCCGCTGCCATTAATCACACCAGATATAAAATGGCTAATTGTTCTAGCTTGCTAGGGATAATAAGATGATACCTTTTGATCCCTGCAGTGCCATGCCCATAATTATGACATTGTGGTTTCTTTTATTTTTTGCAATTTACCACAAAGTTGGTTTTGTTTGTTTCCTAATGAGACTTTCACTGCAAAATAATAAAGTTGCTCTTCTGTGTATATGCTAACAGGTTTGATTAACACTGTCATGGAGTAGCCTCATTATTGTCTCCCTGTGTGTGCGTTTAAAATAATAAGCAGAGTGGTCTCCAAATCAAGAGATTGGCTTTTCCTCCTGCCCATAATTCCCCCCACCCCATTTTTATTTACAGCAGGCATTGGGGAACCTCTTGTACCTAGCCACCAGTTTCTTCCACAGGCCTGCCTGCTCTCTTAGTAGGAGCTTTCTTTACTGGGGACAGGGGCAGGAACTGCTGAGTTTGTCAATCCTTCTTACTTTTGAGGCTTGTCCGGCTTACTTCTGAGTAGACAAGAAGAGGGCTGACATCTGGATGCTATTTGAAAGTGCCTCTCAGCGATTCAGTCCTGCTTACTTCTGAGTAGACATGCTGCTCAAGTTTATGCTTACTTGTAAGTTGACATGCAGAGGGTATGTTTCTGGATGGTATTTGAAAGTGCCTCTCGACCCAGTCCTGCTTAATTCTGGCTTAAAATTGGTAAGACTCACATTTTGGTCCTTCTTACTCTGACTTTGAACATATCCACAGATGGAATGTGGCCCCCAAGACTTTTCAAAGATTTGAATTTGGCCCTTTGACTGAAAATGGTTCCCTACCTCTGACCTAGGCCATTAAATATCACATGTAGTCTGGGCCTTTCTGTTTAAAAAATGTGTTTTATTCAGTATGTTTTGTTTTCTGTTGTTCTATTTATGCTGTTTCTGATTTTATGGCTTTATGTTTTACTCTGTATCTAAATTGCATTTTAATGTATTTATAGTACGACATCCAGAGAATTTTATCTCATAGGGTGGCATACAAATGTCACATACAAACAAATAAATTAGATTTATGACATCAAATTATCTCTGTAGTGTTCTGTAGCTTTACATCCATATGACTAGTATTGGGCCCCCTCTACAAGGTTTCGCTTTGATGCCCGGTTGCCCGATTATGCACATCTCCTGATAAGCGCATTTACGCCTAATACCTATACATGTGATGTTTTGATGCGCATTACTGGCTGTATGAAACACGCTTTAAAGTTATTTACATGCTGAGAATCGTATGCAGATGTTGCTGAAAGTAATGGGCTTTGTCCTGGGGAACTGGCCAAACAGGTTTCCCTCCCTTTATTCTCCCCGCCCACCAGAATCTCCCACCTTTGGTTACCTGGGTTACCTGCCAGTAATCACCTGGTTAACCTGTTCGGCTACCTCTCCCCCCCCCCCCTTCGCCTGATTGGCATTTCAAGTGAATTGCTCAGGAATAAATGGGAATGTGCCTCGCACACACACACGCCAAAACAGACAGGGGGATGCTGCTTTGTTCCTTCCCCCTCTTCTTCCCAGCGAGCTCAAACCGTTGTAAAACACACACACACACACACACACAGAGCTCATGTCAGGAACCCAGCAAGAAGCGAGGAAGACGATCTGTCTAAGCTGATAGCTAATTATGCGTACATTCGCACATCCTTCCTATCCCCTTTGCTTCTCGTGAAACCACCTCCATCTGGCCCCGTGTCTCCAAGTAAAAAATATTCCATCAGGATACTTCAAAGAAACATTATTTTCTGTTCACGTTGCGTCTCCTCTTCCTGGAGCTTTCATCCAGAGAGACGGAGAACAAGGAGGAAGTTGCCAGGAGGAGACAGGAAATAAAACTAAACGAAAAAATGGGAGGTTTTCCCAGCGAAGGGGCAGTTCTATGCATGACATCAAGACCACAGTCCGCCCACTCTGATCGTTAATGCGCCTCCTCAGAAAATTGTTTACACGGACATAAGGCGCTCTTACTCACGCGGTAAATTAAAAGTTACTATTTAACGTGCACTCGAAAATGCGCATAATAGGAGATAAAAAGTGCCTGTACTCTTCATTTGCGCTCCGCTCTTGTAGAGGTAAATTTGGTAATGCGCCTTGAAAGAGCTTTAAATCGCTCTTTTAGAGGCATCCTTGGTGTAATGTATTGATGCTATTGACTATAAGAGGGGGTGTGGGATACAAAAACAAATATACATGAATTCTGGGATTTTTCTTCGTTGTGTTAGAGGCAACCAGAATATTTGTTCTTATGCCAGTAATAGTTTAGAATTGGTCTTTTGATGACAGAAAAGGAATGATAGTTTAAAATATGCACCTATGAAGATGTACTTCCTGCTGTGCTCTTTGGGATTTCAAACCAACGAAGGTAGCAAGTAAAACAAGTGTTTTGTTTATTCACGTATAATTTTCACAAAGCCAGAGGACAGGAATTGTATATACTAAAACATTTCTAAATATCTAAACAAATCCTCACACATTTACACGTGAACCTAAAAACGTCATTCTTTTATATGATGCTGAGTAAAAATAACATGGCATGTAAAGAGGGCAGTGATTTTTCATTATTTTTGTCCTGGTTTTTTTTTTTTCAATTTTGTGCAAGTTTTCCTCATGTTTATTAAATAATGGGCAGCTTCATAAAAGATTGTTCAGATCCTTGACTGTGCTTATTCTACATCTCGCTATTCTTTCCTAATTGCCTTTCTCATTTGTGAAAAACATACCTCAATAAAGGCTTGTTTTAACTTGCAGTTGTATACATTATTCATATTAAAAAGGGGGGGCACTGAGCGGATCTTACTGTCTTCATATCCTTTTGCATGCTAACCTCAGTAAGCTTTTGATTTATTTTTTATTTAACTTGTGGAGGTGGAAGTAGGTCACACTCAATCATATTTCCTAATACATTTATCTGCAAGGCCATCTTAATGTTTTTCAGCCAACCAAATGACAATAATGAGCTTCCATCAAGCACATTTTGCTGGAGTCTGTTTGATGAATATGTATCCCTGCAACTAAAACTGGGAGTTGCAACTTGCGGAGATAGCATTTTTCTTGTGGGAGCGGACAGAGGCAGGGAAGGAGTTGGAGGAAGAAAGAAACCAAACATTATTTAATCAGTTGTAGATCGATCCATTCTCCCATATCTCTGCACCATATGTTAGTACTTATATTCCTTTTGCCAGAAAGACTTTAAGGGTAAAATAGCTGTTCTACCTTTATTACAAAAACAAGCTAAAACCTCAAAGAATGCTTGCTTTGCTTTATTGCACCCATACCATTCCTCACATGATCAATCTATTACCATTTCTCATATCAGTTACTCCTATATGGCAGCTTTTCCCTAGACCATTGGCATTCTTCTCCAAAATGACAATTTTAAATTTGGTAACATTGATTTCTAGATTTTCATATAGCATTCTTGGACAGCATTCAAAGAACTTTGTAAATCTACTCATGATGTCAATAATATGTGATCAGCAAAAATATTGTTACATTATGGAAATATTTAAAGCTTGCAGAGCATGGAATGGTTTTCTTGTGGATCAGATAGGATATCATAAATTAAAATGCAAATAAACCAGGAAGATATCCTTACTGAAGTTTGGTGGATATTTGAACTCCACAGGAATGTTCCTGAGCAGTGATTCATCCTCTCTTCTGATAATGTACATGGGTCATTCTGCCACTGAGAAGAGAAACCACTGTTTGTTCGTTCATCTGCCAGACAAAACCTAGTTAGAGGAACAAACCACGGGTTAACTACAGGTTAAATAAACCATGGATTAGCATTATGTGCAAACTAGGTCTGTGACAGGCTGCTAGGACTCAGCAGCCTTCAGGAAGACAGGAGACAGCTGCAGGGAGGTTAGGCTGACTGTGGAAACAGGTAAAAGGAAGGAATCTAGGACTGTAAAGGCAGAACACAAGAGGGAGAAAGTCAGCGCTGTTGGAGAAAAGGACTAGGACCTCTGTGGAGAGACAAGAATAGTGTTACCTCACTTCCCTGCGGTTCTCCCAGCCAACTAAGTATTGCAGGCAAACTACAACGACACTTGCACTAAACCTGACCTTAACCTTTCTATCAGAGGAGCCACCTGAGAACTTTTCTGAGATTTAAAAGGAAATAACACATACACCAGACATTTGTGCATCCCTACCGCCAGTTTTCCTAAAGGGATGAGAAGGGAAAAAAAGGAAATTTACACTGGAAAGGTAAGGTTTGAGGAGGGGGTTAATGATGGAAATGGAAAAGAACTTTCATTTGGTTTTTACAGGTCTCTTTAACAATGGAAACATGCATGTATGTATGGGTGGTTTCGCCATATAGTGAGCTTCATGAATCACTCCAGTAACGTATTCAATTTACCCATATGACTTGTCAGATGTGGTATCAAAGAGAAATTGTGTCTCAGACTCACAGGTCTTTCTTATTTATAATGGGTTTTTTTATTTCTGAAGAGACATTCATCTCCAAATTTTATTTAGGCAGGTATGTAATTAGAATGCCATCCAGATTAAAATTGCTATTGATTCAGTCATGAAAATGAATTGAATAATTTGAGGACAATTATAAAAGGTTGAAACAGTTTCCAGCCTTTATATTCACCACTGCTTTAGAAATGTTTAAGAATGGGGACATCTATTTCAGTATGGGGACCTGCTAGGTTTGGTACGCTTCTTAGGAAAAGGGGAACCATAGAATAACATTTCAAAAATGATGGTGGCTGCCTTATTGCTACCACAGATATAGGAAACCTACCTAGGAAATCTCACATCACAGCTTTTATTTGGAGGTAGCTTTGCTCTGTAATCCTATGAAGTCTTTAAAGACTTGGAATGAGAAATAAGGGCATTTATAGCAGGCCAGCTGAAAATACCTGCAATATGCATGAAGCCAGATGTTTACTGGAAGAACATTTTAAACGCTCAGAAACACTTCTCTGTGATTTAGGGGCCAAAATCCCATGTTTTAAAAGTGAACTCAAGTATTCCTTTCTTTCAGTGGTACTTAGTGCCCTAAATATTTTGGATGGATTAAAAATGTGCTGCCCAACATACTATTACAATTGCATTTTTAAAATATCCATTTACAATTCTCTTCATTATGCAAGTTGAAAAGAGCTTTCTTTCTCTCCTGCAAATGTTAGGGATGGGCCATAGGATAAAAATTGGGGCTCTAATGTAAAGTATCTTTATGTGGAAAACCACCACCAGGACCATACTTTAAAATGCAATTACTATAATTTTGCAGTGCTGCCCTCTGTGCAGCATAAACAATCTTAAAATAGCTCTTTTGATACATGTCATTTTGTAAAATGACATATTTGAAAGTGCATATGCTGGCTTTGAATTGCTAATAGATGTTTTCTGCTCCTGCATTTCTATCCAGATTGTGACTGAGCTTTCTCTGTTCCTGTTTCCACACATAAACCACCTAATCCATTTAGTTACAATATTTATATCCCGCCTTTCCACTTAAAAGTGACCAACCTCCTCAACTTTACTCCTTCCCCTTTGTCTCTGAAAGGAGTTGGGGGACATTAATGGTCTATGATGACCAAAAAGGAGGTTCAAGACTATCTTGTCCTGTTCCCTTTTTCTTTTAAAAGGCTATTAAATGTATGCAATGTTATGCACAAAATTACAACATTGCAGTAAAGTATAATACACACTATACTGTATTGCAAGACATTATATATATTTTATAGAGTGTACATTCCTCAAGGAGAAGGACAATTCTGAATGAATAATAAACATCCAATACATATTTGGCAAATCTTTATCAATAAAGTCCTTTTGCTTCAGCTGCAAACATCTCTAAATATCAGTCATCATTGTCATTCATCAATAAACTGAGCTTTACTTTTAATCAGGAGAGTACATTTATGTAGTTTAACACTATCCCATATTTTAAATCTTTAAAGGAAAAAAAGGTTGTATTCCTTTTCCATATTGAGCAATGAATCACATTGGTTTAGTCAATTCAATAACATTTATTGTATTAGTCCTTGGACCATAGCAGCCACAACCAAGAAACAAATATTACAAAAGTTTGTAATACAGTGATCATCAATTAGAATTAATCATTAAAATAATTAAGGTTAAAACATAAGGGTTAATTAAGATTAAAACATATACTGCTATTAAAATCAGTCATTAAAATTGAAACTAAAACATATTCCTAAAATAAGCTTTAGTTATGAAGTATATAACATTATAAACATATCAGAATGCATTTCTCATATTTCAGAATCTCCCTGACAATTTACAGCAATGGAGTTTACATATTTCTCCCTATGTTTAGTGGCCTTTACTGCAAAAGAAGTAACCCTCCAAACCACATATTGGTTAGTTCTTTGCAGCAGGAATCCGTGGCTGCCTCTACAAGAGAGGTTTAAAGCTCTTTCAAGGCGCTTTAAAAAATTTACCTCTACAAGGAGGGAGCGCAAATCGGGCGTAGAGGCGCGCTATCCCTCTGATTGTGCGCATTATCGAATGCGCGTTAAATAGCAAGTTTTATTTTGCGGCGGGATGTGCTGCTGCTGCTGCTCGCTCCCCTGCTCGGCTCCTGGCTTCCCTAGCCGGCTCCTTTGGCTCCGTCTTTTGCCTTCCTCGCCCGCCCACGTCCCTCGACAGACTTCCCTCCCTCCGGCGGGGGAGGGCGAAGCAGCCAGGCACGCAGGCAGGCAATGGAGCGGAGCTCTGAGGCTGCAGCCAGCGCGCGTGGGAGAGCTTCGCGTGGCCGAAGAAGGGGTCGCCCTGCCGCCGCCCCCCCTCTCCCCGCTGCCGCCCCCGCCGGGAAGGAGACGCTCCCCGTCTAGCAGTGACAACTCCTCCCGGCTCCCCTGAGCGCCCCCCCCACCCCCGGTTTCTTGCCTTTGCAGAGAGAAAGGCCGGCGGAGGACTCTCGCTGCCCCCTCCGCTGCTCTCCGGCCGAGATCGGCTCCTGCCTCCAGGGGTCTTGCCTCCCCCCTCCCCTCTCCCTGCCTGCCTCTCGTGCAGAGGTATTAGGGGTAAATGCGCTTCAGGGATGAAGCGCATAATCACGTAACCAGGCGCAAAAGCAAATCCTTGTGGAGGGGGCCCCAGTTTCTTCTTTACATCCCAAAATTTCATTTACTTTAAAAAGTAAATCTAAGTAATGGGCTCTAATATCAGTATATAATTGACATTCTAGGATATAGTGTGCCAGATCTTCCAAAATTGGTTTCCCACAAATACACAATCTCTCAATACACAAATACACAATACACAAATACACCATGAAATCTACCAAAGTTCATCATGCAGTCCATTTGTTTGAAGCACAATTGGGTGAAAGCCCTTAGGTATTCCATTGACATGGGGCTAAGAGATATCCTTCACATTGATGCTGGTGTTTGGTTCCTGCCAGTCACCTAGCTATTCTAGAGGATGTAAGGGAAGCTATATCAGACTGTGAGTCAACATCCAAGACTCTTCGTTTAAAGCTGTTTCTGATAACATTTCCCTATAGGCTTACAGACTGTAAGGAGAAACCAAAATTTAGAAGTAATTTGGAGAATTTCTGCAAGCATTTAAAATAATAGCCATCCGTGGTTAGATTCCTCTTAGTAAATGACTGAGTAAAATAAGTTAACTTAAGAAACTTCATAGAAGTTTCCTGTCCCCCTGCCCTGTGGACACTTACACCCCCTGAAAAGCCTCTTCTGGAGTGGAGGTGTTAGGGGCCCTCCAAAACAATGTAGGATGGGGTGCTGGGGGCCGCTAGAGGTGGGGAAATTGTCCCAAGTTTCCTGTCCCTCCAGCCCCTCCACCCCCAAGTCTCCCACCCTGGCCTTCCATCTCAGCCTCCACCCTGCACCACCCTGGCTGTTTCATTTTCAACCCTTTTGTTAAATCCTGCTCCCCACCCCCAGGCCTTCCATTTTTACTCTCATTTTTCAAACTCAGCCTGGCCCATGCTTGCTTCTCCTGCCCGGAGCAGGGGGCAGTTTGATCTGATCCATACCATCGCTGCTCTCACACAGATTTGTAATGCTCTTGCAGATTTCTGGATGGAATGCTGGGTGTCATGGCTTATTATACCAATGTTTCTGACCTCAGACCAATACATTACAAACTATAATCATCCCAGTAGTTTATTTTGCAAGCAGCTCTCTCATACCCAGTATTTACTTCCACACAAAATGTTAATACACAAAATTTGAGTTGCCTGTTCTTGCTGCCATGCATCTGGTTTGAGCAGTTTTCACATCTATTTGACTCTCATTTTGTCTACATGCTTTTTTTGTTGTTGTTGTTCTTTTTTCACATAGTTCATCTGTAGGTTCTACCAGTGTGCCTGTTGCCTTTGGAAGAAGTGGTTCTGCTTTCTTTTATTGTCCCTACCAGTCAGCTAACATTTTACATAAATAAAGGCTTGCAATAGAGAAATGTGCTGTATATGCATTAGGAGCTTTTTCTGTACTTTGGGGAACATAGAAGTATGCCAGCTGCTCAGAGGAAGAGAAAATAAATTATATCAAGCAACATGTTTGGGATGGTTTATTATATTTAACTTCTAAAAGCCAAAAATGGCTTGCTGCCAATATTTACATCTCTTTGAGGAATATAGTTCTTTAAATGCGTATAAAGAATATATAATGTTTCACACTGTATGTATAATTGGTGTCAGCTATATGTTGTGTTGCTGATCAGTGTTTGATTTCATATAATTTTGGACATATAATTATATTTCATATAATTTGGGAAGTGATATTTGACCCAGAATAGAGGAAGATTTATCTGTCTCTGAGGGTATAGAATCTTATGTCATTTAAGGTAAATAAAGCAGAAACAAATAATTAAAGGACATCGGATATACAGGATATAAGATGTGGTATCCTTTGGAAAATGAGGACAGAAAATGATAAGACAGCTTCTGATTGTCACTTATGACAGTCTCTAGAGCAGTCGTTGGAGCTATCCATTTAAAATGAATAGGGGCCTCCCTTCTTATTTTTTTACAGCTTTCCTTGATTTCTTGCTGTCCTTCAGTTGCAAAATCACACATGTTCATATACCTCTCAGAATTGCCTATTTCTCAGCAGTTGGCTAACAGGTAGGCTTTGAATGTGGCATGTCCCACATTGTGTTGGACATTTCTAATGGTAGTATGTATGAGTAGTATGTATAGCCTTACATCCTGATTGAAGGATCAGTGACTGAACACCCGGCAACGATAAAGGTCCAACTCTCCCCCTGCCCCCTTTCATCATCAGTGTGGAGGTAGAGGCTTGCATGCCAAATGTGACTCGGAAGGCAGCAATATGCAATGCTGGCATTCCACCAGTGCTAATCACATTGTGCTAGCAGAAATAACTGCTAGCACAATGGGAAGCTAGTGCTTCATAGCACAATCCTAGAAACTAGATCAAATGGGGACCCGTCTGTTGAGCTCTGCGGACTTGTCCAGTTCAAGAAGCACTAGTTAGGGCTAGTTTCCAATTGTGCTATGAAGTGCTAGCTTCCTGTTGCATTAGCGGTCATTTCTGCTAACGCAAGGGCAGCATTGGATACTGCCCAGAAAGCCACTTCAAGTTTAAGACAACCATTGAATCAAATTCACTATCAGAAAAGAAAATCTAAGAAGGAACTTTTTGTCACAGTGTCTAGCCTCAAGAAGCAAGATCTTCACAATGCATAGTTCAGAAACTAAGGCTGCGACCCCAAAGATGAGGGTTTGTTTCTTGTCTCTACCATGTACTTACTTTGCAGTTACATTTTATAATGTTATATCTTACTAAAATTATGCATATCCTTCAAGAACATTCTCAGATTAAGATCTATAGAATTTATGCCCTGTCTACCATCTTAATCATGTTAAATAAACCACATCCAGATTTTGCTTCCCTGGCATGTGTGCCAACATATTCATTTCCATCAATGGTTAAATAACCCTGACAAATTTTAATTATGCCATAAAAATTCCATAAAGGGATATCACCTGTGGTGCTTTACAATGATGTTTTGTTTGTTTGTTGCAAATGCTCTTTAACAGGCTTAAACAAAGCTATCGCATGGCAAAATTCCAAATCCATTTACATGTGAGTGATTAAAAGAGGGTTGTATTGTGGACAAAGCCCCTTATTATTGAACCATTTAAAAACTGAAACTCCAGAAATGGTAAATGGCAATGTATGGGCTGAAAAATAAATCAGTCTTTGAAACATGACTGTGAAATGAAGCAGCAGGTTGTGATCAGATATACATGCTTACAGAGATATACATGATGGTGAACCGTGCCTTATCAGGGTTTCCAGTCACAGGAGCTCTGTAAGCGCATTCAGCTGAACATGCTTACAGAGCCCTTTTCAAACCTTCTGCTCAACATGCAAAGGTCTAAGCAGCAGCTGAGCACACCCATGTCCCCATATCTACTGGAGTGGGGAAACACCTGCAGGGGGCTATAAATCATTTCAGGTGAATCAAGGGAAGCATACAAAAATGAAATGTGTCCTTGAATATGGAGGATTTTAAAAATTGGACAGTGAGGTCAACTGATTCATTGATACTCTTTTGCAGCATTCCACTAGTGGGAAAATAAATGATAAACTGACTTCCTGGGACAAACACCCCTTCAGATTATGCTTGTTTGATGATCTCCCATGTTTTTCATGAAGATCTCTGTTTAAATTCCACTTTTATTTTGATCCTTTCTTCTTATCAATCTGGCTTGTGGCCATCTGGTTAGACTTGTTTGCTTTTCTGGCTTCAAAGAGCAGAGCCTAGGTCTGTGACTTGGATTTACACAAGCATATCATGCTGTGTAGGCTTACATGAGAGTTGTAAGTGGTCGATGAGTTGCACTTAAATGGAAACTGGCTTGACTTTAATGTGAAAGCTCCAGAGTGGGTGGTCATAAAATTATTCCTGGTTACCTTTTTCTAACACCCCCCCCCCCCCGGCTTAAAAGGAAGAAGGATTAAAATTGTTTCACTTAAGACTCAGCACATGACAAGTGCTTTCTAAAGAGGATGTCAGGGTAGCTATGTTATGGCAAGTATTTATTTTTTTACATAGGCTGAATTTGGACGACACGATAAGCAACCGGGGTGGGGGGGGAGAAACAATCGTCAGTTGTATTGACTATCGTGTCGTCCAAATGCTGCCATAGTCAACTCAGTGTTGATCCTAATCCACACCACAGTTGATTATTTATTACCATGTTGTGTGGGGAGTACCCACTAGATGAACAACTGTAAAGTTGATTATTACCCCACCATTGACTATCGTGTTGTCCGAATTCAGCCATATTCTCTTTCATATATTAGATAAAAATGTAATTATCTTTTTACACTGCCCAGAGAGCTTTAGCTATTGGGTGAATAGGCAACACACCCCTCCCAATTGGATTTGTGACTGGGCTTGCCAAACAAAACGATTGTTCCAAACAATGGGTCAATAGCTTGTTTAATTGCAAGCCAGATTGGACCTCATCACTCCTTGATGACATAATGTGATCACCAGCCTGGAAGACTACAGCCCCTCACCTGCCTGCCTTGGTGCTCCTGCTCCAGTCATGGTGGGAGGGAGGTCTCTCTTCTCCCTCCCCAACTTGGAGCTTCTACAGCAATGAGTCAGGCAACAGGAGCACTGGGAACATTACATTTCCCAGCACTCCAGATTCCTGGCTTGCTACTTAGTACCAAATGTGGGGCAAGGGGAGGAGAGACCTCCATCTTTTTTCTCTACCCACTGTTGAAGCAACAGAAAGATAAAGAAAAGAGGGAAGAAGATTGAGATGTGTTCTTCTCTGGCGCATATTAAAACCCAAGTTGGAGAAAAAATGCAAGGGTTGTAATGCTTGCCTTGTAATTTTTTAAAATAATTTCAACGTAAGTTATTGACAAAATACCCAACAAATCATTGATACAGAGAGGGGGGAGCATAAATGTGGCCTTACCTAATCTGACTATTTTAATCAGTTATTTTTTTTTCTCTCCTTCCCGTTCCTGTCCCCCCCCCCCACTTTTTTCTTTGTTTACAAAGTAACTATAGCTACTCCAATGGTAGCTATATGGATTATGGTATAGATTATGCACAAACCTACTGACAACATTGGCCTTAGCTGAGTGGCTGTCTTGTGTAGTCGCCTTCTAACTCACAAGAGACAGTGCCCTTGGGAAGAGCCCTTGACTGAGTGAGCAGGTAGACACAGCAGCCTGTGTGTGTGTGTGTGTGTCCATCCTTATGGCTCTGCTCACATGACAGACACTGGTTCCACTACTGTTACATTGCAACATTTGTCTGAGCCAGGCAGAACAGTGAGCAAGCCGCAGCAAGGTGCTGGAGGACAGCTCTGTATGCCACATGGCTTGCCCTGAGCCCCCTAAGCTAGTTTCCTGCCCTCAGGTGCAGTGGAGGATGCTGCCCCATTGCCAGTGTGGAAGTAAGGTTCAACTGGAATTCTGTTCAGCTTCTGTATATGGAATGAGAGGTGGGTGCCATCTTGTTTGCCTCAGACAGCAATATGTGTTGGGCCAACCATGTTCCTATGAGGTAAAAAAAAGTATTATCATCCTCCAAAGAAACAGGCCAGAACAGAAAATAAGTAAAAGCAAAGTCTACTGCCCCTGGCTGAATTAGAGTGAGCTGGTTCTTTCCACATTTCTTAGCTTAAGGTCTCAGTAACACTAAAAGTGTACTGACACCCAGGGCTTATGAAGAATACATGTAAATATGGGATATATTCTAACTTTTTAGCAGCTAAATGTTATCTTCTCCTGTATAATGACTGCAACAAGAAGAGGGGAAATCCTGTCAGAGAGTCCTGGCACTACATTCACAAGCTGCAATCAACTGCCAGTGAAGAAATTGGGCAGGAACAGCTGAGGCAAATTAATTTACAGTTGGGTTCTTGGCAAACGGTTGTGAAGTCAAAGTCAGTGCCAGTGTGAATTCTTTTGAATGACTCGGATACCTGGCAAGACAAACAGAGATAACGTGGCAGATTTTAGGACGTCGCATGTTTCATTTTTCTTTCTCTGTAGAGGAGACATAATGGAAAGAGAAGGAAGATTGTGGATTGTTATTCTTAACAGCAAGTCCACTATCAGCACCCAGCCTATTTTTTTAATATATATATATATATATATATATATATATAACCCATATATATATGGGTTCTACCCATTAAAGTGGCCTAAAATATTTTAAAACACAAATAATAAATTGATAAAATGTAGAGAAGTGCAAGGTGATGGGGCTACAGCGCTGTTAACTAAATTTCTCTAGAATGCCTCTACAGCTGGTGCTTCTCTTCAAGGTGAATGCCAATGCTCATCCCCAATAATCTCATGAGGGGCCCACCAAGATGCTGCTTCCTAGGGCCCCTTCAGACCTGGTCCTGCTTCACATATTTTATATTTCGTTGCATTTTTTGTCATTAAAGGTCTAGTTAGATGCTTTAGGCCCATGATTTAGAGCATGAGTTATTGCCAAATATATATAAAGCATATTATATGGCTTGTGACTGCAATACCTAACAGAGAGCATAGCTCCCACTATGAACCTACCCAGAAACTAGAATCATCATCTGAGGCCCTCTACCATGGACCTCCTCTGAGAGAAATTCAGAGAATGGAGGAAGAGGGCCTTCACAGTGGTGGCTCCTCGCTTATAGAACACTCTCCCCCAGTGAGCGTGTCCCCCAGTGCCCACCTGGTGTCCTCCAACATGGCCATCTTTCTGGCACCAAGTTAAAACTTTCCTCTACTCCAAGACATTTGACAGCATATGCTAAGATGTTTTAACAGGTCCTTGGATTTTTATTTTTGATTGTGCAAAATTGTTTTATATTTTTGTGAGCAAATGGTTTTATGTTACATAATTATATTGCATTTATAGGGTTTTAATCTGTGTAAGCCTCCCAGAGAGCTCTGGCTTTTGTGCAGTATAGAAATGTAAAAAATGAAAGCAAGAGGTTTTCATTTCTAACCTTATACCTCCTCTGCTAACAGATAGGTTGTGCCACCATTATGCCTAATTTAATTCTTCAGGGGGTTTAAAGTAGACTGGAGATCTGTTGGTTTAATTTGCTATTCTTCACTAGTTTTTATTCCAAAGTTATTTTCCTGTCAAGGTCTGATGCAAGGGGGGAAATCCTGTAGAATGTTCCTCTATAAGTCTCTACCCTGTAGAGGCAAGTTTATTTACATGCTGCATTCAGCTACTAGCTGGGGCTGTATATTTATTGGGCATCTCAGTCTTATGCTTCACCTAGAAGCGGTCTGTCTCTGTGCAACTGCTCACCATCCCATCTTCACTCATTCACAACTCAGTACACTGGTCAAAAAGACTCCACAAGCTGAAAAGGTTCCCCATTGCAGATAACTACTCTAGAACATGGAGAAGCTGGCATGGGCTGTGTGGTGACAAGGGCCAGATTAAAGATCCCTGTGGTGGTGATGGGAGCCAGATTAAAGAGCCCTGTGGCCCTTTTCTATGTGTGTTGCTGCTGTGACACATGAACAGGGCTCAGATGTTTCATATATCCTAAAAAAATGGTTACGAGTGCAATCACATGCAATGCAAGTTTAGACAGAAATAAGTCTCAGCATTCCCCAGCCAGCATGGCTGGCTTGTAGTTGCTGGAAATTGTAGGATTTATTTCTGTCTAAACTTGCATAGGATTGCACCCTAAATGGGGCTTTACTGTGACTGGCACATGCATGTGATTTCTGAACCAGCCGGGACTCATCCTGAGCCAGTTGCACAAGGTATGGACAACTTCGTAAAAAGGCTTAATGGTGCTATGTATTGGCTTTTGTGGTTTTTATTGCCAGTCCCATCAAATAGTGTGCCCTTGTGATGGAAAATTCCTGGGCTTGGGGGTATAACGCGAGCCAAAAGCTCATGAAAATTACTTATATTGATTTGTTTCCATTTACAGTATTTGGTTTTAAACAAAATGTTTTAAAGGGTGTTTGTGATGGTAAGTCCTAGCCCTTAAGACCAACTAAAAACACTGCAGAAGAAAATCAACTCATAACTAAAGCTTAGCTCACAGTGGAATATAATTAATCAAAAGCAATTGAAAACTTACATCTCTTCCTTCTCATCCTCACCCACTCCCCACCATGCTGGCCTTCCGGTGTAGCCATTGATCTGATCCAGCATGGCTCTTATGTTCTAATTATGCAGCAACTGCAGTTCCAAACAGGAAGTGGAACATGAGGAGACATCCCAGGGAACATAAGGAAAGCCATGCTGCATCACATCAAAGGCCTATCTAGTACAGTATTCTGCTTGCACAGTGGCCAACCAGATGCCTTATGGGAAGCCCACAAGTAAACTGTGAATGCAGCAGTACCTCCTGCTCCCATCAACTGGCACTGATGGAAATATACAGTAATCGTGACAAATAGCCATTGATTAGCCTCATGCTCCATGAATTGATCTAATCACCCTTTAAAACTGTTGAGGTTGGTGGCCATGACAGAAATACCTCCTATCATATGGGGAGAGCGGCCTTTACTGGTTGTGTGCAATGGTTTCTGTGCTAGCTGTTCTGATCTACTCATCTCTAATCTGCACCAACCCTACTTAACTTGTAAATGCATTAGGACTGATATCTGAAGGCATCTTTGAGAAAATCCAAATGGATGCCTAGAGATGGATGGGTGGAAAAGACCAAAATGCCATCAAGTTCACCAACTTACCACAAGTCCAGATATGCCATATACCCGCACATGCCATGGTCAAGAAAGAAGAACAGAGAATTGGTAAGGGGAAGGATCCACCGAACCAAGGATGTTCCCAGGCAACTCTGACAAGTTCCAAAGCCAGAGTATAATAATCATTGTTTCTAAAGCACTTCAGAATAAAACTAAACACATTACATTACAAAAAGTCCCTGCCATCAGGTTCATAGTCTAAAAGAGGCAGAAATTAAGGAAGGGGAATGTGACATAAAAAACTGAATCCTTCTATCTCTGAACCAACATACTGCCTGAGCCAGGTAGTGGTGCACCTTGGGCTAGACCACCTCAGAGTCAAAGTCCCAGTCCTGCAGCCCAGGAGGACAGCCAATGACCCACCAGGGAGTTGCAGGGGATGGGGCAGTGGCAAACAGGCCTGGCATCAGCACCTAGGCCAGCATGGTCATACCAAGGCTAACACTGCTCCCTGCAGCATCCTTTTGTCTTTAAATCACACATAGCACACACTTACATGGAGGTAAATCAATCAATAATTCTGCTATGTGTGATCAGCAGAACTTTCAGTTTGGCCCTCAGTTGTCTTAGATTGTCTCTTAATTGCTAATAATCAGTAGATTCCTCTTTGAATGGCTTAGATCTTGAAGGAAATATTTATTAGGGTTAGGCCAGATTGATGCTGATGAATAAATTTATTTATTATATTAATTTTATTACCTTTCTATACTGTCCAATAGCCAAAGCTCTCTTATATGCTGCTTTTCCACATTAATGCGCCCACAGTAGCTTACAACGTTGCTGTTATTATCATCATCGTTATTCGTAAACATTCTGAATTCTTCACAAAACAAATGATTCATTTCAATAATACCAACATTATAACACTTTACAGTCGTTCTAAAATAGGGACTGGTAGTCAGGAACACACAATAGCAATTGGTATTATTTATCACTTCCTCAAAAGTGAGAAGTGCAAGAAATAGCAAGCAGAATTCTTACAGCCTACAGCTGATGATCTTTCACATGGCCCACAGTGGCTGGTTTTGGATGACACATTAGGCAACCTTGGTTGCTACGTCTGCTCCCTCCCCCTCCCTCAGTCCTCCAGCCGTATCCCAACATGCACCGTGAGTTCTGCTGGCTATATAGAGCAGCTGGGAGTTTTCGGCTGCTCCGGCCGGCAGAACTCTATTCCCAAACGGAATAGTCCACGGAGAGAGGGAGGGTTGGTTTCAGACGACACTTTAAACAACGGGGCTTCAGGCTAAACAACGGGGCTTCAGGCTAAACAACGTGCAAGCCCGTTGTTTCTCTCCGTTGCTTAATTGGGCGGAGTAGCGTACTGTCAGTTGTGTGTGCGTGGTGTGTAACCCTCTACACAACACAATAAGCAACACAACTGACGATTGTTTCCCCCACCCCCCATCCGTTGCTTAATGTGTCGTCCCAAACCAGCCTCTCTCTCATTCTGGTACAGTTCTCAAAGCAGGGCTACAAGCTAAGCCTACAATAGTTGTTTATAAATGTCTTTTGGAGTATAATCAAGTTGATGCTCAGCATGTTAGAGAGGAATGGAAGAGGGAATAAGAAAGCTCTGTACAGCCTAATCAGTGGAAAGTTGCCCTAGCTTCCATATGCATTATTTCCGTAGATTTAAAATTGAGGCTGTCAGACACACACACACACAAAAGACGTTTCTTGTATATTGGACACCACAGAGGCTTTTAAGCTGGCTGGCTCTGCTAGATACTGGCAATGTATTGTGAACAATGCCTCTTTCAGGCATATGATGTGGGCAAAGCCTTACAGTGGCTTCTTTCTGGGTGGAAGTTATTGCCTGTATACATTTAATTCTTGAAAAATCTGTGATAAATATGGATGTTCACGTGCTTTCAAAGTATATTCTTATGATCTGGGGTTTAACAGATGACCAGCAAAAGTGGACGTTTGAAAGCCCTTAAATTGCAAAGAGACTTAGGTCCCCTCTACAAGGATTCGCTTTTGCGCCTGGTTAGGCGATTATGCGCATAATCGCTGAAGCGCATTTACGCTTAATACCTCTGCACGAGAGGCGGCGAGAGGCGGTGAAGCGCATTAACGGATGACCAAAATGCACTTTACAAGTAGTTAATGCGCATAAGCGCTTTTTCACATAGTCAAAATGCGCTTTAAAGGCCGGAGCAAAATAAAACTCGCTGTTTAACGCGCATTCGATAATGCGCATAATCGGAGGGATAGCGCGCCTCTACACCCGATTTGCGCTCCGTTCTTGTAGAGGTAAATTTTTTAATGCGCCTTGAAAGAGCTTTAAATGCCTCTTGTAGAGGCAGCCTTATCCTTCAAGCTTGGAAGAATAAACATCCACCACGCATTATTCATTGGTGTGAGGATCTTACTACTCTTGTTACTTTTGAACGTATGTCCTACAGTCATCAATTTCGTTTGGATGCTTATTTAAATATATGGACTGCTTATAATGAGACACAATCATATATGTGTTTAGACAGAAAAAAAGTCCTACAACTACCAGCTTGCCCCAGATAGTTATGCTGACTGGGGAATGCTGGGAATTGAAGGATTCTTTTCTGCCTAAACATATATAGGATTGTGCCCTAAATGTATATATTTGAAAGTAAAAACATTTTCTATCTTTTCTTTTTATTGTGAATTATTACTGTGAATGGATATACTTTTAGGACATGTTCTTTCTTTTTTCTTTATTTACTGTTTCCTGCCCCACTTTTCTATTATATTGGAAATAAAACTTTTCAAATTAAAAAAGAGGTGGATAACTTGAGATTCCAGATGCATTGGCCTACAGCTCTCATGATACCTCACCAGTGGCTATGCTGGCTGGGGCTGATGGGAGTTATTGGCTAAAATATCTGTAGGGCTACAAGTTGCTCACCCCTGTCTTAAAAGGTGCAACCTTGGGAGGGGGGTTGATTTTCATTGGCTTCCCCTATGCTCCAGATGTTCCTGCTGCTTCTCAAAATTCCTTATCTCAAAATGTATTAGCAATGAGTTCCACAAGCCATGAGAAAACCAGGATATGAACACTCCCATGTCTAAGAGCTACAACAGACAAGTTTTATTGCACGCTCGTTACTGGGTACTCATGGATTTTCACAGGTCCCTCTCACAACGTGGTCTGCTTCCCACCCCTTCTAGCCTTCTTTGCGCCACAAAAAACACCCCAGTAAGTCCTTAAAGATGGAAGTTGCCGCTATCTCCTGCTGTGTTCAGGAGAAGCAGTGTGATCAAAATGGCCCACTGAATGGGCCCCCGTGCACGTTGTTTACTTCCTCTTTCAAAAGAGGAAAGTGATGAAGGAGAAACATGTGGGCAGAAAAGCGACAGTAAGCAAACGCGATTTCCCCCTGTGTGATGATGCTAAATATGTATTTAAAGTACATACATTTTCTTACCATTGCCCACTCTTTCAGCCTCTTAATTCCCAACGTTTGTATGCCAACTTTTGGTTTTATTTTGTTTTTGTACCCATCTATCTATCTATCTATCTATCTATCTATCTATCGCTTTTTTTGAATGTTTTTTTGTGCTTGTTCTGTGAGAAAAGAGAAAGCCATAACACTTTTCATATGGGAGAAAAGCTGCATTAAAGGGGAAAGGCTCTCTCTAGCCTTTCCCAATGTATGGCTATTCTCTTAAATCCTGCTCCCTTCCGCCAGCCGTGAGTGTGGACTTTGAATGAGAACCTAGCATTTGGAAGCAATTCAGCCCTTCTATGTAAGGAATAAATAGAAGGCATTTTCCTGCATCAAGAAACTTGTGCTTTACTTCTCTTCTGTTCCTTTGTCTTTTCGTCCTGCAAGGCTGCGCATGCAGTGACATTTCAGAATGGGAAAAGTGAATGAGGTTCTGCAAAAGAAAGAGGCGCAGCTCCGAAGCTGACAATAAGGCTTGGAAAGCTTTTCCTTGCAGGCGTTCTATATGTACACTCTGTTCAATGTATTTAGTATTCAGGGCTTGAATGAACTGGAATGGTATACCTTCCTCTCTCGGCTGGCTCTCAGAAGAACAGAGTCATTAGCTGAAGGTCTTCCCATAGCAGCTTCTCTTTCCCCTGTTGCAATCAGGCTTATTTGTTAGGTTTTTTTAAAAAAAAAAATACAGTCTGAGTCTATCATAGTTAAGGGACTACTGAACGTTGCCTCCTTTACTTTTGCAAAAGGAAATCAAGGTAGTAGTATGCATGTCATATTATTTAATGAAGAAGAACCATGGGTTACTATCCTGCAAAGATTTACTCTCTCACCTCTTACAAATACACTGAATTCTGTGGTCTACCTATGCTTCTAATAGCAATCATGCTTACTCAAATGTTAAACGTTTCTAATTGATAATATGTTTCTAACTGAGAGCGCAGCTGGTGAATTTGCCAGGGCGAAACTCGGAAAATCCTTTTATTCCTTTCATTCTCCTGTTGGACTGGAAGTTGCTGTTTTTTTGCTGGAGTTTCAGGCTGATATCTTGCTAGGAACTGTTGCTCTCAGCTGCCATGGGGCAAAACAGAAGCCTCATTTGCTCTTTCCATTTCCACAGCAAAACTAATGCAAGCATTGCCATTTTCTAGCTAGTGTGTTTAACGGGTTGAGTGCTGGGGGTTGGTGGGGCGGGGGATGGTCCTCTCACAACAGGCGCACCAGTGAATTACGGGGAGCGACAATATCATTTAAAAACTTAGAATGTAGGTAATCCTCACTTTTTTTGGTTAGCACCAAGTAAGTCCATAGGACCTTGATCTGAATTGGGATCACGCACATAGGTAGGAGAGAGTTAAACCTTCCCACCCTACCATTTTGCCCCATAAATATATTCACCCACCCTGTTGTGGGGGGAAAAATCCCCACCTCCATTGCTGCCAATGGAGTTTTTTCTTTCTTTCCCCCAAGGCTAGGGATGGGGCAGGGTGGCAAATGTAAGGGGCAAAGTGGCTGGGAAGGTCTAAACCTTCCTTTTCTGTGCATAGTGGTCCCAATCTGGATTGAGAACCACACACTTTCTTGGAGGTAAAAGAGAAAGTGAGGATCACCTGGACGCTACACATTTAACATACTGTGTAGTTTAGCCCTAAGTTTTTTTATTGTTGCTTTTATAATATATATTTTTATTGATACCTTAAAAAGATAAATATGTCAAGAAATTGTATGTAACACTGTGATTGATTTCCTTGTCAGTGCAAAGCATTTTTAAAGTATGTTTACATCAAGTGATCCCTGAACAGGGCCATAGCAGGAAAGCATTAAAATTGCCAAAGTAATTTTTCTTTCCTTCTTGCAACTTGCAGCTCTTATTCATTTCAAATTGGAGATGGCAGAAATCACCTCACAAGCAAACATCAAGGAAAAGGTATGATCTCTAATTAACATACTACATACAGTTTAGCCTTCTCCCAAGCTAGTGGCTTCTAGATGTGCTGGAACGAACCCATCAGGGCCCTGTCTTCACGACACTGAGTTGGCGCCACCTTCTCCAAACCCCCACAGTTTTTCTTACCATGAGGTGGCGTCAGGTAATCCTGGCACCAAGGACAGATCACAGGGTTTCTGGCGGTCATCCAGGTACCAGAGCTTCCCCCCACTCTCTTCCTGGCGGAAGGAGAGCAGTCGCTGGTCGCCTTTCAACAGGAACGACATCCTCATATTAGCCCCGGAGCGAGCTCATACGGCGAAGGGCCATACTGACCTCACTCCCACTGAAAATTTGGGGTAAGTCTCTGACTTTTTCAGTGTGCAACTTCGCAGGAAAGCCCCGCAGTGGCAGCGAATTTGTGGCTGCATCATATAATTGACATAGCGCAGATTTGCCGCCACTGTGGAGCTTTCCCTGTGTATAGACAGCCCCCTAGAGGGTGCTAAGTTGGGGAAGGCTGCTATAGAGTCCTGTCCCTTTTTTGCATCCAAACACCTCAGCTTCTCTGCAGCCATAAAATGTAGAAGGAGAGGTAATAAGCTGGATCAAAGATGAGTTGTTGTTTTTTAACCAGAATTAAACAATGCCAAGTCAAAATAACATGTTCCAGGAAGCTCTTAACATATTTGATATATCATGTCCATCAAGAGAACTATGAATTATTTTAATGCTGTTAAATAGAACTGTACAAGGCTCTCCTGTCGAAACCCTGGTTGATCTGTGGAATGCAGAAATGACCCGGGCAGTTGACACGATTGCTCCTGAGCGCCCTCTCCTGTGTAGAGCTCGAACGGCTCCGTGGTATACCCCAGAGCTGAGAGTGATGAAACAAAACAGGAGACGGCTTGAGGGCAGATGGAGACGAACTCCTGATGGATGCAATCAAACACTGGTAAGTGCTTATGGTAAGCTGTATTCAGGGGCAGTGAGGGCAGCAAAAAAACAATACTTTGCTGCCACTATTCAATCATCAACCTGCCACCCAGCGGAGCTTTTCAGAGTTGTCCGGGGGCTTTTACATGCTGGCCCCAAGGACATGGTAGAACCATCTGAGGCCCGCTGTAATACATTTGCTGGGCACTTCCAGAATAAAATCTCTGGCATCCGTCAGGACTTAGACTCCAGTGTTATAGCAGATGAATCTAGTGAGGTATCCAGAGCACAGGCTTGTCCTGTTTTCTTGGATGAGTTTCAGTTGGTGCAGCTCGAGGATGTTGACAAGGTGCTTGGACAGGTTCGTGCAACCACTTCCATATTGGATCCTTGCCCCTCTTGGCTAATAAAAGCTAGCAGGGATGGAACAACTGGCTGGGCCAGGGAAGTGATTAATGCCTCTTTGCAAGAGGGAGTGGTCCCAGGCCTCCTGAAAGAGGCGGCAGTGAGACCACTCCTAAAGAAATCTTCCCTGGACCCTGAAAATCTGAATAACTACAGGCCAGTAGCAAATGTTCCATTCCTGGGCAAGGTCCTGGAGCGGGTGGTTGCGAGCCAGCTCCAGGCACTCTTGGATGAGACTGATTATCTGGATCCATTTCAGTCGGGTTTCAGGCCTGGTTTTGGTACGGAAACAGCCTTGGTCGCCCTGTATGATGACCTATGTCGGGAGAAAGACAGGGGGAGTGTGACTCTGTTGATTCTCCTTGATCTCTCAGCGGCTTTCGATACCATCGACCATGGTATCCTTCTGGCACGACTGGCTGAGTTGGGAGTGGGAGGCACTGCATTGCAGTGGTTCCGCTCCTACTTGGTGGGTCGGCTCCAGAAGGTGGTGCTTGGGGAACATTGCTCGGCCCCGTGGATTCTCCAGTATGGGGTTCCGCAGGGGTCAGTTTTGTCCCCCATGCTGTTCAATATCTACATGAAACCGTTGAGTGCAGTCATCCGGAGTTTTGGAGTGCGTTGTCATCAGTATGCTGATGACACGCAGCTCTATTTCTCCTTTTCATCTTCATCAGGCGAGGCTGTGGATGTGCTGAACCAGTGCCTGGCTGCGACAATGGACTGGATGAGGGCTAATAAACTGAAACTCAATCCAGACAAGACTGAGACGCTGTTGGTGGGTGGTTCCGCTGACCGGATGGAGGGTGTTCAACCTGTTCTGGATGGGGTTGCACTCCCCTTGAAGGAGCGGGTTCGTAGCTTGGGGGTTCTCCTAGAACCATCTCTGTCACTTGAGGCGCAGGTGGCCTCAGTGGCACGGAGTGCCTTCTACCAACTTCGGTTGGTGGCCCAGCTACGTCCCTATCTGGACAGGGATAACCTGGCTTCAGTTGTCCATGCTCTGGTAACCTCCAAGTTAGATTACTGCAATGCACTCTACGTGGGGCTGCCTTTGAAGGTGGTTCGGAAGCTGCAGCTTGTGCAAAATGCAGCGGCCAGATTGATAACTGGAACCAGTAGGTTCGAACATATAAGACCTACTCTGGCCCGCTTGCATTGGCTGCCTGTATGTTTCCGAGCCCGGTTCAAGGTGCTGGTTTTAACCTATAAAGCCTTACACGGCTTGGGACCACAATACCTGATGGAACGCCTTTCCCGACATGAACCTACCCGAACACTACGTTCAACATCTAAGGCCCTCCTCCGAGTGCCTCCTCCGAGGGAAGCTCGGAGGTCGGCAACAAGAGAGAGGGCCTTCTCTGTGGTGGCTCCCCAATTGTGGAACGATCTCCCTGTCGAGGCCCGCCTGGCGCCAACATTGTTATCTTTTCGGCGCCAGGTCAAGACTTTCCTCTTCTCTCAGGCATTTGGCAATATCTGAGGAGCCTGGGTCTGTTTTGTTTTGTTTTTGTAGGTTTTTTTTTGGTTTTTTTTGTTTTTTTTTTTTGTTTTTGTTTTTTTTGAAGTGTTGAAGTGGTTTTTAAATGTACAGATTGTGTGTATGTTGTATGTTTTTGCTGTTTTAATTTTTGTATATTGTTTTTAATTGTTTTTAATCCTATGTAAACCGCCCAGAGAGCTTCGGCTATGGGGCGGTATACAAATGTAATAAATAAATAAATAAATAAATAAATAGAACTGTACAAGGAAGTAGCTAAGAAGCAATTCATTTCATCACAGTTTTAGACGTTTCCTGGAGTATGGTTACTTTTCAACTGAACTATGGAAAATGGTGCCCTTTATTGGTAAAGGGGGAAAATTAGCTCAGAATGTGGTTATTGGCCAAGGGACATTTGGTGAATTTTAGTGATACTGCTAAAGTTTAGAATGTTCTGACATATCTTCTTGTCTCCTAAAATATTGAGAATTCGTAGTAAATGCCAGAATTGACCAGATAGCTGACATTTTCACAAGTTCTCTTTGACAAGAACTGTAGCTTCCCTTTATACCCATGTAAAGAAGGAGATGCAATGGTGACTCCTAGCACAATCCTATGCATGTTTGCTTAGTGAAAGGTCCTGTTGAGTTCAATGGGCTTTACTCCCAGGTAAGTGGCTTGCAGTGCAAATTATATTTGAAGTAATATTTGAACAATACACTTTACCCATTTCATTCAGAGTAAGAGGCTTACAAATACATGGCCATGACTTATGATTTACTGTCATGATTTTCTAGTGCAAAATGCATTAAAAAATTGAAGTGAACTCTTAACTCTTTGAAGGACTGAGCCACACACTCCTATCAAAGTAAATCCACATTCATATTAACAAGCAGTCTTTCAGCTTCAATGACCGATTCCAGAATAAACAATATTTTTCTTTATTTCAAAATTGTGAAGGGGGAATGTTTAATTGCTTTCAGAAATGCCTTTAATTTGGACTAAATGTCCACATCTTGTGGGGAAACCCATATGTTTTCTTTTTAAAAAAAATGCTAACAATGAAAGGCAGACAATGAAATGTTTATTTTTCTGCAGTGGCAAGTATAGAACTCCACCAAAGAAGTTATATGAAGAGCTAACATGTCATTGTAGGGCTGACCATTGCCATTTGACTCCTCCCTTTTTGTTCTGCCCTTCTCATCCTTTATACCAGGGATGGGCAACTTGTGGTCCACCAGATGTTTTGGCCTACAACTTCCATCAATCCTAGTCAGCATAGTCAATGAAGGTCAAAATATCAAAGGGCCACAAGTTGCCCACCCTTTCTTTATACCAACTCTACCACCCCTTCGTTCTTTGCCTGTCTGATGTAACCTTCTGAAATGATAGCCACCCTCCACCAATGACCTCTGAGTCAGCTCTCGGGTATCGGAGGGCCTATCCTGAGGAATTTGCCTCTAAAGCAGGAGTGCAGAACCCCTTTCAGATTAAGGGCCCAATTCCATTTCAGAGAAGCTCTTGGGGGCCGTGTTTCAGTAGTGGTTGGACAGGGCTAAACACCAGCATATTTAGCTTAAAGCTCTTACTGCCTGTAGCCTAAGACTTAGGAGAGGCATTTCAATGTGTTAGAATGGAGGGAGGGGGGACACAAAAGCCAGGAATTCTGGGGAAAGGGGGTGGGGCCAGGGGAAGGGAGTGGGGCGAACTGGGGAATCTCAGAGGGCTGGATTGGGACCAAAGGTAGGTTCAATGTGGCCCCCAGGACTGAGGTTCTGCACTCCTGCTGCATAGAGTAGATGAGGCCTTCTGGGTGCACATCTCTTAATCCTGCCACATTGTCCTTCCTCTAGCATGCTAGGAGAGGCATGATAGCAGCACTGTTGGGAGCTGAATGAAAGCAGGGAAACAAGAGTTATGGCACATCTCATGTTGCTGGAATGTTTTTTTCAGCTCCGTCAAACTTGAAATGTCAAAAGCATCTCCAGGCTGGCACAATGTGTATAATGCATTAACAGCTGTGCTTGTGTATCATTGTCTGGAAACCGGTTAAGACTTAACAAGCAGCATACAGGATGCAAATAAATGGAAATGTCAGCAACAATTTCAGGGGTGGGGGGAGTTGCTGTGTGAAAAAGAGGGCACTGCAACTACGATCAAAACTGAGGGACACACTAAAAATGCATGAGGAACTTAAGGAATGGAGCTAATTTTCATCTGTTATTTACATGATTTGGCTATGATAGTACAAATGACATGGTTAAGGCACTCTCGATTATTTTGCATAAACAGGCTATTACAAATTTGCAAACCATTTCTACTTTTTTTAAAAAAAACCTATTTGTTTTGCATTGGGCTTTTCTGTCCCTTAAGATGCCTGTGTTCATCTCTCTTCCTTGCAGATCAATGCAGTGCGGTCAATTGTTCCCAACAAAAGCAACAATGAAATAGTGCTGGTGCTTCAGCAGTTTGATAACAACGTAGACAAGGCTGTACAAGCTTTTGTGGATGGTCTGTAGCTTTCTCATATTTCATTGACACTACATAAAGTGACACTAAACATTTTAAGGTGTTGTTGTTTGTGTAACTGAAAAAGGAGAGCATGGCTGTATCCTGCTAAATTGTGAATATTTTGCATTTCCTGAAGATCTGACGAAGCCCTTGTTAGCAAGCCAAGAGGTTTAATGCTAACGAGTCCATTATCCAGCATATAGGCCCAAACAGCAAGCCCTGTATAGACACTATCATCCATTTCTGATGTTATTGGGGCCAGCACCTGAAGCCAAGAGCAGTAGAGAAACCAAGAAGCGGACTGCAAAGTACTGCACTATCTGTTTCACTGATCCTCCCCTCTCTTTTTCTCCTGTTTGTTGAACATTCAATTAGAGCAGCTCCACACTTGACAAAAAGAAGCTTACAAGGGTTTCTTGCCGGAAACATATAAGGCTGGATTCAGATATTTGCAGGAGAAACTTTGCTTATGCAATTGGGCTTTCCTTCCCCCCCTCACAAGAAATCCTGGGAGTTGAGGGACAATCTGAAGGAATGGGATGGGATGGGACATGGGGAAAACAGTGGACAGGGACTGACGGATTTGTCTGGGGGAGGCATGCCTTGCATAAACTGAGCTGCATTTCTGCATAAGATGCTTTTGGATCCAAGACGTAAAGCCCAATCAGAATTCCCAGGCACATATATACACAGGTATATATGCTGCAGCATGTCATGTATCTTGTCCATATGTTACATGTTTGATGTGGGAAACCCCCAGCGTGCATTCAGCACACATGCTATGAAGTGTGTAGCTTCCTTTAGTTTAATGTCTTTGGCACAATGCCTTTCACCTTAATAAGCATTGTGTATAGACTATTAGGGAATGTTGCAGAAAGTGCCTTCTGATTCTTAACCATGGTTAAGGTTGCAGTCCTGTACAGACTGACCCAGCATTGAACTTAATGGGACTTACTTCTGGGAAGATATGTGGAGAATTGCATTATAAGAGATTTTCAGCAGGGCACAAGTTTATGTGATCCCTCCCTCATACCCTCCCATTTCCTCTCTCTAGTGGATCCCTCACCAGCTGTAACTGTGCTTAAATGCTACATTGGCACCAGCATTAACCATGGTTAATTCTAACCAGGTTTCCTCTTAATCAAGGTTTGTTACCAGCTTTAAAACCTGGGTTTAAATCCTGGTAAGAGGGACTTCTGGTTCAGGTTCAGGAACTTTACACATTCATTAGCCCTAGGTCCCTGTGGGCTTACCATATTAACGACACACATTTTTTCATTATTATACCCTTGATTAGGATGTCAGTGTCTCATTAAGCTGGTGATTCATTGTCTAACTAAACAGTCTTAAATCTGAGCTTAATTGGCCTGGATATAAAGCTGGGTTATTTTAAAATGTTGTCCAAACCTCTCCTCCTCAAACTACCATTCCTCTTGTTTACATTGAACAAAAATGCAAATTGAAATGCCAAGTATTATTTAAGTCTCTCTTTCAATAGATGTCAGAAGATGATTCCAATAGAGAGAGACAGTAATGAATAGCAAGCAGAAGTAGCCTGAGCTTCATTGTGAATGTTACACATAGACCTGGGCTGCTTTCAGATAAGCCGTCTATTGTGTAGTTACCCTGCCTCATTCGTGGAATTTTACAGGAGAACCAGATGATCTTCAATTTGTAGCTCTCCCATGTTTTCCCACTGCTACATCCATCCCTTTTTTTTAAGCAGAAAAAAGTCACTTCAGAAGGAAAAGACGGAATACTTGCACAATGGATTTTGATAGGTAGTGCACTAGAAGCCTTCTATCTGAAAGCACCCCTTATCTTTCATAGTGGAGCAAACAAAAATGATTAGAAACTCACTCAGACCAATTTAGGTTGTTGAAGACTTAAATAAAAATTGGATGTAAATCACATACCTCTACCACAAGCGGAACATTAGTAGCTTTGCTTTTTCTCATTCAAAACCCCTGTCGCTTTGATTGGTATCAAATCCCTTTGCACTGTATTTTTCACACAAATGGAGGAAATCCTGTTAAACCCACAGGAGGCCCAGAACACTCCTTAAACCTGCTTTTAAAAGCTAATTCAAAAGCCGCAGGCTATTCTGAAGAAAATAAAAATGGCCTGGGTGGTCCAAATGGGCCAAGCATGGTATATTTCACAGTAGCATTACAGTTATAACTAGCAGTTTGCAATATAGACTCTGCATAATATGTCGCTTTGGTTTCAAAGCGGGTTGTGTTTCTTCTCGCCATGGGAAAATGCAAGAAGATACGCAGAGCAATGAATTCCCAGACCTTGGCAACTGGGCTTCTTCCTCAGCCCCACTATGGCCCCTGAGAGTTCATTATGTGACATTTATTACTCATTGTTCATGCATTATGCAACATCTTATAGTATGTGCCATATACAGAATGGTTGGGGTCCTGAGTTTGTTCCTGCTGGTGGAAAAGCCCCCATGACAGAGTTGTTCTCATGGACACTCCTGCCAAAGGAAGCAGGGGAGGTGACTTTCACCAATTTTGGCTTCCCCTTGCAGTTTCATGTCCTTGAAAAACTGCTTCAGAGAGATGGGGAGCCACCGGAACAGGGTCGGGGAGCTGCAGGGGAAAAAGGGATTTGTCTTTCCTCCCCCTTTCTGCCATCAGGATCTTGGCCCCATTTATGAACAGAAGGACTATTTCCATTCACAGATGAATAGTTAGGACCCAAGCCTATGAGTGCTGGTATCAGTGAGGCTTTGAGCTTTGACCTAAATGATATGCAGTTGCTGTGCCTTGTTCCTGTTTTTATTTACTGATTATCAGTGCTGTAGTGCTAAATTTTGAAGTGTAGGCACTCATGACAGTTCCCATAGCCATGCCCCCCCAAGGAGAGCCCAAAATTGAGCTGTGTTAATCCTTATCAACAAACCAGTTGTAGCAGTTTGGGGTGGGGGGAGTTCATCCCCCCCCTCCTTGGTTACTGTGAGAATTGCAGCTAAACTCAGAGGGAGCAGAGAATTCATGGGGGGGAGGGGTAGCAGATAACATCACCATCCATGCTAATAAAGAAGTGCCAGCTTTGCATCCCTCTCAGCTCTGGCTCCACTACACCATTGCTGATTATATTGTGTAATTAAATTTATTTTAAAAGGTTGTAAGCAGCTATGGGGATCTTTGAGCAGAAACATAGGCTGTCAATTCAAATATGCATGCATACATACATACATCTCCAAAAAAATGCAACCAAGATGCATACAAAAGACATAGGTAGCTGTGTTGATTCATTTGGTAGGGTGGGTTGGGGAGTCGAAAAATCACAATAGTGTTCTTTATTAGGACCGACCAAAATGTTACAAAATTGTGAGAGATCGTTCTAGTGCTTCAGAATTATTCTTCAAGGTGGAGTGAGAGAAACAAAAACTGGGCAAAGTCTGAAGATTGTCAGCCTTGAGATGGAATGCAGGAGATCTTAGACAGATTTGCAACCTGGGAACAAGTCCCAGTCAGCTGAGATTTACTTCTGAGTTGATATGTAAAGGATTGTGCTGTTATTTAGATTAGTCTCTGCTAGATGCAAAACAATTTAAGGAGAACGCTGCAGGGGCAAAGAAACAATGTTCCCTCAGATGTAGAATAAAACCGCACCTCTACTCCCAAATCCTGGCAAAAGAGAAGGTTGGTTGTTTTTTTTAAAAAAATCCAATTAGCATCCTAAAGGCCAGTACAGAACTGGCCAGGTAGAACACTTTGAAAAGGTGATTCCATCAGGAAGGTGCCATCTTAGAGAAGTCCTTGCTCTTTATGGTTGATGTCAAAATAATCAGAATGCAAAGAATATTCAGACCTGGTTCTCAAGTCGTCAGCACAATGGGTTCAAATTCTGGGTTTTTCATCCTCCAACAACCCAAAGTTCTGGGTCCGGATGTCATGATAACTACCCAGGGACAGGATATCCCCGGGTTATTTATCATAGTGGGAGTGGATGGGTGAGCAGGAACCAACATGTACGGTTGCTCCTACTGCATTTTCAACAGCCCATGCACAGACTATTAACTGTGGGTTGTTGGTGACGTGTGAACTGGGTCAGTCACTCCACTCTGCTGTTTAAATCTAAGCACCTGCTTACATTCTGTGCTTGCTTGAATCAGTTTGCAAACAACTGGACAGATGATAAGCCTTTAGAGAGGAAGGGTGCTAACTCCTTGCTGAAGTCTTCTTATCTTTCTGTCCCTCTACTCCAGGCAGTGCACTTCAAGTTCTAAAAGAATGGAATATGACAGGGAAAAAGAAGGTAAGGAATTCTAAGTGAGGGTTAAGCCGTTATAACCATTTTATCATCAGGATTTGTTAGAGCATAGTTGCATCTCTGTCGCCAGGCTTATGTGTCTTTTTCTTTCTTTTTTTTCTTTTACAATAATGAACAGTTTGTTCCAAATCTGCATTGAAGACGCTTCAAAACAAATAGGCGCTTTTATTTTTAATCCTGCTTTGCTGTTACTGCTTTTGTATCTGCAGGTTGAGCTTGCTTCTGACTGCTTTTCAGAATAATTAAGGTATTCATATGGAGATCAAAAAAACTGTTCTTCAAGATACAATAAGCAGATTTAAAAAGCATGAGCTTTTTCACTGGCAACTCATCCTTGAATGAGAAAAGGAAGTACGCCTTTACAGCAAGCATAATAAACTTCTGGAAGTCACAGCAATAATATGCAACGATAGCCACTAGCTTAGGGTCAGACATTTATTTTATTTAAAATCCACCCAATAAACAATGTTCTTTCTGTGGATTACAAATAGTTAAGATGCCATACAAACAGTTAAAAATATAAAATACAATAAAATATCTAAAAGAATTAAATAAAATCCAAAACAACAAACAGTACAGGAATTAATAAAAAAGACCAAAAAAAAAATCTAGAACTAGGTCTCTAAACTGCTGGGAGGGGGGAAGAAAAGTCTTTGCCTGATGCTGAAAAGATAACTATGTAGGCACCAGGTGAACCTCTTTGGAGAGGGCATTTCATAAGCAAGATGTCACAACTGAGGAGGCCCCTATCTCTTGCTGCCACCCGCTTACAGGAGTCAGTTTCTTTATTTTATTTTTAAAAAGCAGCCCACCCCCACCCCCCAATTTGGATTGCAACTGTGGTCCTACGAAAGTGAGTTCCCCCTTGGCCCCATGCTATTGTCCTGATATAACTCCCTGATATAACTTGCCCACCTCTGCAACAGACAGACATACAACACACCTGCTATTGTCCTAGTAGGGAAAATAACTATTTGGATATCTTTCTCCCCCTCACCATTGGTTTTATAAATGCTATGTAAGCCATTGTGGGAGCCTTTTCAGATGGAGAGCAGGGTTAAAATGCTTAAAATATTTATTTATTTATTTATTTATTTATTTAAAACATTTCTTAGCCACCTTTCAGGGCAGAAGCTCTCTCAAGGCGGCTTACAACCATATATATAACAGTATACACATTAAAAGCAATAAAACCATAGAAAGTAAAATATCAATTAAAAACAGTAGCTAACAATAAAACAAGTAATAAAACAGCAAGGACAACAGCAGCAAAACAGTATTCCATTATGAGAAGGCCATAGTAAAATAAAACATTTTTAATAAATAAATAATCAGAGATGACAGTATACCTTTGAGCAGTAGAATCTGGGGACAAAGAACAACAGGAACTATTGCCTTTATGACCTATTTATAAGGTCTTCCAGAGGCTGTCCCCTTCCTGGAAACAGGATGCTGGACCCAATGGACCTTTGTTCTGGTCCAATAGGGCAGTCCTGACAGTCTTCTGCAAGCTCTCATAGCAGATGTCCTAATCATTTTAGTTCAGAGCACAGGCTTCACAGCACAGGCCTAAAGATTGTTGAAGCATAAATGGACCCCTAATTTTGTGCCAAGCAATTTTGTTTTGGTCTGTATTAAGACTAAGGGACTATTGAAGGTATGCACATTCATGTGGAAATGAGAGAATATTGCAGCATAATGTTCAGATCTTATTCTCATGTTTAAACCCCTTTATAAGGCATGATCTGGGCTAGGGAGTGGAGCACAGAGACAGCCCAGTATCCATGCTGTTCACCTCTAGCCAGGCCTGGTGATTCTTGGATCTGTAATAGTTGATACTGTGTGATTTCCAAATGGCCAGAGGACATTAACTGCCTCCATTTTGTGTCCTCCCTTAAGCACTGTGGCTCAAAGGGCTCTATTTTTTTTCTGGAAAGGTGTGCTCAAAGGAACTAGCAGGCTAAGTCAAAATGTGCTTGACGTTTCCCACCAGAACCATCTGTTGAAATGGACAAAGGTGTGCCTCCACCCTCATAGGATCTCTTGTTTTATCTCCCTCCATTTCCTAATTCCATCAAGTCAATGCTGTATCAATTAGCCATTGGGAGCCATGAGATTTCAAGTGTCCTTCCCAAAAAGTACTATAACCTCCCCACTCCTTTTGCTTCTTTCTTTGGTTCACTTGGAAATCATCTATTCCAGGACCACTCCACTCTTTTGTGAATCTTTGTTTCTAAGACTATAACTGTTTTAGAGCTCCAGCAGACGGCATTTTATTGCATGCTCGTTGCTGGGCAGTCACAGATTTTCGCAGGTCCCTCTCATGATGTTGTCTGCCTCCTGCCCTTTCTAGCCTTCTTCGCACCACAAAACAAAAACCCAGTAAGTCCAACTTATTTTTAAAGACGGAAGTTGTCTCTATCTCCTGCTGTTGCCTCTATCTCCTGCTGTGTGCAGGATAAGCAGCACGATCAAAACGGGCCACTGAATGGGCCAAGTGCAGGTTGTTTACTTCCTCTTTCAAAAGAGTAATGGAAGTAATGAGGGACAAATGCGTGGGTGGAGACGCAATGGTAAACAAATGTGATTTCCCCCCATGTGATGATGCTCTTAGACTCCATGAACCAAGTGAGTCTTCCATGAGTTTCCAAACGTTCTTTCAGGAAAGCATCTGTATTGAGATGAATTCTATGCTCAAGATTAGAGATGAGACAGCTTGGAAGGAAGACCAGAAAAAAAAGGGGGGAGAACCAGAAAAATATGGGAGGAAATTATTCCCCACTGCCCAAAATATTCTCAAAAGCCCTGGAAAAAAATAGGGGAAAACTTAAGTTTTCCACACATTGTTTTCTGTCTGCCCCCTCCCAAGTTTTCTAGTTCTTTCCCAAGTTTTCACATTTCTAGTCAAGGTGATTCTAGGGATGGTCTTGCTGGAATAAATGTAGCCTGACTCAGTCTAGAATTTCAGCGTTGGTGTCCCCTTTTCTGCACTCCCATATCCAGTTGCTTCCACCCAGTAAAGCCTTGCCACCGCCAAGGAAAGTCTTCTTTTTCTGCCTCTATTTTGGATTTGCTCTGCCACCAAGTATCCCTCATCTGCCCCCCATATCCTGTGTTTCGGACAGAATAAAAGGAACTGATGGCATTTCTCTTTCTCCTGCCCACTTTGCAGCTTCCACCTCTGCTGCCACCCTCCTCCTTTCCCCCTGCAATCCAAAGCATCACTGTGCCTCTTCCCCTGCCATCTTGTTTCTCGTTCTCCTGCACTCCTCCCTTCTCTGAGACAGCCTTCAATAGTTAACCTGTAAATGATAATTTTGTTTTAATTCCTCAGTCAAATCACGTTTCTGGAGAAGTTCTGGTCTCATCTTTGTTGTTCCCTCCTGAATTTCTTACAGGGGTACTCCTCTACCCAGACCAGATGTGGGCAAGAGATGCCAACCCCCCCCCCCCCCAGGTTTTGGCTTACAACATGGGATGTTTGGATTTGTTAAATCCATTCCATCCGAGTTTCACAGATTGTCAGACATCTCCTGTTCCATCATCCGCTTATTGACGAAATTAGATTATTTTTAACCAGAATTCCAATGTTCTTCTGCTCATTGTAATTAATGTGGATCAACGCATTTGCACAAGTATGAAATAGTGCTAATGTAAACTTGCACTAATGCACAATAGCGCTAATGCAAATCAACGCAAATCTCCCCCAAAAGTAAACAACAACAACAACAACAACCAGTCCATGGAATCTGCATGACTCAGAAAAAGCCAGTCCGCTGTGGAATCAACAGGTCGGATTCAAAGAAATCCAAACTCATTTGAATCCATTGCAGATTTCTCTGACATCCCTACTTACAACTCCCATTAGCTCTGCCCAGCATAACCAATGGTGAGGTAGGATGAGAGTTGTAGGGCAAATCCTGGGGGGGGGGGGCATATGTTGCCCACTTCTGGTCTAGATAAAGGAGTGCCACTGTAAGATATTCAGGAGGGGTTTATTATTATTATTATTATTATTATTATTATTATTATTATTTATTACATTTCTATACCACCCCATAGCTGAAGCTCTCAGGGTGGTTTACATAGGATTAAAACAATTAAAAACAATATACAAAATTTAAAACCACAAAAAATGCAACATACACAAAAATATACATCTCAAAACAACTATAAACAACTTTAAGCTATGAACCTTAAAACAGATCCAGGATATCACATATTGCTAAATGCCTGGGAGAAAAGTCTTGACCTGGTGCCGAAAAATAACAATGTTGGTGCCGGGCAGGCCTCATCAGGGAAATCATTCCATAATTGGGGGGCCACTACAGAGAAGGCCCCTTGTTGCCATCTTCCGAGCCTCCCTCGGAGTAGGCACCCGGAGGAGGACCTTAGATGTTGAATGTCGTGTAGGGGTAACTTCATGTTGAGAAAGGTGTTCCATCAGGTATTGTGGTCCTGAGCTGTGTTTTCAGTGAAATATACTATTTTCTGGGCCACAGCAGCAGGTTCCTATAGACCTTGAGCAAAATTCCGTTGATCATAGCGTTCCAGAAGAGCTTCTTCTGTGAACATGGAGAAGTAGCTTGCAGATGTGTATAGAGACTTGTGTGCATTTGGAAAAATGAGTCTTTCCCTGAACAACATACAGTTCTAGACAGCTGTAGCAGTCCAATAAATATGTGTGCATGTTTATTTCTACTGTGCCCGCGCCCCGACTCTGAGATGGGGAAAAATTCTGATGGCTTACCCATCTCCATATTCCTATAGCTAAAATCCTGGCACTCCCCAAACCAACCTGAGGCTCTTTCTGAGATTTCTGATATAGAGCATGAATTTATAGTGTGATTTCTGTTAGCAGAAGAGCTCTGTTTATCCTATTAAGCAAAGAATTCAACAGATCTAGTTAGTGCTCAGAATTTTTGTTTGTACAGACTTAACTTTGACATTAAATAGACACTGAATGTGGTACATAAAGACGTAATACATATTTATCTAATGGTCCATAATCATAGAAAAGAAATTCTGTTCTTCAAAAATAACATTATCCAGGATTCCTGCATTTGTCAGCTCAAAGTATCTGCTGAGAAACAGAAGGAAGAGTTAGAGGGAACTGACAAGCAATTAGTGCCAGGGCAAACATACTCTATAATTTTCAGCTATGGAAAGTGCTTCAAATTACTGCCCTACAAATTATCCTGACTGTGCCAAATGGCAGGTGTTTGGCAAAGAAAAACAAAACACATCCGAAAATAGCATCTAACTGGGTTTCTATGCAGTCCAAAATTAAGTTGTTATTGATGTTTATTGCTTGCTTCCAAAAGAATAGTGTGTGACAGGGTTCAAATGACACACTATGGCTCATTGTGGGTTAAATAAGATTGCATATCCAGTCTCCACTTGGGAATTGTTGTGTCACTTGAACCTGGCCAGAATGGGTTGTGCAAGGGTTAAACAACCCTTTTAGAACCCTAAAACAGACCATGGCTGAATTCGGACAACACAATAAGCAACTGGGGGGGGGGGGGGATCATCAGTTGTATTGACTATTGTGTCGTCCAAATGCTGCCATAGTCAACTCAGCGCTGATCCTAATCCACACCACAGTTGATTATTTATTACCATGTTGTGAGGGGAGTACCCCCTAGATGAACAACTGTAAAGTTGATTATTACCCCACCATTGACTATCGTGTTGTCTGAATTCAGCCCATGTTTGTCTAACCCTCATATAACCCACGTTATCCAGGTTCACATGACACAACAACCTCCAAGCAGGGGTTGCGTATTCAAAATGGCGGCTGCACATGCACAGTCTCACTTTGAGTTAAATAACTCATGGTGGGCTGTCATGTCATGTGACCAGCCACAGAGCTTCTTTGATGAAAGAATATGCAAAATGTGGATTATACTTCCATCTCAAGTGAAGAGATCTTCAAATGGCACCAAAAGAAATGTATGTTCTTGGACCCTGTAGGTGCTCCTGAAAATCCATCCTCATCCAAAACTACTGTCCCTCACCCATGGATATGTGTTGCCTTTGAAGTCACCTCACAATCCTTTTTTAATGTGCTTTTTATGTCTGCCAGCGGCTGTAGATTAAGGGAGCAGATATTTTTGTCTAAAGTTTTTTTTTAAAAAAAAGCCGCTCAAAAAGAGCCAAAATATGTCATGTTTTTAAACGGCTCAATGTTCAGAACTAATTGCTTCTATTTTATATTTCTCCCCCCCCCCCCCATTCACTTTGTATTTCAAAGGACATGGATGAAGCCCACCATATGGTACATCACAGTTAGTAAATTCCTACTACACTGAATAGAATTTTTATTCCGTGGGGACTGTTTGTTATTTCTGCGGTAATATAATCTGCACTGAATAGTATTGTTATCGTTGAATTCTTCTTTTATCATGCAGAACAGCAAAAGGAAAAGAAGCAAATCCAAACAGCACCACCGTAGCAAAGATATGAAAGATAAAGACGATGGAACAGAAAAGGTGTCTCTGGGATCCCAAGAGCTATATGGCTGTCATCTGAATGGCTGCGATAAGGGTACTTTCCCCAGCAAACCCGTCAGTGAGCAATCAAAAGTAATTCCTCAAGAAGAAAAGAGCTTGGAATACAAGGACAGGGGAGGAGCAAAACCAGATATTGCAGGTCAGTGCATTGCACAGAAAGCATGTATGTTCCATTGGGTTTTGCATCCAGACATAAAGAGCTTGATTCAGTTTCACCCTCTTCCTCAACAATCCAGAGCTTTGTTTAAAGGGGGAGGGGATAATTTCTCGCCTTTCTTTCCTCCCTATTTGGGCAGGCAGTCCTCCTCAGCCAGCTCCCCTAAATCCCCGCTTAATTGACCTCTTTTCTGACTCTTATTTCTTTGTTTTAAAGACAATTGCATACAAGACATGTTTGCAAGATGGCCTAAATCTAGCCCACTCTAGCCTCTCATGTGTCCTTTCCCCTTCCTTCAGCCCCGGGGTGGGGGGTGGGGGCAACTGTCAGCTGGAGCCGAGTGTTCCTTCTGGCAGAAAGGGAGAACAGAGCTCCCTGCAACTGCTCCTTCTCTGGCTGATCTATGGGGCCAGGTTCGTCCTCCCCTCCTTGGCTTGACGATATTCCTGGGAAGCAGGGGGCACAGCCTCCCAGTGGCCCAGGGTCCCCTGGCTAATGGCAGAAGCCAGTATGTGCTTCCCTTCTGTTCTCCGGTCCCAGGGCAACTATCAGTCGCCGTCTGGAGCTAAAGAAGGAAGGGGAAAGAACTCCCCCCCCCCCCCAGCCCCATCCATTGCCATAAAAATGATCGAGAGCCTCATTCAAGCAAAAACACCAGCAAGGGAAGAACAGTGCAACTTACTGAAGTGCATTTAAGAGCCTATCTACACTACTGCTTTAAAACGGTTTATAACGGTTTTAAACCGGTTTAAAACTATTATAAACCGTTTTAAAGCAGCAGTGTAGATAGGCTCAAAATGTCCACTTATAGGTAACTACCTCGTTCTGGCCTTAAAAAAACTGATCTTCCTCTTCCTTTTCCCTCCACTCCCTTTCCCTTGTGCATCTTGTGTTCTTTTGGGAGGGAGGGGGTTGCACATGTAAAGTTTCTAAATATCTAGAGACTCCTGATCAATAAGCGTGCCCAGCAGTAAAGATATATTAAAGGAGATTTCCTTAATATATTAACAATTTAAATTGTTAATATATTTATATTATTATTATATTTTAAAATATTAAAACATGGTATTTATATTATATTTATTGTTAATGTATTTAATTTGTTAATAAATTAACAAATTAAAATTGTAAAACAAAAAATTTAATTCAAAACAAAAATTGAAAATCAAAAGGAGCTTCCCTAGGAGCCTCTTTTTCATGGCTATAGACATGCTACTCAAAATCATCTTTAAATATTTTTGTTATATAAATTCTAGGCCTGAAGCAAATTTCCTTGATATTTAAGGAAGACTTTGAAGGTGCTGCCAACTTCTGGCTGACACATTATCCTAGCCAAACATAACAGCTATGTATAAGTCTTGTATCATAAAGAAAATACTGTCCTAGAAGAACAAACATGCAGACTTGAGTGGAAAGAATATTGTTGTAGCTTGCTAGTGGTCAACTCTCCCACGTAATAAATAGGCAAGACCCAAAGGGCCTGCAGAGATTTCCATATGTGTTCCACTATGGTTTTGTTGACTGTGTAGAAGAACCTGTAGATGCGTTGACACGTCAGTTCCTTGAAAAACTGTTCAACAGGATGAGGTCTTAAGGTAGACAACCCAGTTTCTTACTCATTAGACTAAGCCAGCATAAAAGCAGTTGGTATTTATTATTTATTCATTTAATAGATATTCATATTTTTTCTTTGCATTTAATACATATTCATCCTTTTCTTTAATAATTGGATTGTTCGCAACTTTGTATTCAAAGGTACGAACGATCCAGTTATTAAAATTATAACAGCAGAATTTAACTCAAATATAACACCAAATATAGATAGATAGATAACATCCAAATAAGCCAGTGAAATGACTTCAAAACAGAATTAGAATAGGCCATTTAAAAGCACTTCTGCAGCATCATCATATATATCACTAACAATCTCATTTCTTATGCAGCCAAAATGGCACCATCCATGCAAAAGTGCATGGCAGGTGATGGCGAGCATATAAATATGCTGCAGGAAAGAAACATAATTTTTGGGTACTTTATTAGGGACATGGATAGCAGCAACAGTTTACTGTAAAATTGTTTTGAGGGCATCTTTTCTGTGGGTACCACAGCATAGATTTAGATTTTTCTGCTGAAACATTCATTTATTTAAAGTATTTATATACTGCATCCCATTGATAAAATCTTGTAGTATACAATAAATTATAGATATTATACATTTACGAGGCTCTGTAAGCCAAGGTTCAAAACAACTTAATCAGTTAATGGTCTTGAAAAGCCAGGGTAAACAAGTAATTTTATAATAAACATCGAAAGCACATGATCGTTGGTGCCTGATGTATCACATGTACTCATTCTGTTCCGGTACTTAAAAAGAAAAGCTTTTAAAGGTGCAGTCCTATGCATGTTTAGACAGAAAAAGCCGTACAGCTCCAGTTGGGGCATGCTGGGAGTTGTAGGCCTTTTTTCTGTCTAAACACGCATAGGATTTCACCCCAGAATGCAACAGTGTTGGAGATCCAGGATATATTTGAGTTAGTGCCTTGAGACCAAAGACAGAGTCATTTCAGTGGGCTCTTCCCTATGCTATGTGCCCAACTTCCTCTGCATTTTATCTAGCTAAATGCTGGATTAGCAGTTTTGCCTGCCTTTTTAAAACTTTTTTTAAACACTGCATGTACATTCACTTCTTCATGGTATGTACATTCATCCTTTCTCTTATTTAAAAAAGGAGAAACATTTTTAAAAAAACAAATAAAAAGCTGCTCTGTGTGGGGAATGGGTGCATGTGTTTGTGTGGCATAAAAGGCACAATTGTGTTATTTGTTTATATTAATTGAGCTATCGTATTTGTATATTTTATGTTGCTGTTGTTTTTGTTTAAACTGCATTGTAAACTGCCCTGGGAGAGAGATTATGAAGGGTGGTATATAAATGCCTCAAATAAACAAATACAATTAGCCAACCAGCACTTTCCACAGCCAGAGCTCTCTGCAAAATTAAAGATTTCTTTTAACAAATAGAGCTCCGTTCTGGAGTAGAAACTCCTGGATTTAATGCAGCTATGGTATTCTCAAACTGGTCTCATTGCTGTACAGATATATCTGGGGTTTGCCCTGAGATTAAATGAAGAAACTCTACACAGACTATGATAGATTTTTGCTACCTTTGCCATGTTTCCAGTGGGCTCAGTTTTCTATATACAGCCATATATAGATAGAAAACCAAGGTATTGGAAGATACATAGAAGTGACCAACGTACTTCTGGATAGCTTCTGAAGCTGCCCTTTGTTATAGGTTATTGTTCTTTCATGAAAGACAACCAGCAACTTCTAGCTAACCTTTCACAGTAGGGTTTTTTTTCCTGAGAAAGATTTTGTTTCAGTGTGATTGTTTCTTCTCCTTTAGGGGTTTGAAAGTATCAGGGTGTTGGGGGAAAAACCCAGCCAATCCTTGCCATGTGGTAGCTTGGGATTCATAGCAAGATTCTTTGAGCTCATCCTATTATCAGCTAGTCTGATAAATGTTCAGCCCTTAATACACTGGATAGCAACATCTCAGACAATGTTTCAGCCACATTTGAAACAGCCTCTAAAGTGTACTCCTATAACACTTGAGACAACCAGCAATTGATTTTTCATTTAGATATTGCTAATGCCAACGGCATCTCTGCTTTAAAAAATAAAAGTTCTAAGCTTTCTTAGCTTACACAGTTTTCTATCTATTCTGGTTGTGTTGCAGTCAGACATGAAAGTCCCAGTTGAGTTTGCTGAGAAGCTTCTTTTTAAAAGTATGTCAATATTCTCTGTCATAGGCATTAACATAGGTATTCTCTAGAGATCACCTATCCTTACTGAATTCTGAAGAGAAGTTCAATAATTTAGTTTGGGGTTCACAGATCACCCCTGGTTCACTTAATGGATATTTGACCCTACCCTACGGAGTTGTATGATCACCTTTACAGGGCTGTTGTAAGGATTAAACCAAGATAACATATGTGCAGCACTGGAAAATTTGAAAGCATTATATAAGTGCTAAGAATTAAAATACCAAATGGAAGTAAAGAAGGAACTAGATCAGGGTGGGAAACTTGTAGCCCTCCAAATGTTTTGAACTCTAACTCCCATCAGCCCCAGACAGAATGACCATTGGTCAGCAGGTATGATGGGAGCTGAAGTCCAACAATATCTGGAGGGCCAAAAGTTCCCCACCCATGAACTAGACGTTACAGATGAGATGGATCTGCTGCCAAATATGTCATTCCCATGTCTAGTTTCCCCCATAAACATCTAATGAATCTTGACACATGAAATTATTATTTATTATTATTTATTACATTTATATACCACCCAGTAGCCAAAGCTCTCTGAGCAATTTACAAAAATTAAAACTTTGGACGTTAAAAATCGATATACGAAATTTAAAAGCATAAAAGCATAAAAACAGACAACATATAAAAACAGTATAAATTTAAAACAGTTGCAAACTCTCAGCCAAGCCTAAGTATAGTTCTGGAATCAATTAAAAACTCAGTATATGCTGTTAAATGCCTAGGAGAAGAGGAAAGTCTTGACCTAGCGCCAAAAAGATAACAATGTTGGGGCCAGGCAAGCCTCGTCGGGGAGATCATTCCATAATTGGGGGGACCACCACTAAGAAGGTTGTCTCCCTTGTTGCCATCCTCCATTCTTCCCTCGGAGTAGGCACCCGGAGGAGGGCTTTAGATGTTGAAAGTAGTGTACAGGTAGGTTCATGTTGGGAGAGGCATTCCGTCAGGTTTTGTGGTCCCAAACCGTGTAAGGCTTTATCGGTTAAAACCAGCACCTTGAATTATATCATCATGTCATGAGCTTTCCATTCTGCCTTAATGGCTGACATAGGCAGGAATGGGGAAATGCAAAACATGATGAGGTCATGCCATGTGATCAATTTCAGTAGAACTTGTGAAGGTTCAGGTGAAAATAAAGCACAAAAATGCTGGTTTTGGAGGTAACTCCAAGACAACGTTTAGTTTTTCCCTAAATGGTATCAATTGTTTTTGAAATATGGTGTCCTCATACCCTAGATCAGCCTACCCCAACTTGATGCCCTCCAGATGCCCTCCAGATGACAACTTCCACTACCCTGAGCTGGCTGGTGATGATGGGAGTTGTAGTCCAACATATGTGGAGGGCACCAAGGTGGAGAAAGCTATCCTATAATAGACCAGCCAACATCCAGAAAGTGCTTTCAAAAACGAGTTACAAGTATCAGTATGTTAAAAAACGGTACCCATGCCAGATCAATTGTACCTGCTTTAGGGATAGTCCTATTTACAACCATAACTTCATAGTTCTATTTAGACATTCCATGTATCACATTATAGGAAATGAGGTAGCTAACAAATATGTCATAGACTTGAAATATTTGTGTGGGATGGTTAAAACAATACAGTCATGTTTTTGTCATAATTCCTTGTGTGTTTGTAGTTTGAGCCCTGTCAAAGATAGGTTTCCACTGCTAATGTATGGTTGGTAGCGCAGCTCTGTACCTTCATTTTGGTGTATAGTATTTCCAAAGAGCTGAGACAGTTTCCTAACTCATGTCGTGCAATGTTATCTGACCACTAAAAGAATCTTCAGGGTCATTTTTGAGGGTCACCCTATATACAATTGAACCAGCCTGGGATCCTGCTTTTTAATGTTGATGCCAATACAAATGAAAAATAGTATTGTGGATGGCCTACTATTAAGGGATACAGTTGTATTTCCTATTTGTGGTCATTACTTTGTAAATAACAATCCAATTTGGACATTCCATGCATCATATTATAGGAAATGAGTTGACTAACAAATATATAATGGGCAAGTAGTTCTATGGGATAGTTAAAATGTTCGCCCATAATTTGTGATGTTTTTGTCAATCGAGCCTTTATTCATCAAAATCAAGGTAAGGAGCTCTGCTACAAAACACATAATAGTAGTGGACGTCAGACAGGTGAGATATTGTGAGGCTTATAGCATCTTATCTCTCAGACTTCCTCTGCTATTTTATATATTTATGTTTGGTAGCAGAGCTTTTTACTTTCATGTTGGTGTATAGTATGCCCAGATCAGTTCATTACATTTAGAACTGTGAGAATTTTCCTGAATGCAGCCCAAGCCGTGCCAGGAGGTGGGATGTGACCTTGAGAATGACCATCAAGGTCATTTTTAGGGTGGTATCCATCCACGTCTTTTTTGTCCCTCTATGTACAATTAATCTGACATGGGTGCCTGCTCTGAACACTCCAACACCAGTACAAAAATTGTAGCTGTCCTACTGATAGATAATATTGATGTGAACTCATTTGTCAAGTTCAAGTTGCGTAGGCAGTATTAGAAGCACTTCTTATGACATTTTATAAGCTGTCACTTAAAGCTTAACTTTCAAGCCAATTTGCTTTCAAGATAGGTGGCTGACATGATTTTTTTATTTTTTTGACATATTTGTATCCTGCCTTTTTTGACCAGGGCCCCAACAACAGCTCTTAACATTTATAAAATACAACAGTGTAAACCTTTTACTTTTAAACCTCAAAAACACAAAAGGAAAGATCAATGAGGAAAGATGCTGAAGGGTGGGGAGGGGAAAAAGAGAGGTAAATAGGTGGAGGAACAGAATTTTAAAGTACTGAACTCAAAAACAAAGCAACAGGATACAAAATCAATGAAAAACCTCCCACACTTCCTCTCAATGTTGTTGGGGGGGGGGGGCTGGGGGGCGGGTGATGGAAGAGAGCAGTGAAAAGGCAACTCAAAGCAAGCCTGTGCTTGTCTCTTACCTGTCCCCTTTCCTCAATGTGGTTTAAAAAGCAGCTCTCTCCCTGCACTGCAGCCTTAATCCATATCGCCCCACCACCAGTTGCTTTTAGGAAAAGAAAACGATATCAGAAGATCCAGACATGCGTCTTCTGTGTCACCTGCAGTTTTGTCTTCAATGTAGTCCTCTATCTATCTATCTATCTATCTATCTATCTATCTATCTATCTATCTATCTATATCTGTATTCAATAATCCCAGATGACTTTTGCAAAAGCCACAAAACTGAGATATTTCCCCAATTTTTCAGACGTACGCAATTCAATGCTGGTGATCACATTATGGTGACTTTCAGTATTTAGTGGTGTATCTGTTTCTTTGGTCGTTAGATGACAAGGTTATTTGTGAATATCTCCATTTATCAAATTGTGACTTCAATATATGTGTGTGTCTTTTTAAAAAAAAATTAAGCTAAACATTTTGGCTTCTGCCCTCATCAGTAGCTGTGCTTTTAAAAGGCTATCAGGAGAGCACAGCACAGCTACGGATGAGGGTGAAAGCCAAAGATTTAGCTATATAATACTCTATTGTTAGTCTTTCTATCTTTCATATACATTTTATCTTAAGACAGACCTCATCCTTAGTGGATCCAGAGACTTCGGCTCAATTCGGACAACACAATAAACAACTGGTGTGGGGGAAACAATCGTCAGTTGTTTTGACTATCGTGTCATCCAAATGCTGCCATAGTCAACTTAGTGCTGATCCTAATCCACACCACAGTTGATTATTTATTACCATGTTGTGTGGGGAGTACCCCCTAGATGAACAACTGTAAAGTTGATTATTACCCCACCATTGACTATCGTGTCGTCCGAATTGAGCCTTCTTGCTGCTTTGCTGTTGTGCTGCTTTACACCAACCCACCCACCCACCCCTCTATATATGGTGAACAGGTTCCCCAACTCACACCAAATCTGTGCCCTTCATAAGACGGATGTCCTATCCCCCCCGCACACGCCATACTCATGGGATGGTGCTTCCACTGGTGCTAGATTTGGACTAATGCTAGAATAGTACAACAAACAAAATCCATCTAATATGGTCATTTGAAATACCTTCTGGGGCATCTTAATTGGTGGAAGACTAATGCAGTGCTCATTTTCATGATGAGACATATCTAATCTTGGAAATGTCAGCTCTCATCTTTCTTTTAGTCCGCTGTAAAACACCAAAATTGATTTTTAATAATGCGCATTTTGTCATTTCTTTCTGTAAGGAAGAGCTTTTAATTTAATTTCCTAAACCCAAAACAGTCACTTTACTATGGGACTTCCTATTACATAATTACTTGCACCTTTTTTTTTTGCAGACAAAAAGGCAGAACAGAAGAAAGTATCTATAGTATCTATAGATGCAGGCCGAAAATATGTAAATAGCACAGAATTGCCTGATAATTTTCAATCCTCCCTGCAACCCCATTGCAATGTTGGTCGAACGAAGTCAAAAGCTCCCACAGTGAAGTCACCAGCCACTGCATCCCATCTTGAGATAAAACCTGGGGATTCAATCAATAAAAGAGGTAAAAGAGATTTATTTGCGCTCTGATGCAATCCAATGAATCATTATTATTCCAAATGCTTTTTATTAGTATTACCATAAATGCTGCATAGACATCCAATTCCAGTAGCCATTAAAAAAAATTACATGTAAATGTCAATTTTGTCGACTCTACAAAGACAAATGTTGGGAATGAGCGTGAGTTCCATCGGACGAGCGTTTTATTCCATGCTTGTTACTGGGCACTCACGGATTTTCACAGGTCCCTCTCATGATGTTGTCTGCCTCCCGTGTGTCTCCCACCCCTTCTAGCCTTCTTCGCACCACAAAAGAACACTCCAGTAAGTCCGACTTAAAATAAAGACGGAAGTTGCCGCTATCTCCTGCTGTATGCAGGAGAAGCAGAGCGATCAAAACGGCCCACGGAATGGGCCATGTGCATGTTGTTTACTTCCACTTTCAAAAGAGGAAGTAATGAGGGACAAACGTGGGCGGAGAAGTGACGGTAAGCAAATGTGATTTTCCCCATGTGATGATGCCCTGTATCTCATACCTAATAGGTAAAACAGGGACAGTTGATGCTCCCAGTCACAAAGCTTCTTAAAGTTATTATGGTCAACTTTCCCCAGTAGCCTAGGGGTGAAATCCAACATCATGTGGAAGAAGGGAGTTTGCAGAAGTAAGGGAGTTTGCGGAAGTGAATTCCCTGTGCGCTCTTTTTCTCAGCACCCTCCCCCCCTTCCACAAAATGCTACACAGAAAGCCGGAAGGGTGGGTGAATATAAAGGTCATGCTCTGGTTTAATTTAAATTGACATTCTTTGATAAGTCCAATGTAAAATATTGTCAATTGAATGCACCTTTACTGCAAGATGAAGTCTTCTGCTTGACTGTTAGGAATGCCTTACAGGAATATTTTCAGTATTCACGTCAGAGGTGAATTGGATGCAGATTTTGGATGCCAGCAAAATAGTAATAACCCCAGGAGAGGGTGGGTATATTAAACTAAACATTTGAATTTTAAAAAGCAAAGGGCAAGCCTGAAGGGCAGAACACGACTGGTGAAGCATTGCTGGGAAGGCCCTGATGTGGAGTCACTTTGTTTTTCCCTTCTCCCCTAATCTCTCTATCCTGCTATATACAAAATGTTCCTGCAAGACAGCTAACGATTTCTCCATCCAACAACATTGTTGCAGTAATGATGTAGCAGAAGTTATGTTGCATTCTTATTCTGTGCTCCATTGTGCTATCCTATGACATACGATTATGTGTGTGTGTTCTACTGTGTGGAAACCTGCTGTGTCTTCTCAAACAGCATGGCTAGAGATCTATATAAGCCAAGCTAACAAACAATAAACAACCTTCCTGCTTAGAACATCTCGGTGTGTGTGTCTTCACTCCTTCACAAGCCAGATGGACCAATCATTACCCTAAATAAAGTAGGTAGAATTAGAGCATGAACATAGGGTGAAATCCGGCCTTATTATCGTGATCAGACCTGTTGCCCTTAGTGGGGGGAGTGAGTTTCAAGCTATCAATCAGAATCAGATTCTGAAACTGAATCAGACATCTACCAGCTGACACAGGAAGTGGGGGAGGAGGTTTTCCCAGGCTCTTCACCAGCCAGGGAAGAATCTTCACTGGACCTTATCAGTGAAAACCTTAACAACTCAGAGTCTGTGAAAGCTCTGCAATCCTCTGAGGGGGAAGTGACTTCTGGGCTGACTGATCCCAAAGTCTTCGGGTGGAGCTAAAAGAAGGTGAGAGGTGATCAGCTCGCCTAGCTTCTCGCCAAAGGCTCCTTCAAAGAACTCCGCGAAAAGACCTTCCCTTTTTGTTGAAAGGACAATTGTCTCACTTAATTAGCAAAGTTTTGCCTAGAAGAAAGTTCCTAGTGTTCAGACTCTCTTCAGGTGCAAAGAGATGTTTATTTGCTGAATAACAGTTTGTAGATTACTTAGCAGACATCTTTATTGTCTCACACTGAGCAGGAAGGCTTGGAAACACGACACTTACGCGTGCAGAAGTCTGTTCACACAATGGGAATTTTCCTTTTGATCCAGTGGTGTCCATTCCACTTGCAGAAGGACACCATCAGATAAACCCATTTTATGTTAAATGGAAACAATGATTAGAGATTAAAAGAACATGTGAATTAAGAAACTATTATAGCTGTGTGAGACCAAAATATTTTGAGTTTTGAGAATAAACCTATCCTGATCCTTATTTATAGAGCAGAAAATAGTTAATTGCCCATGGCTAGAATATTACAACAAAGTTGCACCTACTTCAGAAGATATCACTAAACAATTTTTGATTACTATGAAAAATTATATTTTTCTGATAATCCTAAACGTAAATTTATTGATCAGTTTCTTTCTTCAGTCAACATCCCTAAGTTTTCTAATGAAGATGTAGAATATTTATATGCACCAGTCTGTAAGCCCCACTGAGTTCAGTGGGACATACTTCCAGGTAAGTGTGTACAGGATTGCAGCCATGGGGCCTAGGTTTGGAAAAGAAGATGAATTGCAATATTAGTAAAAAGACAAAGATAATAAATCCCTGGATCCTGATGGACTTTCCTCAGAAAATTAAAAGGCATTTAAGGATTTAGTGAAAACAATCAACAAATGTATGGCATCAAATCTATTTCCAAAATAACGGGAAGAGGCTAGAATGATAATAATTGCAAAATCAGCCAAGGACCCAGGTACTGCCCTACTAAATCAAGATTTTATATTTTGGCAAGTAGATTGGGCAAGGTAATAAAGAAATATATTAATGAAAAACAAATTAGTTTCATAGCAGGATGCAAAAAAATATTAAAAGAGTGATACATATAACTCATAGCTTTAACCAATCTAAACAACATGGGGCTTTCGACAGGGTTGAAAGGACATATTTATGGAAAACACTGGAAACCTTTAATGTAGGAGCTGTTCTTCAAAATATCTATCAGGTTCAAAATATCTATCAGGTTCCAACAATGAGAATTGTAGCTCAGAATCACTCTCCATTGAAAGAGGTGCAAGAAGCTATCCTCTTTTGCCCTTTTACATTATCCCCAGACCCCTAAAAATTCACTTCTAGGCCATTCTAGGCTGTAAATGAAGAAGACTTCAGACTTATGATGTTTGTTGATAGCAATTAGATACCAGTTTGACTGGAAATCTTCTAAACTCTTATTAGTTTTGGAATGGTGCAAGCATTTGAGCAATGGCATTTTAAACTAAGTTTACTTATTATAAGAGATTTAAAGAATGACACCCCAACACGTTTATTGAAAAATGGATATTTTTTTATAAATCACTGGAATAAAAATTAAGCTAATGTACAGCCCTTCATACACTTTTCACTGATATAATGTTAATGCTTAAGAAATTGCATCTCTTTATATATTGTTTTTGTCTTAGAACTTTTTCTTAAATTCTCTTACTGTTGAAATCTGTGTCATTGTATAATTTGTTTTTAAATGTTTGAACAAGTCAATGCATTTGTTTTTTCTTTCACTCACAGGCTGAGTTTTCCCTTTTTGTGCTTCTTGGTTGGCTGCATTCTCTTTTCCTCACTTTAAGATCAACTTTGACTGCCAAACAATGACTTTGTTCTTATAGGTCCAAATATTGAAAAATCTGTAAAAGATCTTCAGCGCTGCACCGTTTCGCTGACGAGATACCGCATGATGATTAAAGAGGAGGTGGATACTTCAGTGAAGAAGATCAAAGCTGCTTTTGCTGAGTTACACAGCTGGTAAGTAGGTGAGGGATGAGGAAGCCAGACAGAATACAGAGGACAGTATCCCACCCTCGCTGATCTCACTCTGTAGGGGACACACAGCTCTTGAGGCCTTGGTGCATTTTACATTACATTACCCTTTGCTTGCTAGACCCAGAGGTAACAATTGCAAGCACCAGTACTCAAGATTCTACCCAAGGTGGGGTGGGGTGGGGTGAATGCCCCTTAATTATCTCTAATATGAAAATGGCAGCTAATTTTCAAGATAGTTTTTTTGTTTAGAAAACCCTTTCTTACCCAAAGTGTTGTGCAGCAATCGAAAAACAGATCACGACGCTATATATAAAGACAAGTAAATATACAAAATGCACTGAGCAAAAAATCTAACAACTCTTTCTTGAATCAGTTTCTGCATCAACAAAGAGTAACTGAGGGCCAAACTAGATGTGATAGTGGCACTTGTGTGCGTTTGAACTTAGAACTGCTCCAGTCGCATGGAAAAAGGGGTGGGGGGGAGAGTCCAATTTTATCAGTCATGGGGATGGGTAATGATAGGCTGACCATATGAAAAGGAGGACAGGACTCATGTAACTTTAACAGTTATAGAGATAAGGGAATTTCAGCCAGTGTCATTTGTATGCAATTAGTTCCTGGTGAAATTCCCTCTTCATCACAACAGTTAAAGTTGCAGGGGCCCTGCCTTCTTTTGTATATGGTCACTCTAGTATAGTGCCTGCAACTTTAACTGTTGTGATGAAGAGGGAATTTCACCAGGGACTAATTGCATACAAATGACCCTGGCTGAAATTCCCTTTTCTCTACAACTGTTAAAGTTACATGAGCCATGTCCTCCTTTTCATATCTACTTACAGCCTCTTCCCCCAAGCTCCTTTAGCCTTGCTTTGGTCACTTCCTATATCAGAGCTCCGCTGAAGTGAAAAGCGCTTGAGGAGGCTACAGTTATGAGCAGAGGACTGGTGGGAGGGAGAGGAGAACCCTTTCCCCATCCAGTAATTTTTACAAGATTTCAGCCTCTCGCAGCTGCTTTTGATTTTAAAAATGTGTCAGGAGAAACACATAAAATTGCCGGTCATGTCTAGTTTCGTTTGGTGAACTGTAGCAGCAGAAAGCCAATGATAGCAGTCCTGTAAGGGAATCTTACATCTATTGCAGGCTTTCTAATTCACACCAAGTTTCTAGAGGAGAAGATTACTTCTGAATGAGCTCTCTCCACTTTCCTACTGGTATTCTCCCTGCCTTCCGCTGCCCTCCCAATAGTCACCTACTCCACTTGAATTGATATTTTCCTTTCCTTTTTCATAAAAGTGTAGAACAGATATTTAGTGTGTACTGCAATAAGTTACGGAGAATTTATTTCCTGAAGTGTTTTAATGACAGCTGTTTTATGGTTTTAAATTTTGTATATTGTCTTTTTAATGCTCAATCTTTTTAATTTTTGTAAACCGCCCAGAGAGCTTTGGCTATGGGGCGGTATATAAGTGTAATAAATAATAATAATAATAATAATAATAATAATAATAATAATAATATAGATTTGAAGGAGCCAGAGCTAAAACAAAACAAGAAATAAATATAAAAATATGCCAGAATGGTGCGCATACACACACACACTTATTGTATGTAGCGGAGAGTTACCTATACCTGCCAAAGAGATGCCATCACCATGCATGCAGCTCTTGATAACTGGAAGCACCCATAGTGGTCAGTAGACCAACAGCAACCTCATGACCCAGGGGGTAATCTACATGGAGTTTTTCCTCCGGTTCTACTCCACCCCAAAATCAATCATATCAGATGCCGCATGCCCTTCCCTGTAGCTAACACAGTATTTCTTGCCCTAAATCTGTTTGGGGGTTTTCAAATTCATTTTGTGACAGGTTTTGGGAGTCCATGTGACCTCACTTGACTTTGGCGCAGGCTGGTGAAAGTGGCACTGATTGACCAAAGGGAAAGTTATGTGGGCCAGGGATGTGGTGAGAGCAGAGGGTAAAACATGGGTACCTTGAAGTAACACATTACCTTCCATTGCACTTTCCTGAGTCCAGGAGTGATGTTGTGAATGTGGAAAGGCAGCGATGTTGTGAATGTGGGCTCAATTGCTGCCTTTCTACTCTTTACTGCTGCACTGTTTCACATAGTTTTATTTGTTTTTATTGCTTTTAAAAAAACTATTGGTATAGGGTACTTAGGGCTTTCCTACGCATTTCTATTTTTCTTTGCACTATTTTGCAGTTCTCTGATGTTTGTGTTATTTAGCTTCTCTGATGTTTGGAATAAAAACGGGTAGGAAGCTATAACGCCGTGACCATTTCCTGGAATGGGGCAAAATTGTGCTGGTGGGGTCCTCTCATAGGGAGCCTTCAGATCCTGCCCAGGATAATTTGGGATTTTTCCTTCTTCATTCCTCCCCCCCCATCCCCCCATTTCCCCCTATATGACATTTACCTCTGTTCCTTCCTTTCTTTTTTTTTTTTCTTTGTACATTTACGCATTTCTGAACGTGCACATTTTCAGAGTTGTGAATTGGGAGCTTTTACTCTTTTCTTTGCAATTATTACACAACTGTGCATTTGCACTGAATCAAAGTAGTGATCTACCATGGGGTTGGGATGAGGGGAGGCTGTCATTACAAGCAGGGGGAAGTGGCAGAAAAGGAGAAAGGGTTTGAATCTTGAATCCCCTAACTGGGGCTTATTTGTGCTGTTGAGGTGTTCTCATGGGGAGCGAGACTCTACCTTTCCTTCAAGAAACTACTGTTTCTAGCATTTGTTCCTTTCCATTCAGAATAATGTACTAGCAGGGGGGAACCTGGACAGGGGTGGGAAACAAGCCTCGCTCATTGGTCGGGCTGCACCAGCCAGTAGTTCTACTCCGGCCCCCTGACCTGGAAGTATGTTTATTTCAAGTGCTAATAATACAATACCACAATGCACTTTCCTTCCATGGTCATGAAGATGCTCCCCACAAGTCAGCTGACTTATGGAAGGATTAAGCGTGTAGACTTCAGGTGTAAGACACCTCTCTGGAGGGTCGGGAGATTGCTGAACAGTGTGGGCTGTAGCATGGGAAGGAAAATCAGGCCAGTGGGGGGAGCAGCCTTCCACTCATGCTACTTTGGATCCAAGCCATATTCTTTGTAAGAGAGTAAGCCCCACTGAACACTGTGAGAATTACATCTGAGTAAAATGTATAGGATTGCATTGTAAGGCTGCCTCTACAAGAGGCATTTAAAGCTCTTTCAAGGCGCATTAAAAATTTACTTCTACAAGAACGGAGCGCAAATCGGGCGTAGAGGCGCGTTTTCTCTCCGATTATGCGCATTATCAAATGCGCGTTAAATAGCGAGTTTTATTTGCTCCGGCCGTTAAAGCGCATTTTGACTATGTGAACAAGCGATTCTCCGCATTAACTACTTGTAAAGCGCATTTAAACAACCGGTAAGGCCACCAGTTGTGCGCTCAATTACCTCCTGCATACAAGCATTTACGATAAAGCGCTTCAGCGATTATGCGCATAATCGGCTAACCAGGCGTCAAACGGAATCCATCTAGAGGGGGTCTAAGTCATTTTTCCTTCTACTGGGCCAGAGTACTGCTCCCTTCTGAGTTAAGAAGAATGAGTGAGGGGCTGAGTGAATCTGAAAATATTCCATAGAGAATATACTAGAATGGCCCAAGTTAAAGCATGGTTTGTTATCAAAGCCTTTGAAGGCTAAATTTGCCTAAAGCTACACATAGTTTTATTTGTTTTTATTGCTTTTTAAAAATATATTGGTATTAATTTGTTAATGATTTAATGCATTTTAGCTGTGTAAAGTATGTATTGTTTTATACTGTTTGACTTGGTTTTATCTGTACTCTGCCCTGAGATCTCAGTGATATAGGGGAGGATACAAATGTTTTAATAAATAAATAAAATGCAGAAAGAAAAAAATTGGAGGGCTCCGAACATGTCTCACTAAGAAAATAACCTTGCATATCAATTGTAGAGTTACAGTCACACAGAGAGAATTAAAAGGAAACATCTGTTTATATATCCATATGTTTTTTCTCTACCACCAATGGAAAATAAACTGTAGAAAATAAATGGTTTAGTTTTAATTACATTGCGTGCAAAACTGACCGGAGAAGTGTCCCCTCCTTTTGCATCCCAAATATTTTCATGTGCCAAATGGCTCAGGCTGAGCACAAAAACCAGTGTAACTAAAACTTTTGAAATGTGCAGATTTCAATGTGCAGATGCCTTAGAGGAATTGGTTCCAGAGCAACAATGGAAAAAATAATAATTCCAGGCACTATCATCGGTTCTAAAAAAAAAACTTTTATAGAATGAAATTATGTACAATAAAAGGCAGGAAGTGGGTGAGTAGCAAAAGGCAGTAATGGCATTGATTACAGGGGGGGGAATGAAGCTAGAACTTTGTCTACACCCTATGAATTCTGTATGGGAAGTGGTGTTGCCAATTGTGACAACTACTGAACAAGAGGAAGTGTTCCAGCAGCCATTTGTCCTGACACTAAAACAGGGATGGAATTTTATAGCCTTCATTTTCTCTAATAAGTCAGGTCAGTTTTGCTGAGAATGCTGCTTAAGACTAGAGGAGACTTGGGGGCTGTCTATACGCAGGGAAAGCCCCGCAGTGGCTGTGTATCTGCACTTGCGTCAGTTAGACGATGCAGGCACAGCTTTGCCGCCACCGCTGGGCTTGCCTGCAATGCTGCAGTTTGAAAAAGTCAGGGGATTACCCCGACTTTTTCAATCGGAGTGATGTCAATATGGCGCTTCTGCCATCTGATGTCTCTCCAGGGCCAATTCTGGAGTGGTACCCAGTAGAAGGAGACCAGCAACTGGTTGCCATCCACCAGGAAGAGGGTGGTGGTGGCTCTGATACCTGGATGGCCATCCAGAAACCCCACGTTCCCTCCTTGGTGTCGGGATTACCCGCCACCACCTTGGCAGAGGGAAAGCACGGGGTTTGAGAGGGAGGTGGTGCCAACCCAGCGCCATGAAGACAGCCCCTTGATGTTTGTGAAGCAGTTGCATTGCAGACAGTGGGTGCAATGCACTAAAGTAAGTCAAGGTTGCACAGAAGCTGTATTATGAAGGTGAAGAGTTCCTGCATTCATCAGTTGCTACAAATATTTTGCCAAGCAACAAATAGGGTTGCTTCATGTTGGACGGGTACCTAGTATTTCACCATTAATGCATTCCAGGACAACTTCCTTCTCTTTATTTTTTTCAGGTACATCATCAGATTTTATCATTGCCTTGCTTAGAACACTAAATGTCTCCCTAAATCTTTCAATAATTCATAGAGCTTTTGTCATTTTTAGATACTAGTAGCGTTCTTAGGTACGAGTAGTGTTTTTTCCAAAGTGTTCAGACACAATGACTGGGTTTGCATGATCACCACAGCCCATCATAGCTTATTCAAACTATGGTGTGTTGTGAAATGTACTGGTGGCCATTTTGAATATTCAAGGCATGGAAGGCAGTCACTATGGGTTATCGTGCTGTGCGAACCTGGGAAGGGTGGCTTATGTGAGGGTTAAACAATGGGCTGTTTTAGGGTTATGTGATGGTTGTTTAACCCTCCCATAAGCCACCATCACCAGGTTTGTGTAACAGGATAAGTCATGTGACCGAGCACCATACCTTGAATATTCAAAATGGTGGCTACAGCAATCGTGTAAAACAGCCATCTCAGCAACCCTTGGGAAAGCTGCTAGTGTTACTATCCCCACACTGCAAATTAGGTTCTGTTGCTGAGAAACTGCACTTTTTAAAAGCTATCCAATGAGGTCATAGCTAACTTGAGATTTGAACTGGAAAACTTTCAGCTCAAAGCTCAACCATAATTAAGAATTCATAGTGAATGTTGATTAAATATGTTGAGAATTTGAGAGCATATTATCCTCTCAAACCTCTCTGTATGGGACAGGATTACCAAGGGAATGTGGAGCAACTAGTGGCTCCAGTATCAAGAAGTATATTTCCCATGAGAAAAATCTCGGAACTTTTATTTTAAGTATGTGAAAGGATGAGCTGTTATCCATATATCTATACTTGTTTTATGGTTTTTACTTGTGCACTGCCCAGAGAGCTTCGGCTGATGGGCAGTATAAAAACATAACAAATAAATAAATAAGAATAATTTAATATATGCACACATTTCATTCTTCTTTTCTTTCTTTGGAGTGAAATTGACTAGACCAGAACCTGCTTACTGTCCAGTCTAAGTCAATCTTAGCACTCCATCGGCTTGCATGAGGAAGCAGTTTTTACAATGCTATAACTTTTTTATGTCCCAAAGTAATTGTGATTTAGAAATTTTAGATTTTAAAAATGTAAAAAAATAGAATTAACTGGCTTCCTTTTCCCTCCTCTTACCACAAGAGTTTCCCCATCTGAACCCTAACTAATGTTTGAACAGTTAACACTGTACCAAAACTCTACCACTGTGGTCATGAAAGAGGGAATGTAGAAAACAGCTGTCCAAATCTCTACAGAACTGATTAAGAGAAGTAAGATTAATTCCTTTATTTTGTACACTACTAGGGCTGGGTAAAAATTAATAGATTAATAGAAATTAATAGACCACGTTGTAGGGGGGTGTATGTTTGTGTATAAACACACACATAGACATACATTTTTTTGTTGTTGAATCACAGTTGAAGTACCCCCAGGATGTATTGTTGCTGTGGATCAAACATTGATTTATCATTAGCAACTGTCTCCAACTGTTGTAATATCAGTCTTTTAGCTGTCAAAAAGGGTGCGCAGAATCAAATTACAACATTGGAAGGAAAAATGTTCACCTCCTATAATGCAGTGGATTGAGGACCTTACAATGCTTTCACCTTTTGAACAAGTGTTGTGTAGACGCCACCTTCAAATGGATACTTATTCGGTCCACTTTTGTTGAAAGCCTATGTAGAATTGCTAGAAAGCTGTATACATTTCATACAAATTCATTGCTATGGGTATATACAAATCCATGTACATGTATTTGGGAGGCAGTGGTGGTGGGAATTAAAAGTTTTCTGAGACCCTTGCCTCCACCTGTCTCTGCTACTCTTCCCACCGCCAACTCATCCCAAATACATTTCCTCCTCCCTAAATTCAGCAGCCACTTGGGAACCAGACACAAAGGCAAGTGGTGAGAGGAGAAGAGGGATACATTATCCCCACCCTCCATCTAGCTCTTGAACTCACCAACAGCATGCCTGGGCATGAGGAGCTACCAACAGCATGCCTGGGCATGAGGAGCTATTGGAGATGCAATTTTCTCAAGATTAGCGTGAGAAATTCCTCAATACTTATTTCTCAGAAATGTTGAAAATTCCAGAGCTAATCTGAAACAATACAAAAACCTGTATATCTTGTTTACCTGAGCTGAAAATAGGATGAGTGCAGATGCCAGAAGTAGTAACCTATCTCTCAAATTGTCTAGGGGGACAAACTGGCTGAATTCGGATGACACAATAAGCAACTGGGGGGGGGGGGGAGACAATCGTCAGTTGTATTGACTATCGTGTCGTCCGAATTCTGCCATAATCAACTCAGCACTGATCCTAATCCACACCACAGTTGATTATTTATTACCATGTTGTGTGGGGAGTACCTCCTAGATGAACAACTGTAAAGTTGATTATTACCCCACCATTGACTATCGTGTTGTCCGAATTCAGCCAATGTCTTCAGTGGTTGTGTTTTTATACCCTTAAATCTTCTCTGTACGTGGATTGCTTTAGATGGTTCCTCACTGACAAAAGCACTAGAAATTGCTTCTTGCAAAGTGTAGGTGTTTTACGTGGGCAATATGTCCTTTCCTGCTTACAATCTGTACTACATTTTTAAACATCATGAATGTCAGCTTGATCTGTGATGTGTTCACCGTGAAAAGCAAAAGCATTTTTAACTTGGCCAGTTTAAAGCAGGGTATTACAGTGCCAAAGAGTAATATTGGCCCTTAAAGTGTATAAAATATAATTACACTATGCTTCATCTCAAATTATGTGTTAGAGCATACGTTTCCAGCTGCTTATAAAGTTATTTGTACAGAAGAATATTCAAGCAAGGCTCTGGTTTATAAGAACAATGGTTCTTATAAACTCAATAGGGATCTGCTGAATACAGCAATATTTGGGAAGCTAGGTGCCTGTTGATGATATATAGACGAATGTCTGGTGTAACAGAAACAATTTGCAATTAGAAAACTGGACAGGAGACACATACAAAAAGGAAAATGGCAAAAGAGTACAGAATGCCTCTTGAATAAAGAAAAGCTAAACACAACAATTCTTCTGTTTCTAGAAAAGAGGCAGATATAGAGAGACGGGATGTAGTTAAGGGTAAACCATGATTACCGTAGGTTGAGGAAAGTGGCAATGGGATAGCTGGTTGTGTTTCTTTTCCCCCCTTGGATTTGCTGGCTCCTCTTTTAAGAACTGCCTGCTTCCTCTCAACCTAGCTCTGATACATAGCAGACGAGATAGTTCCATTTCAGTCTGCAGGTGTGAGATTCCCTGGAGGGCAGGAGGGAGGGGCAGAGAATTCCCTGTACACAGAAAAGTGGAATATCAGGGAGACGGTTAAATTAGAACCCTTCTTTCTGGCATCTAGTTTTCAATGCCACAAGGATTTCTTTTTATATTTTCCTCATTAAAGCCATAGTTACCTTAAACTGAGAGTTGCTGGAGGTGAAGGAAGGTGAACACAGTACTTCAAGCTCTGAAAGCATCCATTAGGATGACCAGATGCCAGGGTTCCTACTCATAGCTATGTAGGTGCTTGGGCAGGGTGTAGCTTGTCATGAGGGTGAGAAAAGCTGGGCCTGTATGACGAATTCCTCTTCACATCTGAGAATCCTATCCTCCTTTGCATCTGTTCTTCCTAACTTCTAATAAGTAGTTAGAGTACTGGGTTTTATGGGTCACTTGCATAATAAAATTATTCGTCTTTCAGCACTAGAGCCAAGTGAGATTTTTTTTAAAAAATGGGTACATTTAAATTATTTATTCTGTATTCAACAAGTTAGGACGCAACATTATATAATACAGATTTAGTCGACATCATATTAAATTACCAAAAGAAAAAAATTGATTGAAAGTGTGATGGGTATCCGATAAGTATGTAATTTTTGCCTGGCGAGATACATCTTGCACTGATTATTTATCTTTCTTAACCTTAGGTTGTCAAATGAGCGAGTGCCTGTTACTCTGGTGCAAGTTGAGTTGTGGTTTGTTAGATTAAAGTTGACCTACTTAAGCTACATGCAAGAATTTGCAACACAGTATACTTTAAAAAATGTTTATACTTTTAATCTGTATTTTTAGAATGTAATGTTGAGTAAATCTACTTTGTAAAATGTTGGATCCTAATTTTGACTGCAACATAGAATTTTTTGTTAGGGCCTGTAATCTGTCACCGCCCCACCCTCTTGCGTGGAGCCATTTTAATATTTCCCAGATAATTTACTCTTGGATTTCAGTCCAATTGAATTACTTTCTATCCCATGTTTGAACCTTCTATTAAGCTTTATTTTTGCAGTTGGAATAAGAATGAAGTATAATCTGGCTTCCAATGCAAATCCTGGGCATTGTGCAAATAGGATACAGTTGAATTAATAATGGAACAATGTTGTATTCCGAAGCCTTGCAAAGATATATCATTCAATGGCTACCCTCCTGGGATCATAGCTGAATAGAGAGAGCCTGCCTACATTTTTTTCTAGCCAGGCAGCATTTCTATTCAGCAGTCCTGTGACAAAGCTTCTAATCACTTTTCTAGATCTTGCAATCACGCATATATTTGCATTAATTCTTTGTCCTGTATTATACACACTCCGTTGGAGATGCAAAGTGTGTGTTGTTGTAGGTGTTTCTTTTTGCTCATGCTTGTTCATCATCTCATGATGAACGAAAAAATAGTTTTGCCATATTTAGGTTTTTTACATGTTAGCTGATGATCAGATAACATACATTTTTTGCCGTACTAAGCATTTAGAAGCTAGTTAATGCCTTACCTGAATTCCACTCTAAGCGCTATGCAAATGCAGCCATCACCACCACAGTGCAAATATCCTTCACCAGTACCTACAAATCTACCTCAATGGGTTGTGGGCAATAGCCAGAGCCCACAACAAATAAATGAAAATATATTTTGCACCTTCTATTGCACTGTTTTTTCTGATACAATATCGAATCGCTATAGTGGAGTGCTGCAAATGATTATCTGTACAAGTTGATCTCTGCCCCAGTGTAAGCAGGGGACTCTCTAATAAGAAAGCACAGACTTCTCTGGCTTTCCCCAGCATGTGCCTTGATTTGGAAGCAAAGAAGTGGGTAGCTGCATAATCAGTAGTGGAAAGTGCTTAAGGCAAAGTAAGGGGACACCTTTGATAATAGAAGGAGAAATTTTACAGAATCATGGAGTTGGATGGGGCCATCTTTCCAACTCCCTGCTCCATGGAGGAAAGTCCCATTAACCTTCCCTTAGCGGACAACTGGTTTCATTATCAGGCTGCGTTCAGTGTCAAAGCGTTCCTCTTAATGCTTAGCTGAAATCTAACTGCCCAGTAATACAAGCCCACTAGATCTTAATGGACCCTGTGGGGCAGCAGAAAACAAGTCTTTCCCACTTCCTTATGATATTCCTTCAAGTATGGAATCTCAGCAAGTGTAAGCTTTCTATCAGCGCTCGTGTATCTTGTGTCTTGTCAGGCATTTGTGTCCCAATCAGGAAACTGTATAGAAAGGAATGCCACTTGGGAACAATAGAATGTGTACGTGTGTGTGTGTTTTGGACAGGCGGTAGCATGTTGTCTAAGCAACTGCACAACATTCCTGTTTGTTGTGCATCACAATACCCTGATTGGCAGCTGGAACATCGGATAGGGCATCAGCAGTTGTGATGGTGGCAAAGAGAGCGTCAGTGGCACGCTTGCCTGCCAGATCATGGGCAGTTGCCACGCTAGAGCAGGCATCTAGTTCAGCAGTGCACATCTCTCCTCCATGCCAGACACTGTCCCCACATGAGGAAGCGGAGCTTGTTCCTAGTAAGTGGGAGCATGGATTTCTAGTAGAAGTGGGAATTGGGGGAACAGGCAGTGGGGCTGTGATTTAAAGATAAGGATTGCAAAACTACCACCACCACCACCAAAGACATACACAGAGAGGGATACGAACACGGGACTAAAATCCAGCCAGCTGGAAGGAAAGAGTTTATCATGGAGATAAACTAAGGGGTTAAGTAATTGAGTTACAAGAATATGCTAATAACGGGTAGAGCCTCACTGGCCTGGTTTGATCAATGCGGACCACACAAGTGCAAAAACAGGACAGCTAAAATGTATCTTGCTTTTAATTACAGAGGAAGAGTTTCAGGGTAACTCAGAAGAGGAAGAGTTGCATCTGGCCCATTCGTCGGGCCGTTTTGACCGCGCTGCTTCTCCTGCACACAGCAGGAGATAGTGGCAATTTCCATCTTTATTTTCAGTCTGACTTGCTGGGGTGTTTTTTTGTGGCGCGAAGAAGGCTAGAAGGGGCGGGAGGCAGACGTCATGAGCAGGAACTGTGAGTGCCCAGTAATGAGCGTGCAATAAAACGCTCATCTGACGTCGCTTTTAATTTAAAAAAGAGGAATATCACACACGGTGCAACTTCATATTACAAGACTATTATTTGCAAACTTGATCAACGTCACTAATTTAAACATAAGGGAGTTCTCCCATATTCAATCTGATAATACATCGTAGATGATTTACTGGAACCTCTGTCCTCCTAGACACACCCAGTCTCCATTAGAATGTACATTCATAAAAATAAGATGTATTTCCCCCCCTCATTTCAGTTTGTTTTTATTCATGTGAGTGCCTAAACCAGCAAAACTCTAGAATACAGAATTCTTGCTGATAGAAAACAGATGACAGGTTTGAAGCATAATAAAGATGCCATTTATGTGGCTTCCTCTGAAGCCCTTCAAAGCAGCCAACTCTCAATCACACTGTAGGCCAGGTTCTCCATATGGAGGGGACAGACAGCTTTTGGCCTTTTCAGAACAGCATGAAGCCAGTCCAAATTAGCAATCTCCACGCTAAGCCTTGATCTTGTCTAGCATGATTTCATGCTATGTGAGAGACTGTAGCCCTTGCCAAACATGCAGTGGTCGCTTATTAGACGGAGAGCAGGCACTCCACATACATTTTATATTCCCACCTCCTTTTTCCAAAGCCCCAAAGTATCCTTTAGTGTGAAATGTAAATCGGCAAAGTCAGATGTTAATATTTAAAGAGAAGTCACAGCAGATTCTTCCTGACTTTGCGATTGTGTGGCAAACTTACAGAAAAATTCACACACACGCACAGTTCCAAACTTCAGCCTGGAGAGGAGCGTTATCCTCTCCAGTGTCAAGGGTACTTCCAAACCAGACCCAATGTTCTAGAAATCTGTAAGATTAAAACATACTTCTATTATCTTTAATTCCCTCCTACAAAAAAAGTTGCACAGTCTTGCTAGTGACATCTGTCCAAGAAGGTAGTGTTTAGTTTCTTTTGTTGCAGATGGAAATACACAACCTCTGAAATGTCAGGTTTGAAGTTTGGGAGTGCTAACAAATCCAGGACCCCCTCTAGATGGATTCCGTTTGACGCCTGGTTAGCCGATGATGTGCATAATCGCTGAAGCGCTTTATCGTAAATGCTTATATGCAGGAGGTAATTGAGCACTCAGCTGGTGGCCTTACCGGTTGTTTAAATGCGCTTTACAAGTAGTTAATGCGGAGAATCGCTTGTTCACATAGTCAAAATGCGCTTTAACGGCCGGAGCAAAATAACTATTTAACGCGCATTCGATAATGCGCATAATCGGAGAGAAAACGCGCCTCTACCCCGATTTGCGCTCCGTTCTTGTAGAGGTAAATTTTTAATGCGCCTTGAAAGAGCTTTAAATGCCTCTTGTAGAGGCAGCCCAGCTTTGGCATTGGATGCCCAAGTGACCTGAGTACTTCTGAGTACTTTTCACCTATGCATCAACTCCATCTCCTCCTGTACAGAGATAGCCTGGCTCCAGTTATCCATGCCCTGGTAACCTCAAGGCTGGATTACTGTAATACGTTAGGTGGGGCTGCCTTTTGAGACAGCTTTGAAACTGCAGCGGGTTCAGAAAAAAGCTGCTAGGACCTAGACAACTGGGTGCCCCCGACTTCTGAGGAATGGAGGGTGTCAACAGGGATAGGACATTTTTGGTTGTGCTGCCTCATTTCTGGAACTCCAGGGAGGCTCACCTGACTCATATTTACACTGCAATCTCTTTGGCACCAGGCTTTTCCCTTCTCCCAGACATTTTTGACCTTTAAAGCCACTGTTACGGATTTCGCTTTGCATTATCTGTTTATTGATAATTAACTGTATTTTAATTGCTGTTGCATTTGATTTCAGTTTTTTTGTTGTTAATTGTATGCATTTTTTTTCAATCTTTTGTTAGCCCACTGAAAGCATTCATGTTAAAGGGAGGGATGTAGGGATGTCGATAAATCTGTTCCATCTGTGTCTTGCGGATTGTCAGGCATCTGCAGCTGCAAGGGAACAGTAATGCACGTTAAGCACTGAGGCCTCCAGGCAAGTCCTTGCAGCCATCAGTATCTTGCTGGAAGTTTTGAGACTGGGGCTTGGCTCTAGAGAATGGTGAGCTCGGGGAGATGTAGCCCTGCAAGTACTCATGCTGCTGCTGTCTCAGCCTCAGCCCTGGCCCCCGCCGAGCGCTTACAAGGTTCGCAGGTTCTCGGCAGCCGCCTGCCATGGCATTGGCCCTTTCCCCCTTAGAGGCTGCCATTAGCATGGAGGGGCGAAATATGCAATTTCCCCAGCCTTGGGGAAATCATGTCTTTCTGCCCTGCCCTGCCGATAGAGCCCTAAAGGCCCTAGTAACACCTTTAAAGCAGCGGGGGAAAGGGGGAAAGTCAGGGTAGACCCATGCCTGAGTGCTCCCGGGGGCTCGCAAGCACTCAGGTGCATGTCCATCCTCACACTGGGCGTGTCCGCTTGGCCCATGAGGGCCGGATGCAGGGGCATCCGCTGCCCTCGCAGATCCAAGCAGATGCTCGCAGCATACCTACATCACTCCAAAAGACAGCAGGGCAACTGGACTGAAGTGCTTTTATTGTTCTACTGTACATCACCTTGTAGAAAGGCACTATATAAATGTAAATAAATAAATAAACAGTGCTAGTATTAATATATCCTACAATTGTTATAAATGGTTAAAATGCTAAAGTAGTTATTATCAACAGTGGGAGGAGACTGCTCTTTGGTGGTTTATGAAATGTGCTTGATTACGCTTGCCCACATGAATAGAAAACTTAAAGGACTGCCTGAATGGGACAGGTGGCAGAGGCAGGAGGCACTTATTCAGCTCCCCTGATCCCTAATTCCCTGCATAAGCCCCAGTCTCCAAGAGCTACTATCTCAGCCCAGGCTGGTGGTCTCCCATTGCTCTGCATGCACAACGAATCCATAGCGGAACAAGTGTGTGCTGGAGTGCCCCCCCCATCCCAAGGCACGGTGCTAGCACTGGCTTGTCCTGTATCTTCCTGTTACCTAATATTAACCCCTCCTCCACGACCCAGAAAAACCCTCCTCCAAAATGGCCACCTCAAGTGCCAGAGTAAGGCCAGGAGAAATCTCCAACCCAGTGAGCTCTTAAGTTGCAAAACAAATCCGTTAAACGTCATTTAATTTGGGTGGTGGAGAGACAACAGATGTCTACTATTGTAATAATATTATGGTAATAGCCCCATACTGTACACACATATTATGCGAAGTTACTGGAAGTGGAGGCATTTCTGGACGGGTCACTAGGATTCATCACAGACAAGTATGCGGTGGATGTAGGGAGTCTTGATGTGGTCCCAGCTGCCAGACCTCTGAATTTTAAGGGATGGTCCTGATATCAGCTGTATTCTGAACCACAGAGAATCCATGCATGGAGTGCCATCTGCTGGGAAATTCATGGTATATGTGTAAGCTGCTTCTGAAGCTGCATTGCTAAATCAAATTCTTCCAAGGCACAAAAAAGAAATTTCAAGAGCTGCAGTATATTGTTAAATTAAACACAAAAGAAGTTGCAGTGTATGAAACATTGCAGGAACCACGTTAGTTATTAATGGCTCTTTTTGGAGGAGGCATAGGAGGAACTTTAAGGATCAGCTGCTGAGGAAGGTATTCTTTCAAAATGCATTGAGACCTGAGCTGTGTTTAATAAAACCGTTTTTACAACTATTGAGTCATTTCCTTTTATGCATTGCATTTGTAGTGCTACCCTTATGTGTGACATTCAAGTGTTTGCATGACCCTGCACAGACCTGTGCACATTAATGTAGCCGTCTGACAGCTTCACCATGCAAGTTCCAATGAGCATTTTACAAAAATCTCCTTATGGTTCACAGGAGATCTTGGTGTGCTGCAAAACAGACCACTTGGATGAATAACAAATATTTAGTATGTGGTCAGAAACCGGCAACTTTCGACAAACCTTCACATCAGACTTTCTCTTAGTACCCACTTTTGAAAGCTCCACCATTCTATTTAAGAGGGTAAAATAAGGGGACTGGAAAGTCTACTTCTGCCAGTCCAGTTGTATTCACCTAAATCTGGATCTTACCCAGAAAATCAATGTGGCTGTGGCAACATTTTATCTTTGCCACAGGAACGAATATGAAGTAATTCAACCGTTACAGAAACCTGATGCAGTGGCTGGTTTTGTCCTACCAAAGTTCTAAACTGAAAAGTTCTAAATTACTATAATCCAGCCTTCCCCAGCAATCCTTTGTTAATGGAAAATAAGTACCCTCTTAACAGTGTATAAGAAAAGGACCCAGGCCTGATTTAAATAAAGTAACGATGTATCTGATGATGTCCGGACAAGGCCAGGCATGCTGTTTTCTTAAATTTGACCCTATCTCTTTCTAGGAAATGTACCGAAATTCAAGATTATTGTTTGGAAGTCCTTCCAACGGATATAGCTATTTAAAATCTCATGTTTCTATTGCTCTGGACTAAATCACTTTTGTTTAAAATTTTCAGTATCATAGACAAAGAAGTGGCTTTAATGGCAGAGCTTGACAAAGTTAAAGAAGACGCCAGTAAGTAAAAGCCAACCCAAGGAATGTTGTGTGCTTTAAAATAACGGGAAAAGGTTGCTTGTAGCTGCTTCTGCAGACATGAAAACCAGAGTTCATTTATTCAGAAGTAGCACTGCGTATTGCACCATGTATGGATTTGGACTGTGGACAGATTTGCACCCAGATTTTGTGCCAGATGTTCCTCACCTGAAATTGCAGACATTAGAATAATTGTGGTTGCTGTGCATTCAACAGCTGTATTTCTCCACCTCCCTACACCCTTATAAAAAAAAAGAGAGCAATTTTCTAACAACGAAAATAGTCTTAAAGGGATTTGGGTGAAGGCTGGTGAAATATTATTAGGGGGGAGGGGAGAGGGATGAGGTCCAAACAGGATTTCTAGTGCTCAAGGCCACAGTGCCTACATGTTTCTCTACTGAAGCAGAACTATGTAAGGGGTAGTATCCAATGGTGTCATTCCACAAACTCAAATATTGCTAATGGAGGAGCTCTATTGAATCTTTCCACTGCGCAAGCGATTACCTATTATGCTCGCGCAACCATTTGTTCAAGCAGTTACAGAACCGTTTGTGCAAGCAGTGGCACATGTTGCACAAGAGTTATGTGCAACTGGTTGTACAACTGGTTTCACAAGCATAATGCACAACCCCTTGCACAACTACACTTGTGTAAATGCAACTCTAGATTCTTCTCTTGCACTTAGTTCAGAACCTAATCTCCGCTAGCGCAATGTCGTTCATGCTAATGGAATGACACAGTCAGATACTAACAAAGTATTCTAATAAAACAAAGTTGCTTAATTTGCATAAGATTGTATCCAGTGCTACATGTACAGATATGAGGTGATTCGTCCTTCCCTCCACACCACTTTTTCTGAGGGTTTTGTGGCCCCTAGGGGATAAGAGACTTTTCAAGGGTTGCCAGAGGCTGCAGTGAGGAAGTCGGGGCAAGAAAGCATTAGACACAGCATTAGGTACAGCTCATAATTTATACAGGATGTAAATCTGGCTTTCCTTAGCATAGAATTACATTTGCTACGTTTGCTATATCTGACCAGGAGTATTAGAGAGTTTTGTGTTTTATACTCCATTTCTTGTGGTAGTTTAGATTTATTTCAAACATTGGCCACAAGAAGAAGGGGGAAAAACCAAAGTAACAACCAAATTTTTTAAAAAGCAGCCAATTAATCAACAATCACCCCAAAATAAATAATTTGGTCCAAAAAAATCACGCATAGCTTTGGACAGAGATTCTGATGGCTCAAAGTCCAAGTAAACCTATAAACTCTGGGCCAACCTAGTTTTATAATCAAACGTGGCTGCTACCAAAAATAGCAGCCACATGTTTAGTTCCAGCCTCTCACTCTATAATATCTAGTACTACTTACACATTTCCTGACAGCATGACATTCTATGTTCTTCCTGCTCCCATAGGAGCTGTGGAATGCCAGCAGAGAATTGTACAACACCAGGACATGGATAAATTATATTAGACATTACAGGAAATAGGGCTAATGAGACACAAGGCTGCCATTTTCATCCACTAGTGGATGATTTGTTAATTCACCACTGTAAGTCTCACTTATTGCTATGAAGTATAAGTAATAAGATATTAAATGTACCTTAAAAATGTTTTTGCAACATCCTCTTTCGTTTGGCAGTGGAAATCTTAACTGCTCGTCAGAAAAAGGCTGAAGAACTGAAGAGGCTAACGGATTTGGCGAGTCAGATGGCAGAGACACAGCTGGCTGACCTGCGGGCTGAAATTAAGGTTGGTTTTATATGCCGTTTCTATTTGAGGGAGGTTATGCCTCTCTAGAGCAATATACAGGCCAGGCATTCAAGATCTCAGCCTAAAAATGAGGGTTGAATTTTCAAAACAATGTGCAAATCTGGCCTTCTAAGTATATCCCTTGACTTAATGCCAGAAAATCAAATGGTTGATCTTCCATACACATTGAACCAGGAGTTGATATAAGCAAGATTAAAACCCGTACTTCTTTTGATTCGCCCTTAGAAGAATGTTCTCTGAATCATATAAGCACCAACATATATGTACCAACATATATACACCAGCATTTCCTCCCAATTTTGTTAATGTTTTGAGTATTTTTTGTTATTCTTTTGAAGTTTCTGTTCCTCTGCCTCCACTGCACTGGAACACAATATATCCACTTTTTTAAACAAAAAAAACCAAGTGACAAATGTTCCCTCCGTTATACACGAGGAAAGGGTATTTCATTACTGGTGCTGAATCAATAGCTGTGGGCAGATTTCTCAAAGGATAAAATGTACCCAAAGGCTCAAAGCCCTGAAGTGTGCATTTTCCCAATATGCTGGTGTTTCAATAGAGAAGGCTTTATAATGGTTTTGTGTGTAATGTTTCAATCAAATGGGGCAATTTATAACAAAGTTACATTCCCCTTTACTGTAGCATTTTGTAAGCGAACGAAAATATGATGAAGAACTGGGTAGATCTGCCCGCTTTTCCTGCGACATTGAACAGTTGAAGACTCAGATACTACAGTGTGGAGAAAGTAAGTCATGTAAGCTGTGTGGGACTTGTGATTACACAGATCTTCAGTTGCCTAGCACACCCTGTGCCTTCCCCTCTGCCTTCCTGGGAAGCGAGGTGCAAAATGGGGTTGAAACCAGGATGCGTAAGCAGAGGAGAGATGCTCCTCTAGTACTGCGTTCGCTTCCTCATTTCACCTTCTCCCTTTCTTTTGGACAGCATAAAGGATTGCAGAGGTCTCTGGCCTTGATGGCAAGTCACTTAAGAGAGGTAGAAAATGTGGGCTTCCACTCTCCATTCCAAATGATTCACTGGTAAAAGTTACTGATCAAGGAATTTGAAAATATAGTTGAAGAACCTCTGCTGTTGTTTTTTCTTTCTGTGCGGTGTACTTATTGTAGAGGCCTCTTGCAATGACAGCAACCCCACCCCAATTACACCCCATTCTAGCAAACTGTCAGGGAATGCAGCAGATCTCTATTTTTATAAACTGGAGATGCACAGCTATGCATCAGCAAAGTAAAGGATAAAAGCTACCTCCTCAAATGCGCAATTTCGGATATAAATTGGGGTGAATTAACATAGTATCAGAGAAGCTTTCGGCAACCAATCGGGTCGCTAATCAGCCCCAACTTGAACCTGGAGCAAGGTCACACAGCGGAAGAGCTATGGTGACCTCGCTTTACAGGAAAAAATTGGGGTAAGTTCCCGACTCTTTTACCACACAGCTTCAACGAAAAGCCCCATGGGTGCTATGAGATGGCGGCTGTGTCGTATAACTGACCCAGCACCACTGCGCAGTCACTGCGGGGCTTAGAAAGTGTATAGACAGCCCCCAGGATGCACGGACAAGGAGCCCAGCACAAGTCTGTCAAGGCTAACCTCTCAATTTCTTTCCAAATAGTCTTTTGGGGAAATTGCTGGGGCTATTTTCACAACTAGTAACTATAGGCCCTGTTGAGAAGACATGTTAAGCTATGGCAGCTAAGCATTTTGAGCTAAATATTATGGCTTAGTGTGTTGTGTGAACCATGACTTACTGTGTCGTGTGAACCATTCCTAACCATGGTGGCTAGATGACCATGGTTTAAATGTGCTCAACCATTTGCTGCAACAGGGTTAGTGGTCTAACCATTGCTTAGCATGTTGTCTGAACACCCTCCTGTCTTGGGTTAAACTGATGTCATTCTGGAACCAATTCTAACATAGTTTGTGATGTAATATTAGGTCTGAGCATTTTTTTTCCTTGTAGTTTCTCACCCAAAGAACAATTACTCCTCAAGAACACCACCCAGCACACTGCTTCAATCAGCAACTTTGCACACAGCAACCAGAATTCAAAGTGCATATATCCGAAAAACTTCTAGTCGGACTCGTGCCAAGACTCCTGATGGTAAAGCAGCAGCTAAAAGTTCAAGCCAAGTTGTTGCCAACACCACAGAACCCTCTCTTCAGATAATTTCAACAAACAAACAGGTGAGGTCCTGAGAAGAACAGTAACTCATTAGGCATAACTGAGAGCCAGCATGCAAAGTATAAAGTTAAAAATTTACAACTGCATGAGAAAAGGCAGAGAAAGAGATACCTGGAATGGACTTCTTGGGTCATCAACCCTAAACTTCTGCCAGTTACAGTATGTCTTCCCAATACTGTCCTTACTAAAAGACTCTGCACTATTGAAGAGCCTCAGACCTGATGATGTCTATGTGTGATCTCAAGAGATCCTTCAGTTAATCCTCCTGCCTCAAGAATTAAATGTTCTTCAAGCAGAACTAAATGTTCTTCGGAGTTGCTCTGAAAGACGTCTAATAAACAAGATCCCACCACAACCCTAGACCAACTTAGTCAAAGACCCCACCATCCTTATATGGTAGCTAGTGTGTGTTAAGCATAGGCCCAAAGTACCTTTGGACGCAGAGATCTGGTTGCACTGTTCTTTGGATCCCTACTGATTCTCTAAGATAAAAGCACCCATCCTTGGCTTCTTTCTGTTTTAAAATTTCTTCCCATTGGACCTCACAACCAGTTCATGAACAGTGCAATCCTATGTATGTTTACGCAGAAGTAAGTCCCACTGTGTTTCATAGGACTTATTCTGAGGTGGTATATAAGCTTGTAACCTAAATTTGTTTTTTTTAAAAAATCAAAGCCTTGTCTGTAATTTTCCATTCACAGTCCTTACCTTCCTTAGAATCATAGTAATATCAAGCTAATTTCTATTTCTTTTTTTTAAAAAAAAATTGATTTCAAAATTAAAATACAATGAAATCAAAAGAAAAAAAATCCCTCCCCATTCCCTCCCCGCCACCCCCGTTTAGTCGATTACAGAGTTTTCCTTCTTACATCTTTCATTTTCTTATCCAGGGTGGTATATTAAATTTCTATTTCATGAGCCACAAATTTCTGTAAGCTTCTACCAAAGTCATTCTATTTGATTCCTTTTTCATATAGTCTATATATTTTCGCCAACCCATCCTGAAAGTATCTCTTTTCTTTATTCCTCTATGTAGTATTCTTAACTTCTGTGCCAACTTTTCATTTATTGCCAGCTACCTTCTATTTCTACATGAAGAACCTTTCACTGGGTAGAAAAACTCAAGCCATTCCTACAGCACAACACACACTGCAATTAACGTGACTTGTTATACCAGACTATTTTGGATTATTTCAAAGCAATAGCTGTGTTTTCTAGGATTATTAATTATTAAAATTATTTAGGGATACAAACCCTTGCAAGGTGGCATATAAGTAAAAAAAATTAAAAGTACAATAATAAAATCATAATAACGCAATATTGAAACACAACAAGTCATTAAGATCCTTTCTGCAGGGCAGTTAGAGCCAGCTGCCCTGGGGCAGGGGAGCAGGGTGTTAGACTCGATGGCCTTATAGGTCCCTTCCAACTCTACTATTCTATGATTCTGTGATTCTATGAATAGTTCTGCTACAGCAGGAGTCTGGTGCTATCTTCACTTGCCTCCTTCACTGATGGCCCTATTTGGGGTGGGGGAAGTCAGGGAACATAAAGTACAGCTGGAGCAAGCACTCATGTCTTCTTTGCCGGCTTCCTGTGCACTCCTGTCACAGTGGGTGGGTGTTGTCCAACGGGAGCAGACACTGATGCAATATGCGCAAAATCCTGAACCAAAACACTTCTGTGCACAAGTATCCTATTGAGTTGGGAGAGACAACTGCTACCCATCTGCCCTTCTTTGAGGTTAATACTGATGTGCAACTGAAGGTTCCCTTTCTGGCTTTGTTGTTATTGGCTGACCTGTGGGAGTAAAAATTGCCAGTCTGGAGATCTTTTGTTTAGATTTTAAAAAAAAAAAGTCTTGCTAGGTTTATTGGGAGCTGAATATACTTTTCCAGCTTGGGAGATAGGGAATGGGTGGAGGCAAGGCAAGCCCCAAGCTTTTTTAGATAACCAGTACTAGCCTTTTCTAGTCTGGTGTGCTCTGGGTTGATCACCACCTGACACTCCCTACAATTGGGGAAGACTGTGATGGGAAGACCATATCGTACCGTGTGATTACATCAATTCATCAGAGTATTGGGATCACTTTTTTAGATCTCAGAACACAGCACCTAGGGCTCTTGATTTCCCAACTGAGGCAGCCCCAATAATCTCTACCTGGCAATATTGTCTCAATGTCAGAGGGATGCAGGCTACATGTGGTAGCAATTATAGCAGCTTGCCAATAGGTAGCCTCTCTGTCCTGTTGCATCCTTTACAGTCCCAGTAGGCAAGCTCCATGTAGTTTGTGTGGCTTTACACTGCCTAGATAGAGGCAGCAAGGAACATGGGGTTATTGGTACAGCTACTAACTCAATGGTCTTGAGACTAAAGTATGTATGTAACAGATGTGTTCATGAGAATGTAGTAGGAATAATTCTGTTCAGATTTTACCAAAAGCAAGCAGTTGAAAGATGTAACCAAATTAACAATCATACTTCTTTGCCCCTTGACAGAGTGGATCTTCTAGTCAAAGACGAAGATTTCACATGCAATATCACGGCATTCGAATTAATGGATCTCTCAAGTCACAAAGTGCTAGTACCGACTCAGATCAGAGCAACTTGAAAGTTAATTCCCGAAACGAATACAGAAGACCACACCACAATAGCTTCAGGCCAAAAAATAAAGGCACTATTAAAACCCAGGAGCAGTCTACACCTGCAAAAAGCACGGAAAATCTAACATACCCAGAAAAAACACGGCGAAAGCATCCTATGCCAGGCTCCACCGAGCCCAGACCATTCTGCAGCAATATTACAAGGGTTTCTCCATGCACTTTATGCCCTCCAAGAATAGAGACCTCCACGGATCCTCCTGTCCTTTCGGTGCCAGCTGTGACTTTGGTGGCATGAGTGGGAGAGACAGACTGACAAATGTAATGCATTTTCATCTTACATTTCTCACTAAAGGTGCTTCCCTCCCCATCCCGAAATATGGGCAAAAATAGCTTGTGAAAAACATTTCAATCATGGTACTGATTTTTTTCCCTTAACCACAATAATCTTAGCCAATATCTCGCTTTGTACTTTAAGACTTTGCTCAGTATAGTCAAAATTATTTTTCTCATAAAAATGCAGCTTATAGCTAGCCAGTACTTAGTAAAACAATCAAATTGGTGTTGCAAAATAAGCTTTAAGAGGATGTCAATATAGATATGTGTTTGTTACTGTCTAATTTGTTTTTTGTCAGTACTAAGGGGGCGGAGGGGGGGGGAAATGCTGACATCCCTATTGTTGATCTGCAGTCAAGATGGTTGTGCTCATATAAAATTGTTTCAACTCTTTCCATATTATATGGAACCCAAGTTGTTTGCCTGAGCGATCTTCAAGATCAGACATAAACAAACTAGCTAATGAAGTACATATGGATATTTTCTCTGTGCTGTACCATTTGTATAAGTTTGGGTAAGATGCTTGTTTCTTCAATTTTAAATTTATATAAGTAACACAGTCCAGTTTTCCAGCTTCTTGCATCCTTTTTCTATGATTTTTGTTCCTTCTAGTCTAAAAATTGAAGGAGGTTCAGTTTTGCATTCAAATATTTGCTTCCCTTTCTTTAAAAAAGCAAACTATGGAGGGGGAGGAGAAATCGAGGCAGTGGAATTGCCTTTTCCTAGGCCCTGCTGGCTCATGCTGCCAGAGTGAAACATGGAGGGGACTGTATTTTTCCTTTTCTTTTTTTAACTGTTCCCTCCCATTGCTTTTAATGGGAAGGAAATGAACTACACCAATGATGGCCCACTGGGCTTGAAAGGTTTGAATACTGCCACTCCAGGGCTCCCATTAGTTGACCACTGAGTGCCTTTTGCTTTGAAGTCCAACAGAACACAAAGATGATCTGCTAGTTTAGGGTCAGAAACCTAAATAGTAGAAATGCAGTCAAACTGCCTTTGTAATTTGGCAACTGCAAGGCATAGTCCTTGGAGGCGATTTTCTGTTCCACTGTTCAGCTATTGTCTGAATCTACTCAAAAGTCAGTGTTACTGAGTTCAGTGAAACTTATCCCAGGTAAGTGTGTATAGGATTGCAGCCTAAAGCCCTTAAGGGAAATATCAATTTTTAAGACCCTCCCCCATGGGGATTCCATGTCTCTAGCAAGTCTTCCAAAATGGTGACTTCGACCAAATACACAATTATTTTAAGGATTACACATATTTGTATCCTTGCAAATCATTGAATAATTAGATTGAAAGAAAATAATTTTCTCAAGGCCACCAGAATTCCCTATAGTCAAATAAGGAGCTCCAGTAAAACACCCCATGTACCAAATCACACTTGCTTTTTGCAGGAATTCAGTGTCAGGTTCGGCTTGCCACTGGGGCATATCCTGGGGATCTGTGGCTCAGCCCAAAATCAATTTCTTAACCATTTGTGGTGGTGGCGGCAGAGGTCTGGATTGGAAAATTTGACTGGTGGCAGCAGTTCTAGCTCTAAAGTCTTATTGATTTTGCCCTCAAATCCAGAAAACCCTGTATCCTCAGGAGCAACTTCTGGGCTTGTCATACACTACTTTTCTGAGGAGAAATGAGCAAAAGATTTCTGTGAATCTGCTCTGTAAATGTTATATGACAACTTCCCTTGTCAGGCCTATATTTGGTCTAAAGTTCAGGAATTCTCTAGGCTCCTGAATTGTCCTCTATATCCCAATAGAATAATGTGAAGAAGGGCCTGTCTTCAGGGAAGAAGGATACTGTCCACTCAACCGGGAAGCTATTTGTACACAAAATCCCCTATTAAAACAGTCATTTCAAAATACGGGAGGGAGGGAAGGGAAGCCCTTCCACAAAGAGAAGCTTGTGCACTTGAATTTCTTCCCATGTGGGTCTGTTTCCAACCTGTGCTTCAGTTCCTGGGTGGCAGTACTAGTGCTTGTCTTTTAGGATGGGTGGATGGGGGACACAGCCTGCCTTTTGTCCTTACCTCAGTGGCTAGCATTAGTGCTGCTAGTTGGCTCTTGTGATACTCCAAAACCCCACCTCATGAGAGAAAATGAAGAGGTAGCTGCTTTCTCAGGTCCCCTCTACATGATTTTGCTTTGACGCCCGGTTGCCTGATTATGCGCATATACGGCTAAGCACATTTACTCCTAATACCTATTCACAAGAGGCGGTGAAGCGCATTACGGGCTGTATGAAACGCGCTTTAAAGTTGTTTACATGCGGAGAATCGCATGTTTACATGTCCATAAGGTGCTTTAACTCCCGCGGTAAATTTTAAGTCGCTATTTAACGCGCATTCGATAATGTGAATAATCGGAGGTTAAAAGCGCCTCAACCCCCGATTTGCGCTCCGCTCTTGTAGAGGTAAAATCTGTAATGCGCCTTTAAAGAGCTTTAAATCGCTCTTGTAGAGGCACCCTCAGGAGAGAAGCGAGACGGAGCTGCCCTTCCTTTCCACTTCATTCTCATATAAACTGCTGGGCTGCAACACATTAATTGACTTTTGCCACACCCCATCCCTGTGTCTCCTAAGAGGAAACAGTAGCTGCTTTCTCTCAGAAGATGGGAGACAGAGCTGCCATTGCTTCATATAGTGGTTCAAGGGGGACCCAGAGATGTACATAAGGTGGTTTCCACCAATGGGGAACCCCCCCAGCTTCTTAAGAGAGAAAACCAGCTCCTTATTCTGGATGTAAAAACAACCAAGTCCCAAAGCCTCTCTCATCATAGTTAAATTCCAACAGCTGTCATAAGCACTACCACAAGGGGCTACTTCTGCTTCCCAGTCTCCACTAGGAGGGACCCCTCCTCCAAATAGTAGGCTGACCATATGAAAAGGAGGTCAGGGCTCATGTAACTTTAACTGTTGTAGAGAAAAGGGAATTTCAGCCAGTATCATTTGTATGCAATTAGTTCCTGATAAAATTCCCTCTTCATCACAAGTTAAAATTGTAGGCACTATACTAGAGTGACCATATACAAAAGAAGGCAGGGCCCCTGCAACTTTAACTGTTGTGATGAAGAGGGAATTTCACCAGGAACTAATTGCATACAAATGACATTGGCTAAAATCCCCTTTTCTCTACAACTGTTAAAGTTATATGAGCCCTGCCCTCCTTTTCATATGGTCAGCCTACCAAATAGTAGCTCTAAATTTATAACCAGTACTGTTTGCACTTCCCTTATCAAATTTCCTGGGCCTCAGTACTGTCACTAAGCTCATTCTAAACTCACAAGTGGATCGGGGGGGGGGGGGTGAGAGCAAAGAATGAGATCAGCTTTCCTTCCCTATGCTAGTTCTGCCTCTCTGAGGGAGAAAGGCCAGCGACACCCACTACAGTGCTGCTGGTATTATTTCTAAGTTTAAAAAAAAATAAAAATGGGAGGCCCCAGGAAATTACTTACAACATTTTCATTGTTTTCTTGACAACCATGGCTTCCGGTTACTGCTTCTGGATACCATTTTATGGCTACTGCAAACCAATTAACTAGGCTTGAAGTCCCAACTCCTTCCTTCGCCATGTGGAGGCTTGAAGTGTGCTTGTGCAGGTGTAGACAACTGGATGGCTCGTGCCACAGCCCTGGGCCTTTGATGTCTCCCTCCCAACCCGAAGGTAGGGAGGAAAGGACTTGTGCCCTGAAGAGATGTCTGCGTGAGCTAAAAAATGCTCCTCTGTCGTTTGGCCTTAATTCCTGGCCAGAAGGTGGGGAGGAAGGAATATACGCAGCAGACCAGCATCTTTTACTTCAGTGCATGACTGGGAGAAGCCAAGCCCTGGAACCTGCACCAGCAGAGGAAGACTGTTAGCGAATTTGGACAACACTTTAGGCAATGGAGGGGGAAATAGCGTACTGACCGTGCATTATTTTGATGGCAGGGCAGCGGCACCCGCCACACATGTCCTTCCCCATCGCACGACTAAAAGTCCCGGCGTCCTTCTGGGATGCTGCGTCTCCTCCCTCCCACAGTCCTCCGGCCATATCCCAGCATGCACCGCAAGTTCTGCTGGCTGTATCGGAGCAGCCGGGGGGTTTTCCATCTGCTCTGGCCATCTAACTCTGTGACCAAACGAAATAGTGCACGGAGAGAGGGGGGTTCCCTCCACATGACACTTTTAACAACGGAATTTGGGATGAACGTGCAAACCCGTTATTTTTCTCTGTTGTTTAAGTGCCTAAAATAGCGTACTGTCAGTTGTGGGTGTGTTGTGTGTTGCCCTCCACACGACACAATAAGCAACACAACTGACTATTGTCGTTGTATCCCCCCCCCCCCCCCCAGTTGAATATCATGTCGTCCGAACCAGGCTTTTCCTCAGGCTTTGGGGTTGGAGCATAGCCAAGTCCCACCTCCCACCCTGAAATGGTACCCACCTTCTGCAAACAAATAAAAAAAGATGCTGAAGTAAAATTGAAATGGTGCCTCTACAGTTGAGAGCTGAAGGAAAGTTTCTCCCCTCATCATACTTGCTGGGGGCCCTCTGTCAACAAGAAGGAGCTTCCCAAAAGTAAAGTCTGCCATTCCCTGGAACCACTGGAGGATGTGGAGATACATACCTGAGCACATACAAAATCCCAGACTAACAAAAAATAAGCTAACAATTTAAATGGTTCAATACTGTAAGTCGGAAAAGGTTTTTTTCTAATAAAAACTATTTTATGAAATTCAGTGTTTTATATTTTGCAACAACTAAACCACCTGGATTCAGTGCGTTTATTGTCTTACTTTTACAAAATCAGTCATCCCTAACAAATAAATTTTTTTTGAACACAATTGTTCACTGGCAGAGGTCACAATTGTTGACTTAGCTTAGCCTGTTATTATTTGTGCTTTCCATTCCCCTTCCCTTGAACCCTCCTGCTTCTTACCTTCTTGTCATCCCAGTGCAAAGCGAAAGACACCTGCCTCATCCTAAGTCTTGTTCAGTTACCTGGAAATCTGGGGGAGGGGAACGCTGGGTGTCAAGTAGAGGTAGTTCCACCAGAAAGGAAAGTGCGGGTACCACTTAGTCTGTTTGTGGAATCCTGCTCAGAAGTAGAGCATATGCTTAAGGAACCAGCCTCAAACCTCTTCATCTAGCTGGAGGATTTCAGAGAAAACCACTCCAAAGACCTTGAGGAGCTGCCGTCAATCAGAATAGACAAAACTGGGCTAGACAAACCAACATTTTCAGTACAAGGCAACTTCAATGTTTTCCTTCACATTTTGGTTTGAACATCCCATATTAAAGAAACCACAAGGCTTCCAATAGTGTTGTTACCAGTTATCTCCAGACTTATGAAATGGCTTGTATCCTAATCACATATTCTGAGTAAAGAGCAATTTAGCAACAACTGCAAATAGAGAACATGCTCAAATGGCTAACAGGCAAATTACTTTTCCCACCCAATTTTCATACTTATTTTCTTTATAGTCTGGCTCCTAGTAGCAAAACAATATTTTCCTCATCTTTTCTTCAGGTTAATGCCCATCAGAAAAATGATGAATTGGTTGGAAGCTAGCTCATTATCATTAGCTATAAAGCAGCGACTGATTTGCAGGGAAAGTCAACAGACTACAGAAGAATTCAGAGGGAATAAAGCTCAACGCTGATCATTTGTCACTGGGCTCACCAGAGATATGGGGCAAGTTTAATCCCCGCTATGTGTGTGTGTGTGCATAGGAAAGCAAAATATTTAGGGGAAAATACTGCCATGGAAGAAAACTCACTCACCAGTCCTAACAGTGAGTGATTTGTTTTCTCCCCTCCATGCCCTGCCAATGACGCAGTCCTCAGGAACCAACTGTTTCCAAGTGTTCCGGCAATATACAGCCCTTAAAAGCCACATAGACTCCACCATCATAATGAGTGAAACTTTGCTAGTAATTTATAAATGTTGCTGTTTCTCAAGTTACTAGGAGTTATTTTTTTATTTATGTAAAACCAATTCATAACAACTTTGGAACAGAATACTCTTGATTTCTTTAAATCCAATGTATTTCGTAACATTAATGTCAAAGGACTCTATAGTCATAACAAATGCAGATATTTAGAAGAAACAAAATCAGGCTTAAACTCATCTATGACAGTAATGTATGCACCTTCCAGCTATTGTTCGTCAAGATCATGCTACAGATTCTAAATTAATTTCTGTAAACTATTTCTTGGCTGCCTTTCAGAGCAGAAGCCCTCCCAAGGCAGCTTAGAGCGATAAAACATATAAAAAGTTAAAATGTTAAAAGCGATAAAAATATGAACACAATGACAATTAAATCAACAAAACAAGCAACCACAAAGGCAATAACAGCAACAACAGCAGTCATATCAAGACAAGACCAAAGTAAAATAATGTTTTCAAGACCTTCTTTAAAGCCTGCAATGACGGAGCATGGTAGGTGTACTATAGCAACATGTTCCACCGCAGAGAAGGTCCTCTTACAGGTGGTCACCACCTCACTGCTTCCATGGATGGGCAAATGAGAAGGGCCTCTTTCTGATCTTAAAGTGCAGGCAGGCTGATATGGGTGAAGGCGATCCTTCAAGTAACTTGGTCCCAAACCATTTAAGGCTTTAAAGGTCAAAAACAACACTTTGAATCAGGCTCGGAAACTCATCGGTAACCAGTGCAGCTGGCGCAGTATAGGCATATGATCGAATTGCCTCATCCCCAGTAACTCAGGCAGCCACATTCTGCACTTGGTTCAAAGGCAGCCCCATCTATAGCACATTACAGTAGTCCAGCCTGGACGTCATTAGTGCATGGATAATTGAGATAAGGTCCGTCTGCTCGAGATAGGGCTGCAGCTGGTGTGCCAGCCTAAGCTGGGAAAATGCATTCCTGGATGCTGCAGACACCTGGGCTTCCCCAGTTAGCATCAAGTCCAGGACTCCCAGATTGTACACTTGGTCTTTTAGGGGGAGTACAACCTCATCAAATATCAGTTGTAACCCTCCATCCGGAGTAGTTTACAATGTGCTATCATATGAGATAATTTGTTTTCACATTCCATAACTGCTAATTTAACTACATGAATCGCATCTCCTGATGACAGCTAACAAGGCTGTTTAACCCATGCTCAATCACATGCAAATAATTTTGTCATACTGAACTTTACATCTAGAACCCTTATACTGTCAAAGTTAAGTCTACGCATGTTTGGGAGGACACACCGCTGCATAGGAAATTAATTTTAGAATCTAAATAATGGTCCACATAGACTATATCCTGTGTTGTTTCTTCCTCCCTGCTCAATTCCATTCCTGCCTGTGTTTAAAACAGCAAAAAAAAGGTAGTAACAATTGTCTACTAGGGATCATGAGCAGGCTGGTCTATTACACTCAGGTCATATCTGTGGGCTTCCCTCAGGTAGCTGGTTGGCCATTGTGTGAATAGAATGTTGGACAAGACAGGACTTTGGTCTGATCTAGCTTATGCACTTTTGTAACAGAGAGTAATTTAACCTGCAGCCCTATAAACACTTACCTGGGATTAAGTCCCACCAAACTAAATGGGGATCATTTCTGAGTAGACATGTATGGGATTGCACCGTTCATAAAAGCAGATTATAGATTATGCTACTGTGTGAAAGGTAACATCTCTTAACATTATGAACTACTCTAGACAGAAGAAATCAACCACAGGATACTAGCCCATCAAAAAGGATGAAGTTTGTTCTATAGTTCTTGATCTCTTTTAGTTGTTACCTAATTTGGGGGAAAAAGAAGTTATTTACCCCTAACGACAAAGATTTGCAAAAACATGTTTCTTGTTAATTAACACTTTATTAAGTATGATTTTATTAGCACCTTTAGATTTATTTAAATAGTGATCATTTTAGGATTACTCATGGACTCAAGAGCACTCAGTGCAAATCAAGGGACTCCCAAAACACTAGAGGATCAATGGAGTTATTTTCAGTCAGAATCAGTTTAATACCTCAAAAGAAATTTGGATCATTGAAGGTAAAAAAAATGTAGCACCAGTAAAACAGAACTGATTGTGGGGGAACTCAGTGGATCAGTTGGCTGAGGAAATGCCTGATTTGGATGGAATTACACTCTTACGTAAATCTAGATTTATAGTTTCAGGTACTGCTGGAACCAACATTGCTTCTGAATGCCCAGGTTGGAGCTATGCCCCAAAGTGCTTTTTCTTATCATTAGCTACACTTCCTACTGGAAGATGAGACTTGGCACTGTCATTCATGCTTTGGTTCCCTTCATAGTGGATTGCTGTAATGCAATCTAGCTGGGGCTGCCCAAGACTGTTGAGCAATCTGGTGGCTCAAATATTGATTTTCTCATGTTTTAAATAGCTGTACAAACTACTGATTAGTTCATGTGTCCAGTTCAATCTTTAAAGCTCTCAATGGCCAGGCTTTATCATCTCTAGGAATACTGCCTTCCAATAATGAAGAGATACCAATGAGGCCCTCCTAAAGATTCCAACACATATGGAGAAAGCCTCCACAGGCAGAGCCTTCATTTGCAGCTTTGGAATTTTGGCACATCCTTCATTAAGTGATTTACATGATTCCATCTTGGTTTTCCTTCCAAAGGTAAATGAAAACACTTTGCTGTTCAGTCTTTGATACTCAATTTGTTAGGCTCTGCTGTTTTTATTTGGTATAATTTTGGGTTTAGGCAGTTGTGTGCTTATTTTATCATGTCTGTGTGCATGTGACCCTCAATGAGGGTGAAGGTTCACTTCAGGTTTGAGTGGAAGAGCATAGGAGGGTCTTTTTTACAATTGCTAAAGAGATCTAGTGTGGTGCACTGGCTAAAGTGTTGGACTGGGAGTCAGGTGATCCACTCAGCCATGAAAACCCACTGGGTGACTTTGGGTCAGTCACACACTCTCAGGTCAACCTACCTCACAGGCATAAAATGGAGAGGAGGGTTATGTAAACCACCATGGGTTCCTTGGAAGAAAAAAGGCAAGATATAAATGCAATCAATAAAAATGTAATAAATAAAAGTTAGAAATGAATTTGACACATTCACCCCACCATTTTTTTGTGGTTCGCCACTTCTCAATATTCATTGTCAACACATGTACAACGGCCAAGAAAGCGAAGAAAATGGCTGCAGCTAGTTATGCACTGCTGGTGTACTCTTTCACAGAACTGACATTACGAAGGCATCAGCCCACAATTGATTCGGTTCTTTGCAATAGTTGGCATATGTTGAGTTTTTTAATTGACCCCAGATCTATCTTTAGGTCTGGCTGAGCGTTCAAAGCTGTTTTAAAATGGATATGGTCTTTGTATGTTGTCTGTTTTATGCTTTTACATTTTGTATATCGATTTTTAATGTTTAATGTTTAAATCTTTGTAAACTGCCCAGAAAGCTTCAACTATAGGGCGGTATAGAAATGTAATAAATAATAATCACTTTTAAAAAAAGACAAATCCTCAAGGGATTAGAAGGATTATGTGCACAAATTGCAGACAGCTTATGTGCTGGAACTGTTAACCAGCATGTTCTCAGCAAGCTTGTTTCACTTTGCACGGGGCTTTTATCCAACAGGCTGGAAACATCATACTGAAGAAGTACTAAATAATTATTTCATGGAAACTGGTGTGTGGGTGGTTAAAGGAGATAACAAGAGACATTCCACAGTTTATCCTAAAGCCAATCTCCCTAATGAATTGGAAAGTGTAAGTCATCAAATCTGCAATTTCAAAAGCTTGGGAAACTATCAAACAATTAAGAATTAAAAGTCAAAACATTCTTTATAATTTGAAGCAAAAGACTACTAATTTAAATTACTGTGTGTGAAATATTAAATTGAAGGGGGAGGGGGAAATGTTTCAGAAAGAGGTTTGTCATTAACAGCAGCTTGAACAACACTATTGTTATATTTGACCCTCGTAAAGGCTCACTAGCATTCTAATCATCACATTTTAAGATGGAAACAAAGTTGAGGGGATTTGGAATAGAAAACAAAAAATTCTGACATGAACTTGGCGTTGGCATCAAAGGGATCGAAGCTTTAAGAAGACTACAAAGAGCTGCTTACCAAAGCCACCACGGAATGGCAGGGGCAAAATATGTAAGTTACATTACTACAGTGAAGTTCGTTGTTGTAACTGCAGGCTAAATAGATCTTTAAGTTATTTCTATTTTAACATTCTAGCCATATATTTGCACTGCTGCATGGAAACTGTAATTTCATGGAAGCATAAAAAAGCAAAAGAATGTAGTATTGCCCACATAATCCAGGAATCTAAGCTTTCTTTCTTTCTTTTTTAAAGCAGCCTTTATACTCAGTATTACACAAATATATGCTTGAAAATATGTGGACAATGCCTGTTAAAAACTGAGTAGTCGGAAGTGCTGAGTAAGAATTCAAGCGCTCAGGGGGAAGAGGATTCACTGCCGTCTATAGCCCCTTACTGCTGTCCACAATTAGCTGAAGAAGAATTATACAAAAATAATTGCAGAGTAAATTATACAGAAATTATATTGATGACAAAATTTGGACTTCCTTTTTAAAGTACAGAGTACACAGAGCGCCTGGCATAAATTCTGTTCTACAATGACTACCATCCCACGTTTGATCTATATGATGTAATGAGTGACCAACACAACTATAGCCATTAAAAAAAACTTCCATGTACCCCCTCTGCTGCACATTGTGGAAAAAGCATACTTTCATACAGCTTATTTAAAAGGTTAAATAGCTTTCCAATTTTTCCTCTGTAACGTGACACTTTTATTTGTCCTCTTAGAAGGTCAGAAGTTCTGCCTTTGGGAGACAGTGAGCAATACCTCCATCAATATATAAATATCATGCTTCATCCTTCAGCTGGGTCATTTTGTAAATGATTTTTAACACTGACACTTTCCACTGAGAGCCCAAATTCCTCCTTGCTTAACTTCTGGGATGCAGAAGTGGAGGCAACTGCAACCATTGGAGCTTGCTGCTCAGCTATTTTGCTTAGTACTGATGAAGGGTGTTGAGTTAGTAATTCATTACAGAGTGGAGTCCGCTTGAGTTTTACCACACGATTGGTTGCAGATTTCTTGGACAATGGGGCCTTCAGGGTCATTCGACAAACTACTCCATTTTCAGTGCTCCTAAGAGATGCTCGAGAGCTTTTAGTCAATGGTGTAGACTCTTCAGAGAGAGTTTTCGATACTCCTTTGCAGGGGAAACACTTGTCTCCACAAGGTCGCTTAAGAGTAATCTGGGAATGTGAAGACATAGGACATACTGCTATTTTTAAAGAAGCAGAATTTTTAACTTTGATGTAGGTACTTGTTGAGGGACCAGAAAATTCAATTGGCTTTCGACTTGTTATACTGCTCAGTTGACTTTCTTCCTCTTCAGAAAGGTCTATTACTCGCCTGTAAATAAAAGAGGTTAACTGAATCTAGTACTTTGGAGAATTCTGTGCAGACCATAACAATGATAAAATTGAGAATGCCTTCTTCACTCATTTGGATGCAATATTCTTTTTATCCCACTATATTTTTTAAATATACATGTATCTGAAGTAATTATTCAAATACATGTATATTCAGCCATCAAAAAGAACAACCAGGACAACATACTGGTGGGAACCAGTTATGTTTGGCACAAATAGCAGAGAAATCATCTTCTTATTATCTAGTATTAATTACAGTCTATTTCAATTATTCTGTTTTATGTTCATGATTAAGTTGTTATAAAATGGGCTTGCAATTGGTCTATGTAATATATATCAAGTGGACCATCATATGAATTTATGTGGATTGTGTTGTTACAATTTTAACGTCTTCCTGTTGTATGAAATTCATTTATAGATGAAGCCCTTATCATTTCTAAGATTGCAGTTTTCAGATTGGCTTTTTTGCATTGTACTTAACATTTATTTTATACTATTGTTAGTCATGTATCCGGCTTTGTAATACGCTTGTCTGCATCTTTTTGTTTACCATGTGTATTTGTTCTATGTAGGGGATGTTAATGCTATTTTTAAAAACAAGCACAAAGGTAGTTTCTGCTACACATGGAATCTTCTACAAGCAAATTAACCATGATTAAAGGGACGTACCTTTTACGAACTGGAGACATGTTTTCCACAGTTCCTTTCAAAGGACGTTGTTCAAGAGTCCAACATTCTATCAGTTCCTGGGGTACTCGCCAATAACTGACACCTTGTAATTTCAAATAAAGTATTTAACAATATTTAAGATGTATAATGTCATATTTGGGAACCGTTTTAACAAAACTCACTCTTATTCCATCAGGGATCACAGTTGTTGTTATTATTGTTGTTGTTGTTGTTATTCAGATTTGTAAACCATCTGACTGGCAAGTGCCCTTGGAGCGGTTTACAATTATAAAACCAAACAAAAACAACAAAATAACCAAAAATAAACAATTAGAAATACTAATACAATACAAGTATCAAAATAATACAGTATGAAACATTTAAAATATTGAAAAATCAAGAGCGGGCTGGCATCCAGCAAATATAATCTGCGACCTGTTAGCAGACCATACTAAAGCCATCACAGCTAAAATTGCAACATTTGCAGTTGCAGCGAAAAAAATCCGTCAGTCTGTTCTGGAAAAAGCAGTCGTAGACTGCAGAGGAGACCATTTACAATAATTGTGAGGATTTTAAAACTATGAGAGGTGGGGTACTTATAACTTGTTCCAAATGTTGGTTTTAAATTTTTTAAAAGTTGACCTATTATAACTTGTAAGAATGTGATTGTGCTATGATTGTAACAGCCTTTGTGCCATAAACAAATAAACTGCTTACTTACTAATATTGAAAACATTGAGAGCCAACGGTAAAATTCATAAAGCAATAGATTAAAAGTTAAATGCTTGCTTAAATATGAAGACATCTAAATGGACACAGTGAAGATTCCAGGCAGATCTCCCTGGGAAGTGCATTCCATACACGGGGTGGGGCCTACAAAGAAGGCTCCTTCCTTGGTAGCCACACAACGCACCACTGTGAGAGAGGCACAGAGCCGCTGAAGACAATCTTAGCAACTGAGCAGGAACATATGGGAGAAGGCGCTCCTTCAGGTAGACTGATCCCAGTAAGCAGCCTCCCTGCTCTATTCTGCACTAACTGAAGTTTCCAGACCAACTTCAGAGGTAGTCCCACATATAACACATTGTAATAATCTAGACAGGAGATTACCAGTGCATGGATAACTGTAGCTAGGTTATCTGTATCCAGGTAGGGTTGTAGCTGGCATATCAGCCAAAGCTGATAAAAAGGCAATTCATGCCACTGAAGCCTCAAGTGACAGATCTGGAAGCACCCCTAGGTTACAAACATTGTACTTCTACTTTAGTTAATGCCATTTAACTGGACATATAAACCCCATACTAACAGAACCTCCATCTTGTCTGGCCATTAATGAGGCCAAGCACTGGTTCTGGATAGTCACTGCCTCAAGTGCATTTGAAGAAAAGGAATAGCAGAGTTGGGGGTTATCTGCATATTGATGACACTTCCCTCCAGATAAAATCTCCTAGACATTTCATGAAGATGTTAAAAACATGGCGGACCAAATTGAGCCCTGACGGATGCCACAACAGAGGCAGAACTATATTCACCCAGCACCACCTTCTGGAACTGGCCATCGAAGTAGGAGTAGAACCACTGTAAAACAGTGCCTCCAACTCTCAGTTGAGACAGTCTCCCCAGAAGGATACCACAGTCAATGGTATTGATAGCTGCTGAGAGGTCTAGGAGAACCAACAGGGATGCACTGCCCATGTCTTTCTTCTGGCAACAGCGGTTAAGACAGTCCCCATCCCAAAACCAGGCATAAAACCCAACTGAAATGGATCAAGATAACCAATATCATCCTAAAGTTGTCCAGCAACCAACTAGCTCTTTTGGTCACCATATCTTTCAAGCGATCAACTATAATGGTGATCTCATCGTTAGGATGCAACAAACTCCATCCTGAATCAGTTTTCTTACTTCAGAACTATTTTTTCCCTTTATAAGCCTTTATTCCTCTTTCACAAAATGTGTCTGAAGTGATAGTGTCATGTCAGTTCTAGTAAAGAAATGACAAAATAACTAATTTGAAATCTAATGAACCAATTTCTGAAAGTAAACTTGTGTAAGCTTTCAAAATTCATAAACTCTTCATTTAACTGTAAATTGACATATATGACACACAAAGGGCCAAACTCTTTCCAGACAAATCTCTCCCCAGAAATATGTGATACTGCTATGTATTTCACATTTGCCTTCTATATTCTTAATGAGAATGAAATGATGGACAGCTGATGTATGAGGTAGAAACCTGGATTTATTTAAGGTAGGAGGCAGATCTATATGCTTTGTTCCCAAAGCAACTAAAATCAACCACCAGTTGTGAAAATATATTGCAGGTTTAAAGGCAATACACAATCTTTCAACAATACTCCAAAAACATCTGTCTGCAAATGTTCATCTATCCTAGTTCCTATAGAACTATAAGGCAAATTAAAATATTATGTCAACCACTTTAAGAGCCTGTAGGGCTAGTTTAGGCAGAGTATAGATTTTTAAATCGGTTAATACTTCCTTAACACAGGATTGTCAAGCTCAAAATTTCCCACCAAACACAGCCAAATTGAATAATCTCCTTCCCTTACGTCGTTGAAGGATAATGGAAAACATATCCTAGCAATCCTTCCCTAGCCGACAACTTAATCAGGATATATTCTTTATGGAAAATACCATATAAAAACAATGTACCTCTCCCTTCCCATGACTCAAAGGCATCCATCATCTTTTTCAATTCAGTAACTGAATAATAACTCCAGATGTATTGGACATTGTTTCCAGCCTCTCTAGAGAAAATGGTAGAAAAAGACAAATCATGTTATTTTGCAAATAGAAAAAGAAATCTGATACAGTCTATATTTTTACATTTAAAAATGCAATACACTTTCTCCAACTTCATATGAACACGAGGCATCACATCAACATGCGCTCTACACCGGGCTACCCCTGAATAATGTCTGGAAGCTACAACTGATGAAAAATGCAGCTGCTAGACTGCTAAGTGGTGAACAGTTTCGCTATTATGTTAAATTTGTTCTGAAAGTCCTGCACCGGGTACCAACTGCTTTGGGGCGGAATTCAATTTTCATCCTTTAGAGCCCTAAATGGCTTAAGACCTGACTATCTAAAGGACCACCTGTCTTGCTATAAACCTGCCTGCATATTAAGATATGCAGGACAGGCCCTTTTGAGGGCAGCATTATTCAGAGGCCTATTTGTTGGGCACACATGAAAGGGCTTTTTCCTGTATTGCCCCCAAACTATGGAATGCACTCGCTCAAGAACTACAGTTGCCCCCCTCACCTTTGGTCTTTAGAAAGGGCATGAAGGTGCATCTTTTTAATTTAGTCTTTAAAATGTGTAATTATTATATTTTGATGTTTTTACTTTAATGTTCTTGCTTTTATTGGATTTAATTTTGTACGGTGCCTTGACAGCTTTTCAGAAGATAAAGCGGTATATAAACGTAAACAAATAAATATTTTAATTCTAAAAGAATCATGTGATTACAGACACTTATTATTATGACTGTAAATGGTGTCCACCACACTGTGTGTGTGTGTGTATGTGCGTGCGCATATACACCACAGCATTTGTGTGTAACTGGTCACTGCTACAGAATGTCACTTTATAAAGAAAAAAAGAAAGTACATTTTTTCTAAAAATATATGGGAAGTTTTACAGCAATTCATAAATCATTCTGCCAAAGTAAAGAGAATTACACTAGGAGTAATCTGTCTGCTTCAGCCTCAGTGACTTAGATCCCCTCTACAAGAATTCGGTTTGACGCCTGGTTCTCCGATTATGCGCATCTTCTCGGAAGCGCTTTATGGTTAAATGACTGTACGCAGGAGGTAATTGAGCGCACAACTTGTGGCCTTACCGGTTGTTTGAAATGTGCTTTAGAAGTAGTTAATGCGGAGAATCGCTTGTTCACATAGTCAAAATGTGCTTTAACTGCCCGCAGCAAAATAAAACTTGCTATTTAACGCGCATTCAATAATGCGCATAATCGGATAGATAACGCGCCTCAACTCCCGATTTGAACTCCGCTCATGCAGAGGTAAAAATTTTAATGAGACTTGAAAGAGCTTTAAACCTCTGGTGTAGAGGCAGCCTCAATTTTAGGCAACACACAGCTATCTCTGCACTAGATTACAGCCACTGATTTGAAAGAAGAATGTTGATCAAATTCAAATGGTTTGTAGATTGCAAATGTGGTATTTTAATTTCTCTTTACTTGAGTTTTTTGTACCAAGGTTAAAAGAACACACTCAACTAACAAAGTACAAAATAGATAGAGCTGAACTGGTTTGGGGTGCAATAGCAAACACTTTTGAGCCTTCTCTTACAAATATCCAAATAAGTCTTCAGTTGTTTTAACATATTCCAATCAGCAATTGTTAACATTCATTTTCTGGAAGAGATGTATTGAGATGTTCCTGGCCTTTGCTTTTTCTTACAATCAGTTAAGACCCGGAGTATTGAATATCATACTAATTACACTAATTTAATTAACAGTGCAAGCCTAGACCAATCTACTCAGAAATGAAGTCCATGAAGTTCGATGGTGCTTATTCCCAAGTAAGTGGGTATAAGACTGCAGCCTAAGGCAATCTGTGTAACTAAACATCTCTGAACTCCAAGGGCATGCTAGACAGAAGTGTGCACAGGGCTCTTTACAAATCTGGTATTATTCTTTAGAAAGAAAATACAAGGGTTTCTTTTCACAAGTCAATTAAACTATGTTCATATGAGACAGTATCCAATACTGCCCTTGTGCTAGCAGTAACAATCACTAGTGCAACTAGAATCTAGCACTTCACAGCACAACCAGAAACTAGCCCAAACGAGTGCTTCAGTAATAGGGCAAGTCAGTAGAGCTCACAGAAGGGAACTCTGCTGACTTGCTCTGTTCCAGAAGCCATAGTTTGAGCTAGTTTCTGGGGTTGCACTATACAGCACTTAACTTCCCATTCCTGCTAGTGCAACATGACGGGCGCTGTGGATACTGGCTGTGAAGATTCTCACCTCTTGTAAATGTTTTTACTATGAATTCTTCCTCCCAATTCCTTTTCAATTGAAGTTGTTCCATCCGCTTTTGTGGCATACACACCAATTATTCTACTCTCACAACTTGCACCAGAACTGCTGAGATAGTGTAAGACCCAAACGGTAGGCTTAGTGCATATTAAGCCATAAGAGTCACAAAAACCAATGAGTGCCTGAAAAAAAAAGATAAACAGATATATACCACAAACTCAAACAACATATAATAACCTACATCTTTTCCATATTTGGGTGTTTTTTTTAAAAGAGTACCAAAAAAGGTGTACAGCCTAATCTTGTGCCTGTGTTTACTCAAATGTTCCACTGAGTTCAGCAGTATTTACCCCCAAGCAAATATGCACAGGACTGCAGTCTTACTGTTTCTACCCTGAAGAACAGAGTATAACGTGACACTATTTTACTAAAAGTATTACTTCTGGGTGTTCAAATTCATCTGTTGGATGTAACATTCAAGAGAAGATTTTTGCAGAGGCTTTGCATTAGATTATATATAAATGTTCTAGAGAAAATATAGCGCAATTAAAGTACTGAGTTCTCTATACTATTGTCGTTGTGTTGTGATTAAATACATGCAAAATTTTAAAATATATGGAGAATTTATTTTACACTACTGGACTGAGGACACTGCCAGCTGTAACAATGTTTACTTTAGCATTTTAAATAGTTATTCACATACTAGCTACTCTTCTCATCTTCTCCCTACAGCCTAGAGAGAAGAGTTGTGGACATGGAGTAATATATCAACCCCATTACAAGGGCAGAGGAGGTATGTATCCCAGCATTAGAGCCAGGACCCATTACCGGCCCTCTACTTGTCCCTCTATCAAATTTTGAGACACACAAATTAAAAGCATAAGAAAATTCCAAGACCTTTTTAAGTTCTATATTAAATCTTAAAGAGTATGTTTCCATTTCATTAGCCAAGTGATCAGCAAGATTGTAAGGGTATGGAATGCCAAAATAATCAGCTTCTTCCTGCAGTGCAATTCGTGTTTGTTTGTCTTCTGGAAGCCGAACTTCTCCATGAAGATAATCTAAGATGTATTTAAAGAGATTGCCATCTCGATCAATAAGACATGCCCCTGAAAAGGCAAATAAAAAATGTTTATTTCTTACACGTCTACCTTGCCTTTTCTCCAAAGAACTCAAGGCAGCATATAAGGTTCTTCACATCCTTTTATTCTCACAACAGCCTGGGAGATAGGTTACATTGAGAGATAGTGACTAGTCCAAAGTCACCCATTGAGCTTGATGGCTGAATAGAGATCTGAACCCAGGTCTGTCCAATTTTAGTCCAACGCTCTAACCACTACAACGGAATAGTTTTCCAATTCAAAAGACCTTTGATCTCTTGAAATATATTTTGCATAAGGTTGTCATTTCTTGCAACTACAGCCAAACATTCTATTCATCATGCAAATGTATCCCAATACGGGAAGTCTGCCAGTGCCAATTAGTAGTGCAATAACTTTTCTTTTAAAGGCATGTCTTCTCTATCAAACTTCCCTCTTTTAGACTTGCTTAAATTAAGAAAACCTGTGCATGAATTTTAACCAATAAAAGTGTCTCAAAAGCTAAAAAAAAACCATAAGGAAGCTAATTCTTTCCACAGCCACAACAGCTTATAACTTCTGGCAAACACTCCATAACCATGATAAAATGTCAGCTCTGAACAAAGTGTGGAAAAAAATAAAGACAGACATGCAGGTCCATTAGAGAGAGGGGAAACCGCCTCCCAGTTGAGCAATACTTTTATTAGGACCAATCAAAATGCCACAAAAGCATGCAAGCTTTTGTCTTATGGCCACTACACCTGGGCAAATTTTTGGACTTTTCTGTTTCTTTCCCCATCCCCTTTTTGTACCACCTAGCCTGGTGAAGAGTTCTGGAGAATTCAAATTTTGGTGACATTTTTGGATGGTCCTAATAAAGGTATTTAGCCCGACTGTGGATAGTGCGGGAAGTTTATTTTCAAGTTACATATCAGGTACTCCTGTAGAAGACCCAACTATGTCAAAAAGTTTTCCTACTACTTTCCTCTAGGACATCATAGGTTGAGACAGCATAAACAAGGCACTGAGAAGGGAAGAGATGTTGCCCTAGTATTTTTTTCCCTTTGGAGAGCTTCTACAGATATATTCTCCTTATACTGATGGTCTGCCTATCTGCAACATTTGGAATCAGAAAGAAATGGTCTCCAAGAACACACTGATTAGTGATGCTAGAAGAGTGTTTGTTTTTGTTTTCCTCTGTAGTATGGGTCTTGGTTCACTTCTATGCAGGTTCCAAGCAAAATTCTGCAAGCCAGAGTTGATAAAAAATCTATTATTTTAAAAAAATCAGATTTTTAAAAATTTTAATCATATTTTTAAAATTTAAATTAGATTTCAAAATTTCCTTAAAATAATGAGTAAAAAAAGAGCCTAGGTCAAAGATCTCATACTAATTATACAACTTTAATTATATTCTATGAAAATGATGACAGCAGTTTATGGAAATGGGAGATAACCTGATCAGTCCTATTCTGCACTGCAGGTGGTGTACAGAAGTGTATGCGCTGTCGCGCTCTCTGTCTCTCTTGCTTGCTCTCTCAAGGCCTTGCCTCTCTCTAAGTGCAAAAACAGAAAAGGTCAATAAATAGAAAATTTGGGGAGATGGAGTCTGGATATAAATGCAAGTGATGGGGAGGAGAATAGAAAGTGAAACCAATAGTGAACAGAACATGTTCATGCATCCCTGACTCCTGAGTGGTGCTGCACGTATCCTCCACTCCGGAAGGGAAATACCTAGCATAAAAGCAGCCAGGCATATAAAAGAGAGCCCTTTTGGGGAATATTTTGTTTCTGTACCTACTGTGGTTGAAATTGCCAAGATTTTTAAAAGAATTTTACATTTATCTAAAAAATGAAATAGTCAACCATGCACGTCTTTTGTTAATATTGTTGTCTGTTGAAGAAGAAACTCAATTTGAAGAATAAACAATCTTATTAGTACAATTTAAAAGCCTGCTTGCTGGTGGTGATTTTGGCACATGACAAAAATATCATGATTAATTGAACAGTTGGAGCTGGTTCATCTCCTGAATGACTTCATAAATTCATTCTGCTTTAATACTAAAATGACCAAATTATCATCCCATTTTTCATAAAAATTTATCTGAAAACAATTCAGAATAATTGCTTAGTCTGTACCTACTTTCTAATGAAATCCACATCTCTGAATGTGTGTTAAGGTTATATTGAATAATGTACTTTTACTAAAAAAAAATGATTAATTAGAATCTTCCTTACTAAGCGATTTAAACTTTAATTTAAATCATTAAAATCAAGTCCTTCATAGAAGCGATTTAAATCATGATTTGAATTAATTAGATTTAAATCAAATCAACCCTCTTACAAACAGTAAGGGGGATGATACAAGATGGATAAGCCACATCAGATGGCAGAAACCAGCATGTGAAAGCCAATCTTGGAGAAAGAATGCTCTTCATCATTATTCAAAGAGCTTACACCTTTCTATTTTAGTGAAATTTAGGAAAGAGCACAATAAGACTAAAAGGTTGGTGCCACGCTGTAATTTTTCCCCTGAGGAAAGTCTGTCATATTCTAAATACACTGGAAATCCATTGTGCAATAAAAGTACTCTTGAATCCTGTATGTTGTATACAATGCTAGTCCTACTTAAGAGTAGGACTTGAGTTATTTATGATTAACTTATGTCTCAGTCATTTTAATAGAGCTATTCTAACTTGGATTCAACTCCTTAGGTTTCTGCATTTGTTTAGCAAGCAAATATTTCATAGCACATTATAATCTGGATTATCTAAATGATCTATGAAAGGGCAAATTCTGGACAATCCTTCCTTCCAGCACAAAACTAGATTTAATGGAAATTTAGCACCTTCCAGGCCTATTTACAATCCCACCACACTTCAAAAACCATTGGAAAGTTTTACCTTGAATTGAAGGTGCATGGTATTTTTTTATTTTATTGGAAAATAATAACAATTACAATCTATTTGTATTAGCTAACTTTCACTATCTTGTAGCAGAAGATACAAGAGTGTTATACAATTTCATTTATAATGATTTTTCCCTCTGATGAACAATCTACAATAGGACTTAAAGTTTTAAGTTATTTACAATTTATGAAGTTTTTACCTGAGTCATCCATTTTTAGGGGAAACCGTCCACTGAACATAGATGCTAGCATTGATTCCTTAAAACGGCATAAAGATTCACGCCTAGCAGTATATTTACAACCTCCAACATTAAGGTGAATAATATCTAACATCTCTTCACTCTTGCTGTCTTCCATCGCATTTACAAATAACGATGTTCACTGAACTCTCTACTTTCAAACCTGTAATGGTTGTAAAATTAGACATAAGGACAGTAAATAAGAAAAACTATTAGTGTTCCAATTTGCAAAACTACTCATAAGGAATGCTCTTGATACTGCTGTGCTGGTGTCTCCCCTCACTCCTGTGCAAGGACAGGTAACACAACTCTACAAAGAGCACAGCATTCTTATGACCATAGGAAATGCCCAGTAAAGAATCTGGTGGTGCAAACCTGGAATTCCTCTGGGAGGGGAAGGGGATTTAAGGGGCTAAATACTGAAGTAGCTTCCAGATGAGGCTTTTATTGTATTGTATAATCACCCTGCCTCATTCACAAAATTTTACGGGGGCTCCTTCCAGGTATCATTTTCCATTTGTACCCCTCCTGTGTTTCCCAGTGCTTCTTCCATCTTGTTTTTCTTCCCACAAAACATCAGTTATCAAGAAACAGACAAAACAGCTCCACAATGTCTTCTGATTGGTAGCACTAGAAGCCATCCATCTGGAAGCGCTCTGAGTTGCTAGAAATTTAGACTGCAATACCATGCACATTTCCTTACTTGGGAATAATGCCAACTGAATTCAGCAGGACTCACTTCTTTCCACTTTCCAATCCACCTTAAAGGTGTCCTTTTTCTTTTTCCTTTCGTAAGTTTTTAGACTACATGAAGAAAGAAGAGAACAAAAAGACTATACCTGAAGCATATGAAGACTTATGGAACTTATAATACCAGCAGAAAGGAACCAAGCTGGGGGAGGGAGGAGAGGGGGGGGGAGGGCAATTAAGATTTTTGTAATGATAAAGTATGATGTTAGTTTGGAATTGTTAGGGGATGAAATGTAATAAAATATTTTTTTTAAAAAAGCAGGACTCACTTCTGAGTAAACATGCAGAGTAGGATGGTGCTGTGCAGAAAAAAGGGGGCAGTGGCTCAGTGCTAGAGCACATGCTGGGCATGCAGAAGGTCCCAGGTTCAATCCCTGGCATTTCCAGATAGGGCTGGAAAAACTCCTGTCTGAAGCTCTGGTGAGTTGCTGCCAGTCACTGTCAACAATACTGGGCTAAATGGAGCCATTGGTCTGACTCAATATAAAACAGTTTTCTATGTTCGTATGAAGTTCCTATCCCTAAGCAAAACTTCGAATACAACAGTAGTATAATACCTTTCTCAGGACCACCTTAAAATTCACACAAACAGAGAAAACACTTTGGAGCTGATCAAAACATATAGCATCTCCAAGGATAAAGGGTGATTTATAATTTTTTAAAATAAATTAATTAAAAAATAGTGCTCCCAGACCTCTCCCATTCAAAATACAGTGTGCTAGTATTCTGTCTTTCCCTCCCAAATGGATTTTCTGTGGTAAGACAGAAGGGTTACAAATGAAATATGACATCTGGTGTGCTCCCAGACATAGGGCTCCTACCTCTAGCAATTAGGAACATAAAAGTCATGTTGAATCAGACCAAGGTCCATCTAGTCCATCATTCTGTTCACACATTGGCCAACCAGCTGTCCAAGGGAAACCATCAAGCAGGACATGAGCGCAACAGCACCCCCTCTCACCCATGTTCATCATATTGCCTCTGATACTGGAGATAGCAGATAGCCATCAGGGACAAGTAGCTATTTTAGCCTCCTCCTCCATGAATTTGTTCAACTCCCTTTTAAAGCCATCCCAACTGGTGGCCATCACTACTCTTTCAGTAATGAGTTCCATAATTTTATCTATGTGCTTTGTGAAGAAGTACTTCCTTCTATCCATCCTGTAGCTCCCACCAATCAGCTTCATGGAATGACCCCAAGTTCTAGAATTATGAGAGGAGGAGAAAAATGTCTCCCTATCCACTTTCTCCACACCAGGCATAATTTTATACACGTCTATCATGTCTCCCTTTACTCACATTTTCTCTAAGCTAAACAGTCCCAAACGTAAGCCTTCCTCATACAGGCTGCTCCAGCCCTTTTCTGAGCTAGCAGTGACTGATCAAGAAGAAGATTTATTTATTTATTCATTATTTATTTATTGCATTTGTATACCTCCCCATAGCCGAAGCTCTCTGGGTGGTTTACATAGGATTAAAACAATTAAAAACAATATACAAAAATTAAAATAGCAAAAACATACAACATACACACAATGCACACATACATTTAAAACCACTGCAACAACCCAAAAAGCTACCCAAAAAAAAAAAAAACCCAGGCTCCTTAGATATTGCCAAATGCCTGAGAGAAGAGGAAAGTCTTGACCTGGTGCCGAAAAGATAACAATATTGGCGCCAGGCGGGCCTCGTCAGGGAAATCGTTCCACAATTGGGGGGCCACCACAGAGAAGGCCCTCTCCCTTGTTGCCGACCTCCGAGCTTCCCTCGGAGTAGGCACTCAGAGGAGGGCCTTAGATGTTGAACGTAGTGTTCGGGTAGATTCATGTCGGGAAAGGCGTTCCATCAGGTATTGTGGTCCCAAGCCGTGTAAGGTTTTATAGGTTAAAACTAGCACCTTGAATCGGGCTCCGAAACATACAGGCAGCCAATGCAAGCGGGCCAGAGTAGGTCTTATATGCTCGAACCTTCTGGTCCCTGTTATCAATCTGGCTGCTGCATTTTGCACAAGCTGCAGCTTCCAAACCGTCTTCAAAGGCAGCCCTACGTAGAGTGCATTGCAGTAATCTAACTTGGAGGTTACCAGAGCATGGACAACTGAAGCCAGGTTATCCCTGTCCAGATACGGACATAGCTGGACCACCAAACGAAGTTGGTAGAAGGCACTAGGAGAACCCCCAAGCTACGAACCCGCTCCTTCAAGGGGAGTGCAACCCCATCCAGAACAGGTTGATGACTCTTCATCCGGTCAGCGGAACCACCCACTAACAGCGTCTCAGTCTTGTCTGGATTGAGTTTCAGTTTATTAGCCCTCATCCAGTCCATTGTTGCAGCCAGGCACTGGTTCAGCACATCCACAGCCTCACCTGATGAAGACAAAAAGGAGAAATAGAGCTGCGTGTCATCAGCGTACTGATGACAACACACTCCAAAACTCCGGATGACTGCACTCAACGGCTTCATGTAGATGATGAACAGCATGGGGGACAAGACTGACCCCTGCGGAACCCCATACTGGAGAATCCACAGGGCCGAGCAATGTTCCCCAAGCACCACCTTCTGGAGCCGACCCACCAAATAGGAGTGGAACCACTGCAATGTAGTGCCTCCCACTCCCAACTCAGCCAGTCGTCCCAGAAGGATACCACAGTCAATGGTATCGAAAGCCGCTGAGAGATCAAGGAGAATCAACACAGTCACACTCCCCGTCTTTCTCCCGACATACAGGGCGACCAAGGCTGTTTCCGTACCAAAACCAGTCCTGAAACCCAACTGAAATGGATCCAGATAATCGGTCTCATCCAAGAGTGCCTGGAGCTGAATCGCAACCACCTGCTCCAGGACCTTGCCCAGGAATGGAACATTTGCTACTGGCCTGTAGTTATTAAGATTTTCAGGGTCCAAGGAAGATTTCTTTAGGAGTGGTCTCACTGCCGGCTCTTTCAGGAGACCTGAGACCACTCCCTCTTGCAAAGAGGCATTAATCACTTCCCTGGCCCAGCCAGTTGTTCCATCCCTGCTAGCTTTTATTAGCCAAGAGAGGCAAGGATCCAATATGGAAGTGGTTGCACAAACCTGTCCAAGCACCTTGTCAACATCCTCGAGCTGTACCAACTGAAACTCATCCAAGAAAACAGGACAAGCCTGTGCTCGGGATACCTCATTTGATTCACCTGCTATAACACTGGAGTCTAAGTCCTGACGGATGCCAAAGATTTTATTCTGGAAGTGCCCAGCAAATGTATTACAGCAGGCCTCAGATGGTTCTACCATGTCCTTGGGGCCGGCATGTAAAAGCCCCCAGACAAATCTGAAAAGCTCCGCTGGGTGGCAAGTTGATGATTGAATAGTGGTAGCAAAGTATTGTTCTTTTGCTGCCCTCACTGTCCCTGAATACAATTTACCATAAGCACTTGCCAGTGTTTGATTGCATCCATCAGGAGTTCGTCTCCATCTGCTCTCAAGCCGTCTCCTGTTTTGTTTCATCACTCTCAGCTCCGGGGTGTACCATGGAGCCGTACGAGCTCTACATAGGAGAGGGCGCTCAGGAGCAATTGTGTCAACCGCCCAGGTCATTTCTGCATTCCACAGATCAACCAGGGTTTCAACAGAAAAGCCAGCCCTATCAGCCGGAAAACTCCCCAGAGCCCTCTGGAAACCATCTGGATCCATTAGCCTCCGGGGACGGACCATCTTAATGGGTCCCCCACCCTTGCAGAAGGGAAAAGCCGCTGTAAGTCTGAACCTCAGCAGGTGGTGATCTGACCATGACAGAGGGGATGATGTAAAATCCCCCACTTTCAGATCACCATCTCCATGTCCAGTTGAAAAAACCAGGTCTAGAGTATGCCCTGCTACATGCGTCGGGCCGATGGCATGTTGGGACAGTCCCATGGTTGTCATGGAGACCATGAAATCCTGAGCTGCCCCAGATAAAGTGCCCTCGGCATGAATGCTGACATCCCCCAGAACCAGGAGTCTGGGGGACCTCAACAGTACACCCAAGACCACCTCTGTCAGCTCAGCTAGGGAGTCCGTTGAGCAGCGGGGTGGGCGGTACACCAACAGAATTCCAGATCTGTCCCGTTGGCCCAACACAAGGTGCAAACACTCTAGACCAGTAGTCACATGGACAGGGAGCCTGCAGAAGGGGATGGAGTTCCTATAGATCACAGCAACAACCCCTCCCTGGCCCTCAAGTCTACCCTGATGCTGAACCAAGTACCCCGGTGGGCACAGCTGAGAGAGTCTGATTCCTCCCTGCTCACCCACCCAGGTCTCGGTTATACATGCCAGATCGGCAGCCTCATCCACAATTAAGTCATGGATGAGGGAGATCTTATTATGCACCGATCTGGCAATTAAAAGCAGCACCTGGAGGCCTGACTGATAGGGCAACCAACAAGCCTGTGGGATTGTGGTGGACAGCTCAATGAAAATGTTGACCTGGTATGCAGCTGCTGTGAAAAAGGCAAATTCCACCTTAGGCATGATTAGAAAAGAGATTGGAAACAAAACTGCCAATATCATACTCCCCTAATACAAATCTATGGCGCAACCACACTTGAAATTCTGTGTACAGTTCTTTTCACCGCACCTATAAAAGAATATTGTAGAGTTGGAAAAAGTGCAGATAAGGGCAACTAAAATGATCAAGAGGTTGTAGCAACACCTATAAGGAAACGTTATGTTTGGGACCATTTAGCTTAGAAAAGAGGTAAGGGGGGACATGATAGAGATGTACAAAACCATGCCTGGTGTGGAGAAAGTGGATAGGGAGACATTTTTCTCCCTCTCTCATAATACTAGTTCAGATCTCAACAGTATATACCTGAACTTGTTTTTATCTCTTCTCCAACATACATCACTTTAAACTTGCTTACACTAAACCGCATTTGCCATTAGAAAGCATTGTACAGGTGTTTTGTTATATTCACCTTAATAGATTTTCTGTCTTAAGGAAAAAGAAAACACGAAAGGATTACAAGGGTTACAAAATGACATCTGGACCACTGAAAACTTCTGTGAATATGGTAGGGCAATGGCGCTAAAAGCCACATCAGGAAGCACCCCTGGACACCCATAACATTCTGTAAACGAGGCAGAGTGACTGCATTAATAAAAAAAAAGCCTCGTCCAGAACACCCCATGTTTCAGCCATACTACCTGTTACATTAGATATTAAACAAAACAGACAGGGGATGGGTGTTAACTGGGCATGAAGAACTCCACAGTACATCGTTTAGAATGGAATGGTGACGTTTTGCACAAACTTGCAGCCCCATCCTGGGCATGATTACTCAGAAGTAAGTCCTGGTGGGTTAAGGGAGACCATATTCCAAAGCAAGTGTCTGACTGCCTGAGAAGGCGCCTTTCCTGCAGGAAGACCCCCTCTTCTGTCAACACAACCCACCCACCACGGTCACACTCGTGGTGTAAAGGAGCACCGTTCTCTCTCCACCCCCTCAATAAGAAATGACTTCCTGGCGCTGCCATTATTTCTCAACCGATAGTAGCAGCAGGTGAGAAACCAGAGCGAAGCACCCAAACGAGGAAATAGAGAGAAGGCGGGAGAAGGCCTAAACCCGCAGCTTCCTCTTCCTGCCCTACGAGCCCTGTGTAACCTGCCGAAAAAGGCGGCGGGGGGCAGGTGAGCGAAGAGGCGCCGCCCGCGACGGATAGGCGCATCCTGAGGAAGGAGAGCCTGGGGGAAGCAAGGAAGCAGCGGCACGACGGCGGTGACTCCGCTCAAGTTGTCCGTTACCTTCTCAGTGCGAGGCCGGCTCCGCCTCCCGCCTCCTCTCGCTCCCAGCCTCGCGCAACCTGGGCTCCGCCATTTCCAATTCCGAGGGGGCTGTTGGCTTCTTTAGCACCGCCTTGTTGAGGGAGGAGACAGCGCTGGGGCTGGATACTAGTGAGGGCGAAGAAGCGCCTGTCGTTACAGCGGACGCATTAACCATACCGACGTCAAGAACATAGGCAAAAGCCATTGAAAAAGCGGTTCCTGACAAACCGAGGAGGGTTTTTCTTTCTGGTTATTTCCTTCCCCCCCTCCTCCCATTATTTTGGCATCTTGGCGTCCCACAGCTGTCAAGGTTACTTTTGTCTCTGTCTCTCTTGGCACCACCTCTGATGGTTCAGGTGCAGTCAGTGCAATCCTCTAAACGTGGTTCAGTCTCACAAGTTTTAAAAAATCGAATTCGGTTTAACGGGGCACACGCCCCGTAATTATGCATATGATTGCAGCATTAAGCAGGTTGTGGCCAGGGTCTGCTCAAGATAATAATGCTGACTCAAGGACCCCCTCCCCCCACAAGAATATTATTGAATGACATAATTCACTGTCTGAAGTTGAAACGTGTGCTTCTGACCCCCTGTACCCACTTTCAAAAGAGGAAAGAAATATGTAAGGCATTATAATGCAACCGAGGCCTCTGGGACGCTGTGATTTACTGATTACTTCGACAATAGGCTATCCACCGCTGGTGCTCGGATTAAACTAGTGCTGGCTAAATGCTTCAAATAAAAATCATTTCCCCATGTCTTGACAACACGATGCTTTCCTGTACCACCTGCTCCTTCCTCAGCAGCCCACCCATATTCCCTTCATAGGCCGACTGAAACCCCGGCAACTCTCAGTTCAAGCGAGCGAGGGAGGGAGAGAAAAGCATTAAGGCTACAATCCCGCGCACATATTATTGGGAGTGCGTCCTATTGAACTCTATGGGGCTTAATTTTGAGTAAATATGCGTAGCCTCGAACTGCAAAACTTCTCAATCCGTTTCTGGAATTGCATCACGCTACCGTACAACCCGGCCCGCTCGCGCAGGCCAACTTCGGGGTAGGTTTCTCAAGCTGTTGAGCCGCAACTTTTGGCGGGAAAGCGCTGCTCGCGCACACCTGGTGCCACAGTTTAACGGCTCTGGCTGGGAGCCGCGGCCCTATGGCGGGAATACGAGCTTTCCGAAAGCTATAGAGAAAGAGGGTGACCCAGTTCCTCAGACTGCTCATTTATTGTTTGGGGGCGAGGATTTAGCTACTTAAATGTGTCCTGGGTGAGGAGTGATGGCTGGCTTGTAACCTCGCGTCCCTTTTCTCTTGATAATGACTGGGAAAGTTTCGATCTCTCCCTATCCCTTCAGTCAGGAAAAAAGGGCTACCATCTCTTCTCTTCTTTCCCTAGCAAGGTTTATATACACACTACACCACATCTTCCTAGAAATAATTAAAAAAGAGGCTCGGAAATAATCCCCCCAATTTGCCCACATTGCAATTCCCGTTTCTTTGGCGGAAGTTGTGAATAGAGCTCCCAACTTCGGGATGGCTGCCCTTGATTTGTGCATAGCTTTAACAAGGGAATTTGGAGAAGTAGTGACACTTAAAAAAATTAAATAAGGGGCACTTAATAATCCAATATGTGCAGGAACTTAATTTGAGTCAGGATTCAGAACCTGATGTGAATGCCAGAATCCATGGGGGAAAATGAAAGAATCAAAAGGATGGTTCCAGAGTATCTCAAAGGTCCCAGCCCTGGACTCCAAGCCCCCGAGCCATTTAATATTTCAAATCTCAGCTGAAATATGGGTTTATACTGTGGCAGCGTGGGTGAAAGAGCCAGTTGCCCCTTAGAAAAACAGCAAACCTGCCCCATTCATAGGGGATAGGGATGAAAGGGGAATGCATTCAGATTACATGGGATGGTTCCAGTCAGGCTGATTCCCAAACATTTTTAATCCACTTTCCAGGATATGACAGTGAATATTAAACTCTCTGTGGTGATTCTGGCAGGTTCAAGAAAAGGGCATATAAATTAAGAAAGGTGTGATATGCAACCACCAACCTGGCAGCAAGAAAGAGCATAAAAAGATGACACAGTCACAATTTGTTGTGCAAATTGCATGGATTTCTTGCACGTGGCACAAAAGTTTTTTTAAAACCTACTACATATTGTATTAATTTTATTTTAGTTCATTTAAATCCCATTTTTCCTTTAAAAGCAGTGTGACCGTATGGAAAGGACAGGGCTCCGGTATCTTTTACAATTGTATAGAAAAGGAAATTTCAGCAGGTGTCATTTGAATGCATGCAGCACCTGGTGAAATTCCCTCTTCATTACAACAATTCAAGCTGCAGGAGCCCTGCCCCCTTTTGTATGTGGACCTCTACAAGAGCAGAGCGTAAATTGGGAGTTGAGGCGCTTTATCTCTCCGATTATGTGCATTATCGAATGCGCGTTAAATAGTGAGTTTTATTTTGCTCCGGCCATTAAAGCGCATTTTGACTATGTGAACAAGCGATTCTCCGCATTAACTACTTGTAAAGCGCATTTCAAACAACCGGTAAGGCCACCAGTTGTGCGCTGAATTACCTCCTGCATACAAGCATTTACTATAAAGCGCTTCCGAGAAGATGCGCATAATCGGAAGAACAGGCATCAAACGGAATCCATCTAGAGGGGGTCAAAGATACCAGAGCCCTGTCCTCCTTTCCATATGGTCACCTTAGGGGGAAGGGTTAACCCCTTCTCCTTCAGTGAAATTATCCCAATCCAATTAGGGCTCCTCATATTGGCTTTTTAAAACAAATTTAAAGTGACAAGAATTCTAGTATCTAATTTCATATGGCTCTTAGCCTACTCTTTCTCACGGGATTGTTAAGCAAATAAAATGGGATGACTTCTATGAAATACTTCCCTGAGCAGTACAGAGGAAGACTGGGATACAAATGTGATTAAAACAATAAGAAATGCACATTTTTTTCTATAAGCTGTCAAGAATGTCTGTCTTTTAATAAGACTTTGAATTTGAAATGGATTGAATCGTTAAGGAAATGCTGTTAGCGATGTTTATTTGATCATTGTCATGTTTAGAAACATGAATACACCTAGGCTGAATAATACAGACCAATAACCATAGGAGACACCATGCAACTAAAAATTGCCAGAAAAAACAAGCATATATATATATATATATATATATATGGTATCCATTTTCAGGTTTCTACTGGGTAATAAGCCAACTCCTTTGCAATGGAAAGTGATAAAATCCACGAAGCGTCTTCCCTTTTTACCTTTGGAGATATTAAAAGACGTGTGAAGAAGAATGATGCTGTAAAAATTACAAAGCTGAATACGTCTTTTGCATCTAAAATCAAAACTAAGATAATAAGTGAGTTAATTAAATTATAGGAATATCATACAAAAGTATATACTTATGGACTTCCTCAGTAATACCACATTTTATACCTAGTGTAATCTATTTGCAAAAGTAGGTGTACACAAAGAAGGAAAAGAGTAGATTCCCCATGAAACGAAATCATACTGTTTAATGTTGGCCCAATCATACTCTCTTAGCCTAATCTACCTCATAGCATTTTGTAAGTGAAATAGGATAAGCTCAATGTAATATTACTCTTAAGTTCCTTGGAGAAAAAAATGGAGTCTCCAGCTGTAACCACAATTAACCAGTCACCTGTAACTGTTGGAAAATCTGGTGTGGCTTACAACAGAGTTGTCTTATTCAAAGAAAGTATGATAACACAGCATTTGATATTAGAGGAAATAAATGCAGTCTATGGTAGGGTGACCATATGAAAAGGAGGACAGGACTCCTGTATCTTTGGGTGCCTCCACAAGAGAGGTTTAATGCTCTTTGAAGGCTCATTATAAATTTTACCTCCACACCAGCAGAGCGCAAAACGGGCGTAGAGGCGCGTTATCTCCCGGATTATGCGCATTATCGAATGCGCGTTAAATAGCGACTTTTATTTTGCTCCGGCCGTTAAAGCGCATTTTCGCCGTGTGAACAAGCGATTATGCGCATTAACTTCTTGTAAAGCGCTTTTTGGACATCAATTAATGCGCTTCGACGCCTCTCGCCGCCTCCCGTGCAGAGGGATTAGGAGTAAATGCGCCTCCGCGATAATGCGCATAATCCCCGAACCGGGCGCAAAAGCGCATCCTTGTGGAGGGGGCCTTTAACAGTTGTATTGAAAAGGGAATTTCAGCAGGTGTCATTTGCACGCATGCAGCACCTAGGAAAATTCCCTCTTCATTGCAACAGTTACAGCTGCAGGAGCCCTGCTGTCGTTTGTATCTGGACACTCTAGTATAGCTAGGGCAGGGCTCCAGCAGCTTCAACTGTTGTGATGAAGACGGAATTTCTCCAGGTGCTGCATGCATACAAATGACACCTGCTGAAATTCCCTTTTCAATACAACTGTTAAAGATATAGGAGCCATGTCCTCCTATCCAGCTCTGCCCTTAGGAACCTTAGGCTTTTTTAATTTGTCTGGATGGCTTACAGTCTATGGCCCTGTTCAGAAGACACCTTAAACCATGGCTTTAACCATGGTGAATACGGCTTTTTGCCTTATTCACCGTGGTTAAAGCCGTGGTTTAAGGTGTCTTCTGAACAGGGCTACTGAGCCAAAGAAGCTGCAACATTAAAGGAAGCTATTGGAGAGGTGCCACCAAAGGCTTCTTTAGGAAGATCCTTTGGCAAGAAACTGCTCAACTAGGCAAATCCTAGCCAACATTGGCCCTTTTCAGAAGACACCTTAAGCCACTGCTTTAACTATGGTGAATAAGGCAAAAAGCCTTATTCACCATGGTTAAAGCCACGGTTTAAGGTGTCATCTGAACAGGTCCATTTTGAAGAGCCAAACCTTGATTGAGGAAATTCTGTTGTTCTAACACCTCCTTCCTGAAGCAGTTCTTCGATATTTAAAAAATCATTTTGCTTATTTTAAAATGTGTGTGTGTATGCAAATGTAAAACTAACAAAATGTATATGCAGGCTTCTAAAATAAAAAGGATGGCCAGCCTGTCAGAAACATGAGGGGAGCAAGACAAACTGCTAAATGAGCATGATTTTCACTGGCCAGTATGTCAAATGAGTTGCTAAGGGAATGCCCAGCTTGGTCCAGGAGTAGTGCCAAAGATTACACCACAAACTCAGTGGCTGTGTTTGGACAATCATACGCTAGGCTGACCAGATAAAATCCAGGTCAGGGCTCATGTAACTTTAACAGTTGTAGAGAAAAGGGAATTTCAGCCAGTGTCATTTGTATGCAATGAGTTCCTGGTGAAATTCCCTCTTCATCACAATAGTTAAAGTTGCAAGCACTATACTAGAGTGACCATATACAAAAGAAGGCAGGGCCCCTGCAACTTTAACTGTTGTGATGAAGAGGGAATTTCACTAGGAACTAATTCCATACAAATGACACTGGCTGAAATCCCCTTTTCTCTACAACTGTTAAAGTTACATGAGCCCTGACCTGGATTTTATCTGGTCAGCCTAGCGTACGCTCACTCCTCCCTTTGCGGCGTGACCAATGAAATCAGGAAGCCTCTAATTAACCATGGTTCCTCATTTCATCCAAATCAGAATACTGTAATTACCAACTTCAGGACAAGCCAAAATATTAAAGCAGTGGATTAGTTGCTTTCTGCCTAAAGTTAGGATGAGAACACAAGAACCATTGGCTTGTAACGTTAAAGGTCATTTTTATTGGGGAAACAATATATGGTCAGATGAGAGCACATCATATGTTGACTTTGTGTTCAGTGTCCTCTCCAAACCTAAAACATTTTTATAGAGGTAGGAATATATTTTCCTGTATCTAGTCTCTAATGAGTCCAATTTTTTTGCAAGAAAGTAGGATCCCTATGTCTATCCTAAACATCAGAAGAGTTAGTGAAATGAGAATAAGCAACTCTTTCTTAGCATAATACTTTCCACTCATGTTAAAGGTTATTTTTCATAGCATCTATACATTTTCCTGGGCCAAACTCTCTCAGAATTCATTTTTATTTATTTAATAAATTTATTCATTACATTTCTGTACTGCCCAATAGCCAAAGCTTTGCTCAATAGCCAAAGTTATATTGATAACAGCAAGGAGTTATCATGTATAAGGGACATATGATAAGATTAGAAAACAAAATATATTGGGGTGAATCCAAGATAAGACATGCTTAAAGTAGACCAATTGAAATCAATGAGAGGTGTGAATCCCAATTCCAAAACTACTCTTGCACCAACATAAAAAATGTGTAGGGAGGACATTATGCTAAGAGACATTGGGTTGGATCCAGACTTGGTAATATTTAGAGCAGATCCATTTAATGGGACTTAAATTAGTAATTCTGTTTATTTAAATGGATCTACACAATACTTGACTAAGTCTGGATCCAACCCAAGGTCTTTTAGTATAATATCCTCTCTGCACAATGTTTGATGTTGAAGCAAGAATAGTTTGAATTGTCTAAGTTTTACTTCTGAATTAATATTATGTGAAGAGTGCTTGTGGCTCAGCAATGTTTAGGAGTATGTGTTATATGATCAGAACACAAAAATTACAAATTCACATAGAGGCAGTTTTTTTATGGAAGACACCGGTGTACTTCTGTGTTTTTTTAAAGTCCAAAATTGTTATTTTGTCTTTTTATTTTATGCAGACAACTCCTCGTTTTATAAGACTTCTCTGAAACACAATAATAAGGCATTGGCCATTGCCCTCAGTGCAGAGAAAGAAAATTCTCGGAGGCTGAAAAGTGTAAACCTGTTATTACTGAAAGAAGTGAATGACCTGCACTTGCAGAACGCCTTACTTTGCCAAAAGCTAAATTGTCTGGTATAGTCTAAAAATACTGTGGGAGCTGTTAACCTATTTTAAAAAGTTCAAAATTATCAGAATAAATAATTTTGGTATTTTTTGTTTGTTTTACGATTAACTTTATCTTCTTGCCAAACCACCATAAAATGTAGTTATATGCAGGTGATTTAAGGTGCAATCCTGTACTCAAGATCTGATGACTGAAAGGCTATGGGATTCGGGGGAAACTTGCTATGCTGGCAGGATACCAGATATGCCACTACTGTGACAAATACACTGGCAGAACCCAAATACAGTGACAGAAAACACCACCAGCAGAGTCATTATGCTAGTGAAGATACACCAGAACAGCTGAAACAGGGTGGAAACAGGTTAGGGAGCACTGAAGGATAACATTGACAGTATCCTATACTCCTTCAATCCATGGACATAACCCCACCAACAGGACAATGTTACACCTATCAACTTTAATGGAAGGGGAAAATATTTTTAAAAATCAACCCCCACTTCAATAGCTTCCTCAATCACCATGCTTGCCTTCAGATCAGGGGGGTAGCCTTTAAAGGATTCATGCTGGGGAGGGGGTTTGAAAGGGACTCATAAGTCCTCAGTTCACTGTCAACCTTTGTTGGAATAAGAAGCTTACTTGGAGATTGCTATGGTGTTGAGGGAATTGCTGGCTGCACCACTTGAACTGATTAAGTTGGTGCACTGTGCATGTTGTTTGTGTGATGATGCTGGGGTATGTCTTCCCTCATCTTACTATCTTTGGCTCCCTCTGCATGTCGGAGGCATGTGGGTGTTGGTGGCGGCACAGACCCTGAATGATTGGCACTGGCAGAATTTGTAGGGATGCTGTCAGGGTGTCTGTAATTTGTACACTGTTTTGTACTTGCTAGTTTTCTCCCTTCCACTCCTGTGCCGGGCACATATTGAATCCAGCAGATGTTTTGCTGGTGCAGCAGTGGTATATCTCCACTCCCAGCATAATGTGATGTAAGGTTGCTCTGCCCGTTGCAGATCAAATATATTAGTTCTCAAAATTAATTCTTTCTTTGTCCTAACAGTAAGAATATTTTTTTAAAAAGTCTATCATTTTGTTCTAGTTCTGTTTGGCTGTGTAAAGTTGTTTATATTTAACATTTAAAAATATCTTTTAAACACAGAAGAAAACTCTAATAGAAATAGAAGCATTCTTGAATAATAACCTTTTAACTGCAATTGAAATTAGCACCATTTCTGAGGTATGTTTCTGTTTTGATCGGTATTATATCATAAATTGAAGGGGGGATAACTATTATATCTCTGTGTTCTTTTTTTAAAAATAGTTTGCCATGTTTTACTATAAATGCAATCATTTGCTTACCGATGTTATTTTTTTCTCTGATTTTTCAGAAATTAGCTCTGGAATTACTTTGAGATCTAATGAAAGTACAGGACAAGAGTCATGCTAGTGACTCAAAACAGTGGAAGTGCTGACATATTTAGATAGACATAAATAATGATAGATTCAAGGCATACACAATACTGCTATACAAAATAGTTGATGATTTTCTATAAGTAAAATTATATCTTGTGTGCAAAATAATGGTGCATGAATTAAAGCACTTTACAATTCTTCAGAATGAACATTTTCTATATAAATCTTGTTCAATTGAGCACACCAGACCTACATTTAATTAAATAATTATATTTTGTGAGCAAATATTTTCTTGGCTTGTACATGTGTATATTTGTGTGCTTTATACATATATTGCCTACAGTTGAGCTTTTCATTATATATTGTACTCATTAGTTAATGTTTCTCTTGCAAGTCCTAATACTCCAAAGCACAGGCAGGCAACTTTGGGGCCCCATGGGCACATTTGACATCTTGAAAAACTGTTCCCAGGTACAACTACAACTTGCTGTAGGCGGTAAATTGTTGGGAGCATCCTCTTTTCTGGATTTTCACTTTTCTTGTCCCCCTTCTGGATTTTCATTTTTTTCCTCCCCACCCCTTCCAGCCATTGTCCAACAAGGCGCCTTTCTCCCCACCTCTATTAAAGCCTATGGAGCAAGATCAGTCAATTGACTTTAATAGAGATAGGGAAAAGCATGGCAATTGCAGGCACACTCGAGGGATTTGGCAGGTGCCATACATCCACAGGTGTTATGTTGCCAACCCTGCTCCAAAGCCCGAATTTATTGTATTCTGTTGTTTTTTCTTTTAAATAGTATATTCCAAAACCTCTAAAATTTGTAACATTGGAAGGATACCAATGCAACAGTTTTGGTCATCGGTCTGAGACTTCTGGCCACTGTATTAGGTAATACTTGAGTTTCTTCATTAAGCTAAATTATAATGTAAAACTTTAACAAATCTTTCATAAGTTTTTTTAGAAGATCAATGCTAGAACAGTGCTACAATCCAAGGCTGCTGAGTTTATGTATTTACTCAGAAACAAGTATTTATGTTCCTGAGTAGTCACCTAATATATAATAGTGTCATATGTAATTTGGCTGCAATCCTGTCTACAATTTAACTATTAAAATACCATTGAGTTAAATAGGATTCAACTAGTCTATATGCAGGACTGCAGTCTTTGCTGGGAAAATACCTGACAATGAGGGTCTGATTCTATCTGATCAATCACTTGTGTGTATTTTTCCTGCAAAAGCCACAATTTATACCAGTACATACTGTTCATTATTTCCATATATTTTTTACTCTGGAATGATTTTCTCAATTATTCCTTCGTACCACATAGGAATTTTTTAAAAAACAGATTTTTAAAACACTGTGATTTTTGCCTAATTTTTAAAAAAACTACCTTTATATTCTCAGGAAAATATAGTTATATACTCTGACTCAAGGCAGTTTGCAATATTACCTATATATCAGTCTTTGCTGTTTTCTTTTTTAGTGTAACCTGAAACACTATCCATCTTACAATCAGATCTTGTTTTCTACTTATTTTTTATATTAAGGAATATTATTCACTCTTAATAAGTTTCTCTTTCATAATAATTTTTTTAGATCTATTGAGCGACTTGAGAGTGCTCCTTATATTACAGAACATGATGGGAAAAAGCAAAACAGCATATCTGTATGTGAAGCGGATGATCTTATTAAACAGATACCTGTGCCATCAAAGGAAACTGCAGCAGATAAAATCAATACTGAGTTATTAGTTTATGAGAAAATGCCAGAATCAAATGAAGCAAGTAAAATGGAAACAATATTTGTCTCAAATACATTTTCAAAAGGTATTTCTTTATGTTTACTTTTATTTATTTTATTATATATTTGTAATCCTATTCACTTTATTATTCAGTGTTAGATTTTTCCACTAAAAGGTAGAAAATGCAGGTGTTCGTTTAGAATAAGAGAGAAAGACAAAATACAAATTTGGACACACCAACATGTTATACAAAAATAACTAATCGTTTTCAACTATATTTTTAAATACTAAACAGATAGGATGCTTTCACACATGCTGTTTATAGAACAGAAGTTGGCTGCAGAACAATTGAAATTACATGATTTCAGTATCAGATGTCTAGGTTTGTTCAGGTGTCCATAATATATGTAAAAATTCTTATCAGTGTTAGCTACACCTGTATATGATCATGCTGTCCTGGACATGCATTGATGATGCCGCTTTTAGGGCAATGTTCTTAGTACCAGATATCAAACATAACTCTGTTCTATCTCTGGTTTCTCACAAACAGGCTAACACAATCTTGTCTTCGTAACAACAACCTCTTTTATTCAGCTTTCAGTACTTTCTTTATCACAGTGTATAGTTCTTCTTCGTGGTCTCTGTGCATCACACTGTATGGGCTCACACTGGCGCCGAGCCTCCAATCGGAAACTTCTAGAGCTTAGACTTTTGGCGGGAACCCCTCCCCCCACCGCCCTATCGCGCATGCTCAGGTTCCCGCCTACCTCAGTTCTTTTTCGACCGCTGTGCTGCTTGCCTCGCGGGAGACTCCTCTTGGAATTGTTCGTATTCCGGCTTTCTTCTATTCCTATATTAAATATATATATATATATATTTAAATATATATTATATTTAATATATATTATTTTTTCGTTGTTATAGTTAGTCTTCTAGTCGTCCTTTATCTATCATTCTATCTTTCTATTCTGGCGTGCAGAGTGCCCCTCGAAAGAGGATGGCTAATACCGCCTTATTTAAGAACTGCACGCAATGCAAGGCCAAGCTGACGTTGTCGGACGGCCATTCCCGCTGCCTCCTTTGCCTTGGGGAGACCCACGTCGTGGACTCCTGCATGCATTGCATGAACTTTTCGAGGCAGACGAGAAAGAATCGTGCCAACAAACTTAGGGCTCTGCTTTGGAAAAAGGCGCTGGAGACTGTAGATGCCCCTAAGCAACCATTGCCGACCGACGCAAGGGCCCCTCCCACGGGAGCTGGGCAGAGTGCTCTCTCCTCGGGTGCCGCGCCTTCCCACAGAGACGACGGCGTAAAGGCGAAGAAGTCCAAAAAGACTTCATCTAAGTCCCTAACTGAGGGCTCCCGCAAGGACAAAGAGAAATCTAGTTCCTCTAAGTCGGGAAAAATGAAGAAGGATCGCCCGATGAAGCCGCCAGTATCCTCGGCGCCGCACGCGACGAAACCTGCCTCAGTACCGATGTGTTCGCCGGTACCGATGGCCCCTCCCATGCCCTTGCCGCCGGCATCGGTTTCGATACTGCTTGCGCAACCCGGCCGACATGGACTGCCGATACCAAGCTTGCCCGAGTGATCTAAACATGTGGCGCTGTCCTCGGTACCAAAGAAATCTCGGCGATCGACATTGAGTGCGGTGGATCTCGGCACGGAGAATCCCACGGTACCGACGTCGGTACCCAGAGCAAAGAAGGCTCTGAAATTGCAGGGACCAACACCTGCGGATCGCCCGCAGTTTCGTTCGCCTGCCACGTCTGTCTTGCACCTCTCCCTTTCGCCGCCGGCTTCGACGATGGAGGACTCAATCTTTGACCCTCTCTCCCCACTACACTCGGCATCGGAGCTTCACTATCGACCTCGCTCGCCGACACCGCCGCGGGACTGGGACAGATTTTTGGAGCACTCGGCTGTTTCGCATTCTTTGATCCACGGCTCCGAGCCACAACAGTTTGTCTTCGACCCCTGCACGGGACGCAGACTAGGACCGCAGGAGGTGTTTGCTCCTCCACTGCCCCCCAAGCTTCCGCCGACAGCCACGGTATCGAGGGCACCTCGGGAGGATTCGGTACCGGACCTGACTCCGGAGCCTTTACCACCGCTCTCTATTAGAGCCCAGACGTCGCCCACTTCGATAGAGGACTATGCCTCTGATTCATCGGCATCGATGGCCACTCCCCCGTCTGCTCCTTCTCCGGAGGACACCGTCGGCACCGATAAACGGGCATCGCCTACAGTAGAGGTGGAGTCGTTTCAGGAACTTCTCCTTCGCATGACTCAATCACTCTGCGTGGAGCCTCAGCAGCCAGTGCCGCAATACGTTGATAACATCTACGACGTAATGTATGCGGATACCTCAGCTTCTCTTGCTGTGTCACTGGTTCCCACCTTGCTGCACACGGCGCAGGAATCTTGGCAGAACCCTGCCACGTTGGGCCCAGTCTCCAGGAGGTTAGACGCCCTATATAAATTACAGGAAAAGGATGCGGCGTTCCTCATGTCTCACCCCAAGCCGAATTCGGTCATTGTCGAGTCCGCGCAAGGGCGTACATCGAAGTCCCATTCTGCCCCAGTGGATAAAGAAGGAAGAAAGTTAGACACCTTCGGACGACGGGTTTACTCTTCCACGGCCTTGGGTATCAAAGTAGCAACTTACCAAGCAATGATGGCTAGATACCATCTCTTCCTATGGGACAAGGTGGGCTCCTTGCATTCGCACCTCCCAGACGACATCAGGACAGCGGCACAAGTCTTCCAGCAGGAAGCAGTCGCACTCGCGAAACAAGAATTGACAACGGCTCGTCATCAAGTTGATTGCCTTTCTAAGGCCATGGTGGCTGCAGTGGCCTTGCGCAGACATGCTTGGCTACGCTCGTCTAGTCTGCCTCAAGAATCGAAGTCCAGAATTGAAGAACTCCCGTTCGATGGGGAGGGACTTTTCAATACGACCACTGACAAATGGGATTTTACGCAGCTACCGCTGCTACTAGTTACAGGCAGAGAAGATGGGGCAGGCAACACCCGTATCAGCAAAGACCTTTTCAACCACGGCAACCCAGATTCCAACAGCCTACTACACTGCCACCTTACCAGCAGAGGAGACCTTACCAGCAGGGACGGGCACGTCAGCAACGCGGAAGGCAGGAACCCTCCCAAAAGCAGCGAGTTTGACTTGCGCTCGGCCTCTCCCCTTCCGACCACACATTTCAGCCACCGTCTGAGGCCTTTTTACCAATCTTGGGCCTCAATAACATCAGACGCCTGGGTGCTCAACATCATACAGTAAAGCTACCGGTTAGAATTCCTTTCCCAACCTCCAGTAGGGACCGTACGACACACAAACCCATCATTGGTTCTTCGCCAGGAAGTTGCCACGCTGCTACAGAAAGGTGCCATTTGCCCAGTGGCACCACAGAACATCTCCCAAGGATTCTATTCCCGGTATTTCACCGTGCCAAAGAGGGATGGCGGCCTTCGCCCTATTATGGACCTGAGAAACCTCAACGATTTTATAGTGACCAAAAAGTTCCGGATGGTGACCTTGGCAACTGTACTTCCGTTGATCAAGCGCAATTGTTGGTTCACATTAATCAATCTCAAGGATGCATATTTCCATGTACCAATCTTCAAGCCTCATCAACGATTCCTCAGGTTCATAATAGACCAGTCCGCGTACCAATTTACTGTTCTTCCCTTCAGTCTAAAGACCGCACCCAGAGTGTTTACAAAGTGCATGGTGCCAGTATGCGCGTTTCTTCGCGCACGGGGGATACAGGTTTACCCCTATTTGGACGATTGGCTGATCGTGTCCCCATCTTGTCACCAAGCGGAAAGGGATGTGGCCTTTACTGCACGGCTCCTCAAAGACCTAGGCCTCATGGTGAACCAAACAAAATCAAAACTCGTTCCTTCCCAACGACTACTATTGATAGGGGCACTGCTGGACTCCCAATCAGGAAGGGCATTCCTCCCTGAGGACAGAGCAGTAAAAATCTAGCAAATCGCCCGGACTGTTATCAACAAGACAACAGTAAAGGCATTAACATTACAAAGGCTGCTTGGCCTCATGGCCTCCTCCATCTACACCGTTCGATGGGCAAGGCTACGTATGCGGCCGTTGCAACAATTTCTCCTTGCAAACTTCGACCCGCTCCTGCATCCCAACTACTCACGCCTGGTTGTACCTCGTTCGTTGCATCAGTCTCTTCTGTGGTGGACCTCCTCGGAACATCTCCTGAAAGGCCTCCCGTTTGTCAGCCAAGGACCGAGTCGCAAGTTAACAACCGACGCATCCTTACTGGATTGGGGGGCACACTGCGACCACCTCGCAATGCAGGGACAGTGGTCCACCCAGGAACAATGCTATCACATCAATTTGTTAGAGCTCATTGCGGTGCAAAAAGCCCTGCACGCGTTCAAAGGACACCTGAGGGGCCAGCACGTGAGGATTGTATCAGACAACACTACGGTAGTTTGGTACATAAACAAAGAGGGCGGCACGAGTTCGCAACGTCTTCTTCGTTACACCCTGGAAATCTTAGAGTGGGCTCTGTTACATCGGATACGTCTTTCTGCGATTCACATTGCTGGATCCGACAATAGTCAAGCGGACCTGCTCAGTCGGAATTTTCGGGATACGCACGAGTGGGCCATGTGCAGGACCATCCTCTCTCGCCTGTTCTCTGAATGGGGACACCCAGACATAGACCTATTCGCCTCCGCGAGCAATACTGTTTGCAAAAATTTTTGCTCAAGAGCAGGGCTGGGCAAAGGGTCTCTAGGAGATGCCTTCAGTACCCCATGGCGGTGGACACTTGCGTATGCCTTCCCTCCATTTCCGCTCATCGCGAGGGTCATCACAACTCTGCGGAGGCACCAATCGAATGCCATCCTTATAACACCATGGTGGCCGCGCCAGCCTTGGTTCGCACCCCTCCTTCACCTATCGAAAGGGATCTATAGTCGCCTACCACTATATCCAGACCTGATTTCAATGAACGACGGCTTAACCGTTCACCCGGACGTACACACACTAAAACTCACAGCGTGGCGAATCCGACCTACTGGTTGGATCTAGACCTTCCCTCTCCAGTGAGAGTTATATTGCAAGAATCACGAAAACAAAGTATGAGGGCTTCTTACAATAGAAAGTGGGAAAGGTTCTTGCAATTTACTGCTGCCAGGATGATAGATCCGAAGTCATGCGGGATCTCAGATATACTGACTTTCCTGAACTCTTTGCACGAGAATGGCTTAAAACGTTCATCAGTGAAGGTCTATCTAGCCGCAGTTTCGTCACGATATAACCCTATTGACAATTTTTCTGTCTTCGCACATCCACTTTCTAAATGCTTCCTTAAGGGCTTACAAAATCTGCATCCTCCAGTTTGACTGTTGGTCCCACAGTGGAGCCTTTCGGTGGTCCTGTCAGCGCTAACGGCCAAGCCATTCGAACCACTGGCTACAATCGACATCCGGTTACTTACTCTGAAGGTTGCCTTCCTCGTGGCCGTCACATCCGCACGTAGAGCATCTGAGCTATGCTCTCTGATGGTTGAACCACCTTATATGCAGTTCTTTAAGGATAAGGTGGTGCTACGCCCGGGCCCTTTCTTCAAGCCAAAAGTTGTATCGGCTTTCCACATAAACCAGAACGTTATCCTACCGACGTTTTTTCAGGCGTCAGCAAATCCTCTTGACACCAGACTGCATTCCCTGGATGTCAGACGGGCTCTGGCTTTTTATAAAGACCGATCCAAATCCTTCCGTAAGTCTGACAGGCTTTTCATTTGTTATGGAGGAAAGTCCAAAGGCCAAGCTGTCTCTTCTCAGAGGTTTGCTAAATGGATTGTGCAAACGATTACTTTAGTTTATCAGATCCTACATCTGGAACCACCAAGCTTCCTCAAGGCACACTCGACTCGAGCTCTTGCAACATCCACGGCATCAGATAGATGTATTTCAATCCCAGACCTCTGCAAAGCTGCCACCTGGTCCAATGCATCTACATTCATCACGCATTACAAGTTGGATGTTAGGGCTCGAGAGGATGCTTCCTTCGGACGTGCCATATTGTCCTCCATCTTGCAATGACACGGGGCGAGATCTACCCTCCTCCGGTAAGTGGTTGCTTGTTATTCGCCCATACAGTGTGATGCACAGAGACCACGAAGAAGAAATGCAGGTTGCTTACCTGTAACTGTAGTTCTTCGAGTGGTCATCTGTGCAGTCACACAACCCACCCACCGTCCCCTCTAGACCTCGCCTAATGCATTGGTCAAAGAGTTATCGTTGCATGCAAAATCTTATTCAGTTATTTTCTGTTTACCCAGTTCGCGAGGCAAGTTCGGTCTCAATGAACTGAGGTAGGCGGGAACCTGAGCATGCGCGATAGGGCGGTGGGGGGAGGGGTTCCCGCCAAAAGTCTAAGCTCTAGAAGTTTCCAATTGGAGGCTCGGCGCCAGCGCGAGCCCATACAGTGTGACTGCACAGATGACCACTCGAAGAACTACAGTTACAGGTAAGCAACCTGCATTTCTCATTATTGCCCCCTCTGGTAGCCTGAGAGAATGCATCCTTGACTATTTCTATATGACCCTCTCTAGAAGGATTCGCTTTGGCGCCTGGCTGCCCAATTATGCGCATATTCGCGGAAGCGCATTTACTCCTAATACCTCTGTATGAGAAGCGGCAAAGCGCATTACGGGATGACCGAAACGCGCTTTAAACTTGTTGACATGCGGAGAATCGCATGTTTACACGGCAGTAAGGCGCTTTAACTGCCGCCGCAAATTAAAACTCGCGGTTTAACACGCATTCGATAATGCGCATAATCGGATGTTTAAAGGGTCTCAGCCCCCAATTTGCGCTCCTCTCTTGTAGAGGTAAACATTTTAATCAGCCTTGAAAGAGCTTTAAACCTCTCTTGTAGAAGCAGCCTAGATTACAAGCCCAACTTGTCCATAATCTTACCATTTATGACTTTCTAAAGTTGTCATTCACAAATTGAAGATTAGAAAAAACATATTACAGAAGGAAAAAATACTATTTTCCTTTATTATATTGAAACACATCTCTAGTTGCTGTTACGGTTCTGTGGCAAAAACAGGGCTTGAAGGATGCAGAATTTAGACTACAGAGAAAGGGCAGAACAAGAGAGAGGGCAGGCCTCTCATTACTTCCCATGATGATTACTTTCTACTTTTATCCACGTGGGAATGAGGAATAGAATGCTCCTCATTCTCCACTGATCCATTTTATAGCTGTCTGCTGCAATTCTGGTCTCCATATATGTGACTGAGGGACCTCATAATGTTGTTTGGACAGGAGAGGGTTAATGGAGCCAGAAGTAATGCTGGAGTTAATAGTCAGTGGCAAAGTTGTTACAGAAAATACAAGTACATTATTCAAAAAGGTTAGGAGATGGTTACAGAAAATGACTTATTACCCCTTCTACCTAAAGGGCAAGGGCAAGTTAGAGAAAGAGGTAGGGACAGATCAAGTGCCTTTGAGGGTGCTCAGTGCTCAGGGAATTTGGAGTGAGCATACCAATATGTTTGTTAGTGGATAGGGATGAGACCTAAAAGATCCTTCTAACCTGTCATCATCAAGCAAGAAATTACTGTAATATATGTGTATTAAAGCAAAAACTATTTATAATCTCAGTCTAAAGGGAACTGTGTGTGTGTGTGTGTGTGTATTGTACAGAATTTTTTTTCTTAGAGGAGCAAATTTAAATCTACTGTTATATGAGAGGCAATATCAGAAATTTGAATAGATATAATGATTTAATCATAACTTTTCTTAAAATTTCTGAAGGAATTACGGTTTTTGAAAGGCTGCCTACAGTGCAGCAATGAGACATCTTCCAGAAAGAAGAGATACATCAAAGAAGTGACAATATTTCTAGGGCCTACAAACTGGTCAAGTGGTACTTTATGATCAGTACTGAAAGTGCTGTGCATAATCCATAGCAAAGCAATATGAATCAAGTTGCACATTTTAAGTTGTTTTCCTGATTTTGCTTTATTTGCAGAAAATCAGTCATGTGTGGAGCAAATATCTAGTCATACCTTCATGTCAGATCTTGATAATGTATCTTCCGTAGAAGCAATTGAAAGACATTCAAAAGCACATCATATTCCGCTTCCATTCCATGGATATGTGACTGAAAGGAAGAAACAAGGGATATTTTGCATATCAGATGCTCCATCTATTATAAATAATTTTGATACAAAAATAGACCCAAAAAACATTTTGAATTGTGGCACTGGCAAAGTCTGCACGCCTAATGAGATAGGTAACCAGTTAGCCCCGAATAGTGTTTCACACACTGAAGCATCTCCCCAATCTAGCAATAAGCTTGCTCAAATAAATAAAGATCGTTTTATAAATGATCAACAGTCAGAAGAAACTCTATATGATGCTGATATGGAACTGACTGCAAGCGAACTAGGAGAGATACTCATAATTAAATCAAAAGCCAAAGAAAAGAATGCTAATATACTTAAAGCTGATAAAATTTCAGCAAATTTAAGAAAAGTGAAATATTCAAATACAGAAAAACAGATAAAAAATAAATGCAACAATAAACCTAAAAAAAGTAACGAAAAGGTTCCAAGTTACAGAAAGGTTAAAAACATCAGCAGTATTAAATCTAAAAAAAATCTACCACAAAAAAAAGAATTGTTTCAAGGAACTTCTCAGGAAATGAAATTGAAGGGCACCAGTGAACACTATGTTGTAGAAGATTCCAGGAACAGTAACAAGGATGACAGACAGATGCATCCAGTAGATCTAAAGTGCCAGCTGCAAACTACTCATATTTTACAAACAGAAAAAATTAAAGATATAAATTCTGAAACAGTAGACAATTCAGGCAAGCAGGCTCCAGAACAAGGCTTTAATGCACCTAGTAGTAAAGTACTCTTAGAAGGTTATTGTATTGAAAGCTTGCCACCACTAGAAAGTGTTATCTCCGATGTAATGGCTATGAAAAAGGATTTCGATGTAAATGAGGATGCCCATCCTGTTGTTTCCAAAACCAACAAATCACATTACTATGAAATCGGAAATGGGCAGTATGTAAGAAGAAATTTTAAGGGAATAATATCACATGAATACATATCTGATAGCCAGAAAAAAAGTGGTCTAAAGGCCAATAGAAAAAGTGGATATAACAATAGAGAAGTTACTTGCAAGTGCAGTACAACAGAGAGATCTAGTCATGCTTTAGTTGTTCCAAAAACAGTTCAAATGAATGAAGAGTTTTCACATGGTGATAAAAGGAAATGTTTTGCAAAAGCTAGCCGGAAGACATATATTATATACCCAAACTCACATAATCAGAAAACATCTTCTGTGAAACAAAAATTACAAGATGAAAATATTGCACATACTGATATCCATATGACAACTGAAAATATACAAAGAATTGTTGATGTCCAGAATGTTACACCTTCATGCTCTGTAAAGGAAGCGGAAAGTTCTGCTGAAATATTTCAAAACAAGATAGATTCAAAGCCATGCAGAAAGACCTATGTTGTTTGTTCATGTGATCAAGATAAAAGCATAGACACAGTTATTCTTGAGAATATTGAAACAACGATTGGGTTCTGTAAAATTCCAAAAAATGACCCAGTTCTGAAGAACCCTCAAATTTTACCAAGCAATTGTCAAGAAAAAAATGACTATGTTTCTAAAGGGAAGGTGAACAGAATTTGTGAAGAGTCTTGCAACAGAACACCAGTACCAGACTCCGGTATGTATAGCTTTAATTGGCGTAGGGGTGGGGCATTTTATTTTGACCCAAAGCTAAGGAAACCTCCCCCCACACTAAGCTGAATATTTGCCATTATATATAGAAAAGGTATTTCAACACTTTGGATATATCAGTCTGATTTGTCAATTTATTTCTTCATTTTGTTGGGTGGGTATTTTCAGGGTTCGTTTCAGCAGTGCTGTGGGGCCTTGTAGTTATTAGCTAAGATTTAATTAGAACTAGTCTGGAAGGGTTTGAGCCTATTCAGCCTCTGGAATGTCAGAATCCGTGTGAGCTTTTCTCTGTCGGTGTTCTCAGAGCATAACCAGGGGGAGTTACCTGAATCCCCATCCACCTGCTGGCTTCGGCCTTGCAAAGAAGAAGCTCTCTGTTAGAACACGATAAAGAAAGAGTTTGCAGAAGGATCACCCAGATTGAAGTATCATCTTGGTGGGGTGAGCAGTGCCGCCGTGTTTGGATAGGCATTGCTGAAAGGCCAACAGCCCCTGCCCATCAAGTGGTCTGGAAGAGGCCTACGCCTCCCTTTTTAAGCCGACGCAAAGGCAAAGAGCCTTTGCTAGGAACATCTCATCTGCAATGCCCAAAACACCTCCCTGTTTGGATCCATCATTGTCTGAGACTCTGGAGGCACTCTGTACATGGTCCCTCCTAATTGGAACTTTGGATTGCTAAGAATTTGGCATGAAAAGTACTGTGAGACCTTTCATAGACTTGAACTCCCATTTGCTGTGGATTGTGTGTCTTTGTCATCAGCTCAGTGTACCGGCAGAGTGTGTTTGATCTTTGACTCTTGGACTTTCCTCTGCCTGGACTCATGAAATGAGGAGTTGCCCGTGAGAATGTTGTTCTGTGCCCACTGTGAGTGGAAGGGGGAGAGGAAGTCAGATTCCTGGGTTTCAAGTCAGAGCACTGTCTTCGACCTCAGATCCAGGAGTCCGACTCTATCTAGGGGCCATAGGATTGCTCCCTTAAAATAGTAAAAAGCTGTGCAGATCAAAAAAAGCTTTAACAACCCATCTAAAACTGAACAAAAAAGTGTCAGCCTAACTTCCTTTGGGAGAGAGTTCTACCACGTAGAAGGCCCTATCTTGTATTTCCACCAACCTAATCTTGGTGGTGGGACATACAGAAACCTGCAAACGAGTGCCGTTGGCACACAACCGCCGTACTAGTGACTGTATGTCACCAAATAAACAACATAGAATATATACTCTCTATGTATAATGCATATGCCAATCTGTGCATTATACACCCAGATAATTTATTTAACAGTATGTATGTGATTAAATAACTTACTATTGTAAAAGATTTTATTGTTCTGTGTATGTGTATATCACAGCATACATTATTGTTTCAAATTACATAGAGAGTATATATTCTATGTTGTTTATTTGGTGACATACAGGCTCAATTCGGACGACACAATAAACAACTGGTGTGGGGGAAACAATCGTCAGTTGTTTTGACTATTGTGTCATCCAAATGCTGCCATAGTCAACTCAGCGCTGATCCTCATCCACACCACAGTTGATTATTTATTACCATGTTGTGTGGGGAGTATCCCCTAGGGTTAGGGTTATGGTTAGGGTTAGTCAACCTACCATTGACTATCGTGTCGTCCGAATTGAGCCACAGTCACTAGTACGGTGGTTGTGTGCCAACGGCACTCGTTTGCAGGTTCATTTACAACTGCAGCCTCCAGTTTTTGTTGGGACATACAGAAAGGCATCCAAATATCTTTAAGGACACATTCATATGGGAGGAGGTGGTCTTTCATTTATCCTGGCCCCAAGCCATTTAGGGCTTTATAAGTAACCACCAGCATCTTCAATTGTGCTCAGAAACTTATTGACATCCAATGCAATTGATAGAAGACTGGTGTAATATGGTCAATAAAGTGCATGCCACAACGTAATCTAGCTATTGCATTTTGTACTAGCTGCAGTTTCTAAACATTCTTCAAGGGCAGCCCCACATAGAGCAGGTTGCAATAATCTAAATGGGAAGAGATTAAGGTATGGATCTTTGTGGCCAGATCTGCCTTCTCCAGAAAGGGGAGAAGTTGAAACTCACTTCATACATCTGCTGAAATGAGCTGTAGTCTGTGAAATCTCACACAACAGGAAATCTGTTCATCTTTAAAATGTCACAATATTTTTGGGATTTGCTCTTAACAGACTTAAGATACCTACCCTGCTAGAATTTGAAACTTTGTATTTCCCTCATGTTGTAGCAGTGATTCCATAGTGGATGTTGTAAAGTGTTAAGGTGGCATGCACTGGAAAATACTAGGGCTGTGCACAGGTCCAGATCCTGAATCTGGAACGGATCGGCCCAATCTGGCCTGATGTGGGCCCAGAGCGGAACGGGCCCGGAGCGGAACCACGATCCAGATCCGCTCTGGGTCCGTGCAGAGCCCTCCCTCCTGCTCTCCCCACTCCCTCCCTTCCCCCAATCGCCCTCTTTACCTGCAGCCTCCTCCGTGTCGTCCTCCGTGGCGGCTGGCCTTCTCGATGTCAGCCAGCTGCTTTCCCGCTCATGCCGAGTGATGACGGTCATCACTCGCCGCGAGCAGGAAAGCAGCCAGCCGACATTGAGGATGATGCCCGCTGCGGAGGACAACTCAGAGGAGGCTGCTGGTAACGAGGGTGATAGGGGGAGGGAGGGAGCAGGGAGAGTGTTAGGGAGGACTCTGCATGGACCCAGAGCAGATCCAGATCTGAGGCAGATTGGATCAGGCCCAATCTGACATAGGTCGGATCGGGTCCAATCCAGACCTCCCAGTTCGGGATCCACATCGGATCAGGGGGTCCGTGCACAGCCCTAGTAATTACTGACTAGCATGTACTAAAAAAGCTTTGATTGGCTGCATCTCCTTGTTTGATTTCGCTCTCTGTGTGATTACACATGATGCTTTTATGATACAATGGCTGGGTGATAAAATTGGAATTTATCTTCACTTAAGCAGCTCAAACATGGATTATTTCAGTATTTAAGTTCACAACGTTCAATTCAGATATGGTTCTAACTAGTGAGAATATCTATCTATCTATCTATCTATCTATCTATCTATCTATCAGTGTGATAGGACTATCAATCAGTTACAGACTTTTAGTAGATTCATCACCTACCTTTTAATTAATTGATATGGTTAAACTAAATTGAAGTATATTTACAAACTACCAAGGCCTTTTAAAGATAAAAGTTAATTAAACTGATTACATTTTCGTTCTACTTTTTCTCCAAAGATCAATCACCCAATTGTCCAACCAATTTTATCCACACAACAGTCCTGTGAGATTATTAAGGCTAAGAGATGGTGATTGTCCCAAGGTCACCAAAAGTCAAGCAAGATTTGAACCCAGGTCTCCCCAGTTTAAGTTTGGCACTGTATTCACTTCACTACTGTGTATCTCCAGAAGACTATAATTGATAAATGCCTCCAGGATTATTACTGATAAGTAATTAAAGTGTAGTTGTATTCACAGGGAGTAAACCTCTCCAAGAACTGACAAATATCAGGGTACAATCCCTTCTAAAACCCAAGAAAGATTTAGAAGAAAATTACACACCACCTATTAGGCGCAGGCGAACAACAGTTTGCTACAAAGAACCCAACATCAAGAGGTTAGAATTTAATCAATAGATTTGAAGATATTTTTCTCCTTGTTTTGTTATATCGAAATATAAATGTTAGTGTGCTATACATCACATTTTGACATTGTTATTTATCAAGTACATATTTATACTGAAATGAATATGCAGTAATTCAAAAAAGAAACCCAGAAACGACCTTGAAACACTTTTTAGAAGTCCACAGAATTAAATGTTTGTTTATTGAGACAGTTTCCATAGTCATAAGTGTTGATACCAATATTTCCTCAAATTTACATTTGATTTTTTGCATTTGTTACATTTATATATAAAGAAGCACACACTGGCATTGCTATGTCCCATATTTCAACTACTGGTAGTCTAATAGCAATTTTCTCTCATCAGAAAAGCTACGGAGCTGTAGGTTTTGCAAGTGTGGCAAGGAATCTCTAAAAGAGAGTTATTATTTTGGGGAAGGCAAGACAATAAGGACGATAAGGCTATCAATGGCTACTAGTCATTATGGCTTTAGTACCAGAGAAAGCATGCCTCTTAATACCAACTGGTGGGGAATATGAGCAGCAGGAGTGCGCTAAATTGTGCTCATGTTTTGCTTATGGGCTTCCCTAAGGCATCTGGTTGGCCACAATTCTGGGCTAGATAGGCCTTTGGTCTGATCCAGCATTGCTCTTCTTATATTCTTATGACAGGTATAAAACTGGCATATGTTTTAGTGTGGATATACCCACACATGTCGACCCAGCAATAGTGATCCAAATGCAGATCTCCTATAGAGGGACAATAGTCTGTTGTGCAAAGTGAAAAACCAGCATCCAGCAAACATTTTTACAGCTTTCTGGAATCGCACTGTCCCAGCGATATCCTTAAATGTAAATAGATTATTTGAAGGCTTTTTATGTAAATCTGAGCTATTCAAGGGCATAGTGACTATATTACCTAATTCCATGGACAAGGGTATTAGTATAAATAATCTCTACATGGAAAAGTCAAACTACCACATCAGAAAAAAAGTTTTAGAAGTGCCACCTCAAAACCAAATTATGTGAATTGCAGCTTTATTATAAAATACAAAGGTTTTAAAATGTATTTTAGGGCTTCAAATTTCAAACTAGCAAAATGTTAGAAATGTTGTGAATGTTGAGATTTACAGGAAAAGTTATATTGTACAGATGCTCATCAGTTCCAATCTTAAATCTAAATCCAACAAACCGTTAGTGGAAGAATTGTTGTGGAGGTGGAGCTCAGATGCCTATTCCCATTGCACAAGCATTTGTGCAAGTGCTAGCAGACCACTTTGTAAATCCAGCATCTGCAACTGGTTGCACAAGTGTAACTTTAGCTGGATCCTTCCTTGTGCATAGTCCAAAACTTGGTTTCTGCTAACACAACATCATTTTTGCTAGGAGAACAGCAGTGTTGGATACAGCCTTTAATATCATTGTTAATTTCATCCTTTTTTTTTTTGCAGCAAATTGAGGAGAGGAGAGGAGTCCACAGATAAAGAGTTTCCTTATTCTACAATCTTCAAAGTAAAAAATAAGCAATTTTTTAAAAGTAAATCAAGATTAATCTAAAGAGGATTCACAGAAATGCAACTATTTCAATAAATAGTTGGCTTTTAAAACACATTTTCGTAAGTTCTTCCTTACTGTATTCCAGTGATCTCATTTTGTTTTTTAATTAGATTGTTGCCCTGCACTTTTACCATGTTCATGAATGAAAGAGGTAAGCAAGACTGAGTCTGAGACGAGACATTTTTGTTATGAACCTCTATCAGTAAGTGTAAACTTTGCAAAGACTGCATAGCATTTTCTACATTAAAACAGAGTTGAATTCAAGGTTACATCTTGTATGTAAGATGGAAGCTTATTTACATCTTTTGTAAGTGAATAATAAAGATTTCAGAGGAATACCAAGTAGAGGTTTTCTATTTTTCTTGGGGAAATCAGTTATTCTAAGATCTAATCTACACCTACAGCCCTTTCACAACGGAGAAGGGATAATTGTGAAGTTTCCCGCTTCCGTTATCATTGCTCATGGGGCACACGCGCGGGAAGTTTCCTGCAAGTATAGGAGAGCCATTGTGGGAGGATGTGTGCCCTGTGATCGCAGTTCTGAATGGAGACTGGAGAGATGGGTACGGGGCATGGAATTATTATTTTTAATAATTCCTCTGAGATGCGCACCAGTGCAGACACACAGCAACACCCCCGGGGGGGATAGGCACTGTGTCGAAGAAGCACTCCTGTGCATTGATATGTTTTTTTAAAAAAACAATATACACACACTCAGCACCAAAATACACCAATAACCAATCAAAAAAATGTGCTGAAAATGATGGACGCCCACTCCCGCACACATCTGAAACCGCTGGACCTGCTGAAACCTGCCAGCGGGTTGGCTGTTCACCCAGCCAGGAGCTCACACCGAACATCAACAGCTTCGGGAAGGGGGGGCACACCAGCCACGGATGTCAGGATTGTAGCGAGAGAGCTGACAAAGCCATGACTAATCCAGTCAGTGAAATTCCTGAATAATTGAGAGGTCGACCCGAGATCACCACGGGAATAGGTGGATGTCATGTGGCCAGGAAGGGACAACTGCAATATTATTCAGGAATAAACAGCTGGTGTAGACACGGCCTAAAAGTCCCAACAAGGCTGTGCTCAAGTATAGGTAATGCTAATCCAGTGCCAATGGTGCTGTATTCCTGTTCCCACATAACAGAAGGTGATAGTGAGTAGCGTAGCGTTGCTGTTTTCTAACATGGAGGTGAATGTGTACTTCGGTATTGAAGAGCAAAAGCACATACCCTCTGATGGGAGGACAAAAATGTGCTTTTGACCATTATTAAAACTTACTTTTTCACCCTTGCTTTTCCCAATCATTAACTTGTCTAAAGGTTGTAGCGTTTATAACAATGTATTGTTTTATAATTTGTTATAAACTGCTTCAGGATTATTAAATTTGGAAGCGGTATATAAATACTCTAAAATAAATAAAATGAATCATACTGATTCACAGGCACCATCCAGTTGGTTCTCATGACACATCACAATCATAATTTACCCAATACTAATTATTGCAATTGCAGCAGGCAACTGCAGCTTCAAGGTAGAGGAATTGTGATTCTTGCAAGGACAGAAGTGTTAGCTGAAAAAGGTTATCTCATGAACAACACATGGGAGACCCAGTAGTCTCTGTGAAAAGCAGCTTTAACTGAGAAAGCCCTAAATGTGATTCTATCCCCCCCACCGCCAGTTTTTTTGCTACAATGAAAGCCAGACACCACATGGAATATGCTTAATAATGCATTGTGTATAGCACATATATACAGGGGAAATGCACAACTGTATGGTGACACAGTACTGAAAATTTCATGAATAGTTTCAGCCTGAGTGCACAGGAAAGCAAATGCATGCATGCATACTTACATCAATGGTATGACTCTCTCGGGCCAGGAGAATGGACAAATGCTGCAAAGACTAGTGGATATAGTCAAAATATTTAAGCAAAACTTCTCTATTATTTTAACTGTGCTGAAGTATGGCTTAAATTTAAGGTATTTGTTTAATTTTACATTTTGTACCAATCGCCTGCATGTTACTGAATCCTATTTTATAGCTCAGCCCATAATGGATTTGCTAAATATTTAAGCTTGACCTAAAAATACTGGCAGATAGAAAGCTAGAGCGAAGGAAAAAAATGAGAGCAATTATCCCTTTTCTGAAATTAGACTTGACGCCAGCTCTAAGGATTGTCCTATCCTTGATACAGTACCAGGCTTTTTAGGTGGCTAGCTCAGGTCCTAGCTTGGATAAGTTTGTTTTTAATGCCAGGTCATTACAATACTCTTGGGACATGGGAGTAATAAGAGGGTCTCGAAGTAAGCATTTTAATACATTTCCCTCGCAAGCCCTGGAGGCTGGTGGCTCCGATTTCGGTAGAGCTGTGAATACTGTCTGGGCTTAGGCAGGACCAGCTGGAACTCTAAAGAAGCTCCTTTAACATTCTCGCTGCTCCTGACTGTAACCTGGAGTAGATTCACAACCCCACCTAAATCGGAGCCATCAGCCTCCACTGCTCACTCCCGAGTAAGCAGATACATGTCCAGGGCATGACGAAGAAAGGGCACCCGAACTATTTCCGCAAATCTGCCCTCTTAGCTCAATCACGTTTTAGAACTCAAACGTGTTAAATAAGTAAGCAAGCGTGCATGCCGAAAATCGCGAATGCCTTTGCAGTGACAAAGAAAGTCTGCCGCCCATGAAAAATAAATAAACGAACTGCTCCAGGGCGAGGCGTTTGGTTCCTCCCCCTCCCCGTGCAAAGCGTCCCACCAACCATCCGTCTCCGGCAGAGGGAGGAGGCCAGAGATTGAAATGTCAAAGCCACGCCTCACACTTTAAGTGCTTGTTACGTTGACTTTCATGGTCAGTCCCGCCTCGTCCTTACCGCCCGCAGGTGCCTGTCGCCGAGGTTCGTAGCAGTCTGGTTCCTACAATGTCGTTCCCAACAGCTGAGGCAGGAGAACGAGCAAGAAGGGCTTCAGATGAGCTGATTTTCTATGTGAATGGCAAAAGGGTAAGTGGCGATCGAGTAGCTCCGGGGGCACTCAAAAAGGCAGATGCATGTTTTCACCAGCAGATGCATGTTGCCTCCTCGATCCCTGTCCCTCTTGGCTGGTCGCCCAGGGAGGAGATGTAATTAGATTACAATTACAACATGTTATTAATAAATCTCTCAGGGAAGGGAGTTTTCAATCCTGTTTAAAAGAAGCAGTGGTACGGCGGCTTCTGAAGAAGCCCTCCCTGGACCCCCCGGATCTTAATAACTATAGACCAGTATCAAATCTTCTGTTCTTGAGCAAGGTGATCGAGAGGGCAGTTGCTCTTCAACTCCAAGCAGTCTTGGATGATACGGATTTTCTAGACCCATTTCAAACCTGCTTCAGGGCAGGATATGGAGTTGAGATTGCTATGGTCACCTTAGTGGATGATCTACGCTTGAGTATTGACAGGGGGAGTATGTCCCTGCTGGTACTTCTAGACCTCTCAGCAGCTTTCGATACCATCGACCATGGTATCCTTCTGGAACGCCTGAGGGGATTGGGACTCGGGGGCACTGTGCTTCAGTGGTTCCGCTCCTACCTCTTGGGCAGGTTCCAGATGGTGATGCTTGGGGATATAGTTGCTCCTCAAAGAAGGAGCTATTTTGTGGCGTACCTCAAGGCGCTATCCTATCCCCAATGCTGTTTAACATCTACATGAAACCGCTGGGAGAGATCATCCGGAAACATGGGGCGGGGTGCTATCAGTATGCTGATGACACCCAAATATATTTCTCTATTCCTTTGACAACAGCGTCAGCTAAGGCCCCCTCTAGATGGATTCCGTTTGACGCCTGTTCCTCCAATTATGCGCATCTTCTCCGAAGCGCTTTATCGTAAATGCTTGTATGCAGGAGGTATTTGACCACTCAACAGGTGACCTTACCAGTTGTTTCAAATGCGCTTTACAAGTAGTTAATGCGGAGAATCGCTTGTTCACATATTCAAAATGCGCTTTAACCGCCGGAGCAAAATAAAACTCGCTATTTAACACGCATTCGATAATGCGCATAATCGGAGAGATAGTGCACCTCTACGCCCAATTTGTGCTCCGTTCTTGTAGAGGTAAATTTTTTAATGCGCCTTGAAAGAACTTTAAATGCCTCTTGTAGAGGCAGCCTGAGAATAGTGTGTCTCTTCTGAATGAGTGCCCGGAGGCAGTAATGGGCTGGATGAGGAAAAACAAACTGAAGCTGAATCTAGACAAGACGGAGCTGCTTACTGTCAAAGGCCCCAACCTGGGTTTGGAGGTGTGTCAAACAGTTCTGGATGGGGTTACACTCCCCCTGAAAGGCTGTGTTTGCAGCTTGGGGGTGCTCCTGGATCCGACGCTCCAAATGACAGCCTAGATAGATGCAACGGTCAGGAGTGCCTACTATCAGCTTCAGCTGATACACCAGCTGCGCCCCTTCCTAGAGTTGTAAGACCTTAAGACAGTAGTGCACGCGCTGGTAACTTCGAGGCTCAACTTCTGCAATGCACTGTACATAGGGCTACCTCTGTACCTAGTCCGGAAACTTCAACTAGTTCAAAATATGGCAGCCAGGTTGGTCACCGGTACATCTATGGGTGACCATATTACGCCAGCTTTAAAATCGCTCCACTGGCTGCAAATTAGTTTCCTGGCGAAATACAAAGTGTTGGTCATTACCTTTAAAGCCCTACATGGTTTGGGTCCAGGTTACCTGTGGGATCCCCTTCTCCCATACAATCCGCCCCGCACACTCAGGTCCTCTGGGAAGAACTTACTACAGTTGGCCAAGACTAGGCTGACAACCGTTACCCAGAGGACCTTTTCTTCTGCCGCTCCCAGACTGTGGAATGACCTGCCGGAGGAGACTCGTCAACTTATCAGTCTTTTAGAATTTAAGAAAGCTATAAAGACTGTTCTCTTATGGCAGGCATATCCAATGGAATTTTAGAATGTTTTTAGGATTTTTTAGGGTGTTTTTAGGATGTTTTAATGCAGTTTTAATAATGTGTGTCATGTTTTAATCAGTTTTATGTATTTTATCATATTGTTGTTCCCTGCCTCGATCCAAGCGGAGAGGCGGGTAAGAAATAAATTATTATTATTATTATTATTATTAGGCTAGTTAAGGGCGCCTAGGATAGGCCTTGTAGCGTACACAGGTTTGTCCTTCAAGAGAGGAGAAAGCTCTGAGGGCTCAGGAGGAACAGCTGGAGAGCTGCCACCACTGCTGCCTAGCATTTGCTACCTGAGGTTGGTTGCCTCACTCTGCCTAATGGTAGGGCCAGCTCTGTACCTTGGAAACAAAGCAATGGATATATACCACAGGGGCCTCACATGGAATTGATCAAATATGCACTCAACATGACCAAATACCTGTCTTGGCCATTTATGGAAGGTTTATAGGGTATATTCCAAGGGAAAAAGGAAGGGTCTTTATTCTAACATAGAGTAATAATTAATATGCACCTGAAAGGATACACATGGTCCTTACAGCTTGTGTTTCATTCCCAATGCAGATAGTGGAGAAGAATGCTGATCCTGAGCAGACGCTGCTGTCTTTCCTGAGGAAGAGGCGTATCCTTTTCCTAATTGTGACAGGCCCGATCTAGTCCACCACTGGCTCTCTGTCCTTTTTCTCTCTCACACACCTCCAACTACACATGGCATGAGAGTACAGTGATGAGTCTCTTAATGTCTCTTTTTAAAAAAAACTAAAGGGAGGGAAGGCTGCATATTTGAATACAGTAGCAGAGCTGAAGGAGGGGTTGCTTAATCCATTGCACATTGGCTGTTTTTGAGATTGAACTCTCTTTCCCACTCCATGATGCTTTCCCTTCTATGGGGAAAAATAAACAAGTTCAAGTCCTATCAGTGTTGTAGAATTCAGTAGATTTGCTTATCATGGCTTATATTCTTTTTATCCACAAGGAGCAATGGAGACCACCAAAATACCCCCATCCCTGCCACAGTCTGACCAAGCCCCATCTCGACTGGATCTTTAGCCAGATATCGTCTGCATTCTTTCAAGCAGCCTCTCTTCAGATCCGAAAGGACCCTCAAGAAATAATATGCTTGTACCTTTTAATATTTATTGCCATAGGACGTGTGGATGGGGTGAGAAAAGCTTGTCACAGGAGCAATGGTGTTCTTGGTTGAAAAGAGTGTGGAATGACAACACACACACAGTGTGTAATTGTGCTTAGGTATGAAGTTTTTTTCCTCCTTAACTGCAATTCTTTCAGTCCGACTCACAGGTACCAAGTATGGCTGTGGTGGAGGTGGCTGTGGCTCATGTACCGTGATGACATCGAGATATGATCCTATTACTAAGAAGATTACGTATCCTTTTAAGGAGGCTGGTCTGCTATATGTTGCAATTAAGTTTCTTGAATGAGGGATATTGTTGGTGAAATAACCGTTACAGCTGTCCCATGCTGTCTCTCTGTATTAAAAGCAGCTCTCAAGAACCACGCCCTTCTTGTTCGACCAAGAAACGAAAGCCAGGATGGGACTATACAGATGAAGTTGTGTGACTCTACAGATAGGAGCAGGCTTAATGTTCAATGGCTGTGTCGCCTGAGTCAGGGAGCAGATTTAATTCCCCCCTCCAGTAGTGTTCCAGAATATACCTCTTTATTTTATCCTATATAAGTAAATGGTTTCTATGAGGGAAAGTAAAACATTGATCTTAGGGCCACAGTAGGGTGACCAGATAAAATCCAGGTCAGGGCTCATGTAACTTTAACAGTTGTAGAGAAAAGGGAATTTCAGCCAGTGTCATTTGTATGCAATTAGTCCCTGGGGAAATTCTGTCTTCATCACAATAGTTAAAGGTGCAGGCACTATACTAGAGTGACCATATACAAAAGAAGGCAGGGCCCCTGCGACTTTAACTGTTGTGATGAAGAGGGAATTTCACCAGGAACTAACTGCATACAAATGACACTGGCTGAAATCCCCTTTTCTCTACAACTGTTAAAGTTACATGAGCCCTGACCTGGATTTTATCTGGTCACCCTAGGCCACAGTTGCAGTGAGAGGACAACCTGACACTAGGTGATCCAGTCCTAGCTAACAGGAATCCCACAGAGAAGTGTGATGTGCCTCTGTGAACAGAAGTGCACCCCAAGGATCCTTGCAGTAGACAAGTCCTTCCTGCACACACACACACACACACACACAGAGTCTGTCATAAAGGTGGACATTTTGGTAGTCTTAGAATGAACGATAATTTATAAAACGTGCTATATGTATGTGACAGACGAGGCCACACGTCATCATATTACGGACTAACAAGTAGAATGGCCTGTTTTCAGAGTTACATTCCTGACTGCCACTGCAAATATCCTATGATTATCAGTGCTGCAGCAAGGGCTGGACCTCGGTTCAAAGTCCAAACCCTCACAGCCCAGGACCCCCTAAATGACTACCCAGAGTGGCAGGACATGGGGTCAGTGGCAAACAGGCCTGGTGTCAATGAATGTGCTGAGCTCCACTGCAGCTGGATTGTCCTTAATGCAGCAGCCTTTCTCATTTTAAAAACAAAGTCAGGGGGCAGCTGGCTGGGCATCTCATTGTATTATTTTTAATTTTAAAATATATTATAATTTTCTACAACAAAATGTTGCTTATTCCTAACTAAATGTGCTTAGCATCAGGGTAGCAGAAGCAAGGTCCATTTTATACCATCGTCATGGTGGTGTTACAATTTAAGCAAGTTAAAAATGCACATGTTCTGAATATGCCTTTTCTATAGCAGGGTTAGCAAACATCTTTGGTTCTTTGCTCGTTTGTTCTAACATATCAGGAGTGTAGAAGCAGTTGTAAAGAATGGAATGGCAGAGGGGGAAAGAGGAATGAAGTGGCCATCGAGAACTCCCCTCTTCCCAGTAATACCGTTAAGTCCAAGGTCAGAAGTTACCTAGCTGTACAACTGATGTTTATTTCATTCCTTTCCTTTTAAAAAAAATTATCACTGAGTGGAAATTATGGAAGTTAAATCTTTTTCAAAGATCAAGGCATTACCAGTGAGAGATATGTCTACCTTGGTGCCTCTACAAGAGAGGTTTAAAGCTCTTTCAAGGCTGATTAAAATTTTTACCTCTACAAGAGAGGAGCGCAAATTGGGGGCTGAGGCTTTTTAAACTTCCAATTATGTGCATTATCGAATGCACGTTAAACTAATAGGTTTAATTTGAGGCAGCAGTTAAAGCGTCTTACCGCCGTGTAAACATGCAATTCTCCGCATGTCAAGAAGTTTATAGCACGTTTCGGTCGTCCCGTAATGCGCTTCGCAGCCTCTCAGGAGTAAATGCGCCTCCGCGAATATGCGCATAATTGGGCAGCCAGGTGCCAAAGCGAATCCTTATATAAGTTGATTTAGAAATTGTTGGCTCTTTGCCCGTTATATAATTCTCATAATCACTGGAGTCCGAAAGGGATATGCCAAGTGTGCCCAGACACACCCTAATGTTTAGGGCTGCCTCTGATTTCCTGAAAACACACTCCTTGCTCAAATCGGGGCCTTTGAGGAGGACAGGAAGGGTGGTGAATTCTACTGCTCTCCCAGCCCCGCTCCTACCCGGAAGGCCAATCATTTTATTTGCAAGCGAGGGCTGGAGCCGCCGCCGCCGCCAGCCCCCTCGCTCGCTCACTCGAACAGCCCCTCTCCCCTTTGCTGCCCCCTTGCTCTTGCCTGCCCTGCAGTTTTTGCCTTGTGCCCCAGCCACACACGGAGCTCACAAGAGGTAGCTGGACCTCTCATGATAGCTGGAGCACAAGGCGGGAGCAGCAGGAGGAAACCTGAGAGAGAGACACGCTATATATCTTCTCTGCTCTGTCCTGCTGGAGCTGCTTCCTCTGCCGCAGGCCAGAAGGACTGGGAGAGAAAAGGGGAAAAGGGGGGTGGGGGGAGGAATTGTAGAGCCCCCAGCCTTTCCTGGCTGAAGAGGATTCTTCAAAGTCTTTCTGCATCCAGCTTCAGGTTTGCAACAGTACAGAAGTGTTAAAACAATGCCCCTGCTTATTTCACGGTGTCCAGCCCCCCTTTTTTCAAGTAAACATGAGGCAGTAACCAGCAAACTGTTATTTTCCCAGATATGGTGTTTGTGTGTGTGTGTGTGTGTGTGTATATATATATATATATATATATATGTAATCTTCTGCCACCTTAAAAACAGTTGCAGCACAATCTTAAGTATGTCTACTCAGAAGTAAGCCCCACTGAGAATAATAGGTCTTACTCTGAGGTCAATGTGCATAGAATTTCAGCCCGTAAAAGAGGGTTGAGAAAAGGCATGCTGAGAGTTGCAAGAATGTTTTTCTTTCCAAACATGCATAAGCTTGCACCTTAAGTGGGTTTAAAATGTGAAACTCAGCACATGTGTGGAATCTTTTAAAAAATATATGATTACACCTCTAGCACCAGGAATGTAGCAGCTGTGCAGTTTGGAAGGTATACTGCGCTTCCCCCCTCCGCTGCAGTGGGTGCCTTAAGTGAACACCCTAATGAAATGAGCTGCGCAACCTACTATTGTCGTGTAGCCTCTGAGACAAAGATTATATATTTTGATATAGTTAGTACTGGGGTATTTAGCATGTTGGGTTTATTCTAACATGCTTTTTTTTGTGGGGAGGGATCAGTAGAAGCAAGATCACCTGTAGGCAGTGTGAGAGAGCCACCTGAAGTGGCAGATTCTGGAGACAAGGAGCAGTGGCGAGGTGTTGGGAGGACAGAGCTGGGTGTGCCACGTAGCCTGCCTTCTGCCCCCTAAGTTAGCCTATTGTCCTCAGGTGCAGTGGAGGATGCTACCCTGACAACAGTGCTGAAGTACACTGGCAATCCGGTCAGCTTCTGTATGTGGAAGGGGGTGGTGCCATCCTGTTCCTTGCCTCAAGCAGCAAAAAATCTTCAGTCAACCCTGATTATACAAGTTTTTACTTTAAAATTTAAAGTGAAGAAAGATGGTTCTGTCATGTCAGAATTGCCAGCAGCCCGTTCTGGTTGTGGCACGCTATGAAGTGGGGAATTAATGTGCAACATGAATGTGTATTAGTGTGCAGGATAGAAACTACATGACTGTCCAGCCCTGTATGGTGGCGAGTATATCTTAACTGTACAGCAATTTGCATTCGTTTAGAACTTTTCAGTGGACGCTTTGTAAGTGGTCTGTCGGTTATTTCCTCATGATGAAAATATTCCTCTCCTTCCCAGAGACAGACACATAGACAATGGGCATGTGAAAATGAGCTTGCAGTTCAGATCTTAAGAGGCAGAAAGGGCACTTCAAAATGAAATAAAGTATCGTATCATAGAATCATAATCATAATAGTAATAATAGTAATAATAATAATAGTGTTCATATGTGTGTGTGTTTGTGCTTGTGTGTGATAGTGTTTAATACCTAGCAAATGCCAGCATCCATATGTGAATGCTGACAATCCCAGATGAGTTTTCTAACTGCCCCCACACACCAAAAGACAAAGATATTCCCCTCTTTTAAGACACACAGCAATGAATGATCACAGTTGCATGTAGGTGACTATCAGTATCAATTTCAGTGTCATTTATATACTGCTTTTCCATATTACACCAAAGGCAGATTACATTAAACAAAAGTATATTACAAAAATGTTGACAGTTACTCTGCAATATTTCAATACGTAGACAGCTGTCATTCACACGTCAGAGGTAGACATTGTCGTGAAAAGGACCTGCGAATTTCTATGAGTGAACAATCACAAGTGCATGATAAATGCGTTGTATAGAGATGCTCTAAGGGACTGTCTTAAGAAATGTCTTTGTTAGCTGCCTTGGCAGCCTTTTTGGCTAAAGGGTGGTATAAAAATACTATAATAAAAAAAATAAAATATATTGTTACCCAGCCTTTACTCCCCCAAAATGTTTTTTTTTTAAAAAAACTGTGTAAGAGAAAGACTAGAGATGTAAAATATCTGGAAATAATAAAGTCATGGGAGGAAATGTTTTTTTAAATTCTCATTGTAAGTTTCCCAGCATAGGTATTTCTTTCATTCCTTATTTAAAAAAATATTGATCTGAAGTATTTTTTATTACTGATAGGCATTTATGCTGAGTTTCCCAACATGTGAGTAGAGTTACCATTATGCATTCCTGACAATAAATGTGCATTCTTGACAGTTTGGGTTTTGTTCTATAAAGTCCTGTATTTCTGATGCTGTAGCAGTCATTTAATGTAGTTCTAACCTATTCAGACAATAATTATAAATTTACTGAGTTTACTCTTAAAAGTTTTAAAATATAATGATAATATTATGAGTAAACTAAGTTATACATAAAATAACTTTAGAGACACAAAGTCTGCTTTATGTTTCTAAAGCAGCCCTCACCAACCTGGTGCCCGCTGGACGTTTTGGACTTCAGTGCCCAGCATTCCTGACCATTGGCCATGCTTCCTGAGGCTGATGGGAGCTGAAATCCAAAATATCTGAAGTGTATTGCATTGGGAAAGGCTGTCTTAATGCAACAAAGTGTCTTAGATCTGTAATGAACGCTAAAAAAATAATATTGCTTATTTTCCCCAAAATGTCTGTGTTTTTTCTTCTGATGGGGATGGGAGGTGGAACGGGATTTTTTTGTTTTTTGTTTAACATGGCTTCAAAATTTCCAGAAATTTTATATCTCTAGTCAGGTGATCCTCCAGAGCAGGTTTGGGGGGCACATGAGGGGGGCTGCAGGTGAAGAGAGGCAAAAGAAAGTCCCATTGCATGAGCTGAAGGACGATCATGTGATGTTGGATTTAATCCATTAATTGTAATATATTTACAGTGATAATGCACACTTAACAATGACAAATAATAGTGATAAAACGTATACTTATAACAACTGGTAAATATATTCTCCTTCACAACCCAAGTCATTACTCAGCCAACGCATGCTTGATTCCCATATGTTCTTTATATGGCGTAGCAGTCGTTACTGTGGAAGGAATTGGAAATACAAAAACCAGGATTCATCCAGTTCAGGTAAAATGTGTGCTATTATGTGCTAAGGGGTTTTGCTTTTCTTTCATGTACATTTCAAGGATAATTTATTGGGTACATTCCAACCCTTGAGCCTAGATGCAGAGGGCTGAGAGCTGTGCAGTTGATGTCCACATCCAGCCCTTAAGATGGGTGCATATCTAGAAATGCCCATCCCATTTGAGTTGTCTTATAGCTGTACTTACCGAGTAATATAGCAGCAGACCATGGCACATCTTCCACTGAACCAGAAAAGCATCCAGTTTTGTAGGTTATTCCTGCTCCGATTCTACAGAAGCTCCAGCCATTCACTCATATGAGCAAAAAAAAGCTCTCAAGGCAAAATGCCCAACAGCCCTATGGGGTCTTGTCAAGGAAACTGTCCACATTATGCCAGTGCTAACACCAAATGCAGAGGAACAGCCTATGGGTTATTCTGCTGCTGTTCCATTTTCAAATACTTTGAAACTTGTGTCTATGGAACTCCCTGGCACAAGGCTATCTCAGGTACAAAAACCTTTAACTATAAAACTCCTGCCACCAAAATAAACTCTTTGTATCTTATATACCTCAGTAGCCTGATAACGAAAGCAGAGGTTTAGGATTGACACCACCAGGATAGACAATATATTAAGAGTTTTTAGAATGTGAATGCTTAAATGTAGTCAAATTAAATATCCTTCATTACCACACCTAATAAGTGAGTCTTCCCTGCTAATAAGTTCTCAATAGCTTTCCTGTCAGATCAAATTCCCCTAAACTCCACCCCACCCAATCCCTCACAACTAGAACAGATGCTGTACAGCATTCTTCCTCCACCTTCCTGTTTCAGATTATACTGTTTCAGGGATTACTTGCTGAAGTTCCCTCTAGTCAGACTGAATCCTGCTGGTACTGAGCTCTGCTGTCTGCCTGAAGTATCCCCACAACCCCACAATCCTGTTCTCCACATCCCATAGCTCCCGATTATAGATCCCCCTCCAGAAGAATTCTCTCAGACTGGCCTTTCTCTTTTCCCAACTCTTAGCTCCCTAGATGGACAGGAGGCCCTGGTAGGGTGGTCCTCATTTACAGCAGACTGTCCACTTTTTGAACGGCTGCCAGAGAACTGTCTTCTGTTTGAAGGTCTCCTCTGTATGGAGAAAAAGGACCATAAGATGGTAGAGCAGGGGCCTTGGAAGTTGCCCACTTCTCTCCTATCTTATGGAGTTTGACAGGACATTCAGCAGGGCTAACAAGAGGAGGGGGGGGGGGGAAGCTGGTACAAATTACCGGGCCCCGGAGGTCCAGAAGGGGCCCCGGGGCCCAACTATGTTACATATGTTTTTGCCTTTCTCGGTAGCATCATTATTTGTCGATTGTTTTTGACATCCATTGTAAAATCAGTGACTTTCAAAGAAAATAATAACGATATATAAAATTATGTAAGTTATCGACCAATATAGACTCTAACCAACCAAAGAACTACTAATTACATATTAAGAACAGAATATAATTATATTTTAATGTAATTCTTAACAAAATATATATTTCATGTTCAATGCATGCACACTTCTGAACTTGTGCCCTGAACTGAGCATTTCCGAGTACATATAAATCAAATTTGCAAGAAAAAATTATTTCGGCAATAAATTCGTTTTCCAAACGTAGTCATTGCTTTAAGGTTGTTCTGCACCATACCAGTAGCAGTGGCTCAAGCAGAACACTCTTTCAGCTGTCTTTCTAGAATAAAAGACATGTTAAGGTCTGCAATGGGCAGATTTAGGTTTACTGCCAGTTGAGGGTAAATTAGCAAGAAAATGTGTTTTTTTCTGAAGTTATTTATTTATTTATTTATTACATTTGTATACCGCCCCATAGCCAAAGCTCTCTGGGCGGTTTACATAGGATTAAAAACAATTAAAAACAATATACAAAAATTAAAACAGCAAAAACATACAACATACACACAATCTATACATTTAAAAACCACATCAACACTTCAAAAACTACAAAAACAAAACAAACCCAGGCTCCTCAGATATTGCCAAATGCCTGAGAGAAGAGGAAAGTCTTGATGTGGCACCGAAAAGATAACAATGTTGGCGCCAGGCGGGCCTCGTTGGGGAGATCGTTCCACAATTGGGGAGCCACCACAGAGAAGGCCCTCTCTCTTGTTGCTGACCTCCGAGCCTCCCTCGGAGGAGGCACTCGGAGGAGGGCCTTAGATGTTGAACGTAGTGTTCGGGTAGGTTCATGTCGGGAAAGGCGTAACATCAGGTATTGTGGTCCCAAGCCATGATTTATTTGCAAATCACAAAGCTCATAAAGCTCCACTGATATAAATATGATACAGTAAATTTCACAAAATGCAACTTTCCTGAATCAATTGTTTTTAAAAATGTAGCTTTTTATGAATAAAGTTGCAATTTGGGGTACAATTTTATTTTATGATAAAGTATATATTTTATTTTTTTTCAGTTATTCTTTAATTACAAAAGGTTAAATGGCCTGCATACTTTTTTGTAGCAAAACAAAAGGCTCTTTTGCAGTGGGCGCTCGATTGAAACGATCCACATGGAAGGCCGTAGAAACCGCCAGGGAGATAACTGAGTGGGAAAGAGCTGTTTCTTTTCAGTCTAACAGATCCTCGCATGCATCCTTCCAGCCCACCCACAATGTGTTCCTAAAAACACTGGAGCAGGCATCAAAACCTTAGGACCTCTCAGAGAGAAAATGTATGCACTCCTCCTGTTGCCTTTCTCAGTTCTTTCCAAGAATCTTCCTACTTGCGTTGATTGTTTCTTGATCTTATAACATTACAGGGATCATCCTTGCTGTGGGGGGGATTTTTTCCCCCCACCGGGGCCCGAACCCGCTCTCAGCGGCCCTGCCCTTCAAATTATTATTTATTTATTTATTTATTTATTACCCGCCACTCCGTTTGGATTGAGGCGGGGAACAACAATATGATAAAATACATAAAACTGATTAAAACATGACACACATTATTAAAACTGCATTAAAACATCCTAAAAACACCCTAAAAACATTCTAAAATTCCACTGGATATGCCTGCCGGAAGAGAGCAGTCTTCATAGCTTTCTTAAATTCTAAAAGACTGTTAAGTTGACGAGTCTCCTCCGGCAGGTCATTCCACAGTCTGGGAGCGGCAGAAGAGAAGGTCCTCTGGGTAATGGTTGTCAGCCTAGTCTTGGCCGACTGTAGTAGATTCTTCCCAGAGGACCTGAGCGTGCGGGGCGGATTGTATGGGAGAAGGGGATCCCGCAGGTAACCTGGACCCAAACCATGTAGGGCTTTAAAGGTAATAACCAACACTTTGTAATAACCAAAATAGAGGAGGTCTTTAAACAAAGGACATTTGGAGCAGATACACAGATCATGTGGTCACAGTCTTCCCCATGAGTGAGATGAATTTCTATTTAAATTACAGAAATTATCCCCAAATTTGCATCTATGCCTATAAATGAGCACCTTCAGATTTTATGCAAAACACTCTTATCTTTTGCCCTCTATTTATTTATTTTTAAAAATTGGCGATGCATTTCCTCTGTTTTGGCGATTCATAAGCTGCCATTTTAGGGCCTGGCAAAGTTCCACCAGAACTTCAATCACTTTCATGTCACCATTAACTTCAGACCAGTCCATGCAACCGGTTTACTTCATGCATCCGATAAAGTGGACTGCAGACAGTCCACCGAACCTTGTTAGCTAGGGTGACCATATTTTGGAAACCAAAAAGGAGGACAACATGGCCGCCCCAAGGGGGCGTGCCCACCAACATGTCCAGCCCCCAAGGGGGCGTACCCACCCAAACTTGCCTTGGTCACATGTCTGATTTTACAGCATACAATTAAAACAAACCTGTTCTACATAATATCTTAACGTTAAAATCACTGAGATAAAGAACAAGTGAGATATTCAACGTATCTGAAATTAACTTCACTCACTCCTACTTTTGTAGCTTTTCCTGTACTTTGTTGCTATACTCTGTGTGATACATACTCCCCTCAGATATCTTTTCTGACTGCAAATGCTTCACTGGATGATACCATAATCTAATCTTTCCTAACATTTAACACTCTTTCCCCATCACCTTTCTCATTCCCATACTCACAGATCCATCATTTTGCTACCACTGAACAGGTACATAAAAATCTAGTACAACAAACTAGCAACCTAGCATTCAGAAAGAGTATAAAATACAATTACCCTGCAAGCATTAGCTATGGAACAAAAATACTTCTGGTTTATCAATGAGAAATTCTCACAATGCCTGCCAAGGATCCTTTCCTCCTTTTATCCAAAAATCTCTTGAATATTTGGATTCAAGAAATATTTGGAAATTCTGTTTTCAGTGTGTAGAGAACACAAATCCCAATCAGAGCGCTCTGCCCAAAGAAAACTTCCCAAAGAAACCTCAGAATAAAGCTTCAATAAAGCTTATTCCCAGATAAATGAATATAGGATGCAGCCTTAAATGAAGGTGCTTACAGGGCCATTACTATTTTATTGTAGTTCGTGATAAATCTTCACTGTGATAGAATTTAAGCAAGTTGAACAGTGCAACATTATACATGTCTACTCAGAAGTAAGTCCCACTGACAGCAAAGGGCCTGCAATCCTAAAGTGTTAACATAAACGTAATTACAAACACAAAACAGGACAGAATTAGGAAGGGGAAGTTTCTGCAGTTGTGGAGCAAGTTGTCTGTCACACACAAGATGAACATAGTTTGCATAATTTGTGAGTCTTCAAGATGCCACAAGACACTTTGGTGGCTTTCAAGTACAAAAGAACAAGAGGTGCCTCTGCTTCTTCACATCCATTCACCTTTCTCTAGCAAGTGCAAGCCCCTCCTGCTGTCAAGGAGGACTATGCACCCACCAGAACCTGGCCTCGTGGCTCATGCAACCAGCAGGTGCACTCCAGAAAGATGCTTTCAGAGCCTAGGAAATCCAGACGTATAAGCCCAAACAAGCCACCCTATGCACTCACATATTACCTTGCCCCTTAGTCCAGACATTGCTGCTCACATCCCTGTTTGGCTGCAAAACCACTTCTGTCCCATCCCAGATAAGGGACCTGGGCCAGCTTGGAAGAAGCAACAGGTGAGGAAGGCCTCTGGCACTCCTGTGAACATGGCAGCAGCCAGTGTACCTGCTCACCCCTTGCCAGGAGCCTCACAGTCTTCAATGGCAAAATGCAGTGCTTGGCTGCTGGGCGCCTCTCACCAGCTAACAATAGTGTTGTGACGCAATTTTGGATGCTGGATGTAATGGTCGTACAGCCCCCTTTATAACTTAAAATGAATCATTTCAATTCCACATTGCACAGCTGCTACATTTGTGATGCTAGAGCAGTAAAAATAACTTCTGGTTTATCAGTGAGAAACTAATCTAAAATGTGTCATTACACCTCTGGTTCATTAGCCATGTAAACAAGACCATGGTCAGTAGCAATACAAAGAAAAGCCAGAACAGATGCCCATTATCACAATGCTAGACAAGGACTTTTCCCTCTTTTTACCAAATACCTCCTGAATTTACACTGCCTCAGTGTGCAGAGAACACAAATCCCATTCAGGGATCCAAAGAAAACTGCCCAAAGAAACCTCAAGAAACAAGTCCCATTGATTTCAATAAAGCTAGGGTGACCATATGAAAAGGAGGACAGGGCTCCTGTAACTTTAACAGTTGCGTAGAGAAGGGAATTTCAGCTGGTGTCCTTTGTATGCATGCAGCACCTGGTGAAATTCCCTCTTCATCACTGTAGTTAAAGCTGCAGGAGCTATACTAGAGTGACCATCTACAAAAGAAGGCAGGGCTCCTGCAGCTTTAACTACAGTGATGAAGAGGGAATTTCACCAGGTGCTGCATGCATACAAATGACACCAGCTGAAATTCCCTTCTCTACACAACTGTTAAAGATACAAGAGCCCTGTCTTCCTTTTCATATGGTCACCCTAATTTAAATGGAATTTGCTTCCTTCCATGCACTTAAGCATGCTTAAGGAACGTTAGCAAGTGTTCCTTAAGCATGTTTAAGTGCATGGAAAAAAGCAAATTCCATTTAAATTAGGGTGACCATATGAAAAGGAGGACAGGGCTCCTGTAACTTGAACAGTTGTGTAGAGAAGGGAATTTCAGCTGGTGTCATTTGTATGCATGCAGCACCTGGTGAAATTCCCTCTTCATCACAACAGTTAAAGCTGCAGGAGCCCTGCCCTCTTTTGCTTTTGATCATTCTAGCTGTACTAGCTAGCTATCCTGCAGCTTTAACTACAGTGATGAAGAGGGAATTTCACCAGGTGCTGCATGCATACAAAGGACACCAGCTGAAATTCCCTTCTCTACGCAACTGTTAAAGATACAAGAGCCCTGTCTTCCTTTTCATATGGTCACCCTAATTTAAATGGAATTTGCTTCTTTCCATGCACTTAAGCATGCTTAAGGAACACTTGCTAACGTTCCTTAAGCATGCTTAAGTGCATGGAAGGAAGCAAATTCCATTTAAATTAGGGTGACCATATGAAATGAAGACAGGGCTCCTGTAACTTTTAACAGTTGCGTAGAAAAGGAATTTCAGCAGGTGTCCTTTGTATACATGCAGCACCTGGTGAAATTCCCTCTTCACTACAACAGTTAAAGCTGCAGGAGCCCTGCCCGCTTTTGTACCTGGTCACTCTAGTATAGCTCCTGCAGCTTTAACTACAGTGATGAAGAGGGAATTTCACCAGGTGCTGCATGTATACAAAGGACACCTGCTGAAATTCCTTTTCTACGCAACTGTTAAAAGTTACAGGAGCCCTGTCTTCCTTTTCATATGGTCACCCTAATTTAAATGGAATTTGCTTCTTTCCATGCACTTAAGCATGCTTATGGAACACTTGCTAACGTTCCTTAAGCATGCTTAAGTGCATGGAAGGAAGCAAATTCCATTTAAATTAGGGTGACCATATGAAAAGTAAGACAGGGCTCTTGTATCTTTAACAGTTGCGTAGAGAAGGGAATTTCAGCTGGTGTCCTTTGTATGCATGCAGCACCTGGTGAAATTCCCTCTTCATCACTGTAGTTAAAGCTGCAGGAGCTATACTAGAGTGACCAGGTACAAAAGCGGGCAGGGCTCCTGCAGCTTTAACTACAGTGATGAAGAGGGAATTTCACCAGGTGCTGCATGCATACAAAGGACACCAGCTGAAATTCCCTTCTCTACACAACTGTTAAATGTTACAGGAGCCCTGTCCTCCTTGGTCACCCTAAGGAAGCCCCAGCAGGTAAGTGCCCCGCGCCCCCGTGCCGCCCCCCCCGCCGTGCGCCCCCGCCCCCCCGCCCCGCGCCCCCGCACGGCCCCCCGCCCCGCGCCCCTCCACACCCGCCATGCGCACCCGCACGGCCCCCCCCCGCCGCGAGCACCCGCACTGCCCCCCCGCTGCGAGCACCCGCGCCGCCCCCCCCGCCGCGAGCACCCGCGCCGCTCCCCCGCCGCACGCACCCGCGCGCCCCCCCCCGCCGCGAGCACCCGCACCGCCCCCCCGCCGCGAGCACCCGCGCCGCCCCCCCGCCGTGAGCACCCGCACCGCCCCCCCGCCGTGAGCACCCGCCCCGCCGCCCCCCACCCACCACGCGCTCCTTACCTGCTGCTGCTGGGGCGTCCGTTTCCCTCCGTGCTCGGAACCTACTGAGAAACAGGCTTCTTGGCCTGTCTCTCAGCAGTGCGCCGAGTGATGATGTCATCACCCGGCGCGCTACTGAGGGATAGGCCGCGAAGCCTGTTTCTCAGTAGATTCCGAGCACCGGTGGGAAGCCCCAGCAGGTAAGTGCCCCGTGCCACCGCGCCGCCCCCCCGCCCCGCGCCCCCGCACGGCCCCCCCACCCGCCCCGCGCCCCCCCCACCCGCCGTGCGCACCCGCGCCGCCCCCGCGCCGCGCGCACCCGCACGGCCCCCCCACCCGCCCCGCACCCCCCCACCCGCCGTGCGCACCCGCGCCGCCCCCCCGCCGCGCGCACCCGCGCGGCCCCCCCACCCGCCGCGAGCACCCGCACCGCCCCCCCGCCGCGAGCACCCGCACCGCCGCCCCCCACCCACCGCGAGCACCCGCGCCGCCCCCCCACCCCCCACACGCTCCTTGCCTGCTGCTGCTGGGGTGTCCGTTTCCCTCCGTGATTGGAATCTACTGAGAAACAGGCTTCTTGGCCTGTCTCTCAACAGTGCGCCGAGTGATGACGTCATGACCCGGCGCGCTACTGAGGGATAGGCCGCGAAGCCTGTTTCTCAGTAGATTCTGAGCACCGGAGGGAAACGGACGCCCCAGCCGGTAGGTGCCTCGCGCCGCCAGCCTCCCGCCACCGCCGCGTGACCCCCCCGCTGCCCCGGTTTGCCCCCGCCGCCCCGCGGTTGGCCCAGCTCGCCCCAGGGCCATCTGGTCACCGTTTTGGGGGGCTAAATTTCCGGATTTGGCCCCCCAAAACAGTTTTTCCGCCCGGATGCGGATTTGCACCCCATTTCCCGGATATGTCCAGACAAATCCGGGCGTCTGGTCACCCTATATTTGTTATTCTTTAAAGTGCCACAAGACCCTTCATTTTTGCTGCAACAGACTAACATGGGTACTCCTCTGGGAAAGGATATACAGTAAAGAAATAGGTCAAGTCCAGAGTATGAGACAGACGTAGGCAGGATCTACACTACTGCTTTAAACAGTTTATAACAGTAGTGACAACTGTTGAGGCCCAGGACACACTCCCTATAGAGTTTTCAAACTGTTTTCATATCCTGATTGGTGTATATCTGACCCTACTCTGGTTTTCACTGCATTGCATATGTAGCCCTCCTGTACTTTGGCATGGTTTTGCCTCCAGCCCACTACCTATACTACCTGAGGCGCTTATACTGTATATTGGGCCCATGTTTTATGCTAATCAACTGAAGGCAATATGTCACAGTAATGCATGGGTTGGGGGGTTATTATGCAGTTTTGTGATCAGTAAACCCAGTTATGTCAACCTATATCACCAGTTCAATCTCATCTTCTGCTTCATTCATCATAAGGAGCTTTTTTGTTTTTTTGTTTTTGTTTTATTCTGGATAAGGGAATTTAATTACCCTGCAACAAGTTTTTCATTGTCCCAGGAACGGATTGCCAAAAGTCATGGCTCTCAGTGTGGCTTCTGCACCCCTGGAATGGTGATGTCCATCTATGCTTTACTGCGCAACCAGATTGAACCCACATCAGAGCAAATGGCTGAAGCTCTAGCTGGTAAATATATTCATGATAAAAAAAAATTATTCCTGAATCTATTTGTTCTATGATGCTTTAAACTGCAGTTTCTTTACATGTTATATTTTTTTTAGAATTAAAATTGTTGTTTTTGTATTTTGTAACTTGTCCTGGATTTATTTTTTGAATAGCAATGTAAAGCATGTAAAATAAATAAATAAAATTAAAGGTTAACATTTTGAAAAGCTAAAACCATTGAGAAGCTAATTCAATGTTTAGGTCATTTTCCATTAAAAGGAATAACCAAATATATTTTATTGTTTAATTAGGTAATTTATGTCGCTGCACTGGTTACAGGCCTATTATTGATGGTTGTAAAACCTTCCGTAAGGTAGGCATTTGTGTGTGTGTGTTTGAGAAAGGGAGAGACTGTGTGTGGATGGGTTATTTAATCCATCATGGGTTACCATGTTATGTGTCATGTATTTTTTTATCCACAATGGCTTTTCTGGCAAAAATAACTCACTCTGATAACCTGTGGTCGGCAAAGTGGGTTATTTAACCCATTGTGGGTCATCGTGTCATCTATCAAGCACTGGGTTAATTTGCTTGCCTGCGGAGTTGTGCAGCAAGAGTGGTTCAGAGCACTCTATTCTTCACAGGTGTACTGTGTGTAATGAAAGCAGCTATTTCAGCAGTGTCTGGGGTGGGGGGAATGTGCAAATGTCTATGGGGAAAATGCACAATTGCGCTCTAGCGCTTTAATGGTATTAAGAGCACTTAAAGATATCTATGCCAGCAATGGCTATGGGGGGAAATATACGCAATTGAGAGTTTTGAGGATGTGTCGGGTGCCTCTCCACAAGAGGCCTCTGTGCGTGAAATTTTGTCCTGTTCCTGCAAACCTCCAAGGGTTTATTTGCAGCATCCTCTTTTTGGTGTGCCTGAGACTTTCCCCCTTTGTGTGTAATCGCGCAAGGTTTTGATGGTGCATTGGGTGCCCCCTGACTAGGGGAGGCTGTGGATGATGCTTGGTCCTGATCCTTCAAACTTTGTGCCATCCCCTTTTTGGTGCACTGGGGGGGTCACTCCATTTGGATAATTGCACAGGCTGTTGATGGTGCATTGGGTTTCTCCTAATGAGGGGAAGCTGTGGATGAAGTTTGGTCCCGGTCCTGCAAACTTCCAGTAATTTAGAGCCACCACCCTTTGCCAGGGTGGTGCTGGAAGCGCTGAATTAATCCTTTAGATTTTATGGTCTTAGTCAAGTCCTATTGATTTCATTGGCACTACTCTAACTGTAATTCTGACTCAAACTGCAATTCTGTCCACAGTCTCATTCAACTCAATGGGACCTGCTTCTGAGTAGACATGTATAGGATTGCACTGTCAGTCTGGATCTGACCCAGTGTGCCTTTTACTGTAGTCTAGTGATGCATGTAGGTAGTTTGAATTTTTTGTGAGTCTTGCTTTGCAACAATTTTTCAATCTGAATCAAAATCAATATTACAATCAAAAATATTTCATGGTGGGATATAGCTTATTTGGGCCAGATCTACACCTTGTGTCAAATCATTATGAATGTGGAATAATGAGCAGGATGTAACATGATGAAAGCAGCATATGGAATGTGGATTGTTATCAGTGCACTTCGTTACTGCTATAAAGCAGTAGTGTAGTCTTATTCTCATTTAATGTTGCTCTTTATGGTACAATTCTATATCACAGAATTTGGGGAATGGGCAGCGGCTCAGCAGTAAGAGCACATGATTTGCAGGCAGTGGAGGCTGGTGGCATCAATTCCAGTGGGGCTGTGAATCCATTCAGAACTCTAAAAGAGCTACCCAAGGTGCTGAACTCTAACCCCAGAGGAGGTTCATCACCTTGGACAGCTCCTTTAGAGTTCTTGCTGGTTCTGGCCCCACTGAAATTGGAGCTGCCAACCTCCACTGTTTGCATGCAGAAGGTCCCAGGTTCAGTCCCCAGCATCTCCAGGTAGGGCTGGGAAAGGATCCTACCTGAAACCCTGCAGAGCCGCTGCTGCCAGTCCGTGTCAACAAAACTGGGCTAGATGGACCAATGGGCCGACTCAGCGTAAGGCAGCTTCTTATGATCTACAGGAAATCCTACATGCATGAGTATGAAAAGGACTGCTGGTTAGCTAAGGCTTGCTAGTGTAAGCTTTACTGACTATAAGGCAGAGCTGTTTATATTTTGTGCTCAAAATGAAGGGCGCCAAGATAACTGAAATCCTGAATTCCGTGACCTATAATTTGTGTGTGGTTTCTTATAATCTGTAATGCTTTTGTTAAATGTGGAGAGGCACAAAGACTTGTGCTGCATAACACTGTTGCTGATCACTGATATCTTATTCATTTCCCTCTCTGACTGAAGTTTTTACCAGACTTTGGGGTTTTCCACACAACACGCTAACCCACGCTCAGTGGTTGAGGGTGGGTTGTTTCAACCCATGGGTTGTTGAATCATGGGCAAGCATATTGTCTGAACACTGCACTTTTCCCATAAGGAAAAGGAGACGGCTTGAGGGCAGATGGAGACGAACTCCTGATGGATGCAATCAAACACTGGTAAGTGCTTATGGTAAGCTGTATTCAGGGGCAGTGAGGGCAGCAAAAAAACAATACTTTGCTGCCACTATTCAATCATCAACCTGCCACCCAGCGGAGCTTTTCAGAGTTGTCCGGGGGCTTTTACATGCTGGCCCCAAGGACATGGTAGAACCATCTGAGGCCCGCTGTAATACATTTGCTGGGCACTTCCAGAATAAAATCTCTGGCATCCGTCAGGACTTAGACTCCAGTGTTATAGCAGATGAATCTAGTGAGGTATCCAGAGCACAGGCTTGTCCTGTTTTCTTGGATGAGTTTCAGTTGGTGCAGCTCGAGGATGTTGACAAGGTGCTTGGACAGGTTCGTGCAACCACTTCCATATTGGATCCTTGCCCCTCTTGGCTAATAAAAGCTAGCAGGGATGGAACAACTGGCTGGGCCAGGGAAGTGATTAATGCCTCTTTGCAAGAGGGAGTGGTCCCAGGCCTCCTGAAAGAGGCGGCAGTGAGACCACTCCTAAAGAAATCTTCCCTGGACCCTGAAAATCTGAATAACTACAGGCCAGTAGCAAATGTTCCATTCCTGGGCAAGGTCCTGGAGCGGGTGGTTGCGAGCCAGCTCCAGGCACTCTTGGATGAGACTGATTATCTGGATCCATTTCAGTCGGGTTTCAGGCCTGGTTTTGGTACGGAAACAGCCTTGGTCGCCCTGTATGATGACCTATGTCGGGAGAAAGACAGGGGGAGTGTGACTCTGTTGATTCTCCTTGATCTCTCAGCGGCTTTCGATACCATCGACCATGGTATCCTTCTGGCACGACTGGCTGAGTTGGGAGTGGGAGGCACTGCATTGCAGTGGTTCCGCTCCTACTTGGTGGGTCGGCTCCAGAAGGTGGTGCTTGGGGAACATTGCTCGGCCCCGTGGATTCTCCAGTATGGGGTTCCGCAGGGGTCAGTTTTGTCCCCCATGCTGTTCAATATCTACATGAAACCGTTGAGTGCAGTCATCCGGAGTTTTGGAGTGCGTTGTCATCAGTATGCTGATGACACGCAGCTCTATTTCTCCTTTTCATCTTCATCAGGCGAGGCTGTGGATGTGCTGAACCAGTGCCTGGCTGCGACAATGGACTGGATGAGGGCTAATAAACTGAAACTCAATCCAGACAAGACTGAGACGCTGTTGGTGGGTGGTTCCGCTGACCGGATGGAGGGTGTTCAACCTGTTCTGGATGGGGTTGCACTCCCCTTGAAGGAGCGGGTTCGTAGCTTGGGGGTTCTCCTAGAACCATCTCTGTCACTTGAGGCGCAGGTGGCCTCAGTGGCACGGAGTGCCTTCTACCAACTTCGGTTGGTGGCCCAGCTACGTCCCTATCTGGACAGGGATAACCTGGCTTCAGTTGTCCATGCTCTGGTAACCTCCAAGTTAGATTACTGCAATGCACTCTACGTGGGGCTGCCTTTGAAGGTGGTTCGGAAGCTGCAGCTTGTGCAAAATGCAGCGGCCAGATTGATAACTGGAACCAGTAGGTTCGAACATATAAGACCTACTCTGGCCCGCTTGCATTGGCTGCCTGTATGTTTCCGAGCCCGGTTCAAGGTGCTGGTTTTAACCTATAAAGCCTTACACGGCTTGGGACCACAATACCTGATGGAACGCCTTTCCCGACATGAACCTACCCGAACACTACGTTCAACATCTAAGGCCCTCCTCCGAGTGCCTCCTCCGAGGGAAGCTCGGAGGTCGGCAACAAGAGAGAGGGCCTTCTCTGTGGTGGCTCCCCAATTGTGGAACGATCTCCCTGTCGAGGCCCGCCTGGCGCCAACATTGTTATCTTTTCGGCGCCAGGTCAAGACTTTCCTCTTCTCTCAGGCATTTGGCAATATCTGAGGAGCCTGGGTCTGTTTTGTTTTGTTTTTGTAGGTTTTTTTTGTTTTTTTTTGTTTTGTTTTTTTTTGTTTATGTTTTGTTTTTTTTTTGAAGTGTTGAAGTGGTTTTTAAATGTACAGATTGTGTGTATGTTGTATGTTTTTGCTGTTTTAATTTTTGTATATTGTTTTTAATTGTTTTTAATCCTATGTAAACCGCCCAGAGAGCTTCGGCTATGGGGCGGTATACAAATGTAATAAATAAATAAATAAATAAATAAATTATTGTGTTGCTTGAACACAGCCACGGCAACTTCTTAACCCTGTAGTTTGGCTTGTTAACCACCCTAAGCAACCCAACAACAAACCATGGGTTCTCAAGGTGGCTTTTTTGAGAAAATAAACCACCTTGCATAGTTAACAACCCACCCTGGGCAGGATCTACACTACTGCTTTAAAACGGTTTAAAATGATTTATAACAGTAGTGACAACTGTTGGGGCCCAGGACACACTCCATATACAGTTTTCAAAACATTTTCAAAGCGTCGTATCCTGCTTGGTGTAGATCGGTCCCTGGGTGCGTTCTTACAGCACGTTAACCCATGGTTCAACAAGCAACCCATGGTTCAAAGCAACCCACACTCAACTACTGAGTGTGGGTTAGAGGGTTGTATGAATATCTCCATTGCCTCAATGCTGCCAAGTCTTTTCATAGCCCTAAGGAAGGGATGGGCAACTTGCGATCCTCCTGAAGTTTTGACCTATGACTCCTATGGCTAAAGCTGATGGGAATTGTAGGCCAAAATTATAAATTCTTAACGACCAGAAACGTGAAATACAATCCAGGCGAAGTTAAGCAATTTTAAGTCCCATTGCATACGCTAAAGTTGCTCTCATTCAAACAGATGGAACTTAAAAGTGCTTAAACTCTGGCTGGATGACTGGTTCCTTATCTTTAAAGAAAAAAATAGGAACAGAGGCCGTCATGATGCTGAATGCCAAATTTGTACTTGCACAGTATAACACACATCCCTGAATGTAGGTTTGGAGTCAGTTCCATTATTAGCTAAATTCTCAATCCAAGGCTTTCTCAGATCAAGTCTTTCCCATTTTGGTTAATGTTCACATTGCTGTAAGGATACTTACACAGGGTTTTAATTTTTTTAAGGAATCGTTTTGTTGCCAAAATAAAGAGAATAGGAGTTGTTGCTTGGATCAGGAAAACCACTTACCTTTGTTGCCCAATGAGGAAAAAGAGGTAAGTTACAGATTAACTCGCTCCCTCTTCCTTTTGTTTGATTCCAATATTTGCATAAGAGAAAGTGTGTTTTGCTTATTCTTTGCCAATGTAATGTCAGATAGCATTTCTCCAGTTTTTATAAAAGGCAAAATAATTAATATAAAATGAAATGTAATAATGTACATAACAGAGAGACAGAGAAACATAAAAAACAAATAATAAAGGGGGGAAACCCAACCACTCTTTCCATGCCTGGATAAACCATCAAGACTTTTTTCTTGATTAATATTCATCATAACGGGATAGAGATATAATAAGTCCATATCTCTATCTTTCTTTACATCTGTTGACTAACCTAATGAGTCAGTTTGTGTAGTATACTTATCTATTATATGAATATAGGAAGAGCCCTGCAGGATCAGACCTATAGTATCCTGTTTTCAACAGCAAAAAGGAAGAAAAGTCTCAGGAAGCTAGAAGAGCTATACTAGAGTGATCAGATACAAAAGAGGGCAGGGCTCCTGCAGCTTTATCTCTTGTGATGAAGAGGGAATTTCACCAGGTGCTGAATATGTACAAATGATACCTGCTGAAATTCCCTTGTCTATGCAACTATTAAAGATACAGGAGCCTTGTCCTCCTTTTCATATGGTCACCCTAAACATACAGTTAACTGGTTCACATGAACACTGCAGCCCACCTTGGCTCATTTAATCCACAGTGCATTGTGGCACCCATAGGCACCAATTTGCCAGTTCAAGCCCCTCTGTCACAGCTTGTGATGTCATTCAAACACGGTGAGGGTGGCTTGTTAACACGACCCCCACCCCTTAGCCCTACAACAGGCCATGGGTTCTGAGTGGTTTGTTAACCACCCCCCAAAAGCCACCCTCTTCAGGTTCAGGTGACGCAAGAAGTAACTTCCAGTGAGGGTAATTATGGTTAATGTGCTGTGCGAACCAGCCCAATGACTTGAACACCTTTAGTTATTTATTCCACGCTACCATTACTTGCCACGACTTTTTTCTTGATTAGTGAAACAAACATTGAATGAATTGTCATGAAACTCTAAAATCTTTGGCACTGACTGCCCCTTTCCTGGGCATCCTCTGCCTAGTGACTCGATGACCATTAGATAGTTGAATGGCAGCTGTCAATCACCTACCTCTTACAAAATATCATAAAATATGGCTCCATAAGTCTAGCACTATCCCAGTTCAGTAAATGTTTTAGATCAGGTGTGGGCAACGTTGGGAGGTCGGGGGGGGGGCATTTTTGCCCCTCTTTGATAGCATAGGACAAGATTTTTAATGTTAATATTTTATTGGGTTCTGGTAGTTTTAATGTTAATTGTTTTTATTTATTCCAGACCATTTTAAATGTTTGTATGTTCTATCATGTTGTGAGAGTTTTGACCATTGAGTGGCATAGAACTGTAGTGAATGAATGAATGAGAGGAGATAAGAGGCATATCCAGCAGGGGAGGGAAGCATTCTGCACATAGTCAAAGGCACTCTTTTCATCATTTTATGTCAGAATTGGGAAAATTGTGGCCCTCAGATGTTTTGGTCTAAAAACATCAGGAGGGTCATAAGTTGTCCACCACTGTTTTCCATGTTGCATGGTTGAGTCTTGGCACTGGAAATGTCCTGGGTGTAAGTCTAGGTGGAAGTCTAGGTGGTCTGTAGCTCATATGTGGAAGACAAGAGAGGGATCCAGGAGAGGGGAAAGGAAAAGAGTAAAAATAAATAGTTGAGCTAGCCAGACTTTTAGTGCCTTTTCCTGCCACTGGATGATAGGTGGTCACAGTAGCAGCTAGTCATAGTGACAAATGCCAGATTTTCAAGGCCAAATCTGAATTGCATTTGGCTTAAAATTTAGTCTTTAAAAAACCATCCTCTTTTTTTTATTTCACATATCTTTTTTTCATTTCCAATGAACTACGCTCACTATCTGTGTACTGGGTTTTTTTTTTCCTTTTAATTTTTAAGATCTGCACAAGACTGTTTTCTGCAGAAGAATTCCAGCCCTTGGATCCCACCCAAGAACTAATATTTCCACCAGAACTCATAGTAAGAAGAATTGTCCTATATATTGCTTGTCTTAAGGCTTAGGGGCAATTCCCACTAACATTTCAGTGTATTGCGATGTGGATACTGGATGAGTGGTGAACGTTAAATCTGTGATGAGGTAATCATCTCGCTGTTTTCCTGTGTGTCTCCATTTTAACATACCATACTAAAACAAAGCTTATGAGGATAGGTTGAGCCTACCGGTTGATATAAGCCATCATTTTGACGTGCACTGAAGCAAGTGGACACATGCTTTGCCAGCATTGGATTTCCTAACAAATAGTTTCCCTACTACATTATTCTGCATACCAAAAAGTTTATATAAATGTGTCCTAAGACCCTTTGGAAAAACAAATTTCATATCTACAGAGAGCTCGCATATTTCCTACGGCGCTTTAATGATCTTTGGAATTATCTGTGAAATCTTAAATCGAGGAAGCTCAAAAACAAACGCAGTAAAGTGCTCCTGTTTCGTTATGTGAAACTCCTAACATGCCTTTGTTCTGTTCAAAATGCTTTATAGTGTTTGTATAGCAGCTTGCCTTCTCAATAAAGTTTTTGGACTAAAGTGTTGGGGCCATTAGGCAGAGTGGGATGGGTACCTCAGACAGCAGCTGCCTGGGGGCCATCAGCATCCGCAACCATTCCTATCCACCTGAGCTAGTACTCTGATGGTGGTAAATTTTGCTTGCTTGCCAGCCCAGTCCACACAATCCAGCCAGCATATCCCACTTGCTGTGCTCATGTGATGCACTTTGATCCCGCTGCTAATGCTGCTGTTGCACTGTAGCAATCATTTGAGTAAGCAGGCAACAGGCGGAGCAGTGTGCAAGCAGCAACAAGGTGTTGAATGGTGGAGTTGGGTGTACTATGCAGCTTGCCATACTAAAGCCCCCTCTACAAGAATTCGGCTTGACTTCCGGTTGCCCGATTATGCGCATCTTCTCACAATCGCTTTTTCGCCTAATTCCTATACACGAGAGGCGGTGAAGCGCATTACCGGCTGTATGAAACGCGCTTTGAAGTTGTTGACATGTGGAGAATTGCTTGTTTACATGGTCATAAGGCACTTTAACTCCCGCGGTAAATTAAATCTCACTATTTAACGCGCATTCGATAATGCGCATAATTGGACAGAAAAAGCGCCTCAACCCCCGATTTGCGCTCTGTTCATGTGGAGGTAAAATCGGTAATGCACTTTGAAAGAGCTTTAAATCGCTCTTGTAGAGGCACCCACCCACCCACATCCAAGCTAGCCTAATACTCTAAGCTAGGGGAACAGGAGGGGCACCATCTTGCTCTGCATCTCAGGCAACAAAATATCTTGGGCCATCCCACTGAGAGAAACAATTCCTGGACAGCATCAACTTTCAGTTCTAGCCATATTTCACTTCTAAGGGGGTTGGGGGGACACCCTGGTTCCATCTGCCTCCATTAGGAGTGAAATGGACTAGACCAGAAGGCATTGGCAAGGAGGGCTGGAATCATCCTTCACAAGTATACCTCACTGTTAGCAGATCTACGTGCAAGTAGGCATTCTAGCCTTCTGTTTGAAGTACAGTTCTTCACAACTGACAAAATTTCATAAGAGCATGGCTGGACAAGTAGGGTTGCCAAGCCCCCAGCTGAAGACAGTGGCCACAATCCAGTACAGTTCAGTGAATTGCGATTGAAGCCTATCCCTTTATATATACTAAGGCAAAGCGCAACTGGGGTCCCCACGTCCACCCTCCTGTCCCACTTGTTCCAGCCAGGAAGCTTTGAATTTGGGCACCTGGCAAGTATATGGGAAAGGCAAACTGGTGGAAGAGCTGGGCAAGGGGATGTAAAGGAGGACACATCAGAATTTCAGAGCGCTTAAAGATATGGCCACTGTCTCCGGTTGAGGAACTGGCAGTTCCAACCAGAAGTGATGAGAAGTTCTTTAATGAGGTATTTATTTCGCAGTCATGAAACCCATAAGTGGAATCCTGCCAGGGACACTTTCTGGAATGTGGGTGTTCGTAATCTAAACTGTGAATCTGGTTTGTTTTTCGTTCAGAAAATAGCTGAAAATTGGAAAGTACAAACTCTTGTTTTCCATGGGGAAAGAACTACATGGATCTCTCCTGTATATCTAAAGGAACTTCTGGCGCTGAAAGCCAAGTACCCCCAGGCACCTCTTGTTGTAGGGAATACTTGTGTGGGTATGTAGAGTTTAATTTCATACTTAGCAGAAACGCTCCTTCCTCACTATGATCTACTGAAAGTCAACCCTCAATTCAAACGAAATCATTTGTAGATGATCTGATTATGGGTCAGGTTTCATATGCAATAGAGGAGTTTCCTGTAGGCACAACTTTAGCTAATCCTGTTACCATAGTACCAGTATATGTACCACCGGAAATCAAGCCATGCTTTCTTTCCCTTCCTTTGCAATCATCAAACCTGTTTTTTCAGTGGTAATGCTCTCCATTTAGAATACTACCCCAAGAGGGCTTCATTTGGCCCCAAACACCCTTTCTTTCTATATCTTCAGCCAGCAGTTTAATCTCTTTGATGACAATGGTGTGTTTAATATAATGGCATTTTTTTTTTTAAGACAGTTGTTTTTTTTTTATTTTGGGGGATGATTTCTGGATTTCAAACATTTTTTTAAAATATTGTTACTAGCTTTTGAATACTGAATGCTCATTTTGTGATTTAACAAAGTGGTACACACTTTTTTTTATCAAGAAATAGATAAATATTTTCAAAAGAAAGTGAGCTTTTCTACACAAGGCTATTAATTGCTGTATCTACTTTCGGCTTTGTCGCAGAATTGAGATCTGAGCTGTACACAGAGACGTTTTCTTTCCTGCTTTTCCACTACATAACCTGCAGGTGGAGCTGAACTATAGCAGAATAGTGCAATTACACAAGTAGTTCTTTCGCTTTCAGAAATAATGCCCTGCGCTAAAACAACAACAACCAGGAAAGTGCTCTTTAAAAAACGAAGTGAAATTGGAATGTCATGACATTATTTAAAGAACCCATAAACAACTGTTCAGAAGATGCTTTAAACCCTGCTGGTTAAGGCTTTTGGTTAAGCAGCAGGGTTTAAGTTGTCTTGTGCGATGGGTTTTGCTAAACCCTGCTCACTCACTAACCACAGTCAGACCATCTGTAGCAGGGTTAGCAGCTCTAACCATGGCTTAAAGTGTTAGTGACTCTAACCCCAGAGAACCACAGTTTCGCTACCCACAGAGCCTGAAGTGACATCTGAACAAGCCCTTTGAGTAAGGAATCACAAGTGCATAATAAATGCCTCGGGTAGAAAAGCTCAATATTTAAATGACAATCAGGCACACTTCCCTTTCCCCCTCAATCTCATTGTTATCCTCTGTCATTTAGGACCTGATATGAAATTTAAAGGGGTCTTCCATCCACTTGTCATTTCGCCCACTAGAGTTCTGGATCTGCATGTGGTGGAACAGACCGATGATGGTCAGTAAACTTTATCTTTCCCTTTGGGTCTCACTTGATAAATATAACGTTTTAAGAGCAGCAGGGACAGTTTGAAGATGCTCAATAAAATATTACCTCTTTGTCCCAGGATGAGCTCTGAAAAAACAGCTATGCCAGTTCTCGGCATGGATTAGTCTGAATCTGGGTGAGGAGGTTGGGGGAAATAGACTGCGAAGACTACCTATTGGGTTGTGCCGGAACATTCCTACTTATCTCCCCCAATGTTTTAAGTTGACAAACTTTTTTTTATAAGAGGCATATATATATACACACACAAATACACACACAGCATTCTGTTAACACAGTGGCCAGCCAGATGCCTATGGGAAGCTGACAAGCAGAACATGAGCGCTAAAGCACCTCCTACTCATGTTCCCAAGCAACTGGCATTCAGAGGCATAGTGCCTCTGATACTGAAAGTAGCATATAGCTGTCGTGACTAGTAGCCATTGACAGCCTAATTCCCCTTTAAAGCAATTTACCAGAATCAGCCCAAACTTAATTATGCAAATACTCTGCTGCTTACTTGCAAGTAAGTATGTTTAGAATTAATTTAAGATTACATCTGCCTCAGAGCCATAATTACCAATAGAAGTGCTGTCATATTTACACAAGTCCCTATTTCTCCAGTGATGACTTGGTATTTAAGGGGTTATATCCTTAAAGGCAGCCTAAAAAATCTTTTAAATACATGCGTAAATAAACATCAAATCAGCTTTACTTCTGAATTACTGAAAGTAAATCCCATTAATGTCAGTGGCCACTGATTATAAGACTTGGTTGCCATTAATCAAAATGAATGTCCATTAATACTGCTACTCCTGATTTTGCACAATTATTTTGCAATTCAGGTTTAATTCGGTACACCTTGTATAGGTACATAAAGATAGTTTAAAACTGAGATACATTAAATTAGTAATCATAGTAAAACCATTTCCCCTCCTGCTGTCTTATTACTAATGTAAAGATGTGAAGGAGTGTATAATCTGTATATAACTGAAACCCATGTCTTTAAAATGATTTTTATGTTTCACTCTTTTCAGGACTAGTAATCGGAGCAGCCTGTAGCCTGACTGTGGTGAAACAGGTTCTGACAAACGCTGTTTCAGAACTTCCAGTAGAGAAAACCAAGATATTCTGTGCATTCTTGCAACAGTTAAAAACCCTGGGTGGACAGCAAATCCGGAATGTGGCTGTAGGTTTCTTTAAGTGAAATAATAAATTAATAGTTGAAAATATTGGCATTTGTGTATGTACATCCTGCAAACAGCAATCCACTCCACATGGTGAACAGTAGCTGCTTACAGCTCAATCCAGTACATCCTTGCTCAGACATAAATCCAACGAAATTCAATGGGATTCGCTCCCACATGTGTATAAACGAATACAGCCTGACAGCACAATCCTATGTATGTCTACTCAGAAGTATGTTTCATTGAGTTCAGTGGACTCTCAGATAAATATGTGTAAGGTTATTGACATGTCAGTATTACAGAGAGCATGTGTCTCTCAGTTAGCAACTTTTATGTATCTTTTTATTAGTTTTAAAATTAATGCCAAATCATTACATAAGTTTGAAAAATAGGCACCGTACACCTTATCCAAGTAATACACAAATAGTTTCCAGTTTTCATACCATGAACATTGTCTATTATTTCTTCCTTAAACAAATATAAGTGATTTTACCATATTAGTTAGCCACAAATTCTCAGGTTTTAACAACCACAACAAAATGACTGCAACTCACAACCCTGTATTTTTTACCATAATATCTAGAACTCGCTTCCAAATATACTACAATGAATAGGACAGTGAATGGGTTGGTGGGTTCCAGAAAGTCATGCAACACCTGAGTCCTCTGTTCTTCTGCTGAATCCCTCAGGTGCAGCCGCCTACATCCCATCCTCCATTGCACAGAAGCAGTGTTTAGGGTTATGTGGAAGGGGGCTGCTCTGGGAAAGAGTAGACAGAAAGTTCTCCCTTTGCATAAGTTGAAACTCTTCTGGCCATTCTCTGGATCTCACCCAGGTTATTTTAAAAACTCCCATCATATGAATACATTTTGAATGCCCTGGAACAGTTTTACAAATTTACTTTAGGTGAGGTTTACCAGTGTAGGTCTATGTGTTTCTTTGGTGATTTCTTTAACACTGATTTAGTAAGCATTTACTCTGCTGTATTCAAATTGCATTATTTCCCCCCACACACACGCACACACTTTTTTAATATAGTCTCTTGGAGGAAATATCATAATCAGAAGTTCAACATCGGACATCAATCCTATTCTAGCAGCTGGCAACTGTATCCTTAATGTGGCATCACAAGGTAGGATCAAAAACATTCTCAGTATGTAATTTACCATTGTTAAATTTGATATTTTTAGTCTTTGTAAACCGCCCATACCATATGGGGCGGTATATGAATGCAAATCCAGATTGCTTTTAAAGATACATTTGGGACCCATTGTAGAGCTCTAGAAAGCCAATTTCAAGCTATGCCCTTGGGGGAGCTGGGAGTACTGTCATAACTCTGATTGTTTCTTTAGAGGATATTCCATCCTTCCTTCCTTCCTTCCTTCCTTCCTTCCTTCCTTCCTTGTACCAGCAAAAGGAGCATGATCAGTGCTGCACAATTCTATACAAGTCTATTCAGAAGTAAACCTGATTGAATTCAATGGAGCATACTTCCAGATATGACAGTATATGATTGTAGCCTTAGTCCTGTCTTCCTTCCAAATTACTTTTGTTCCTTTCACTAGAATCCTTCTCTTGGGAAGTAACTCTACAGTTAGTGTTTGACCAATTAGCAAATATCCCAGCAAGGACTAAAATTCTATTTCACTCTAAAGCAGCCTTCCCCAACCTGGTGCCCTCCAGATGTTTTGGACTACAAGGATCATCAGACGGGGAAATCATGTTTCCCTACCATCGCTTCACCTACTGCTTCTGTTCCACAATAGGGATGAGCAGCTTCCTCTTTCTTCACATGGGGAAGAAAGAGGAAGCAAGCAACGACCACATGGCCCATTCAGTGGGCATTTTTATGGCACAACCTTTCCTGCACATGGCCAGAAGAATCGGATTTTCCGGGTGGTATTTTGAAGCAGGAAAAACAACAAGGAGCAGGAGAGGCACAGGAAGATCACTGTGTCGTCAAAACGTCCCACAAAGATCCATGAGTGGCCAGTCGCAAGCATACCATAAAATGCTCGTCTGATGATGCTCTAAAACTACCTGTATTCCTGATCATTGACTAGTCTAGCTAGGGCTGATTGAAGTTGAAGTCCCCAACATTTGGAGGGCACTAGGTTGTGGGTAGCTGCTCCAAAGGCTTAGATAACCTTATTTATTTGCTAGCTAACTGCTCCATGTTTAACCTACTAGAGAAATTTCAATGGTGCCAATAGCAGCTTCCTTCCTGAGGTAAACTGCAGCTTTTAATGATAGCGTGTTTCATTATGAACACACTGGCTGAATTCAGACGACACAATAAGCAACTGGGGTGGGGGAAACAATCGTCAGTTGTATTGACTATCGTGTTGTCCGAATGCTGCCATAGTCAACTCAGTGCAGATCCTAATCCACACCACAGTTGATTATTTCTTACCATGTTGTGTGGGGAGTACCCCCTAGATGAACAACTGTAAAGTTGATTATTACCCCACCATTGACTATCGTGTTGTCCGAATTCAGCCACTGTGTGTGGTGGGGGAAGGGTTGAACCCCCTTCAGTTGTAGTTCTGATCTGTTTCAGGTGCCCCATAGTTGCTATTTGGAAAAGAAAACAATAACAGGTGTGCACAAATGCAAAGATGCATTTATTGTGATGTGTAGTTCAGCCCTTAGCAATGCTCCTCACATTACTTTTAAAAAGACAGATTAGCAGTGGCCTCAGGAGACAGACCTAGCTTGAGTTGCTTGACTGTGTTATATCGTATGTGTAATTCACACTTCTTGTTTTGAAGAGAAGATGTGTGTGGAAAGCGCATGAAAGCATTTCTGGCATTGGCATACCTTGTTTGCAAGCCAGGCTGTTTGCTAACCATCCTTTCACTCTTAGATAGATATTAAAAAGCTGGGATGAATTAGAGAGATTCCACAGAACGTCGTCATTTCTTTTGAATGTTGTAGAAATTAGCTCAGCCGTTCATCTTTAATGGTTGTAGAGAATCAGTTGAGTTTCTTCAGTCTACATCTCCTGTTCACATGCGAAACTAGTCTAAAAAACCCACACCAGTAACCGCAAAGGATCACACGGGGTTTTCTCCAAACTGCTTGGTATTCATTTGTATGGACATTCATTTTCTCTAATAGGGAGACTACGACAGATTCCTTTGAGTCACCTTTTCGCTGCTGGAGTTGGAAAAAATACTCTCGAACCAGAGGAGATCCTAGTGTCTATTCGAATTCCTCATTCTAGGAAGGTGAGCGCTCTTTTTTTTTGTTTCTCTAGGAACAGTTAAAATGTAAAAACAAATGAGATCACAATCCAAAACTTGCATAGTCTAGCAACAATACAAATTTTATGATGTTTGCATTGGTTTGAAGCTTCGACACAATGCATTCATGATGTTAAAGCGGGGGTGAGAACCTGTGCCCCCCCCCAGATTGTTGGACTTCAGCTCCCATCAACTCCAGATGTTGTTGGACTACAACTCCCATCACCCCTGACCATTGCCAATGCTGGCTGGGGCTGATGGGAGTGGGAATCCAACAACATCTGGAAGGCCACAGGTTCCCCGCCCCTGTGTCTTATAGAAAGAATGGAAGGGCAAAGTGGTGCTACCATGACGGGATGGCCAGAGGCGACGACACCTATTGCTTCAGGAGTGAATGCCCGAGTCTCCCAACCTTATTTCAGAAACTAGAAGGTTCTCTGACAGGCTGAGACTGATGCAAGAGGAATTCAGCCTTTTTCAGTGAAGACTAAAAATAATCCTGAGAAGAATTAGAGAAATAATTCCTTATTTTCATTTGTTTAGTCAATTGGAGTTCAACTTCCTGAAATATGCATTTAACCCTGATTAAAACCATCAAGATGACCATGCAAGTGTCTTTAGACAAATAGAATAAGCAGAACTCCCAACTTAAAGTGTTTATAAAAAGTTACATCCAATGACTCATTAGCATGATGGGAGTAGAGGGGGGGGAAAGCCCATCCACCACCAAGGACCCTGTTACCCTAAGGGTTATTGGTAGTGGATGGACTTCCCTGCCCCCCGCAAAAAAAAGCCCTATTTTTTGGCAAGGGACACTTTACCCCAGCTCTATTAAAGTCTATGGAGTGAGATCATTCCATTGATTTTAATAGAGCTAGGAAAAGGGTCCTTTTCCAAAAAACAGCTGCGAGAGGAGGGAGACACCCACTGCCAAGGACCCTGTTACCCCCCGTGCCCCCATCACAAGCCATTTTTCAGCAGGGCATGCTTTTTCCTACCTCTGTTAAAGTCAAAGGAGCAAGATCCATTGGGATAAAGTTAATCGTTAACATTCTCTGGGGCCTTAGCAGGTGCCGCATTGCGGACTCCTGGTCTATAAGTAATGTCCTTAGACAGGTCTTTCCTATTCCTGCTAAAATAAAACCTTGTTAAACTGTTCATTCAGAACTTATCTCCACAAATCCCTCTCCTTCTCTATCTGTTTGCCCATCTTGCTTTTAGAGCTAGAAGGCCAGCATCAGCCTACCCTAGGGTGACCCTATGAAAAGGAGGACAGGGCTCCTATATCTTTAACAGTTGTTTTGAAAAGGGAATTTCAGCAGGTGTCATTTGGATGCATACAGCACGTGGTGAAATTCCCTCTTCACCTCAACAGTTAAATCTGCAAGAACTATACTAGATACAAAAAAAAGATACTTTTTTAAAAGGGTGTGTGAGGTTATCTTCGACTATTTGCTGCCTATCTTGCCTTTACTATTTAGGCTCTACAGCACCACGGCCCAGCAACCTGGCCTCCAGACAACTTCTTTATACCGCTGCCATTAGTACCTTCCTCAGGTACACTTACAGACCACACCAGAAGATGGAATTAACAAGAATTTATTAGTAGGAAATTGCGTGTCAACAAGCTTAATGGTTATTTCAGTTCAATTGCATATCAGTTACAAGGTTTCAATACTTATTGGTTTCAGTCAGAACTCTTATACGTGTATAAACTGTTCTTCGTTTGATCTATGCTCTAAAATCTTATCTCAATCTCTCAATTTTCTCAAATCCCTTTCAACGTCTCTCTCAGAAATCCCCCTCAAATCTCCACGCAATCAAGCCTCTCTTGCAAGCTCCTCTCTGCTAGAATCATATATTCACTCTACTCGATCTGTAGCTCTTCTCACTCTTACACAGCTAGCTAATCCAGGCACTCTAACTAACCAGCCAATCAACACTCACCTATTCGGGCACACAGCCAGCCAATCCAGGCACTCCCCCACAACCAGCCAATCACTCTATACTTACCAAAACCTATAACCACAAACAGTAAGTACATTTTGGCTTAGTTATTTACTCTACCTGTTATTATTCTTAACCCTTTTTAAAGATATAAATAAATGCATATCACAAACAATAAACTTTGCAATAGATTTGCAACCACAAACGGTAGAACATCACAGGTGTATTTTTCAAAGTGAACAACAATACCTTGAAGTTGTCAAATGTCCTGGAATAAAAGATTGTATTTCAAAAAATGTTACAACCCTGCTCATTTTCTCCTTTATTTGTATTTCCCCCAACCTTCAGGGTGAGTTTGTATCAGCATTCCGACAAGCCCCACGGCGGGAAAATGCTTTACCTCTCGCTAATGCAGGGATGAGGGTCCTTTTTGAACAAGGCTGCAATATCATCCGGGACTTCAGCATCTTTTATGGAGGCATTGGCCCCACTACAGTTGCCGCAACGCAAACATGCCAGATGCTTGTTGGGAGGTAACATACAATTTCCTGTAGGCGTGGCAGTTTTTAGACCAAAGGCTCGTCCTGATTCTAGCTTCCCATCCTCCAATTTTGGCTTTTCTCAAGTAAGAACCATCTGAATAAGCTGTGAGTTCTCATACCCACAAATATAGTTGTTTGTTTGTTTTTTACTGTTTAGGGACCTCATTAGATTCGAAAAGCCCAAGAATTGCACCAGTGTAGTTGGTATGCTTGCACTAGGCTGACCATATGAAATTCGTACCTGGTGAAATTCCCTCTTCATTACAACAGTTAAAGCTGCAGGAGCCCTGCCCTCTTTTGTATCTGGTCACTCTAGTATAGTGCATGCAACTTTAATTGCTTTGTTGCAGAGGTGATTTCACCAGATACTAACTGCATACAAATGACGCCAGCTGAAATTCCCTTTTCTCTGCAACTGTTAAAGTTGCATGAGTCCTGTCCTCCTTTTCATATGGTCAGCCTAGCTTGCACTCCATTGAATATTTGGAGAAGAAACATGGATGTTGAGTCATCTCGTCACCACTGGATATTGTTTCAGACTAGCCAGTAATGATTAATGATAAATTTCACCTCCTGATAAGTCATTATCAAACTGCTACTCATATAGAGGTTATGGCAGAATTTATGTGTCAAAGAACTCCTAGATCTTGGGAAGAATGCAGATTTTTGTTGGGATGGAAGGAGGAGGAGAAGAATTAAATACAAAAGAAAAAGGCTTCTGTAAAAAGGATTAAATATGTTTCCGGTTAATCATCATGACAAAATATCATGAAATATAACTTACAATTACAGTTTCCTGCAGTACAAATGTCTTTGTCCATTTGAAATCAAACATTTTTGCTGTATTGGGGCCTCATTTTTCTTTTACCAAGACAACCAGTTGGAATAACTGCCAAGATCACAAATATATATTTAAGCACTATGCTACCATGAGGAATCAAAAGTAAGGTTCTTGCTAATACAACTACTATTAGTCTTGTGACTGTCACACCTGTATAGTGAATGTATTTATTGTTTTGCCAGACCATGGGATGAGCAGGTGTTGGATGAAGCTTGCAAATCAGTACTCAAAGAAATCCTCCCAAGCACAGCTTTGGGTGGCAAAGTAGAGTACAAAAGAACTCTCATTGTTAGTTTCATCTTCAAATTCTACCTGGAGGTGCTGCAGTCATTGAAGATTATGGTAATATTTTGCTCTGTTGATTTGCATGGTTTCTGTGTGCTGCAGTTGTATGTTAGCAGGCTGAGCCACAAACTGTTTAAAGCCAAATTGTTTAGATTGAAGACAACTTATTTATTAGGTTTTTTGTTTGGGTATTTATTTATTTATTTATCTCTACAGTCAAATGGCATACTGTCATATACTTGATTAATTCTGAGCAGAGATGTATCAGCAGACTTAATCGCCATACTTACAAAACTTAGAATGAAGTTATGACAACGGCCCTCAGTAATTTGGTAGGCTCCTCTGATTGAATCAAATGGCAAGAAAGTAAAAGAAGGGAATGAGTTCTATGATTTCACTTTAACTCTTTTATTATGTACAAAGTAATAAATTATAACAATAATAATAAAAAAACCAGACATTAAAAAAAACCCTATCCATTACTCTCTGTCCATCGTCTTCGAAACATAGAGCCACATATATTGGACTTGATTTCTAAATGCAGTAATTCTAAAATCATCCAGTGGAAACGGAGTTGAAAACTTTATGAGAGCCAAAATAAGACTTCTTCTGAGTCCTGTCATTCCTCTGCATAACTACAGCTAACAAACTGAAAAGAGAGTGAAACTAAACTAAACCAACTGCTTTGCCTCTAAGGGTCAATGTCAAAATCACTAAATTATATCAGTAGGAAACATCCCCAAATATTTCTCATGATATAATATTACAGTTTAGCCGGCTTGACATTATCGGGCTCTGTTTTAAAAGGGCATAGCTCCATTTTGAGAGTCAAACTACTGAGCAGCATCCAATGCTACACTGCCTCTGGCATAGTTGATGTTGCTATAGTGTGGACTAACACCGGCGCAATGCTAGTGGTGTTTGCTGGTTCAGTGTTTTCTCTGGAAGACCTGTTGTGCCAGCATGCACTATTGGTGTTGCGCTGGCTTTTTACTGGCGCAACATCATTTACGTTAGACTGATGGTGCAGTCAGTGTTGGATAGCACCCACTGGCTCAATTCAGACGACACAATAAACAACTGGTGTGGGGGAAACAATCGTCAGTTGTTTCGACTATTGTGTCATCCGAATGCTGCCATAGTCAACTCAGCGCTGATCCTCATCCACACCACAGTTGATTATTTATTACCATGTTGTGTGGGGAGTGCCCCCTAGATGAACAACTGTAAAGTTGATTATTACCCCACCATTGACTATCATGTCGTCCGAATTGAGCCACTATATATAAATGAAAGCTATTTTAGAATTCTGGACTGGGATTGGGGAGATCCAGGTTCTAGTTCACACCTGGTCATGAAGCTCACTGGGTGACATTGGGCCAGTCACTGAGGGCTTTATCACACCTACTGTTTTTCCCCTGGGTTGCTTCTGTGGCTTCCCCCTCTGTTTCGTATTCAAGTCTAGCGTTTTGAATCACACGTGGTCAGTATAGCTGCGATACTTCAGCTTGGCCTACTGAACTTTGCCTGTTTCGGTTGCCTGTTTCGGACTTTGCCCGTTGAGGGATAAATCGAAACAGAAACTAAAACCTGCAACCTCAGGGCGAGAGAGCACAAGAGGGGGGCAACATCGTGCGAACCCAGCGCTGAAGAAGTGGAGCAAAGCCGAGGTGGGTGTGCTTAAAACTGCCCGTGTGATAACGACCTGACTCTCAACCTAACCTACCTCACAGGGTATTCGTTAGGATAAAATAAAGAGGAGGAAGAGCATGTACATGGCCTTGTGCTCCTTAGAGGAAAGGAAGGATATAAATGAAACAAATAAATGAAATAGGAGCATGATATATTTGTACTAGTCCTGAAGGCTACATAGTGCCTCCACTATGCCTATGTGCTGGAGAACTTATAGGAAGGTCCTATAAGAGTTGTCCTGCTTTGAGGCTTCCCATAGGCATCTGGAAGGCCACAGTTGGGAACAGCATGCCTGACTCAATGGAGGTTTGGTCTGATCCATCACAGCCCTTCTTAAGTTCTTATGCTTTTTAAAATTCAAGGACTGTTATAGAAGGTCAACAATATATATATATATATATATATATATATATATATATATATAATGCATGTGTATTTTTAATTTAAAAATTGGGTTTTAATTAAATTTAAATGTTTCATTTATTTTAAAAAAAAAAGTGACTAAAACACCTTCTTTCAGTATCCCAGTCAGTATCCTGATATCCCAGAGAATTATGCAAGTGCTCTTGAACATTTCCATACCAAAATGCCCCAGAGTATGCAAAAATACCAGGTCAGTAGAATTTTACTTGAGTAAACCCTTATTATTACTCGGATGGCATTTTCTTAAAATGATGGGTTTGAGGAGGTTCATTGAGTTCAGGATTAGACTTTCCAAAATGTTAAATTCGATTTAGCTTATGATATGATTTGTCTAGATATTTCAACTTTGTTTGCTCAGCCTCAATAGATTACTAATCTATTTCCTTTCTAGTGAGGCATGAAATGGGAAATTTTACTATTAAATTTACAAATATGCAGCAGCATAGAGTTCCAGAGAGCCATTCTTGATGTCTCTGTTCAAAAAGAAAGCACCAATAAGCCATTATCTCTCTTTCTAACATTTTAGTGTGTAATATATATATGTAATGATCACTGCAATTATTTGTAGTTGTAGAAAGGCGGAGAAAGCTTGCAAATGCAAAAAAGAGGCTAAAACAAACAGGCATCTTTACTATTTCCTTTTGTTTTGTTTTAACGTGGTCCCACTTTCGCTGAAAAGTCTGTGGAGGCAGCTCAACCCGCCCAAGATCCAGTAGGACGTGCAATCATGCACCAGTCCGGTATTAAGCATGCCACAGGGGAAGCTATTTATTGCGATGACATTCGTGCTGTGGATGAAGAACTCTTCTTGGCTCTAGTAACCAGTTCTAGGGCCCACGCAAAGATTGTGTATGTAGCCCTGTGTGTGGCAAACTCTTTTTCTAAGTAGCTTTGAAAGGTTAATCTTTTGTGCTTAGAGAGTGGCGATGGTGAAATAGAAAAGCTGCTTAACAGGTAGGTCCCTGGAACGCTTTCTCCCTTTACCTTAGTTTGGAGCTTTTGCAACAGAAAGCCCAGAGACAAGATACTCCGAAGGACGTGGTTTTCACTTCTGACGTTATGGAAGTGCAGAGGTGCTTCCTGTTCCCTTTTTCCTCCTTGGACCATGCCATCTTAGAGGGGTGACAGAGGGGTATCAAAGGGACTTCCTTTATGGTCTTACATACTTCAGATCATTCTAGGCTGGCAGTCCTTGCATTCAGACCTGAGACAGATCTTAGCAGCAAGCCCTTAAGAATTCTCCTCTCTCATTTCCTTCCCTCATGGAAGGCTTCTTCTGGTGAAATATTTTGTAGTTAGGTATCCATTCCCCCCCACATACACACACACACAAACGGCATCAGTTATGAAGAGGGCACATGTGTTACAAGGGATGTGCATGAACTGGGTACAAAATGATTTGTCCGAAGCAGCCCTGACTCTCTGCAGTAGCTTCAGGAGCTTGCACAACTTCTGGACGGAGTGGAGCCATGTTTTGAATCGGGTAGGAAACCTGTGGTCCTCCAGATGTTGTTGGCTTACAACTCCCACCACCCCTCACAATTGGCCACACTGGCTGAGTTTGGTAGGAGTTGGAGTTCAACAGCATCTGGAGGGCCTCAGGTTCCCTATGTTAGCAATAGACTAGTGGCTTGATGTAACCCTAAGTGCATTTTAGCATTGAATGTATAGGTTTTTTAAACTGTCAACAGCATCAGCTGGTGGATCTGATAATTATGGGAATTGCAGCAGGTGCAGAGGGGGAGTTTAACATTTTCCTCCCCCTACTGCAGTCTTGAGGGAAGCCCCTCCTCTGAAGCAGGTATTTGTTTTGAGGGTGGTGGGGGGACCTGCCATTGGTGCCAATGTATTTCTCTCCCAAACAACTACAGGCATCCTCAGCACTACAGCAGGAAGAAAGGGGTTAAACTCTCTGGCTACATTCGGACAACACTTTAATCAGTGTAGAGGAAGTAGTCCACTTGACAGAGGGCAAAACCACGGGCCGCCTTTGGGCAACATGGAAGTGCCGCTCCGTGGAGAGGACTGCCTTCTCTCCATTGAGTTGTCATCTCTCCCCCACACCTGTAGCCCTTCCCCACCGAATGGCGATGCTGGTGAGACCTTACCTTACCGGCGGCGCCATAATAGGGGGAGGAGTAGAGGAGAGATGAGGCTCCTGGTGGCAGATGAATCCCATCTGTCAATGGGGACAGGGCTCCAGGAAGAAGTCTCAACTGAGCCCTGTCTCCTGTTGACAGAAGGGATCATCTGCCACTGCCGCCACACAACTGGGATGCTGCGCCTCCCCTGACAAAGGAGGGGAGGCACCCGGGGTTGGCTGGAAGCAGAGCCTTCATGAGAGTCAGGACCCTGACACACGAGGAGGCCAATCCCAAGTCTCCTTATTCTGCGTTGGACAGGCTTGGAACTGGCCTCCTCACATGTCAGGGTTAGGGTTAGGAATGACGTGGCTCGGTGCTGAAAAGAATGTGTCGATAGGGAGGAGGGGATATTATCTGTTGCAAGGAGATCCTTCTCCCCGTCATCATGTCTTCTATTCCCATTGAGCCTGGAGCCAGAGAGCAGGGAGAAGGATCGCCTTGCGAAGGACAAGATCCCTTCCCCCGGCGACATGTCCTCAACAGTGATCGGCATAGGAACGAACACCGGCTCCTGCCTGTTCCTAAGCAGATCGAGGGCAGAGGAGGGCACAGGGATCGGAATCCTCCGCATCCCCTCTCCCGTCTCCCAATCACGCCAGCTGAAGAGTCATCCTGTGCGCAGGCTGGAAGGAAGAGTAGCAGCTCTGAACCCTGCGTCCTCTTCAGTCACGTGATCTGCATAGGAGGCTGCCTCCCATGGTTGGATGTTTCAAGTCCAGCCGCAGGAGGTGTTCTCCACCCCCCCAATCCATTTGGGGATCACCTTGAGGTGATCCCCAAATGGATGAGGGGGCATGGCAGGAGGGCTCAGGACATGCCATCCCTGGGTGGGGCATCACGATCACAACACCCCTCCCAGGGACAGCATGTTCTCATGCAGGCGAGTGCTTCAGAAGCCCCGATCACCCCGCCCCACCAAGGGATGGCATGATCAGGGCTCCTGAAGCACTTGCTGGCACAGGATTATTCTCTTTTGCCCAAGGAGCCCCACGGGGCTAGGGTGGCCAGTTTCTGCTGCTCTCTTACCTTGTGACTCCATGGACAGGGGAGAATAATCAACGGAGCCCACCAGACGACACGTTAACTAATGGTTGCCAGGATAATCAACGGAGCAGCCCGTTGTGTTTCTTCGTTGGTTATTTTGGCAAATTAGTCCATTGCGTGTCCATTGTGTGTTGCCCGCCAGATGACACAGTAACGCAAGGGATGGTTGACTCTTTACACACACCCCATTGCTTATCATGTCGTCCAAACCCAGCCTGCCTCTCTCTCTCTCTCTCTCTCTCACACACACACACACACACACACATTCCCTGATCAGCCCCTCCCCACATTTCATGCAATTTGCATCTTTCAGAACCTGCACATTAAATGCAAAAGTGCACTTACCATCACATATAGTTTGGCTCTTGAATAGATGTAGCAGTCATTCCTTCTTTCTAGAGAACGTGAAGGGGGCTAGTGATCCCTAACAGGATATTCTCAGCACCCTCACCAGAATAATAATTCTTTGGGGGAAGCCGTGACAGTTATACTAGATAAGAAAGGGATATAAGTTTGCAGGGCAGATACGTCCTTAGACACACATGGTGATGTGCTTTGCCTTTGTCCAGGCTAATGGGACTGTATTGATTCAGATACCCTCAACATGAAGGTTGTTTGAGCATCATCCCATCACAGACGCAAACCATGAGGTTTTCCCAGACATAAATGCCCCAGAGTTCAGTGGTGCTTAATAGCAGGTAAGTAGATTTAGCAAAACAACCTAAGTCACACGATGGTTTGTTGGCTACACACTTATTAGCTACACACTTGTCAAATCTAAGGATGGTACAGATCACTGCAGTCCACCACCACATCCTTCGCCAGCTCCTGTCCCCATTCCATGGTCTCAGCTCCACATCCCCACTTCAGTGCCCCAGCCCCATTAGTCTCCCGCAGCTCTACGTCCCCTTTGCCCACCCCATGCCCATTCTAACATTCACCTCCTTTTCTCCGAGCAACCTGCACTGATGAAGCTGTGTACGATAATTAACTGGTTCGCACTGTTCCCCCAGATCAATCGATGCTTCAGAAGCCCTCAAGATGGCAGGTGTCGTTGATATCATTTCCGTTCAGGATGTGCCAGCCACTAATGAGTTCTATAACTATGACGTCCCAGATATTATATTTGCCAGAGAAAAGGTAAGCCATTTTTTATCATTGTCAATTTGATTCCTTCTAAGTTGACTTCATTCTGCATAGTGTATATACATACTAGGGATTTTTGTTTTAGTGTTTAAGTGTTAATTGTTTAGTCTTAAGATTTTATTATAGGCCATCCCCTTTTCTTGTCCTACTTTTATACTTTGCAGTTTCTTGATTTGGCTTCATTTGCAGGGTATCTTTTAAAGTTATATTGTTACTGAAATATTGTTAATTTGCCAAATTGACAAAAGCACAACCATTACAAATATAACAAGAGGAAGAATTGCAAATCGAGTTGCAGGTTTGTGCTGGTGTGGAGGATAGGATGCACCCGCTAAGAAATCATGGTAACGTGTGTGTGTGGGGGGGGGGATGTTGTCCTAGTTTCATTGGTTTTCTGTGGAACAAGTGTAAGAAAAAAAATTAAGCTGCTGGTTTCTTGCATTTTTCAGGTGACCTGTGTGGGTCAGATTGTCTGTGCGGTGGTTGCAGATTCAGAAGTTCATGCTAAACGAGCTGTGGCAAAAGTGAAGATAGAATATGAACCGCAAGAGCCTGTGATCCTGACTATAGAGGTGAAGAACAGCCCTGTTCCCCTGTTGCTGCTCTTGTCTGTGTAATATATTTGATTGATTGATTGATTGATTGATTGCATTTTTATACTGCCCTATAGCCGAAGCTCTCTGGGCGGTTCACAAAAATTAAAACTATGAAATCCTTTTAAAAATGTAAAACAAACCACAATCTAAAAACACAAAATAACATACAATCTAAAAACACAACCGGAATAAAACCAAGCAGCAGGAATTAATACAGATTAAAATAGTTTGCCTGTAGTGGTTTTATTGCTCGTGAAAGTTATGGGTATCTTACGGGTTCATCAGACAAGTGTTTTATCGCACACTCGCTACTGTCTACTCATGGCTTTTCACACGTCCTTTAGATGACAACGTCCATCTCCCGCATGCCTCCCGCTCCTTCTTACCTTCTTTACATCACAAAATGGACCCCTAAAAAAATGAGTGGTTTTTTTGGAAACAGAATGTGCCACCATTTCCTGCTGTTTGCAGGAAAAGCGGCATGATAAAAATGCCCCCTGAATGGGCCACATGATCTCCGGGAAAAAAGAGGAAGTATTGTGGGACAGGAACAGGGGTGGAGAAGCAACCTGCATAAACTGTGATTCCCCCCCCCCCGACTGATGATGCTCTTAGTCAGTCCACAACTAAATTAAATCAGATTACTTTGATTTTATGTGATTTAATCCCATTGAAGCCACAAGAGCTACATGGTCTTAAACTCAACTCATTTTATTATGCGATAGACTGGACTGTAAATTGTTTCTTTGGGCATATCTGTGTTACAAATTTATAAGAGTTTTTATATCAATTTAAATATCATGAGATCCTAGGATTTGTTTACATTAAAAAACAAAATTAAGGAATAAAACATGTGAGGTGCTGAGCTACTTATGTGTGTGTGTGTGTTCTGCCACCGCAGGAGGCGATAGAGCACAATTCATTTTTTGAACCACAACGAAAACTGGAACAAGGAAATGTGGATGAAGCATTTAAAGTAGCCGATCACATACTTGAAGGTAAATTGCAGCCTGCCGGGTTAAAATATTAACGTGGAAATTGAGGAATGTGTACATCCCATCACTGGAGATCCACCCTGCTCTCCAGCACACTATGACTACACAGTGCACATTCTCAGTGAAAACCTTGTTGTCTCTAAAAGTCATGAACATGGTTAATTCAACATATGATGTCAGAAACAGCTGTTCATTACGTTTGAACTGTAGTTCCTAATAAGGTTGGTGTTTAACCCAAATGATCTCATGGACATGTATTTTTGTAATTTCTGTGTACAGATAATTTCTGTGTACAGATAAGGTATTAAAACTTGGCATTATTAGTTGCCCATCCTAATTTTTGCCATGGAGAGATGGAACATTGGAACTGTTCTCTTATTGATGTGTCCTCTTGATGCTAGGAAATATTCAGCTTCACATTTCCAAGATTGCCAAAATCAGCATTTGATTATGCTTGTAAATGGGGTGTGTGAGACCCACTAATGTAAGTTGAGTAATGCAGTTGAGTAGATGCAGAATTACAAAAACTGATTTCTGAGTACCTTGTAAAAGAGGATTATATGTGGGCTTTCTTCATGACACCGGGTTGGCACCGCCTCCCTCCAAAAACCCAGTTTTCTTCTCCCAGGGTGGTATTGGGTAATCCCGACGCCAAGGAGGGAGTGCGGGGTTTCCGGCAGCCATCCTGTTACCAGAGTCCCCGCCCTGCCCTCTTCTGGTGGAAGGCTACCAATCGCTGGTTGCCTTCCACCAGGGACCACCCCTGGATTGGCCCCAGAGTGACACCAAACAGTGGAAGTGCCATCCTGACATCATTCCCATTGAAAGGGTTGACTTTTTCAATGCGTAGCTTCGCAGGAAAGCCCCGCAGTGGCTGTGAAGCTGTGGCTGTGTGTATAACCTACGCAGCGCAGATGCACAGCTACACGAGGCTTTCCCTGTGTATAGACAGCAATCTACTCTGATGTTGCTTCTTTCTACCATTTCTGCTGCTCCTCTGCATCATTGTATTCTATTGAATACTCAGTTTTTTCATTAATCTGACTCAGAGTAAAGATTACCCTGTAAACAGGAGAACTGTCCCATTACTTATGGGCCTTTCAGCCCTTGCTTTCTAGAAGTGGACTAACATAATGGCTTCATTTGCATGTAACTCTAAACCATAATTTAGCACTATGTGGACAAACCTTTACAAGCCTTAACAAAGTTCTGGCCCATGCATGCCCCTCTCCTGCCTTTCTCATCCTCTCATACAACTAAATTTAAACAGGATTCCATTTCAATTTCCACAATTCCTGGCTTGTGGTTGCATCCCAATCAAGAAAGGTGGCTTAAAATAGACTCTGGTTTGTTAAACAAGTCAACCAAACAACTCATGGTTTCTAGAGGCTTGTTTAGCAATTGATTAGAGGTTTTTTGTTTTTTTTTTTAAACTTGCTTCCTGGTTTGTTCAAAACAAAAAAAGCAGGCATTGGGGAAAGTGGAACCGAATCATGGTTAAATCCTCTCCCAGCCATGTAGGAAGAGGTGAGGGGATGGAGAGCACACATGAAACTCAATCACAGAGTGTTAAATCATGGTTTAGCATTATGTATGAACTGAGCCTGTTTCATTCTGCCATAGTCTTATTAAATCCCTGTCTTCCATATTTGTCATGACGTGTCCATATGCTTTTCATCTTGATACTCTGGAAGAACCAAATGCACATGGGGGGTGTCCTCACATCGCTGGGTTGGCGCCGCGTCCATTGGAAACCCCATACTTTCCCTCTCCTGGAGTGGTGTCAGGTAATCCCGATACCGAGAAGGTATACCCTCGCTCTGGAGAAAAAAGTCGGGGTAAGTCCTGACTTTTTTTCTCCGCAGCTTCACCAGAAAGCTCCAGGTTGGGTGCACAGTTGTAGTGCCTTCCTCCCACCATCAAAAACAGGTGAGTCTCCTTCCTTTGGGAAAGATTGATTTAAGATGTTTTCTTTTTTTGGAACAGGTGAAATCTGTATTGGAGGACAGTCACACTTTTACTTGGAAACTCAGAGTGTCCTTGCTGTTCCCAAAGGTGAAGATAAAGAAATGGATGTGTATGCCTCAACCCAGCATCCAGCATTTATTCAGGTTAGGAGAGCACTTTCAAAGCATTTTGCACAAAAGACCACACTGTTCTTTGTGTTTTAAAACCCTACAGTTCAATTAAATGTAAATAACAAAGGGCTTTCAATGTGAAAAATGTCTCAACAAAGACTTTGAAATCTTTATTACTTCTGATTGCAAAGCCATGTGATTATTTTTGCTGTTGTACCATAAAATAAATTTAATAATAAACTTGAATTCCCCCCACCCTCTAAAAAAGCTCTAGATTTCTTGGGCCCAACATACCTATGAAATCACTCCCTCCTTTTATGGGCCCCTCTTCATGTTACGTTGCCTCCTGAACATTGGAAGACTAGCGGGGAGTGGGCTGCTGAATGGGTGCAATTGATGTGGGCTCCTCATGTTACCGTATCAGTGTGTGAAGGAACCTTATGTCTCAGCCTCCATTCTCACCACATCCATCCTGCCATAATAAAGGCATACTAACTCTGGCGTACTTAACACTATTATTAATAAGGATTATTGTATGTAAAATGTTTTCAGTGGCTAGAAAAACATGCTGCACGAATACTTTTATAAATGAAAATAAACCACACCAGAATCCTAACATGGGCCTGATTGTGCTCAGAAAATTTACCATGGTAGGTAAAACAGCAGCAATTCTAAGAAGTATTTCTGTAGCCACTTGAATTTTTTTAAAAAAGGAAACACGCCTTTCCTTTCTTTTTAAAAATCCTATGTATTATGCCAAATGTGAGGCATGTCTATCTTCTTTTAATTGAATTGTCATAATAAAATACTTGGTTTTGTGCAGGAAATGGTGGCCTCCTGTTTAGGCATCCCAGACAATAGAATCATGTGTCATGTGAAACGGATTGGAGGGGCGTTTGGTGGAAAACTGCTGAAAACCGCTCTACTGGCGTGTATTACAGCCGTGGCGGCCAAAAAGTAAGTTTGAATGTGTCACTATCCAGGAAGCTCTCTCTTGGACCAGTGGAATATGGGGGGAAGTGAAGAAGAATCAAATAGTGGATTAGGTGGCTGAAATATCAATGCCTCTGTCACACATATTAGTTGAAGTCAACAAGGTATTTTTTAAAAAATAAAACGAGATGTCTATATTTTGGTACTTAAAATGGTATTGGATGGAATGAGCTTATAGGATTTAAATGCTAGAAAAAAGTAGTCCTAAAACACTGGATAAATTATACACACACAGGATTACTATACTATGTGAGACCAGTCATTCACCTCTTGAGGAAACAGCATGGTATAGCCTTTCCGAATGTGGTGCCTGCCAGATGTTTTAGGCCAAAATTCCTAACATCCCAATGGCCAGTGCTGGCTGGAGGTAATGGGAGTTGTAGTCCAACACATCTGGAGACACCTGATTGGGGAAGGGGTGGTATAGTTACTCATGGAAATATATCATGACGGGACAACTATGGTAGGAACACTCCCCCCCTCTGCTAGTCCAAACCAATGAGCTGCTATACGAGTAATAGATTTCTTGAAAAAAATATGGTGCCCTGATCTTGGAGCCACCATTTCTGATTTCAGTGGGGAAACAAGATATTTTGTGGGGGGGGGGGGGTACTCTGCTATGGTTTAAGGCTCATTCTTGGATGTATTGAAGATAAAGTAGCAAAAAAACAAAAACCCAGCTGTGAATCTTAAGAGGATTACTTTTTTTCATACCACAAAAAGGTGTGATGGGATATTCTTGGCACTTATGTAGCTGATTAGAAGGGATTAACTACAAGCAAGGATTAACTGCAAGCCGAGTGGAGCCATGCGTGTTTCTCCCATTTTCTTCCCTATGCTCTCTCCTGCCTTTCTTTGGCTTGTTTTGTTGCTTCGCTTCCAGTAGCTCCCATTTCCAGCCCCCTCCCCATCTCCTTTACAGGGTTTCTCTCTCACACTGCTCCCCCCCCCCCCCACTTCACTGTACTTCCACTCTCAACTCTACTGGTTTGGACTGCTTGTTTTGAACGTCAAGAACACTCTTTTCTCTGACAACCTCCTGTTTGATGGTTACTTGAGTACTGCGGTGGCAACCCCTTGAGTTTTGCCAGACCAAGCAGCCCCTGAAATTGCCTCATGGGTAGAGCCAGACCCCTTTGTAAAGTGAGAGTAGGTATCTGTTGTCACTCTGAGAAAGGTTTTTACTTCCCTTCCCTTTTCTTTTGTGTTTTGCTTTAGGACAGGCCGTGCAGTTCGCTGCATTCTGGACAGAGGCACTGACATGTTAACTACTGCAGGCCGGCACCCTGTCTTTGGCAAATACAAAGTAAGTGGTAGAATAAACCCGTGAGTTGGAAATGTTTCCTACTTTACTTTCTGAACTTGGATACAAAAGGTGCATGGCAAAATTCACATGTTTCGATTATAAATGGCAGCTCAGAGGTTGAGCTGTGAACTAGAGAGTCATGGACTCCAATTTTGTCTCTGGGTAGCCTTAAGCCCTCTTCAGATAGTATTGGCACATTTTCCTCACAAATTTTCCTGCAATGGGGGAGGATATCCTTGGATGGGTTGCTCCTCCCACTCCCTCAGATGGCATAAATATGCAACTTAGACTTGAAGAGCACTCCCAAGTGGAGGAGCAACCTACTTCCCGTTTTCTGCCTGTCTAACTCCAAGGCAGATGTTTTTGGACAAGATCCTGAGATCTCTATTGTCCAAACACATTCTGAGATTTTTTTTAAAAAACCAGTAGATGAGAACCCCACTTGTATGTGTGATGTCGAGCTCTCAATCTGAGGAATTATATCTGAAGATTTCCCAACCACAAGTCTGACCCTGACTGGGAAATCCATTTCAGGAGAACTGTGAGGAGGCTGGCTAAAGGGCTTCAGTCTACCCATGCAGATGCAACCCCCCAACCCTCAGAATTCCCAGACACTACTGCGTCCATTTCCTGCCGCCACGCCTCTATCGCAGCCTGTGGGAGCAGAGTGATACTGACAGAGAGATAGTTTCCCACCACAGCTGGGATGAGGAAATAAACTAGGAAAGATACAGGAAAACGGCACTGAACCTGTGCAAGATTGTAACAGAAGTGCCTGAAAGTGTTCTCCACTCAAAAATACTAGCTGATTAGAACATGTAATGTCTGACAAAATTGAAGCAAGGGAACACCCTCAAATTTGCATTTCAAAATGGTGAATCATATATTAATTTGCAGTTAAGATACCTTGCCAAGTTCACAAACAGGCCATGGCAGATACCTCGCCAAGGTCACTTTTTTTGAAGCAAGGGTGATCTGACACAATACAACTGCTCCAAGAGACGATGGATGAGTTGGCTACAAAACTGTCAGGGATCACACAAACAACTTATTAGAGGTCAGCAAGGACCAGCAGAAACTCATCAGGAAATGGATGAGATCCATGGTAGACCTCCAGGAGCAGGTGGAATTACTAGAAAATAGGAGTCATCAGGCCAATCGTTGTTTTAGGAAGTTCATTGAATTGGAGAAGGGGGAAGATATGCTTGTGACGCCCTGCCTGCACCTGTGACACTCACAAGGCTACACAACAGGGCTGTCCACGCCACTCGCACTCAGGGCTTACTTCAACCCCCCCTGTGCTTATGACGTGTTTGAGGGTTTAGGGCTACTGCTGCTGCTCCCGTCCCGCCTTTATTCTTTTAGGCCCCACGGCTCCACAGCCCAGCACTCTAGCCCTCAAATCCCCCTTCTTCTGTCCGCTGCCTCCAGTACCTTCCTCAGGTACACTTCCAATGATCACACCAGTTGTAATTAACAAGGTTTATTAACAGAAGTATATGTATGTCAGTAAGCGTGATGGTTTCCTCAGGTATATACTCGTATTGGTTACAGGCACAATGCTTTATGGTTTCAGTACTTTCTGTTCATAACATTTACAATAGAAACTCTCACGTTCTGTGTTTCTCCTGCCTACTCTACCCACTAAGCTACACTACACTCTTTCCCACCATCTAGTTCCACCAAAATAACAAAACACGTTGGTCCTTCCTATCCTCTAATCCAGTTAACAATAATCTTCCCTCTCTCCCCCTCACACTCTTCTCACACTCTCCTTCACACTCTCCCTCACACTCTCCCTCAAAATATACACAGACACTCTCACACAGCCAGCCAATCCCGGCACTCCCCCGCCACCATCCAATCAGCACTCACACATGAACTCCCCTCCCCTTATGCTTACCCAGTTACAACATAACTGTAAGTCTATTTACCTTCCTTTATGGCATTTTATAAACAACTACTTATAATTTTTGATATACACGGATCTCAACAGCAGCTGAACATCACAATGCTTCCTAGTTTACTGACCCACCCCGTAACTTGCAAATTACTTAACAAGGATGTGGAGAGAGCACAAAGGGTCTTGAGTGCCAGGTCTCCACCCGGATCAAAAACCAGAGACATAACTGTGCACTTTCATAAAGAGGCAGTAAAAGACGCCATTTTAAGTGCTGAAAGGAAAGGGTGCCAACATTCATACAAAACTTCCAGAATTCAGTTATTTCAAGATTTGAGTCTGTAGACTCTACAAAAAGGAAAAGCTTTTGAACACTACACTGAGCAGCTGCGAAACACTAACTTCGCTTACAAAAAGGGATTTCCAGTGAAGTTGTTGGTACAAATTGAGGGGAAGATACACGTGATACTCTTCATTTTTATACTGCCCAATAGCTGAAGCTCTCTGAGTGGTTTACAACAATTCATAAAATAATAAAATACAATATAAAAATATAGCATAAAATACGGGATAAAAATTTATATATACAATTTTTTTTTAAAAAAAATAGACTGCTAAAAACACTTTCAATAAAACATTAGACCTGTTTAGATGCCTAGCATAAATGCCCCATCATATGCTACTAAATGCCATTAAATGCTTGGTGCGGAAAAGATGACAGTGTTGGCACCAGGCGGGCCTCAATGGAGAGCTCATTCCATAGTAGTGGGGCCACCATAGAGAAGTCTCTATCTCTTGTCGCTACCCTCCAAACCTCCCTCAGAGGAGGGGTGAGGCAGATGTTGATCGTAGTGTCTGGGTATGTTCAGGTTGGGAGAGGCGTTCCGTCAGGTATTGCGGTCCCAAGCCAATAAAGGCTTTATAGGTTAAAACCACCACTTTGAATTGGGCTTGGAAGCCTAGAGGCAGCCAGTGCAAGCAGGCCAGAATTCTCCCCATCAGGAAGCAACTCCTCATGGAACTGAAACTTGATCCAGAATGAGAACTCCAGACTAATCAGCTAAAAAAAGTCAAAAGAGGAAAGGGATGGCTGTCTTGCTGGTAGTCCTTGGAAGAATGCAACTGACAACTGAAGACAAAGGAAATTGGCAATACCAGTCAGACCTGAAAAGTAATCTCACCTCACTTAATTGAAAGTGGATACAGAATGTATATAGTGTAGATATACTACGTTCGGGACTTCAGACTTATTTATTTTTCATTTATATCCCGCCTTTTTTCCTCCAAGAAACCCAAGGCAGTGTAAATATTCCTCCTCCTCTCCATCTTATCCTCACAACAACAACCCTGTGAGGCGAGTTGGGCTGAGAGTCTGTGACTGGCCCAAAGTCACCCAATGAGCTTCCATGGCCAAGTGGGGACTAGAACCCAGATCTCCCGACTCCAACACTCTAGCCACTACACCACACTGGCTTGAAGACATAATTTCAACAGTTGCAGAAACAAAAGTTTCCAGACCATGGTTCGGGTTATTAAAAATTATGTGGTTGTTTTAAACAAATTATATGATATAGTATAAATGGGAATGGGGGGGCTTTGCAGAATTGCCCATTTACCCCCTTCAGTTTTTCTCCATAGATTCCTCACAAACATAGGTTTGTGGTCAGGACTCAGCCCAGAAGAGAGAGTCTGACAGAAAAGAAAGATGGGGCGGGGAGTATGTTAATGTTTTGTTTGTTGTTGTATATTCAGGCCTTAATATGCACCAGAAAAGAGGGGTAATGGATGCCTTGGGATGGAGGCAAGGGAAGAACTCCATCCCACTAAAGTTACTCCATCTCACTATTCGGTCACCAAAACTATATTTAAAAGTCCATGGCACATTATAAAGGGCTTACTTTCAATGTTAGGGTCTTCGGGTGAATGGTAAAAAGAAGAAAAGTACAAGGCAGTAAGTAGGTTGACCATATGGAAAGGCGGACAGGGCTCCTGTATCTTTAACAGTTCCATAGAAAAGGGAATTTCAGCAGATGTCATTTGTATGCATGCAGCACCTGGTGAAATCCCCTTTTCATCACAACAGTTAAAGCTGCAGGAGCCCTGCCTTCTTTTGTATCTGGTCAAGAAGATAGGGCTCCTGCAGCTTTTACTGTTGTGATAAAGAGGGAATTTCACCAGGTGCTGCATGCATACAAATGACACCTGCTGAAACTCCCTTTTCAATACAACTGTTAAAGATACAGGAGCCCTGTCCTCCTTTTCAAATGGTCACCCTAGGTAAGCCTATTTACACCAGTTGCTGGGGAGCATGGATGGGAGGTGTTGTTGCACCCGCATCCTGCTTGTGGGTTCCTGACCAACAACTTGGTTGACCACTGTGTGAACAGAATGTTGGTCTAGATGGACCCTTGATCCAATTCAGCATGGCTCTGCTTAGGTTCTATGTTCTTATGAAAGGATAAAAACAAACAAGCAGTCATAATTTTATTGCAAGAGACTGACCACAAGGGGGCAGCAAGTATGCTCCTAAAATACCCTAGGATAGATAAAACATTTGCTGGGGAGTTTTGGTGGCACTCTTAAAAAACAACAACACATTGCATTTAATGTTACAGACATGTTGCAGTATCCCCAGGGCAGGTATATCTTAATAAAGGGATCTTTAGGAACAGAAGTCTCTGACAATTGGATATATTTATAGTCCAAATAAAGATCAAGAACAATTCTTGAAACGCCTTTAAATACACTTTAAATACACTCTCACTCCCTCTTCATCAGAACAATTAAAGCTGCAGGAGCCCTGCCCTCCTTAGCTAAAGTGACCAGATCCAAAAGAAGGCAGGGCTTCTGCAGCTTTAACTGTTGTGATGAAGAGGGAATTTTACCAGGTGCTGTATGCATACAAATGTCACCTGCTGAAATTCCCTCTTCATCACTACTGTTAACTATACAGTAGCCCTGTCCTCCTTTTCATATGGTCACCCTACCTTCACCCCTGCCGCAAAGAGCTTCTCTGTGATTGAGAAGCTCTTGGGCTCAAAGAAGTTCAACATCCCTGTTTGACATTCTACTGTAGTACAGTTTAAAGAAGTAGATTTACTGTCAGTACAGGTTTTTTAAAAATGCTCAAAGTAACCTGCACTTGCATTGATCTAATTTAGGTTGGTTTCATGAATAATGGAAGAATCTTGGCTACAGATATTGACATATACATTAATGGAGGATGCAGCCCTGATGACTCTATTCTGGTAAGTGCTTTTTAGCCTGGCTGATGTTTCAAGTCATACAATAGAAAAAGAAAGAGAGAGTAAATCCCACCCATCTATGAAAATGAAAGGGAAAGGGCAGATTTTGAATATCCTTTGGCAGCACCATTTCATGAGGAATGTTAAAAGAAAACCCACCCCCATTTTGTCTTAGTGCTATAATTTGCATTAGCATCAATCCAGCTTCAGTAGTTCGGATTCCTCTCCCTACATTATTGAAGGAGGGAGATGCTTTCTGCAGGGGATTTAAAGTGCTACATGTTTTCTCCTGTGTTGGTTTGGCACAACTCTGAAGAAGTAAGCACATAAATGAAGAATAAAATGCAACTTTTTACAGTTTGCAACTTGCCCTATTTTGGGGAGTGGTTTTGTTGCTTGTCATTAGAGTGGCCACATAGACATTGTCAACAACAGGACAAAAGAGGACACATCTTTTCATAAAATTTGCATATGCTAATTTATAGGGGTATATGAAAACTGAGAAATAATTGCTGTTATTTAAATAGCAATACAATTCATCTCACCATAGTGGGAAAGGCTATGACCAGAGCAGGATCTACACTACTATTTTATAACAGTTTATAGCGGTTTTGACAACTGTTCGGGTCCAGGACACATTCTGCATACTGTTTTTCAAAACATTTTCGAAATGTTATATCCTGCTTGGTGTAGATCTGGCCCAGGTGACCTGGGTGCCTGCCCAGTATGATGCCCAGGCACTAACTGCCGGTGGGCATCTTCAAGGCTCTTGCTCATTCTTCTGATGGTTCTTTGTTTTTAAAGCAGATTTGGAGTGGACACCCCTTCAAACAGAGGACACTTTAAAATAGAGGTCTATCCTCTCTAAAACAGTACACACAGCCACCCTGTTTAATTGTGTCAAAGTCATTATACAGTGTCCTTGTGATACTTGTAATAATATTCTATATAGTACTCACAGGCTCAGTTCAAACAACACGTTTCTCAACAGTGGTTTTAGAACTCCGTGGTGGAGTTTTTACACCACCATTGAGAAATGTGATGTCTGGCGGGAAAATCCCATGCAATGATGGAGGGGTTTTTTGGAAAATGCTCCACACAGAATATCCACACTGTGCAGAGGAGAATTTCTGCACAACCGTTGTGTGATGTGTGGGTGTGGCAGGCTCTGTGGAGTTTTCCGGTGCGTTGACTTGACTTTTCCCACTGACTACAGAGTTCCCTGGCAAGAGCAACGAAATGCAAGTGCCGCTCTAGGAGAACCACCAGGATTGTTTTTTTGCGACAATAGCTAATGGGTTACCATCAGGAGGACCAGGAGAGGAGAGAGGGAGGAGGAACTGTCAATCAAATATCACAATGGATTTTACTCAACTCCACAGTAGCCCACGGTCACACAACAGTGGAGTTAGAACATGTTGTGTGGGGAGAACCCACCGTTGAGTGAAGTTTTCACACTGCGTTGACTAACGTGTTGTCTGAAGTGAGCCACAATGTGTACAATAGATAGAGAAAACTCACATTTTCCCAGCAATATTATTATAGTTAGTTCTTTCTGTCCATTTCTTGAGAGGGTTATTGGGACTTCTGACAAGTACATTTCCCCTTACTTTTTTAAAAATATTTTTTTTAATTTGGCATGTATCTGGCCCAGAAAATAAAATTTTAAAACCCTAGAAAATCACTAAAACAATTAAACTAGAGCACATAAAACAGAGATAAGATCAACTGAAAAAGAAGGCACAATGAGATCAAAAAGATGCAATAATAAAATGAGCCATAACACTCAACTTACTCAGTGAAAGAACAGAATTAATTTTTTTATATTTTGTTTATTTTCTGTTATTATGAGGTTAAATATTTATTTGTTTGTGCGTGTGTGTGTATGTGTGTGTATATGTGTGTGTGTGTATGTGTGTGTGTGCTGGTCAGTTTCAGCCGAAAGGTCAAACGTTCAGTTAGGTTATAGGAGCCAAGACATTTGCTCAGAAAACCAAAGGTTTGCAGGACGGTCAACTGAAGGAGAGAAAAAGAAGAGTTTGCAGGAGGTTCAATAGAAGGTCAGAGGAAAAAAATAGGATTGCAAAAGGGAACCAAAAAACCCCCTCTTCATTGGCTTGGGTTGGGGAGGAGAAAGGACTGATTTTAAGATAAAAAGGCCTATGGCAGCGGCAGTAAAAATTGAGAGAAGCTGAGAGAAGACCAAAGTTCTAGACGGGGGAAAAGAATCAAAGCTGCTGGAACTAGAGGACTGGTTAAGTAAGTGCTGGAGCTTTGACAGTAAGATATTAGTTGGGTAAAGTACTTGGATAAGACAGAGAGACAGTCTAGTTAGGTTAGCTGGATATGTTTATCCCTAGTTATTTTGTTACCCTATTGCTCGTGTGTGTGGGGGGGGGGGTTGGGGGGGAGTATTTTGTGTTTCTGAGTGTGTATGTGCATGAATATATCCATTCAGATCTTACAACTTTTTCCTATTAACATTTTTTCTTCAGTAAACCTTTAAATGTTCTTATTTGAAAATGTGTAGTCTCTTTTGTTTTGGGTTTCCCATCCCATGCCTAATGGCCAAGCCAGACACTACCTAAAGTAGATACCTGAGATCCAGACTTTTAAGGCTGGTTTGGTAGAAGCAGACAGGGTAGCGGGGGTGGGGGGGGGGATTTCCACCTGGTGGCACTTGAGAACTTTTCTTTTTTGCTTTTCTTGACCTGGCTAGAGATCTAATAGCACAGCACTTATCCTTTTTGAGAATATGTGTTGCTAAAACAATCTAGTAAATGGAAATAACAGTTTCCAGGCAGGAGCTAATTCCAATGTGAGAAGGTGGATTGTTCTAATGTCCAGCTATTCATGTTTTCATAATGAAGGTCACAGAGATGCTCCTGCTGAAAATGGATAATGCTTACAAGGTTCCAAATGTCCGGTGTCACGCCCGTGCTTGTAAGACAAACTTGCCATCCAACACCGCATTCCGAGGCTTTGGTTTCCCACAAGGAGGTCTGGTTACGGAAGCCTGGGTAACACGCGTCGCAGCCAGATGTGGTTTATTACCCACACAGGTATTAGTGGGTGGGTGTTTGCATGAGAAGAAGAGGAACTGAATGGATAGGATTCTGAAAGTTTAAGAGGACATAAAAAGGTGTACAATGCTACCAAGTGATTTTTGAGAAGTAGGATATCAATCCCAATGTAAGGGCTGCGGAACCCCCATTTGCCAGGCTGCCCCATTCAGTCAGCAGAGGTATTGAGTGAGGCTCCTCCCCAAAGCCCTGCCCCACTCAGAGAAAGGAGAAGGCATAAGAAGGCTGTGGCTCAGTCGGCCTTGCTCCTCTGTTGCCTTCCCCAATAAAGGAAGGGGAGGGAGAGTGAAGCCCACTTGGGACTCAACTGGCACCTCAAGGAGTGTCTCTTTGGCCTCCTCCACACGAGACGTTTAATGAGCCTTGAAGGCTTATTATAAATTTTACCTCCACACCAGCGGAGCGCAAAACGGGCGTACAGGCGCGCTATCTCCCCGATAATGCGCATTTTCGAATGCGCGTTAAATAGCGACTTTTATTTTGCTCCGGCCGTTAAAGCGCATTTTCGCGGTGTGAACAAGCGATTATGCGCGTTAACTTCTTGTAAAGTGCTTTTTGGACATCAATTAATGCGCTTCGCCGCCTCTCGCCGCCTCCCGTGCAGAGGGATTAGGAGTAAATGCGCCTCCGCGAAAATGCGCATAATCCCCGAACCGGGCGCAAAAGCGCATCCTTGTGGAGGGGGCCTCTGAGGCACCGACTGAGCCCACTTTGCTCTTCCCTTTCCCAACTGGGGAAGGGGAGGGGCAGCAAAGCCAACACACCACTCAGCCACGGCTTGAGGAGCGGCAAAGGTGCAGGCTCCGTCCCGTGTGTGCGTGTTTGTGCACGTGAGTGTGTCAGTGTATGACTGTGTGTGTGTGCATGTGTGAGCATTTGTATGAGTGTGTCTGAATGTGTGTGTGAGTGTTGGGGGGGCCAAGCGTGTTGGGGGCCATACCAACAATGGTGGTGGCCCTGGCTGCTTTAGATTGGGGCCCTGCCCACTGCTGGCATGCAGCCCCCAATGCCCTTGGACCGAAATCAATTCCCCATCTCTGACTTGTGTATTACCAGAAGGAGGAAGATGCTGGGCGTGAGAGGAGAAAGAACACAGCCTTCTGAGGAGAAAGGGCCAACTGGGCTTGAGACAAACACAGGCTGGTCAGAGACTTGATACAGGGCTCTCGGGATATTGAACTTGCCATAAGCCTAGAGTGAGAAAACTTGTGACAGAGCGCAATACTGGCCTGAGAGGAATACAATTTGAGTCTTTCACTTTGGCCACCTAGTGGCAGGGTTGGAACTCAATTCCAACAATGGTTTTGTTACCATGAATAGTTCAATGGTCCTCTCTGTTTCATGGGGCTGAAGTTGACCATCCGTTATTGCTGATGCTTTACTGAGCGTGGGCAAAAAGAAAGCTTGTAGGAGCCCTCTAGAGTGCAGAGGCTGTCCCTTACAGCTGGACTGTGCCATGAGAAACTGAGAGAGTCTTGAAATAAGATCTAAATGTTAAAAAAAACCAAAAACACCAAATTGATTATATGTAAGTTGCTCTGGGAGCCTTTTTGATGGAAGAAGAAAGAAAAAAAGAGAGAGAGACAGAGAGAGAGACAGAGACAGAGAAAACTTTAAATAGAAATAAATACACAGACCCTTTACCAAATTCCACACTTAGACCTAGAAATAACTCTAAAGAGTTTGTCTTTATGTAAATACTTTCAGGGTCTCAAAGCTCATTGTAAATGTGGTGCTCTATTAAAGTTTATTGTAATACTTGTCTTCCAGATTAGGGAACTAAACATGTACAAAGAAAATGAATGGACAGCTTATAAACAGGAGTTCAAGCCACAGAACCTCCTCCAATGCTGGAACGAATGTATGGCAAAGTCTGCATATCACACCAGGAGAGCAATTGTGGATGAGTTCAACAAACAAAATTACTGGAAGAAAAAAGGGCTTGCCATTGTTCCCATGAAGTTCCCAGTTGGTTTCGGTACCCGCTTCCTAGGTCAGGTCAGTTTCAACATATTCATTAACAAGCCAACTACAAATACCACTTTGTACACCACTGCATCCCCCATGCTGGGTATGAGCATCTTTAAACGAGCGGTTTATAGCATGCTTGTTACTGGACACTCACGGATGTTTGCGGGTCATTCTGACGCTGCCATCAGCCTCCTGTGCAACTGCTGCTCCATTTTCCAGTTTTAGCACTAAAAATAAAACCTCAGAAAACCTGACTCTTCTGGCATATGTCGATATTTCCTGCTGTGTGCAGGCAAAGTTGCACTAGAAAATGCCCACTAGAGGGTGAGGTCCCATTCAACTGCATTGAGGCTGTACAAGTCACATGGTCACTGCTCTCTTCCTTGTGTAATTACAGCTTGTTGCAAAAGTGGAAAAGAAGCAGGAAGCAGGGCCACAGTAAGGGAACGCGATTTCCCCGTCTGAAATAGCTCTTTGTCTCTCTGAGTACTACATTACAATCTGACAAAACAATTTCAAAGGTATAGGACTTCTGTGAGAACAAAAAGGGGCAACCTCACATAGCCACACTACTTATGCTGGTGAGGCTGCTAGTGGTTTGCAGCAAGTAGGAGTAAGGAACATCCTTTGTGACCATGTGTGGTTTAATGACTGCCTGGACATGGGGCTAGTCAGTCAGTCATGTTTGTTCATTCAAAGCCAGAGGTCATCACAAGTACTGCATTTCCAACAATATTGTGTTAACAGGAATCAGGTAATCAAAGATAAACAGCAACTGCAGGAGCCAAGGATGGGCTGGGTGGAGAGGGGCTGTCCTCCCCTAAATTTTCTCTGCCCTCCCTAATTTTTTTTATAAACAAATCATTAAAAAACAGTTTACAGTTCTGTCTTTTCAAGGCCTATTAACCCTACTTTTTTGGCGTCCCCTGCTCCAGCACTTTTAGACTGGCTGCAAGCCTGGGCAACTGTAGGGCCATATTCAGATTAAATTAATCTGAAATCCATTATAATGATTATATTAAATTTTCCCCGTACCCTTAACATGATGGAACTCATCTACATTAGGGAGGTTGGAGCCATTGGAACTCCCTTCATGGACACAGTATACTTCTCCTGCATCTTGTGTGTGAGAGAAACAGCTACAGCCTGTGAAGTACGGGAGGATTGTTAAGCCGGCATGCAATTTCACCCAGTAGTGGGGGACGATGGGGCCATGGATGCTTGAATGCTCTACCCGCCGTCTTCTTTTTCAAGGGGAAGAGGGATAGAGGAGGTTCAGGAGTCTTGCTGTGTGTCCTGATCTTCCCCTTCCTCGATGATTCCATCCTCACTTGCTAACCTTTGTGGGATCCTTTGCCCTTGCATCCCCAGTTGTGAGGGTGAAGTGGAAATTCCTGGTGGGGTTTGCATCTGGAGTCTTGCAGCATCCAACAAGTAAACATTCTGCAAAGAGGCAACAAGTATTCTCCACCTGCCCTTCCTACTTTTGTGTGTGTGCACGTGTGTTGGCCGTTAGTTGTTTTGCAAAGTCCTCCCTTTCCCCAACGTTCACAGTTACATGCCCACAGTTCTCTAGCCCAGTGGTGGGCAGAAGGTAGAAGTCCAGATGTTTTGGACTTCAGCTCCAAGCATTCCTCACCACTGGCCATGCACGCAGGGACTTATGTGAGTTGAAGTCGAAAACATCTAGAGATCTACCTTCTGCCCAACCCTGCTTTAGATATGGGGGCAAAACTAAATAGCCCCATGTGTTGACATATGAACTGTGTTCGCCTACGAGGGCTTGTTTACTCCCTGTGAGGTGCTGCGATTGGCAGCAGAGTAGGTCACATTCACAACAGAGGTATGTGGAAACTGCTAAGGAGAAAGAGAAGATGCTATGTGGGGCCCTCCCATTTTCACCTATGGGAGTGCTTTTATTTATGTCACCCCTTTTGTAGTTTTGCGGGCATAATGTTTTGTCGTTGTCAGAATAGGATTGACCGCCTGAGCAGGCAGAGCATTGCTACTAGGCTCCATATATTTTATTTATGCAATACTCATTATATTTGTCAGTGTTGGTGGAGGATGACCAACATAGCAGTTCCACTAGCATTGTGATCCACCAGCGCAATGGGAGGCAGGAGGATGGAGAATACCCCAGATGCTGAAAGGTTTATTTATAGGCCCAATGCACACCACAGGGGCCCCTGAGGAAAACCTTCCAAAATTTGTTGGGCTTACAAATAAATCTTCTTTCAGCATCTTTCTCCTTTTTTTTCCTAATTGTGGAAGCATCCCATTTTTGTTATCGGCCACAGAGCAGGCTGAATAACACACAAAGCTCTGTCCTCTGATGCAACTGCTCCCCCTCCCAATACACACACAACAGAATATACCATCTCAGGCAGCCTCCTCACTCTGCCTAATGGTAGGACCAACCCTGGCTATGAGCGTCATCACACCGGGGGGAAATCGCGTTTCCTTACCGTTGCTTCTCCACCCACGCGTTTGTCCCTCATTACTTCCTCTTTCGAAAGAGGAAGTAAACAACGTGCTTGTGGCCCATCCAGCAGGCCGTTTTAATCGCACTGCTTCTCCTGCACACACCAGGGGATAGCGGCAACTTCCTGTCTTTAAAAGAAGTCGGACTTACTGGGTGTTTTTTGTGGTGCGAAGAAGGCTAGAAGGGGCGGGAGGCGCGCAGGAGGCAGATGATGTCGTGAAAGGGACCTGCGAAAATCCGTGAGCACCCAGCAATAAAATGCTCGCCTGATGGAGCTCTGTGCTAGTTTGCAATGCAGCCGACTGCAGATGCAGTCTTATGTCTGTGCTGTAAAGTTTTGTTTTGTAATTCTTTACGTTTAGATATTCATTCAAATGAACCAACTCTCTGTAAAGCTAGGTAAGCTGGCCCCGCAGTACTTTTGCTCATCTTAAATGCAGTGTTCACCAAAGAGTCTGTGCTCTATTTATTTATTTTGTAGGCTGCTGCTCTGGTTCATTTATATACCGATGGGTCTGTGCTCCTGACTCATGGTGGCGTAGAAATGGGACAAGGACTTCACACCAAAATGATCCAGGTACTAGGAACCATGTGTGAATGACAAATAATTTTAATGAGGTTTATTTCCTTTTGATCCATTCCTTTAACCTTCCACCAAGAGTGGAATGCATTGAGGTGGAGCTTTAAATTCCTTTAACCCTAGGGTGACCAGATAAAATCCAGGTCAGGGCTCATGTAACTTTAACAGTTGTAGAGAAAAGGGAATTTCAGCCAGTGACATTTGTATGCAATTAGTTCCTGGTGAAATTCCCTCTTCATCACAACTGTTAAAGTTGCAGGGGCCCTGCCTTCTTTTGTATCTGGTCACTCTAGTATAGTGCCTGCACCTTTAACTGTTGTGATGAAGAGGGAATTTCACCAGGAACTAACTGCATACAAATGACACTGGCTGAAATCCCCTTTTCTCTACAACTGTTAAAGTTACATGAGCCCTGACCTGGATTTTATCTGGTCAGCCTATTTAACCCTCCACCCCAAGAGCATTGAAAAAAAATCGTGAAACTTTTGTGTCAGTCTTCCATAACTCTATGTTCCAGGTAACACTCAATTGTAACAAGATGTGAATTGCTATGCGGTGTTTGGTGTGGGCAGTGTGTGTGGGAGGGGACTTAATGAGTAAAAATCAATATTTATACTCTTACAGCTGGGGGGGAGGGGTCAATTCTACCCCTATTGGAATATTTGGGACAACTGAAAAAGCACATAAGATGCTAAAGGGCCAGTGTGATCCTGTTAAATTCTGCTTGAAGTTATTAGGCGTTGAGTTCCAAGCCACCCAGCCTGTTTTTAAGAACATAAGAAGACATCTTAGTAAATAGCCTTTGTTATGCGAATTAGCAAGATCGCCAGCACTTCAGGTTACAGACTTTCTCAGCCTCCAGCAACTGAGAACAAAGGCCTTTAATTAGCTTTACCGCAATATTACCTAGATTACTCAACGATTTCTTTGATGGATGCAGTATAGCTAGCAGATTTGCCACAAAACTGGCACTAGCTGGCAGTACAAAACCTGAGTGGCTTTTCTAGTCCTGCTGTCAGCGAAGGTCTTCTCCTAGGATATTTCTTTTGACGGGCCAACTTTGTAGAATGCCTTATTTCCTGAAGCTCCACTTCCCCCTTGACCCAACGTCTGACTCTGGCATCTTAACTCCTCACTCCCTATAAGCTCTTGCATTCCCACAGATGGAGAAGTGTCAGTTTGGCTTTGAACCAACTGATTAACTGGCATCTGGAAAGATTCCTCTCTTCCACTGTCTCTCTGCTCTATCTCTTGAAATGTTGGTAACTCAGTTCTAAGATTCTTCCAGAGTGCTTCATATCATCTATGAATGTTATAACTGCTGAACAATTAGTGCCATTCAGGGGAAGGGGTCCAATAAGGCAGTATATGCTCTCAAAATCAGCAAAATATGGCTGCGCTACAATTCCAAAACATCCTATTTTTATAACATTACCATACATAAGTTTTGCCCCTGGAGCTCAAAATCTAAGCCAGGCAGTTCCAAATGCATTTATTTATTTATTTATTTATTTATTACATTTCTATGTCGCCCCATAACAGGAAGGTCTTTGTTGGGCTTTCAGTAAATATAAAATACATGTAAATATACATCCTAACCCAGCAAGGGCAAATATCCATGTGTGGATATAAGTTTCTGTGCATGGGATTTCTCCCACTGCTTCTACAAGTGATGGGCACAGACATCTACACCCTGATGTCGCATACATTGCCCTCACCCTTGGCCCACCAAATTATTGCTAAATCTCCACTGCTAATCTTACGGTTTTATTTTATACCGGGCTTCGTCAGGTACAGTGGCAGCATCTGGTGGCAATTTGTGGGTTAATTAAATGAGGGGCCAATTGCGATGCACAAGCTGCTTCCAATTTCCTGGAACAACATATGAATGCGGCATTCATAGCTTGTTTCCGTGACGTTTGAACTGGGGCACTTGGGGTTGTTCGTGGGTTAAACAGCCCCAAGTTTACCCATGGTTTGTTCTTGGGTTAACTTGGCTTTTTTTAACCCGTGGCTGTTACGTTTGAACAGGATCAGTTTGTTTATTGCTTAGAACATTTTAATGCAAGCAATTCATAAATACTGTTAAATAAGTAAATATGCAGAACGAGTGATACATATACAAGAAAATGAGCTCTGTCTTCTCTATGGTCATATATAGTGGCCATTATGGAGAAGCGAAAGCTTAAGCCCTTTTCTCCAGCTCCGACAGTTACGATCCAGATCACTAAACTTAACACAGAATGTGAATCCATTCCTTTCTCATCCTAGGTGGCTAGCAGAGAATTACAAATGCCAATGTCAAATATCCACTTCTGCGAAACAAGCACAACGACAGTTCCTAATGCTTGCGGTTCAGTAGGCTCTTTGGGAACGGATGTCAATGGAATGGCAGTCAAGGTAAAGTGTGGTGTTAATCTTCTAGCTAATGATGAGCTTCAAAGGTTCTATCTTCTTGAAACATATTCACTGGAGTTGTGGGGTGGCTTCTGCATGATGATGATGACGGCAATAACAATTGATGTAATGGGTTTGTGAAATAATATTATAGGAAGTGATGTACAAAATTCCTATACATGTATTTAGGACTGGTTTCCTAAATACAGTTCCTTGGAAGAAATTCCTACTGATTTCAGTAGACTTTTACTTTCCAGTAAGTTTGTTCAGGACTGCAGCCTTAGAAAATGCAAAACGGAGTTCTTATTATCACTAAGCCATATCTTATTTTATGTCACATATCTGTTTTGGGTTAAATTACACTGCAACATTGTATTTTGGAGAGATGATATGTACAAAGCTGGAGAATGGAGGGAGTTTCAAATAGTCATTCGCTCCAGTTCTTGGGGCGGAGACTTCTCAATTTTTCAGGAGGGGGGCATGGGGCTAAACTTGGAAAAGTGGGGGGGCTAGGCTTATTTGTTTACATTTATGCATATATTTCTATTTCTGGAAACCATCCTTCATCAGCAATGGATCCTAGAATGTTTAAAGCTACATATTAAAATAACAAGTACTCAACAAAAATATTACATTTTAATAATAATATGATAGTTTATACACACTACCCCACCATCCATAGTCCTATACAGTATACAGGGTACTTCAAACTTTTTCTCCCATGATCCAGTGCAATGATATCACATACCCTCAAGACCCTATTCCTGTGCTTAGTCTGAAAATGCCTGACATGTAGAATCATAGAATAGTAGAGTTGGAAGGGGCCTATAAGGCCGTCAAGTCCAACCCCCTGCTCAATGCAGGCATCTACCTTAAAGCATCCCTGACAGATGGCTGTCTAGCTGCATCTTGAATGCCTTTAATGTGGGAGAACCCCCACCTCCCTAGGTCATTGGTTCCATTGTCGTACTGCTCTAACAGGAAGTTTTTCCTGATGTCCTGTAATTTGAGCCCATTATTCCGTGTCCTGCATTCTGGGATGACTGAGAAGAGATCCTGGCCCTCCTCTGTGTGACAACCTTTTGAGTATTTGAAGAGTGCTATCATGTCTCCCCTCAATCTTATCTTCTCCAGGCTAAACATGCCTAGTTCTTTCAATCTCTCCTCATAGGGCTTTGTTTTTGTCTCATTAGTCAAGACGGGCTGTATTAATTTAAGGTGATTCTTTATAATTAAGTCCCAGTGAGCTCTCTGGAAATTACGTCTAAGTAAATTTGCATAAGTTTAGGTAGCTAAACATGTTTAGTAGTAGCTGGACCTTGAGATTATCTATATCTATATCTATATATATCTTAGACATATTTAAAAGGCAACCCCTCCACACACGCTACAATTCCTAAATGGGCAACCTTTGGTCCTACAAGGCCTGAGGGGGTAGGAGGAAATTAATCTGGGGGGGAGTCTGAATCTGAAACGAAAGGAGAGGTGGCTTTTGTTTCGCAAAGAGATCTGCTGGGCAGCTGAGGAGGAAGCAGGATTTGCTTGGAGGTAATTTAGACTGACCCCCAAACACATAACAATACAGACAACTGGAGACTGACCGAGGAATCGGCCAGCCAGGCTGTGAGCTTACTGATGTTACCTGGTTGGGCATTGCCCCCTTTGGGAAATCTCGGTGGGGATATTGGTAGGGGCTTGAGGGGCCCCCCATAGTTTACACCTCTGCTGGGGCACAAATTGGACAGGCCTTGGTTTAGCGTAGAGGAAACTTTAGTGAGGTTTGGATTGCACAGTAAAAGCCTCCAAGAAGGAAGCATTGCAGGTCTACTATGCAATTGATGGGGGCCTCTAGATTTTCTGTTGAAATGACCTCTTGCCTGTGCCATGGACTAAAGCAGCCTTTCCCAATCAGGTGCCTTCCAGAAGTTTTGAACTACACCTCCCATCAGTCCCAGCCCACATGGCTAATTGGCAGGGATGGTGGAAGTTGTAATCCATCTGGAGGGCACCCGGTTGGGAAAGGCTGGACTAATGCATAAAGCCTCTGCAGTATGAGTAGCACAGCAGTATGACAAAGGAATCTTTAAAATGTTTTATACAACAACTTTCCTTCTCTCTGTTCTTCCCAATGTCATCAGGATGCTTGCCAGACCCTTCTGAAACGTCTTGAACCCATCGTTTGTCAGAACCCCAAAGGCACTTGGAAAGAATGGGTAAGAGTCATTCGTCGGATTACAGGACTAAAAACAAAATTTGAACTGCCTGAAGGGCTAGTTACTTAGTTATAGAATATTCCTTACACATGACTTGTTTTAACCTGCTTAACTAATCTCAGCGTGATAAAAGTGGGCAGCTTATGTTTGCCAAATGTGCCGAAAAGCCCTGTGTTTATACATGACTTTATTGTTTTCTTTAATCATTGTGTAAGTTGATTGTTTCGTATATGTTTTCATCTAGATGTCTACAAGAAGCTCTATTTGCACTGGCGCAAAGGGGGATGTTTTCTTTCTAGCTGCTCCTGGAATGGATGGGCTCAGTGCTGCCCATGTGCTGCTCCCCGCAGCCCCTTTCAGACCTTATATAAACACATGGAGAAGCAGGAGTGGAATCGCACATGTTCATTCACTTGGAATCCTTCCCATGTTTTTCCACCACTTTTCCCATCTTTTCTTCCTGTTAAGGAGGAAAAGATGGAAGAGCTGCACAATGCTTTTTGAAATCCTCCATCTGGAAGAACCCCTGGTTGTTCCTATGAAACTCTGCTTAATAGTAAGAACTGAATCTTTAGGCAGAAGTAGCTTTGGGTTTTTATAGAAGTCTCCAAACTGTCCTGTCGACTTTTTATGATTCTTCTTTTGCTGATTGCTGCCAAAACACCCTGGCCCTGTCAGAGATAATATTCCCAATTGCTTAACCATCACTAGGCTGCAGCACCATTGTGTGCAATCCCTTAATCCACTGCCTTATTTCTGGAGCACAAAATTCTGCTGCCTGCCTTAGCATGGTGCAACGTTTACATGTATGTATGGAACTCCCTGCCACATGGTGTGGCAACAGCCACAGTCTTAGATGGCTTTCAAATGAGGTGAGACAGTTGTATGGAGAACCTGGCTTTGGGTATTAGCCGCGTTAGCTAAATGGGATCTCTGTGTTCAGAGACAATTTTCTTCTGAATACCAAATAATAATAATAATAATAATAATAATAATAATAATATATTTATTTATTTATTTATAACCCGCCTCTCCCTCTGGATCGAGGCGGGGAATAACAATAAATATAAATACAAAGACCATAAAATAGATAAAACATTAAAAACAAATAAAACTAATACATTATTAAAACATCTTAAAATTCAACTAGGTAGGCCTGCCAGAAGAGATCAGTCTTCACAGCTCTCTTAAATTCAAGAAGAATACTAAGTTGTCGAATCTCTCCCGGCAGCCCATTCCACAGTCTGGGAGCAACAGAAGAAAAGGTCCTCTGGGTAACACTCATCAGCCTAGTTCTGGCTGATTGAAGTAAATTATTCCCAGAGGACCTGAGTGTGCGGGGCGGATAATACAGGAGAAAGCGATCCTGCAGGTAACCTGGACCCAAACCATGTAGGGATTTAAAGGTAATAACCAACACTTTATACTTCACCCGGAAACTAATTGGCAGCCAGTGGAGTGATTTTAAGACTGGTGTAATGTAGTCACCTCTAGGTGTATTGGTGACCAACCTGGCTGCCATATTCTGAACTAGTTGAAGTTTCCAGACTAGGCACAAAGGTATCCCTATGTGCAGCGCATTGCAGAAGTCGAGCCTCAAAGTTACCAGCGCGTGCACTAACGTCTTTAGGTCTTCCAACTCTAGGAAGGGGCGCAGCTGGCGTATCAGCCAAAGCTGATAGTAGGCGCTCCTGGCCGTCGCATCTATCTGGGCTGTCATTTGGAGCAACAGATACAGGAGTACCCCCAAGCTGTGAACACAGTCTTTCAGGGGGAGTGTAACCCCATCCAGAACTGGTTGACACACCTCCAAACCCAGGTTGTGGCCTTTGACAGCAAGCACCTCCATCTTGTCTGGATTCAGCTTCAGTTTGTTTTTCCTCATCCAGCCCATTACTGCCTCCAAGCATTCATTCAGAGGAGACACACTATCCTTAGCTGATGATGTTGTCGAAGGCATAGAGAAATATATTTGGGTGTCATCAGCATACTGATAGCACCCCGCCCCACGCCTCCGGATGATCTCTCCCAGCGGTTTCATATAAATGTTAAACAGCATTGGGGAAAGGATGGCACCTTGTGGTACACCACAAAGCAGCTCCTTTCAAGAGCTATCCCCAAGCATCACCATCTGGAACCTGCCCGAGAGATAAGACTGGAACCATTGGAGCACAGTGCCCCCGATTCCCAACCCCCTCAGGCGTTCCAGAAGGATACCATGGTCGATGGTATCGAAAGCTGCTGAGAGGTCCAGGAGTACCAACAGGGACACACTTCCCCTGTCAATACTCAGGTGTAGATCATCCACTAAGGTGACCATAGCGGTCTCAACTCCGTATCCTGCCCTGAAGCCGGTTTGAAATGGGTCTAGAAAATCTGCATCATCCAAAACTGCTTGGAGTTGGGAGGCAACCGCCCTCTCGATCACCTTGCCCAAAAACGGAAGGTTTGATAACAGCTTGTAATTATTAAGGTCCAGGGGATCCAGGGAGGGCTTTTTTAGAAGCGGCCATACTTTGCTTGGAGGCGAATGCCAGATGAGGACTTTTGCTTTCGTGTCTTTCTGTAGACTTCCCAGAAGCATCTGGTTGCCCGCTATTGGAGACAGGATGCTAAGTCTCTTCTTAAGATTAAAGGACTCCATTTTTTTTGTCTGGCTCTAACTTGGAACTGGACATCTCATGGAGGAGAAAATGCCTGCTCCTACTCCTCACTCCCAATTGCTTAACTACTTTCTATTGCTGAAGTGTCATATGTTGACTTTCCATCTAATTAGGATGAGCTCTGCCCTGAGCTATGTTACACAGATGTGCTGACTTTGAGAAGATTAATACAAACGTTCCTGTTCTTGGAAACTTGGCAGTGAATTGTGTGTGAATCGCAATAATGAAGCAACGTGGTGCCTGAGGCAGCAGTCTCAAGAAGAGCTGACATTTGCATCTCAGGTCCAAACTACATGTGATATTTAGTCACATGGGTGTTTCTCTGCGATCCACTTTTATTTTATTTTACAAAATGCAGTCTACAATTTGTAGCAGAAGAGAAATGGTGGTGGGAGGGTTCTTAGCCTTTGCCCTTCAGTGACATTTCCACTTTGAAGTTGTGGTCCCCACCAGTTGCTGTGCTCCCCCGGAGAAAATGATACAGACATCTCAGGTACTGAGCATCAGGTGTGGTTTAACTTGAACTGAGGTGGTCAACCTGCGTCTGGTGCAGACTGCTGGTGAAGGCTCATATTATGAAATTCTCCTTCATACAGAAGCATTTTCCTGTGCATAGAAAACTAACATGTCAGGAAGACGGCAAGCCTAGGACCCTTCGTCCTTACATCTAGTTTCCTGTGTAGATAGATTCTTCCAATTTGGGGTGAGAAGGCATCCAGCAATGGGTTAACTCCCCACATCGCCCAGGGACCATATGACAAAGATCTTGGCATTAGTGCTGGCTCCTCCCCCGATTCCATCCTGCAACTAAGATCGAGACAGAATCAACTCTGCCTTTCACCCAGGACAGAGCTCTGAGGTGTAAGGTAGCCGTAGGCAATGTGGTGCCCGCCAGATGTTTTGGACTGCAACCACTCACAAGTTCTTCTTCATGGTCTCTGTGCATCACACGTATGGGCTCGCACCGACGCTGAGCCAGCTTCGGGAAACTTGTCTAGCTAGCTTAGATTTTTGGCGGGAACCCCTCCCCCCACCGCCCTACCATGCATGCTCCGGGTTCCCGCTCACCTCAGTCTTCTTCGACCGCTGCACTGATTGCCTCACGGGAGACTTCGTCCGGATACATTCGTATCTATTCTGTGAAGAACATTGTTAGTTGTTCGTTAGTTAGCTTAGTTACTTGTTATTTAATTACTGTTCGTTTCATTGTTTTTTTCTAATTAAAAAAAAATCTTTCGTATAATCATTTACTATTAGTTTTAGGTAGATAGATAGTTGTTGTCGGCCTGCCCCAGCTTATGGCGCAGACCGCACTTTTTAAGCATTGCTCTCGGTGTCGGGCTAAGTTGGCCCTCACCAACGGGCACTCTCTATGTTTGACTTGCCTGGGCGAATCTCACATTGTAGAAGCGTGCGCCCATTGCATGAACTTTTCGAGACAAACCAGGCGCAATAGAGCAGACAGAATGAGAAGCCTCCTGTGGAGTAAAGTGCTTTCAGCAGTAGATAGACCTCGCTCGGTACCGATGGAGGCGAATCTATCATCTTCTGGGGAGCGTGGGCCTTTGCCCGTAAGCCGCTCTAGCCCAGCAACGTCTGGCTTGCCCTTGTTGGGGGTTGCAGCTCAGGACACTCTTCTGACGGCTCCTGAACCGTCCCAAAGAGGCTTACATTCCAAGAAGCTGAAGCAAAAGCCTCGTGCATCGACATCGAAATCTCAAGCCGCGCCCAGCAAGTCAAAAAAATCTTCGAAACTGTCCTCGGTACCGATAGCGACTCCGACGGCTCCGACGTCGAGACCATCTCCACAGTCGGCTCAACCGCTCGACTGCGACCCCTCTCCAATACCAAGCGTATCGGCATCAATGGCTTGTCCTCCGTCGGACTCCTCTCTGCACCGAGCCGCGTCGATACCGCCTCCGTCTTCGGTACCATCCCCTCTCCAAGGGGTCTATACTTCTGACGTAGACCTTCTCAACACCCTTCCAGTCGCCTTAGATGACCCGAGGTCGGCACAGCGTTCCAACTCGCCTCGGTTTCGTGCCTCTCGTGCCAGTTCAATGGACCACTCCCGATCACGGTCTCGCTCTCGAGCCCGGGGCTGGAACATATACTCGGACCGGACGACTCACTCCGTGCAGCCGCATTGACATCGAGGGCAGCGTTACTGCTTCGACCCCTTCACAGGACAACGCCTAGACCGTAGATCTCCGGTACCGTCTGTACCTTTGCGTCCCTCTCGACATCGAGACTCGGACACCGTCCACCCCCGGCATCGACAACCAGCAACCAGCTTGCTTCCGTCGTCGGCACCAGAGCACCAACAGGGCTCTTCGCCACAGTCTATCGAGGACTATGCCTCCGACTCGTCCTCGGTCGCATCTCCAACGCCATTGCTACCATCTCCTGCTGACGGGGTCGGTACCGCCGACAGGGCTTCACCATCTATGGAGCTTGGCAATTTCTCTGATCAAATGTTACGAATGGCGCAGTCTCTCGGGATCGAGCTTCAACAACCGCCTGAAGCTATAGATGACCGTATATTTGATGTCATGTATACTGATCCCGCGCCACAACTCACATTGCCCATTGTTCCAACTCTACTAAAAACAGTCCAACAATCCTGGACCAATCCTGCAACAATGGGTCCTACGTCAAAAAGACTCGATGCTCTATATAAAGTGAAGGAAGCAGATGCTCCTTTTCTCTTTGTCCACCCAAAGCCAAACTCCATTGTGGTGGAGGCATCTCAAGGAAAGTCCAGTCGGAGCCACTCTGCTCCAACCGACAAGGAGGGGTGCAAACTAGACTCATTTGGGCGACAAATTTACTCCTCGGCCGCTCTTGGCATCAAGGTAGCTAATTATCAGGCCATGATGGCGCGCTACCAACTCTTCCTTTGGGAGAAGATCTCCACCCTGACTGATTATTTGCCAGACGAACAACGTGAACTGGCTAGAGTGTTTCAAGCTGAGGCAATCTGCCTGTCTAAGCAGGAGTTAACCACCTCCTGTCACCAAACAGATTGCACAGCAAAAGCAATGGTTGGTGCGGTGGCTTTACATCGCCACGCATGGCTTCGCTCTGCAACCCTTCCCCAGGAGACTAGAACATGGGTAGAAGACCTACCGTTCGATGGGGAGGGATTGTTCAATGCTGATATGGATACCACCATGGATACCATTCATAAAGCAAAAATGACGTCTCGTAAGATGGGATTCACTCAACCATCACAGCCATCTTACCGCCCGCGTAAGTGGTATAGAGCTGTTCCATACCAGCCTAGACAACAGCAGGATCGCACTCAACGTTACCAGCAAACGCAGCCCGGATCCTCTTACTAGCAGAGAAAGCCAGTTTCGCGCTACCGGCAATCCCGGAATAAACTGGACGCAAACACCAAACGGCGCCTTTGACTTCATTTTATCTCCAATAACGCCTCGGGGAGTGACCAACATGCTCCGACCATCTTACCAGGTGTGGGCCTCCATCACCACAGACCTATGGGTTCTGGACATCATCGCGACAGGATACAAAATAGAGTTTCAAGTCCTTCCTCCTTTAGATACCGTGAAAGTCACTCCAGCCTCAGAAACCTTGTTCCAAGAAACATCAACTCTCCTACAAAAGGGCGCAATTACGAAAATTTCAAGATCACGCCTACGAACAGGTTTTTATTCCCGATACTTCAAGGTACCAAAGAAGGACGGGGGACTTTGCCCTATTATCGATCTCAGGCAGCTAAACAAATTTATAAAACCAAAGAAGTTTCGTATGATTACGCTGTCAGATATCCTCCCACTATTCAAAAGAAACAGGTGGTTTACTCTGGTGGACCTGAAGGATGCTTATTTTCACATCGCTATTCATCCATCACACCGCAAATATCTGAGATTTGTCGTCGGGCGGCAAGCTTACCAATTTTCCGTCCTTCCCTTCGGCCTAAGAACAGCTCCCAGAGTATTCACCAAATACATGTCTGCGGTTTGCACTCATCTACGATCAAGGAACATAGAGATTTATCCTTACCTGGACGACTGGTTAATAGTGTCTCCATCCCAACACCAGGCCGTCGAGGATGTTCAAGCAGTCAGTACGCTCCTCATCGCCCTCGGCCTGCAAATAAACATGGAAAAATCTATTTTCCAGCCTTCGCAAACCATTCAGTTCATAGGCGTGCTCCTGGACTCCGTAAAGGGAAGAGCTTTCCTCCCGTGGGACAGGATATCTGCATTGCAACAGCTTGCCCTCTGTGTGCAACACGCACCACGGTCCTTGGCCTTCACAGTTCTGCGCCTGCTGGGTCTTATGGCGGCCTCAGTCTTTGTGGTGCGATGGGCACAGCTACATATGCGGCCACTTCAACAGTTTCTTCTGCAACGTTTCTCCCCCATCCAGAATCCACGCGGAACCATACTTACCGTTCCCAAGCAGGTGCAGCTCTCCCTCCGCTGGTGATCCGATCCGTCGAATCTGTCCCAGGGTATGCCATTCGTAGATCCAGGACCATCACGCATCGTAACAACGGATGCCTCACTAGAAGGCTGGGGAGCACATCTGGAGGATCTGAACATACAAGGAAGGTGGTCACATTCAGAGAAACACCTTCATATAAACATGTTGGAGTTACTTGCGGTGCAAAAGGCCCTTTATGCATTTCGACCCCTCCTGCAAAATCAGCACGTTCGCATACTATCAGACAATACCACCGTCGTGTGGTATCTGAACAAGCAGGGAGGAACTCGCTCTCCCCACCTACTCCGCTTAGCAATGGACATTTTGCTCTGGGCTATCCCTCAGGGCATCAACCTCTCGGCATTGCACATTGCCGGCACGGACAATGTCAGGGCAGATGCGCTCAGCCGGACCTTTCGCGACACCCACGAGTGGCAACTGTCGCCGGTCGTACTAGAACAGATATTCAATCGATGGGGTTATCCCCAAATCGACCTGTTCGCCACTGCGTCCAATGCTGTGTGCCCAGCGTTCTGCTCATGAACCAGGGTGGGCCCATCCTCTCTAGGAGACGCTTTCCAATGGGACTGTTCCCGGGACCTTCTGTACATGTTTCCCCCGTTCCCTCTAATTGCCCAAACAATCATAAGAGCTCATCAATACAGGGCGGACGCTATACTCATAGCCCCCTGGTGGCCGAGGCAAGCCTGGTTCACACCGCTTCTCAGACTAGCAGAATATCGATCTTGGCGTCTCCCCGAAATACCCAACCTCCTGTCAAAGGACAACGGCAGAATTCTTCACCCGGACCTTCACACTTTAAAACTCACGGCATGGAGAATCCAGCAAGATGGCAAAATTTAGCCATCCTGCCAGGCATCAAGTCTATATTGGAGGCTGCCAGGAAGCCTTGTACTAGAACTTCTTATGCCTGCAAATGGAAGCGCTTTCAGGCATTCGCTACTTCAAATAGCTTTGATGCGTCCTCAGGACCCATAGTTGGCGTGATTGAATTTTTGCACTATCTCCACACTACTGGTTTAAAGGTTTCGTCATTCCGAGTTTATCTCGCAGCCATATCGGTGAATCACGATTTAATCGACGGTTACTCAGTTTTCACGCATCCACTGTCCAAAACTTTCCTAAAGGGTTTGCACAACTTGTTTCCCCCATTTCGTCCAGTAGTCCCGCAATGGAGTCTTTCGGTCGTCCTAAGCACATTGACTTCTAAACCGTTTGAGCCGTTAGCCACTGTTGATGTTCATCTCTTAACGTTAAAGACAGTTTTTCTAGTGGCGATTACGTCTGCTAGACGGGCTTCCGAGCTCTCGGCCCTGCTTATAGATCCCCCTTACACAAAAATTTTTCATGACAAGGTTGTCTTACGTCCTGGCCCGTCGTTTATCCCCAAGGTTACGTCCAGTTTCCACATCAACCAGGACATTATTTTACCTACCTTCTTCAAGGCATCTTCAGATCCGTTATGTTCTTCTTTGCATGCCTTAGATGTTTGACGAGCGTTGGCTTTCTATAAAGCTCGGACTGAGCAGTTCCGCAAGTCAAGACAGCTCTTTGTTTGTTATGGAGGGAGAACGAAAGGATCCCTGGTATCCTCACAACATTTATCTAAATGGCTTGTGGACACCATTACTCTAGCCTACCAGCTTGTCGGCAAAGAGCCTCCCACCTCATTTACAGCACACTGCACCAGGGGTCAGGCCACGTCTGCGGCCCTCCTACGTGGGGTCTCCATCCCTGACCTTTGTAGAGCCACTACTTGGTCTAATGCTTCCACCTTTGTCAAGCATTACAGGTTGGACGTCAGAGCATGACAGGATGCCTCCTTCGGAAGAGCAGTCCTTTCGTCGATATGCCAATGACTCATCAGCGTGCCTACCCACCTCCGGTAAGTTTGCTTATTACTCGCCCATATGTATGATGCACAGAGACCACGAAGAAGAAATGCAGGTTGCTTACCTGTAACCGTAGTTCTTCGAGTGGTCATCTGTGCAGTCACACAACCCACCCGCCTTCCCCTCTTGGCATCGCTTTTGTGATTGGCAAGAGACTCTCCGAGCATGCTCCTTTCTGATATGTTTTTTGTAATATGCTTTTCCATCTTATTGCCTTGGTCGCGAGGCCTTGCAGTCTCATAGAACTGAGGTGAGCGGGAACCCGGAGCATGTGCGGTAGGGCGGTGGGGGGAGGGATTCCCGCCCAAAATCTAAGCTAGCTAGACAAGTTTCCCGAAGCAGGCTCGGCGTCGGCGCGAGCCCATATGTGTGACTGCACAGATGACCACTCGAAGAACTACGGTTACAGGTAAGCAACCTGCATTTCTGGCTGGCATGGGCAATGATCAGGATGATGAGAGTTGTAGTCCAAAACATCTGGTGGGCATTAGGTGGCCTTCCCCAATCTATGTGGTTTTGTTCATCTGCCATTATTTAAACAAACAAACAAACAAAAACCCGTCCCTGACTACCTCACATTTTCTCCTCCACTCCTCTTCATTACCCAAATTCTGTCCCCCTTTTCTACTTCTGTCTGTCCTTGGTTCTGGTCAACCAAGGCACCAATAGGAAAGTGAACTGTCCTCAAGCCTGTTAAACAGAAGGCAGTTCAACACATTAGGTTTATGAGAAGCAATCAGTGGCCACTGCAATCAACTGCTGGATCCATGGCTCAGATATCCCGTGGTATATTTCTAACCCCTGATGCCACTACTCCCGTGATTGACAAGGCAACTTTTAAGGAGACTCTCCCCACATTTGCCAACCACAGCCACCATCAGGGCCTCTAGGATGACTGTTGATTTGACTCTGCCTCCACCCTTGAGCTCGCTCTTTTACCTCTTCTGTAAGAACTAGGGCCTAAGAGACTTTCAAAGAAACACACGTCAAATTCAATTTTGTCATTCAGCCAACTGAAAATACTTATGGAAATAATTAACATACAAATATCACTTTAATCTATGCAGATGAGAAAAGACTTTAGCAAATTAAAAAAAAGTAGCTTGCAATTTAAATATTATATGTGTTCTGTAAAAGTAATAACAAGCGAATCTCAAAATGCTACTGTTGTAGCTTATGAACACCTCTTCAAAGAACACAGTGCAGTCATGTGTTGGGTTGAATTCTTTTTCATTATGATAGTTAAGGCGATAACCATGTACACACTTAACCTGGGAATAAGCCCCATTGGGACATCAGTCCGAGTAAACATGCATGGGATCAGGCTGCATGTATATAAAAGTTGTGCAATGGGATTTTCTTCCCCACGACTCCTTATTTTGTTCTTTAGAGCCATACCTGTGGTTCCCTATTCATTTCTTTTTCCATACTAGCCTATGAGAAATTCATACCACATTTTATGTGATTTCCATTTAAAACCACTAAACAGTATCAGCTTGAATAACTCTTAATGATTTTCTATATTTAAAGTATATGCATAAAGCCTTTCAACAGATATTTCCTTTAAATTTCTTCTATAAATGTTACATTTAATGGTGAGTGTAAATATTTACCAATAATTTTAGGGGGGAACCAGAGAAAGTGTAAATCATACAACCCCCTCCCCAGCTAAAATAATCCGCTTTGCCATTGTATAACACTAAATGTCAACGTTTAATAGGGCATTTCCATAAAGGACCAAAGGTTTCTCCAACTTTTATGGTTCTCTAGATAAACCATACTGTGCTCTGTGATAAACAGTGCAATCCTGCAAAAGTGCTTCCAGAGAGAGGGCTCCTATCACTAAAAATCAAAAGGCATTGTGAAGCTACTCCATCTACCAGGCGGTGGGAAGATATAGGAGGGTAATAAATTGAACTCAAAGTTGTCTGGACACCCTGTAAATTCTGGGAATGTGGCAGGGCAATTACACAGTAAATGCCTCATCTGGACGCGCCCTTACTTAGAAGTAAGTGCTAGTGTTTTCAGTGTGGTTTATTCCCAGGTAAGTAAATAGGATTTCATCCTAAAAGTCTGCAACCCAAAAAAATGTAGAATATGTCTAGAATTAGACAGAAGGATACTGTGAAGGTGAGAAGAGGCCAAAGTTGGTAGAAGTCTTTAATTAGGGTGACCAGATAAAATCCAGGTCAGGGCTCATGTAACTTTAACAGTTGTAGAGAAAAGGAAATTTCAGCCAGTGTCATTTGTATGCAATTAGTTCCTGGTGATATTCCCTCTTCATCACAACAGTTAAAAGTTGCAGGCACTATACTAGAGTGACCATATACAAAAGAAGGCAGGGCCCCTGCAACTTTAACTGTTGTGATGAAGAGGGAATTTCACCAGGAACTAATTCCATACAAATGACACTGGCTGAAATCCCCTTTTCTCTACAACTGTTAAAGTTACATGAGCCCTGACCTGGATTTTATCTGGTCACCCTACTTTAATGAAAGCATTACATGTCTGAAATACAGTAACTTCCAAGGCAACATGTATTAATGCTTTTAAATAAAATGAAACTATTTGCAAAGGTCTAAAAAGCATATAATCTGAACATTTCCTAGGCTGATAGCAAATTATAACACTAAGGAAAAAATAGATTAAAGGCACTTGGAAATTGTTGAGATTTACCCATGCAGTGAATCAGGCTTGTTGGGTATCTTTACCATGGGAGTCTTTTCTGCTAAACTCAGTAATTAATCACAATAACTTTTTGCACTGATTATATATATTGGAAGAAGAGTCCTAGGAAGGTGCATTTTCTTCCCATTTTCTGTCTTAGTTTGGAGATATACGTGCTACATCCAAAATTATTGTTTTTGCTTGGGCATCATCATGTTAGCATTTTTATACAGTATGATTTTTGGAACTGAATGTGCTTGTTTCTTTTACAGGCTAAAGAAGCTTTTGAGCAGAGCATTAATCTGTCTGCTACAGGTTATTTCAGGTATTCAGGTTATTTTGGGTATTAAATATTTACTCATGCTTAACTATAAGAAGTGAACGCCCAGAAGGAATTATTGTCTGATGATAGATCAAGATAACTGAGGTTATCCAGGAACATGAATGACTAAGCTAATAGTTTGAGCCATCATATAAATTTCTCAGATTTAAGGGCAACATTGCAGCTGGCTTTGAGGGTGCAGGTCCATATGGAAGATATTATTAGCACCAGAGGTCAAATATGTTTTCATGATTTTTAGATTGTAATCTCCTTGGAACAGGGACCTAGATGCCCTCTACAAGAATTCGGTTTGACGCCTGGTTCTCCGATTATGCGCATCTTCTCGGAAGTGCTTTATGGTAAATGACTGTACGCAGGAGGTAATTAAGCGCACAACTGGTGGCCTTACCGGTTGTTTGAAATGCGCTTTAGAAGTAGTTAATGCGGAGAATCGCTTGTTCACATAGTCAAAATGCGCTTTAACGGGCCGCAGCAAAATAAAACTCGCTATTTAACGCGCATTCGATAATACGCATAATCGGATAGATAACGCGCCTCAACTCCCGATTTGCGCTCCGCTCATGTAGAGGTTAAAATTTTAATGAGACTTGAAAGAGCTTTAAACCTCTTGTGTAGAGGCAGCCCTATCCTCTCGCACTCTGCAAAAGCCCATGTACATGGACAGCAGTCTTTATCCATATGTTTTGTTTAGTTCGAAGTGCTGCCAATCGGTCAGAAGTCTTTTGTAGATTTATTTTGGTTTTTTGAAAAAGCCTTTCTGGCTCAGATCATCCAGGCGAACATTTCATTTATACCAGTGGTGAATTCTGGTTCCATTAGGAACGAATGTAAAACTGGTAATGATGTTTAGTATTTTATATAGCTGCCAGGCCCAGCTCCCTTGAGATTACCAGCAACCAAAGAAACAGCAAACTCCTTTATTTCATCAGGACACAAACCCAGGCACCTCACAAGACTCCACAGATCAGAGTTCTTAGTGAGCCCAAGTCCAAATAAACTCATATAATCCAAACAGGAGCCAGAAACTGGGTCTTAAACTCCAGTCGTATATTTCAAGCCCGGGTCCAAAGGCATGGAATTCAAGGCATGCATTCGTTCAGGGTTCAGGAGTAGTCCAAGCAAAGAAGTGTTTGATACCAGTGATGTTGTACTCCCAAACCTTTTTTGCCAGTGCACTGGCTTTTATGCGGGGGGACGGGGCAACTAGAGTTCCTCGCTTGTCAATCCAACCCTACAAGAAAACTTAGCATGGAGTTGAGAACTCTAACTCGTTGCCTTTCTCCACACCTTTTCAGCAAGAGTAGTGGTCAAATGCAATACCAATCCATACTCCTATTTCACTGGCAAGGAGACTAAGAGTGAAGCAATTAGCACAAGACTGGCCATAGCAAACTTATCAGTTTTACTTACTATTTGTTAAAGTGTCGGAAGGCAGAAATCCTTGCCTATCTGTTGTAAATGGTCCAAAGATCTACCCAGTCTATCTTTCACCCACCCCTGCCATGCTGCTATAACAAAGCAAATTGACAGTGCAGTCCCATGCACATCTATTGGGAAGTAAATCCCACTGAGTGTAGGATTGCATTCTTAGTGTCGCTCCATTGTCATAACTGGAGTCTTGCCGGGCTGTACCAATTGAGGTTCCAGCTTATTAACGTAGAGTCTTCATTTCCCTTGCCTGCTAAATTGCCATTTCCAGAGATAAAGGGCTCCATCACACCTACTTTTTCCCCCCGGTTTGCACCGCAGTTTCCCCCTTCGTTTCCTTAGCGAGTCGAGCGCTGGGCACTTTCACATCTCTGTGTTGTTGCGCTATTTCAGCTCGTGTATCTTTTCACCTGTATCACTGCTATGCCAATGAAATCTCCTGCCCTGCTCTCTACCTTCTCCTCCCCCTTGTAGTTAATTTTTAATTGTTATTTCTGCACAAATACCATAGCATAGCAGACTGAAACTGTGTAATTACAGTAAAACAACACACTGTTCTTTCCCCTAAGTTCATACTAAACAATATAAGCGAAGAGAAAGTATTACAATTAGTTTTTGGAGAAGTTTGTGGTCAATGTTGGCATGGCAAACCGACATTGTTCTGGCCAGGAAATCTAGACATGCCTACTCAGGAGTAAGAACCATAGAGTTGAATGGGACCGAGTCCAGGGCATGGGCGGCGGCAGCCTCGCTTGCCTTCTCCGTAGGGTGGTCGGGTGCCTTTTCTTCCTCCCCCTTCACGGTTGAGCGGAGAACCGCCCCACTCTCCTCTTTTGTCAGCGAGACCGTTCTTCGACACACATGCCCCCAACAAAAAACGGGATAGTCCAATATAGCGCAAGGACAGCAATACACAGGAGGGAGGAGCGGCTTTATTGCGCATGGAAGGAGGGAAAACGGACTTTCCTCTATTCCAAAATAAGATGGAAAAGGGAGGGGAAGAGGCGAGACAGGACAGGGACGATGTCATGTGAGTACCACGCTGTAGAAACATACCAGGCATGGTGAGAGTACGATAAATCACTGGTGTGATGGAGCTCAAAAGCACTGCATACTATTCACAATGCACTTTGTTGCTTTTTCTAGGGGCTATGAAGCAAACATGGATTGGGAGAAAGGGGAAGGCCACCCATTTGAATATTTTGTTCATGGAGCTGCTTGCACAGAGGTTGAAATAGACTGTCTGACTGGAGATCACAAGGTAACTAGTGGACATTACTTAGGACGGGGGTAAAAAACAGCTGAGTTCCTGAATAACTTGTCAAAGACTGTCATGTTTCCTGAACTCTGCCCTGGCTTGGGTGAAGGCCCAGCCTTCAGCACAAGCACTCACAGATTGTTCAGTAGCACATCAGGAGAGCCTTGTTGGGTCAGCAGGCACATTGTGAATTTTGAGAGAATGTTGTGAGTGCTCTCACAAAATGGCTGCCATAGGTGGGCTTGCTCATTCATAACATCTTGGTCCATAAAACACTAATTTCTTAGAAGGCAAACTAGTGAAACTGAAAGGAAAATAACCTGCTCAAGAATGTAAATACAAGGCAGAGGTGGGGGCTGAGACACAAAGCCACCCTTTTGAACCCAAATAAAGAAGGTGCTGGAGGGCAGCCCTTTGCTTTAAGAAATAAAATACAAGTGAGGAGTGTTAGGGAGCCTGGGAGGTGCCATAGTCCACAGTCACCATGTTGGAGACCCCAGAAGTAGAGCATTGTCAGGACCTTGCATACCATACTGCTATATTCCCTCAGAAGGAGAGCTGCTGTCCCAGCAAAAGGATGGCAGGTAACTGAGGCTTAAGAATGGTGGCAGTACCAGACTTTCAAAGGCTCCGCCCCTGCTGGACACTGGCTGCAGTTCTTAAAGGGTCCATGGCTATTTCTGTAGCCTCAGAGAGAAAGGAGAATCTGTGGGAGAGTCATCCTTGGAGACTGAGATTGCAGGGATGGCTATGATCTCAGGCTGGGAAGGTATGTAAGGGGATGCGAAGGGTTCTTCCCGAAGTGGGGAGGGTGACTCACGGCTGGTCAGATGCAGAGCCCTCTTGGTGGTGATGCTGACCCTCTGAGCCCAGGGACATGACAAACTGATACTGATCATATTAGCTTCTACAAGCTGCAGTGTACTAGACATGGAGCCAGAAATCCCGTGCTGATTGTGAAGGAAGAGCAGGCTGCATCTCAGGGAGATTAAATTTAATCTCCTGTACTTCTGCAACTGGACAGGCTGTTTGCTTGAAAAGGCGACCTTTTGGGGGCAGTCCTGTTGCAGTATTCAGCAGCCTCAGTTCCAAGATATTCTCTGTACAAAAGCAAGAGTCCAAAGCCACATGCAGAAGCTTGGGCAAGAACAGGCTGCTGAGTGCTCTATCAACGAGGCACAAAAAAAACTCTGTTTCATGTGAATGGCCTGATAGGTTGCAGAGCACTTGATGTTGCTTCCCACCACAAAAAGCAGTCTCGAAGCAACTTACACACACACACAAACACACAGACCTCTATAATTAATATAATAGGGAATCAATATAAACCATAATCATCACAACAATACAAGTAAAAATAAACACCATAAAAACGTAATATAAAAACAATACAGTATAAAAAGTGTTTATCCACAATTCACAAGTCTTCCCGCCCACCCCCACCACAAGTCCAGAATGAACACCACAAAAGTACCCCACAACAACTAAGCCAGAACATCCAAATGCCTGGGGAAATAAATATTCCTGATGCTAAAATGATGACTGTGTTGGCACCAGGTGACTTCAGTTCTTGAACTGCCTTATTCTGTGGGAAAAAGTGCGATGTAATTAACAGTGCTCTTGCTGTATGCAGGTAGAAGAATACTCTAATTGTAACCAACTGCCAGTTGTGGACAGGACCAGACAACCTTTTATTTTGACACTAATGTTTATGACTCCATTCCCACGTTAAATTTCTCACCGAAGGGGTATGCTCCCAGGCAGAGGGCTCCTACTGCTACCAATTAAAATGCGTAGTGTAGCTATTCCGTCTTCCCCTCTTTTACAGGTTATTTCAGATAAGAAGAAGGAAAAATAAAAAAGACAGAATGAGGGTGGGAAAACATGGGAGAGCTACAAATTCAAGTTAAGGACATCTGGACACCATGTAAAATTCTGTGAATGAGGCAAGACAACTGCAAGATAAAAACCTAATCTTCAAGCACCCATAATGTGTATTGCCGCTGAAAGATAATAAGAATGCATCACATTTATAGAGCACTTAAGAGTGTTCAAAGCAGCTCACTTTGCATATTTTATTTCTTTAATTTTAGGCATCTAGGGTATTCAGAGTTAAAAGATTATTCAAAACCGAGGACTTTTTCGGTTGACTTTTACAGCCAAAGTACAAGTTACTTTAGCTTCATAGATCCACATGTAAGAACTACACTGCACTACTATACTACATTATGTTAAAACTACACTATCCTGTTACACTATGTTAGAGCTACACTATGGGCTCCATCACACCTATTTATTTTCCATGGTTTGCCTCCACGTTTTTTACCTCCATTTCATAAGCGCGTCAATCTAATGGTCCCTTTCACATGGGTTTATGGTATTGTGCTGCACCGTGAAACCTCCCTTTCGCTTGTTTGCTCTTCCACTCCACCCTGCCCCTTCTCTCAAAGCACACACCCCCAACAAAGGAAAAAGTGAGAGGACAGCAATACACGGAGGCTTAAGGGTGCATTAAATCCACTTGGGGAAAATAATAATATGCAAAACAGAGGAAAAGAGGTGAGATGGTTGCAGGACAGGGACGACGTCATGTGAGCCGCGAGCTGCAAAACCAGATACCAGATGCGGCAAGAGTGTGTTAAACCGTTGGTGTGATGGAGCTCTTTGTCCCTTAGCGATGTAGTTCTGGTTTTGAGTGCATGGCAGCTGGGTTTTCACAAAATGCCAGCATAGGAGGACTGATCAAGATCTTAGCATAGAGGGCAGGAGGCTTTAACCCATGCAAGAGTTCTGATCCAGAATGGGGCTCCATATTGGCAATTTATTGGGGGGAAACTTGCTGTGTTGTTTCATCCTTAGTCCTTATGCAGCCCCAGCATTCCTAGCTAGCACTATTTTTTTGGATGCCAGTTCTAAAAAGGGCAGGCTAATCTCCCAATGCTTCAGTTACTCCTAATTTAATATAGTCTTGCAATTTGCTTTTCATTGACAGAACATCAAAACAGATATTGTTATGGATATTGGACGCAGCATCAATCCTGCATTGGATATAGGTCAGGTATGTCTTCGGAATTTCTTCTTACGTTTATTTTTGTGGTTAAACTATACCAAAGAATTCACAAGCTCTGATTGATACGGACTATAAAATAACATCTTAGGATAGAGCCTACAGTGAATGGGTGCCCTATTTTAAAAGCAGCTTTATCAACACTAGAATGAAATTTTGATACTCAGAATACATAAATATATCACTATCTTCAGGCTCACAGCTAAAGATGCTTTCAGTTTGATGGCATGGCATCACTGAATGTGGGTTAGCAGATTGTGGGGATCCAGTCTTTGTATCTGCATTTGTGAGCCAGAAAAGGAGATGGAGTACACCCAGGCCTGAGTCTCTGGGAAGGTTACTAAATGGGTAAAGGTGTTATTGTTATAGCTCCAGGCTACCATGACTCTTTCCCTCGCTGTTCTGGGCTTCTTTCCCATCTCAGAGCCTGGCAGGGGAAGGAGGGAGGAGAAAGCAGCCAGAGAATAGGTGCTGTGAGAGAAATGTGTGGGAAGGAGTAAGCACATGCTCTTCCCCTTCGCAAATTCTACTGCCCTGCCCTGCATTCATGATAGGCAGCAGATATGATGTTGGTAATCCCGTGGTTGGCATCAAATTCTAGTTCTTCTTCGTGGTCTCTGTGCATCACACACCTTTGTCTCCTGTGCTTAAAATAGAAGTCTGCCAAGATTGCCAAGCATTTTCAAAACAGACCAGAAGACACTGGTCAGATAAACTCCAGGCAGAGCTGTGGAAACGTGTGCTTGAAACAACTACTACACCAAGCCCTGATCTGCCCAATATGTCTGAGCCTCAGGCACAACAGCCTTCCATTCCTCCTTCTCCAGCCTCCCGAGGAGAAGAAATCTGCAATGTACCCCTCACACTGGGACATTCCCTCACAGCCTCCATAGCAAAAAGCTATCAAAGAAGGCTAGAGCTCCAAAATCAACCAAGGGTCATAGAAAGAAAAGGAGGAAGGATGGGGATCGCTCAGATGAGCGTCCCAAGAAATCTAATAAGGCGATATCGCCTCAACCTACTGTGCTCAACCCACCCATGCATGTGAGGCAGCATTCAACATCGACAGCCAACATTCAAGTGCTAACAATACCCCCATCGACATCAACATCAGCTAGAAATGTAGTAACCTCGATACCGAGAGTTCCATCTCGACCGGCATCGACTGTTAACGCAATCCAGATCGCGTCAACATCTGAGAGACAGATAAGAGCAAACAGAACACTCAACACAACGGGGTCGTTTGCTTATTTGTCGATCCTCTAAGGATCGCACACAGTTGGAGCAATTGACATACCCTTGACACCAGGGCTATGAGTATTCTCGATACCAATCCAGATCACCATACATTGACATCGACAGACAATCGAATTGGTCCCTACCACCGAGAGCCTGCTATTGGGGGAACTGGCTCCATTTTCATTACCCATCTCATTACAGTTATGCCTATCCTGCATCACCTCGATGTCAACCCCCTTCGGAGTCGATTGCAAGGGCACCTCAAGAGCACGTTTTTCTTCATCAGCCCTGTCAATAACATCGAGTCTGATACATAGGTCACTGTCGGCATCGAGAAATGCACTGGAACCTGAGGGACAAAAACAACAACCCCAACCAGTTGGAAGAGCTACTTCATCAGCAATGGGACCAACCCCACATGCTTCTCCATGTCAAGAGATGGATAGCGAAGTAGCCAGTCGTCCTGTACCTTCTCCAGGATCAGTGATCGATGACTACCACTCCGACACAGTATCATATTCATCTGTTGCGCCGTCGATTTCATCACCAGAGGGGATGATCAGCTCCCAAGACCTAATATCACCATCAGAGGATTTGGGCCATTTCTCAGACTGGATACAGAGAGTTGCACAGGCTCTTGGCATGGAAATGCATCAACCGGTCCAGAGGGTTGCAGATCCAGTTTTTGAGGCAACAATGCCCATAGCAATACCGTTTCTGCCAGCGTTATTGGAGACTGAAGCAGTCATGGAAAGTGCCCGCCTCAATGCCACCGACATCGAAAAGGTTCAAGAACATGTACAAGGTTCTGGAAAAAGATGCTGAATTTTTATTCACCCATCCACAACTGAACTCTATAATTATAGAATCCGCGTAAGGATGATCCCAGAAAGTGCATTCTGCCCCAGTAGACAAAGAGGGCAGACAATTGGACCTCATGGGTCGTCATATATACTCATCAGCGGCACTCAGTCTTAAGGTGGCAAATTGTCAGGCTACAATGGCCAGATATCAACTTTTCCTATTTTGGACCTTCGAGATGTAAATTCCTTTATCAGCCCAAGGAAATTCCACAAGGACTCGTGGTTTGTCTCCATCGACCTGAAGGATGCATATTTCCACATCGATTTCCATGAGGAGAGCCAACGGTACCTCCATTTTGCCATTGGAACCACCGCTTTCCAGTTCAGAGTGCTTCCCTTCAGGCTATCAACTATGCCACGGGTCTTTACAAAGTATATGGCAGTAGTGTGTACACACTTGAGACAACTCGGCATTCAGGTCCATCCTTACATAGACGACTGGCTGATCATGGGATCTTCCAGGAAATCAATACTCGAACATCTAAAAATAGTGGAAAACCTTCTGAAGAGACTTGGCCTCATTTTCAACAAGGAAAAATCTTGTCTTAGCCCCACACGCACCATAAAATTCATAGGTACCATACTCAACTCATCAAAGGGATGAGCTTTTCTTCCCCGCGACAGAGCAAACACACTCACGGCTCTTGCAGCACAGATCTCTTGACATCCTGTCACCAGAGCCATCAAGATACAGAAGTTATTGGGTCATATAGCAGTAATGACAATGGTCACACTCATCTAAAGATGAGGTGTTTGCAACTATGGTTCACGAGAGCATTCAACTCAGTGAAGGACTTTGACTGAACCATACTCAAAATCCCACCAGAGGTCATTCGATTCATGCAGTGGTGGACACATCTAAGAAACCGCCTAGTGGGAATGCCTTTTACAGTCTCAGCACCAACAAGACTACTCACTACAGATGCATCCCTAACAGGATGGGGAGCCCACTACAACCATCTCAAGATCCAGGGATTATGGACAAGGAAAGAAAGAACAGCTCACATCAATTATTTGGAGCTATTGGCGGTATGGAAGGCATTGAAAGCTTTCGAGACCAAACTAAGCTGCCTGCATACTCAAGTAGTGTCAGACAACATGACCGCTGTGTTCTACCTGAACAAACAAGGGGGCACAAGGTCAGTGTCATTAACAAGATTGACTGTCCAGACACTGGAGTGGTGCATCCGACGCAACGTGACAATAACCGCAGTCCATATTGCGGGTCACGACAACAATGTACCGGATCTCCTCAGCAGGGAAATAGCCACTACACACGAGTGGGAAATCCATCCGGAAATTCTCCGCGGAATATTCAATCTATGGGGAAAACTGTTGACAGACCTTTTTACAACAGTGGACAACAGAGTTTGTCCACACTTCTGCAGCACAGCGGGAGTTGGAAGAAGGCCTTTGGGAGATGCATTCATGCTGACATGGAACATAGAACTGTTCTTCCTATTCCCACCGCTTCCATTGCTCACAAGGATTCTTGCCAAGATAGTGAGGGACAATACGAATTGCATAGTCCTGGCACCTTGGTGGCCCAGGCAGGGATGGTTTACCCTACTTCTGAACAGATCACAGGGGCATTTTCATCATCTCCCCTACAGACCGGATCTCTTATACCAGGACCAGGGATGTGTGAGACACCCAGACCTCGAGACACTGCATTTGACAGCATGGAGGATACGTCCACAGCACAAATAATGTCAGCCGCTCCTATGATCAGAGGGATCTTGGAGGCAGCTCTAAAGCCTTCAACACGATCTTCCTATAATAGGAAGTGGAAAGCTGTTACGGAATTTGCACAGCAAAACCAGTTTGATCCAGTTACTAGTTCAGTTGATCAAATCCTTTTGTTTGTCTTGACTATACTCAATAAGGGTCTCAAGTTATCCTCAATAAGAGTTTATATTGCAGCAATTTCAAATTTTCACCACCTCATACACCCTGTCTCTAAACATTTCCTGAAGGGTGTATTAAACCTTTACCCCCACAGTGAGACCACCTGTTCCTGCATGGAGCTTGTCTGTTGTCCTCCATGCCTTAATGTCAAAACCCTTTGAACCGCTCGCCACAGTGGATTTCCAGTTTTTAACTTGGAAGGTCACCTTCTTAGTGGCAATTGCATCGGCTAGAAGGGCAAGCGAACTGTGTACCCTCCATATTGATGACCCGTATTTGGTTTTTCATAAGAATAAAGTAATTCTTCGACCAGATATACAGTTCTTACCTAAAGTTGTTTCCACGTTCCACGTTAACCAGGATGTAGTTTTACGAACCTTCTCCCCGAGTCCATCGACGCCACTAGAATGTACTTTACACACCTTAGATGTGCGCAGAGCATTTTACAAAGATCGAACAGAACCTTTTCGCAAATCACAACGTCTTTTCATATGCTATGGTCGACTTAAAAGAGGACTGTCTATATTGCCCCAAAGGTTTTCCTGTATGGTGCAATCCATTAATCTCGCTTATCAGTTGGCCAAATTGGAACCACCTTCATCAGTTAAAGCAACTCAATAAGACCAGTGGCTATGTCGTCAGCTTTTGACCGTGGAGTGTCCATCCCAGAGATCTGTCGAGCAGCGACATGGTCAAAGCCCACAACTTTTGTACAATATTACAGATTGGATGTCCAGGCGAGAGCAGACTCTGCCTTCGGGAGAGTCGTCCTGTCACCTGTATTTACTTGAAGACACCTTCCCATCTCCAGTAAATAAGCTGACTAATCACCCATGTGTGTGATGCACAGAGACCACGAAGAAGAAAGTCAGGTTGCTTACCTGTAACTGTAGTTCTTCGAGTGGTCATCTGTGCAGTCACACAACCCACCCACCATCCTCACATGGTATCTTGGGTTATTTTTCTTCATTGATCCTCTATTCTGGGACCGCGATGGGCTCAGAAGAACTAAAGGATAGGCGGGAACCCACATAGCATACGCAGTGGCTCGAGGGGGAGGGTTCCCACCAAATTCTCAGCTATGGAAATTCTTCCCGGAACGATGCTCAGTGCAGGCGCAGACCCCATGTGTGTGACTGCACAGATGACCACTTGAAGAACTACAGTTACAGGTAAGCAACCTGCATTTCCAGCCTTGGTTGTAGGTGGATGGATTCTCTCCTTTGCTCTTTCTGTTTCCTGTCTCCAGCTGTGATTATTTATGTCAGCACCACCATTGTAAGAACAAGGCAAAGATATGTTGGTGGACTTTAGGGAGGACTCTGCGGGGGGAGGGGGCTCTCCCTCTGGGTTCAAAGTGCAGGGGGTGGGAAGTGGCAAGGCTAAGGCTGTGATGGTGACTGGGGGTGGGGGCTGCTTCCCCAGGGCTACTTCCCCAGGGCTACTTCATTCTGTTCTGTTGCCGTTGTTCCCATCGTCTGTGATGCCCTGACAACAATGGCGGAAAGGGATCAGAGAATAGCAGATACACTTTCCAGAGTGAGGAGCTTCCAACTTGTCCCATCCCCCTTTTCCCTTCCCCTACAAACTGGGAAGGCAACGAGGTGAGACACAGACAGCCTGGAATGGATCAGGCTCTTCAGGAACTATTCTCTCCACTATCTTCTGATAGGTTCAGGCATGCCTTGCAGGGCCAGGATGTGGTCCAAGCCGTCCCCTTCCCTGGTTCCGTGAGAGAGATTGAAGTGGCATCTGGACTGCTACTCTGAGCCTCCCAGTCCTATCCAGCACGCAGAGTGCCTGCTTCCTTTGCCCTAGAATTTTGGGACTTTCCTGAATTACCTGTGTGGAATGGAGGGGGTTTTCTGACAGATGCTAGAGAGCGATTTGCACGCTCTCTCAGAGCCTATCTCCACTCGCAGAATAAAACACTTTGAATAGGCTGTCAGCCTCTTTTTTGTGGTTGCTGATCATATCAATTAGTTCATATCAACATGAGCACTGGATATGCAACATTGTGTTCTGCTTAGCCAAGATTCATGTTTTTACTATTTGGGGGAGCAGCTTGATTGTCTTGATTTTGCACTGGCACTTCATAGAAGCCCCTTAGATTAAAGGGAAATCACATTTGCTTACCATTGCTTTGCTTCCTGCTTCTCCTCCACATTTGAAACGAGCTGAATTACACTGGAGGAGAGCAGTGACCACGTGGTCTGTAAATTAAAGCTGCTGAGCTCATATAGTTCAGTGGGACAGAGTCCCCAATAGGTGTTTGATAGTGCAACTTCGACTGCACACAGCAGGAAATCCTGATATATTTCAGAAGTATTGGGTTTTCCAAGGATTATTTTTAAGTGGAATAATGGAGAAAAGGAGCAGGAGTTGTGCAGGAGGCTGACATCATTGTCAAAATGACCGTGAGTGGCCATTCACAAATGTCCTATAAATTGGTCATTTAAAGAAGCCCACAATCTTAACAAAACTATTGCAGAGCCTGGAACAAAATCCAGTGCCTAACCCACACCCACCCCTCACAAACTGGAAATGCAATCTAACCCCTGCTGGATTTCTACATTTGGCGGGGGAAGTAGCGAGCCACAAAGATATATTGCCGTGAAAGATGAAAAAAGATGAAGCAGATGACGGCATGCAACCTTCCTTTAGATCTGCTACTCATGTCACTAGATTTATCGGATAGGGCAGTAAGAGATGATGATAATGATCTTCATCATCATAATCTATTCATCTTACAATTTCGATAACTACAAACTAATACAAATTATTGATAACTAAAAATTAGTGCAGTGCCAAAATCTAATAATATAGAAATGGATAATTAAGGTTTTGCACAAATGCCTAAACTTACTTAGATGGTGGAATTGAGAGAAGGAAAACAAAGAATAGAAATATTTGTGGGAAATTAAGCATTTATTTATACAGTTCTGAAAGTCAGTGTGCATGTGTCTATACAATGTATATATTTTTCAGTTCTGTAGTAAACTGCACTATTTTCTTTAATTATAATAATAAAAAGACTGATTTAAAAAGCTAACAGTGCTTCCCGACAGGGTGGTGTCAGTGAGCACTTTTATTCCATTCAGTTGTATCGTAGAGCAAAGTATATGGGAATCTCACTGTGAATTACATTCCTGTTGTCAGATTGAAGGTGCCTTTGTTCAGGGTCTTGGGCTTTACACAACAGAGGAACTCAAGTACTCTCCGGAGGGAGTTCTTTACACACGGGGCCCAGATCAGTATAAAATTCCTGCAGTTTGTGACATCCCAGAACAATTCAGTGTCTCCCTGCTGGCATCGTCCCAACGCACAACAGCAATCTATTCATCCAAGGTAAGGAAGTCAAAGCCAAGGTGCCATTCTTTTCTCTGTTTAATCCTTAGTGAACCAAATTGTCGAAGTAAACACCACAAACCTGTTAGTGGGGAAATGATATGAGTGAATAAGCCGTTGAAGTTTCAAACTCTGGATATCATGTTACTGCGTTGTTAAACATGGGCTGGAATCCATCCCACAGTCATTCAGGCATAAGCGCCATTGGAATCAACAGCATTAAAGTGTGCATAATTGTGGCTGGGATTTACCCACATGTGACATTGGCCTTGATGCAAACAGCACTACTCTTGCTAAAACAATCTCCTTGAGCTAGTAGCTTCCCCTTAGACTGAGATCCACAGCTTCATGTTGGATTCTTGGCTGTTCAACAAGAATCCAGTGAGAAGCTGTAAATCTCAGTCTGAAGTGCATCAACTAGGCCCAAACATATTTTCCTGGCAAGGGTACGTTTATGATTGCAACATTTCTACCCTATGCTTCCTCCAAGGTTCTCAAGGTATCATCCTTGTGTGTGTGTGTCCCTGGGTTTTATCTTCACAATACCCTGTGAGTTAGATTGCTGTGGCAGAGACTGGCCCAAAGTCATCCAGAGAGCTAAATGTTTGAGCAGGGATTTGAACCCAGGGGGGTTTCCATGGTCTAGGCCGAAGTCCTCTGGACACAACAGCAATAGTAGATCTAATTTAGGGACTGCTGGTTGACTATACAGCTGGGAGCTTCATAATCAGTGGCCCAGGTTGTGCATTGCTAATAATTTCTGTACCATTGTAAGAGAACCATCCACCTTGGAACTTGTTCTGATCCGGAATTGGTAGCATGACAACAGTGCAAATATAATGGAAGGCAGGATGTGGTGTTACGGTTTTGGCTTTGAACTATCTGTCTAGAGTTCAGTATTTTGGGAGCATTTAGCTGTCTTACCCCCATAGCTGAAAAAAATACTTCTAAATAAAGTGTACTCCTAAGATTGTTTGGTGGGTTGCAATCTAGGTTTTGTGCTAAGAAGAATTAGTACAGGAAAATCTTTTTTGATCAATTTTTTCTTTTTTATTAGAAATATATTTGTAGCATCACATCAAAATCTATTGTGCATATAATGACATTAAAACATTTTTGTTGTAAAATTGAGCATTGCTAAAGTGTTAGATCTTAATAGCTTAACAAGAAATAGAATTCCTTAAACATTTCTAGTTCTTAGACTTCTAGTTTTAATACCTTAAAAAGGAGAGTTCTTCACTGTGGTCTCTAGCATCTCACATATGGGCTCTGTGCCTGCGCAGAGCCTCACCTGGGTACTTCCAATAGCTGAGGAAATATATTTGGCGGGAACCCCAAAAATATTGGGGTTCCCGCACATATCCTTATGGGTTCCTGCCTAACCCCTCAATTATTCATTAACCGCCATTGTGGCAGCACTCACATGAAGGGGCTTCCTACTGTTTCGCATGTTTCTGAGGAAAAATCTTTTATTCTAACCTTTCTTCTCGTATTTCCTTGTTTTAGGTTTTTCATTTTTCTTTATTCGTGTACATTTTCCTTTGCTGTAATCTTTGGTTGCAGATTGCCCTGAGGGCGTATAGCCATTAAGGCTCCATTCAGAAAGTGTGTTTGTTGTGGGAGCAAGCCTCCCCCCACAGATGGACATTCCCTTTGCATAGGCCTCCTCCACACGAGACGTTTAATGAGCCTTGAAGGCTCATTAAAAAATTTACCTCCACAAGCACGGAGCGCAAAACGGGCGTACAGGCGCGTTATCTCCCCGATAATGCGCATTTTCGAACGTGCGTTAAATAGCGACTTTTATTTTGCTCCGGCCGTTAAAGCGCATTTTCGTGGTGTGAACAAGCAATTACGTGCATTAACTGCTTGTAAAGCGCTTTTTGGACATGAATTAATGCGCTTCGCCGCCTCTCGCCGCCTCCGGTGCAGAGGGATTAGGAGTAAAAGCGCCTCCGCGATAATGCGCATAATCGCGGAACCGGGCGCAAAAGCGCATCCTTGTGGAGGGGGCCTTCGTCTGTCTTGGTGAGGGGCATGTTGTGGAGACGTGTCATTATTGCATTTCCTTTACCAAGCAGATACATAAAAACAGAGCAGAAAGGCTCAGGACCGTTCTTTGGGAATAGGTACTAAAAGCGGCAGATGCGCCCCACAAAATGGCAGAACTGCAACAAAAGCAAATGGTAGTCTCAACATCTAGCTCAAATGAGGAGTCCCTTTCACCAAAGGAACAACATGGAGAGACAATTTCTGTGCCCGCAACTCGTGGGGTCACCCTCACGGTTGGTCTTAGCTCTGACCATGGGCATAACTGAATTACCCCCTACTCTGGGTCATTCTTTGATGCTTTCTATAGCCAAGAAGATATCTAAGAAAGCTAGAACCCTCAAAACCTTTGAGTTGCAGAAAAAGAAGAAGAAAAAAGACTCTCAGAGGCCGGCTGCTTCTCCTGGTCGCATTGCCTGTTGCCTGCCGACCCCACCACCATTGCTAGACTCTACCATGCTGAGTCATGGTACTCAGTACTGACAGCCATACCAAGACCTGTCGGCTCTGTTTCAGAGGGTGAGACACGAGACTTGATACCAATGAGGGCCGAGCAGCAGATGATGGCGCCAATGGGGCAAGAGTCAAGAGGATCACCACAGGCACGATGTCCGGTGCCTCTTCCTTGCTCTCCTGCAGTATCTTATGATCAGTTCCCTAGAGATCATAGAGAGAGTTTGTGTTCATTTCATTGTGATTGGGACAGACGTTCTGAGTGGTCTATGGTACCGAGGCGCACCTATGACTGGGGAGACTGGAATTACTACTACAGACTTCCTGAATACCATTATCCACCTACAGGTTACCACTATCAACAACATCGCCTCCATGGAGGATTGCTTTATGCCGCTGCCTCCACCCCCGCTGTTGAGGAGTTTCCCCTTACCAGCTCCTGTGCACATACCAGTGATGCCATCTCCAGTTCTGTCACACAGGCATCAGAGACCACAGCCTCCTGTTTTGGTGGTGGATCCAGGGTCAATGGCTCCTTCTACTCCATCTCCTGATGGTGCCGTTACGTCGCAAGACCCCTCTTCTCCATTGGAGGACATGGGCCGTTTTTCAGAACATGTTTTGAGAATGGCTCAGTCATTGGGACCTGAAACGCAGCAGCCCATAGAGAAACTCAAAGACCCAATCTTTGATGTCCTGCATACCAACACCAATGCCCCAGTGGTGATCCCCTTTCTGCCTACCTCAGTACAAATGGTCCAGTAGTGATGGAAGGTGCTGTCTAAAAGGCTGGAAACTATGTATCGTGCTCGGGAGACAGGTGCTCAATTCCTGTTTCAGTAAAAACCTTGATTTGCGTAGCACAGAACATCGAATCTGTTGGCATGGTAAGGGCTCTTACTGTACAAAAACTCCTCTGCCTCATGTCGGCTACCACAGCTGTGGTGTGACTCACCCAACTTCGTATGAGAACTCTTCAGAATTGGTTCTTGAGGGCATTCGACCTCAGGCAGGACACTAGGAGGGTACACTTGACGCTGCCACTGTCGGTCTGGTTATCTCTAGCTTGGTAGTCAGTTGCAAACAACCTCCTACAAGGTGTAACATTCCGATAGCCAGCACCATCCAAGCTGATCACCACGGATGCATTTCTAAGTGGATGGGAGCACATTGCAACGTCGGAGGAGGAGGCCACCGAACATATCAATGTCCTAGAGTTATTAGCTGTGGAAAAGGCTCTGAGGGCTTTTGCTACAGTAATAAGAAATCAAAACATACAGATTGCCACCAACAACTTGACAGTTGTGTTTTATTTGAATAAGCAGGGAGGGACAAGGTCCCTTCCACTGTTATTCCTGATGCTCCACATCTGGGACTAGTGTGTAAGGCAGGGCTTTTTTCTGACTGCTGTTCATATAGCAGGACATGACAACACCGTAGTGGATGGCCTCAGCAGGTCGTCTCATACCTCCCATGAATGGGAACTGGATCTGGCTGTTCGACGAGATTGTTCCATTGATGGGGGGACCTCACCATCGATCGCTTCACGTCAGAGGAGAATGCAGTTTGCACGAGTTTTTGCAGCCGAACTGGCCGAGGGGTGGCCTCATTAGGGGACGTGTTCCAACAAGTATGGAACATGGGCCTTCTATACATCTTTCCTCCTCTGCTATTGCTTATTTATTTTATTTATTTATTTTATTCCATTTATATACTGCCCCATAGCCGAAGCTGGTGGTATCAAAAATAGTGGGGTATCAAAAATAGAAATGAACAGGGCAAACTGCATCCTAGTAGCTCCGTGGTGGCCTCGCCAGCCGTGGTTTGCTTCTCTCCAACTCCTCTTGAGAAGGAATTACCAACACCTTCTGTCGATACCAACACTCCTAACTCTGGAGAAAGGCAAGGTGCGACACTCAGATATAACAACATTACCACTGACTGCATGGAGAATACTACCAATGTGTATACTACACCACCCAGGAACTAGACTTCCCTGCTCTGGTCATCTCGATTTTAGAAGTGGCTAGAAAGCCTGCTACTTGGAAATCGTATGAATTCAAGTGGAAGAGATTTGTTGCTTTTGTGGATGAGAATAACTGACCCCAGGGCTTGTTCTGTCGCCAAAATTCTGGAGTTTCTTTTTTTGTTGCATAAAGCAGGCCTGAAGTTTGCTTCAATCAGAGTTTATCTTGCATTCATATCTGCGAACTGCCCACTCTCTGAGGGGCTCCCTCTGTTTTCTCACCTGCTTGTTAAAAAGTTCTTACGAGGCTTTAAAAACACAGCCCCAATGGCGAAAATGCTGGTTCCGGCCTGGAGTTTGCCTGTCATACTCCAGGCACTCACAAGGAAACCTTTTGAACCACTTGCTACCATAGACTTTCATTTATTATTTATGAAGGTGGCTTTCTTGGTGGCCATCACATCAGTCTGGAGCACAGGTGAGTTGAGGGCTCTATGGGTGGATTCCCCATATCTATTTGTCTGCTACGTTGAGCTGCACAAAGGTCTTCCGGTGTCCTCACAAAGGTTGGCATCTTGGATTGTGAAGACCATTCAGCTTGCTTATACATTAGTGGGGCTGGACTTGTTGAATCAGGTTAAAGCACATTCAACGAGAGCAGTGGCCACCTCGATGGCTTTCGGTAATGGGATTTCCCTTGGAAATTTATGTAAGGCAGCGACGTGGTCGACTCCATCTACATTTGTAAAACACTACAGGCTGGATCTGCAGAGAGACAAGGCTGTTCGTTTGGTAGAGCAGTTCTATCAGAGATACTTCGTTGAGACACCAACCCTTCTCCAGGTATGTCAGCTTGGTAGTTGCACATATCTGTGATGCATAGAGACCACGTCGAAGAAAGTCAGGTTGCTTACCTGTAACTCGAGTTCTTTGAATGGTCGTCTATGCATTCACACAACCCGTCCACCATCTCCAACAGTGTCACTGTTTAATGGAATGTCAGTACCTCTTTCCCCTTTGTCATGGGGGTGCCACAGTGGACGGTCTCCTATTGAACTGAGGGGTTAGGCGGGAACCATTAGAACATGCGCAGTAGACACAGGGAGGGGTTCCCGCCAAAATTATTTATTCAGCTATTGGAAGTACCTGGGCATATTTACTTGCGAGTAAACGGAAGAGACTTGAAAATTGCTGACAGTGGAGTTGGAACGATGTTAGGCATTTGTGGAAAATTTCATAACAATCGGGGCAAACCTGTATTTTATATGAATTTTTGAAAGATCGTGCAACTTTTTGACAGCTCCGGATGCATGTGGCTTTGGCTGTCAGACTCAGCTGTCAAAAAAGTTAACCGATCTTTCAAAAATTCATATAAAATACAGGGGTGGAGGGATTGTTCTGAAATTTAATACACATACTTAGGCATATCCCACAAGCACTGTGGGCCACTTTCAAGTCTCAAACTTAAAAAATAGAAAAGTTATATAAAAAAGTATCAGACATATACTTTCCTTGAAGAGCTTAATAAATATACATGTAACTTTTTTATTTTAAAAGATAGAGACATGAAACTTTTTGGACTTTGCAGATGGGATGTTGCTAGTCCTGGCTCCCCAAGTTTCATGTCTCTATCTTTTAAAATCAAAAAGTTACATGTATATTTATTAAGCTCTTCAAGGAAAGCGTATGACAAAAATGGCGTCATCCAATAATTATCAGATTTCCGATTAATTATCGGAAATCCGATAAGATACGATATAAAAACATCCGAAAATATCGGATCCAAAAATTTTTTATATTGTAAATTCCGATAACGATACGATATTTGGTGGCTGTGCACATCCCTAATAAATTACTACTCCTTGCTTAGTTTCATTTTTGAATTCTTAATTATCCATTGTTAATATTTAGCATTTGCATTCCATACTAAGATATCTCATATTGTTTTAAGAGAGGTGAATTAGCATTTTTTCATAGTCTTCCCAGCAACTCTAATAAAGCAAGACCAGCTATTTCCTAAAATCCAGGACAGTGGGAATGTGGAAGGGCCTCACCATGAGAGAAAAAGCCTAATTACTATGATTACTGTAGGCTCCTTCTCCAAATCTCATATGAATCAAGGGATGGGTCACATTTCACTAGATCGGATTGCAGTCAACTTCTGGTCTAGCTAATTTTTCATGGTCATGCTTTCATTTAAGAAAACTGTTCCAAATTACTCTGAGTGAGGCCAGCATTCGCAGGTGCCAAAAGATGACACGATGCTGCCCTTGCCCCTTTTTCCAGAGCTCTACTGAATATTGGCCTGTCAGCTGGGAATTCCCCACAATGGCTCAGAGCAAGGCTATGTAACCCTGGCACACTGTGGCCAATTAGAGTGGTGACCACCCAGCACTCCTTCAAAGGCATGCTGTTCCTGTCACCACCATCCCTCTTGGGGAAGGCAGGGTCCCTTGCCCACTAGAGGACTCTATACTGAGCCGCCCCCCTCAAACTTGGAGCTGGCCCATAGAGAAGGGTTAGAAATGTGTCATGCATCATGGACACTGTCCATAGTAGGTGCCTGAGGTGTCTCACATCAGCTGCATGGAGGTGCTGGTTCATACAGATAGCACCTCCATACAGGCCCGGCTCACTTCCAAAGTGATTCCATGGAGACCCCCCATCATGCTCTAAGAATATACTACATGCCGTGTCTTTCTCACACAGAATCTAAAGGGAAAAGAGACTCATGCCATGTCTAGGGGATGCGCTCTCTGCAAGGTTTTGTGTAAAATACTCTCCACCTTGAACTTGCTTCAAAAACAAAAGTGCTTTCACTGCTTTTGGCTTTTGGCTCTTGGTCTTTTTTTTTTTTTTTTGCAGGGTGTTGGTGAATCAGCGGTTTTCCTGGGGTGCTCCGTGTTTTTCGCAGTATGGGATGCAGTGACTGCTGTGAGGACAGAAAGAGAATTGTCTGAGGACTTTGAGCTGAACAGTCCTCTGACACCTGAACGCATTCGATTGGCCTGTGCTGACCAATTTACTGAGATGGTAAAGATATTTGCGCCTTTCAAAGCATTTCAGTATATCTGGTCCCTGTTCCTTCTTTATCCAGTGGAGAAAGGCAGTCCTATGCTCTTAAATCGGAAAGCAGGGTTTAAAGTCTTCTGAGAACGATGCCGATCCAATGACGCAATGGCCCTTGAAATCTGACTTCCACCTCAAACGTTTCTATAGGCTAAGGTTACTTTGGTTCCCCTGGGCCATAAATGTCTTAAAGAGGGCCTTTAGGGCACATCCTCAGTAGCTGATGCCTTCCAAAACTCTCACCGGATTTTGGCTTGGTGAGAGCCTCAACCATAATGGTTGACATCACTTCAGCTTAATGCTTGAGGGTTGACTCTAGTTCCTAATGAAATCTGGCTTCCTCTAGCATTACAGGTAATAAACAAGGAGCGGCTGAGTTTTTATCTAAAGGGTGAAAAGATCACAAACACTGCTTTTGATGAACACAAAATCTGTTCATGTTCAGAAACTCCTTCCAGGGCCATGTGCGGAAATAAAGGTTGTATCCAGCTATTTTGAGAAAGTAGAAGGAGGTACAGCATTGTGTAATCTCAGAATCCCACTTGTGGGGGCTGGGATGCCTGGAATTTTTCCTGTATTTGTGCACACAGAACACCTCAGAAAAGGATTGTGGGAAAGTGCTCACCATCAGAAGCATCATCATCAGTGTCCATGGCTCAAGACCTTGCCCTCTGTTTTGAAAATATCATCTACAGATACTGGTTAAGATAGTCTATAGGAACAAGAGGATGATTCTTTGAGCTCAGAGATATTTTCTGCTGCTTTCTCTATGAGTGCTCCATTCAGTTTTAGCAGGGACAGTCACCTGGGCCAATCCCATTGCATTCATTTGGAAATCTCTACAAAATTGAATAGGAAGTCCCTGCCAAAGTATTCTTTAGAAAGGCAGTGTTGATGCAGTGATCTAAGCACATATGAGAGGGTCAGAATCTCTGACCCTCTCAGGAATGTGTGACTGATTTTGAACATCTCATTACTAAGTGTCTCTCTCCTCACTCGATGGGAGAAGAAAATTGGACTTGCTGTGACTTTTTATTTTGTTATTTATTTATTATTGCATTTATATCCTGCCTGTTTTCCTCCAAGGAACCCAAGGCGGCATACATAATCCTCCTCTCCATTTTATCCCCATAACAACAACTCTGTGAGGTAGCCATTAGTTTGTGACTAGGGAGTTCCAGTGCCCTCATTGACGCATGCTGGCACGTCCTATGGGTTAATTAGAAATTTCAGGGGATCTCTCCTGTTATGCACTCTTAATATGCATTCTTAATAGTCATTCTTTTTTATTCTTATTTAAGTCATTACATTTTATACCGCTCTATAGCTGAAGCGCTCTGGACAGTTTCCTTTATGCTATTGCCTCTTCACAATACCTAATATTAGGTTTAAAGGTAGAATTTAAACCTGATATCAGGTTTAAATTCTACCTTCCAACAAAACACATTAATCCATGCCTGAGTGCTTTTCCTGTATTAGGACAGTCAAAATTGGTGGACTGTTGCCCAGGAAAAAGGAACATGGCATTTAAAACTCTGGTGATAGTACTTTTGGAATAACTGCAATAAGTTAAGCTTGCTTTTTTTTAAAAAAAAAATCTCTTTCCAAAGCTATTTTTAGTTGATTGATTTTTGTAGCTAGTTTGTACTTGCATATTTTACAATACATACCCCAAGCGCATATGATTTATTAATACATAAAAAAAAATATTTTGTGTATTGGCAGAGCCAGGCCAAAACATTTTGTGCCTGAGCTGGAAATGCAAATAGCATTCTCCCCGCTCTTCCAATAATTAACATAAGGCACGATCAACTGGAAAGTTCCCCTGCACAAATTGCATTGAAATGATTGGGAGCAGCTCAAAATAATGCTCTTGCCCAATTCCTATGTATTTTATTGAGACTATCACAGGAAAACAACCCAGTAGATTGTTCTCCATGTGTCAGAACGGTTGGTCTCTAACGCTGCTGCTTTTAACGGTACGCCAAATCTCCAGCCTGCTGCAGCTGACTTCCTGGTAGTATTGAGTCTGTTTTATAGAAATCGAAGATTATTTAGCAATAAGCCTTGACAGTTGCCTCTTCCGAACCGATCACTCCATTTACAATTTGTTCGTTTTCCTAGATCCCAAAGGATAAAAACAAGCCAATGGTTTCTTGGGTCAACCCCCTTTGAACGAGAAAATGCCATCTATCAACATCTCCCAGCGCTTAATCAACAAATGCACTTCATTTTAGTTAAATATGTGCTTTCTCATAGGAAATAGCATTGTTGGCTTCACATTAATTTGCATGGGATTCTCTTTCTTATTTTTTCCAGATTATTTGATACTAAAGAGCAACAGTTCAATGACCAGCAATGAGGTTATTTCCAATCAGTATATGAAATTCACTCACCTATGTCTCTAGAAACCTAGTTCTAACCTATCCTGCCTCCTTAGTCCTGGTGGCCCTTTCAACAAGTCCACTGATCTCCTGCCTCCCCTAACTTCCTAACAGTTTGATCTGGCAATAGTTATCCATGTCTTGTTTAATCACAGTAACGTTGCTAACTGGTGCATGGTATCATTTCATTTCATTTATTATATTTCTATACCGCCTCATACCCAAAGCTCTCTGGGCTGTTCACGAAAATTAAAAACCATTAAAAAAATACATTATATAAAGTATAAAACCATCATGATCACATCACCCCCGTACTGAAAGAGCTGCACCCTTGCCAATTGTTTTCTGGACTCAATTCAAGGTGCTGGTTTCAATCTTGAAAGCTCCAAACAGCTGTCTGAAGAACCTTCTTTTTCAGTCTGAACCTGCTCAGTTATTAAGGTGCGGAGGAGAGGCTCTTTTGATGACCCCCTCACTTGTAGAGGCCCACTTATCTGATACATGGAAAAGGGCTTTCTCTTCTGTTGCTCCCAAACTTTGGAACACAATGCCTTTGGACCTCTGACTGGTCCCCCTCTCTCTGTGTTTATGAAGGGGATCAAGACACATCATTTTAACTTGGCTTTTAAATTGTTATGGATGTTAAGGTTGTTTTAAATCTTTTGCTATGTTTTTATTTTGTTAAGGTTTTTATTTTCTGATAATTTTGTAAGCTGCCTTGATTGGCTTCAGAAAGGCAGCATAGAAATGCAATAAATACATAGATCATTTGCCCACTACAACAGCATCCTCTCCGCTCCTTAGTTCCTATTTCCTGAATCCCTCCTTTTTTAATTGGCATCTCAGTTTCCCACAACCTCTACCCACCTTTCCATCAGTCTTCTACCTATTCCCTTCATATTCCCTTCTGTTTTTCAGGACAGAATGAAACGTTACAGACAGGGCTGTGCAGAGCTGGTAGTATGCCCAGGCCAGATGGGAAGTGTGTGCCCCCCCATTTAAAAAAAGGAGGACAACATGGCCGCCCCAAGGGGGCGTGCCCACCAACATAGCCGTTCTACATAACACTTTCGTATTAAACCTGTTCTACAACACCTCAAGGCACATATATCCCTGCCCCGCATGCGGCAAGGCCCTCTGGAGCTTGTAGTCTGACCGTGGTATTCACGATGGATGGCTTCTGCGCTGTTTCTGCAAGGCGGGCTCCACGCTTTTTGATGGGCCGCTTACACTACAGAAGCAGTAGCGTAAGCTAGGGGGGACCTCCTCATTGGATGGCCCCCTCAAAATTGTGGGCCCTGGGCCAACTGCCACCCCCCCCCCTCCGCACAGTCCTGGTTACATAAACAAATATTGCTGCTACTAAACACAACAACCACATTTAGAGCTCCCCTGCCTCAGGCAGTGTCTAGTGGACACAAATCTCTTGTGTCTTGGTGTTACTATGCTTCCCCCTCCACCCACTCTAGGATCGGTGCCACTGGACAGCCACCTCCTTTATTTGATTCTGTGCATGAGACTTTGTTAAGATGACACACTAAGCCACAGTGGTTAAGCATTTTGAGCTAAACATTATGGCTTAGCATGTCGTTTGAACCATTCCTAACCATGGTGGCTATATAACCACAGTTTAAACATGCTCAGTGACCATTTGCTGCAAAACGGTTAGTGGCCTAACCGTGGCTTGGCATGTTGTCTGAACAGGGCCCCATGAGTTTCAAATTGGTTCACTTTCCACCTTACTTCTTTTGGATATGATCCGTGATGAAATAAATCACAGTAGCTTGCTTTGGTGTTGGCCTTTGGTTAGGATTTCATGAGATCTTGTATTCTGCAATGGTTTGTGATAGTGCAGGAGTCAGCCACAAACCTTAGAATGTAGGACAGCATTTTTCAGTCATTACTGACTTATAAAAAAAATAATTTTAAAAGCTACAACATGCATGCAAAAGAGAATTCTGTTGTGCATCAGGGGGAGAAATCATATGGCTCCTGGGGGTCCATAGCATATTTTGGATTCCCATATCTAAGGTCAGAGACAGAACTCCAACCTTGAATGGGGGAATCCACATTCAAACTCTCTTTCCCCACCCTACCTGCCCCCTGCCAGCACAGAAAGAATAGCTCAAGCAGTAAGGGAGGTGTTCTGGTAATGAAGGGGACTGGAGAGGCCAGGATGAGAGCTATCCCAAGACCTCTCCAGCCTCTTTTCCTCCCCCTTCAAAATGCTCCAGCTAGGGAATCTGAGGGATCAGGAAATTATTAAGTTAAGGAATTGGATGGAAAGAATGATAGATAAGGTGCAAATTAGAGAGTTGTTAAAAGGTCAAAAGATAGCTTGGTTCAAATGCTTACAATTGGAAAAATGGACACAGGAATGGAAAAAGATAAATAAGAAATGTAGACATAATACAAGATTTGAAGATTTAATTGAATCAAGAGGAAAGAAGGAAGTAATTAAAACTAGAAAAGGTTTGACTAGTGAAATATATAGAATTCTGATAGAGGATGATGAATATCGAGACTCTCTTAAAATGATTTGGGAAGATGATCTAAAGGAACAAATTAATGAATATGACTGGGGGAGGATATGGGATGCAAGAATGTTAAAGCTTTTGTCGATTAGAATTAAGGAGAATTATTATAAGACAGTATGGAGATGGTATTTAACGCCGGTAAGATTTCATCAGATAGATAAAAAAGTGTCCAAGAATTGTTGGAGGGGGTGTCAGGAGGTTGGAACTTATTTTCATATGTGGTGGAGCTGTGAACATGTACAAAAAAATTGGGAAAGGGTGTTCAAAGAAATAAGTGAAATAATTGGAAGTAAACTGGAATTAAGCCCAAAGCTGGCTCTACTAGCAATATGGGATAAAGGAAATGAGAATATAAGTAAGAGAGAACTGATAAACAACCTCCTGGCTCCTGTTAGAATAATGATTGCTAAAAACTGGAAAGGGCAAGGGATATATACTATAGAAGAATGGTATAAAGAAATATGGGATATGGCACTTAATGATAAGCTAATGTGTAAAATGAAAATAAAGAGGGGAATGTCCAGTAAGAATGATTTTGGAGATATATGGAATATGTATTAAGAACGGGGAAGGGGCAAATACCTTCAAAAGAGTCTTTACAATTTTAGAAAGAAGAATAATGAATAATTGAAGGTCTCCTGGGGGGAGGGGAGCACGGGGGGTATGTGGTTATGTATTGTATTTTATGTTGTTTATGTTGTATTATGTTTGAAAATAAAATAAAATTTAAAAAAAAGAAAGAAAAAGAAATGCTCCAGCTAAAAGGGCAAAATAAAAAACCCACCATCTAACAAAAATGGAGAGTGGGAGGATAGTGAGGTGAAGATCGCCTTCACTACGCCTCCCGCTTTGTACTGGATGATCGTAAGCCTTCGAGTTCAGAGGCTTATGATCATCAGGTGCGGAAGTAATAGGAGTACACCCGTCAGTGTTTGTAATATGCATTGGCTTCTGTAAACTGCTAGGGTGTGTGTGCATTAAGATTAGCTTTCCAGAAGATGAAGTATTGGATAATAAAAGCAGTAAATCACTTCACATGAGTAGTCTACAAATTCTTTCATGTGAGATCAAAGGAGGTAATTTGTGTCCCTGTGTTAAACTTCAGGGACGTGAGCTTCTATTTGTTTAAGTGTGTCATAATACCATAAATGTAGCATGAATTTAAATTCATTAAGTATACTAGTAATAAGGCCTGCAAGTAATATTGCTCAATGCTTTCTATTTTATGCCCTCTTGTGTACAACTGCGAAGACCAAATCACTTGACTTGCACTTTACTATCCTGTACAAAATTGGTTTGTTTTCAGAAGGAAAACAGGAACAATAAAACATTTTGCCTGGTGAAGGCAATTCAAGCATGAGCCTGAGAAACAAGGACATCCAAGTTCAGCCCAGATACCCTATCCAGTTTTGCACGAGCCACCTATGATGAGAAAGCTTAGGGTCCTAGACGTTTGGTTCAGTTTTGCACACTGTCCTGGCCTGCCCAGCCTGGTACAACAGGCCTAATCTAGACCCCCTTCTGTTCGCTTCTTAAAAAAAAAACCACCTCCCTACAAACCCACTGTTTCATTCAGGCAGGTGAAGAGTTCTTTCTTTATGTTTTAACTTATTTATATGGAAAAGCATATCCTGTCTCTCTTGTGCCCATGCATCTTTCAAGGTGGCTCACAACAATTAAAACTATTCATTCACTAACAGAAAATAACCCCTATAACACTACGAAGTGTGGTGTTCAGACATCGTTTTAAGCCTTGATGGGTTAATAAGCTACTCACATTAGCTCATTTTGAAAATAAGCTACTGTTATCCCCCATAAGATCAGACAAATAAACTACTGTGAATAATCTGAGTCATCACCCCACCCCCTATCCTGCTGCAGTCCTTGGAAGTTTGCAGAATCAAGACCAAACCAAGCCTCCCCTAGCAGGGAAGCACATGAGGCCCATTAAAAACCCTTGGTACTGACAAAGCCATATGAACGAAAGCACCTTTTCACCACAAAAGGGGTCACAGCTATAACTCCATGGATGTTTGCAGGACTGGGACAAAACTTCATAAGCAGCATCCTCTAGCAGGGATGCACACAAAGCAAAATGACAACCCTGCACAGCCACTACCCCCTGACCAAGATGGTGTTTGACACTTGGGGAGGTTGCAGTGTAAATCATCAGGGAAGGTTTAGGGCATGATTGGGCTGCAAGTGTAATCAGTTGCTTGGCAGATCATGGGACAGAGATCTGGTTGGAGGAGATCGACGGCAGCAGTTTTGACCACTCTTGCCAAGCAACCCTATAGGTGACCAAAATAATGCACTGTGACCTCCACATGACACGATAACCCATGATGGGTTAAATAACCAATTCTGCAGACCGTGGATTATCAGAGTGGGTTATATTGGTCAAATAAGCCATCGTGAGTTAAAAGCTCCTGACAGACAACATGATAACCACAAGGGGTTATCGCGAATTCTGATTCATGTTCTTCCAGGAGTTCTGCTCACTGACTGGTAGCTAGCTCTGCTTCCCTCAACAGCCTCTCTTTATTCAGTCTCCTTCTCCCCTAACTCTATTTTTATCATTTTCCTTTGGTGTAGTTAGGAACTCAGCAAAATGCACCTCTTCACATTTCCTCTCAAAGCTAGTAACTATTTGTACCAAAATTACATATTCTAGGGTGACCAGATACAATCCAGGTCAGGGCTCATGTAACTTTAACAGTTGTAGAGAAAAGGGAATTTCAGCCAGTGTCATTTGTATGCAATTAGTTCCTGGTGAAATTCCCTCTTCATCACAACAGTTAAAGTTGCAGGGGCCCTGCCTTCTTTTGTATGGTCACTCTGGTATAGTGCCTGCACCTTTAACTGTTGTGATGAAGAGGGAATTTCACCAGGAACTAATTGCATACAAATGACACTGGCTGAAATTCCCTTTTCTCTACAACTGTTAAAGTTACATGAGCCCTGACCTGGATTTTATCTGGTCACCCTAATATTCATTATATACATAATATGTGTGTATTAAATAAATGAGGGTACGTTTCTCTCCATCCATCACCATCATTGCACCAAGGCTGAAACGTGGCATGTACTCTAAGGCAATCATAGGGGTGTGTACCTCAGAGTTATTTTGCATTTAAAACACATTAATAAATATGTCCATGTGGTTGAAGCCTGCAATAATATGTTCAGCCACTAGGGACAGAGTTCCCTAACCAACACTTCTTGAGTATTGCGTCCAGTTCTGGGCACTACACTTCAAGAAGGATGCAGACAAGCTGGAGCATGTTCAGAGGAGGGCACCAAGAATTATCAGGGGTCTGTAAACAAAGCCCTATGAGGAGAGATTGAATGAACTGGACATGTTTAACCTTGAGAAGAGAAGACTGAGGGGAGACATGATAGCACTCTTCAAGTACTTGAAAGGTTGTCACACAGAGGAGGGCCAGGATCTCTTCTCGATCATCCCAGAGTGCAGGACACGGAATAATGGGCTCAAGTTACAGGAAGCCAGATTCCCGTTGGACATCAGGAAAAACTTCCTGGCTGTTAGAGCAGTACAACAATGGAACCAATTACCTAGGGAGGTCGTGGGCTCTTCCACACTAGAGGCCTTCCAGAGGCAGCTGGACAACCATCTGTCAGGTATGTTTTAAGGTGGATTCCTGCACTGAGCAGGGGTTGAACTTGATGGCCTTATAAGCCCCTTCCAACTCAACTATGATTCCATGATCTGCAGATTCCATATAGTTTGAAGCAAGGAGAGAGTAGTAGGTCAAGGCGCTACCCTGTACTGTGGGGCAGCCCACCTCAGGGGAATGGAGTGGACAGAGCCCTTGCCTTTAGGGGCTACACTGAGCTGCAACAGGCACAATGTGACCAGTACTCTTGATAGCTGTGTAGTTTCGCTTGAAGGCTTCACTGTATCAAAGCAAGGGATATTGAGTAGGCTGATGGCAAATGGAGAGGGAAAGCCTCTCCCTCGGGGGCTATAGGGGAGCACCATGGTAGGGTCCATGCCTCAGGGTGATAGCAGGCATGGCTTTACTCAGATAGGCCAGGCACAATGTCTCCAACTCTGACAAGTGTAAGTCTGTTTATTTATATGATTTATAGCCCACTTTTTGACTAGAGTCCTCAACGTGGCTTACAAGATTTATAAAATACAATGGATATTGCAAGAACGACATGCTCAAAACAAACAAACAAACAAAAACCTGAACAACATGGCAAGCTTGACTTGAGCAGGAGTCGGCATCTGATGCGCCTACCCACACGGAAGTTGATGTCAGTTGGCCATGTTCAGTGGGTGTTTGTGGGGCCGCAGTCCAACTGGCGCAGGCCTTTGCTGTATTCATGTAAGGGCTGTCCCAGGGGGTTGGGGGTGGGGGGGACAAGCGCCTCCCCAAACAAGGAGCTTGCCACCTCACTCCCCCCCCCCCACGCACAGACACATTGCTGGACTCCTGTCATTACTTGAAGGAAAGGTACTTTTCACACACAGAAGTATCATCTCTGTAGCTCTTCTACAGTTCAAACGCAGCTCTTGAACCGACAAAGGCTTGTATTTTGCAGCTACCGATGTACTCTTCAAGATGGTAATAGACCAGCGGTCAGCCACTGAGGGGAAAAGGGGAAAGCATCTGACATGTAGGAGAGAGAATTAATTTGAGGGTATCTTAAGAGTAAAAAGAAAAGAAAAAAGAAAGAAAGACAAATTAATATTTTTCCAAAATTAAAATTTCTCCTTCTAGGGTGTAGGCCTAAAATAACCCTTTAGGTTTATTTATTTCCGAAATAATATGTTTAGTTTTAACGTGAAATACACTTTATTTTTCTTTCAGAGATCTTAACATATGGGACACATCTCACTCACCTAGAAATATAGTTTGCCCCTTCTGGGGCCCCCTCCCCATTTTTCTTCTGGTGCCACCACTGCTATTCCCATCCGTGCAAAGCTGAGTCTGTTTGCTCACACTGTAATAAAATATGTATTCTTTTTATTTAAGCTTGTGGTTTATTGCTAATTTACACCAAGACCAAACTATTATAGTTGTGAAACAAGGAGACGTATGAGGAACATGTGGCCCTCTAGATGTTGTTGGACTGCAGCTCCCATCGCCCTCACCATTGGATATGCAGTCTGGAGGGCCGCACGTTCCCCACCCCAGTTGGAAAGGATTATCTCTCCATGGCACATTGTGACTTTAAGCCCAAGATCCCCCAAAATGTGCATCAGTTGAGTACGTGTGATTACATGCAAGTACATGGAAATGTGAGATGAAGGTACATTAGGTATAGGAACGTCAGCAACCTAAAAACAGGTTTATATTTTTCTAACTAAGTCAATTTCAGTTATGTCAAATGCTCAATTCTGGCTCCTCCTCTTTACTAATCTTATGTGTTGCCTGCATCTGGGAAACACAGACGGAAGATTTGATTAATCTGGTTCTGGAAGCAACTATAACATCCTTAATTCTTTGCGGGTGTTTAACATCCTCATAGCTGTCGAGGGGTGATTTTACATGGCAGAATGGCTTGTCCCCAATCTGATGATCTCATATTTTTTGTGAATGGCAAGAAGGTAAGGATTTTTTTTTTCTTTAGTAATTTGGCTTAGTGTGCTGTGTTGTTATTTTTAATTTAGAAGAAGAAGGGGGGATTCCCATATACACAAACAAGGTTTGGAGGTGTGTCAACCAGTTCTGGATGGGGTTACACTCCCCCTGAAAGACTGTGTTTGCAGCTTGGGGGATGCTCCTGGATCCGTCGCTCCAAATGACAGCCCAGATAGATGCGACGGCCAGGAGTGCTACTATCAGCTTTGGCTGATACGCCAGCTGCGCTCCTTCCTAGAGTTGGAAGACCTAAAGACGGTAGTGCACGCGCTGGTAACTTCAAGGCTCGACTTCTGCAATGCGCTGTATGTAGGGCTACCTTTGTGCCTAGTCCAGAAACTTAAACTAGTTCAAAATAAGGTAGCCAGGTTGGTCACCGGTGCACCTAGGAGTGACCACATTACACCAATTTTAAAATCTCTTCACTGGCTGCCAATTACTTTCCAGGCAAAGTACAAAGTGTTGGTTATTAGCTTTAAAGCCCTACATGGTTTGGGTCCAGGTTACCTGCGGGATCGCCTTCTCCCATACAATCTGCAGACATATCCAGTGGAATTTTAGAATGTTTTAAGGCAGTCTTATGGCTATTTTAATAATGTGTACCATGTTTTTAATCAATTTTATGTATTTTATCATATTTTATATTTACTGTTGTTCCCCACCTCGATCCAAATGGAGAGGCGGGTAAGAAATCAATTTATTATTAGTATTATTATTACAACAATCTTTATTGACAGTCCACAGACCATTTGAATACACATTAGATATGCAGCTATTAAAATATTCGTATACAAGGAAATATCTTCAACAACCTTAAGCCTTCAGAACAGAGCTGGCGTGAGCTTCCCTTTGTGTTGGAATTATAGTCAGTCTTTGTTTACAGTCTACAGTCCTACTAACAGAGAATGTTTCACGCGAATTAAATCCTAATGGGTTTAGGAGGTACAGTTGCCCAACTGGATTCTACAGCCAATCGCAGAACATAGAAATTTGGCTCCTTGCAGGGTTACATGCTTATTTGTACCCTGGAGGAGATTAATAATCAGGGACTTCCTGGTATGACCCAAGAAACCCTGCAAAATAGAGTGCAGCAAATTGTCCCTTGCCTCGTTATAGAAATTACAAAAAAAAGTACATAATCGATGTCCTCCACATCAGTGTTGGTAGTTTGGATGGTAGTACGTTAAATCTAGCCAAAGTAAAGTCCTTTCTGTATTTTGGTACATTGAGCCTTTTCAAATATATCATCTCAGTGTTATGAGCGAGTTCTGGGAGGCCCAGAAATAGGGGGGAACATGGGCCAAGGGCAGCTCCACGGAGATCCTGGAGGTCTATGTCTAGTAATCTTTACTTGATTGTCCGTTTGGCACCTGCCAGGTCCAGTGTTAACAGATACCCGGGGGAAAGCCCTATTGAGTTGACTTTCAGTACCAATGATTTGGTCCAGGGGGATTCGTATGAATCAAGCAGGACCTGGGATACCAAAGAGTTGAAAGCAAGCCCGTGATACTTTCGGAACCAGAAATGGAGTGTTTGGGTCCAAGCCTGACATTTTAGTGTGCTGAGTCCAGCTTCTAGGTTCAGGGCCGCTCCAGCCACACATTTGGGCACTCCAAAGATTTGCCTTAAGAACAATGATTGGACTCCCTTGAGTGAGCCTTTCAACAGGGGGAACCAAATCGGAGCGCCAAACAAGATTTGGGGAATCAGCTTTGCTTTATACACCTGCATTGCTGCAGGAATACATTTCCCCCCTCTAGAAAAGTAAAATCTCAGGAAGGCCCCCATTGTTTGATCTGCCTTGGCTTTGATATGTTTGGCATGGATATTCCATTTTAAATTTTCTTGGAACCAGATGCCTAGATATTTATAGGCATCCACCTGGTTTATCCTATTTCCCCCCATATACCAGGGAAATCTTATTTTTTTTCCCTGCCGAAGACCATTTTTTAGTCGCTGAGACTTTTTGTAGGTGCATTATTGACTGTCAGGGACCATTCACAATCGAAGAAAAACATTCAGTTGTTCAATTTTTTTATGCCTGGGCTAAGATGTGCAAACACATCCCGAAGTGTTTGAATGCCCAAGTGTGGTTAAAATGCATAGGAATGGAGTGCCAAGCCAATGTTGTTTGAAATAAACTCAGATGTTTCAGAAATAGTTTTGTCTGATGTAGTAACATGTTGCCACAATTTCACCGAAGTTTTAAAACTGTAACTAAGGTAGGAGTATGCTCTGACAATAAACTAATTAAGTCGTTTCCTTTATGGTTTACTATTTTGCAATATAAATTTCAGGTGCAAGGCACCCTATCTGGATTGGCCCTATAGCAGCAGGGAGAAGGGTTAAACTAAGCCCCCCTGTTCCCCCCCTGCTAGGGTCTTGATCTAGATTTGGGGTTCCTGCACCTACTCTAGAATAAAAATTAAAGTAATGTCTGTTATGGCCCTTATTTCCTTGTAATAATCTGAGATGGAAAAGTCATTAACTGAACGTTTCTCTAAGAAATCTAGTCAAATGACATTCCCCTTAACTTTCCCTTCCCATGTAGGTCATGGGCAGTATCCAACTGTGTCATTCCATTAGCACAAATGTTGTTGCGCTAGCAGAAACAAGATGTCAAGCTATGAACAAGAGGAGAATCTTATTAAAGTTACAATTGCACAAGCGTGGTTGCACAAGCAGTTGTGCAGTACATTGTGTAACGGGTTGCACATAACTCTTGTGCGAGCCGTTGTTCATTTCTTGCGTATTCCATTTGCACAACCCATTGCATGGTCAGTTGCACACATCTAACGGGCAGCCACTTGTGCAACAGAAATATTCAGCAGAGCTCTGATAGCATTGTTTGAGTTTGCGGAATGACACTTTTGGATGCTGCCCCATATTTGTAATCTAACACTTCATGTAGAAAGGGAAGCAGGGAATCAAAATAATATGCTTTTGCCAGATTTACTAGCTACTTGGCCTGCATATAGCAGTTGTGTTTTGTATATTTTCAACTAGACAAGTAGTAGAGCACCCATACTGTAAACAGGGATTTTTATGAACCACTGTTTCCAACGGGCAAAAATTAAGCAGATTATTATCTGTCCTGTTGAAATCAGTGGGCTTTACAGTTAACTGGCTGTATGATGCCCTTATTTTGAGTCTAATATTGACCCCCTCTAGATGGATTCTGTTTGACGCCTGGTTAGCCGATTATGCGCATAATCGCTGAAGCGCTTTATCGTAAATGCTTGTACGCAAGAGGTAATTGAGCTCACAACTGGTGGCCTTACCGGTTGTTTGAAATGCGCTTTACAAGTAGTTAATGCGGAGAATCGCTTGTTCACATAGTCAAAATGCGCTTTAACGGCTGGAGGAAAATAAAACTCGCTATTTAACGCGCATTCGATAATGCGCATAATCGGAGAGATAAAGCGCCTCAACTCCCGATTTACGCTCCGCTCTTGTAGAGGTAAAGATTTTAATGAGACTTCAAAGAGCTTTAAACGTCTCGTGTAGAGGCAGCCATTATCAGTGTCTTTCCAGAAAGAAAAGGACATGAGAGTAGTAGAGATCATGAGACTTAAATAGTAGTAATAGAAAGTAGTAGTAGAAACAATTAACCTTTAAGTTCAGATTTGTTGTGCAATAACAAAAAAGATGGAAGAAGCTGTGGCAAAATGCAGGAAGGTCATGAGAGTGGAAAACAGGGTCATCTAGACCCCCATAGAATTCGTGAAATGACATAAAGCAATGGCACAATAAAAGAGTCATCTCGAAACATCTGTCAGAAAGCTGTGATCTACTAAGCCAGACCATTGGCTTATCTAGGGTGCCTCTACAAGAGCGATTTAAAGCTCTTTCAAAGCGCATTGCCGATTTTACCTCCACATGAACAGAGTGCAAATCGGGGGTTAAGGTGCTTTTTCTGTCCGATTATGCGCATTATCGAATGCGCGTTAAATAGCGAGTTTTAATTTACCGCGGGAGTTAAAGCGCCTTATGACCATGTAAACAAGCGATTCTCCGCATGGAACAACTTTAAAGAGCTTTTCACACAACCGGTAATGCGCTTCACCGCCTCCTGTGTATAGGGATTAGGCGTAAAAGCGATTGCGAGAAGATGCGCATGATCGGCCAACCGGGCATCAAACCGAATTCTTGTAGAGGGGACCCTAGTCCTACTTGAAGATGCCATGGGACCTTTTGCAAGCATGTGCTCTATCTCTTAGCTACAACCCCTCCCTGGTCACATTATGTGTTTTGTTGGAGTGTGTGCCTGTCAACCAGTAAGTGGGTGTTGTTGTTATTTGCTATTAATGTTTTTATTGAATTCTAATACAATAAAAATACAAAAGCATATCAAAATATGCAGGATCAGAAATCCCCAGAAAACACAAGCCCCAATCAATCAAAGTTGTTGGCTATTAATGTTTTTATTGAATTCTAATACAATAAAAATACAAAAGCATATCAAAATATGCAGGATCAGAAATCCCCAGAAAACACAAGCCCCAATCAGTCAAAGTTTACCATCCTGGCTAAGGCTGCTTATAGTTAGCAGGTGTACAGTTCTTTTGATCTTACCTGGATGGTGCTTACTCTTGTCTGAATTCAGAAGTGATGGCTTCACCGTATCCTCAGTCAGTATTTATATAGCAACATCTAGTAAGTGTGCATTCATAATTTGAAACAGAGAATGTATTTGTTCAATAAATGTCTACTTCTATACAGTCATTCATAACTTTAAAAAGTCCACCATGTGTTCCAAAAGAAAAGCCTTTGATAGGCACACCCCACTGCACAAGCCACCAGCAAAGTATAAACGTTTGCATTAAGATGCAAACCCCTGTATCTCGCCCCCTCTCACAGCTGGCACAGCTCAAAGGGAAAGGGTTAAACATTCCTGCCAAAAATCTAATCGGATTCACAGCTACCTGTCTCGCCCTCACCCCACCCAGCTTCAGTTCAGGGGGCCAAAAATGTCATCAGAAGGTTGCCTGTGTGCCTTCCAGAATCTCATCTAAGACCCCCTCTAGATGAATTCCATTTGACGCCTGGTTAGCCGATTATGCGCATAATCGCTGAAGCGCTTTATCGTAAATGCTTGTATGGAGGATGTAATTGACCACTCAACAGGTGACCTTACCAGTTGTTTCAAATCCGCTTTACAAGTAGTTAATGCGGAGAATCGCTTGTTCACATAGTCAAAATGCGCTTTAACGGCCGGAGCAAAATAAAACTCGCTATTTAACGCGCATTCGATAATGCGCATAATCGGAGAGAAAACGCGCCTCTACGCCCGATTTGCGCTCCGTTCTTGTAGAGGTAAATTTTTTAATGCGCCTTGAAAGAGCTTTAAATGCCTCTTGTAGAGGCAGCCTAAGTTGATGCAAATGCGTGAGTGAGTATCTAGGAGAGCCAATGGGTGCACAAGTTCACACTCAGAACGCTCAGCTAAATGTGTTGCCCTGCAAGTGTTCTCCAGGACGAAATGCGAAAGGCTATGAATCATAGCTCAGTCAATTGCATGAGATTTGTAGCTCTGAGATAGTGAACGTTTGTGCCACAGTCCCCCGTCTTGCGCCAAGGTTAACAGTACATTTTCGTTTTACCACATTCGTGATTTAAATGTAAAACCTTCAACCTACAATATACATCACGTTTAGAAATGCCTCTCTCCTGTTCTGTAGCATACATAATAACGTTCATGGGAGAGGTTGAAATATGCTTATAGTATCACGTGTGAAAAATTCCCAGTATTTAATTTAAAAATAATAAATCTGATGCTGTACATCATCTGTACACCAGTTGGGATTAGGGTGACCATATTTTGGAAACCAAAAAGGAGGACAACATGGTCGGCCCCCAAGGGGGCATCCCCACCAACATGTCTGCCCCCAGGGGGCATGTCCAGCACCAAGGGGGTGTGCCCACCTGAACATAGCCTTGGTCACATGTCTGATTTTAAAGCACACAAGTAAGACAAACCTGTTCTACATAACATCTTAATATTAAAATCATTGAAATAACAAGTGAGACATCCAGTGTATCTGAAATTAATTTCGCTCACTCCTACTTTTGTAGCTTTTGCTGTACTTTGTTGCTATACTCTGTGTGATACATTCTCCTCTTCCCTCAAATATCTTTTCTGATTGTATCCTCACTCCACTGCAAGATGCTGCTTAACAGGGTTTGGTGCCGGCCAGCTGGCTGACTGGCATATATATATATATATATATATATATAGTTTTAAAGTTCAATTTTGTTTTGAAACTTGCTAAAAATCAACAGATGAACAGAACTGCTTGAAAACTGGCATGGCTAAAGCCCTACTTAAGCTCTATCATGATGCCAAGTTTCATCTCTTTCTCTTTAAAGGTGATTTTAAAAAAAAATTAAACCTCAATTAAAAAAAAATCCTAACAATCAATGGATGAATGGATCTGCTTCAAACTTGGCATAGCTAGAGCCCTACATAGGTGTTATCAAAGTGCCAAGTGTCATCTCTTTATCTTTAAAAATGACATAAAAAAACCATTAATTTTCAAACCTCAAAATTTAAAAAAATCCTAAAAGTCAACAGATGAACGGATCTGCTTCACATATGGCATGGCTAAAGCCCTACCTAAGGGCTATCATGTTGCCAAGTTTAATCTTATCTTTAAAAATGACAGAGCTGTAAGCATTTTTGTTAATTCCCATTGACTATAAAGTAGAGCTACCCTTTTGGTGGGGGAGGATGGGGAAAATCCAGATTTTTCTTCAAATTTCATAATTCTCCCCCCCCCCCCTTCCTGAATTTGCTACCAAAAATCCTGACATGTCCTGGTTTTTCCTGCTATCCCTTTTTAAGAGTGATAACTTTACTTGATGCGATCTTCGTCCTAGTCATTCCTTCTATCATCTGTGTTTGGGGCTCACTGCCAGACCAGTCCTTTTGTAGCCAAAGCAGCCCTCCCCTAGGCAGGAAAGAATAGATTAGTAGGCTTGGAGGGCAGGCAAGTCCTCACATTTTGCAGAAGTATAAACTATTAAGCTAGGCTGACTATATGAAAAGGAGGACAGGGCTCATGTAACTTTAACAGTTGCAGAGAAAAGGGAATTTCAGGTGGCGTCATTTGTATGCAAGTAGTCCCTGGTGAAATTCCCTCTTCATCACCACAGTTAAAGGTGCAGGCACTATACTAGAGTGACCATATACAAAAGAAGGCAGGCCCCCTGCAACTTTAACTGTGGTGATGAAGAGGGAATATCACCAGGAACTAATTGCATACAAATGACACTGGCTGAAATTCCCTTTTCTCTACAACTGTTAAAGTTACATGAGCCCTGTCCTCCTTTTCATATGGTCAGTCTAATTAAGCTATCTAAAATAAATGAACAGCCCCTACAGAGGCAACGCAAAACCCAGCTCTGTGATGACTAAACGTGCTCATTGGAACAGAATGCTGACAATCGGTTGTGGGGAGAATAGTGTGTTTGGGGTAGGGTGGGGTTTCGGAATGGAGTGTCCTGGAAGAGGGCATGGCTGACTGACTGGCTGGCACCATGAACAAGAGCATTTCATACTGCAACATTTTGTTGCAGGCCTCAAGGGTCCTCTTCTTATATTGATGGCATTATTGCTGTTAGAAAGTCCGCAGTCCAAGGGACTTCCACACACAATTCTCCTCTAACTGATTAATCAAGTACCAAATGCATGGTAATAAGCATAGGTGTGTAATCCTGTGCCTGAACAAAAGAAACTGAAATGAACCCCCAAGCATGTGGTATTAATTCCCACCATCAAAAGTATAATCCTCTTAGGCAATGTACATTATGTCTCTATAGTATCTTGTTTCATTTCTAATGCAGGTCATAGAAAGATGTGCTGATCCTGAAGAATTGCTGCTCAATTACTTGAGAAAGGGGCGTATCCTTCAATGCTTTTTTTTTTTTGCTTTTGCATTGCATAAAAGACCTACTATTTATGTTACTTTAGCAATCAAAACAGCGTCAAGCCATTGTGAAAAATAAAGCTTTTATTATGTAAAACTGTTGGGTTGGGTCTTATTCTGTAATTTTGGTGTGTTTTTAGCTGTGTTTTGAATGTATTTGTTTTATTCCTGTTTTCAGTACATTTTTCTTTTTCTTTTTTTAAAAAAATGTTTTTATGTTTGTTGAAAAGGTGGGATATAAATTGAATAAAGGAATAAATAAATAAATAAATAAATAAATAAATAAATAAATAAACAAAATCTATCCAGATAATATTGTCTGTAGGGTGACCATATGAAAAGGAGGTCAGGGCTCCTGTATCTTTAACAGCTGTACTGAAAAGGGAATTTCAGCAGGTGTCATTTGTATGCATGCAGCACCTGGTGAAATCCCCTCTTCATCATAATAGTTAATGCTGCAGGAACCCTGCCCTCTTTTGTATTTGGTCAAGTGGGCAAGGCTCCTGCAGCTTTAACTGTTGTGATGAAGAAGAAATTTCACCAGGTGCTGCATGCATACAAATGACTCCTACTGAAATTCCGTTTTCTATGCAACTGTTCAAGATACAGGAGCCCTGTCTTCCTTTCCATATGGTCACCCTAGCAGTGGATTTACTGCCTCCTTGACATAGGAGCAACCCGTTTCCACTAGAAATGTTTACAGTGCCTTCCTGCAGCAGTTTGATAAAGAGCCTTCTCTTCCTTTATTTTCTCTCTCCACCCCAATAAAGATAAAAAGGAACGAGGAAGATGTTATGGAAAAAGACCATTCAAATATGAAACAGGAGGCAACATTTGTTTTCCTTAACAATGCGCTATAAGTCTGTCTCACAGGAACGAAATATGGCTGTGGAATTGGAGGCTGTGGGGCGTGCACGGTGATGATATCTACCTTCAACCCAGACTCCAAGAAGATATGGTATCCTTTGGAAATGACATGTACACTAGGGTGACCAGATAAAATCCAGGTCAGGGCTCATGTAACTTTAACAGTTGTAGAGAAAAGGGAATTTCAGCCAGTGTCATTTGTATGCAATTAGTTCCTGGTGAAATTCCCTCTTCATCACAACAGTTAAAGGTGCAGGGGCCCTGCCTTCTTTTGTATATGGTCACTCTAGTATAGTGCCTGCACCTTTAACTGTTGTGATGAAGAGGGAATATCACCAGGAACTAATTGCATACAAATGACACTGGCTGAAATTCCCTTTTCTCTACAACTGTTAAAGTTACATGAGCCCTGACCTGGATTTTATCTGGTCAGCCCAATGTACACCACCACTTAGTTTTAAAACCACTAACCAGAACATGGCTTTTCCTGCTCCTTTCCCTCACAAAGAATCCTGGGAATTGTAGTTTCATGTGGATGCTGAGAATTGTTAGAGAGAGATGAGAAAAGAGCTTCTCAGAATCTGGAAGCGCTTTTCCTTTCTTCTGACTTGCTTCAAAGCTGACAGCAGCATACACCACCACCACCACCACCCGGACTCTTTCAGATGGTACAGGAAGGTTGGGCAGACTTTGATGGGAAGAAGGAGTGTGAAATAAGTGGGCGTGAAGAAAGGCTGGGTTGAGAAACCTGTATGACAACAGGTTTCTCTTCAGAACATCAAGGGCCTGCTCAAACTATTTTAAGTATAAAGTAATTTGGCTTTTTCCCACCCACCCTATGCCTCTTCTCTGCAGCAGGTGGTGTGGTTGTCATCGCAGTGGCTTTTGTGACAGCTGCTCCTTTTGCCTAATTCATTACTGAATAGGAAAGGGGATACAATCATGAGTGGAGGGATATGCCTGCCCCTAATCCAGACCCTCTTTTCCTAGTGTTATATCATGAGGACTATCAATTGTATTCTCCTCTGGAGAACTTTCCAGAATAGGCCAGTGCCTTTGAATTCTGATGCCCCAGGCAGCATATTGGATTGGGTTTGTCTTGAGACCGTTCACAGCTAAGAAAGGCTCTGGTAGATGCTACAGATTGGAATGGGCAGAGTTAGGCAACAGAATTCTCCTTGACATTCCAAAGGCATTATCCGGCCAACTCTTGTCTGGTTCCATTATGTTCGTTGTATGGTGCTGCAGTAACCACGGTGGAAGGAGTGGGGACCACAAAAACCAAGGTTAATCCTATTCAGGTAAGAGCAAAAAGCTATGAAACAAATCAGATATGTAGCCAAAGTACATTAATTCCAGGCTTAGGAATATAAAATGGACTTTGGACTTCTAACGCACTGCCTGCAATTTGAGTTGTAGGGTGACCATATGGAAAGGAGGACAGGGCTCCTGTATCTTTTAACAGTTGTATAGAAAAGGGAATTTCAGGAGGTGTCATTTGCCTGCATGCAGCACTGGTGAAATCCCTTCTTCATCACAACAGAGGGCAGGGCTCCTGCAGCTTGAACTGTTGTGATGAAGAGGGAATTTCACCAGGTGCTGCATGCATGCAAATGACACCTCCTGAAATTCCCTTTTCTATACAACTTTTAAAGATACAAGAGCCCTGTCCTCCTTTTCATATGGTCACCCTAGAGTTGAGCATAGAGTGACCATATGAAAAGGAGGATAGGTCTCCTGTACCTTTAACATTTGTATTGAAATGGGAATTTCAGCAGGTGTCGTTTGTATGCATGCAGGAACTGGTGAAATTCCCTCTTCATCACAACAGTTAAAGCCCCCCTCTAGATGGATTCTGTTTGATGCCTGGTTAGCCGATTATGCGCGTAATCGCAGAAGCGCTTTATCGTAAATGCTTGTACGCAAGAGGTAATTGAGCGCACAACTGGTGGCCTTACCGGTTGTTTGAAACGCGCTTTACAAGTAGTTAATGCGGACAATTGCTTGTTCACATAGGCAAAATGCGCTTTAACGGCCGGCGCAAAATAAAACTCGCTATTTAACGCACATTCGATAATGCGCATAATCGGAGAGATAAAGCGCCTCAACTCCCGATTTACGCTCCGCTCTTGTAGAGGTAACATTTTTAATGAGACTTCAAAGAGCTTTAAACGTCTCGTGTAGAGGCAGCCAAAGTTGCAGGAGCCCTGCCTTCTTTTGTATCTGGTCACTCTAATATAGCTCCTGCAGCTTTAACTGTTGTGATGAAGAGGGATTTCACCAGGTGCTGTATGCATACAAATGACACCTGCTGAAATTCCCCCTTCAATACAACTGTTAAAGATACAGGAAACCTGTCCTCCTTTCCATATGGTCACCCTAGAGTTGAGCATTATGACCGCATAGTTCTTCTCAGGCCTGGGTTATAATCTAGTTTGGAGAATACTTCCTAACTAGGCTGACCATATGAAAAGGAGGACAGGGCTCATGTAACTTTAACAGTTGTAGAGAAAAGGGAATTTCAGCCAGTGTCATTTGTATGCAATTAGTTCCTGGTGAAATTCCCTCTTCATCACAACAGTTAAAGTTGCAGGGGCCCTGCCTTCTTTTGTATATGGTCACTCTAGTATCGTGCCTGCATCTTCAACTGTTGTGGTGAAGAGGGAATTTCACCAGGAACTAATTGCATACAAATGAAACTGGCTGAAATTCCCTTTCTCTACAACTGTTAAAGTTACATAAGTCCTGTCCTCCTTTTCATATGGTCAGCCTACATTTAGATATGTGTTTTCCTTCCAGGAAAGGCTTGCAAAGTGTCATGGCTCCCAGTGTGGCTTCTGCACTCCTGGAATGGTGATGTCCATGTATTCCCTGTTACGAAATCATCCTGAACCCAGCATGGAGCAGATAGCTGCATCTCTGGATGGTAGGTTGGCTTTCCTCCCTAAAAGTTGTGCTTTCTTCTTTCAAAGCTGGCTGGTAAATAACCCAAATAAAACATCTATCCAGATCAACTGGCTACTGAGGTGCAGAGCTCCCGAAATTCAGTCATTTTTTGGCTCTAGTGTTTGAAGAGAGTGAGAGCAAGAGAGATTGCACACTTCAAAGATACATAGGAAGCTGCTTTATACTGAATCAGACCATTAATCCATCTAGTCCAGGATTGTTGACCCTGACAGGCAGCAGTTCTCCAGGCTCTCAGGCAGGATGTTTTTCTGTCCTACCTGCTCTGAGCTATAGCCCCTCCCCTTTGTCCTCCCTTTGCTGGCATGGATGGATTCCTATGGTAAATCAGCCTTGCACATTAGCCCACACAAGAAGGGACTGGTCTGCAAAATGCAGAATTAGCCCACACAAGAAGGGACTAGTCTGCAAAATGCAGAATTAGCCCACCTGCCCTTACACTCCTGATAGCCACGTGTGATGCATTGGCACAGGCGGTAAATAACTTCCAGTTGATTGGGTGTAATTCCTACATGCACTCACAGGTGGCACAGGCAAGTGGCGAAAAGCCAGTAGTGAGCCCAATCCAAACATTGCCACACCTACTCCGTTCTGGTTCTTTTCTTTGTGACATGGAAATAATATTTGAATTGCCCTATGGATTCTGAGAGCACCAAATCCAGATGTTATGATCTTTCCAGAAGGCACCATGCTGCATCATGCATGCAATATGGTGTTATTCAATAACATCCTGTCAACCCTCTGAACTCTGCTACCAGTATACTTAGCTGGTTGATGATGAGTTATTATGATGTGCAATATAGACAAATCTCCTAAAGCACACACATTGGCTGAATTCGGACAACACATTAAGCAACTGGGGGGGGGGACAATTGTCAGTTGTTTTGCTTATTGTGTTGTGTGGAGGGTAACACGCCGCTCACAAACTACTGACGGTATGCTATTCTGCCCAAATAAGCAACTGAGAGAAACAACTGGCTTGCAAGTTGTTTAGCTCGAAGCTAGTTGTTTAAAGTGTTGTGTGGAGGGGTGAGTGGGTTAATGGCGTGTGGCGAGTGGGTTAAAACACAAGCCCATGGAGACAGGTGGCAATAGTGACCAAAGCAGCGGTTGCCACTCTGCTACAACTGGTGGAACTTGCAGAGGCTGCTGGGATAGAACTGGGAGGACTGAGGGAGGAGGGAGGGGGGGGAGAGGGGGGGCTGTGTCAGTCAAATGCTGGGTTGACTATTAGTCCACTCAACGCCAGCCCCAACCACCCACAGTTGTGTAGGAATATGTTGTGTGGGGAGTACCCACAAAATAACCAACTGTGAGTTGGCTACTCAACCCACCATTGACTAATGTGTTGCCCGAATGCAGCCAATAAGTTGGACCCCGAAGGATAAGTACATAATAAAGTTCGTTTTGAATTCAGGTGATGGGGTGACATTTGTTTTTCTTTCCACTGAAGCATCAAATGCAGATCTAGAAATGAATCCAAACTATCACCCAAATGTTAGGAGTGTATGAAGACTCAGTACTCCAGAACTGAAGTCTGTGGTTCAGGTGATTTAGAAACCTGCAGATTAAATATATTTATCTCTGTTCCTGATCATTTCTTTCAGGTAATTTGTGCCGTTGCACTGGATACAGACCTATAATTGACAGCTTCAGTGCTTTTTCTCCGGTAAGGGAAACAAAGGGATATATCAATACATTAACATGGCCAAAAATGTTCATTTACTGGAGAACAAGCAAGTACTAAGATGGCGTTTGCAAAAGTGGCTATTACCCTAAAGCAGGGGCATGCTATCTTTTCTGGCTCAAGGGCCAGAATATTACCTGGGAAACCTCCGGGGTGGGGGGGAGCATATGCCAGCAGTGGGTGTGGCCAGAGCCCAAAGCAGCCATGGCTATTTCATTCTCACACACCATTCCCACACACAGATGCTAAATCATTCACAGGCACACACACACACACACACACACCAATGAATGACTTACCTAAGCCACACAATTCTGGTGAAGCAAAGGGCATGGACATCATTTCCCAGAAATATACTTTGCGCATCGAATGCACATTCATTCACATACAAACTCATACCTGCACTGCAATCAGGATTTTTAAAAGTCTCCATTGCTGCCATTAAGGCTTTTAAAAACCCCAAACACAGTGGAGGAGGGATATTTGGGAGGGTTGTAACAGGTCCGGGCAGGGAAGGGTTAACCCTCTCCTCTCCAGCAGTGACTCCCTCTGCATTTAGGAAAATCCCTATATCTTTAGTTATAGACAAGGGCAGCGCCTGGATGGGGAACTCCTGTGCGCCGTATGGAGCACATGTGCGAAAGGTTCCCCATACCTGTTTTAGAAAGTAAATAGACAGGTGGCACCCTTACACACTGAGTATGCTCATAAACACATATATCACTGTCTCAGCTACTTTACATTAGTACAAGGCGATGGCTGATCATGAGACAGAATTGACCTTTGTAGCAGAATTGCATCATCAAACCATTTATTTAAAAAAATGAAAATCAAATAATTATCAATGAGAGAGAGAGAGAGAGAGAGAGAGAACACCGAGACATGTATTTTAACAACACAATGATATGCTTGTTTACTCAACAGTATTTCTCACTTTTTTTCAATAAGGTTTATTCCTAAGTAGGTGTGCCTAGAATTGCCACTTTAAACCACCATACATTATTTGGTAGTTGTAACCATCGTATTACTGAATGAGTTTCTCATTTAGGAACGCTGCCCGTTGGCAGGGAGTGGGAAATGTTGCATGGATAAAGAAGACGGGGAAGAGAAGGAAACTGACAAAGATGATCCATCATCTACAAAAGGAAACCGGGTAAATTGCAGCAATAAAATGTCAACATTTCTCATGAATGAACATTTGTAATCTGATGCCGGTGCCAATGAGTTTATGCCAGATGGAACTTGATATATGCAACCTGCTCTCTGGAAGCGGCTCATAGTATCATAAGAACATAAGAAGAGCCATGCTGGATCAGGACAAGAGTCCATCTAATCCTGTGAAGAGGGCACTTTTTTGTTGAACTGCAGTGGCACCGGCTGTACTTTGCACTGCTGCAGCTCAATTCAGGGCATACTATGTGGCACAGAGTTTTCTCTTCCAACACAGGGGCCCGCCTTGATAATGCCACACCACTGGCGGGTTGCCTCGGACCCTCGCACTCGTACTGCTTCTCGGCATCTGCACAGGAAAGAGTGTGAGTGCGGAGTTGCCACTGCCACAACGGGCACCAGGGAGGGGGAAGAATGGGACAGCCAGAGGGGGAGGAAGGGAGGGATGCGAACCTGCTCTCCTCCCTCTGACCTCCCTCTGGCTGCCCTGTTTGTCTCCGCCCCCATCTTTTTTTGTTTATCTGTAGATGCAAAGGATCACATCTACGGGGAGGAACAGGGCATCCAGAGGGAGATCAGAGGGAGGAGAGCCGGTTCGGGCACCATGCGTCCCTCTCTTCTTCCCCTTCCGGCTGCCCCATTCCTTTCCCCATTTGTATTTTTAAAAAATAAAATAAATAAATCTGTAGATGTGATCCTTCACATTTACAGATAACAAATAATAATAAAAAATAAACGGGGAAGGAATAGGGCAGCCGGAGGGGGAGGAAGAGAGGGATGCATGGCACCCGAATCGGCCCTCCTCCAGCCATTGGCGACCAATCAGCTGTCGCCATTGACTGTGGCACGCTCCACAGAAAAAAGTCTGGGTAAGTGCCCGACTTTTTTAAAGCGGAGTTTAGGGGTTTTGTCCCTGGATGGCTTCGGAGTGGCGGCAGTATCATGTAGATAACCTGCCGCCACTCCGAAGCCACCATGGGGAAAAGTGCCTGTCTAGAGGAACCCCTTGCTGTCCCCGCTCAGCATCTGTCCCCTATTCTGAGGTGGAGACTTTTTCAGAGACTTAAAAGTGATGTGATAAAGGCATCATTTCCGGGGGGTTGGACTTCCGGTGGATGGAGTAGAGATGGAATCGGAGATCCTCTGGCCGAAGAGATTATGAAAAGAGAAATATCCTTCTAACAAAGCATAAAACTTGTGAGTACAAATAAAGACTCTGTGTGGGAATACCATCAGCAACTGCTGGCCTAATTAGAAGCTTTGAAGCAAAAGAAAACAAGATAAAGGAGCTGGCAATCTCGGGCCGGCTTCCCGACTGGGAGTCAAATGTCTAAAGATAAACAGCCTAAAGAGCAAAAACTACAGGGCTGGAGCAGATCGAAGGGAAAACATCCTTCAGACAGCAGTGTATCAAGGTTGAACAGAGTAGAAAAGGCAGAAATAATTGCATCTAAAAAAGGACAGAAAATAAAAATACAGAAAGCAAATAGTGCCAAGTCACTCCAGACCGAAAGCGGCAATCACCAGGTGAAAGTAATAACTCAACAGAAGGAGGGGGCTGAGTCGGAGGGGAAGCAGAAAGAAAATAAGCAAATGGAACCAGATGGAATGTGGAGTCATTTTCAAAAATTGATTGAACAAAATAATAAGACACTTACAGATAAAATGACGGAACAGATCAAAGAAACCAACGAAGAGTTCAAAAGCCAAATAGTTAAGGCGGTCGTAGCAGAAGTCAATAAATCAATCTTAGAATTTAAGACAGAGATAGAAGCAGTAAATGGGAAACTCAAAGAACTGGAGAAAGTCACACGAGAAAATAGAAGCAAGACTCAAGAACAGAACACCAGATTTGAACAGCTGGAATTGAAAATGATAGACCTTCAGGATCGAGAATGTAGAGCTAATCTATGTATTAAAGGTTTTCCAGAGCAAACTGGTGAAAATTCTAAAATTTTAAGAGATAAGATTATGGAATGGATGAAATCACTAACATTAAACATCAATTGGGAAGAAGAGGACATAGAGTGTATCCACAGAACAACTTTCAAGAGAGGAGGAAAGCTTCCCAGAGACATTGTGATAAGATTCACAAATTACTATAAAAAAGACCTATTTATGAGAGCTATCAGACAAGTATCTGGACAGCTGAAATATCAAACCGCTCCAGTCCAGGTGTTCAATGATCTATGTATTCAAACATTAAATTGGAGAACCAGTATGAAACCATGTATTGCGATTTTGAAGAGGAGGGGAATTTCATACAGCTGGGGATATCCGGTCTTCATGAAATTTATGTATAAGAAAAGACTTTACAAGGTGACTTCATTGGAGCAAGGGATGGAGTTGATGAGTAAAATAGGACTGCAGCAAGAAGATGGAACAAGAGGAATCGAGGACGACTCAGAAGCAGCCAGGGATTGATAACACCTGGTTGAAAAGAATGTAGAAACATCTGGAGGATTATTATAAAATACTTTATTTGCAATAAAAGAAGCAATAAGAAGAGGGAAGAAAGAAGAGAAGCTGGAGGAAGAAGAGACACGTCTCTATGAAGGACATTGGAGGGACTTCCTTTCCCCACCCCCCGCAAGGTTTACATAAACCATGGCGGGGTAATTTACCCCAGCAAGTCGAGGGGGGACAATAGAAAGGGAAATATGGGAGGAGGGTGCGGAGGGGGAGGGTTAAGAGATAAGGAATTAGATAAGTGTAATAATTTTAGGGACCAATAAAGGAAAATAATACTAAAAGCATGGATAATAAGTTAAGGATCACAACACTAAATGTCAAAGGGCTAGGGGCGGTTATAAAAAGGAGAAGGGTGGAGGCAATTCTGAACAAAGAGAAAGCAGATATAACATTTCTCCAAGAAACACACCAAACAAAAGATGGAGTGAACGAGTTTAAACTGAGAGGGCTAGCACACTATGAGAAAGCGTATGGGACCTCCAAAGCTAGAGGAGTGGCGATTGCCATATCAGCAAAGTGTGGATTCAATATATCAAAGGTAAAAAAAAGACGAGATGGGAAGATATATAATAGTACAGGGCACAATGGGAGAAGAGGACTACACTCTGATTAATTTATACGCCCCAAACCAAAATCAGATGGAATTTTATGGGAAAGTGTTCAGAGCACTGGAAGAAATTAGAAAGGGATACTTAATAATGGCAGGGGATTTCAATATGGTGGTTGATAAATGGAAAGATAAATCTAATCCCACGAGGGATGAAAGGTGTAACAATATCACCGGTTTAAATAAAATTATGAAAAGAAATGAGTTATGGGATGTATGGAGAATGTTGAAGGGAGAGGAAAGGAAATTCACATATTTTTCACTGCTACACAAGAATTACTCTAGGATAGACTACATTTTTATATCAAAGAATTTAATACCAAAAGTAGTAAATACAGATATAGGAATTAAAAAAGTAACAGATCACGCGATAGTTAGTATGGATATTAGTATTAGGAAGGATTATAGGGAAGCTAAAAGGTGGAGGTTAGATTCAAAAATATTTAGTCACAAACATATAGTGGAAAAAATGGAAAAAGACATACAAGATATTTGGGAAATTAACGATACAGGACAATGTAGTCAAGCAATAGTCTGGGACACAATGAAGGTGGTGACAAGAGGGATTTGTATTAGAGAATTATGTAAATTGAAAAGACAACAGGAAGAAAGTGGGAATAGAATGGAAGATTGCAGGCAAAAAGGAAGGAACTAGAAAGTAGGGATATAGAAAGAGTTCAGAGAAATTTGATATATTTGAAAAGGGAATTCTTTGAATATAATAATAGAAATTCAAAAATGTTGGCCAGAGCCACACAAGCTAAAAAAGCAAAAAATGTAATAGGGATGCTAAAAGATAAAACAGGTAAGAGCTGCAACATGATGAAGCATAAATTAGAGGTATTTCAAGAGTTTTATCAAAAATTATATACATCAGGAGGTGAATCCCAGGGAGAGATTAAATAATATATTGAGAGACACTGGAAAATTAGGATACAGGATGAGGACAGGGAACTAATGGAACAACCGGTTTCAGAAGAAGAGTTAGAGGAAATCATTGGAAATCTAAAAGAGGGGAAATCCCCAGGGTTAGATGGTTTGGGGCCAGAATACTACAGGACATTTAAGAAAATACTGATACCCAAACTGAAAATCATGTTTAATAAAATACTAGAAGGGGATGAGATCCCATCATCGTGGGAACAGTCTTTAATTGTGCTGATTCCAAAACCAAACAGAGATTTGACAGATCCGGACTCATATAGACCCATCTCTTTGATAAATCAGGATGCTAAAATATTAACGGCAATCATGGCAAAAAGGATGAACAGGTTTATAAATAAATACATCAAGAAAGACCAATGTGGTTTCATGGCAGGAAGACAGATGCCTAATTTAATTGGAAGAGTCCTGAACATAATAGATATAATTAAGAAGAAAAATTCGAAAGCAGGACTGGTGGCCTTGGACATTTTCAAGGCCTTTGACTGTGTGGAATGGCCTGCCTTAAAAGGGCTAGGGGAAAAATTCAAAGGGCTGATTAACCAGTTATATTCAAAAAATACTGCATCAGTCATAGTAAATGGCGGAAGGACAGAACAAATCTCTTTGAATAGAGGTACTAGACAAGGATGCCCACTTTCTCCGATTTTATTTAACATGGTCATAGAGATCCTGGCAAATGTATTTAGAGAAGATGATTGTATTAAAGGGATAGGGACAAAAGAAACGATTAAGGTGAATATGTTTGTGGATGATACTTTATTATCAATTGAGAATCCGTTAGAAAAAATAGAAAGAATAGAATCACATTTGAAAGAGTTTGGGGAAAATACAGGGTTACAAGTCAACTGGAGTAAAACAGAGATGATGTTGTATAATCATAAGGAAGAGGAAGTAGGCCTGAATAGGGGAAATATAAATATCAAGGTGAAGGAATCAATTAAGTACTTGGGCATAAATATTACGATGAATTTAGAAAATTTAGAAGAAGAAAATTTCAACAAATTAAGGAAAGAGATCAAGGGGAAATTAGAGGAATATCGGAAAATTAGATTATCATGGTTTGGTAGAATAGCAGTAATTAAAATGAAGATATTGCCAAAGATTAATTTCTTATTTAGGATGCTACCAATCACTGTGTCAGAAACAGAATTGAAAAAGTGGCAAGTTATGATTGATAATTATTCCAACGGTGATAAGAAAGCAAGGGTGGGGGAGGAAAGATGGTATAAATCACAGAAAATAGGGGGACTGGGTATTCCCAACTTGAAGGCATATTATATAGCCAATCAACTAAGATACATTATTGATAGTACGGGAGGTTCGGAAGATATGAGATGGCTGGAAATGGACACCCAAGAACTCGATCTTAAAATAGAAAATATTTTTTTATCAAACCTACAAAGAAGGTTGTAGAAAGAATGGAAAATCCTTTCTTAAAGAATATTTTAGAGATATGGATAAAGTATAAAGAAAAATGTGCACCGGGTATCTCCCCATTGACTCCAGTGGTGGTAATGGAAAGTTTTCCACCAAATTTTAAAAAAGAATTGGAAATAGTATTATGAGAAAGGAAAATATTTAATGTACAAGATTGGATGAAAAAGATGAGGAGTAAAAAGCAAATATTAGAAGGATTAAAGGAGAGGAATTTATCTTGGCTTAATTGTATACAATTAGAACAATGGACAAGGAATTGGATAAAGACAAATAAAGAATGCAGAGAATGTACAAGATTTGAAAAGTTGATTTTACAAAAGGTAGGAAAAGAAGGAAATATAAATATAAAAGGTACCATTAGCCAAATGTACAAAATATTGATGGAAAGTGAGGAACAACAAAACGGTCTGAAAATAGTGTGGGATCGCGATTTCACGAGTTATATAAGCGAACAGAGTTGGGGAAAGATATGGGATAAACGAATCTTGAAAACTATGTCAGTAAGAATAAAGGAGAACTACTATAAATTGGTTTGGAGGTGGTACTTAACACCAGTCAGGTTAAATCAGATTGATAAAAAATACTCAACATTATGTTGGAGAGGTTGCCAGGACACTGGCACATATATGCATATGTGGTGGATTTGCAAATTTGTACAGGAATTCTGGCAAAAGGTATTCAACAAAATAAAGGAAATAACTGGGATAAGTTTAGAAGCATGCCCCAGCATAGCTCTATTATCAATAAATGATAAAGTCCAGGGAACTCATTATATTAAAGAATTAATAACCAATCTACTTACAGCAGCAAGTCTGCTGATTGCCAGGAAATGGAAAACGCAAGGGGATTATAAAATTGAAGAATGGTATAAAGAGGTTTGGGTATAGCTATCAATGATAAATCAACATGTGGTCTTAAATTTAAAAGGGGACTATCGAAATGGAATGATTTTGGAAAAATATGGGGTATATTCATCGAATTTGTATTAATTAAAGGGAAAGGATGTAAACCCTCGCAAGAATCATTACAGTTTTGGAAGAATGTTTAAATATTTGAACAGTTGGTTCCGGTGGGGAAGGGAGCACATAATGGCATTATTGTTAATAGGTGAGATTTTTTTCTTTTTATGTATGTGTGTGTTATTGTATATATATATATATATATATATATATATATATATATACATATATAATAAAAAAGGCATCATTTCCCACCATGTATATGGTTGCCTCTGTTTACACAACTTGCGGGTGTGTTTGCGTTTCCCAAACTTGCAAGACTATTATTATTATTATTATTATTATTATTATTATTATTACATTTATATACCGCCCGATAGCCAAAGCTCTCTGGGCGGTTTACAAAAATTAAAAGATTGAACATTAAAAAGTAAATACACAAAATTTAAAAACATAAAACAGCTGATATTTAAAACATTTTAAACTTTTAAGCCTGGCCACAAAGTCAGTTAAAACCTCAACTTAAGCTGTTAAAATGCCTGGGAGAAAAGAAAAGTTTTGACCTGGCGCCGAAAAGATAACAGTGTTGGCGCCAGGCGGGCCTCATCGGGGAAATTATTTCATAATTGAGGGGCCACCACAGAGAAGGCCCTCTCCCTTGTTGCCATCCTCCGAGCTTCCCTCGGAGTAGGCACCCGGAGGAGGACCTTTGATGTTGAGCGTAGTGTATGGGACAAAAGTCATAAGTGTATCCCTCACTGGGAGTAATGCCATAGTTCTCAGAATGCCCTTGTCTCTCTTCAAAACTGATGTCTGGTCTCCAGCCAACATCAATGCACTCTGTTATCTAAACAGGTAGAAAAAATGCTGATGGAAGCAGATACTTAAGTACAGAATTCTGAGATGATGTAATAAAATGAATGGAGTCAGATAAAAAAGGAAGAACAAGGGTACCTCTACAAGAGCGATTTAAAGCTCTTTCAAGGCGCATTACAGATTTTACCTCTACAAGAGCGGCGCGCAAATCGGGAGTTGAGGCGCAGTTTCTGTCCGATTATGCGCATTATCGAATGCGCGTTAAATAGCAAGTTTTAATTTACTGCCGGAGTTAAAGCGCCTTATGGCCATGTAAACATGCGATTCTCCGCATGTAAACAACTTTAAAGCGTGTTTCATACAGCCCGTAATGCGCTTCACTGCCTCTCGTGAATAGGTATTAGGAGTAAATGCGCTTATCCGTATATGCGCTTAATCAGGCAACCGGACGTCAAAGCGAAATCTTGTAGAGGGGACCCTAGAAACAATAGCCAGAGATTACCCCATTGTTCCAGAGTGCAACTGAGTGCAGACAGAGGTGGTGATCCTCCCATTACAAATTCTTCCCAGTCTACAATGCTGCCATAAGAACATAAGAAGAGCCCTGCTGGATCAGACCAAGGGTCATCTAATCCAGTACTCTGTTCACACAGTGGCCTAGCAGCTGTCAACCAGTGACCCACAAAGCAGGACACAGTGCAACAGCACCCTCCCACCCATGTTCCCCAGCAAGTAGTCTATACAGGCTTACTGTCTCTGATATTGGAGGTTGCACTTAGCCATCAGAACTAGTAGCCATTGATAGCCTTCTCCTCCAGGAATTTATCCAAGCCCCTTTTAAAGCCATCCGAATGTCACACCAAGGTCCTTCGCTGTAAGTATTTGAGCAGAGGATGAACAGCCATCTCTGAGGGATGCTGTAGTTGCATCCTGAATTGAGAAGGGGATTGGAATAGATGACCTCCAAGGTCCCTTCCATCACTTTGATTTAATTAACCTAGACTTGGAACTCTTAAAAACCAAAGCATCATTTCCAGGAAAAGAGGTGACTAAGCTAGGCTACCTTGTTACTCGAGTAAAATCTTATTAGATCACCTCTGAACCACAATGGATATGTGTAGTATACTGCAACAGTTGAAAAACTGTTTTCAAATGAAAATTTGCCTTTCAAGGGAATGTTTTACAATAAGCTTTATGACAAAGCATCACTTGAGAAGGCAAAGATGTATTGAATAAGACATGTCCTGACAAATTTTTCAAGTTTTGAGTAGTCTTAATTATTGGTTCATTGGCTGTTTGGCAAATGTCTAGCGTGAGAATGTTTTAATTGAACTGTCCTTGGGGGGTTTGTCTTAAAGTAAAATATGCACTCCATGCCCTAGTACAACATTGTAGATTAAGCTGTTTTCCTAAAACCTGCTTAAGTATTGAGGTGTTTGCTGATTTTGGTAGTTAATCTTTGCTGACAAAACCCTGAGTTAGCAGTGTACCACTTTGTAAGGAGCTTTGCTTATTTGTTTTAATATAGGGATTAATGGCATTCAAAGAGATCAAGGAGAAAAGCTGTTCTAAATGCATTTAGAAAAAGCAATAGAAGATGTTCAGCACAAACAATTAAAGAATACCTACATTATCTGCACAAGAGTCATTTGCAAGGTGTTTCTAATTACCTATCAATGCCAATTTGAGGCACATTGAACACATATCTAGCCAGTTGTTTCAGGCGCATTGCCTGAAACCACTGGAGTGCTATATGGTGTGAGGGTGGGCTCCGAGTGCAGTGTGGTGTGAGCTGGGCTCTGGCCCAGCCGTGTGGTTTATATATTCATTTATTTAAAGCATTTCTTGGCCACCTTTCAGGGCAGAGGCCCTCACAAGGCGGTTTACAACAATAAAATACATAAAATATTAAAAGCAATAAAATATTAAAAGCAAGAAGAACACAATCACAATAAAATAGCAATTAAAACAATAAAAACAGCAATAAAACCAACAGGAACAACAATAGCAGCAATAACAGTATTCATCATGGGAAGGCCATGGTAAAATAAAATGTTTTCAAGGCCTTCTTGAAAGCTTGCAAGGATGGTACATGGCAGACCTCAGATGGGAGTTTGTTCCAGAGGTGAGGGGCCACCGCAGAGAAGGCCGTCTCCTATGTGGACACCCACCTAATTGGTCTTACAGGTGGGCAGATGAGATGGGCCTCTCTTTCTGATCTTAATCGCCACCAGTAGGGAGGGGGAAGGAAATAGAGGCAGCCAATCAGAGTGAACGAGGGAGGGGGTGGGGCCACACCACACCACATGCAAATTTCTGAGGAGGAATTCACTATGCATGAGCCCATATTGTGTTATTCATGAGCCTTTCTGTGGCGAGTGGATTGAGGGGCAAAAAAGCGCAAAAGGAACAGGACTACTAGCATCCATAGCGACATGGGCTTTACACTACCGAATGCAAACATAATTAAAATATATATTTTATAATTATTCCCATTGTTTACCTTCTGTCACTGAGTTGATCATTGGTGGTGGGGGGGCATACATTCAGTCAAGGTGGAGTCCCAACAAATGGGGTCAAGGAACAGAGGACCCTGTTCGGCAGTGAAGGGATCCTGACATAGGGGGAACAAGGACCTTCCCCTCGACCCGGTTCTCTTGTCATCCCACTCCTCTGCCAGCTTCTTCTGACTGCTATACCCTTCTCTGTCTTCGCAGAATCCGATGATTACGCCCAGGCAGACTGCCTAAGCATCACCTCCTCCCCCACAATTTGTCCTTCCTCCCAACTGCCTTTTCTGCTCTTCTTTCCCCCTGTCAAAAACAGATTCAAAGTATTCTTCGCCCTCCTCTCTGACAGATGGCTGTTCATTTCGCACAGTTTCACACAGCTCTATGGCAGCTGCAGTTTGCAGGCAGCCTCAATGGACTTCCATTAGCCATTTTAGATCGTGGCAAGTTGGACGATGCGCATGCAGCCACCATACACTGAATCCAGCCTGGATTGGCTTTTGATATGTCTCCATAATACCGAGGTGAGGATGTGGGGAGAGTTGTACTAAAAAGCCAATCCCAGCTGCATTCAGCATGTAGCTGCAGCAAACACACCACTGCCTCCCCATATCTACTCATCAGTTTACTGAAAAGTGTGTCTGCCAATGACTAAGACGGCTATGGGAACTGAGCCTGAGTTATGAATCCTGAGTCATCCAAAATAATAAACGACATTATTTGGCTGATTAAAAACTGCCACTGTTTCTTCCTGGAATGAATAGTCACAAGTCATAGTCACTTTGTTCGTTTCCTCTTTTCTGTATATGTTATCCTCAACCCTGTTCATAACACACACACACTCCATGGTTATCTATGGCTTCTCTCTATTAAAAAAAATGCAAAACATTTTCATAATAGATATATAATTAAAAACAACAACAACATCTTGATATCAAAACATAATAAACCTTTACAGGGAGAGAAAGGCAACTTCTGGCTTAGGCAGGAGCAGGGGCAGAATAAGGCTGTATTCTCCAGAAGGAGTTAGGGCCAGTCCTCAGTCCCAGGTGTTAATAGCAGCCTTCAACAACCTCGTGCCCTCCAGATGTGTTTGACTACAACTACTGTCATCAATAGCACACCGGCACACTTGCTAGCTGGGAATTGTGGCATTGTAATTTATTTATTCATTGTATTTATATCCCTCCTTTTTTTCTTCCAAGGAATCCAAGGTGGTGTACATAATCCTCCTCTTCTCCATTTTATCCTCACAACATCTCTGTGAGGTAGGTTGGGCTGAGAGTCTCTGATTGGCCTAAAGTCACCCAATAAGCTTCCATGGCCGAGTGGGGACTAGAATCCAGCTCTCCTGACTCCCAGTCCAACACATTAACCACTACACCACGCTGGCTGTAGTTCAATGCATCTGGAGGGCACCAAGTTGAAGAAGGCTTCTGTGACAGGAATACGATGAAGCACTCTTTGGCCTTGATGATACATGGCAAAAACTCTGTTCTCTGACATGATGGTCAAAGTGATAGTCCATGCAAGTGACACATACATCTGAACATAGACAGTTATCTGGGTTAACTGGGTTGTTCTAGAAATATAACTGGGTTATATGGGTTAACTGGGTTGTTCTAGAAATATAAAATCCTGGTTTTCCACTTCCCATAAATGTTAATAGCAAACATTTATTTGAAATATTTTCCCCTTTAGATGTGTTCAGGTCTATGCAAACCAGAAGAATTCCGTCCTAAGGACCCAACCCAGGATTATATATTTCCTCCTGAACTAATGGTAGGAGATCAATCTTTTAACTATGCTTATTACGAAGGATCCTGTAGTTATCTAGCAGAATTTTTAAAAAGACCACTTGTCTGCTTTGCATTGATTTTGGGATGTTGTGGGTAGAACTACATGTTATACCAGGAAAACTGGTGAACAAGAATACAAGGCATTTTGGGGGAAGGATTAGCAGATGAGATGGAGGGGATCTTACATCTTCTTATGCACGTCAGTTCTCCCATGAAAATATTCTGATTTCCAATCTTGGAGCCTGGCTGGGAGGAAAACTGCCTTGGGAGGGGAGACCATTTGAAACAGACAATGGGCAGATTTAAACCAGGACTGGTCCAAGATACTTTGCTGCCTGAGGCAGAGCAGCAAATGAAGCCCCTCCCCTGAGCTCCCAGACCAGTCAAGTTATTTTGTCTCCTCAGGCTGAAAATCCCATAAGTGTCTCTTCTTTTTTAAGATAGAAATTCATGAAGATTTCATCACAGTAAAGATAATCTCCCAAAGATTGTGAGGCTGAACAAAAAAATTTTTTTTTAAAAAAAAATCACCCTTTCTTACAAAGTACCTTAACATTTTTGTACAAAAAAGAAAGAGAGAGAGATCATTTAGGTATGTGGTATGATGAGTTCTTAATGAGAGTTTGGTTCTCCTTGATACACCCATGGTATGAAATCAACATATGATACCTCGTCAGACTTGTTTTTCCTCCCAGCGAATGGCGGAAGAAAGCAAAGGACGAACTCTGGTTTTCAATGGAGAGAGGACTACATGGATTTCTCCTGTGTCTCTACGAGAACTTCTTAACCTGAAAGCCAACTATCCCAATGCACCTCTTGTTGTAGGGAACACGAGCGTAGGTAAGTAAACGGAGTCACATGATCAGCAGTGGGCATACACAGCGTAATGTGACACCTGTAATGGAAGCCATTGAAAGCTTAAGTGAGAAGAAGCTTCTAGCTGAGCGCCAAACCTATAGCTAAAGATACGTGTAGTTAATTGGCTCTGCGACAATGACATCACTGGAAATAGAAGCCTGAGGTAGCAGCTATCAATGCATTGTCCTTTCACTGATCATACAAAACACCTCCGGCTAGCCTTGATGATGTCATTTGACTAAGGACAGACTTACCCATGCAGCGGAATGAGTTTGCAGCTGGTGGATTGGACTGTACTACTACAGACAGACGACATGGAATATTATTTCTGAATATTTCCTATGTAAACGAAACAAAAATCTCCCAAACTCCGTACACAAATAAAACTAGCACTTCAATGAGAAAGATTCTAGCTTCTGTGCTAGTTTTTAACCTGGAGGGGGAGGGGTGTGTGTGTGTGTGTGTGTATATATATATATATATATATATATATGCACACATATACATATACATAGTACGGGGCTATTTAAAAATGTGATCTCCACCTTGTCTGAGGGGCATGACAGCAGTACATATCAGATTTCATTCTTAAATGCTTCACTCACCGATGCGCCAAATAGACATAATGCTGCTAATGGTTCTAGAAATCTACAACCTCGCTGTAAGGGTGGGAGAAGATGGGATGGCGCTAGCCCTGTGTTTTCAAATGCAGGTTGCATCAAACAGCAGCGGGGAGCGTAATTGCAGGGGGACAGCAGGCTTGGTTTGGGGGCTAGAAGGGGACTGCAGAGCGGATGGACAGGGACATACACAGATGCCTGCTGCTTTCCCACCTGAATTCTACCTTGACTACATGTTACGGCGTTCGGAGCAGCCCACACTTGAAAATGCTGCTTCTCTTGCCTTGAGTATCGTTGTGGCTAAGCTTTCTGACATCTTTTGTCCATTTTGTCTCCCTTAGGGCTTGATAAGAAATGTCTGGGTATTTATTACCCACTTCTCATTCATCCTGTCAGAATTCTGGAACTGCATGTTACCAACGTTGGAGACAATGGTATGTCTCAAATGTACCTAAGGAGCCACTGGGGAAATTATTTGGGATCACTGTTTTAGTACTTTAGTTGACAATAACCTGTACAGAAGAATGAACTAAAATGATAACGAATCAGAGAGAGAGAGACTAGGTCTGGTCATCACGATAACCCATGGTGGTTTAATTAAGCCACGATGGCTTAATTAACACATCATGGGTTATCGTTTCATCTGGTGGGAGTCTTTTATTTGGCAAAATAGCCCATTCTGATAACCCACGGTCTGCAGAGTGGGTTATTTAACCCATCATAAGCTATCATGTTGTGTGGCGTCAGCTTGGGTTATTTTGGCTGGCTACAGAGCTGTGTGGTAAGAGCAATCAAAGCAGCTGCCACTCTGCTCTTTACTGGCTTACTGGTTAGGAATGCGTTAAAGGGACCAAGCCAGCTGTGTAAAGGAGAAAAGATAGGTTTGGTCCCAATCCTGCAACCTCCAGGATGTTACAGGCATCTCCCACTTTTTGGTGCATCTGGGATTTTCACTGCTTTCACAGTTAGCGCTGGGTTTTCATAGCACCTGCTTATGTAGAGAAGGCAGGGTATAAGGCTTGGTTCCAATCCTGCACATTTCTGAGGTTTTCTAGTCACTTCCCCCTTTGGGGGGCACTTGGAATTTTTGCTCCTCTGGAGTAAATGCACAGGGATTTGATGGTAGATTGGGTGCCTCCTGACTGGGAGAGGCTGTGTGTGAAGCTTTGTCCCAATCCTGCAAACATCCAGTGCTTCAGAGATGAAACAGTGCCACTGCTCGGGCAGGAGGACCACAGCAGGACAAGGGGCAGTGGGGTGAGTCAAATTACTCACAGAGCTTAATAAGCTACTCACAGTAGCTTATAAGACTGATTGTGTGGTGGGGGATCATGTTAAAAATAAGCTACTGTGAGTAGCTTATTAACTCATTATGGGCTATTGTGAGGTATGAGTGCAGACATAGAGGGGGGGCTGCGTTCATGGTGCCAGGTTGGTGCCACCTCCCTCCAAAACCTGGGGTTTCTCTCTCCTGGGGTGGTGTCAGGTAATCCCGACGCCGAGAAGGGAGCACGGGGTTTCCTGCAGCCATCCGGGTACCGGAGCTGCTCCCCCAACTTCTTTCTGGTGGAAGGCGACCAATCACTAGTCACCTTCTACCAGGGACTGCCCCTGGATTGGCCCCAGAGCTACGTCAGATGGCGGAAGAGCTATACTGACCTCACTCCCATTTTAAAAGTTGGGATAACTCCCCAACTCTGCAGCTTTGCGGGAAAGCCTCATGGTGGCTTTGAAGCTGCACCCGCGCTGTATAACTGATGCAGCACAGATCTGCAGCCACTGTGGGGCTTACCCTGTGTAAAGACAGCCCCAGGGAGAGGCAATAATTTTTAGATCATGGGAAGGATAATCATTGTCTCATTGAATTTCATGGTTACAAGTTTCAACAGAATGTAGCCATGACTCCTTTCGGCTAAATTAGGATTATTATAGATTAGATTAGATTAGATTAGATTAGATTAGATTAATAGATAGATGATAGATAGATAGATAGATAGATAGATAGATAGATAGATAGATAGATATGCACGCACACGGATACGATTTTTCTCATTTATGTTATTGAGAAGATGTTTCATATATGCACATTTCTAATTTAGTCTGCCTCTCTGACACCATCTGTGCCTGCAGACTGTGACTACCACTAAAAGTGCCAGTTGTGTTTTTCCTCCACCGAAAATAATTTCGTTCCAGGCGTCGTGATAGGTGCAGCCACCCACTTGGCCCAGCTGAGAGACTTCTTATTCAACGTGGTCCCGGATCTCCCAGTGGAGAAGACAAAGATTTACCAGGCTCTGTTGAAGCACCTGAGAACTCTTGCTGGAGAACAGATCAGGAGTTTGGCTGTAGGTTTTCCACATGATTCCTTGTCCCAAGGTGCAGATTACTGACTTCACAGGCCTACCTTCCATTCCAGATTCTAGATTTACCTTTGGAGAACATGGTAGTAGGATTCACCCAGACCCATTTTTCCCTGATCAACTGCCAGGGGCTTCCTCCTCCATACCCCAGAACTGCCAGACACATCACTAAAGGGCGATATTTGGAATAGCAGAATGTTTGTAGGAGAAAGCAAGGAGACACTTGTTGATGGGGCTCCACTCTGTCCCTATCATTGCCTAATTCCCCACTCTCATCTCCCCCAACATACGCTGGAGAGGCACCTGACCATGCACATGGTGCCCATTCCAAGTATGAGGACTGGTCACAAACCTGTCAATCCCAGTCAACACGTTCGAGCCTGGTAGTTGGGACGGTCTGATATTGAGAGACCTTACAAGGCTTTTATCATAAGGGGCAACGGGGAAGTCTCAGGAGTCTCGTTCATGCCAAGTTACACAGTCCAGTCAAATATCAGAACCTTTACATCTCATTCGTTTTATTTATCCGTCTTTTCTGCTATGGGGACAAAAGCAAGCGTGTGCGTGATTTTTAGCTGGAAAGGGGCAGGAGGAGAAATTGCTCAGCCCCAACACCTGTATGCAAATCCTTCTTCCGTTCCTGATGGCAGCCTTTCAAGTCTGTTTTCCATTTTGCAATGTTAGGGAAACGAGATGCGGAATTCTGCGTCAGGTCCAGTTTATCCCCTTGTTTTCCTATTTAAATCAATTAGATTTTTATAATGCTTAACTTTACCCCAGGTGTCCATCATAACATAACCACAATTATAGTAATTATTAAGCAAACTGGGTCCTCCCCACAACCCTCCACAGCATACAGATACTCCTGTTGGAAGTAGAATGATACCATATAGAATAGAGTGGCCATATGGAAAGGAGGACAGGGCGCCTGTATCTTTAACAGTTGTGTAGAAAAGGGAATTTCAGCAGGTGTCATTTGTATGCATGCGACACCTGGTGAAAGTTCCTCTCCATCACAGCAGTTAAAGCTGCAGGAGCTCTGCCCTCTTTTGTATCTGGTCAAGAGGGCAGGGCTTCTGCAGCTTTCATTGTTGTGATGGAATTTCACCAGGTTCTGCATGCATACAAATGACACCTGCTAAAATTCACTTTTCTGTGCAACTGTTAGATACAGGAGCTCTGTCCGCCTTTTCATATGGTCATCCTAATACAGAAAGATATCACTAAACATCTAGCTTTTAAAAAGTGAGGGAAATAAGGAATATCCTAGATTGGAGAGGTGTTGATTTTATTGAATTCTCTTTCATGCCAAATTAGGGTGTGGTCGTTTTAAAGTATTTAAACTTCAGTTATTGTTGAATCAATTGATTTCTCTTATTTTACAAGATGTGCACAAAATGAAACCCAAGAGAGCTATAAATGGTATTGTCTTTTAAAACTGTATGGCTGTGTGCGAGGGAGATAAATCAATATTTTTTTTTTGTTAGTCTTTAGGAGGTCACATCATAAGCAGAGGATCAACCTGGGATCTGAATCCCATATTGGCAGCTGGGAAAGCTATTCTCAATCTGGCATCAATAGGTAAAAGGCAACATTCCCTGTTATATACATATCTGAACACTGTAGACAGATAAAATTGAAATAACAGTTGCAGATATAAATGAGGGGTTTCAGTAATTAAAGCTGGCATTCCTGTGTAATCAATTGGCTACAAGCCAGTTGTGATTGTGTGGGCAGTGCTTAATTGGGTCCAGAGCAAATAGACACACAGACATAGCTGGGATAAGAAATTGGCCACAACTGTATTGACTCACTTGAATAGGCTTAGCAGTGGCATAAGGCATGGATCCTGTAGTCAGCCAGCCCGCCTGCTGACCAATTCTCCTTCCTGACCACAGGCCAGGAGCACTAGTTGTGGATGGAAGGGCCAGGGGCTCATGATGGCACAGACGGCTAATATGAACCTCTTTCCACCACCATGCTGGTCTGGTCTTGGTGCCATGTCCCCAACATCCCTTATGGGAATCCTCACTGGGAGGGGGAGCTGGGAGCCCAATCCCGCTCCCCATCACCAATGGATCCAGCCCAATGCCTATCACGTCTATGTAAGTTGTGACAAATGTTATCAAATGAAGCATCCACAAAGAATTTACTGATAGTCCAGATCAATTTATTTACAATGGAATTAATCTTGCAATGGGGAAGGCAACCCCCCTGCACTGTCTTTGCTAATTGGTGTGCAGGTAAAATTCCTTCCCAGCCCCATTAACTGGTGACTACTTCTGCCACAGCAAGATACCTTACTACCAGGAGTGGGTGGGTGGGTAACTCAGGAACTGCAATCCTGGAGCTGCATGGGAAGTTTGTCTTTGGGAGCCTCAGGTTGACCTGGAGGCGGAACAAAGGAGAGTACTCACTCTTCTGGGTTTGCCTCTTTGGCCCCACCCCATCATCACACTGTTTGGCTCAGGAGCCCCCTCCTGGGAAGGAAATGCTGCGGCTGTGGCACTGCGGCTGCGCAGCCATTCTTTACCAGCCTTTCTTGCTTCGCTGCTAGCCTGCTCACCCCCACAATTCATCGCTATCCATTAAGGGGGAGGGGGAACTCAGCTTCTGGAGCTGCCCTCTACCCAATCAGGTGATCATTGATGTCAGAGCTGACAGATCTGTTCAGTAATGGGTGCGCACACCACTTCTTCATGTTTGGATCCCTGAATCGAGATCATAAATCTTGAGAGTGCTAGATTATAGCTTCCCTCCCTCAGCCCCACAGTATCCCGACTAGAAAGGCTATTTCCACATGGTTACCTGTTTCCATTCTGAGTGGGTCATCTTTGGTAGATTGAGGTGCATCAATGTAAAAATTAAACTGGAAGATGATGCACATGAATGATTACCTGGCTGTGTAGTGACAATAATTCCAGTGTAGGATAGTGGTGAAGGGAACCTGGCAAGGGAGACACCTTGATCATAAAGGAGGTTTTCCCATGATGAGGCTCATCCATTATGCTCCGGGTGTGCTGCCCCCTGAGATTTCCCCCAAATGTGGGAAACTCGACAACAAACCCAAATCTTAATCCTCGGAGGCATTAGAGATTGTAATGTCCTTGCTTTCCTTTCTCCTGATTTCCTCTTAGAGTTTTGGAGAGAGTGAAAAGAAGAAAAACATTCCAACTGAATCTTTCTCCATAAAATGCAGGATAATGTTATAATAAACGAACTCTAAAATATGTACTGGGATAGTACCTTTATTAGGCCATCTTAAAGGTAAAAAAAATAGTGTGCAAGCTTTTCATTTCTTCAGACATCTTGATCAGGCTAGGTGGTAAACAAAGGCAAAAGGGGTAGTAGTGGTGGTAGAGGAGGAAAAACTTAGCTCATGTTGAAACCATGGAGACTGCACTTAGTCAAAGACTTAAGATGGAGTGTGGACGAGGTTGTAGACATTCAAATCAAGCTCTAACAAGTATTGTGGTAGTTTCAGGTTGTACTTAGAATAGTCCCTAAGACTGAAAGACAGTAAATAATAAATAAGTAAAATCCCTTTGTATTTATCAAACAGCAAAAGTCAAGAGAGCCTCCACCCTGACGAGCATGCAGGTTTGATCTTGCCTCGACTGCACTGGAAGCAGAGGTTGCGATCTGGAAGAGCTAGAATAATTCATTGCCATTACCCTTTGTACAAGTGCTTCTGTTGGGTCAGGGTGCCTCTACAAGAGCGATTTAAAGCTCTTTCAAGCCGCATTAAAAATTTTACCTCTACAAGAGCGGAGTGCAAATCAGGAGTTGAGGCGCTTTTCCTGTCCGATTATGCGCATTATTGAATGCGCATTAAATAGCGAGTTTTAATTTACCGCTGGAGTTAAAGCGCCTTATGACCATGTAAACATGCAATTCTCCGCATGTCAACGACTTTAAAGCGCGTTTCATGCAGGCGGTAATGCGCTTCACCGCCTGTCGTGTGTAGTTATTAGATGTAAATGTGCTTCCGTGAAGGTGCGCATAATCGGGCAACCAGGTGCCAAACCGAATTCTTCTAGAGGGGACCTCAATCAATATTATAGACCTAGGGAGGTCTGCTGTGTAGATCTCATATAGATACAAGGTATATGTTCTGTCTTTTTCTGTTGCATGGGGTAGATAAGATTTTATCTGTATCAGTACAGGGCACATTCTCTAAAGAGTAATTATTTTTTCTATCAGATGGAACACGACAGATTCCACTAAATGGTGAATTCCTTGCACGAGTGCCACAGGCAGACCTTTCAACAACGGAGGTTATCGTCTCAGTTTTTATACCATTCTCAACGGAAGTAAGTGTGTTTCCCCTCTCCCTTCAACTCAAACCTCAAGATGCTTTCTTCATCATGGTATGCTTTGTTTGGAAAGGAATTCTGTATCAAAATCCCACCATAAAATCAGATCCTGCAGATACATATAAACGACAGGCTACATATGTCCAACAATGCCGTATTAGTCCACCAGGAAAAATACATATTTTTATGTTGTATTTTATGTATTTTTATGTAACTCATTTATGATATCTTATGATAACTAGAGTCATATAAGTAATTTAAATAAAATAATTGTAATATTCTTTTTTTTTAAAAAAAATCACTCTCTAGCTCAGATGGCTGAATGCCCCATGTTTGAATGTGTGATATTTCGGGCATTGCGCCTCTCATTGGCTTACAGCCAGAGTGAAAGGACAGCTGGAAGTGGTCAACTTTTGTAGGAAGTGTGGCCTAGTGAGAGAGAGAGAGAGAGAGAGAGAGAGAGAGAAAGGAATCAATGCCTAGGGCATAATCCAACAACACACAAGAGAAGACTTCCACTCATACTGTGGGACTTTCCCTTCCCCCTGCAGCCCCCAAGCCCCCCCCCAGAGGGTCCCCTCTTCAGAACAGATTTTGAGGATGTGCAGTGGGCATTGCTGCTCTCCATCTTCTGCAGAAGAAAGCCGTGTTGCCAAGGGCCTGCAAGTCATCTGGCCCAATCCCATGCAGGCTGCTTTTTCTTCTTTAAGAAGCATGAATGATGTCACTTGTAGTTTGGCCCTAACTGTTTCCTACATGGAAGCATCTTCTAGATAAGAATATCTTTGCTTTAAAGCTACACCTGAGTTTTTAAGGAAAGCAATTCAGTGAAACAGAACTAGTACGGAGTGGGAATAACCAGATTTCACCATCTTGGTCCTGCCAGGATGAATTTGTGTCAGCCTTCCGACAGGCTGAGCGTCGAAAAAATGCAATGTCGGTGACAAATTCCTCCATGAAAGTCCTTTTCCAACCGGGCACTGATGTCATTGAGGACCTGGCTATTTTTTATGGCGGCATTGGCTGTACAACACTGAGTGCAAGGGTCACTGGTCAGGAGCTCATAGGAAGGTAAGATGGTGATAGTATTTGGCATTATATTGAAATAGCTACTACTTATGGAGGGTCGTGGAGGGGTGGGGGGGGCAGGATATAGATGATTTCTAACCATCTTCCAAACAAGCAAGGAAGATAAAACTCTGTACATACAAATTAGGTTCCATTCAATGTCACACAAGCAGATTTCCACTCGCACAACAGGATTTCCCCTTGTCCTCCCCCACTCTGCTTCTCCCTGCATGCCCCCAAATATGCTCCAGAGGATTCCTCAACCTTTCAGGGGGAAGTCTATATGGTCTATTTTCACCATCATGGCTGCACAGTGGCACCGCCAACTCGCAGCCACGTTGGGCTTCTAGATCCAAAACTGTGCCTTTTCGCAGTGTGGTTTTACTGCGATTTTGTTGTTGTTGTTGCACTGAGGTCACCACGTTGTTCCTCAGTCTGTTGGTGGTGACTTCAGTTCGGGTTCAGTCAGTGGGCTTGACCATGGATGCAAGTCCAGGGTAGGCCCAGGGTAAGCGCAGGAAGACAGGGCAGAGGACAGGAAGTGGGCTTGAAGAGCCAAATGACCACTGGTGCTGCGGTTATTTGGCCGGATAGTCAGTGCTCCCTCCTGCTGTCTACATTTATCATTCCTGCCCCACAGCAGCAATGCTGTGGGAATTTGATGGAATCAGTTGCAAAGCAGCATCATAGACACACACGCACACACGCCCAGATCAGACGCTTCAGGGCAGGGGGAGATCTGTCCTGTTAGTGGTTTCCGTTCTGCTACGGGAACAGATACAATCAGCATTGGATACAATTGTTTATCTACAAGTCATAAACACTCCTTTAAAAGAGCTGGGGGAAGTTTGGCAAATGTCTTCTTCATTTCAAAAGGGCTTCCTAAAAGCTCAGCATATTGTTCTGAGGGTGGGGGTGGGGGTGGGGAACAAACACACCAAATCTCATAGGAGTGGGAGAGAAGGAAGGATGTCAACTTCTGTGCCTATGAAGCTGCAAGAAGATTTTAGAGAACGATTTAATTTGCTAAAAATCCGTTTTCTGCCGAGGGTTTTTATTTAACGATTTTGTGGACCCAGAGAATCACTGGACCGTATGCCGTGCAGCATAATTCTCTGAACTGAGGCAAAATCTTCCATCAATAATCCTAACCCATTTGGGATTAACTGACTCAAATATAGGATGACCATATGGAAAGAAGAACAGGGCTCCTGTATCTTGAACAGTTGTATAGAAAGGGGAATTTCAGCAGGTGCCATTTGTATGCCTGCAGCGCCTAGTGAAAGTCCCTCTTCATCACAACAGGTAAAGCTTCAGGAGCCCTGCCCTGTTGACTAGGCTGACCATATGAAAAGGAGGACAGGGCTCATGTAACTTTAACAGTTGTAGAGTAAAGGGAATTTCAGCCAGTGTCATTTGTATGCAATTAGTTCCTGGTGAAATTCCCTCTTCATCACAACAGTTAAAGGCGCAGGCACTATACTACAGTGACCGAAGGCTGGGCCCCTGCAACTTTAACTGTTGTGATGAAGAGGGAATATCACCAGGAACTAATTGCATACAAATGACACTGGCTGAAATTCCCTTTTCTCTACAACTGTTAAAGTTACATGAACCCTGTCCTCCTTTTCATATGGTCAGCCTACTGTTGACCAGATACAAAAGAGCACTGCCAGAGCTGTCTATCCTAACCTCGAGTGGCATTTTTCCCACCTTGAGTGCCCTTTTTTTTTGTGGGAAGGCAGGGTATAAAACATATTTAAAATAAATAAACAAATAACCTGTAAAGCAGGAATGCCCTTGACTTTAGTATGTGCAGTTGGAGAGGTTAATCCCCACCCATCAAATCTCTGTCTGTATTTAAACTTTCCTAAAAAATAAGCCTGCTTGGCTGTATTGTTCTCCCCTAGAAACTGGAATGAGCAGATGTTGGATGAAGCTTGCAGGCTAATTCTTGAAGAAATCGTACTCTCCCCCTCAGCCATAGGTGGGAAAGTGGAGTACAGACGCACTCTGCTTGTCAGCTTCTTCTTCAGATTCTATCTGGAAGTGCTACAAGGTTTAAAGCACAAGGTAATAAATAATAGTCATCCTGCATACCTGTGTGGAAAGATGGTTGATCTTTTCCTGTCCTCGTCGCCTGTTCACCCAGTTCCCCAAAGGTCATGTGGTATGGATTGCTGCCCTCTGTGAATCAGCCCTGCCTTTGTGAGGTGTGCAAGCTGGTGGACTGGCCCTACCCTTTCCTGAGGGGTGGGGGGTGGGGAATTGGCCGCTGTTCAGGCCTTGGTCATGTGTAGGGTGACCAGATAAAATCCAGGTCAGGGCTCATGTAACTTTAACAGTTGTAGAGCAAAGGGAATTTCAGCCAGTGTCATTTGTATGCAATTAGTTCCTGGGGAAATTCCCTCTTCATCACAACAGTTAAAGTTGCAGAGGCCTGCCTTCTTTTGTATATGGTCACTCTAATATAGTTCCTGCAACTTTAACTGTTGTGATGAAGAGGGAATTTCACCAGGAACTAATTGCATACGGCCTCCTCCACACGAGACGTTTAATGAGCCTTGAAGGCTCATTAAAAAATTTACCTCCACAAGCACGGAGCGCAAAACGGGCGTACAGGCGCGTTATCTCCCCGATAATGCGCATTTTCGAACGCGCGTTAAATAGCGACTTTTATTTTGCTCCGGCCGTTAAAGCGCATTTTCGCGGTGTGAACAAGCGATTACGCGCATTAACTGCTTGTAAAGCGCTTTTTGGACATGAATTAATGCGCTTCGCCGCCTCTCGCCGCCTCTGGTGCAGAGGGATTAGGAGTAAAAGCGCCTCCGCGATAATGCGCATAATCGCGGAACCGGGCGCAAAAGCGCATCCTTGTGGAGGGGGCCCAAAAGACACTGGCTGAAATTCCCTTTGCTCTACAACTGTTAAAGTTACATGAGCCCTGACCTGGATTTTATCTGGTCAGCCTAGTCATGTGCCATATTTATTTCTGCAGATGAACAGAGCCAGCCATTTTTTTTTCCAGCGGCCTCTGTAATTGTGTCTTTAACAGCAGATTGATGCGCGAACATTCGCAGGTGAACATGTTTACCTTTATGGCCAGAAAAGCATCAGCAGGTGATTTCTGCCATTCAAGTTGACATTAAAGGCACAAGAGCAAGACAGGGTAATTTCATATAGATACAGGTATATTTCTCTGAGCAGTTTGTAACCCTACTTGGTATATACTCAAATGGCGCATATAGCACTAACGATAAGTTAGAAGCAAGTGTCTTCACCAAAAACCGACCCCCTTTTTCCTATCTTATTACCTAGGGTGACCAGATAAAATCCAGGTCAGGGCTCATGTAACTTTAACAGTTATAGAGAAGAGGGAATTTCAGCCAGTGTCATTTGTATGCAATTAGTTCCTGGTGAAATTCCCTCTTCATCACAACTGTTAAAGTTGCAGAGGCCCTGCCTTCTTTTGTAAATGGTCACTCTAGTATACTGCCTGCAACTTTAACTGTTGTGATGAAGAGGGAATATCACCAAGAACTAATTGCATACAAATGACATTGGCTGAAATTCCCTTTTCTCTACAACTATTAAAGTTACATGAGCCCTGACCTGGATTTTATCTGGTCACCCTATTATTACCGATCACTCAATTAACAATGCATGCATTTTTGAACACCATTTTGGCTCCAGACATGTTTAAAAAGGGGAGGGGGAAGTCGTGTGTAAAGCGCCCCTTACTTTCGACAGAGGCTGCGATGTTTTATTCAGCTACCGATTTATCAAATCAGTGATTTATGTTGGCCTAAATATAACTTACAGTTAGTTAAGATGTTGTAAATAGAGATGTTACCACATGAACAGACATTTCAGCACGTGAAAACTGTAAAAGACGCATCAAATTGTTATGTGGTTTAGGTGTTAAATTCAGCTCTGCGTACATGTTCTAAGAATGATTACTTTCAATAACTGAAAGCAAGCTCATATGGAGCTGGTTTGGGTGTAACAGTATCCAATACAAGAATGAGCCTAACGTCTCCCACCCCAGGCTCAAATGCTCCTTCCACTCTCTTCTCCTGCTCTTGTGTGTCAGTGAGGAGGAGATCAGAAGTTTCCACTTCCATTTTAGGTAACTGCAGCTTGCTATGTCATCCGATCCCAGACAAACTGTGGTTAATCAACTGTGGTTAGCGGAAACAAGACAACTTCAAATGATAATTCATGAAACTGGCTTGTTTTCACCAGTTAAGATTAACCACAATGTAGGGTTTGGAGATTACAATAAACTGTGATTAATCTAAAATGGAAGTAAAAGCTTTGAATCTTCTCTTCACTGCTGTACCAGAGGAGGAGAGGGGAATGGGGGGGGGGGTGAGCTGTGGGGAGGCTAAGCTCATTCTCATAAAACTAAACCATGGTTTAATGTTACATCTGAACACAGCCATTCTGTTTTGGGACCTGTGGTTGCTCTCCACAAAATTCAGCTTTAAAAATGTTGGTATAATATATAAAATGAGATCTTGAATTATCTTCCTTTAGTATCCATCCAAGTATCCTGACTTGCCAAAGGAATATGTGAGTGCCTTAGGCGAGTTCGTTGAGAAACCACCCCAGGGCATGCAAATATACCAGGTCAGTAAGGTTTTTTTCATAGTGGTTTTTCCACATATAACATTAGTGTTATCTTTCTTAATCGGCATTAATTAAGTGCTATCATGTTAACTCACCCTTCTCTTACTAAAGAAATGAATGGTTTTCATTACAACAGGGAGTATGTGCTCCCATCTAGACATATGTACAAAATTGTGCATGTTCTTACAAAGCATGCATTCACTGAAAGGAACTGTTTAATATTGGCAATAGAGCATCCATGGATAAGAAGGCAATTCTCATCCAAAAGATCTACACTCAGAGACAAGATTAAAGAATCTGGTTTCCTCCAGACGTTTTAGACTACAGCACCCAACATCCTTGGGCATTGATGGCTGTAATCTCAAATATCTGGAGGCACCAGGTTGGGGAAAGCCACCCCAGTAGCAGTCAACCTAGATATCTATAGCTAGAGCAAGGATATATTCCCTATCGTGTTACATGTACCTTCTAGTCTTCATGGTATAGATTACACAGTTTACTAGCAGAGGATGTCCATATGAATAGACAGAAATGCAGTTCCTGGGGCCTTCTACATGATCAATACTGTCATTCGTTTCATGCTTATTTGGGAAATAGATGAAGAGAAGGCCGGTGAGGATTTATGAGCATGAATCTGAAGGATAATATTCATATTGGAATAAAGCAAGCAAATCTGAATGTGTATTTATACAACACCACACAGGAAAACCATGAGGACTGAGACCGTCATCAGGCGAGCATTTTATTGTACATTCATTACTGCCAACTCACAGTTTTTCATGCATCCTTTAGACGACATCATTAGCCTCCTGTGCCCCTCGCACTCCTTCCGCTCGTTTTTCCGTTGCAAAAAAAAGACCCAGAAAATCTGACTTATTTTTTAAAAAACGGAACTTGCCGCCATTTCCTGCTGTGTGCAGGAAAAGCAGCACAATAAAAACGCCCACTGAATGGGCCACGTGGTCATTGCTGCAGCTTCTCTCTCTTCCCGTGTAAAGAGTAGGGGTGTGCACAGACCCCCCAGATCGGATCGGGACCCAGATCGGGACCTCCAATTTTGTCACGGATCGGATCGGACAAAATCGGAGGCCCCCCGGACTGGATCGAGTCCAATAACGATCCAAAAATTGGAAATTTTTGGATCGGCCGCCATTTTTTTCCCCATAGACTTGCATTGCAATGCAAGTCTATGAGGAAAAAATGGCGGCGGGTGGGTGAGGGGGGGCCTAACTCCCTCCCCCCCGGGGCCGTCCGCTGTGGACGGCCCCGGCAGGTAAGCCCCCTCCCCCGCGCTCCCTACCCCCCCCGGGGCCGCCCGCTTCCATCCGCAGGCGCCCGCGGATAGAAGCGGATGGCTCCGGGGGGGTTAAGCCCCCTCCCCCCTGCCACTGCTTACCGTTTAGGGACGCCCGCTCCCGTCCGGCGCCGGCGGCTACTGCCAGCGGGCTTTGCGGCCTGCTCTAGAGTAGCGCGCCGGGTGATCACCCGGCGCGCCACCCTGGAGCAGGCCGTGGAGCCCGCTGGTAGTAGCCGCCGGCGCCGGACAGGAGCGGGCGTCCCTAAAAAGTTAGCGCCCCCCTCCTCCCCTCCGTGTGCCCCCTCCTCACCTTTCCGGGATGTTCGCTCCCGTCCGGCACCGGCGGCTACCGCCAGCGGGCTTTGCGGCCTGCTCTAGAGTAGCGCGCCGGGTGATGTCATCACCCGGCGCGCCACCCTGGAGCAGGCCGCGGAGCCCGCTGGTAGTAGCCGCCGGCGCCGGACGGGAGCGGACGTCCCTCAAAGGTAAGCGCCCCCCTCCTCCCCTCCGCACCCCCCCCCCGCTGTCCACTTTCATCGGCGGGCGCCCGCTGGCGCCCACCAATGGAAGCGGCGGTGGGCGCCAGCGGGCGCCTGCCAATCCGCTGATCCGCTGAACCGGTTCGGAGCCTTTTCGGATCGGTTTGGACTGGATCGGCCGATCCAGCTGTTGGATCGGAAATCGGATAATTTATCCGATTTCCCACTGGACCGGACTCGGATTGTGGATCGGATCCGATCCAGTGCACATCCCTAGTAAAGAGATCATCGCTATTGTGGGACAGTGGCAGGAGGTCATAGGGAAATGCGAAAATCCCCTCGTCTGATGACGCCCTGAGTCAGAACGGCAATGAAACAGTTTTATACAGTTAATAAAGCCAATGCCAAATGTGGCTTCTTGTCAAAAGAAACATCTTGTTTTCAAAGTGGTGAATTTGCCAGCATTTGTGCAAAAAGAATACTTGAGTTTGCCATAGGCTGACCACATAAAATCCAGGTCAGGGCTCATGTAACTTTAACAGTTGTAGAGAAAAGGGAATTTCAGCCAGTGTCATTTGTATGCAATTAGTTCCTGGTGATATTCCCTCTTCATCACAACAGTTAAAGGTGCAGGCGCTATACTAGAGTGACCATATACAAAAGAAGGCAGGGCCCCTGCAACTTTAACTGTTGTGATGAAGAGGGAATTTCACCAGGAACTAATTGCATACAAATGACACTGGCTGAAATTCCCTTTTCTCTACAACTGTTAAAGTTACATGAGCCCTGACCTGGATTTTATCTGGTCACCCTAGTTTACCAGCCATGAGATAAAGGATAGCTGATTGGTTAGGGATCCAGTAAGTCTGGGCTGCTTCCACATTAGATGCTTATTCTGATAGTGTGCGAAGTCAATTGCAATTACATTTGCAATTGACTTTGATTTATTTGCGTTAGAAGCCACCTGTCTGGAAACAGCCCTGGATTTAAATCCCCTTTCCAATACCATTTTCTGATGTGACCTAATATCTGTCTATTTATATGGGTGTATAGTTTTAGGTTGCTTTTCATCCACAAAAGTCTTCAAAATGGCTTACATGATAAAACATAAGAAACTAGCATCAAAAATCCAGAAGTAAAAGAATATACGTATAAAAATAAATAGAACAGTAAAAACCAGGGTCACAGCAACAAAATGTCAACAGAAAACCATGGAAACAATATATTTTTAATTGGCTTTTATTAATACATAAAACATTATACAACATATTATTATACAACACAACCATTATACGAATTCAATTATATTAGTTACTCAACAAAAGCATATATGAACCAAAGGAATTTTACAACCCAGGCTCTACTACTGAAAAGACCCTGGTTTTGTGTCTGTGTGTGTATGACAGTGGCAAAATACACAGCAGGGCATCCAGTGATGGTCTTAGGGAGTTGGCAGCTCCATGTGACTCAGGTCCCCTCTACAAGAATTCGGTTTGACACCTGGTTGTTTATTATGCGCATCTTCTCGCAATCACTTTTACACCTAATCCCCATACATGGGAGGCGGTGAACCACATTACCTAGGGTGACCAGATAAAATCCAGGTCAGGGCTCATGTAACTTTAACAGTTGTAGAGAAAAGGGAATTTCAGCCAGTGTCATTTGTATGCAATTAGTTCCTGGTGAAATTCCCTCTTCATCACAACACTTAAAGGTGCAGGCACTATACTAGAGTGATCATATACAAAAGAAGGCAGGGCCCCTGCAACTTTAACTGTTGTGATAAAGGGGGAATTTCACCAGGAACTAATTGCATACAAATGACACTGGCTGAAATCCCCTTTTCTCTACAACTGTTAAAGTTACATGAGCCCTAACCTGGATTTTATCTGGTCACCCTGGCATTACCGCTTGTATGAAACGCCCTTTAAAGGTGTTTAATGCGGAGAATCGCTTGTTTACATGGCCAAAATGCGCTTTAACTCCTGTGGCAAATTAAAACTCGCTATTTAACGCGCATTCGATAATGCACATAATCGGAGTTAAAAAGTGCCTCAGCTCCCGATTTGCGCTCCACTAGGGTGACCAGATTTTGAGAACCAAAATCCCGGTCCCCCCCCGCCACCCCCCGCCACCCCACCCACCCAAAACAACCCCCCCACCGAACACACGCCCCGCGCTGCCCGCACCTCCCGCCCGCATGCTTCACACCGCCCGCCCGCCCCACGCCACCCCCACGCCCTGTGCCGCCCCCGCCTGCATGCCTCACACCGCCCGCCCGCCCCGTTCTGCCCGCCCGCCCCTTGCTGCCCGCCCGCCCCGCACTGCCCACACGCACACCCCGTGCCCCCGGCGCTGCCCGCCCCGCGCCCGCCCCGCGCCACCCCCCGCCCCGCTCGCCCGCCCCGCCCCACCACCCCCTGCCCTGCGCCGCCCCCCCGCCCCGTGCCGCCCCCCCGCCCACAAGCCTTGTGCCGCCCGCCCGCCCCGCGCCGCGCTGCCCGCCCCGCGTGGCCCGCCCACCCGCCCCGCGCGGCCCACCCCACGACGCCCCGCGACGCCCCCCGCTCGCCCGCCCCGCGACGCCCGCCCCCCCGCGACACCCCCCGCCCTGCACCGCGCTGCCCGCCACGCGCCGGCCGCCACGCCTGCCCCGCGCCGCTCCCCCCGCGCTCCTTACCCGCTGGGGCGTCTGCTTCCCTCTGGTGCTCAGAATCTACTGAGAAACAGGCTTCCTGGCCTGTCTCTCAGTAGCACGCCGGGTGATGACATCATCACCCGGCGCGCTACTGAGGGACAGGCCGCGAAGCCTGTTTCTCAGTAGATTCCGAGCACCAGAGGGAAGCGGACGCCCCAGCAGGTAAGTGCCTCGCGCCGCCCGCCTCGCCTCGCCTCGCACCGCCCGCCTCCCGCCACCGCCGCGTGACCCCCCACTGCCCTGGTTTGCCCCCGCCGCCCTCCGGTTGGCCCGGATCACCCCAGGGCCATCTGGTCACCCTTTTGGGGGGCTAAATTTCTGGATTTGGCCCCCCAAAACAGTTTTTTCCCTCGGATGCGGATTTGCTCCCCATTTTCCGTACATGTCCAGACAAATCCGGGCGAATGGTCACCCTACGCTCCACTCTTGTAGAGGTAAATTTTTTAATGCACCTTGAAAGAGCTTTAAATCACTCTTGTAGAGGCACCCAGAAGCTGCTCTTTTAGTTACACTAGCCCTAAATTAAACAATTTAAGGCACCCTTCTATAACCTGGTACTCTCCAGATTTTGGGGGACTTCAGTTCCCATGAGAAGCAGCCAGCATGGCTAATGATAAAAAATGCTGGGAGTTGAAGTCCAAAAGATCTGGAGGGCACCATGTTGGGGAAACTTGATTTAGGGTTAACTATACTAGTCTTTCTGAGCTCTTTCACTTTTTGAAATTAATAAAATAGTACCCACCTACCTCAGTCTGGGAATAAATATACAAAAGCTGCAGTCCTAAACTCATTTATTTAAACATAAGCCCCACCAAGTGCAATAGAAAATACTTTTTTATAATATTGCTTCTAGGTAAACAGGAGTGTGTGATTGCTGCCTTAGAATTCCTGTACTCCATGGCTGCAATCCTAGATACACTTATCTAAGTACCACTGAACTCAATGAGACTTGTTCCAAGTAGACTGCACTGCAAATCATTTATAATACCAAAGGCACTAACCCCTCCTCACTAAATATACAGTATTTACTGGCCTTATGTCACTGCTAGTATTCCTTTCTGCAAGGAAGGAATTAACATGAAGAAGTCCTGTGTAGCTGGTTATTACTGAAAAAACAAAATGTACTTCTAGGCAGTTTATCCAATTTATTAAAACAAGAAACATCAAATAAACTCAAGAAACAAGTTACAGTAAAGCAGCAATTTGAAGGCATCAAAACTGTCCAATGCGAAATACCTGGAACCAGTCAGAGAAAGAGGCAAAAAGGTTTTGCCACTACTTCAAGCAGCGATGAAGTAATGATAAGCAGCTTGGCAGTGTCCTGAATGAGAACAGCCCAATGGAAATGATAAAAATAAAGAGAAATTTCTCCTGGCAGCCGGAGTGTCTCCGAAAATGCTCCCCTCCCTTTACCAGGATACAAATGGCCCAGCAAGAGTTGGGGAGGGCAGTTTTGGCCCAGCCTGACTTAACCTGTCCTACAGTCTTCCGCAACACTAGACCTGGCTGGTCCTCCTAGATAAGCTGACCAATCGGTTTATTTTTCTGTAGAAAGCAGGAGTTTGGGCTATCAATATCAAATTCTATAGGTCCTGGGCCTAACATTCAGCCAGTACAGGCTGAAACTCAATCCATTGTCACTGTAGAATTTCAGTAGGGATTTCTGAGTAACATTGACTCACACTCCCCAGTAACCTAATGAACTTTCTGTATAATGAATGGCTCTCTATCATGTGACAGGATGTAGACCCTCGCCAGCCTGCACAAGACCCAGTGGGGCGCCCCATCATGCTGCAATCTGGTGTTAAGCATGCCACTGGGGAAGCTGTCTACGTTGACGACATTGCTCCAGCAGACGGGCAGCTCTTCATGGCCGTGGTCACTAGCGTACGAGCCCATGCAAAGATTCTGTAAGTAGCTAAAGGGAGCTTTGCCCATGTGAGAGAAAAATGCAGCTGTCCACAGGGGGCATATTTTTCACCGCTTGAGAACATGTCCCAAATTTCTGTTTTGCTTGTTGCAGGGATGGTCTGGGACAAGCTTGAAGGAGTAATGCAGATCAAGAAGGCTCCGTATGTCCCCAGTTATTTCATATCAGAGCAGAATACAATTTGGTGCCACTGGCTGTACTTACTCAATGCATCCAGGCCTCAAAGCTTCTGTTCTTAACCTGCCCGTACCTCCTGCCTCTCAGTATTGGGTAGGACAGCAGGGGTAGAATTCAGTTATTTCAAAGGGTGGGCCCAGCCTACCTAGTTATTATTTTCTTGGGGTCTCAATATTTAACCTTTTACTTGTGTTAGCAGGAAAAATAAATATTTAGACAAATTAATTTCTAGTTTAATTTTTTAAATCAAAAGATGACGATGATTTCTTGGATGCCTTTCCCAAAAAGGACTCAAGGTGACTTACAACAAAATTAACACATACGATTTTACCTCACACACTTAAACACGGATCCCACTGTTTTGAACACATATCACACCATTTTGAACACGTATCACACCATTTTGAACACATATCCCATCATTGAGCACCATCTGTGGTGTCACCTGCCTCTGTGTCATCAGCTCGGTCATTTGCGTTACTTCATTTGGTAACTGCACTCTCACACACAAATAATAAATTAAAATGTTTATATTTCCCTCATTCTTTTTGAGTATAAAGAATAGGGTGGTGGCAGTGAAGGAGAGGTTTAAGTAGACGTCACAGAGGCAGGTGATGCCACAGCAGTCCATTCACTTTGATGAAGAGTAGGCAAGTAAATTCTTTAATGGTGAGGGAAGAATGTTATGTTATATCATATCATATGTGGGGGCCTATCTTCTTCTTGAGTTAGAATTTCACCCTGGTTTGGAGGATTCAGGGGGTTCCTATTAATGTAGGTACTGGGACCCTGTTTTCAAAGCGCCGAGTTGGTGCCACCTCCCTCCAAAACCCCTGGTTTTACTCACTCAGGATGACATTGGGTAATCTCGATGCCAAAGAGGGAGTGCAGGGTTTCCAGTAATCATCCAGGTACCGGTGCCACACACCCCTCTTCCTGGTGAAAAGCGACCAATCGGTGGTCACCTTCCACCAGGACCACCCCCCAGATTGGTCCTGGAACGAGGTCAGACGGTGAAAGAGCTGTATTGACCTCACTCCCAATGAAAAAGTCAGGGTAAATCAAGGACTTTTTCAAAGCACAGCTTTGTGGGAAAGCCCCGCAGTGGCTGCGAAGCTGCATCTGCCTCATATAACTGACACAGCACAGATTCACAGCCACCGTGGGGCTTTCCTCACATACAGACAGCCCCTGGGTGAGATGATACAAAGCTGTGTCACAGTCATCTCTCACCAATTATCTTTGAAAAAGTATATGTTTATTTTTGTCCTTGGGTGTTTATGTATTATAACCACAAATAGGCACATGTATTCAAGGGTTCATCTTGCCATCAGGGTTCATCTTACCATCATCTTTAGTTTGGCCCATATTGTAGTGTTTCTGGTGTTTTTTTTCCCCTTTCCAGATCCATAGATGTATCAGAGGCCTTGAAAGAACCGGGAGTAGTTGCTGTAGTAACAGCTGATGATATTCCAGGGGAAAATGGGGATGGCAAAGAGAATGTGTTTGCTGCAGACGAGGTACTTCTTGGTTTTGGCTTTTTGCCTTCTAACAGGACAATCCTAAACGCATCTACTCTGAAGTAAGTCCCATTGAACTCAACAGGAATTACTCCCAGGTAGTGAGGTATAGGATTGTGTCTGAAATCTACTTTTTCTGTGTCAAGGATACACATTTACTCTTATCCTGTACTTGAATGCTTATTATTTAGCATTTATATATTTCTTTAGAGTGCTTAAGCCACGTACCACTAAGCTACTGACCTTAGAGATAGAATCCGGCAATTAGAAATCCTGAGACTAACTCTGTAAAACAGCTCAATCTTATATTATTCCCACATATCAGATGGAGGGGCTGAAATGCTTAAAGCCACCTATTAATCATGGTCGGGCTAAGACATTTTGCTGCCTGAGGCAAAGAATAAGATGGCACCCCCTTCCATTCCATGTCTGAAAACAAACCAGACTGATAGTTGAAACTTTCTTCGGCACTAGTGATGCACCTGATGACATAGGGGTTACAGGGCAGGCTGTGTGGCACACAGCTCTTTCCTCCAACACCTTTGCTGCTGCCTCCCAACATCTGCCACCTGAGGTGACTGCCTTGTCCTGCCTAATGGTAGTGCCAGCCCTGCCATTGAGTTCATGACAGGAATGAGATTTGAATTCGGGACTTCCAAACTCACAAACTCTTAACCACTACCCTATATAATCAATCTTTACTTCACAAAACAATATGCACTTGTTAACTGTCAGGTACTAAGAAGAACTCTCAGTCTTCCTATATTTTATTTTTTATCTAAAATATGTGCACCCTTTAAAAACAGCCACAAACTTTAAAACTGAGTAATTTCTCTGCTTCTAGGTGGAAATCTTTTGTTTAAATAGGCTGACCATATGAAAAGGAGGACAGGGCTCATGTAACTTTAACAGTTGTAGAAAAAAGGAATTTCAGCCGGTGTCATTTGTATGCAATTAGGACCTGGTGAAAGTCCCTCTTCATCACAACAGTTAAAGTTGCAGGCACTATACTAGAGTGACCATATACAAAAGAAGGCAGGGCCCCTGCAACTTTAACTGTTGTGATGAAGAGGGAATTTCACCAGGAACTAATTGCATACAAATGACACTGGCTGAAATTCCCTGTTCTCTACAACTGTTAAAGTTACATGAGCTCTGTCCTTCTTTTCATATGGTCAGCCTAGTTTAAACAGATACATATGAAGTGTTATTTATGATCACGATAATAGCTTTGCAGCCATGGTTTTCCTTGGGAACCTCTTGTATCTCAACTTGTCTACAGCGCATTGCAGAGAACTCTGTTCTAGGGTATACATTCAGTTCAAACGAGGCCCTGGTCAGGAATTACTGTTGCCTCTCATGAAGTGGGACTGCATCTTAGAACATGACCAACACTCTGCAGATGTATATTTAAGGGGAAGAGCTGTCATGGTAGTAGGGTGCCCATGTCCTACTCTATTTGAAGGACTGGCTAGTCCAAGTCTAGTTTAAAGATGGGAGAACAACCAGAGCCTTGAAGCTGTCCATCCACAGTGAGCTCTTGGACAGAAGACAGTGAGCACTCGGACAGCCCCAGTCTTCTCCACTCTTGTATTGTATAAATTATAACAGTTACTGTTTCCAGCTATACATATGATTAGCATATGCCAAATGTATGCAGATCCACATCTTCTTTTGCCCTCTTTTTGGGTGATGCGTTTCCTCTCTTTTGGAGATCCATGCACCTGGCTAACTGGTAGGCACGCTCTTGTTCAGCGGCCTTTGCCTGCCTTTACTGACCTCCTTGCCGCAGACCTCATGAGAAGCTTCTAAGCAAACATCCCTAGGACTCAGTTTGAAAACCACACCCTTAGGGCAAAGTGTATTGGGGCAGAACAAAACCATGCTGTCGCTGTCCTGTATAACGAAACCCCTCCGCTTATGTCTGCTGGGTCTTATGCAGGTAATATACATTGGACATATCATCTGCGGTGTGGTTGCAGAGACCTATGAATGTGCAAAGAATGCCACGAGAAAAGTGAAAATCGAGTACCAAGACCTGGAACTGATTCTGACCATTAAGGTAAAACTTAGCATCTTGTTTGTGAAGGTTTGTGTGGCATTTCCCTCCCATTTGGTCTGAACTGTTGGAATAGATAAGAACTTAAGAAGAGCCCTTCAAGATCAGCCCAAAGGGTCAATTCAGTCTAGCGTCCTGTTTCCAACAGTGGTCATCCAGATGCTTCTGGGAAGCCCACAAATAAGGTATGAAGACAACAGTCCTCCTTGTGTTTTGTCCCCCCAGCAACAGGTTCCATTTGGCTGTCCTGGCTAGCAGCCATTGATAAATCTGTCCTCCATACATTTTTCTAATCAGGTTTAAAGCCATCTAAGCCTGTGGCCATCACTATAATTTATGACAGTGAATTCCAAAAAATAATTATGCTTTGTGTGTCAGACCTGACAGTGAACTCAAGTTTTATGAAAGAAGTATTATGAAAGGAGGAGAGAACCCTCCCCCCATATTAACTCTCTCCACACCATACATCTGTAATAACAATAAAGGAAGATTTGTGTCTGTATGTCATGAAACCTAGACAACTGAAGCTTGGTGTTTATATGAAGGGGACCTTAAGGGCATGCACCCCAGGGTTATTTTGTTTTTTAATGCATTAGTTGTTTTGCGAGGACTTTCAGAAAGGGGGGAAATTGTGTTTCCTTATCTTGGCTCTGCTTCCTGCTTCTCTTTCACATTTGAAATGAGCAGAATGACACAGAGAAGAGAGCAGCAACCATGTGGCCTATACATTTCAATGGGACAGCACCCTCTAGTGGGCATTTTATAGCGCAACCTCGCTTGCACACGGCAGGAAACTTGACATATTTCAGAAGAGTCAGGTTTTCTGAGGTTTAGTTTTTGATGCTAAAACTGGGGAAAGGAGTGGGAGACGTGCGGGAGGCTCACTGCATCGTCAAAATGACCTGCAAACATCTGTGAGTGGCCAGTCACGAGTGAGCTATAAATCGCTCATTTAAAGAGCCCTTAGTGTCAGGGTGACTGAAGCTTGCAGTAGTATTGTCAGTCGCTAGGTGGCAAACTTCCTTAACCAGAACATAGCTTTGCAGTCCAGCGAGTTTGAAGCCAGGAAATAGTAGGCCAAGCAACAGAGTTATAAGCCTTGCTCCCTTCTCCCAGCTGTGAAGCAGCCCTCCCACAAAGGGGAACAGATGACACAGACTTTTTCCCCCTCAACTAAAATGCTCCTTTCCTTTCCTTGTATGAAATATGCTCTAATCTAATCTTCCCCAACCTGGTGCCTGACAGATGTTTTGGACTTTAACTCCCATCAGCCCCATCCGGCATGGCCAACAGTCAGCTATACCGGGAACTGTAGTGTGAAAAACCTGGAGGGCACCAGGTTGCAGAAGACTGCTCCAATCGCTTGATCACTTTGGTTGCCCTTTTCCTCCAGTCCAAGAAGAGAAACTATAGCAAAACATCTCCGGACATTTGCTGCAGGGTAACATCTCAAGCAATAAGGAAAATAGATACTTTGCACCAGAGCAGAGAAGTGAGGAAGAACAAGAGAGAGGATTGCAGCCCCTTGTGCATTATCTGTAGTGTATCCAAAATTTAAATCAGGGTGGACTGAAGTTATATCATGATTCATTGATGAACTTCTGGCTCACTTCTACTAGGTCATCTGATGTCTCGTACTGCTGAGATTCATGCAAAGAAAGATGATCTTTTCGGACCTTGTTCAGGTCCAGCAGGGCATTACTTCTGTTCTTAAGCAAGAGCACATAACCAGGATCACTTAGTACAGACTAGTTATGCCTTAAGAGAAATGTTGTTGAGAGATATTCACTCCCTTGCTTTATAGATGTTCTGTATATTGGTGAATCCTCGTGATTCTGTGTTGTTGTTTTCAAGTAGACTCATGTAAGACTAAAAGCAATATCACTATTACTTTTAGTCTTACATGGTCTACACTATTAGGTTACATTCGGACAACACATTAAGCAACTGGGGGGAACAATCGTCAGTTGTGTTGCTTATCGTGTTGTGTGGAGGGTAACACGCCGCTCACAAACTACTGACGGTATTCTATTCCACCCAAATAAGCAACTGAGAGAATCAACTGGCTTGCAAGTTGTTTAGCTTGAAGCCAGTTGTAGTTGGCTACTCAACCCACCATTGACTATTGTGTTGTCTGAATGCAGCTTCTGTCTCTATGATCTTTGAGTCTAGAGGACAGAATTACAACACCAGATGCAATGGCTCTCCAGCCCACAATACTGAACTATCTGCAACATGCTCTTTAAGGCTCTGAATTTCAAATCAATGGGCCCATCAGCTTGTAAGGTTGTTTGGGAGTCTTTTGAATTAGCATGGCTCTCTAGGGGGCCGTCTTCACGGCACCAGGTTGGCACCACCTCCCTCCTCAACCCCGCACTTTCTATCTCCCGAGGTGGTGTCAAGTAGTTCTGACACCAAGAAGGGAGCGCGGACCTTCTGGGCGGCCATCCGAGTCCCGGAGCTGCCCCCACCCCCTTCCTGATGGAAGGCAACCAATCACTGGTTGCCTTCCACAAGGCTCCGCCCCCGGGTCGGCCCCAGATTGGCAGCAGAGCAGCATTACATGGCGAAAGCACCATGTTGATGTCGCTCCTTTTGAAAAAGTTGGGGTGAATCCCTGACTTTTTCAAAATGCAGCTTTGTGGGGAAGCCCCACGGTGGCTGTGAGCCCATGCCTATGTCGTCTAACCGATGGGGTGGAGATCCATAGCCACCGCAGGGCTTTCCCCGCATGTAGACAGCCCCCTTTAAGATGAACAGTCCATAGGGACCTTCTCCCTTTGGCTGTGTCAATCCATACACATTTCCTTTTTGTAATAGTTTTAAAACAACACTTAGCCGTATAGAGTACCTTAAACCGATCAATGAACTGCATCCCTAACCTACACCAACTTCACATAGTTCTCTGTTTCCAGGCTCAAATGCCAGTGCTAACAACCTGGGAGGGGATATGTCAAATCCTCCTTCTCCAATATGAACCTGCCCAAGGCCTAACACCAGTGTTACAGGTCCTGTTTCTGTCACATCACTGTTGGAGCTCTCTCCCTGGGCTTAGGTGGACTCCGAAAAACCCATTTGATTAGTCAAGTGTTTAATCTTCAACAATCTGACGTTTTCAAGCCTTTTCAAATTTGATGTTGCTGCCCCATAATTGTATCGCTCCCCAGTGCCCAGTATGAGAGAGCAGATGCTGGGAAGAGTGAAAGTGGGCCAAATTATTTTAGATATGTATTTAGTATGTATGTATGTATTTGTTTCTCAAGAGAGTTCTTGTTCATCCGCATTTTGGAGATGAACTTTTGAGCGTCAGAATTTGATGAACAGGAAAAGTGTATATTGGAGTAACTTCAGTGCAGCGATTGAACTGGGAAAAGATATCAACACATCTTAAAGAATCACAAAAATGGTGGTGGGGTTGTGGCTGCGGCTGCTGCTCATATCATGTTCTCAGTGGCCTTTGAGGACTGAATGCTAAATCTTTCCTTATGTCACAGGACGCAATTAAGCATCATTCATTCTTCTCAGAAGAAAAGAAAATAGAGACAGGAAATGTTGAAAATGCATTTCAGACTGCTGACAAAATCATTAAAGGTAAGGTGCTATCCGCACTGAGTGGGATCCCAAGATGTGGCAGCAAGTCCCCTACAGGGCAGATCCGGTCGATCTATTTACATCATGGGTGTATAACCTTTTTGGTCTCAAGGTCCACATCGGGTGCCTGCTGGGCTGGCAACTCCCACCCCAACTTGATTGCTAAAGAGAGAGAAAATACTCTAGGAACAGACTCCATATTTACTGCCATAGAAGCCTTGTTCCTAGAGCTCCCCAGAACAACCTAGGAAACTGGAACGAATCTTCAAGCACTGCTTCTTAGTATGTTCCAGGAAAACTCTAGGAATGAAGCTTCTAAGAATGAGCAGGAACCATAGAGCCTGTTCCCAGAGTGGTTTTTCCCTCCCCTCCCCTTGTTTTTGGCAGTGGCAGAAACTGGGTGTCTGGGGACCACCAGACATGGCTTGAGGAACCACCTGTTGGCCACACTTTTTGCACCCCCAATTTACATTATCACAGGTGAATTTTCTTCCTAAGGATCAATAGGCGTAACTGAGATGAAAGGCTTCCCATGGGACAACAGTACACCTTACATAGAAAACATGGCTATATGACTCTCCCTGTTGTCTGCATAAATACCTCTCTGCTGCAGTTCTTTGTATTTCATTTTGCTTTGTTCTTGGTCATCCCTCAACATCCCCTCTACTGGCCTTCATATGTATCCTGTTCCTTTAAGCATCATCCTATCAAGGGGGTTATCTTTATGGTGCCAAGCTGGCACCCCTCCCACCCAAACCCTGCGGTTTTACTCTCATGAGGTGGCGTCGGGTAGTCCCAATGCCAAGGAGGGAGTACAGGGTTTCTGGTAGCCATCCGGGTACTGGAGCTACCCCCCCCCCTCTTCCTGGTGGAAGGCAACCAATCGCTGGTTGCCTTTCACCAGGGACTGCCCCCAGATTGGCCCTTGAGCGATGACAAATGGCAGAAGAGCCATACTGACCTCGCTCTCATTGAAAAAGTTGGGGTAAGTTTTTCAATGCGCAGCTTCATGGGAAAGCCCCCATGGTGGCTGCAAATCTGCAGCTGCATCTTAGAATTGACACAGTGCAGATTCACAACTACCACAGGATTTTCCCTGCGTATAGACAGACCCAAGGCTACAGGATGAGACATGAGATGAAGTGTGCAGTATGATGAGGTACAAATTGTGCTGTTGAATCCAATTTTTAACAGGTGAGCTCCACATTGGAGGGCAGGAACATTTTTACCTGGAAACAGACAGTGTGTTTGTCATTCCAAGGAAAGAGGATAACGAAATGGATATATATGTGTCTACTCAGGATCCTGCGAAAGTACAGGTGAGGGCAGGGCTCAGATCTTTGACAACCAAGACAAGAAATCTTTGCCATGGTTTTAGCACCAACCATCTAACAGACAACCCACAACCCACTGACACCAAAAGTGTCGTGACTCAAGCTCACCCCAAGCTTCTGCTCACAAACTTTAGGCAAACTGACACACTCTAACAACGGTGAGACTTCTTTTATTGTAAATCACACGGAAATTAAGGCATAACGGTTTCATTTCTGCATACACACACTTGAAGCCGAAGACGGACCAGATAGCTTTCAGGTACAACGGCTTAATGCGAACAGCAAATCACTCAGGGGGAGACATTTAGAGTTAGCCCAATCCCTTGAGGTCAGGAGTGGCCACACACACTGGATCCTCAGGTACACGAGCAAAGACTCAAAGGAGAAAACCTCCTGACAGTAGATGAGATCATCTTGAACTAAATCAAACTCAGCCTGTCAGGGAACACTGAGCTGATCACGTAAACAAGATGTCAGGGAACGAACCTCTTTGACCCAGGGAGCCTTCCCAATTCTCATAGCTTTGGCTCTGAGGAAGGTCCTCTCGCAGGTCACAAACACACACAATTCCAGAACAGCAACAATCAGCCTCAGTTTTCCCGTGCTCGTACTTTGGCTCTATGCAGGGAAAAAGTCGGCTATAGAACACGAATCCAGAACAGTAATCTCAAGTCTAAATCTATGAAAATCCACAGCGCACTTTTCATGGCATAGTTCTTAGAAGTTCCAAGTCCAAATAGCAACAGAACATGTACAGAGTGCATCCAACATTTCCAAATCAGATAGAATCCCAAACACGAGTTTCTTGGCAAGCATAGAACCAGATGAAGAGGCAAAGAGTCGAGCAGCAAACAGAACAGATAATTCTTAGCAAAGAACTTCTTCTTTGCTTGTAGCTATATAGGATGGAGGCTGGCTAATTCTAAGCTTCTTTGACAGACAAGGCTTCAGGCCTGTAATCCAAACTCATGTGCCAACAGGGCGGCACAGTTCAACCTCCTCTTGATGACGACACTATGTGAGAGACAGTTTGCAAGATAGCCCCCCCACCTTTTCAAAACATGCCTTCGTTCCCAAGGAACTCAAGGCCTCGGCCCGCAATTACAGATAAGCACTGAACAGAGACAGATCTTCTCATAACAATTGCCAAGCCTTCAACTCACAATTCACTAGGCCAGCCTAGTGAATTGTTTATGACGCACCTGACATCTGACAAAAAGGTCCTAAACTGGAAGTAATACAATAACAATATAAATATGAGTTGAATGTGTACTCCACATTTCTACAGCATTTGTGACCAACCGGTTTACAACAAAGTAAAAACAGATACTATAAGGCAATAAAACACATCCAAGCACATCATCAAACGTTTACTTAATTCAGCAAAACAGCATTCTCCAACTTGGTGCAGTCCAGATGTTCTCAACTACAACTCCTAGCATTCTTGACCATTGGCCACACTGATTGGGGCTTCTGGAAGTTGAGGTCCAAAACATCTGAAGGTGACCAAATTGTAGATCGCAGCAATAAAACAATATGCTGGCATTTTTTAATATATTTGGTGGGGGCTGGAATGTGGTCCCTGAGAGCTTTTCTGGAATTGAATTCAGTCCTCAGGCCGAAAGAGGCTCCCCATCCTTACTTTGAACTTATACCAGGGGTGGGGAGGATGCTGTTGCACCATGTCCTACTTTGTTAGTCCCTGGTCAGCAGCTGGTTGGTCACAATGTGAACACAGTTGTCATGGGTCCCCTTCCCTCTGGCTTTCACACATGCTGGCAAACTGACATGGGACACCTGATCAGTGAGACTTCTTTTATTCAGGGAAATCTCACAGTGAAAAGCTTAATGGTTACACACTTCAAAAATACTTAGAGCTCATAGATGGTCAGAAGCTTTAGGCTCCAAAGTAACGTACAATCAAAATGCTACTCTCTACAATAGCAACCTGGTTTCCCAGTTGCCATCTTGATAGTTCCAAAAACGGGTTCCAAGCCCAACCAAGGAAGGGGAAAGATTCCTGACACAATCCAATGGTCAATCCCAGCCTGCTGTATGCTGAGCTGACCACAAACACACAATCCAGAAAATGTGAGCTCAAGTCGATGAAAAGCCTCACAGTACTTTTCATGGTGCAGTCCTTAGAAATCCAAAATCCAAATGGTAGAGAATCCATATGCAGAGTGCTTTCAAGATCCCAAATGGTGATGGATCCAATCAGGGAGGGATTTCCGGCCATGAGTTGAAAGACATTCCTAGCAAAGGCCCCTCGCCTTTGCTTCAGCTTATAAAGGGGAGAGGGGCATAGGACTGTTCAAAGTCACTTGACAGACAGGGACTCAGCCTGTAACTCATGCCCATTTCGAAACAGGGCAGCACTGTTCAACCCACCAAGATGACACTACAATCTGAGTGACTCCTTGGTGGGCGGAATACCCCAATTGGTCGCCATCTGGCCAGGCAGTGGGGAGGGGAGGGGCCGCCGGAACGCCCCTGACTGCCTCTGGAGTGGGGAGAAGAGTCACCCTTTTATTGGAGGAAAGTTCTTGGTAAAGCCAGGGAGGGACAGGCAGTGGCGGCAGCAGCAGCTCCCCCCCATGATGATCCATATATTTATTTTATTTATTTATTTCATTTCTAACCCGCCTCTCCATCTAGATCGAGGCGGGGAACAACACCAAATATAAATATAAAAACAATAAAATAGATAAACCATTAAAACAGATCAAAACCCCACGCTAACTCCTGCATGTGGGGATAACATGGTGCAACCCCACAGAAGCAAAAACACGGGGTTCTGGGAGCTCGCAGCACCAATGCGCTATCATCAAGACAGCCTCCAGGTGGCCCCGGAGGCAGAATGAGTTTTCTGAAATGCTGGGCTTGTACAAAAACAAATAGGCACTTCATAGCAGATTTAGGAGAGGAGAGGAATGGGATGTTCCATTGCACAAGTGGACATTGACTTGCATGACGTTGGATGTAGCCCACTGTATCCAGATACACAGTGGTGTGTATGGATATAGAGGTGAAAGTGTGCAATGAGAGCTTCCAAAAGGTAGTGTGTATGAGTATGGAGAAGAACTACAGAAAGGTAAAATTAAATGTGCAGAGCCGGAGTGAGCATGTGTAAATGTTATGGACAAATGTCTATCAAAAAACCTGGCAATGCTTTCTTACAGCAATTAGTGGCAAAGGTGTTGGATGTTCAGTCCAATAGGATCATGTGCCACACAAGACGAGTCGGAGGAGCTTTTGGGGGAAAGACAACAAAACCTCCATTTTTTGCCTCAGCAGCAGCAGTGGCTGCATGCAAGTAAGTGTTATCATTGTCTATGATCTTATGTCCAAATCAAGTATGAAATCTCTTGCAATACTGTCTGAAAGATGTACCTTAGCTTCGAAAGAGGATGGACAACAGCTTCTTAAGGCAGATCGGGAAAGGTAGCATAAAGGCCAAGAAGTCACCAGCATAGTAAACACATACTATTAAGGAAGCTGTTAGAGATGAGAAGACTTCCTTCAGAAAATGGAAGTCTTGCTGAAATGAGGAGATATCATACCCCATCTTTAGATGATGATCTGGTGCCTTTGGAACCAAACGTCCCTGAGGAACAAAACACTTCAGGGGATCCTGAGCCTAACCAAGGCAGTTCTGGGCCCTCAAGAGAGGGGATTTCAAAAGGTGGGAAGTTCTGTCTCAGGGTCAGAGGGAAATGCTGAGCCACCACCCAGCCCCTGAAAACTCCAGTGCCTGAAGGTACAGGCTCGGACCATGGACAGGCAAAGCAGTGCCCGCTTGCAAAAAAAAGGACTCCCCAGGAGAAAGCAACTCCTTATGAGTAGCGCTTTGGCCAGAGAGCTCTAATGTACTATTGCTGAAACCTGAGTAGGGCTCAGCAGGCTCTTCCTGTCCAGAGCTGGAAACGTCATTCCCCCCCACCCCACAGGGTTTTCTACCTTGCCTCCTGAACCTTACCGTATGATTGATGCTCCATGCTCCTGACCCTTGGACTCAACCCTGCTTCTCAACTTACTCAACCCTGCTTCTCAACTGTGTAACTGCCTAATTGTGTTTTGACCTGTGCCTGCTATCTCAGCCACTCTTGCCTTAGCCTGAACCCCGTTGGATTGAAACCTGTGGGCTTGAACATTTATCTGTATCATTCTCCTGACTTTTGGTTAGTCCTTTTATTCAGAGTCTGCTGCAGACAATGCACAACAGGAGAACAAAAAAAAGCATGAACTTGCACAAAGGAAATGCAAGCAGACAGTAGAGGGTGAGGGGAGCCTACCTTATATGAACCCCTTATATGAACCCCTTATAAGGGTGGCCTACCTTATACGAACAGGAAGTGTGTTACTATCCATACAGCTTGGGATAGAGCATGCATATTGGCATCTAGTGAGCCTCTGCTCTTTCTACTCCCAACAGCTTACCCTGAAGGTAAGATAAGTGTTTGTTTGTTTTGATTTAGAACTGGCCGTCCAGTCCGTTTTATCCTGGAGCGAGATGATGACATGATAATACCTGGAGGTCGACATCCTCTTTGGGGGAAATATAAAGTAAGCAGTACTAATTCCAATGAGCTGTGTTTCCATCGCAGCAAAGAGTCCCCCGTGCTGGGATTTGCATGTCTACTGGGTTAAGTCTTTAACGTTTCTCTTTTTCGCTACCCCAAAAGGATCCCAAAAGTAACATTATTGGGCAGCCTACGTAAATGACTGGCAGTGGCTCTCCGGGCTCTCGGGAGGTGCTTGTAGCTCTAGCACCCGAGATGCCAGGAGCTGAATCTTCTGCATGCAAAGCCTGTTCCAGATCCCTGGGCTGCGGCTCCTGCCTCCATTATGCTAATTTATGTGTCGGAATCATGCACTGCCCATTGGCTGCGCGATGACTTGGCACAATTTCAGTCAAGGCATATGATAGAATTAAGTTAAAACAGCTAAAATATTTACTGAAATATGTCTTTACTAAGGGTGCAGTCCTAAAGCTGGTCAAAGGCTGGATGAAGGGCCACTGGCTGTGGGCACAGGTGTCCTGCTGGCGGTGTTCCATCAACAGTGCGTGGGGGAGGGAAACAGGGCATGTTGGGGGGCATGTTGGGGGGGTGACTGAGCATCCTAAGCCTCTGTGTTCCCCAGACATGACCCCAAAAGGAGCCCTTAACTATGCCAGCCTTAAAGATGGCATAGGTCCCCTCTACAAGAATTCGGTTTGGCGCCTGGTTGTCTGATTATGCGCATCTTCTCACAATCGCATTTACGCCTAAATCCTGTAAACGACATGCGGTAAAGTGCATAACCGGCAGTATGAAACACGCTTTAAAGTGGCTGAAATGCGGAGAATCGCTTGTTTACATGGTCAAAATGCGCTTTAACGGCCACGGAGAATTAAAACTCGCTATTTAACGCATATTCGATAATGCACATAATCGGACAGATAAAGCGCCTCAACCCCCAATTTTTTTACTGCGACTTGAAAGAGCTTTAAATCGCTCTTGTAGAGGCACCCATAGATAATTCCCTCCCTTTAACCAGAATGGTTGAAAGAAAGAAAGAAAGAAAGGCCCCAAAAGCTAACTAAAAGGCACCCTTCCATCTCCCACTCTGACCGCAACAAGCCAGCAGGGCGTAGAAAAAGGTGGTAGCTCCACCCCAGATTTCATACTCACACAACCAGGCTCCTGAGGATTGCTGTGCCAATACTAGTCAGCTCATGTGCTTACTAAGATCAGAGGTAATGTTAAGTTAACCTGTGTTTTTCTTCCTTCTTTTTATCCTTGTTTTGAATTTGTTATTTATTCATTCATTCATTTATTTGTATGGCATCATTCCTTAGATCCAGAGATGAACCATTTGGGGGGGGGGATTTATTGTTATGGGCTTTGTGAGAAACTGTTAAAACACTCCTTTGGACAAGGAACACTACGTTGTCCAAGAGTCCATGTCAAAATACTTGCAATATAAGGTACAAAAGTTTTGACCGTCCGGTTGCACATAAGACTGGCAGTTTTGGAGATGCCACAATTTTAGTATGATATCCAAATAATCAAAACTTTTGTACCTTATGACTTAGGGTGACCATCCACCCGGATTTGTCCGGACATGCCCGGGAAATGGGGAGCAAATCCGCATCCGGGCGGAAAAACTGTTTTGGGGGGCCAAATCCGGAAATGTAGCCCCCCCAAAAGGGTGACCAGATGGCCCTGGGGCGATCCGGGCCAACCGGGGGGTGGCGGGGGCAAACCAGGGCGATGGGGGGTCACGCGGCGGTGGCAGGAGGCTGGTGGCGCGAGGCACTTACCTGCTGGGGCGTCCGCTTCCCTCCGGTGCTCAGAATCTACTGAGAAACAGGCTTCGCGGGCTGTCCCTCAGTAGCACGCCGGGTGATGACGTCATCACCCGGCACGCTACTGACAGCCAGGAAGCCTGTTTCTCAGTAGATTCCGAGCACCGGAGGGAAGCGGATGCCCCAGCTGGTAAGGAGCGTGGGGCGGGTGGCGCGGGGCGGGCGGGCAGCGCGGGGGCGGGCGGCGTGGGCGCGCGGTGGGGGGGGTTTGTTTTGAGTGGGTGGGGTAGCAGGGGGGGTCCGGGATTTTGATCCTCAAAATCTGGTCACCCTAGACATAAGTATTCTGAGATGGGCTCTTAGACTATGTGATAAATGTGATAAAGAGGAGTTTAATAATGCCGTAAAGTCGTCTTCTTCTTCTTCTTCTTCTTCTTCTTATTATTATTATTATTATTATTATTATATTGATCACACAAAAATGCCTATAGAGATCAAAGGTTAAAGGATGAGTTTAATGTGTCAAACTTCTACAATATGCTATTGTATTTTTAGGTAGGATTCATGAACGATGGTAAAATCACAGCTGTTGACCTTGAGTTCTACATAAATGCTGGTTGTACACCGGATGAGTCTGTACTGGTAAGCTTCTTAGTAGCAGTGGATTTGTGGACGGAAATTAGAATGAAATTGGACTCATACTTAGCTAACAGCAGAAGAGTAATTTCTTGGGTTTTATTATTTGATGCAAAAATGCACCTCTGGCTTGGATACTTTCTTTCAGAACACATAGCGCAATTCTCAATCTTTTACGTAATTCTTAGTTTTTGGAAATGAATGTCTTTTCATTTGGTCTAATAGAGGTAGAATCTCTTAGATCACAGATGCACAACCTATTGGGCCGGAGGCTGCATGCAGCCTCGCAAAGCCTTTATTGCAGCTTCCAAAGCCTACCCTGAGACCCCCCACTGCCACAGAATTCCCTACTGCTTGTACTCTCCACCCCCTAACCCTTGAGAGACACTCATACAGTTCACTCAGTGTGTGTGTCCATGTGCAGGCATATGTTTGCATATGCATGTGGCCCCCAGACCTGGAGATCACGCAGCATCACGTGTTGTCTACTAGGGATGTGCACTGACCCCCCGGATCGGATCGGATAGCGGATCGGAATCAGACCTGGGGGGTCGGATCGGATCGGATCGGATCGGAGGCTGGTCGGATCGGATCGGACCAGATGTCCGATCCGGATCGGACGCCATTTTGAATGCTTTTTCCCATAGCCAAGTATTGTTTTACAAAAACGCCTATAACTTTTTCATTTTTAAAGATAGAAGGATGAAACTTGGGCACATTGTAGACTGGTTAGGGGTAGTTATCTGTGAGAAATTTCAGAAAGATTGGTGCATGCATTTTGTGGCAATTAATTTTTTAATAAATACCCAGGAATGCCTATAACTTTGTCATTTTTAAAGTTACACACATGAAACTTTGCCACATTGTAGGGGGTACCTTGGGACCTATGTGTGTGAAATTTCAGAAACGTAGGTGCTTGTCTTGTGTGGCAATTAATTTTTAGAAAAATGGGTAGTAGTGGGGTAAATACAGTTACGCCTCCCATTTTTTTATTTTTGAAGATACAAACAGGAAACTTGGGCACATTACAGGTACCACTTGCCTTGATATGTGTGTGAAATTTCAGAAACATTGGAGCTTTCCTTGTGTGGCAATTAATTTTTGAAACAATGAGGAAAGAAACACCTATAACTTTGTCATTTTTAAAGTTACACACATGAAACTTTGCCACATTGTAGGTGGTACCTTGGGACCCATGTGTGTGAAATTTCGGAAACGTAGGTGCTTGCCTTGTGTGGCAATTAATTTTTTAATAAATACCCAGGAATGCCTATAACTTTGTCATTTTTAAAGTTACACACATGAAACTTTGCCACATTGTAGGCGGTACCTTGGGACCTATGCGTGTGAAATTTCGGAAACGTAGGTGCTTGCCTTGTGTGGCAATTAATTTTAGAAAAATGGGTAGTGGTGGGGTAAATACAGTTACGCCTCCCACTTTTTTATTTTTGAAGATACAAACAGGAAACATGGGCACATTACAGGTACCACTTGGCTTGATATGTGTGTAAAATTTCAGACAGCTGGGTCCAGGCATGTGGTGGCAAGGTATTTTTGAAACAATGAGGAAAGAAACGCCTATAACTTTTTTATTTTAAAAGTTAGAAGTCTGAACATTGCTCACTTTGTAGATGGGTTAGGGGTAGATATGTGTCAGAAATTTCAGAATTATAGGTCCAGGCATTTGATGGCTATGGAATTTTTAAATTACATGTTTCAAAAAAATTTCTACAGAGGCCAGGTCTTCCCCTCCCGCTTCCCGCGAAGAAAAGGAAACACTCTCTCGTCTCGATCTCTTTGATCCTTGCTAGTAGTATCCATTACAGGGCTCGTGTTTCCTTTCCTACTTTCACTTTTCAAGCAGAACGGCTGAGCCTAGCTGAGTTTTGCAGCCATGCGTGCAAGGAAGGATCACTCTGGTCTCGATCCCTTTGATCCTTGGTAGTATCCATTACAGGGCTCGTGTCTGCTTGAGTACAAAGTGAAAGCAGACACGAGCCCTGTAATGGATACTACCAAGGATCAAAGGGATCGAGACCAGAGTGATCCTTCCTTGCACGCATGGCTGCAAAACTCAGCTAGGCTCAGCCGTTCTGCTTGAAAAGTGAAAGTAGGAAAGGAAACACGAGCCCTGTAATGGATACTACTAGCAAGGATCAAAGGGATCGAGACGAGAGAGTGTTTCCTTTTCTTCGCGGGAAGCGGGAGGGGAAGACCTGGCCTCTGTAGAAATTTTTTTGAAACATGTAATTTAAAAATTCCATAGCCATCAAATGCCTGGACCTATAATTCTGAAATTTCTGACACATATCTACCCCTAACCCATCTACAAAGTGAGCAATGTTCAGACTTCTAACTTTTAAAATAAAAAAGTTATAGGCGTTTCTTTCCTCATTGTTTCAAAAATACCTTGCCACCACATGCCTGGACCCAGCTGTCTGAAATTTTACACACATATCAAGCCAAGTGGTACCTGTAATGTGCCCATGTTTCCTGTTTGTATCTTCAAAAATAAAAAAGTGGGAGGCGTAACTGTATTTACCCCACCACTACCCATTTTTCTAAAATTAATTGCCACACAAGGCAAGCACCTACGTTTCCGAAATTTCACACGCATAGGTCCCAAGGTACCGCCTACAATGTGGCAAAGTTTCATGTGTGTAACTTTAAAAATGACAAAGTTATAGGCATTCCTGGGTATTTATTAAAAAATTAATTGCCACACAAGGCAAGCACCTACGTTTCCGAAATTTCACACACATGGGTCCCAAGGTACCACCTACAATGTGGCAAAGTTTCATGTGTGTAACTTTAAAAATGACAAAGTTATAGGTGTTTCTTTCCTCATTGTTTCAAAAATTAATTGCCACACAAGGAAAGCTCCAATGTTTCTGAAATTTCACACACATATCAAGGCAAGTGGTACCTGTAATGTGCCCAAGTTTCCTGTTTGTATCTTCAAAAATAAAAAAATGGGAGGCATAACTGTATTTACCCCACTACTACCCATTTTTCTAAAAATTAATTGCCACACAAGACAAGCACCTACGTTTCTGAAATTTCACACACATAGGTCCCAAGGTACCCCCTACAATGTGGCAAAGTTTCATGTGTGTAACTTTAAAAATGACAAAGTTATAGGCATTCCTGGGTATTTATTAAAAAATTAATTGCCACAAAATGCATGCACCAATCTTTCTGAAATTTCTCACAGATAACTACCCCTAACCAGTCTACAATGTGCCCAAGTTTCATCCTTCTATCTTTAAAAATGAAAAAGTTATAGGCGTTTTTGTAAAACAATACTTGGCTATGGGAAAAAGCATTCAAAATGGCGTCCGATCCGGATCGGACCTCATCGGATCGGATCGGATCGGATCGGAGGTTGTCCGGATCGGATCGGATCGGATTTTCCCGATTTTGGGTCGGATCGGATTCGGATCGTGGATCGGATCCGATCCGATGCACACCCCTATTGTCTACGGGTTCAAAAAGGTTGTGCATCCCTGCCTTAGATTGAAAGCTCTTGGGAATGGAAGAAGCTGCCTTATACTGTATCGCACCATTGGTCCATCATCTAGCTCAGAACTATCTTCACCAGGGGCAAGCAGAAGGTAGATCAGGATCTCTTGGTAGATCTCTGGGTGATTTGCAGGGTTTCTGACTCCTGGTTGTTGAACTGTAGCAATAACATAATGACTTTGGGCATTGAGATTAAGCTGTTGGGATGAAGAAAGCTTGGGATAACCAGGAGAGGATTTTTGAGCTCATTCAGTTTTGGTACTGAAAACAAATTCCTGGGCTCAGAATGTGCTCAGATGCACCCTATACTTTTGCCCTGGGCTTTGGTTGGTAGATTTGGGGGTTCTAGTCCAAAACAAAGTAAATCTGAAGTCTTCATACACTGATTAGCAGCAGCTTCACAGGAGATGGATGGAAAGGAGTCTTTCCTAGCGCCGCCTGGAGAAGCCAGAGATTGCACCCTTGCACCTTTTGCAAGCAAAGCATGTGATCTGCCACTGAGCTGTGGCCCTTGCCCATCACATTTGGAATGTTCAAAGTGCTTCACATGGCCTATCCAGTTGTAGCCTTCACAACTCCATAAGGTAGGCCAGTGTTATTACCCCATATTGCAGAGGGGCTGTGACTGGCTTGCCTAAGGCTACACAGTAACTACATGGCGAGATAAGATCCAAACCAAGGAATTATTTAGTTGTGGTTCAGCCTCTTAGCTCCTCCCCTCATATCCACTCTCCCAGCTTAGCACCATGCCCTACATACACATCTGTAAAACCACACGTTTGTTTCCTGTCATCTGTGAAGCATCCTTTGATATGACTTAGGCTGCCTCTACATGAGATGTTTAAAGCTCTTTGAAGTCTCATTAAAAAATTTACCTCTACAAAAGCGGAGCGTAAATTGGGAGTTGAGGCGCTTTATCTCTCCGATTATGCGCATTATCGAACGCGTGTTAAATAGCGAGTTTTATTTTCCTCCAGCCGTTAAAGTGCATTTTGCCTATGTGAACAAGCGATTCTCCGCATTAACTACTTGTAAAGCGCATTTCAAACAACCGGTAAGGACACCAGTTGTGCGCTCAATTCCCTCTTGCGTACAAGCATTTACGATAAAGCGGTTCTGCGATTATGCGCATAATTGGCTAACCAGGCGTCAAACAGAATCCATCTAGAGGGGGTCCTGGGCAAGCACTATGTTTTGCCCATGACTCCAGCACGGTATAGCAAATAGCTTTTTGTTACCAGCACAGCGTGAAGTAGCCCTGATTACCAGTCTTATAGCCTAGTCCGTAAGAAGTAAATCTCCCCCGTATAAGTAAGCGGATTTGCACTTTAAGGCTTTGAGACCAAGGGGTGTGAAGAATTTCCTCTTATTAAATAAGGAATTGAAAAATTCATTCCTGATTTGTGAATGTAGCCCTTTCTTCTGAAGACATTCAGCCCATCTGTTGGGGTTGGCCATATAATGCCCACTTGGATAAGATAAGACTGCTTTTCAACACCCGAATATGGTTCAGGCGTACACAATACATGGGTTTTCAGAGTTCTTTTTTGCAAATTCCATAAGTTTATTATCTATTCCTGTGCATTAGGTAATCGAATATGTTGTGCTGAAAAGCTCAAACGCATATGACATCCCCAATTTCCGAAGCCGTGGATGGGCCTGCAAGACCAATTTGCCATCAAACACTGCATTTCGAGGGTTTGGATTCCCACAGGCAGCTCTTTGTGCAGAAACATGGGTAGCGGCTGTGGCAGATCAGCTGGGCTTGCCACATGATGAGGTAAATAATGGGACAATAGGAAGATCTATTGTGGCCTCTGTCGTCATGTTAGCAGAGAACCACGCCTTACCTTGGTAAATCCATGTTCCCAACAAAAAATATCAACCAGCATGCAAACCTCCACTTGTAGGGGCAAAATTGGCAAAAAGGAGGGGTGCTGTTGAACCGTTCATGTGCCTACTAGTTCTCAGCCCCCAAGCCCATTTACCCCACCACCCCACAGCCAAACCTGGCTTAGTTCCAATCTTGCTTGCTGGCTGGAGAAAAAGAAAAAGTCCTAAGAGGGAGGTCTTTGTAGGGGATATACCCCCACCCCCCTTAGCATTAGGAATGGTCACACGCCCCAGACACATGACAAATACCACCCAAGAGCAAAAATAAAACTCCAGGGCACACCTTTATATATTTATTTGGAGAATTTATATACCACTTAATAACCATTCTTCAACTTTTGGGATATTTTTTTCTGTTCGTTCTTCAGCAGGCAAATTTGTTTTAATCAGACATGCTTCCGGACAGAGGGCTTCTGTCACTTACAATTAAAAGGCATTGTGTAGCTCTTCATCTTTCCTTTCTTAATGGTTTTTTTTTCTGTTAAGAAAAAAATGGAAGCAGCAATGGTAAAACATGGGGAAGATAAAAAATTGAAGGTGTCATTCTCTGGACCCGCTGTAAAATGCTGTGAATGAAACACTGTGATTTCACAATAAACGCCTCCTTTAGAAGCAGCCCAGGATGTTCCATTATTATTTATTTATTGCATTATTATTTATTTAGTTCGTTCCAAAGAACTGCAAACTTTTATATTTAAATGATGTTTATGCTCCCCCAAGTGGTAAAACTTTGGCTTGCAGGCAATTAAGACCCATAATCCATATTAGTTGCACAATCTGGGGCAGGCTTAAACTAACTTTTTCCCAGTGAAATGTTCCAGATTTAGCTGGCTCAAGGACAGGGAAAGTTGTTTTCAATGGAAGTAAAGGTCAACTCGCTTTCTCTGGATTAGGGGCACTGAGGGGCAGTTCTAGAATAATTCAGATTCATATACAGAGACCGATTCCTGAAAAGTTCTGATATTGGTGGTGACAGCTTATCCTTTAAGGCTCTCTTGTACTTTAGCTACTTGTACTTAGAAACAGGCCCTTCTTACAGGCTACTCTTCAGCACTTTTGACCTAGGACAAAAAGGTTATCTTCATCAATGGTTAACCTTCCATGAGTGAGCTAGAAGCACAGAATTCTCATTTGAAATTATTTGGAAATTGTGAGAGAAATAAGAATTGCCCTTGATAAAGAGATGTTCTCGAACATTTGTTTATTTTTATTTATTTAAAACATTTCTTAGCCGCCTTTCAGGGCAAAAGCCCTCACAAGGCAGCTTACAACAAAATGCATAAAATACTAAAAGCAAGAAAATATTAAATATATTAAAAACAATTAAAACAATAAAACCAGCATATACACTTGCCATAAGAGGAGATGGGACTGGTTGACTCTAGTTCTTTGGGGAGCTTGGGATCCTTACAAGAGGCTTCACCCATCAGTGGAAAAGCAAGGAATGAAAACTAAGTAAGCATAAAGCTGGTTGGAGAGAAGACTGGTCATCTCCTACCTAGTAAGGTAATAGTTGGTTACCAGGCAAGAGGTTGGCTTTGGGTACTTGAGCACCAATTAAACAAATCAAGAGTCAGAGTTGTGACTTCATTTAATGTGACTACACACAGCTCTTTGCCTCACTATAGGGCTGAAACCTGGTGAGTTCTAACAGTTTAAAGTTCTAATGCATTATAAAAAAAATCCTATGAATAAGAGCAATTTGTCTTGTTTGGGCTTTCCAGCTTTAGAAATTTGTTGCTGTTGTTATTGTCTTTTGAACAAGGCCAGCAGCTCTGCACATCCTTGGTGGCTGAGTTTATGCAATCAGGCAAGGCCAGCTCCTCATTTGAGGGGTCCCTGAGCAACTCCTCTTGTCCATCAGTGGACCCTGGTGGGCTTAACTATCTGCAATGGCAACACTGGGTCTAGCAATGCTTTTAATTTCCCACAATGCCCCAAAGCAGCACTACGTTGGGGACTGGGACTCTGGCAGCTGCCCAAGGATACCAGATGCTGACGGCACCCCTACATGCAATGAAAATAGTGGGAGCATGCAAGTAGGAGATCACCTGAAAAGGAATCCCTGCACAGGCATTGGAACTCTGCATGGGTCACCTAGGACTTAGAGCTCCATCATACCAGCGATTTAGTGCACTCTCGCCATGCCTGGTGTGCGCATTTGCAGCATGGTACTCATATGACGCCATGCCTGTCCTGCTGACACCCTGCCTCTTCCTCAGCCTTTCCTAGAATGCTAAAAGTCTGGATTATTTTCCCTAAGCACATTTAATGCGCCCTAAGCCTCCGTGTAGTTTTAAAGGAACTGAGGGGCTTGAATGGATTGCATCAGGTCCTGGCCGGGAAAAGCAATCTCTCCTAGCAGCCGGTTCCAAACCTCAAGATAAAACCCAAATCTTGCATCCTAGGCTCGAAAGCATTTTTTAAAATCATACGATGCCTGAATCTCTGCAGAGACAGGATTGTATTCCCTCGATGCCCCCAAAGAGCCAGACTAAAGGGTCGTTCCATTTTTGCCCAGCAGAAAGGTGGTCTGGTTGAAGTTCTCATCTGACAGGACCTGACTGGAGGGAGAAACAGAAGGGGAGGGGTGGAGCGGAGCGGAGCGGAAGAGCAGCTATTCAGGTGAAAGGGATCATAAGCTTGACATGCTTCTGCCTCACAGGTAAAAAAACGCAGAGGCAAACCAGGGGGGGAAATTAGGTGTGATGGAAGTCTAAATGTCTCTGGCTAAGCAGCTAGGTGGGTCTCTGCCTAACTAGGCCTCTTCCCTGTCTGGCTCCTTCCTGTGGGGCTGGAAATACAGAGAGAGAAGAAGGGAAACAACCTTTATAACTTTTTTTAAAAAAAAAATGTAATTCAAACTCCAGCATTAGTCTGCTTTGGTTGTATGCTACTTTTTTTGGTCAGTTGTACTGGAAGAGGTAGTGGGAACCATTTTAGAGGTAGTGGGAACCATTCTCTTCTGGGGTCATCCCTGAGGCCATTTTGTTTAGAAAAAAATATTAAAAACCTAAATTCATCATTAAAGCCCAAGAGTTGAGTGTTTTCTGTAGTACTATGTAGCAAACGCTTCAACAAGTGTTGAAATAAGATTCAGCTGCCAGTCCAGTCGGCTCCTGTTTCTGTACATGGAATGTGGAGCACCATTTTGTCTTCCACTTTAGGCAACAAAATGTCTTAGGCCAGCTCTGACTGACCCTGCCATCATTCTCTAACCATAGGTCCCTATGGATCTGAATCTACATATACTATTCCAGCCCAGGTGTAAGCTTGCCATCATTTCCCCCCAATTGACATGACTCCTGTGCTTTAACTGCTGCTTGATATAATGTATTTTTTTTTCAGCATGAGCGATGGGCGGCTTGACCTGTCGAATTTTTGCCAGTCCGAAAGCTGTTAGAGGGGGCAGCCTTATCTAGTGGTTGTTGAATCAACCCTTTTCGATTGCAAACCTTCTTCAGCAGGATGCATAATTAGTATATAATATATATAAATGTTTGTCAAAACTTAAATGGCTCATTACAAATTTGGAACAACTAACAGTATCTTGCGTGGCTCCCTTGAAGGTCAGAGTGATGAACATGTACAAAAAAGTCGCTGAAACTCCCTTTAAAGAAGAGTTTGACCCCAGAAATCTGGTTGTATGTTGGAAAAAATGCCTGGAGAGATCTGATTATTACAGAAGGCGAAAAGCAGCTGAGGAATTTAACAAACAAAGCTACTGGAAGAAGAAGGGGATTGCAATCATCCCCATGAAGTATTCAGTTGGATTTCCTGCCACATTTTACCACCAGGTAAGCTTTTGACATACTAGAAACCTACGCTTCTAAAAAAGAAGACATAATCATAGCAATGAGAGAAACATATAAATCAAATGTGTTTGTGTGTTCACGCAAGGACCAAATTGGAGACCTCTTCATGGGTGCCGCTGGAGATGCTCATGGGTGTCATGATGCCCACAGGCCCTGTGTTGGGAACTCCTATCCTATATCATAATATAGCACGATTTGATTTCATGGATAAAGATTAATAATTTCTATTTTTCTGCAGGCTTTAGCTCTGGTCCATATCTATCTAGATGGGTCAGTGCTGGTATCTCATGGTGGATGTGAATTGGGACAAGGAATTTACACTAAGATGTTGCAGGTAACGTAAAATTGAAAAATTCTAATAGCTGCATATGAAGCAAGGCTAGACTATTTTATCAGTACAATTGTGTATCTGTTGTTCATTTGAATCTGCATTTAAAGATGCAGATAAGTTCCAGTTGTATTTTCTAACAAGTTATATATGTCTTCATGGTAATCGCAAATGTTATTTTCCCTTTCAATGTGAGAATGTGCTGTAACTCGTGATAGGAATGGTAATATCTTTGTTTTCTAAACAAATAGGTTGCCAGCCATGAATTAAAGATACCCTTGTCTTATGTACACCCTTATGAGACAACTACAGTCACAATACCGAATGCAGTTGTCACCGCAGGGTCAATTGGCACAGAATGCAACGGGAAAGCCGTCCAGGTTAGAATGCTTATTTTTGGCTGCTGTTTTAAATCCCATTGACATGTGATGGAACTTTTTCTCTCAGTATGTTTCCCTTCTTTCTCTCACTGGTTTGTGGGCTTCGTGGAAAATCCCGCAGCCAGGGCTGCTGCCTAGGAACGTAAGACACTGCCTTATATTTGAACCATCTAGCCCAATATTGTTGACTGGGAACAATGGCTCTCCAGGGTTTGAGGCAGGAGTCTTTCCTAGTCCTACCTGGAGATGCCAGGAATTGAACCATGTGCTCTGCTGCTAAGCTATGCCCCTGCCACCTTTGTCTGGCAGGGTTGCTGTGCCTTTCACAGCAGCACAGCAGGCAGAAATACAGTGGTGGCACTTTCCCCCATCAAAGTAACATGACGTATTTCATCGAATCTGAGACGCCATCAAATCTAAGGCGCACCTTAATTTCAGGGCCACCAATAGGTAAAAAGCTTTGCGTCGATTCTAAGATGCACCCCATTTTCAGACACGTTTATATTTGAAAAAAAAAGTGCATCTTAGAATCGAAGAAATACGGCAGGTGGTGGCAGGGCTCAGGCGAAGGAAGAGTGGCGGCGGCGGCAGCGAGGAGCTGCCGCCACTCCTCCCTCGCCTGGGCCCCGCTACTGCCTCTGCCTGCCCCCGCTACTGCCTCTGCTCTTTCTCTCTCACCCCTTCCTGGGATTTGGCAGCGGCGGTGGCAGCAGCGGTAAAGAAGGTCTGGAAACGCAGTGTTTCCACTAAGTAGGCTGAGATCCCGCGTGCTGGTGGCAAGGACTGGGGCGCGAAGGAGGTGAGTGGGGAGGCCAAGTCACTGGGGGGGCATGCAAAGCCCCTTTGTGAAGGCTCTATGGGTGGGTGGGTGTATCCCAAACCCATTCCAGCGCTGGAGAAATCCGGCGAATCTAAGACGCCATCAATTCTAAGACGCACTCCATTTTTACAGAGGTAAATATGGGCAAAAAAGTGCATCTTAGAATTGATGAAATATGGTAGTATCTCTCTAGGCTTCCACTGCCTGCTCCTTTCAGGGAGCAAGGGAGTGTGTGTGTGTGTGTGGGGGGGGGAATAAGCCTCTCATTAGCTCAGCAGCACAAACTCAGTTGATGAAGTTCAGTTCAACTGGCCTGCCTCCACCCACGACCCCAAGCTAAAGTGGATTAAAGGGCAGTTTGATCTGTAAAAGCAGGATTTAGATAATGTATACTCTGCTTTTTTTATTGTTGTTTTTTGTTTCATGTGCCATAGACCAAAGATGATTTCATGAACATCTGGATTAAACCAGCAAGTGCTTCCCATTCTGTTTCCATGAAGATTGGGTTTCTTACATTTCCTATTCTCAGTGGCACCAAGTTTAGAAAGCATCTTAAGGATACTGTTGTTTAGACTAGAAATGCATCGTTCAGCTTTAGCTCTTCTTTTCCTGATTATTAACATAAGCTGAGCTTCCTTTTATCAATATAGTGTATGTCCAGTGAGCAGCACTGCAGCCTTCTGTGGGGCATCAGGGAATGCCTCTACAAGAGCGATTTAAAGCTCTTTCAAGCCGCATTAAAAAAAAATACCTTTAGAAGAGCGGAGCGCAAATCGGGAGTCGAGGCGCTTTTTCTGTCCGATTATGCGCATTATCGAATGCGCGTTAAATAGCGAGTTTTAATTTACCACGGCAGTTAAAGCGCCTTATGACCATGTAAACATGCAATTCTCCGCATGTCAACCACTTTAAAGCGCGTTTCATACTGCCGGTAATGCGCTTCACCGCATGTTGTTTATCGGAATTAGGCGTAAAAGCGATTGTGAGAAGATGCGCATAATCGGGCAACCAAGTGCTAAACCGAATTCTTCTAGAGGGGACCTTGATGTGTTGACACACATGAAACTAAAAGTACTTTTGGCATCATTACTGCTCTGTGCTGGAAAGAGCTCCACCTGTTGAATTCCTACAGGCAGATCAACATTAAAGACACAGGATGGCAATCCTACAGTACAATAATTAAAAGAACATCTTAAAACTAAACTTGCTTTTATTGTTGTTTATACTTATTTGTCCTGTTTTCCACCTGTTTCCACAGAATGCTTGCCAAATTCTCCGGAAGCGCCTAGAGCCAGTAATAAAAGAAAACCCAGAGGGCAAATGGGAGGACTGGGTAGGCACCATTTTTTATTTTAGCACTCAGTTATGATCTTATTTGCATCACATATTTAGGGAAAGAATCCTAATTCCAATGTCTTCTAGTCTGAACATACTATTAGGCAGTGGAAGCAGAGTTAACATCACACCAAAGCAGTAACAGCAGCTCAGAATCTACGTAACAGGAAGTGCCTCTTCTACAATGTACTTCCTGTTGTTGCCTAACTTTGGGTACATGTGGACTTACATAATTTTAATAGTGAGCCCATTGTAGGAATGCCCTTACCACGTTTTGGACACCCAACAAACATGCAACCTCAGCAATCTAGGGTGCTTCCAGACAGAGGGCTTTTAGCAGCATTAATCAAAAGGCAGTGTGGGGGGGTTTACAAATGGAAGGCAACGTTGTCTGGACCCCTCTGTAAAATTCCATGGAGAAATGTGAATGCACAATGGAAGCCTCACCTGAAAGTAGCCCTGGATTCTAAACATTTGTGGGTTTCCTGTCCATTGTTGTGATAGACTGTAGGACCAGTGGGGGCTGCCTTTACGTGGGCCACATAACTGGTGTCCAGCTGTTTTCATAACTGGCTTCATGGGGCAAAGAAGATACCTGCCTTTTCCTAGGTGGGATGCTTATAGGGTTGGTACTATAGGCCTGGATGGAGACCACAAGAAGTCACTGTGCAACAGCTTGGTGCTTCCAGATGAGGCTTTATCACATGATTGCTCTGGCTTATTCACAGAATCGTATTGGAGGGTGGGATGTCCAGACATCATCCTCTTGCACTCATGGCCCTCCTGCATTTTCCCACGGCTTCTTCCATCTTTTTCTCCATTAAGGAGAAAAAGATAGAATAGTTGCCCAATGCTTTCCCTGTGGTAGAGCTAGGAGACCTCCATCCGACTAGAAGCTGTCTGTCTTCTGAAATCTCTAGAAAACAAGAAACCCCTGCCAGTGTTGTGCAGAGATACAAGGCAGTCTTTAATGCTCCCCATTTTTATTTCATTTTATGTAAAATATATATTGTTACTTTTTAAAAAATCTTCCAGAAATGCCATTTAACAATGTGCCTCTTGCAGATTAAAAAAGCTTACGAGGAAAGCATCAGCCTCTCAGCTACTGGCTACTTCAAGTAAGGAATCGATTCTCATTTCCTAGGCTGCTTTGGGTATCACAGATGATGGATTTGGACTGTGTGATTTAAAGTAGATCCCAAACCCAGGATGCTGTGCCAACCACATATTTTGGGACAAGGGGCGGCATTGTTTTCTTCAGATGCCCATTATTTCCATTAATGGAAAAACAGGTGTATTCATTCTGATGTTATCTTGTATAGCTGATATAATTAATTATAACACATACGCAATAGAAGGTTTGAGGCAATGAATGGGATAGCTTCGGCTATGGGGCGGTATATAAATGTAATAAATATTTTTTTTTTTACATTTATATTCCACTTTTTTCCCTCTTGCATGGAACCCAAGGAACCTCCTCCTCTCCATTTTATCCTGTATAAAAGTATAAATTTAACGCAGGAACAGCTGAATGTAGTCGGTTGGCTTCCCTATTTGGATGTGGAATTAAAGATCTGTAATGGGCAATTAGAAATAAGGTGGTATAGGAAGCCTGTGAAAAGGGACATACTGTTGAATGGTAGTTCTGCGCACCCTGTGCTAATGAAAAGTCAGGTTGTAAGGAATATATATATATATATATATATATATATATATATGCACTTACTTGAGAATGCTGCAGTAAAGCTGAAATCTAACATCTAAAGGACTCTCTCTTTCTCTCTCTCTTTTTCTCCCATCAGAGGATATGTCACCAATATGGACTGGGAGAAAGGAGAAGGCCATGCATTTCCATACTTTGTTTTTGCCGCTTCATGTTCTGAGGTTGAGATTGACTGCCTGACAGGTGACCATAAGGTAAAAAGTGATCATCTCTACCTCTTTGCTAATCCATAGGTTACTGGGAGTGTGTGTCTATACGACAGTGCTATGGAAGGGGATCAGCTCAAAAGCCTGCAGCATCGCTGCTGTGAGGCTAAATCAATAAAACTAGATGGGGCAGAAGGAAGCGCAGGCGATCTGGCCGGAAACGGCCACCACCTGCCCTGCGTTCCCGTGCTTTCCCATCAACAACCCAAAAAGAGTCAGCTTCTCTTGCTGCCATCTTCAATAGCCAAATGGAACTTTTTACAATGCCCACTGGATAACCCGGAGCAAAAATAAAAGTCACCGTAGAACAGCATTTTGAAATCGCACCATTTTGGGGGGAGGGGGGAATCTCGATGTGGCTGCGAGTTGGTGGCTGTGTCATTTAAACAATGCAGAGCCACTGCGCAGCCACTGCTGGGTTAATAGAGTATATAGCCACCCCCTAGGTGGCTTGATGGTTCTCTTTCCCTGTGTTTGTCTATGAATGATTCTTTTGGTAGCAGCAAGTTTCTGCCACTGGACCTTTCGAAAGACAAACTTATAAGGCCGAATGCTAAAAACTAAAAATGGGAAACTTCAATAGCTTTATTAGCTTGGAGAAGTCAGGTTATATTTGTGCTTAAGATATCCATGGAACTTACACTGCATAGCCTAGAGCAGGGGTGGAGAACCATTTTCAAGCTGATAGCCAATTTGGCCACATGCTGGGAAGTTTGGAGCCACAAGCCAGTAGTAGGCAGGGCCACTGCCCAAAATTGGAAGGGCAGTTGCCTAATGTGGATGGAGCCAATGCTGGCAATGTGCCCCCCACCCCATTTAAACAGACACAGTGGAGCCATGCAGGCCAGCTGAAGGTGAGGCATTTTCCCTGCCCAGCATGAGTGGCTCCCTTTCAGTGCGAGGCAGGGAGAAATGACTTATCTCCCATCTGCTGTTGATCAGAGATAGCCCTTTCCCTTGTGCTAGCCCTGAGAGGAGTGACTCTCAGTGTGCCTCTACAAGAGCGATTTAAAGCTCTTTCAAGCCGCATGAACAAAATGACCTCCAGAAGAGCGGAGCGCAAATCGGGAGTCGAGGCGCGTTTTCTGTCCAATTATGTGCATTATTGAATGCACGTTAAATAGCGAGTTTTAATTTACTGCAGCAGTTAAAGCGCATTATGACCATGTAAACATGTGATTCTCCGCATGTCAACCACTTTAAAGCGTGTTTCATACTGCCGGTTATGCGCTTCACTGCCTGTCATTTATAGGAATTAGGCGTAAAAGCGATTGTGAGAAGATGCACATAATCGGGCAACCAGGCGCCAAACCGAATTCTTCTAGAGGAGACCTCAGTGCTGGAGCAGGGAGAAAGGTCTTATCTCTGATCTGGAACCAAGCATTGTCATCATAGCCTTGTTTCAGGGAAGGGCCATGACCCACGGGGTAGAGAACATATATGAACTGTGGGCAATCTCCAGCGACATCCTTCCCCAAATGCCTGGCTGCTTTCTCTGGCCGGCATGCTCAAGCAATTTAGGAGGAGGAAGCATTGGCAAGCTTTTTTGAGATATGCAAGTGGCCTCTGAGGAAGGAAATCTCTTTCCAAAATGCATCAGACTCATTAGCGCTTTTCCTGGCACTTAACAATGTTTTCGCTTCTGTTTTTTGGTATAATTAGTGCCTTTCTCTCTCGTTGATTCTGCAGAGAGGCTGTCCTCCTCAGAGTGAGCCAGAGGGTGGGGTGGCAGCAATGGGGTTGGAAGATGCTATGGCCATGATGATGGCAGCAATGGGGGGGGCACCAGCAGGAGAGCTTGTGACAGTGCTAGTTGGACGACATCCCCCCCCCAAAAAAAAACCTGTTCCCCACCTCTGCACTAATGTATGGCTTCTCCTTGTATGATGTTGCTTGGAATAGGATTCTTCCAATATTTTAACCCTGGACTATCGTGAACATAATAGACTGCGAAGCTTCCAAATGCATGAAAGAGGTTGAATATCAACATAAAAATGTCAATCTTCTAATTTTACCTCCTCCCCCAACCCCAAATCTGGCTTGTTCCTGTCAGCCTAGGAAATCAGCTGATACAGCCATCCATATTTAGGGACTTCAAAAGTTGGATCTCCTTCCAACTCAGGACTCCTAAAATATTTTCACATGTGCTAGGATTCATTTTGAGACGTGGTGTTGATTGTATGTGCATCATTATTATATTATGGGTTTGGGTATCCACAGTCTTAATTGTTTCGTCTTCTTAACTGGTTATAAAAAAGATGTGCTGACGACAGCTTTATTTGTGTAATAGAACATCCGAACAGACATTGTCATGGATGCCTGTTTCAGCATCAATCCAGGTATCGACATAGGACAGGTATGTACCAGGAATTTTAAACCCAGGCATTACTCTAGCTGCAAGCAAATTGCTCAGGGCCTTCCAGAAAAATCAAAGATGTGAAGCTCCATTTCCATTTTATTCCTAGACCTCCATCACACCTAATCCCACCCCCCACCCCAGTTTGCCTTTGGGTGTTTTTACCTCTGAGGCAGAAACGCGTCAGGCTTACGCTCCCTTTCACCTGAATAGCTGTTCTTTCAGCTTTCTCTCCTTGGCTCGTTAGCTCTTCCGCTCCACTCCACCCCTCCCCTTCTCTTTCTCCCTCCAATCAGGTCCTGTCAGATGAGTACTTCAACCAGACCGTCTTTCTGCCGGGCAAAAATGGAATGACCCTTTAGTCTGGCTCTTTGAGGGCTTTGAGGGAGTACAATCCTGTCTCTGCAGATATTCAGGCATTGTATGGTTTAAAAAACGCTTTGGAGCCTGGGATGCAAAGTATGGGTTTTATATTGAGGCATAGAGCCGGCTGCTGCGAAAAATCGCTTTTCCCTGCCAGGACCTGATGCAATCCATTCAAGCCCCCAGTTCCTTTAAAACTACATGGAGGCTTTGGACGCATTAAATGCACTTAGGGAAAATAATCCAGACTTTTAGCGTTCTAGGAAAGGCTGGGGAAGAGGTGGGGTGTCAGCAGGACAGGCACGGCGTCCTGTGAGTACCATGCTGCAAATCTGCACACCAGGCATGGCGAGAGTGCACTCAATTGCTGGTATGATGGAGCTCCTAGAGTGCTTACTCCTTTAAGCCTTGCTCCAGTGCCAAAAATGCATTTTTCTACTCCCATCTAATGCAATGGTGGGGAGCCTCTTTCAGCCTGTGTGCCAAATTCAATTTTGGAGACACTCTCAAGTTCCAATTCTGCAGGTCAGTGGGGCCAAATGCAAAAGGGCTATGCCCCAAATACTAAGAATACCAGCACATTTTAGCTTAAAGCTCTTTCTGCCAATAACTCAGGCCTCCTCCACACGAGACGTTTAATGAGCCTTGAAGGCTCATTATAAATTTTACCTCCACACCAGCGGAGCGCAAAACGGGCGTACAGGCGCGTTATCTCCCCGATAATGCGCATTTTCGAATGCGCGTTAAATAGCGACTTTTATTTTGCTCCGGCCGTTAAAGCGCATTTTCGCCGTGTGAACAAGCGATTATGCGCATTAACGTCTTCTAAAGCGCTTTTTGGACATCAATTAATGCGCTTCGCCGCCTCTCGCCGCCTCCCGTGCAGAGGGATTAGGCGTAAATGCGCCTCCGCGATAATGCGCATAATCGCGGAACCGGGCGCAAAAGCGCATCCTTGTGGAGGGGGCCTGTGGTGTCACACTTTCTGACCACTCATGGAAGTTTCTGGGTCAATTTAACAATGCTGTGCTCAAACAGGAGGTCTCTCGTAGTCCCCCCCCTTTATTCCATTTAAAAATGCATCACAGATAACCTGGAATAAACTCCTAACAGCATGAAATCAGCATCGTGTAACGCTGGCATTGCACTATGAACCTGCCGAGAAAGGGAGGAAAGACTTAGAAAGGAGGGAGAAGAGGGTAAAATGCCTCCCGGCAACAAAGGGAGGCAGAGCCGATCCCCATGTGTCTACTCTGAAGTAAGTCCCATTGTGACGAGGGTTGTGAACTTACAGTAAAATCTTACTTCTTCTCAGAAGTAAGTCCTGGTTTCCTGTTGGCTGTGAGGAAACAGACAAGATCCCCCTTCCTTTAAATACATACCAGGGAGGAAAGGAGGCGCTCTCTCGATTCAACTACGTCTGCCTTTTAAAAGAGCCCCGGGAAACAGCAGCAGGACCTTCCCTTGCCCCTCTCCTCCTGTGTGATCCAATTTATATCAATTCATATCAATCCCGCCAAAGAAACAGGAAGCACAACACTGTCGGATAAACAGTGGGATTTCCCTTAATTAGAGAAGCTCTAAGCCTTATGAGAGGCATTTCAATCTTTTACAATGGGGAAAAAGTGGGGGAGGGAGCTGGAAAATCTCTATTAGCATCTAAGTTGCATATATTATTTTCATTGCAAACCGAAACAATATCTACCTGATTCATGGCTGTTTTGTATCCCTGTTTATGGTACTGCTGAAGCAGTCCTCCATATTTCAAAGGGGTTGCTCTTTCCCACCGCAGATTTCAACGTGGCCTGTTTAGCATATATTATATCCATACTGCCAAATGAAAGCCTGACAACTTCATTGAAAATAGGTAGTATCCTCTCCTTCCGCCCCCCCCCCCGGCATTAACCCCTATGAATTGCTAGTGGATGTATATTCACGCAATTGCATCACTGAACATGGAGGAATGTAAGAACAAGTTTCTAGCCCTCATGGTTGCAAAGAGAAAACAGAAAATATTTATGTCATCATCATCTGTTTAAAAGATCTTCAAGGCATTTTTCTTTCCATGCGGCTGTAATGGTGCTCCTGCGCTTATGGTGTCCACAACAAGTATTCAAGAATATGTTGTCATACCACATGGTCTTGTATTTCTGGATCCTCTCTACACTTTTCCTTCATTTGCTTTTGATGAAGAGTGAGGTGGGTGGGTGGGTGAAGGGCTTGAGGTGCGGGTGTCAAAACACTTTCAGCCTGAGGGCCAAAACTGAAACACTTGGGGGCCACATTCCAGTGGTGAGTGGGGCTGAAGGTCAAAGGGGGTGGGGCCAGAATACCAGCAAATTTTAGCTTAAAAATGCATGCTGCCAGTAAGTAAGGATTAGGAAATACGTTTCAGTCGTTACGAATGAGGGGGGAAACAGGCAAAAGCTGGAAAACCACCCAGCAATCAGTACTCAGTGGAATGGGGGTGGGGTCAGAAGAGTGGGCATGACCAAGAGGGCTAGATTGGGCACCGGGTGGGCCGGATTCGGCCTGCTAACCTGAGATTCTGCCCCCTGACCTGAGGCTACAGCAGAATTAGCGCAAGGGACGGATTCTTAGCTGTCTAGTCCACTTGACAGCAGATGTAATACTTAGGTGGGCCAGTAGCAGCAGCTGAGATTGGGTTCTGCAGATGTGGACTCACTGGCTGAATTCGGACAACACAATAAGCAACTGGGCGTGGGGAAAACAATCGTCAGTTGTATTGACTATCATGTCGTCCGAATGCTGCCATAGTCAATTCAGCACTGATCCTAATCCACACCACGGTTGATTCTTTATTACCATGTTGTGTGAGGAGTACCCCCTAGATGAACAACTGTAAAGTTGATTATTACCCCACCATTGACTATCGTGTTGTTCGAATTCAGCCACTGAGACCTATGGGCAGAAAACCTGTATGTTGGGGATCCCAAGAGCAGCAGCCCAGTTCATGCAGTAGAATTTATAGGAATGGATGTTTAAGGAAGAAGCCCTGTTTTTGCCATGCTAGACTGTCAGTGAAGGTATTACCTTCCCCAACTAGGCATCCTCCAGATGCTATGGACTACAAATCCCATCACTCCAACTCATTAGTCATGCTGGCTGAGGTGGATAAGAGTTGTGCTCAGAAACATTTGAAAGGCATCAGCTTGGGGAAGCTTTGCCTATCCACATACTCCTGCAAACAACAATAGTGTAATTCATCCTGCCTGCATTTAATGGGAAGGAGAGATAAAAAATCTTTGTTTCTTTTTTTAAATCAAATCTGTATGCTCCAGTAAAAGAGAGATGAAGTATATAGTCTATAAAAAAAATAAAAGAACAGAAGGTTTAGAAAGGGCAGTATTACAGGGGACAGAGAAGGCAAAGCTTGCTGGTATTCACTACTTCTTTAATTTTAAGTATGGCTAGATGATTGATCCTGCGATGGAATTGAACTGCCAAAGAAATTTTAAACAGTAAAGATATGGGGGAGTAAATAACTTTCACAAATTGGCATAGGTGTATATGGCCATTTGTATGCCTGGGGTATACACAACAAATGGAAAGCAAATATGCATTTACTGCAAGAAAATCTAATGTTGTGGGGAAATTCTTAGGTTTGGCAAGTCTTGGGAGTTTGTGGAATGGCTAAGAATGGATTTCCAAACTAGGATGTAATGTGGGGTGGCCTCCTCATATCAATATTTTGAGTATATTGCTATAACATTTCCCCTGACTTAGCAGGTTTCCAGATAAGGCTTGTATAGTGCAAACGCCCTGCCACAATCAAATAATTTTATGAGATGTCCAGACATCGTCATCTTTATTTGTAATACATGGAGTAACTACACAATGACTTTTGATTACTAGCACTAAGAATGGCCCATCTGGATGCACCCAAGATGTCAGTCAATTCTGACAGATCAAAAGGAGAGTGTGGCCCAGTTCACATGATCACCGTGGCTTAAACAAGCTAGGGTGACATGTTTAAGCTGTGGTGAGTACTGGGTGCCATTTGTTGTCTAATTACCCTCCCAGGCACAGCTTGTCATGTTGTCTGAACCTGGGTGATGTGGCTTGTTGGAGGGGAAAACAACCCTCAAAAAAACTATGGACTATTTCAGGACTGTTTCCCCCTTCAACAAGTCATGCTGCCCAGGTTCAGATGACATGGCAAGCTGTGCCCATGTGGGTAATTAGACAAATGTCACCCAGAAGCTATCAGTACACATAATAACTTAAATAAGCTGCCATGGTTTGTTTAAACCTTGGCAATCATGTGAACCTGGTCAATGTTTGTCCAAACAAAGGACTATATGACCCTGTATAGACGACCCGCTAAGCATTTTAAGCTAAACATTATGGCTTATTGTGTCATGTGAACCATTCCTAACCATGGTGGCTACATAACCACAGTTTAAACATGCTCATTAACCATTTGCTGCAAAAGGGTTAGTGGCCTAACAATGGTTTTTAGGGTGTTGTCTAAACAGGCCCTATTTAGTTACAAAGCCAGGTTCACCACTATGCAACAGGAGGAAAGGGACCAGTTCAACAACACTATCTATGCCTGCCTACTCCATGATTTAGTTCAATAAAACATACTCCCAGGTAAATATGGCTAGGATTGCAGACTCTGCTGGGATTATAACAGCTTGATTTCCTAGCAGAAACCTAGGAAAAATAGAAACTATGTATTTTTATTCCCTCAGATTGAAGGTGGCTTTTTGCAGGGACTTGGACTTTATACAATGGAGGAAATAAAATTCTCCCCAGAAGGACAGCAATACACACTGGGTCCGGACACATATAAAATTCCTGCCGTCTGTGATGTCCCAGAACAGTTGAGAACCTACTTGCTGCCAAACTCAAGAAATCCAATTGCAATCTACTCCTCAAAGGTAAATGGGTGAGATGGTTGGATAGCCAATAAAAAGTGCTCTGTACTGATTACTTATTGTTACACTGAATCTGCATGAGGCACAGTTAAACATTCATGGTAAAGTAAAGGCTTCAAGAGTAGAGACAAGTCCTGTTAAAAGTGAGAAATTCTACCGGAATCGGAAACATTTATAGAAACAAAGGAAGCTTTTCAAAGAAGCTCTTTATTTATTTTTAAATGTTTGAGACAGAGGCTCACCTAGGATTGGATCGCATGTTGAACTCATTGGTTTCATGACCCATAACCCTGTGAGACTGAAGCCTCCAATGACAGTGACTCTGGGGAGGCACCAAAACCAGTCCCTGGTCCTTCTGAAGTTGAGCCCACTGCCTCAGATTTCATATCACATCCCTGCAATGCCCAGGAGGTGCAATTTGCCAGACTCCAAAGAGTGGACCTCAGACTCTTCTAATGAATAGAGATGCCCTGAGGAGAAGTACCCAACCTGCTCCTCAATCCTCTAAGCTTCGCTCCCCAAGAGAAGCCAATGCTTACAGAATAAGGCTGCTGGCCCTTTAACAGCCAGGTGCAGCACCTCAGGGGGCTGCGCTTCCAGAAAGAGTCACCTGGCCTGAATATAAAAGCCTGCCAGTCGTTCCCAGAACTTGTTTGTTCTCTAGCTCCAGGATCGCTGACCAAGGTCCTGAAACTAACCTTAGTTCCAAACATGGTTCAGCCACCTTTCCCCACATCATGAGTCCTTCCTTGCCTGAGCTGTCACCCAGGACAGATTACAGATTCCCTAATGGAACAGAACAATTTGTGATACAGGAGTGTATACATGCCCATTTAGCAGAAGGTGACTAAAGATCGTCCTATGACTGAGTGGTGGTTGTTGGGATGGTTGATGTAAATTCTGCCTTAGTGCCATACTAGACATTGTACTTAAGAAGTACAAAACACTGATGTGGTTATTTCCTCTTTTCCTCTCTGTAACATCTAATACCTGTGAAATGTTAACTTTTAAGGTTGCTTTAATTCTGTTTAGCTTTAGTACAACTATTGGTGAATAACAGCACTTTTTTTTAATTGAGGCATGTATATCCTGCCCTTTCTATGATAAAATCAAACTCAAAGTGGCTTACAAATAAAAACAGGTCACATATTATGCGTGTGAAAGAAGAATGATTGCAGTAGAATTCCCCTTTGACTAGTATGATGCAAATACCAGTAATGCTGTATAGCACACTAAGAAAATTAACAGTGCAATCCTGTGGTTCAGTTCGGACGACACATTAGGCAACGGAGGAAGGGGGGAACAATCATCAGTTGTGTTGCTTATTGTGTCGTCTGGAGGGCAGCACACAATGCACACACAACTGACAGTATGTTAATCAGGCACTTTAAACAACGGAGCGAAACAACGGGCTTGCACATTGTTTAGCCCGAAGCCCCGTTGTTTAAAGTGTCGTCCGAATTCAGCCCCCCCTCTCTCCGTGGACTATTCTGTTTCAGAATAGAGTTCTGCTGCCTAGAGCAGCCAAAAAAACCCAGCCGCTCTATGCAGCTGGCGGAACTCATGGTGCATGCTGGGATACGGCTGGGGGACACACGGAGGAGAAGCTGCAACCAAAATGGCCGCCACAAGTTCCTTGCAGCCAGGGCATTTGCCGGTTCCGAGCAGCGCTGGCTGCAGTGTGTCGTCTGTGGAGCTCCTCCTGCCTAACACACGGTCAGTACGTTATTTACCCCTCCGTTGCTTAACATGTCGTCCGAACTGAGCCAATATGTGTCTATTCAGAAGTAAACTCCATTGAGTTTCATGGGACTTACTTCAAGTATGTGTATATAAGACTGCAGCCTTAGTAATTAAGAGAGGGACGCTATCCCATGACACTGGCTGGGCTGTAATATTATAGCTGGTATTGTGGTATCTGAACAAAAAGTACCTTCTGTTGGTGATCATGCTGAAGTAAGGGGGCAGGAGAAAAATACTGCTGCTTCTGAATTGGGGGAAAATGCAAACAACATTCATTTAGGAGTTTTAAGAAACTGCAAAACAGAGACTTATTTTTGTCTTCATCTTACTACAGGGTATGGGGGAAGCTGGGGTGTTCTTGGCATCCTCTGTGTTTTTTGCCATAAGGGATGCAGTGGCTGCCGCTCGGAAGGAAAGAGGATTAAATGGCGTCTTTACAGTGGACAGTCCTCTAAACACAGAGAGGATTCGCATGGCCTGTGCCGATCAGTTTACAGAAATGGTAAAGACTTATTGAGGGGGTGGGGGTAACCCTCTCTTCTATTCATTCTGCCCTTTCATCCTGTCTGTATCAATACAAGGCAAGTCTGCACAAGGCAAAAACAACAAAAGACAAAGAATTGACATGCCCAGTATCACTTAGCAAGTCAGTGGCAGAGGAAAGACCATGGACTTGGATTCAGATTTGGTATTCCGTGAATGGAATGGAATTTATTTATTTACTGCATTTTTATACCGCCCAATAGCCGAAGCTCTCTGGGTGGTTTACAAAAATTTAAACTATAAAAACCATTCCAAATATAAAACAACAATATAAAAATGTAATTTAAAATACAGTATAAAACACAACCAGGATAAAAACCGAGCAGCCATGCAGAAATTGATAGTGATTTAAAATACAAATTTAAACAGGATAAAAATCAAAATAAAGAATGGTTAAAACACTGTGAAAATAAGAAGGTCTTCACCTGGTGTCTAAAGGCGAACCACTCTGGGGAGCTCATTCCACAGCCGGGGTGCTACAGCAGAGAAGGCCCTCCTCCTAGTAGCCACTTGTCTCACTTCCTTTGGCAGGGGCTCACGAAGAAGAACCCCCGAGGATGATCTTAGGGTTTGGGCAGGTACATATGGGAGGAGGCGTTCCTTCAGATAACCTGGCCCCAATCTGTTTAGGGCTTTGAATGTTGATACCAGCACTTTGAATAGGATCCGGATCTGGACCGGCAGCCAGTGAAGCTGGAAAAGGACTGGCATAATGTGGTCTCATTGGCCAGTCCCCGTTAACAGTCTGGTTGCCCTGTTTTGTACCAGTTGAAGTTTCTGGACCGTTTTCAAAGGCAGCCCCACATATAATGCATTGAGGTATTCCAGACGAGAGGTTATCAGATCATGAATAACTGTAGCTAGGCTATCTCTGTCCAGATAAGGGCGCAGTTGGTATTTCAGCATAAGCTGATAAAAGGTGCTCCTTGCCACTGAGTTCATCTGTGCCTCAAGTGACAGTTCTGGATCCAGGAGCACCCCCAAACTATGGACCCGATCCTTTAGGGGGAGTGCAACCCCTCTAGAACAGGTGAACATCACCTAGCTGGACAGATGGACCACCCACAAACAGTACCTCCGTCATGTCTGGATTGAGTCTCAGTTTATTGGTCCATTACCGTGCCCAGGCACTGATTCAGAACAGCCACTGCCTCACCTGGGTTTGATGAAAAGGAGAGGTAGAGCTGGGCGTCATCTGCATATTGATGACACCTCAGCCCACATCTCCGGATAACATCTCCTAGCGGTTTCATGTAAATGTTGAACGGCATAGGGGATAAAATAAAACCCTGTGGAACCCCATGGCCAAGGTGCCATGGCACAGAGCAATAATCCCCCAGCACCACCTTCTGTAATTGGCCATCCAAGTAGGAGCGGAACCACTGTAACGCAGTGCCTCAGACTCCCAGCCCAGACAACCTATCCAGAAGGATACCATGGTCGATGGTATCGAAAGCCACTGAGAGGTCCAAGAGAATCAACAAGGTTGCACTCCCCCTGTCCCTCTCTCAGCAAAGGTCATCCCACAGGGCGACCAAGGCAGTTTCCGTTCCAAAAGCAGGCCTGAAGCCCAGTTGAAATGGATCTAGATAATCTGTTTCATTCAAGAGTGCCTGGAGTTGTCCTGCAACCACCTGTTCAAGCACCTTGCCCAGAAAGGGGATGTTAACCACCAGCCTATAATTGTTAACGTCCCCTGGGTCCAGGTTAGACTTTTTTAGGAGTGGTCTAATTACCACCTCTTTTAAAGAGGCCAGCACCACTCCCTCTCTCAAGGAGGCATTTACAACCTTCCATTCATAGAAACCACTGGGGTTTGATGTCATCAGCAAACTTAGCCAGACAACGTATGTGAAGAATGGGGATAAATTAATGGTTTTGAATGTTCAATATCATTTGATTTTCTTTTATTTCATAATAGTCAACCATACTGTAACATATTTCTCTTTCTCTCTTATTTTTGTTTTTTTTAGATACCAAAGGACAAATCTGGGACATACAAGCCATGGGCTATTTATATAGACTAGTGTTCTGTTTTTTCTTCTTAAATTACAAGATGTTGATTGCTTTACAGTGCAATCCTGTATGATGTCCACTCAAAAGTAAGTCCCATTGCTTTCAATGGGTTTTACTCCAGGGTGAGTGTGTGTATGTTTGCAGCATTAGTAAGCTGTTGATTTATGATTCCAAGCCTAATCAAAGGAACAATCACAATCTAATCACACTGTTGGACAAAGGTATTCATTTCAGCTGTACTACAAAAATTTAAAAGTGTTTTTATATATGCTAGTATAAATCCTTCTATGTTATCTGGTTATCAGTTGCCTATGGACTTCTGCAGATGTACACTGGGCATAGGAGTGGAAAATAGAGTACTAAACTGAGGTTTGGCAAATATGTTGATGTCTTTATAGCTATATAAAATGCTATAAACTGATTGTTGTGGATAAGGCACTCATATATATATATACCTTAGCTGTTGACTGAGCTGCTATTGTGCACCAGGAATGGGGAATGTGTGGCCCTCCAGATGTTGTTGGACTACAATGCCCATCATCCATCACCATTAGATATGCTGGCTAGGGCTGATAGGAGTTGCAGTCCCCAAAACATCTGGAGGGCCACATGCTTCCCACCCCTCCTATACACATACTTTACAGTAAGTCCCGTTGGACTTAACAGGACTTTCTTCTGATGAAACATGCATAGGGCTTTGCTCCTTCGCTCCATTAACTCTGCCAGAGAGGCACAGGCACAAATGCATACAGGTGAAGGTTGGCTTTGGGTTTTGAGGGTGTGATGGACTTGGCAGTCTACCTTTTGCTGCAGCTAAGGTACGTTTTATGGGGGATATATTTTGCTGGAAACAGAAAACAGCGATCAGTAGAACTGACCAAGTACAGGCACGGAAACTTCCAACAATGCATTTTAAGCTGTTGTTTAACAATTCTGATTATTTTCAGCATGAATGTGTGATGATTGCAGATGATTTAGAACATGGGTGCTCTTAGCAAAGCAAAATAAGTTTGTTTGAAATATCTGTATATCCTATTCTGTTGCCTGTCTGAATACAGACATAAATATACTGTTTGGCATTGCAGTGGAGTTCTGCATTTGTGTGACACTCTATTTCACCAATAAAGATTGAATTGATTGGCGTTCTTAAAGCCTTTTATTAGAATATCTGCCTCCATCTGAAATATGGTTATCATAATATAGGGTGGTTTTAACTACCAATCCCCAACTACAATCTAGGGATATCAATAGAATTGTTATAAACCTGCCATCTTTCAGCCACAGCACCACCTCCACACTCAATCTGTACTGTGGAGATAATGACTTAGACCCGATCTACACCAAGCAGGAAATAGCAGTACAAAAGTAGTATATGGTATGTGTCAATGGGCCCCAACAGTTGTCAGTGTACTTCAGTACCGCTATAAAGCAGTAGTGTGGCTCCAATTATATACCACTTTCATAGTGCTATATCCTGCTTGGTGTGGATTAGGCCATGCTCTCCATTGAAGGGAACAACTTCATTGAAGAGCTGTCATAAGATATTCTCTCTCAGGATCATCCTCTGCCAGCCTACAATATGGAAATAATAACACTGGAATACTACAGATAGACCTGGTTCAGACTTCACAACAACACGGCATTTTTTTAAAAAAAAGAATGAATGAATGCATGCATGCATGAATGGGAGCGAGTGAGCACACTGGCTCCCTATCCATTCACTCCTGCTGTGTCTAAACGACCATGCGTTCCAACTCTGATATGTCTAACCCCCAACAACTACTATTCCAGCTCCTTTTCTCCAGCCTGAATGCGCTGCATGACCTCCCTAGGATAAAGGTCTCAAAACTGTAACATGTCCTTTTTTTTTAATCAATAGATTTTAGATTTTTTTAATGTGGTCTTGGGATCTTGTATTTTACCTAAAGGAAATGCCCAAATCCAGGTTTTGGATATAAGTATTTAGGTAAGATCAGTATTCATCAAATCAGTGCATGCATGGTACAGCATACAAACTGAAGTGTGGCCATTTTGTCCTTCAAGAAAGACGGCAACCCCAACATGTTCTCAGAATACTGCTTGTACCCTCCTGAGTGGAGATCCCAGCCATCCCAGTTACTCTGATGATGATCCCTTTCTTGGGACATGTTCAAAAGCAGCTCCTTCCTCCTGGCATGTGCAAGATTTTTTGTGGTTCAGAAAGGGCACAGGACCCAGGAATTGGTGGACTGAAGGGGGCCCCTGCTGGAGCTTCCCTGGAGCAAACAGGAGCAATGGAAAATGTCCTGGGGTGAAATTGAGCAGTACCTGTGTAAGGAGTTCTGGAAACGCAGGGCTTCAAGTCATGCAGATGGTTCTCTCTGGGCAACTCTTAGGATATGCTTTGATAGGGTGTCTGCCCTGAATGGCGGGCAGGAAATCTTTTTAAATACGTCAATGAAGAAATGAGGCTCTTAAACCAAACTAGGAGACTCTAAAGTATTCCAAGGGAACCAGTGTCAGGGCTAAGGTGCTTTAGGAGATTTTCTTGGGAATTTTAAGAGACGGACAGGCAAGTGTTGTGGGATGAAGAATTCCCCAGGATATGGTGCCATAAGAAAGAAAAAATGACAAGTAGGATACAGGGGATAATCCCGCCCAGTAATTCCTGTCCTGTGATCTTAGTCCACAGGAGGCCCTGCTTATCTATACAGCTGAAGGCCATGGAATGGTCAATACTGGTACACTAATATCCGTACTAGACCCTGGGGAGCTACCAAAACCATTTGGAGTTCTAACTCAGTCGATAACAGCATCACAAGTGACATTGCAAAATCCTGGTTCTCTGAGCTCTGTCTCCTATGCACTTTTCTACTGTCCTTCCCTGCCCTTTCAGTGAAATGCTAAAGCTGTTGTACTGAAATACACCTTGAAAGCGCACCTTAAAAGAATACAATTACTGTGTGAAACTAAAAATTGTATCCCTATGAAATGACAAGTTTTTCTATTGTTTTTTAAGTTTTTAAAATATACGCCCATGAATCTGTGTATATATATCCATCACAATATGAAATGAATACCTATGATTTAAAGCAATCGTGCATTGCCTGCAACAAAGTGGATTGGTGAGCCAAATCAGTATCTATCTGACAGTAAGCTTTATATGTCCCCATTCAAATGTTGAAAACATTGTAAGGTCCACATTCCACTGCATGTGTCGTAATTCAATCGGTGTAACTCAAGACGCAAAGATAAGCATCCTTAAAACAGTCCATAGGTGAGAGCCGAAGTTTCAGTCCAAAGTCATTAAATTCCCCAGTACTGGGTTTTCTCCAGCAGCAGAGGAGTAGCCCATTTAGCTGCTTGGCCTGTCAGCAAGCTGATAAGAAAACCAACTTTGGTCATATTGTCTGGGAAGGCCTCAGCTCTTTAACTCATAAACAGCTGGCTTTGAGCCAAGAATACCGGCAGCCAATCAGCCAAACCATCAAACATCTCTGGAGGGGAGATAGGGCATTTCTGCCTCTCCAACGCAACTGGAGCAGCTGCAGCAGTTTGCAAGGCTTGAACAGCTGTAACCAGCTGATTGATTGACCCTTGCAACTGCAAGTTTTCTTGTACAAGCTGATCCATAATGAAAACAAAACTCACTGCTGACACAGCTGTTTCCTTTAGAAGTATGCTGGCTGGAAACAAACTATCGTAATTCCATCGGTGTAACTCAAGACGCTTAGATAAGTGTCCTTAAAACAGTATGTAGGTGAGAACCAAAGTTTCAGTCCGAAGCCAAGTTGAGAAATGCTCGAATCAGTAAGTGTTGGAGAGTCGTCAGAGGTCGGGATACATCCAGGCAGGATCAAGGTTTCAGGGAAGCACTGAAGAATGGTCAAGATACATTCCAAGGTCAGTACAAGTCCAGGCACAAACACGAAGGTGGGAAACACAGGATGAAGACAAGGCACCACACACAAGAGTTGTTTCCAGCAATCTTACTGAGCACTGGCCCAACTTTTATGGCCAGTGTAGTAATTAGCCATTGCCGTCAGCTGCATTGGACTTCAGCAGGTCTCTGCCTGTTTTCATGAAGCGCCACTCCCCCAACACTTTCAGGCTCAGCTGTTCCTTATCTTCAGCTGATCCCTTAACTGAAGCACAACAACACATAGCAGGTGAGCGTTTTCCCTTCCAATTTTGTAAGATCTGTTTTTTAGTTGTCAAAAGGACAGGGAGCATCCATTCACACTGACCATAACTTCATTTCCGTGAGGCAAAGGTTCAAAGTGATCTTGATAGATTGGAGCACTGGGCTGAAAACAACAGAATGAAATTTAATAGGGATAAATGCCAGGTTTTACACCTAGGAAAGAGAAACCAAATGCACAGTTACAAGACGGGGGATACTTGGAATTGTTGTGTAGGTCACAAGCCGAATATAAGCCCACAGTGTGATGTGGCTGCAAAAAAAGCAAATGCTATTTTGAGCTGCTTTAATAGAAGTATAGCTTCCAAATTGTGTGAGGTATTGGATCTCCTCTATTTGGCACTGGTTAGGCCTCATCTTGAGTAGTACGTCCAGTTCTGGGCACCACACTTCAAGAAGGATGCAGACAAGCAGGAGGGGGTTCAGAGGAGGGCAACAAGGATGATCAGGGCTCTGGAAACAAAGCCCAATGAGGAGGCTGACCATATGAAAAGGAGGACAGGGCTCATGTAACTTTAACAATTGTAGAGAAAAGGGAAATTCAGCCAGTGTCATTTGTATGCAATTAGTTCCTGGTGAAATTCCCTCTTCATCACAACAGTTAACGTTGCAGGGGCCCTGCCTTCTTTTGTATATGGTCACTCTAGTATAGTGCCTGCAACTTTAACTGTTGTGATGAAGAGGGAATTTCACCAGGAACTAATTGCACACAAATCACTGGCTGAAGTTCCCTTTTCTCTACAACTGTTAAAGTTACATGAGCCCTGTCCTCCTTTTCATATGGTCAGCCTACCAATGAGGAGAGACTGAAAGAACTGGGCATGTTTAGCCTTGAGAAGGTTGAGGGGAGACACTATAGCACTCTTCAAGTACTTGAAAGATTGTTACGCAAAGGAGGGCCAGGATCTCTTCTAGATCATCTCAGAGTGCCAGACACGGAATAATGGGCTCAAGATACAGGAAGCCAGATTCCGGCTGGACATCAGGAAAAATGTCCTGACTGTTAGAGCAGTATGACAATGGAAATAATTACCTAGGCAGTTAGTGGACTCTCCCACACCAGAGGCCTTCAAGATGCAGCTGGACAGCCATATGTCAGGCATGCTTTAATGTGGATTCCTGCATTGAGCAGGTGGTTGGACTCGATGGCCTTATAAGCCCCTTCCAACCCTACTACTCTATGATTCTGTGAATTTAAAACAGCATGTAAATCAGTGATTATTAAAGAGTGTTCCTGTCAAGATTTATCTGTATACTATACTCCTCCAAAAAGAATAAGACATTGCCATAACATGTTTAACAAAGCATTAGCTGCATTGCACTGCCAACAATTAGCCAAATTAGCCAATCCCGTAAAAGAAACATTGACCTCCATCACACCTAATCCCCCCCTTGGTTTGCCTCCACATTTTTTTTTATCTCTGAGGCAAAAGCGTGTCAAGTTTATGATCCCTATCACCTGAATAGCTGCTCTTTCGCTCCTTGGCTCCTTAGCTCTTCAGCTCCCCTCCCCTTCTCTTTCTCCCTCCAGTCAGGTCCTGGCAGATGGGTACTTCAACCAGACCGCCTTTCTGCTGGGCAAAAATGGAACGACCCTTTAATCTTGCTCTTTGGGGCATCAAGGGAGTACAATCCTGTTACTGCAGAGATTCAGGCCACTTTGGAGCCTGGGATGCAAGGTTTGGGTTTTATATTGAGGCTTGGGCCGGCTGCTGGGAGAGAGTGCTTTTCCCTGCCAGAACCTGATGCAATCTATTCAAGCCCCCAGTTCCTTTAAAACTGCACAGAGACTTAAGGCACGTTAAATGCGCTTAGGGAAAAAAATCCAGACTTCTAGTGTTCTAGGAAAGCCTGGGGAAGAGGCGGGGTGTCAGCAGGACAGGACGGCGTCATGTGAGTACCATGCTGCAAATCCACACACCAGGCATGGCGAGAGTGCACTAAATCGCTGGTGTGGTGGAGATCGTGGTATGCAATAGAGACAAAACAAAACAAATTTTTTTTTTGCTGAATAAGGCACCGCCTGGGATCCATAGGTGCAACAAATATCAAGGCCAAAGTGGCAATTCACTTTTACCTTTGCTCTATGGTCTATTCAGGTTATCCAGTCGGTGCAGCTTGGGTAAGCATGGAAATGCCGGGCAGGAGGCATGGGCGGGCATGACAATGGAATGGCCGCTGGCGCTGCAGTTTTTCCATCCGGTTAGCCTACGCTGATCCTCTTCCAACTTGACGTTGTATAGACACCCGCATGGATCGTGGATTGCCTTGCCTGACCATCCTCAAGAAGTGCTGCCAATCATGAAAGAAATTGATGCTGTAAAAATGGCTGAGCCAAATTGAGATACTAACAATTGATTTGACTATAAGTATAGCAAATCAGCCATAACAGGGAAGTCATATTTGGCATGTGGGATAGAAAGCCAACAAAAATTCAGCAGCAGCCACCCAAGTGATCCAAGGTGGAAATTGCTTTGTCTAAGAGCTAAGGAGCAAATTAACTTGCATTTCATTACACCATCATAAATGCAAAAGGTAAGTTGCCATCCACACAGTATTTCTTCAGAGTCTTGTAGCACCTTAAAAACTAACAAACTATAAACATTGAGGCCAGATGGAAATTAAATGCCTTCTTCTGACTTCATTGGTTTACAGTTCTCTCTCCTGACCCCCACCGATCGTATATAAACCTGAAATTTTCCATAATATGCCATGAATCTGATGGTGGATTATAGCCAATGGAAGCTTTTGCCAGAATAAATTTGCTAGTTTTACAGGTGCCACAAGACTGTTTTTGCTGCAATAGACAAACACAGCCACCCTTTGAAAATAGTTACAGTAATTCTGATGTTATGTGACAATATTACACCACAGTGAAATAGTTGGTCAGTTGAAAAATATAACCAGTTATTTGACAGCAGGGACATTGCAAAGTTGCCTTAACCCAATCTCAGCCTCAGCCCCAGCTTTGCAATCAGGGGAGGCTATTTCTTGTACCACAGCACCCTCACACCACATCTGCAACACAGAAATTGCTATATCCCCAGTCCCACTGGAGGCAGCATCAGGTTATTTTTTTTACATAAGGTCCTTCCCCACAAACTGGAAAGCCTTCGTTTAAAAGAGCATGAGCTTCGGCTTTTTGGTTTTTTGATTATTATTTTTTTGTGGGATGGTTGTGGAGAAAAAGGAAAGGGGCAAAACCGCAAAATCACAGCAAAGATAACATCCTGGATTTCTCTCATTTTTTAAATTATTATCATTATTTTAAGACTTTGTTGTTTGTATTAATGTATTAATTTTATATGCTTTTAACCAGTTTATGTATTTTATATTGTTGGTATTGATGTTGTTCCCCACCTCGATCCAGAGGGAGAGGCGGGTAACAACAACAACAACAACAATAATAATAATAATAGGCAAGCCGTCATTATTTCCACTCTAGCCAAGGCTTCAAAAACAGTCGGAGAAAATAATCGCCCATTCTCTACTTTCTTAGGTCTACGGCAATAAGCAGCTGAACTTTCATGCCACTCTCCCCCCCCCCACTCTAGTTTAATCGATTGCGCCACCAGCTACTCCGGGCACGAAGCTGGACGCGTCTATTTGCCGGGAAGGGGGTCTTTTGAGGATTCGTTCAAACCACGCACAACCCCCTGGTGTGACGTGTGGGGATGAGGAGAGGAAAGGCGATCCGGTCGAAACCATTCCCGCAAGGAATTTGGGGGGAGGCGCGTAAACCCGTCTTTCCTACTGTCTTTATCCGTGACTCAAGCGCCGGAGCCTTCCGCCGCGAAGGAAGAAGAGAAGGTTGCGCGTGCACCCAGCCAGCGTCATTTCCCCTGTGCCACATGCACGCCGCCCACACGATTTACTTCACTTGTCTCTCACCCCCCCCCCAGCAGTATGACCGGTGGGAGAGAATGGTTTCTCCCAGCGGGGCGGGGCCAGTGTGTGCGCGTGTTCTCGCGTTGTTTCCACTCCTTGCGGGGGGAGGGAGGAGACTTAAGATACAACCGCCTCAGACCACCTCTCCGTCCTCCTCTTCGCGTCGCCGTTAAAGCTCGTGCTCCTTGGACGTTCCTTTCCTGCCTTAAAAGTCGGTGAGGCTCGACGATGGGTGGCTCAATGGAGGCAGCGAGGGCGGGCAGGGCAGGGGGAGAGAGCGCGGTGGGTGTTCGGGCGACGGCGGGCGGAGCTCGGAACGAGGCTGGGCTGTAACGGCCGCGCTGGCAGGGCCGGTTGCTGGGCCTGCTTTCTCCTCCCCCCTCCCCCCCCCGTGGCGCGGCCTGGCCTGACCTGACGAGTAACAAAGCAGCGGCCTCTGTTAGGTGGTGACGCCGCTGGAGAGGGGGGGACACGGCGGAGGAGGACGACGACGACGACGAGGCGGCGGCCGGGAGGGGTAGCGCGGGACTCGAGCCTAGTTAAGGCGGCGCTTGCGGGAGGCTTTTCCCTTCCCTTGGCCGTCGCTTCCAGCTCCTGCAGCGGTCGCCTCCGCCCGGAGGGCTCGGTGGGTCGACCGCGGTGGGTGGAGGAAGACGCGCTGAAAGAGGGGGGGGGGGTCGGGTCGGGGGAAAGAATCGGCCGGGGGCGAGTCTGGATCTTGCGCAACGGTCCCTCCGAGCGGGGCTCTTTTTTTCTGGATTAGGCACCGGGGGAGGGAAAAGAAGGGAAGAGCTCAATTTCCGCGACCTTGCCGGCTTTTATTTTTATCTTTTTAGGGAAGGTAGAGAAAAGAGTTGTCAAGTCGCCTTAGGCTCACTGGATGGAGTAGGGTGGGGAGGAAACGGATGGTAGCTTGATTTTAAAAAGTGGAGGGGGGAAGAATCAGTTTTCCAACAGGCTGAATTCTAGAAAAGGATTATTGACCTCCTACCATTGTGTCTTCGGTGTGTGTGTGCGTGTGTGCGCGTATTCATATAGTGTCTGTGTTCGTGACACCTTATCAGACAGTGCTCCCCTACCCCCCCCCCCCCGAAGGACATAGAAGGGAAAGGCGGAAGTTTTAAATATTACAATGAGCTCGGTGGAAACAACACTCTTCCTCCACCAGGGCTTCCGGATCCAAAACGGGAGATGTTATCCCTTTCTCTGGAGGCTCTTAGAAAGAGGCCAAAACCCTAAAATGGCATTGGGCTGAAACTTACCCCTTCTGTTTATAGGCTGTAAAAAACTTCAGTTGTTTTCATGGTTGTGAGGGTTGGGGAAGTGTTCATTTCGCTTTCCTAAAAATGTCCTGGAATTGGCGATATACAGGGGTGGCCAAAATTGTGGACACTTTTTGAAATTTTCATGTTTTGCAACTTTGAATGCTTATAGAAAATGTTCTGTTTCACAAAGTGCAATTGTTTATATATCAATTGAAAGAGAATTTAATGCTGAATTCAAAACAAAAAACAGAATGCAAATACCTGCAGTTAAAAAAAAGTTATGCTTACTTTATTCTAAAAAGAAACACAAGTTGTGATTGAGTTGAGAAGCAGTTTGGAATTGCAAACCGTACTGGCCAATCACAGTCCTTGTTTTGGGGACCAATCATATGGCAGTAGCTGTGTTACCTCATGTTTCAAGTTGGGGAAAGGCAGTTTTACTGTTTGTTCTGTAGAAGACAGAACAAATATCACTGTATCTGAGGCACAATTGGAGATTGTGACTATTTGAATTATTTCTTATATAAAAATTGTACATCATAAATAGTGAAATGGCACCAAGGAAAAGAGTTGATCGGACACCCAGGAGAAGAAGCAGGATTGTTGTATTACGTGAATAGGTCTTTCCTATGCTAAAATTGCAAGGCACGTTGGTCGTTTAGTGACTACATCCGGAGTTCAAAAGTTTTGTTTATGATATAACGAAACAAAGTCAATTAAAAACAAGGCAGGAAAAGGCCATAAAAAGTGCACATCATCTGTTGATGACAGAAGAATAAAAAGGCTGTGTGTCTCAAGAAGAGAAAAATTTCATCTGAGGCCATCAAAGGTGTACTTGATGCAACTGGTGTTTCTGTCAGTTCCAGAACGATAAGGAGAAGACTATCAGATTTTGGACTAAAATGTAGGATTCCGAGAAAAAAGCCATTTCTGAATCTAAAGTAGTGCTGGAAACGACTACAGTGGGCAAAAGAACACAGTGAATGGACAGAAGATCAGTGGAAGCAAGTTATTTGGAGAGATGAAAGTCAGATAAGCTTATTTGGTAGTGATGGGCGAAAATATGTGAGACATAGAGTAGGAGAAGAGCTACATCCTGACTGCATTGAGGCAACTGTAAAATACCCAACAAGTGTTATGATTTGGGCATGTATGTCAGCAGATAGCGTTGGATGCCTTCATGTAATGGATGGCACGCTAAACGCACAAAAATACATTGACACCATCCTGGAACCAAAACTTACCTTCCATCAGGGATCTCTTTCCAAACAAGGCGCCATTTATTTTTCAACAAGATTCAGCTCCCTGTCACACAGCAAAAATATGCAAACAGTGGTTCACAGCAAAGGGCATTCAATTGTTGACCTGGCCAGGAAACAGCCCTGAAACAACCCGATAGAAAATTTGTGGCACCATTTGAAAATTCTTGTATGAATGAGGCGTCCATCAAATAAAAGCCAATTAATTGAGGCTAGAAACAATTCCTGGAACCATGTCATAAAGGAGGAAGAGCTTAAAACACTTATCGACTATGAGACGTCGCTGTGATGCTGTTTCCAAAAATAAAGGCTTCCCTACCAAATACTGATATTACATTTCAATCATAACTAAAGTATCTGATATGTTTTTGTCAGATTTTACTGTAAATTGATCATGATTGCAGTATTTGCAGCATAACTTATTTTTAACTGCAGGTATTTGCATTCTGTTTTTTGTTTTGAATTCAGCATTAAATTCTTTCAAATGATATATAAACAATTGCACTTTGTGAAACAGAACATTTTCTATAAGCATTCAAAGTTGCAAAACATGAAAATTTCAAAAAGTGTCCACAATTTTGGCCACCACTGTAGATTGCTCCAAGGTATGTTTGTGGAGAAGGAATGGCTGCTAATAGCCAAGAGGGAGCTATGGGAGCATTGGGGAGTTTTGGCTACCTCCAAGCCTGACCCGTATATGTAAAAGAGAAGAAATAGTTTCACCCTCTCTATTGCCACCAACACCCCCTGAGCTCAGACGTTCTAATTTGAGAGTTTTGGGCCTGGCAGTAAAATTTCAAATCCTATCCTGAGATGTGGAAACCCTGGCAGGCAAACATTTTGTCCCACCTTGTGTTTCCTCAGGTGCACATATATCCCTTGCAGTGCAATGCTAAGTATATTTACTCAGAATGTAGCTCCATGTATTAATTTGGGATATTCTCAGGGACGTGTGCTTAGAATTTCAGCCTCCATGTGGGAAAAAAAGGTAGAGCAGATGTCCTTTTAAAATACACCTCTTTTGCAGTTTGATCTTTGATTTATTCCTGGGTAGGCCTTTAAGCATAGCCATAAATTTTGCTGCTTACCTTCCAACCCTCCTTTTCCTCCTGTGATGTTTGCCATTATGGCTCTGCTTTTGTGTTTGGTGTTAATCCTGAATCATTAGCATATTCAGATTGTCTATTTTCAGTTGGCAAAATTGGATTAAGATTCTCACTTTTTGCCAATATTTATAGATTGAAGTAATAGTAGGACAAAAGAAATCCCCTTGTAATTATCTTGAGCCAGTCCTTTTGCAATATGGGATATACTATAGAGCAGCGTTCCCAACCTGATGCTCTCCAGATGTTTTGAACTTCAACTCCCATCAGTCCTAGCCAGCATGGCCAATAATCAAGAATGTTGGAAGTTACAGTTCAAACAGCTGGAGGGCATTAGGCCAGGAAGCTACTGTAGAGTATTAATTTATTTTTATTATTTATTTATTACATTTATATCCCGCCTTTTTTCCTCCAAGGAACCCAAGGCGGCATACGTAATCCTCCTCCTCTCCATTTCATCTTAACACCAACAATCCTGTGAGGTAGGTTGGGCTGAGAGTCTGTGACTGGCCCAAAGTCACCCAGTGGGTTTCCATGGCCAAGTGGGGACTAGAACCCGGATCTCCCAACTCCCAGTCCAACACTCTAACCACTACACCACACTGGCTTAGATTGAGTTATGATTTACTTTTATCCCAAAAGTGTTGGGTGGGTAGTGACATTAAAATCTTGGCCTCGCTTGATCTTACACTGGCAGGGCCCCTGATTCAAAGTTAAGTTCACTTCTCATTTCATTTTTAGGCCTTGGTAAGTATAAATCTCTTGGCCTTAACCCTAAAATCTGTGCATGGTGGTAATAGTCCTGACCCAGGTTGTTCAGTTCTAACAACTGAAAACTGCACAGTTCCATTGTCTAGGCAATCTGATCTTCAAGGTATCACTTCTGATTGTGGTTCAGAAGCAATTCCTTGTTTGCTTTAACTGCAGTTGGCCCAATTTGTATATTTGGGCAAATGGGTTAGAACCTGCCAAGAAAGGGAGAAGAGAATTTTCTTGCAAAAGGCAAGGAGGAAAGGAAAAACTTAATGGCTGCGTTTGGAACACATGGTAGTCAACAGTGGGGTAATAATCAACTCAACAGTTGTTTATATAGGGTGTGCTCCCCACACAACATAATAATCAACCCTGGTGTGGATTAGGATCAGCGTTGAGTTGACTGTTAGTCCATGCTGAGTTGACTCAATCATTCCCCTCTGTCCTCAGTCCTCCCACTAGTATCCCATCAGCCATTGCTGCCGAAAATCTATCCTGCCGGCTGGACTAGAGTGGCAGTCGATGCTTTGACCACTCTTGGCTTGCAACTCTTTGGCTGACGAAATAACCAACGGTGGCTGAGGAAATAACCAATGGTTTTCCTCCATACAACATAACCAGTGGTGGTTCATATAGCCAACTCTGCAAAGTGTTGGTTATTTGCATTAGTTGTTTCAGCTAAATAACCAAGCTTTGGTTAAGAAGCTCCCTCTACACAGTGCAGTGATCCATTTTTTCCAAGTTGCTAATGGGGAATCAAGGTTTGAAGGCTGACTTATCCAATGAATCCTGATAGAAGAAAGATTTAAGGGAGATATTAAAGACAGGATAAATTAGAAAAAGACTGTAACACACTTAGTATACATAGTCTTCTATCAATAAAGATTCATCCACTTTATCTTTCCAATCCCACAATGAAAAGTTCACAAAATACTGGGTCACACTGGCTTTCAGCTTTGCTATAGTAAGTTTCATAATAATAATAATGATATTTATTTCTTACCCTCCTGTCCCTCTGGATAAAGGCGGGGAACAACATCAATACCAACAATATAAAATACAATATACAAACTGTTTAAAAGCATATCAAATTAATACATTATTAAAATCAACAAAATCTTAAAATTCGACTGGGTAGGCCTGCCGGAAGAGATCAGTCTTTATAGCTCTCTTAAATTCTTGAAGACTGGTAAGTTGGCGGATCTCTCCCGGCAGGTTGTTCCACAGTCTGGGAGCGGCAGAAGAGAAGGTCCTCTGGGTAACAGTTGTCAGCCTAGTCTTTGCCAACTGTAGTAAATTCTTCGCAGAGGACCGGAGCATGCGGGGTGGATTGTATGGGAGAAGGTGATCCTGTAGGTAACCTAGACTCAAACCATGTAGGGCTTTAAAGGTAATGACCAACACTTTGTACTTTGCCTGGAAACTAATTGGCAGCCAGTGAAGTGATTTTAAAGCTGGTGTGATATGGTCTCCTCTAGGTGTACCGGTGACCAACCTGGCTGCCATATTTTGAACAAGTTGAAGTTTTCGGACTAAGCACAGAGGTAGCCTTATGTACAGCGCATTGCAGAAGTCGAGCCTCGAAGTTATAAGCGTGTGCACTACCATTTTTAGGTCTTCCAACTCTAGGAAGGGGCGCAGCTGGCGTATCAGCCGAAGCTGGTAGTAGGCACTCCTGGCCGTCACATGTATCTGAGCTGTCATTTGGAGCGACGGATCCAGGAGCACCCCCAAGCTGTGAACACAGCCTTTCAGGGGTGTGTAACCCCATCCAGAACTGGTTGACACGCCTCCAAACCCAGGTTGGAGCTTTGATAGTAAGCACCTCCGTCTTGTCTGGATTCAGCTTCAGTTTGTTTTTCCTCATCCAGTCCATTAACGCCTCCACACTATCCTTAGCTGACGCTGTTGTCAAAGGCATAGAGAAATATATTTGGGTGTCATCTGCATACTGATAGCACCCCTCCCCATACCTCCGGATGATCTGTCCTAGTGGTTTCATGTAGATGTTAAACAGCATTGGGGATAGGATAGCACCTTGAGGTACGCCACACAACAGCTCCTTCTTTGAGGAGCAACTATCCCCAAGCATCACCATCTGGAACCTGCCTGAGAGGTAGGACCGGAACCACTGAAGCACAGTGCCCCCGAGTCCCAATCCCCTCAGGAGTTCCAGAAGGATACCATGGTCGATGATATCAAAAGCCGCTGAGAGGTCTAAAAGTACCAGCAGGGACACAATCCCCATGTCAATACTCAGGCGTAGATCATCCACTAAGGCGACTGTAGCAGTCTCAACTCCATATCCTGCCCTGAAGCCGGGTTGAAATGGGTCTAGAAAATCTGTATCATCCAAGACTGCTTGGAGTTGAAAGGCAACTTCCCTCTCGATCACTTTACTCAAAAACAGAAGATTTGATACTGGTCTATAGTTACTAAGATCCAGGGGATCCAGGGAGAGCTTTTTTAGAAGTGGCCAAACCACCGCTTCTTTTAAACAGGATGGAAGACTCTCCTCCCTGGAAGATGTATTAATATGTTGTAATTGTAGTCTAATTACATCTCCTCTTTGGGCGACCAGCCAAGAATGACAGGGATCGAGAGGGCAAGTCATCCTCCTCACTCGTCCAAGCAGCTTGTCCACGTCCTCGGTACTGACCAACTGAAACTGATCCAGTGTAATTCTACTCACGGAGTTGCTGGACACTCCATTGTCAGCCTCTGCTATAACAATGGCATCTGAGTTGGCTCTCATCCGAGAGATTTTATCTGTGAAATTATCATTAAAAGCATCACAGCGAACTGCCGAAGGCTCTAAAATCGGGTTCAGGGGGAAAGGTGCCTGAGTTAGACCCCTCACCACTCTGGACAGTTCTGCTGGATGCAAATTCGCAGACGCAATGCGTGCAGAGAAGACTTTCTTCAATGCACGTATTGCCACTCCATAGGAATGAAGATGTTTTCTATGTTGTGTCTTGTTGGATATAAGTTGAGTTTTCCACCATCAGTGCTCCAGTCGTCGTCCTTCTGGCTTCAACTCCCTGAGATTTTCAGTATACCAGGGTGCCCGATTACTAGCGGGTCGGAGAGGATGTTTGGGGTGATTGTGTCGATAGCCCTAGTTAGGTCTTGATTCCATCTATCGACCAGGGCTTCTACAGGATTATTGACAATACCAGCCATAGAACCCTTTAAGGCTTTCTGGAATCCAAAAGGATCCATAAGCCTTTGAAGGCGGGCCATCTTAATAGGTCTGCTACCCCTGCAGGGGCGGGTGGTAGCTGTGATACTAACCCTGACCAGAAAATGGTCTGTCCATGACAGTGCAGAGGTATTTGTCACCTCTGCCTACAGATCCGTCTGTTCAGAACTGAAAACAGCATCGAGGGCGTGACCTGCTGAATGTGTGGGTCCAGAGACCAACTGGGATAGGCCCATGTTTGTCATGGCTGCCATGAGCTCCCAAGCTGCACCTAACAAGCTGGCCTCGAATGGGATGTTGAAGTCGCCCAGGACCAAAAGCCTGGGCGACTCCAACACCAGTTCCGAGACCAGTTCTGTGAGCTTGGCCAGGGAGTCTGATAGGCAGAGGCAGCAGGGTGGCCGGTACACTAACAGAATCCCTAGTCTATCCCTGGTCTTTAGACTCAGGTACACACACTTGATGTGATTCAATTCCCGGACAGGAAGTCTGGTCAGGTTAAAATGTCCTAAGACTGAGAGGAAAAGTGATTCCCAAAGATAACTTAATAAAGGTCTGTGTTCTTAGCCAAAAACCCAGGATGTCAATGGAAAACAAAAGAACTGGAACTCGACGTACTTGTAGTGGATGTTATGCTTCTCCAGGGAAGTAAAGTTCTATGAAAAATAAGCAGCTGGCTTCTTTCCCAGTTGGAAATGAAGGTGAGATCTGCCAAATGCCCTCTCTAGTCTAACATGAATTCTTTAGCTCAAACCAATTTTAGATGTGGCAGTTCTGATTCTTCCTGCAATGACTCTGCTGCCATCCTGGCTAATACATAAACAAGTGGTTTCAAGTCTATAAGTTACTGTTCACTATATAAGTATGATTGTGTATCTCAGTACCAGTTTTCAAATATATATTATCTTCGCTTGCATATCAAAATAGAAAACAAATACTTGAATTAAAAACAAACCCTCACATATATTGCTCTTGTGTTATAGGAAATTATTATGGTGTGCTTTCCGTGATGTTTCCAATAGCTAGCAGATGCTTTATCTGAAGTCTCCTTCACTGATACATCTTGAATTTCTTTCCACAGGGTGTCTTTTATGAATAATCAAAAGCAGCAAAAGCCAACGCTATCAGGCCAGCGTTTTAAAACTAGGAAAAGAGGTAAGCCTAATCAAGTGTCTGCTTGCTTTTTTTTTATTTATTTAGTACAAATAGATACCGGAGAGTTTGTGAAAATTTGGCTTGGAGCAAGCAGCCTGCATAAGTTGATGTGCACACACACACACACACACACACACAGTGCCAAGCATAGGAAGCTGCATCGATTGTTTGTTGGAGAGCCTTCAGCACTTGATTCTTGATCACCAAACCCTTCTTTCTGCTAGGAGAGTTGTAGTGGCTTGCGTGCACATAACAATACTAACAATATGAATTTCTCCGCACACGTGACCAACACTTGAAACCATAAAAAATATTTATTCTACCTAAATTTTTAGGTAGATAATTTTTATTTAACACTAATGATTCAGTGAATCTGTTATCCTCTGCCTCCCAGTTGTGGATTTTTAATCAATCTAGAATGCACTCTACGATTTATCTGGCAAAGTGATGTTTTCACATTTTGAGGTCTCACACACACTTTGTTCATTAAATTTACAAAAGTTAATAGAAAAACAGTTGAGGAAATGAATGAGTTTTTATCCCTCCACCCTTCAACAAAGCAGTTTTTGGGAAAGGGGAAGCTGATTTGCCAGGGACTTGGCAGCCTAAACTAACAAGTAAACTGAAAAAAGAAGTGACCAGAGCCACCTACTCCTTTGGCTTCATTCTGGTCACTGGTACTTATTATAAGGAGAAAAAAACCCCACTCAAATGAACAGAGCCTGTTAAAAATGAAGTTGAGTAGGAGAGGAGAGGAGATGGGCACTGGAGGATTTGGGGTCAACCAAGAGTATACTTTCAGGAAGCATTTCATTCTGAAGTTACATCCATAGTTCCATGGAGGTTCAACACCCTGGCTAGAGGATTTGGTGAGAGATGTTTATTAAATATAGATGGATTTGGCATTATAAGTAGGTCATTCTGAACTTTCAAACATGGGAATGAAGTGTCCAGACTTGCAGAGGGTCTCATTATAGTCTTTCCACATGGTGCATTGCATATCTTTTAGGTTATGTTAAGCATAATGAGTGTTGCTTCAGCACATTGTGTGTGGGGTGGGGGGAGTGTAGCTTAATTCTGATGCAGGTTCTCTTCAATTATTAAGTACCCAGGGGTCAAGACTTAAGATGTAGCTTCACGTGACTTAAGATGTAGCATATGAAACTTCCATACCAGCATAACATCAGAAAAAGTGATAGTTTACTTTATTGCAGTTACCCAAGTTCTGATGTTTAGGATAGCAGAAGTATTTAAAATCTATTTGAAATTGCTGCTGTAATCCATCTACAGTTTTGCTTTGTGTGGTGATGGGCATTCTAGCTTTTATCTTAAGCCGATACGATATTCTAAACTGAAAGTTGATTATCTAAAATATAATTCTGATGCAGTCCTTTTTACCCTCCATAGCAGTTTGCTGCCAGAATTCAGTGGCAAACTACTGTGTGTGTGGGGGGGGGGGGGGGGTTCCCGTGTGTGTGTGTGTGTGTGTGTGTGTGGCCGCTGCCAAATTCAGAAGCAGCTGCTGAAGTGTGGATCGGGGTGGAAAGCGACTCCCGGATCACTGGAAGCTGCCCACCCCTCATAAATATTTTCAGTTAAAGCGAGTTTGAACCTGAAATGGCTATGTAGAAACAAAAATCCGTTACCAGGTTATTTTTAAAATCTTTTTTTTTTTTTTTTAGAATAGTCTGATTATTTACTGTGGGAGCTCTCAAATGACTGAGAAATGTGACTATTGAGTGTAAAGGCAGGAATTCCAGTGAACAGATGGATGGTTAGTAGGTGGAAATAGAATTTGAAAATAGGAATAGATCTATAGTAGTGTTTTGCTCTGCTTTAATCCAGTGGTGTGGGGTGGAAATGTTTCCAGTGCTTTATTTTTCCAGGGAGAAAATTCTGTTTCATACATTAATTAGTAAAAATAAATGTATGCCGATTGCAAATTAGACATTTAGGTAAGCTTGGCAATTTCAAAGTTATCATTAATATTTTTCTAGGATGCAAGAGAATTGGAATTCTCCAATAAATAGTGATAGCGAAACTGAAGGTGCCCCAGCAACCTTAGTGGAAGAGGGTTGAACTCTGTTGAAATATATCAGTGTTTGCCAGTATATCATACACAGTTCTTGGGGTTGCTTAAATTAATTAGGGTGTAGTCTTATGCATGTTTTAACAGCAAGAAGTCCTACAACTCTCAACATTCCCTAGCAAGCCTGACTTACTGAGGAATGCTAGGAGTTTAGGACACTTTCTCTAAACAAGCAAAGGATTGCTCTTACTGTATTAACTACTTTCAATACCTATTAGTTCTTTTTCATTAGTTAAATTTAAGAAAAGTATACATTATTGTCTTTAAATTTATGCAAGTATTCCAGTTAAGAAATCCACATAATTTGAATCACTTTGAGCGTGCTTTAATGTTTTCCCTCAAATATTTCAGGTGAAATACTTGTAGTGTAGTGGGACTAAAAATTAACATTAATCCTTTACTTTGTTCGCTAAATAAAAGTATAATGAAGATTCTAAATTAGATTTCTCTAAGGCAGGGGTGGGCAACTTGTGGTGCGCCAAACATTTTCGCCTATGTCTTCCATCAACTCTAGCCATCATAGCCAACGGTGAAGGATGATGGGAGTTGTAGGCCAAAACATCTGGAGGGCCACAAGTTATCTAGCCTGCTCTAGGGCATCAGAACACTTTCTGATGCAGACTGAAACTTTTGCCCTGGGAATGAATCTACCTTAGGTTGGAAAAAATTCTCAAATTCATTTTGCTGTTGAAATGTGGCTTGTCATCTGAGCACATATAACATGGTACTTCGGGACAATACCAATGTAACAAATGTTCATTATCTTAAGAGTTCAAAGAGGACTTGCGCCCAAATTCTGGATGGATTACTTGGAACTCAATTCAGTGGAATTTACTTCTTTGCAATCTGTTCAGAATTTGAGTAGCAATGAACTATGTTCTTCTTAGTATTTCCCATGAATTTGGCCTATTTTAGCCTGGTAGTAATTTAAATCAGAAATTAAGATTTCAGGCGTAGTTGACTCCTGTCACCAAATATTCTTGGCTTAAGAAATTGCTGTGATTCCTAAGAGTGGTAAAACTCTTCCGTCAAGAATAATTTTGCTGTACCTTTCCTCCAGTTTTGTTTCTATTTTGCATTAGTGTTTATTAATAACAGATCCTCTTGTATTCTGGTAAAGATAAGCGTCTGAAACTGAGAGGCTGGTTATTCAAAGCTCTTATGGAAGATAGCATCATATTTGGGGAGTCAAGCTCAAAAAGGTAGTAATCTTTATAGCTGAGTTTAGAGAACTCCTGTGAGGCTTTCGGGGGTGGGGGGTCGTTTTCCAGGGTTGGTGGAGGACCAGAATAAAATGAGTTACAATTGATGTAGAGGTAGAAATAGTTCTTAAACTTGTAGTGAGAGTTAGCTGGCTGATTGGTAAACTGATTAGAGCTAGAATTTCTACTTAAGCTAAAAGGGAAACACCTATGTTTGTGTACGATTGAAGCAAAGCTTAATGCTTGCTTAGTCATGAGAGCTGTACTTGTGATTTCCAGAATCTGAAAATTGGGCAGTATGCTTAGATAATTGGTTTTAACGTACTGATGGCATGTAAGAATAACAAAGGTTTATGCCAAAGACCCATATGGAGCCATTTCAGTTTGGTTGGTAAACTTTGTATTAGCTTTTTGTTTTGTTAACTCTGTTGAATAGGAACCACAGTATTTTTATGGAAAGTTTTACATTGAATCTAAGTATTCAGAATCAGCACAATTCAGCACGTTATTTCGTAATCAACTCAGTCTCTCAAATTATGTTTTAAAAGAAGAAAGGTTTCCTGCCTGGACCTTCTTTCAGTCTACCAATTCCTCAGTTGAATTAAATATATCCGCATTGTATTCTGATTTTCTATTTGAAAACATTTACAGTACCCTTTATTTATTGCAGATGAAAAAGAGAGGTTTGACCCCACTCAGTTTCAGGACTGTATTATTCAAGGCTTAAATGAAACTGGCAGTGACTTGGAAGCAGTAGCAAAATTCCTTGATGCTTCTGGAGCAAAACTTGATTATCGCCGCTATGCAGAGACACTCTTTGACATTCTGGTGGCTGGTGGAATGCTGGGTAAGTGTCCTTCAATTAGCTCTTGAGTTTACAAACACAACTGTAAATGTGCATGGATCTTCACCACCGCCGAATGAGTTGACAAGTTCTATCCCAGTTGCTACTGCTTATGCAGCGTCTGTATCCCAAAAGACAATGGCATTTCACTTCTCTTATTAGTATACGTGATATTTGACAGTGATTGTGATACGCTGAACAAAATACAGAACTGATAACGTTGGGTAACTGTTAGCAACTGTGATGGCCCAGGACAGATTTGGTCTGAGCAAAGCTGCCAATTGGCATTCAGTGTAATCCTCTAAAGTTAACCTGCCTGTAAAATATGGGGTTCTTAATTATTAGAAATGGAAATTATATTGGCCCTGGTCCATTTGTCCCTGAAATCTAAATAGCTTTCACTTGCAGGCTAAAAGAACTGAGCCTCCGTTTATAGTAATTTTCCTTGTAATCTAAATATCCTTTTCTTAATAGCCCCAGGTGGTACATTGGCAGATGACATGATGCACACAGATGTCTGTGTGTTTGCCGCACAAGAAGACCTAGAAACAATGCAAGCATTTGCTCAGGTTGGCTTTTAAAGTTTCTTTTCTTGATTCTAAAGAGCTGCTGTTTGAGCCCTTTATTTTCTATAGCCTAATCACTAATATTTGTTTTTAGGTCTTTAACAAGCTGATCAGGCGTTACAAATACCTGGAAAAAGGCTTTGAGGATGAAGTCAAAAAGGTATTGAAAGTTAGGACTAGTTCTTTGCATCATAGTCTTGCAAATACATTCACAAGTTACTAGTTACTAAAATACTTTACTAGTCTGCCTGCTCTCATCGACCTCTACTAGTTATGTATTTTCCTGAAAAAAGTATCGACTTTCATTCAGTTCATAACTGTTTCTCTTTCTGATTGCTTGGAGAATATTGTTGTTCACTGGCACCCAGAGGAGTCGCTATTTAGTACTTAGTATGAGATTTTCAGTCATTTTAATGAGGCCTCCCTGTTTTACTAAGTGGTGGTCTCCTGTTGCTTCCAAGAATAAATTCCTTGTGGTCAGCCTCCCCCAGCCTAGTGTCCTGCAGGTCCGTTAGACTAAAATTATCACCAACCCCAGCTTGCATGGTTTGTGCTGAGGATGATGGGGATTGTAGACCAACCCATTTTGAGGACCCAAAGTTGGAGAAGGCGGATCTACATATCATAATAGTATTCACAGATTATTTCAGTGTATTGCTTGTTTCAAAGTGTTGATTAAACTGTGTTTCTTCTTGCAGTTGCTGCTATTCTTGAAAGGTTTTTCAGAGTCTGAGCGGAATAAATTGGCCATGCTGACGGGTATTCTTCTGGCCAATGGGACACTTAATGCGTCAATTCTCAACAGCCTATATAATGAGAATCTAGTTAAAGAAGGTAATGGTAGTAATCTAGTTTGACATTGGGCTAGGAGAAGGATTCCCTGGAACAAGCTGCTCTGAAGCCAGCGTTGACTTCTGCAGGACAACATAGAGTGCTTAGGGCTGTATAGCACAGAATCCAACATCACTCAGGTGGAAGACTGATCACCGAACAGGACTCTATCTCCTGTAGTCCCCCTTCCCTTTGGAAAGCTTGCTCTAGAGAGTCCCCCAACGCCCTGGAGCAGATTACAAGGATATAGGGGAGGGGCTCTAGAGGAGAGTGGTAATATCCCCCCCTTTCCACAAATGGAAGCAGTTCTGTTAACAAAAACTTAGATTCCATCCATAGTCTTAATACAGATTATAAATTCGAATTAAACCTAAAATTGCTTCTAAGATTCAGATTTTCAAATAATGTGGGAACTTGGAAAGAAGTAAATGGGGATGTAGAGAGGGTGTGAAGAATGGCCTTGGGAGCTAAGAGGGTAGATCAATATGCAGTGTATTAAGTTTTGCTTCTTCACCAACAGATTCCTGCCCCACTCCCTAGTTTATGAGTGTATTCCATTGACCCACATATCCAAAGCTTTATTTACATTCCATCTAAGTTTTAAGATTCTTGGTTTATGAGGTCTGTGCCAGATAAGAAATTCTGGGTTGTATCCAGGAGTATCGTTTTGCTAGCACAAAGCTACTGCTTGCAGAAACCCAGGTTTTATCCTTGTTTGAATGTCAAGTCAAATACTTTGCTTCCGATTGTGCAAGCGGTTGCACAAATCACTGTACAACTTCATTATACTAGGTGTTGCTTGTACTTGTGCTTGTTCTGATGTTGGCTGTACACCTGCTAGCAGAGCAATCCCAACTCTGAAATTTTTTTTACTCGCATAATATAGGATATAACTAACTGCTCTTGTTCTGATTATAAGCCAGAACCTCCCAACTTATGCTCCAATGCAGTCTTCACACAGCTTCAGTAGAGTTATATGTAATCTTGAATCCAGTCTTCAGTAAGTGATTGTGTATGGAGAGCAGGTTCATTATCAAAATCTTCTAGCAGTTTGGGAACAGGATTTAGGAAGCATGTAGAAAAATGGGATTAAGCATGGCCCCACTTCCCAGTAAATAACAATGTAACTCTTCATGCAGGTGTTTCAGCAGCCTTTGCAGTAAAACTGTTTAAATCATGGATAAATGAAAAAGATATCAATGCAGTGGCTGCTAGCCTTCGTAAAGTCAACATGGATAACAGGCTGATGGTAAGTAAATAAATTGGCCTTCTTTTAATGTTGAAAGTGGAACAGTTTCAAATACATAGTTCCTTAATTGCAGTCTGCAAATAATCAATATAAATGTTTCAGGAACTCTTTCCAGCCAACAAGCAAAGCCTTGAACACTTCACAAAATACTTCACTGATGCAGGATTGAAGGAACTATCTGAGTATGTCCGGAACCAGCAGTGCATAGGGGCTCGTAAAGAATTACAGAAAGAACTTCAAGAGCAGATGTCACGTGGGGACCCATTTAAGGATGTCAGTATACTTGCCGCCTCTCTTCATAGTTTGTGAACATAATTAATGTCTTAACTATGTTTAGTGACTTAAAAATGACAGAAGTACCTGATGTTAAGCAAGAAAAGCATGACTTCCTAACTGACTCAAGTAATGTATGAATTGTGCTGTTACAGTCTTAAGACCTGCCAGATGTGTCTGGCTAGTTAACTTTATTCAAATGTTCATGTAATCTAAATTATTGATGTTTGGCATTTATGGTCATTGCAGGCATATTACTTATGCAAGCATTAATTAAAGTTAATATTAGGAACACAAGCAAAGTACAGTTGAGTATGCACACACAAATTTACTGTCAAGACTGTAGCTTTCTCACTTTATTGTAAATAATGCAATTGTATTTTATCACACTTTATCTACACATTTCCTCCAAGGAGGCGTGCAAGGGGTTATCTCATTTTATCCTTGCTACAGGGCTTTGAAGTAAGTAGAGATGGCGACTTGCTCAAAGACTAGCCAGTGGGTTCTCTTGCTGAATGGGGAATTGAACCTTGGTCTGCCTTGGCCTTGGCCCTACCCATTTAACCACAGTGTGAAGCAGATGTTCCATATTGGGCCAAATCATGTATAAACCTGATTTTGTGCAATCCAACTAGGCTTCTGTGCAGTCAGGCACTCATCTGTGTGATCGAAGGGAAGGACATATGCTGCTGCTGCTGCTCCTCCTCCTCCTGCACCATATTATTTCTGGCTGACGCATTAAGACTCAAATGTTGTGAAAAGTGCCAGTGTGTCATTCAGCATCTGCCAAAGGCTAAACTGCCTGTGTACTGGCTCAGAGTACTGGTCCTGCCTTTGGTGTTACTGTGCTTATACTTGCTGATTGTGCCTACAGTAGCACTCCTGTACCTTTTGCAAGGTTGTGTTTCATTAGCACAAAGGGATAACATGAAGGCTTACTGAGTTCAAAAGGAAGTCCTGGTCATCTTTATTTTCTTCACAAGGGCTTGTGGCACAGCTATCCTGTTCCACCCTGCTTCCTAAGAATTTGCAGCTACTGCAGTAGGCATAGATTGTGCCTTCTGCACAATTGGGACTTCAAGTTCTGTGCTTAATATCCACAGTTGGTGTGTTAAGCTTTGGCAAGTGTTCCGTGAAAAATATAGCCAGTGTGATATTCTAAAACGGTTGCTTATGTCGAACAAAGCTGTTTTCTAGGCTGAGGTAAACTGTATTTGAAAACAAAGCTTGTCAATACATGCGAGATTAAAACTCACTAAAATTGCTTGTCTAGATCATCTTGTATGTCAAGGAAGAAATGAAGAAAAACAACATATCAGAACAGACTGTGATAGGCATCATCTGGTCTAGTGTAATGAGCACTGTGGAATGGAACAAAAAAGAGGAGCTAGTAGCAGAACAAGCCATCAAGCACTTGAAGGTAATCTGTGTATTAGTTAACTCTGGTTATGTACACCAAGAATGCTGAACCTTGGACCTGTGGGCCAAATTTGACCTTCCCTCAACCAACTATTGTTTGGTGGTCCCTTGGCTTTTGCACATGTTTTTTCCCCATTCTAAAAGGTGAAAACATCTGTCTTAAGGCTTAGTTACTGGCATTAAGAGGTTTATGCTAACATATGCTGTTATTTCTGTTGCTTTGGCCCCACCTACTGCTGGAATACGCCTCCTGATAGCTTTACCAAAACTGAATTCGGCTTTCGGGTTGAAAGAGGTCCAGCACCTCTGATATAAAGAAGCATGTATTATGAGTATTTGTGTGAAATATTGCACTATAATATTGTACTACTAATCTTAACAGCCAGAGAACAGGCTGTGTAAAAATGAGATCTGGATTTTTCAAATTGATTCTGTATGAGATACTCCAAATTTAATAAAGGCTTATACTTATTCAATGTAAGCCTGTTTAAAATGCAGCCTGAATACAATTTAGGACTCTTGTTTTTTCTTTTTAAAATGCTGAGTTTCTGGATCTATGAAAATATTAATGGTAATTACATCTTTGTCTGTAAAAGGGAATGGGGTGGGCTACTCCAGCTAGGTCGGTGATAACTGAAACTTGGCTCTCAGAGGATTTTCCATGAATAATGGCACTCAGACATCCTATCTTCCTTGTGCCTTTTTCTTTCATGAAAAATATGTTTTCTGGCAGCAGAATTTGGAAGCGTTTATGCCCTTTATCAACAAGTTAAATGTTACAATGCCCAAGTTTGGACAACCCATGATGAGCTGCAATGCCCAAGGGAACCATATTGCATATCCAACCCCCACTCAGGAGTTGTCATGTCATGCAAACCCAGCAAGCATGGGTCATGTGAAGGTTAAACAAACCTCACATAATCCTAAAACAGACTGTGAATTATACAAGGGTTGTTTAATTTCGAAGCTACCTCTTGGCACTTGTTTAATCTTCACATAACCTATGTTTGCCAGGTTTGCATGACACAACAACCCCCAAGCAGGGGTTGCATGTTTAAAATGGTAGCTGCAAGCATCGCACCCTCAGTGTGGGTTAAGTAACCCATGCTTGGCTATCTTGTTGTGCAGCAGATCAAATGTATAACTTCTAATATGTCACATTTTAAACCAGTTAACTGGTGTATGTATGCATGCTTAACTGTTGTCACCTAGCCAGTTCTTTGCTAGTAACACCTTGGCTATTAGTTATATGGATTTGAGCGATGACAGGTTTGTTTTATATAAAGCTAGCAAAACACTCGATAGGACTGGCAGGAAGGGGGAGAAGTCCTAGAAGTTGCCTGAGTCATTTGCGTTGCTTTTTTAATATCTACGTGCACATGAGGCATACGTTACAGTTTGGCATTTTGTCTGAACCAGCCCACCGTTTGGTACTATATGAATGAATCTGAAAGTGCCTTCAAACTCACACACTTCTCTCCATGTGCATAATGGCTCCCAACATCCCCAATAGTGCCATTTTTCGGACCTGGCACACCAAGATGGGAGGGTGGGGTGCATAGCGCACACCCAAAGATCTTCAAAGGCTCATTCACATATCACTAGTGGTTTGGTGTTGCATCTTAACCAGGGGATTTGGTCAACAGTAGGTGGGCCTTCCACTATCAAAATGGAAGGCTGGTTTTTCCTCTCCCCGTAACAAAATCCATGTACAGTGCTTTAGTCGTTTCCTTCACAAGGAAAGGGCAGCCATTCAGCTATATAGCAGAAAATGAAGGTGTTTGTGGGGGAGACCACTGGTGCAAGAGTTAAATGGGTTTGCTTCCTATTGACATTGATGTTTGGGTTGAAGTAAGATTTAGCAAGTGGTGGTGGTTAATAGAGGCAATCCATTTTATATCTGGCATACAGGGAGGCTAAAATGTTGCTACTACACTGGTATATCAAAATGTTAATTACCTGAACTTTTTGCTTAGATGAAACTTTTTTTGAGTTCACCGCTTCACCTTGAAGTGGAAATGCCCTACAGTATTTTCTTAGGAAGCTGTTTACATGGCTTACATTGTGGCTTCCGTGTATGTAACTGTTCTTGTACTTTTCACAGCAATACAGCCCTCTTCTTGCTGCCTTTACAACTCAAGGTCAGTCCGAACTGACTCTGTTGCTCAAGATTCAGGAGTACTGTTATGACAACATCCACTTCATGAAAGCCTTCCAGAAAATAGTGGTGCTCTTTTACAAAGGTAATGGAATCAATTGAACACGCAGGTGTCTGCAATATGTGAGGCCACTGGAAGTCAAAATGGAAGCTGTCGCTTCTGATGCTTATCAGCAAAGGCCTCTATGGCTGAATTCGGACGACACATTAAGCAACTGGGGGTGGGGAAACAATAGTCAGTTGTATTGACTATTGTGTCGTCCAAATGCTGCCATAGTCAACTCAGCGCTGATCCTAATCCACACCACAGTTGATTATTTATTACCATGTTATGTGGGGAGTACCCCCTAGATGAACAACTGTAAAGTTGATTATTACCCCACCATTGACTATCGTGTTGTCCGAATTCAGCCTATCTGTAGGCAGAAAGCTGCAGATGCCACTCTTTTATTCCAGTGTAGGTTGGTGGGACAACTGCAGGTTTAAGTAGCTTGTACTTAATAAGCCACTAGTACAACTGATCTGTTTAAAGTAACAATGAATTGCTTTGTCCCTGGTCATCAGCTTTGTTCAGTCTACTGTGTTTGCTCTGGCTGGTTAATGCCTGCATATTGTTTATTGTGTTATATATCATTTACTTATTTATTACTATAGGGCCCAATATCCAAAGCTGTATAGGCAGTTCATAACAATTAGAGTAACATAATACCACACAATAAAATACAATTTAAAAGTGTAAAAGTACAGTATAAATAAAAATAATAACCAAATGGAACCTAGCAACAATGTAAAGATTTAAAATACAGTACCAGGGCTTTGAATGTTAATACCAGCATTTTAAATTGGGCCCAGAAATGGACTGGCAGCTGGTGCAGATGGAAAAGTGCTGCCTTAATATGATCACATTGGCCAGTCCCCACTAGCAATCTTGCTGCCCTATTTTGGACCAGCTGGTTGTTTCCAGTTTTCAAAGGCCGACCCACATATAACTTATTGCAGCAATCCAGATGAGAAGTTATCAGAGCATAGATAATGTAGCTAGCCTATGTCTGACAGATAAGGGGTTCATCTACACCTGCAGCCCTTTGGGCGAGTGGGGAGGGATGATCATGGAGTTTTCTACATCCTGGATCATCCCTCAGGGGTCACACACCAGCGAGTTGTCTCAGAAATAAAGGGATGTTCTGGGGCACCATTTTTTAAAAAAAGGAGACATTTGTGCAATTACACGGGCATGACCCTGTGCGAAGGAACATTTTTTTAAAAAAAATAATTAAAAAAACTCAGTGCTGGAAAACACCAAGCGCCATCTCACCCCCGGACCCCCTCCTGTTTCCTGAGCCCTGCTACTCGTGGGGAAGAGGGAGGACCCCAGGAGCTCGGGATGGTCCCAAGACAGAAGGGGGGGAAACGGGGGGAAAAGCAGCCCCAGCTATCCTGGGAGAACTGAGTGCTCATCCCTGGTTCACCCCCAGAATCAGCTGTGCATCATTTGGACACGCAGGGATGTCCTTGTGACCACCATGGGATAAATGACAGGTGTATGTAGATTAGGCCAAGGATTTAGCATGAATCATAAACGGGTCAGGATTCCTTGTGTGTGTTGTGGCCTTATTTGAGCAGTTTGAATGTTTTCCCCTCTGTTAACACATGAAGAATGTTTTTCACTTTGGCGTCTCCATTGTGGTTGCACTGCATTTCCCTGTAGAATGGGGATTTTATTAGATCCTGGGCTGGCTCCAGAGTTCAATCAGCCGAACTCTCACAGGGTGTTCCTGCTGGAGGAAGGGGATGGTTTTCTTTGCTGATTCCTCTTTCCCCCACAACGCTGCTTAGAAGAGTTGGAGGATAGTGTGGGAGGGTTGGGTGGCTGCAGGAATAAGGTACAACTGGAAAAAATTGCATTCCTTCCCTTACTCCAGCCCCAGGGTCCAGAACTCTTAGTAGGACAAAAGCCAAGACATTCAATTACATTTGAGGTATTTATCCTGTAAAGCTTTGCAAAATCTAGATTTTCAGAAGTGCAGTTCTTTATGAGGTAACTAAAGACAAGAGAGGGAAGGAAGGGAAAAGATAACCATGGGCAACTCCACTTATACTGTTCCACATTTGCTTGCTTGTTTGGCAATTTTACATTCTAAATTGAACTGCCTACTTGCTGTGCTATGGAAGCTTAGAATGAAATTGACTCTTGTACGCATATTTCCAGTGCAGTGGGGAAAACTCTGAGGGGTGTGCGTGATTAAAAATACTTTGATAATAAAATCATGACATTGTAAAGACGTTTCAGGGATTCAAATCATTTCACATGTTCTCTAGCTGTAATCCTTTCGACAGCCCTGTTGGGTGGTAAATCAGTATTATTCCCCCATATTGCAGATATGGGGGAGGGGACTGAGGCTAAGACTGTCTTGCTTAAGGCAACCTAGTAAGATCATGGCAGAAGCAAAATTTGAACCAAGGACTCCATGTTTCACAGCTCAGTCTGTTAGCCATATGCCTACACTAGACTGGTGAGACATTTAAGCATTATGCTGTATTACAGTATAGCTTCTTGAAGGACCAACCAACAGTTCATGTAAAAAAAATACCTCCCAATTTAGCTATAATTTGGCACGTTACGATTTTTCTCCTGAAGATAGCTAAGATGTTGAAATAATGAGCGTATTCATCAGGTAGCTGTTGCCATACTGCATCTGCTTAAATACATTCCATAATGTTGGATAGCTTTGCTTCATTCGTGTATTATCTGCCTTTAATCAAAGGCTACAGTAGTGTCTTCCAGCAGTTTATTAATTTAGAAAGGAAAATGTTTTTATTTTGATAGTTAAGTGGCTTTTTGAGATATTAGAGATACCTTATTGTGTAATATCAAGCCCCATTAGGATGCACACCATATAAAATGTCTTTGAGCTAGTGACATGCATTTGCATTCACATACCTCTGTGCTAGAAAATGCACGAAGAGGCTTGACATCCATTTGCCAAGCTACACTGTGTGAAGTGACAAATAGGCTTCATGTGCTGACAGCACTTTGTTTTCAACAGCTGAGGTGCTAAGTGAAGAACCCATCCTGAAATGGTATAAAGATGCACATGTTGCCAAAGGAAAGAGTGTCTTTCTGGAACAAATGAAAAAGTTTGTAGAATGGCTCAAGAATGCTGAGGAAGGTAAGGAAGCCACATGTAATTTAACCATTGTTATTAGAAATTAGCATTTCAAACATTGTCATTGATGGAATACTTTTTTTATTTCAGAATCTGAGTCTGAAACTGAAGAAGGTGACTAAGTTGTCAAGCACTCAACAGTAAAGCAAACAGGAGCTATAGATAAAACGTCATGTCTCGTGTCCTTCTGATTCTTACATCCTACCTCCCTGTATCAAGCATGATATAAGGGCTGTCATGGCAAATTTTTGTTTGTGTTTTCTATGGTCATTAGAGAACACTGAAATTAGGTTTTTAAAACCATGTGTTAGTAGCTTACAGGAGCTATAGATTTGATTCTAACATTGCATTAGTCCTTTCGGTTACATTCTACCTCCTGTATTTTCTACTGTAACATAATTTAAGGCCTTCCACAACATAAATTCATTTTATCCCTGGGTTTTCTATAAAAGTTTACAAGTAGACATGATTTGGAAAATGAAATTTGTTATAAAAATTCTGTTTGCAAATTAAACTGTACAAGTATCCAAAGTCAAGAGGCCATATTTGTGTGATTTTGTGTGAAAGATACTAGACCCAGAACAAGTGTGGTGGATTTGTAAGTCACCACTCAATCAGCCCCTTGCTTTCCGCTTCCTGGTTCTGGTATTCTTGTACAGTCTTAGGCAGGGACTAAAACCCTTATTAGCAACACACGTTCTCTCTTGCAAAATCTACTTTGCTTTTCAGTATAACAGGTTTTCCTTGCTCTTTATGGAAGTATAATGAATTTAAAGACAAAAAATCCCACTCGCAGTGACTAGTTTTAATACTGAGCAACACTACAGAGGGCTAGAATACTTTTTCTGAAGATTCTAGCTTTAAGTGTTTAATATGTAAAGCTGTCATAATTAACATTTGCATTGTAGATCAATTCCAAAATTACACTCTTAAAAGTATCAATTCATAGTTGCCTTCCCAACAATAGCATACATATTGTGGGGGGCATGTATCCCACCTCGATTCAGGAACTCGTGCAGTGAATGTTACCCTTCCAGGATATTCCCCCACTGAAAAGGGATGAAAGTGGACTTGCTAAATACACATTGTGGATGCGTACATGTGTGCTATGCTTGTCTTTGTACATATGGCATGGCCAAATAATCCCAAGGCCTCTCCACACTTTATGCAATACAGAAGGGTGAATGTCTGAAGTGGGCCTTAATGGTGGATGAGGAAAATTAGGTTTATTATCAATTCTTTTTTCCAGTGAGGAAAACATCTTAAAACAGCTGTGAATAATTCCTAGGTAACGTGGTCTCCTTTAGTTGGAAGTAGATACTAAGGTAAAGCTACTGTTTTGCTGCACGTCTAATTTGAGGCTTTGTGCTTCGGGTACTGTCAAAACTGCACTGCATCCTTGCATAGACAATATGTAGGCCAGTACACTAGACTAAAACCTCAGTGTGGCAAGTTCATTTATTTTTCTTTAAGAAGTTTCAGTGTATAGCCCAAAAGCCTGCAGCTGCCTGCCATGCTCACTCTAAGAATGCCTCTGGGTCAAGTAAAGCACTCTTGAGTCAAGGAAATCAAGATGCTAAGTGGCTGTGGTTCAGGCACTTTGCAGCTACCTGGTTGCTTTTTAAATGATGGGATGATGTGGTGCTGCTGAGCACCCCAAAGCCAAGATTTCTTAAAGGGAAGTGACTAAAACTCTTCTTGGAAATATGTACTTACTGCTGGACATGACTTAAGAGCCGATGTTGCTCTCCCACCACCTTTGCAGTAGCGTTTCGAGCTAACAACTGAATTGGACAGAGTGGTGGTAGAGGTTCTGCTACTGGGAATGTTTGTTGGGTGGGTAGAATTGACAACGGTTACTTGGTGGTGCATATACTTTCACACTGACTTGAAGATAAGGAAAACAAATCATGGTGATTTTGGGAGAAAGCTGGTACATTGCTTTGAATTTTCTTAAATCGGCGAAGCAGAGGATTCTCATATGGAGGGGGTGGATTGGCCACTACCCATTTGAGGGAGACACCCTGCTTACTCTGAGCCTTATCGTGTTGCTCCCTTGTTAAGAGTGGCTAAGTTTGGGAGCCTTCTTTACTTCATAGCTCCTACATCTAGGCCAAGTTAAGTCCCTTGCTACCACGATAAGTGAGAAAGAGACCTCCCTCTTGCACTAATGAGGGCCAGGAATCTTTAGTATAAACATTAAGAGAACTAGGCAGTCTTAAGGTTACAAAGGCTGTTTTTATGATAGAAGTTAGGGAGGCATAGGGCCTTGTTGCATCCTACTACAACATACTTTTAAGTCATTCCTTCTGATATAAGAGGCATTCATCTTTTCTTGGACAAGAATGGATATATATTTACATTTTACTTTTAGCTAAACTGCAATTAGGAATTAATATAAACCCAGCACCACTAAAGTGTACAGCAGATTGTGACAGTGGGAGCAAAACCAATTCACAGTAAGCTGGCTTCAAACAATTATCAATGTAAAACTAGGCTCCTGCCTCTCCAATTGCACTTGGAGCAGAACCTCCCACCATCCCCTTATCTTTGGCTCTATGCAGGGTTGTAGAGGCTTTTTAACAAATAATGAAGAGGGAATTATTAAAGAATTAACAAACACTACTCACAAACTTTTTTATTTCAAGAGCTAGGTCAATGAATTGAACAAGACAATATGAAAAGAAATTTACAAAGCTAATTACAAAATAAATATTTTTTTAAACTTGCTTTTTTGACTGACACAGTCTAATCACGCACAGAACTATGGTTATTTAAAACTTCTCCTTTAATGAGGAAAAGAAAGGATGTTCCAAGGCTTCTGCAAGCGTAATTCTTTTGGCAGGGTCATACTCCAACATTTTCTGTATAAGGTCGAATAGATGTACATGGTCAGAATCATGGCACTGCATGAATTCCTGGGGATGAAAAGAACAAAAGAAGTTATTGCCCTAGAACTCTAAATAAATGTGTAGGGGAGGTGTCTCTCTGTTTATGCAGTGACATCTCTTACCTTCAGTGGCTTACAACGCCTTGAAACATATCTGCCGGCAGAACTATGTTCATCCCAATCCAACTGGTCATGGTGGAAGTACTTGCGTTTTCTAAACATGTACAAAACTAAATTACTTGAGGGCAGTTTTAAGAGTGGCAAACTGTTCACTTAAGGCAGACTGAACAACTGTATTGGCATTTATGAACTATATGCAAATTCAATTTTCCTCTACAATTAGGCAACAAAATGCTACCAAAAACAATGCATTCCCAATCTGTTCTGCTTTAGTTGTCACAAATATTACTTCATAATATTTTCAAGATTATATACCAAAAGCTATGATTAATATATTTTATTTGAACTAGACAATGATAAACAAGGAAGCCTAGACAATCCATTGTGATGTGAAGCTCTACAAACGTATGAAAAATAATTGTTTTGTTTTCACCCCAAGTCACTGCGTATCTTGAAATTGCCTCAAACACAGAGAACATGTTAAGAAGTGGTAGCACACCTACACACAGTGTATGGATAAACCTGAATCACACCTGCTCTGTGAAATGGCCCTAAAATACGATGCAGTCTATTTCTGCAATTGTTTTTCATTCAGGGCCAATTCTGGACATTTCCCCATAAGTTTGTATAAATGAGTTCTAAGAGAAATAAATGTACGCACACCTATACGTTCTATGCGTAAGTACCACCACTGTAAATCAGTCCTAGAACCTTTGGTTCCACATAACATTCCTATAGAACCAGGGGATTTGGCTTAGCACACTAGTTAATCAACATTATTTACCAGTGAAGTGACTGCCTCAAGAACTATGCTTTGGGAGACGGGTGCCCCAGAAGAAAAAATTTTGAACAGTTGTTTACCTAGTTTTCTGGACCATGTGGATTGGTAATGGCCCCAGTATCTTTTCCATCATTGCCAGGTGCTCTTTACTGTCATGTGTCTAAAGAAAAAAACACAGAACTGTCTTGACAAATTCCAGGAAAAGTTATTCAGTGGATAAAGCCAACTGTTGGACCATGTGCTGTTTTCTGGTTACTCTGACAACTGCACAGCTCTGAAGAAAACAAGCTCATTTTTGCCGGGAGGAGACGAACATAAGCTGTATCTAGCCAAGTAACAACCGCTCTCTACAGTTCCTGCAACTTAGTGGGACTCTACTGCCACTGAACAGACATATATTATGCATACCACCCAGGGCTTTGAACTCTCCTGTTTTTCTCAACAACTGCTCTTTCTGAAGCTTGATTAGTCAATTTCAAAAGCAACACTTAGTCTGCCATTTGAAGATGGGTCAATGTCCTAGTACAGAACTGAAGCTGAAAAGCTTTACACAAACCTATAAAGTTCAAATACACGCTGCCAGATAAATTAATCTGAATAAAATATAAATTTAATTATCAGGTAATGCATTAAACCCCAACTTTACACTAGCTGTAACCAAGCACTAATGCTTGACAGACATGTTATCAAAAAAGCAATCGTGTCTTCCCAATAAGGATCATCACTGTCACTATAATCTTTTATTTTGTAAGCACATACCGGAAATACTGTGAATCCAAGGTAATATTCAATGAGAATACAGCCAATACTCCAGACATCACACGGTTGCGACCATCCCAAGGCTGTGAGGAGAAAAAGTTTTTCTACTTAACTAGCAACATTGAAAAAAACTAAACTATGTAGGTTTTTCATTCTTCAAATTTTAGATATTACTGATTTCAAGTTGAACAACTTAAAAATATAAATATGCTCAGAACATTTTTACAACTGGAGAGTCAAAATAGTTTGCCTCAGAACACTAACAATTCTAACTTAAAGATGAAGTTAATGTACACTGTAGATAGGCTGACCATATGAAAAGGAGGACAGGGCTCATGTAACTTTAACAGTTGTAGAGAAAAGGGAATTTCAGCCAGTGTCATTTGCATGCAATTAGTTCCTGGTGAAATACTAGAGTGACCATATACAAAAGAAGGCAGGGCCCCTGCAACTTTAACTGTTGGGATGAAGAGGGAATTTCACCAGGAACTAATTGTATACAAATGACACTGGCTGAAATTCCCTTTTCTCTACAACTGTTAAAGTTACATGAGCCCTGTCCTCCTTTTCATATGGTCAGCCTACTGTAGAACATGTTAAGATAACTAGAATTAACATTTGATAAAACTCCAAACTGCAATGGTGGCAGTCAGGGTGAAAGTGATTTTGGCAACTCTAGAAGTGCAATCCAAAGCACATATACTTAAAAGCATATACTAAAAATGACAACACTTCCAAGCTTCGGATGAAGTGTGCTATAGACAACCTCAATTTATATCAGAATAAATTTGTTAAGTTCTCAAGGTGCCACAAGAATCTTTGTTGTTTAAGTACAGTGATTTTCTGAACTAAATTGAAGTCTTTATTACTCACCCAAAATAACTTCAGGAGCTCTGTAATGCCTTGTAGATACAAGAGTACTGTGATGTTCATCGTCATATGTTGCACTTCCAAAATCAACAACTTTGATATCTGGATTTTTCAGTGTGCGCTCATCACGTTTCTGCAATATACATTACAGAAATACATTACATTACTAAGCAAACTAGCAAACAGAATCAACGGTAAAAAAAATTAAATTTAAGAGATTAGATTTACCAGTTTGGGATTATATTCTTCCGTGTATTCAGACTTCACAAATAGTATGTTTTCAGGCTTCAGATCTGTATGAGTTAGCTGGTTTAAATGCAAAACTGTAAAGAAAAATCATCAAATTATTCCAAAAGTTAATGCTCCTCAATTGTCACTCTCTTCCTCCTGTAGGGGGTCCATCAAAGTTGGAACCAAAAATGCTGACAGACTTTCTAATTTAGGGTAGTTTTTCATATTATAATTAATGTTTACTTGCTTTTTCAGCCTGTGGGGCCAATATGAAATTTAATTTTTTGTAAAACAAGTAGACAGATATACTGCAGTATATTTTTCCCTAAACAGTTTCTTTTAGCCTTAGAAAGAGACAGCATAGAAATTGAAATAAAGTGTGTGATATATGTACTTACAGTTTACAGATTTGCAAATCTGGTATGCCATTCGCCTGATGTGGTCAAGACTGAATGGCAGGAAACTGTTTTCTTTAATGAAGTCATAAGTACTAATTCCCAGCAGTTCAAACACAATACAAACATGGCCATGATGTTCAAACCATTCCAACATCTGTACACAGCGACTGTAAATACAATAAGATCATTCAGAGTGTAAAAACAACTGACAAGCATACAAATCTAAATTCAAAATAAGGTAAAGACAGGAAGTAATATTTAGTACACCATTTAATGCCTCGCTTTGGTTTTAAATCATAACATTTTCTTGGAAGGGAGTCATAAAAAACATGCCAATACTTTATTGTATACTTACAATGTGCTATTTGGATCTGATGTGTTTAAGTGCTCCAACACTTGTATTTCTGAACGAGCTGCTTCTGAGTATCTATCAACATTTTTTACTATTTTTACAGCTACATGTCTATCGCCCCTAAAAAACAGAAGATTTTGAAGATTAATGAGGGTACTTCATGGAATAACAATACAATTCCCTCACAATAAATGAATCACCAGTTTTATTTGCTTTAAAAATGATCAAGAACCAATAATTAATACACAAACAGTTAAATCCAACATCATGTGAGGGAACTTCCGCTCACGTGATAGGACTTCCCCATGCTCTCCTCCTAACACAGCTCCCTGCGTGTCTTCCAGATTTGCTCAGGAGGGTCCATCAACCCTCTGGAGCAAATGTAATTGGGTTAGGGAAACTGGTGGGGAAGCATTATGCCAGTGGTTTCTGTTTTGCTGGTAAGTTATGGCTGGATACAACTCAAAACTATTAAATTTTTGGAACTCAGTTTAGTAAGTATTCCGCCTTACTATTTTTAACAAATTATCTTGAAGGAAAACCTTACTAAGCTCCAAGAAAATAAACTCAATAAAATGAACATTGCTTTCAAGGAAAAACCATGGCATATTGCACATACAAATAGTAATCCCAGCTGCTCCTTATGCGGCCAAAACAACAATACCTACGCACAAGAGTGACATATCTGGACACCCAGAGAACCCCCCCCAGTTTGCAAAAGTACAAAAAAAATCTTTACAAACCCCCCTTACAAACACACACACACCAAAGCAGATTTGGCATGCTCAGTAGCCACAGAATGTTGAATGTGGGAAAGGAATGGAATATCCTCAACAGGAGTGTTCCACATTGCAATGTTTTGTTGCAGGTCCCATTGTTTTTTATTATTATTCCTCTAGCATAATTAATATACATACCCTTCAAGTAACAATAAAACAGGACAAGCCCTTTCCAGGGAACTTACAACGTAAACTTCAAGTAAGAGGGAAAGGGAGTCAAATATGTGCAAAATGCAATCCATGTACTTAAGGCCCCTTTGTTTCAGTCAAGGCAGAGAACTAAGGGGTTAAGCCAAAAGATTCATGGAAGGTGGGTTTTCTGAAAAGATTTGAGTAGATGTGGCACCACATAGGTGTTATGGTAGGGAGTTCCAGTTATAAGGGGCAGCAAAGAAGAAAAATAAGACCGTTCACAATCCCATGATCTGGAGATTGGTGCAGTGCAGACATTTATAGAAAAGTTATTACTTACGCTTTGTGATCAATGCATTCCACAACTTTCCCAAAGGCACCTTCACCGAGAGTAGTGACAATTTCATCTAAAAACAGGGGAGAAATTAGTTATACAAGCAGTGACATATTTGCATTATTCAACACACCATGCTATGTTCTAGGCTGTGCCGCTATGTAAAAAGTGTAACTAGACATCTTTAAAATATTTAATTGGACAACTCTTCAAGACAATTATGCCTATCTCATTCTAGATTAGCTCTATTATGCAGGAAGTTCCAATTAAGTTTTAACTTCTATGTAAAAATAACCCCCCAAAGAAAAAAGAAAAAACACATAACAAAAACCAAAGAAAGAAAAGGACTTCCAAAGACTCCTGACTTCTTATCTAAAAGAAATTATTCTATCGGAAAAGTGAATAAGTTTTGAAAAATATTCTATACATCTTGCACTTAGTACGTCTCCACTCTGACAGATCAGGTGACCCTCCTCATCATCCTCTACACTCCTCGATCTTTTCCTTCGGTGATTCCTCTGGTAACGGCAAGTGCGCGGCACCAAGATCATCCAGCCAATCAATAAACCCGAGTGAATTCAGGGCAGAATACGAAATTCATTCAGCAGGGAGATATTCAGGCATTCAGATACGCGCCAGGCCACAAACGGTTGGCAGGAACAATTTCAAATTCCCCAGAATTTCACAGGGCACATAGTTTAGGTTACAGGAGAAAAACATGGCAAGGAACAGATTTTCAGATAAGGTACTTCAAGTGGCAAGGCAACAACACACAATATATATGCTTTCAAAAATATGGTTCACTAGAAGAATCATATATTTTAAGATTTGCAATTAAAATTTCTTCTGCTTAATGCTGTTACATGACAAGTGTTGGAATTTACTGGCCTACAAAGTAATCTTGCTGGTAAACAAGGAACATGATTTAAAATGTTTGAAGTACATCCTGCATCCTGCATCTAATTAATTAAAGGCTCTGTATGAGTAATGTCAGAATTCACAAAACGTTCTTAACTACATAGTCACCACTTCAGTCGAAGTTATGTTGAACTCACTGCTGTGTTTGTAGAGACACCTCCCTTGCTCAACAGATGATCAACATCATCAATTCTGACAGTGGTGATCACTTGTGGAGAGTAGGGAAAAGAAACACTGGTCCAAGTCTATCAGATGATAAGCCAAGTGTACTAAACATGCAAGTCCCACCCTTGGGGAGCAACCTACTAGCCTGGTAGGGCAGATCTGTGCATAGAAACCAATTTCCATACAAGATTACACTTGCTGATTTGGGATGATTGCCTTGTCTGTCTATTCCATAAAGGTTAGAGGTTACACCCATAAAATCAGAATTTGACATCTAATATTTAAATACACATCCATATTTGTTCATAAGGCATTTATTCCACTTCATCTTTATATTTTAATAAGACCTCTTTGGTCTCAGAAAAGCAATAAAAGACAAATGTAAATTGTAGCCATTGATTGCCTTTACCTAAGAGGAAAATACACCATGGTGCATCTTCACCATACTTTCAACAGATGTCTAATTTAGGTATTCAAAAAAAATCAGTGGAATATTGTCTAATAAACAAGTAATGCTAATCATTCTACAAAATACTATCCCTTTTCTGGAACACAAGATCTAACAGAAAGAACCACATAATTCTCTGCTAAAATACATCTCCAACTCCTCTATTTGTGTGTTATTTTATTCAAGGTGTACAAATATTTATAGTAATAATATTCAAGGTTTCTAAATCATACATACCGTGTGTGAATGATGTGATTTACTATGATGAGTCTTGTGTTTTCTTTTGTAACTGCTTCTGCCGCTATGACCAGATGACTTGCTACTGTGATTGTGATAACCATTTTCATGGTCTCTGCAATGGTGCCTGGTTCCAAACAGTTGACTATAGTCGTTTCTGTATTCTTCTACATAGCATCGTTCATTATGATCGTTTTCATGTAAGGAGCTGGCATCGGAATAAAGGCTGGGGGGGGGGGGGGGGGGAGAACACACACACCACTCATTGTAATGCAGAATACTGCAGTTGTCATGCATGAAAGTTATGTCTGATTTCAAAATACACATAAAGGAATGGAAGACTTAAGCTATTAAGTCTAAGGCTATTTTTAATGAAATAAAGGTAACATTGGAGATATAAACTTAAAAGAAGAAAAATACTTACCTATCGTAAGTTTGGGTGTGATTATATTTGCAGTGCTTGCTCTCATGCACACTGCTGTAGGATTGTCTTTTTCTCTTATGATGGCTGCTGCCTTTTTTGGGATCCCAACTTTGTTTTTCATCCCAATCAGAATAGTCTGTTCGTTTGGAATACCGCATCTGTAATATATACACATAGAATTATGAATATATAACACAAAAAGTAAATAGTAACTATTTCAATACAGATGAGTATGCAATACAGAGAACAGTTTTAGAGCAATTTCAGCACATTGTATCTACTTTCCTTAAAAAATGCACACAAAATCCTCCAATGCTCTATTAAGCAAGTAATGTGTTGTAGCAAAATATACTAATCATGGTGAAAAATAGCTTTACCTCTACCACAATCAAATGGAGTTTTTGAATGGAGCTCCACACTCTGAAACACAGAATTTGCTAAGAAGCATAATAGGTCCAACCAGTATTCATAATGCAGTGTGTAAGTTTTTCAATAATACAGAAATCTTCATTGAAAGCTTGCATATTTTTAAACACATGGTTCTAATAAAGGATCTAATTCTCCCCACATAACTTTTTTTCCTCCTAAGGGACCATTTTTATCTGCAAAACTTGATCAACTACATTTTGCTCTCTACTTAAAGCCTCTATATATTTTTTGCATTATATGACACTTAATTATTGTACTCAGAACCACTATGACAGCCTAAGCATAACCAATAATGCCAGAGAAGCTGAATGATACCAGCTGCTTATGTAAGTGACCACACATACTTGGAAGATGCAACTTCATTGAACAATGTCATACTATTAGCTATGATCCCCAGCAAAACACAGCAAATTCAATCTCCATTTCACACATCTGATAAGTACCATAAACACTGCTACTTTTATTCTCCACTCCATCAGTATTTAGTACCACCCAATTCTGTTTAAGAGGCACTAATACAAATGCAAAACAACTACACTTTACCACCCTCCGTGCATGTCTGACAGTTTTAACATGACTATGCTTTTAGTAATATATATTATTGGATGCTAACACCTTATAATTTCAACTTTAAAAAGCTATTATCTTTTGTATATATGCCAAACATAAACCTACAAGACCAAGTAGAATCCTACAAATACAAAGGGATTAATCTGAGTGACTACTGTTCAACTAACATCTACATCTTGAATGCATTTAATGGAAGCAATGTTTCACAGATTTTAAAAGAATTTTCTTCTATATGAGGCACCCAGCAAGTCTCCCTGTGGAGAGCATTCCACAGTTGGGGTTACGACTAAAATGTCCTTTCCCTAATAGCCACCAACCAAATCGTTTGAGATAGTAGGAAACACAGAGAAGGACCTCAGATGAAGACCAAAGAGGTCTAGCAGGACAATTGAAGATAGACAATGGCTATGCGCTTGAGTCTAGTGATGTGGTTTTTCCAGCAAGTTTTGAACTGCACAAATTTCCAATGCAAATTACATTAAATTTGCATGGGATCATTTACATAGGAAAATTTTCAGGTTGTATCAAAAATTAGGTGTTTGCGCTAGAAAATGTCCTGCAGAGATGGGCAACTTGTGGTCCTCCAGAGAGTTTGCTCTGCAAGTTCCATCATCCCTCATCCACTGAGTATCCTGGCTAGAGTTGATGGAAGCTGCAGAGCAAAACATTTGGATGGCCACAAGTAGCCCATCCCTGCTCTAAAGAGATCTAATTTAGCATGTTCAGTTTTCTTCTATTTAGTAAACAAGTCTATGAAAAACCGGTTGTTGTTTTTGTCCTAATACACCACAAGTACTTGATCTGAAATATTTAAGGGGAAAAAATTAAAGCACACTTAAAGCAAACCGTTGACAAACTAATTAATTTTAGCAACCCAAAGAACTGTGCATGATATGCTAACAACCAATAATCTGTTTCAATAGAGTTCGACTCTCTTCAGCTAAGGTTGCTGGGGCACCTCAAGTTTCACTGTCACTATTTATTAATTCCATTTCGCTCTGGGACATATATGTATTTCAATGACATATGTGTATTCTCTTGCATACTTGTTAAGGATAATCACCTGAAAAACATTAATGATGACTTTCAAACTGCCACGCTTAACTAATAATGTATTTGCAATTGACCTACATTCATTTTTTACAAATGAACGTATGAAACAGAATGTTTTCTGTGGAAAACTAAAGCACTGGAAACATTTCTGCCTCACATCACTGCTTTGAGTCCCCCCCCCCCTTTTCTCTCTAGCTTATAGACTACATTCATCCATGTCAGCCTGTCCAAACTTTAAGATCAGCCTCTTGCCCTGGACTCTGGAAATGCAATTGCTGAGAACAAAAGAGGACCTTTTTGGTGGTGGTAGGACATCTCCCAGAACACTCTCCCTGGGGAGATCCAACAGGTTCCCTCTCAACCTGCTTTAGATAGGCTGTGAAAACTTTAAAACAAATTTTAAAACTCTTGTTTTACATTTTAATTGCTGCTATGCCATTTAACTTTACTACTCTTTTAGCGGTTGTGTTTTTTGTAATGATTTCCAGTGTTTATACTAATACTCATGTTCATATGCTGCTCTTAAAACATTTTATGTAGAAAAACAATTTAGCAATTAAAGCAGCAAACAAAAAACACTTCTTTCTTGTGATTTTCATAGTTGGATTTCTTCTGCTCTGGGATCATCCCCTTCCTTCCTGATTTCATTTTCTCGTCATTATCCATAATCCTACTTGACACTGCCAAATACATCTTCGTCGATATATATGCTTAAAATCGTGGTTTACCAAATTACCAAAAGCATTTATATTCCACATCTCCATGATTTAGTGCTCAAGTCGACTCACATTTGTTAAATACAAAATACAAAACATAAGATAACATTAATTACACGTTAAAAAAGATACTAGGTAAAGCTGGATCGAAGATATCTGGGCAATTTTCAGCAGATCAGCAAGGTTTTCTGATTTCCAACTGCATAACAATAGCAACAATGATTTCTCTACTGATACGAAGAAAACTTGGAATAACCCATACGTGGTTTTTTGCGCGGAAGGACTATGAACCAAAACGAATTCCTGGGCGCAGAACTGCACCAGGCTGTAGTTGATGGTTCTTGGGGTTCCAGGAAAAAAAACAAAGTAGATCCCGCAAGCCTCAAGTCTGCCCACCCCTTCATTACATATTTCCCTCCCTTCCCCCCCCCCCGGTACTCTCAAGTGAATAGGATAACCGTTTAAATACAAAATATTCTAAGGCGACCAACAGCACTAAAATCCTATCCCAAGCCACAGCTCTACTCCCTCCCTCGGCGCGTCTAATCAGAGAGCGCAAAAACAAAGCGCATGCTATTTAGAGGGGCGCAAGAAGACGAGACACGACTCGGAAGGTAGTGGCACACAAACGCAGTCTTTCTCCAAAGGTCCCCGCGTAGGCGCCACCCTACTAACAGTCCCTGGGGGGAAGACAGGGCTGCACCTTGGCAGCGACAGCGCCAAGGCGGGGGGAAGGGGGCGCCGAAGCCATTTCCTCACCTTCTGAGAGGAGCAAAGGAATTCGTAGAACATGGCGGACGGGCAGAGGAAGTTCGGCTCATGAGCCAACGAGGGACGTCGACAACAGTTCGCCCCCTCGCCTCGAGACGGGGAAAAGCAGAGGAAAATCCCCCGCCCAGCTGGAGGCCTTTTCCCTTTACTTCAGCAGAGCCAATCCATTACCTGAGGCACTCACGGCACTAACATCACCTCTCCGTACTCCACACTTACACCAACCCCCGATACAACCCCGCCGAAAACTTACTGCTCCTTTCGGAGTCGATTGCCACCTCGCAGGGTTTCTCTCAGCTACCCGCTCCCTGGCCTTCTCCCAGCAACCGCCGCTACAGTGTTCGCCGCGACAAAATGGCGCCGAACAAGAACCTTCTGGAAAAGGGAAGGTCGTCACATAGGATGCGCATGCGCAATCATGACCCGGCCCTTGAGTGACGCCAATACGTCGCGAGCTCTCAACCATAGGTTTATAAACTTAAACGAAAACCAAGACTCGTGGGCAATCTTGCTTAGAAGGTTCCGGTTTCACTTAAAACCGCGAGGCAGCTGTGCGGCCTGCTGGGAAGGGGCCGGAGGGGAGAATTCGACAACTAGCAGTGGAGGCTGGTGGCTCCTGTGTCAGTGGGGCAGTGCATCCGCTCTGGGTTTCAGTCAGAACCAATCAGAACCCTAATGGAGCAATCTTATGTGCGGAACCCATTTTGGGAATAGGGTTCAACACTTTGGATAGCTCCTTTAGAGTTTAAACTGAAATCCGGAGCGGATACACTGCCCCTCTGATATAAGAGCCACCAGCCTCCACTGACTTCTAGAGTGACCCTTTACTGCAACATGATATGTTTTGAATCCGATTTTTTCTTTGGAAGAGAAATACGGGAAAAAAATAAGGGACACCTCTATTGCAAAGAGGTGGGGCATTTTAGATGAGAAAAATCGAATCCAGGAGGGAAAACTAAAATCCAGCAATCTTTATTAAGACAACCAGTCAAAATGTCACAAAAGACTGTGCAAACTTTCGAGTTCTCCAGAACTCTTCATCAGGTTAGGTGGTTCAAGAGAAGGGATGAGGGAGGAACGAGAAAAGTTCAACGATTAGACAGGATCTTGTGACCATAAGGTCTGCAGTAGACTCAGTTTCAAAATGGTAATTGCAGACTGAATGAGCCACTGGTATTGCAGGCATCACAAAATACCTAGCATTGGCTTTTCAGAAAACTCCCTAAGCCATGGTTAGGCCACTAACCCTTTTGCAACAATGGTTAGTGAGCATGTTTAAACTGGCTATGTAGGAATGGTTCATTCACATAAGTCATGGTTCACACAACATGTTAAACCATAAGTGCTTAACCACTATGACTTAGCGTGTCATCTGAACAGGGTCTTCGTGGGACAAAGAAACAATGGCTGACCCAAATGCCGTTTGCAATTCAGACCTTTCTTGCCCTGGGCAAATCATAGATTCTTAAGCGGAGAGTAGAAATAAAGAGAAAGCATCACAGTCTTTTCATTAGAAATTATAGGTGATGTGGTACCAACGGGATACAATAGACAATAGCTTGTTCTTGTAGAGAAACGTGAGAAAGGAATGTCCTAAACTTGTTGATAAGACATGCAGGAAATCGAAAGGGCACAAAGGACACAGAGTTCATATGTTACATAGTTCATGTGAGAGAAATTCAAAATGGAGATTGTGTTGTACCTGAAAGAACTTGGAATGGAATTTGCTATGTTGAACAATGTATGTGAAATCATAATGAAGCTCTGTGTAGAACCAGTGTATACTAAAAAGAACTGACAGGCATGCCCAGAGACTTCATAATTGTATTTAGTTAGTTCTCGAAAAAGAGACATGCACACTGAGATTGTTTACCACAGTATAAAAGTCTGTGGTAAACAAGACTTCTCTTCTCCTTTTGGAGAGTTGCCCACAGCTGTGCTAACTCTGTCTTGCTGCTGACAATAAAACTGTTGCTAGTGTCTCACTTGTCTCTTTGTCAGTGCCTTGGAAATCCACGACAGTGGTGAACTAGGTAAAAAAAGCAATGGAAGCCAAATTGTGTAGTATTACCTAAGTCAGCTTTCCCTAACCTACTGTCCTTCAGTTATGTTGAACTACAATTCCCAGAATTTGCTTGGTGGATTCTAGAACTTGGGAGTCTCAACACTTTTGCAGGGAACCAGGTTGGGGAAGGCTGACCTAAGTCTTAATAGTTGGGAAGTCTATGGAACCTTCCAAATATAACCAGGTGGTGGAAAACTATTTTCCTGTGTGGGTTTAATTCCACTCGGAACAGTTAAATAGTAGTAGTTTCCAAGGCACATAAAAAACAAAGACCAGCTGAACTCATCTATGTGGACTCAAAATCTTGCACAATCTTATGAGGTATTTTGGTTGGTCCCAATAAAGACATTGCCTAACTATGGATTTTTCTTGTTTTCCTGGATTTTATTTTTAATCATGGACCAGCATGATTGTTTTTAAATGGGAATCACCACCTCCCATGGCACCTTTGCTATAATCACAGCCCTAGCCTCATCCGACCTGGATATTATTAAAAATAAACAAAAGCCATCATGAAATTGGATGATACCGCAGGATTGTCACACAGGATCCTCAGTGGCACCTCCAATCTGCAAGAGGACTACATTACAGGGCTGTCAGAAGCAACTCTCCCTCCCCTCCCTCCTAACATGAATAATGATGGGCTGTCTGTATTTGCACTTTTATTGGCAGGAAAATTGTTAATTGTTTAGAAAACATACACTAAACTCTAGATTTTAAAAAAGCTCGTCTTTGCAGTAATTTTTGGCTGGGAGTGGGGTGGACACATGCTGCTGTCCTACTACAGCTAACAATGCTAAAACCCTGGACTTTCCAAACTTTCTTAGGTTCCAATCACTTTGGACCTGCTGAGATTTAAAAAAAAAAAAAACACCCTGAAAATCAGCCAGGAAATTTTGCTTCAGGCTGTAATAATGACGCAAGTCTACCTTCATAAGTCTTTTTAATTTTGGTCATCAAGTGGAAATCTTTGATGCACGCTTTCGTTAAAACTGATTCATTCTCTGGCTGTCCTTGTTTGTTTAATTTATCTGCTGTGGTGTTTTATTTTGTTTTTTGTCAATCCTTTTATTGCTTTGTTTTTATTATGATATTGGTTTAGGTGTTAACTCACATAAATGAGGAAGACGCCCAAGATAGCCTGTGGTGCAGGCACTTACTGAAAAAAATAATTATTTGCAGTTCTGTTGTGAGACATTTCACCCATTGGAAGCAATTGTTCAACCAATTCAAGTCTTGATAAGGAGACAGAGGAGGCAATCTACATATAATGATCCAAGTTCACACAATCAAATTAAGCCACCATAGCTTATTTAAATTGCAGAGCATGCCAGCACAATTTCCACAATTACTGCCTGGGCACAGCTTCTGCCATCCAAACCCAGGTGGCATGGCTTGATGTAGAGGGAAACAATCCTCCCATAACCTTGTGATTTAAATAAGCCAGAGTGACTTATTTTGTTTGTGTAAACCAGGTCAATGCATATCAAAAGAGTAACTAATATATCAAGATTGAACTAGAGAACTTTAACAAGAAAAACATGCTTTGATTAAAAATATTAAAAATATATTTATTTTTACAATATGCTCCCCCCCAGCCCAGCCCCACCTTTATTAAACAATTTCACACATTACAATTTGGCTTTTCTCCCCTGTGGAATGTGCAAATTAGAAAAGCCTGGCAAGTCCTTCATTCCGTTTGTCCCCCATCAGGAGTTCATCTGAACCAGCCTTTCAGGAATCTACGATGGCACATGGCAGCTTTTACGCGAATGGATTAGCATGAATTGTAACATCTTTAATATGGACGTCATTAAGGGGGCGGAATGTCTTTTCATTCACTGGCAATTTCTCCAACTCATCCAGGGTATCCAAGCCATCAATAACTCTAGGACAGAAAAATGGAATAATCATGGAAACCTCCTTGCACAGAAAGGCACACATTTTAGATTACAAATGCTCAGCAACCTAGAAGGATTCCTATCAAATACAGCCTTAGAAATTAGATTCCCTATATAGTCATTTCTACTGCTATGAAGATAATATTAAGGTTTTAATCCTAAATAAGTAAAATAAGACACTGTGTAAAATATCAATATTTCACAGAGAGCTTTTTCTGTCCTTTCCCCTTCCAATTCAAACAAGCTCCCAGGCCTGGGCATGTAAGATGCAAAGGTTAAAATAAAAATATGTAATTTGCATGTAATACTGAAGCTGTTACATGGAATGTTCAAAGCAGGGGAAAGCAGCAAATACATTAGAATAATACTTTTTGCCAGTTTCTTCGTCCCAATGAGAACTACACCCATTATATGGAAATTATAGTGTTTTTTTCTGGCACTGTAATCTGGATGGTTTCCTATCTACAGCCCATATATATCTCTTTGCTAGCTATTTAACATATGATGCCTTTACATTGGGCTTTTCCATTAGATGCTATAGGGAGGTATAATGGAATTGGGGAGAGTAGAAAGGCAGGGATTGACAAAAAAAAATAAGAGTGGGGGAAGTAAATGTTGCAGTGTCCCCTATAGATTAAAAGGCTGTTGCCTTTACACTATACCCCTATTTGTCTGCGAAGTGAGTGAGTCTTAAGGTCTTCTAGTCTATGCAAGGCTACTGAGCTCAGGAAAAAAGCAGGCTTGCATTGACAATGTTGATGTGCAGCTCAAAAGAGCTGGGGCAAACAACCCTGATTCTCACTTTGATTCGGATAGACAGCCATCTTATTGGGGTGGTTGTAGGTCTGGATTTCCTGCATGAAGTAGAAAGGTTGAACTAGATTGCCTGTAAGACCCTTTCCAACTCTACGTGCCCCGCTAATATTTTGAACCACAGCCCCTTTAAGTTCAGCCAGCAAGATTAATAGTTAAGGATGATGGGACTTGTAGTCCAAAACATAAGGAGGGCACTAGGTTCAGGAAAGCTGCTATATGTTGTCTTCCTATTATTCACATTATCAGGTTCAACAATGCATTACTTACTTCCCAAACACAGTATATTTCATGTCTAGATGTGGCTGTTTGCCATAGGTGACGAAGAATTGAGATCCATTTGTATTTGGACCATTATTTGCCATGGAAACAACTCCACGGACACTGTGCTAAAAGAGAAGCAGATAAATAGAAAAAACACACAAAAGAAAAAACACACCCTCATTATTATTATTTTTAAAAAATTATAGCATCTCTATCCTGTCTTTTACCAGATGGTCTCAAGTCAATGCAAAACATTAAGAACATAAGAAAGAGCCACGCTGGATCAAACCATGGGTCCATACAACCCAGCATTTTGTTCACACAGTGACCGACCAACCGCCCACAGGAAACCCACAAGCAGGACATGAGTGCAATAGCACCATCCCACCCGTGTTTCCCAGCATTTGGTGTACATAGGTGCATTGCCTCTGATAACATTAAGCTACCCTGCTCTATCTATGGGTTTGTCTGCTTACTTTGCCTGACAAAAGTAGCCTATCGATTTATACTCTATCCTTACCTCAATATGAGCAGTTTGGGACTCTTCTCATTTTGAGCTGAGTCCCAAACTCAGGCACTAATGGAGCAACTCCTCATTTTAATAGGATTTTTTGCTTTCTTGAGTCCCTTTGGTTGCGAACTATAAAGTGAAGCATCAAATCCAGGCAACATATTTATATATCCATCAATCGGATTCCTGGCACGAGAGCATGTGTTGCTATCCTTTTCCAGCTCTGATTTGTCACTTTTACAGTTGTGGATGGTCCAAACATTTTTTTTCTTTACATGGGCAGGGTGGCTGAGACATTTCTGATAACTTCTGGTTTGCAGAAACACGCACCGTAATTTTTATGTCAATTCCTGAATCCAACTTTACCAGCAAACTGCCTTGTGAAAATCCCTTAAAAGCATCACTACCAGAAACCCTTTAGCCAGTGTTGTAGTTCACAGGTTTCCCGGATGCCATGGCAATGGACAATAGTGTCTTAGTGACCAACTACCCATGCAGGAAAATGTCCAATCCGGCAGAATTAATATAAGGCCTCACATCCAGGCCAACATGGCAATTACTGCTACCACATTCCTTGGACTCATGTCCATTCCAGTATTATAAAAATCAAACATTACAGAACAAGTTGAATACTGAAAACAAGTCCTAAATACCTTTCTGAATTAGGGACCCACTACCAAAAAAGCCTTGGTCTCTGCTGAGTCAATTTGACCTCACATAATGATGGAACATGGTGTAAGGTATCCAAAGCAGATCTTAACTGGCTCGGGGGGGGGGGGGGTGGCATTCCAGGAGAGCCAGACCTAAAGTTATGCTGGTCTCCGGCCATAGAGACCTTTAAAGGTTGGCACCAGAACCTTCAATTAAATCTAGAAGCTAACAGGTAGCTAGTTGGTTTATTTGGGAGGCAGCATAGCTCAGTGGTAGAGCACCTGCTTTGCATGCAGAAGGTCCCTGGTTCAATCCCCATCATCTCCAGGTAGGGCTAAGAAAGAATCCTGTGTGAATCCCTGGAGAGCCACTGCCAGTCAGTGTCGACAATACTGGGCTAAATCGATCAATGTATTAGGCAGATTCCTATGTTCCTATGTAGTGCAAGTTCTGTGGCTAAGCTTTCATACTTCAGGGAAAGCTTCTGTAAAGGGATGAGTTTTAGGAAGGTATCTGAACTTCAGAACTGTGGGGGTATAACATCAAATGGTAAAGTGTTCCAGAGGGTGCGGGCTGCAACACTTAATGCATAGTGGCTGGAGGATTATGGGAGTTGCAGTCCAACACATCTGGAGGGGCCATGTTGGAGAAGGCTGCAATGCACCATGCCAGGGGGGCATAACCCTTTCACCAAAGAGAAAAGAAAAGAGGTGAGCAACCTGATCTGCAATAGTCACACAGTTGCCTTAAGCTCAGAGTGATTTCCTCTTCAAGGCGATGTGCAACAAATTCAAGAAACTGCAATGGACAGAGAGAGAGAAACTTACCTTTAAGTATTCACTGTATTCATCTTCGAATTTTCTGCCCCAAATGCTATTTCCTCCTTTTCCAGAGCCTGAAAGAACCAGGGTCGGGAGAGAAGTAGGTAGATACATTAGCCAGGCTCCAAATCCAGGCACCATATCACCAGTGTTGACTACCCTTCTCCATGTCCAGCACAAAAATTTAATCTCCCCTAAATCCTCAGAAAATTGCAAAGAGCAAAGTGGAGAAGTCTTCTCTCATTTCTGCTGGGATTTGGGGAGAAAATGTAAGAAAACAGAAAAAGATTCTTCTGAGCAACCCAACATGCTCCTGTTGTTTCAATGAGAGAAGACCCCATACTTAGCCCCCAAGTTCTCAGAACATGCTAGAGGACTTTTTAAGTTCTTGGAAACTACTGAGACCAGTTGTTGATTGAAAAGTTTGAGATGGCTGCTTGTAAAATAGTCTAGCACACTAGGAGCGCCTCTGCACAAGGCATTGATCTTGAACTCGTGATTGTTCACTCACAGATGTTCGCGGGTCCTTTTCAAGGGATAATCCACCATTTTAAAAATCACGGAAAAAGGGAAGTAATAAACCTAAATTGCATGATAAACATCGTCATCTGCTGGCGGTATTGCTGAAACACATGAGAGGGTATCAGCCAAAAGGGGGAGGGGAGCACATGTATTTTGCGGATTGTTAAAGCACGGAGACTCCAAAATGGAAAGCTTCTACATTCACTAAATGTAGAGAAGACTAGGACCTACTAGAGCCTTCTATGCCTTTACAATCTGATCTACACGAGTCCATAGATTTTGGCTTGGTTTACTAGCTAGCTATTATTCACAGATTTGGTGGCAACCATGAATAATATCCCAAACCTGTGGGCTTCTGTAGATCCGAATTTAATGACAGAGAATCATATAGTTGGTGCCATTTGCTAGATTATGCTGCAAGCAGCCATCTCAACGTTTTCATATGATTCACATATAAATGTTTCATCAATCAGCAACCAGGTCTCAGTAGTTTCCAAGAGCTTAAAGAAGACAGACAATAACTGTTTGTTTGTTTAATGTGAAGAAATCATGCCCAGAAATATGTCTCAACTTCAAGTTTAGCAAGCAGTTGAAAAATATTTGCTGAAAAGTTATTAAAAGCATGGACGCTTGAGCAGCAATTGTTTAATAGTGATGGGACCATGTTGCAGGGCATCCACACTGAGGGCAGTGGAAGAAAGATGAAAGGACACAGGATTTAATTAAATTATGCCTTCATTCCAGAAACTATTCATTTATTAAACTAATAACTTTCCAGTCTACCATCACTGAACTCAAGTTCCTGCATCATGCGCCTTCAAACAATGCCCCAGCCCCCTAGATTTCTTCTTGGTTGGCAATTTTCAGACAGTTTAGAGCTTGTTATAGTTATCAAGTACTATCAACCAAAGATTACCACTGATTTCAAGGGAGCCACACTTTCATCTGAAAAGTTCCCAGCCTGTGTGAGGCAAAGGATCTTATCCATACAAGAGGGCAGCACACAGGAAACATCTGGAAACCACTGACAAAAAAACCCACCAAATTGGCAGAATGAGACACTACAGATATTTGCCATTTCAGACAGCAACATTTTATCAAAATAGCAAGTGGAATTAACCACATCTTTCCCCAAATAACAGCACCAGGATGTTCTGAATCACTAGGCTGGACAGCAGTGTATTAAGCCTACGCAAAAGCATAACAAAATAGGAGAAGCTACAATAGAATCCACGCCGCTGACATTTCCTGATAAGTTTTGCTGCTCTGTGGATGACTGCAGATGAGTGTTTACTCATCAGTCTCACAGCACCGTTGCATATGAGTGATACTGAAGTGCTTGAGAGACCGAGGGCACAATCTATGCATGTTTAGACACAAAGAAGTCCTACAGCTCCCAGCATTCCCCAGCCAGTCTAAACATGCATAGGATTGCACCTTAGCCATTCAAATCTCCTCTCCATCATGAACTCACTACCCTTAGACAAGCCACTATTCTTGAAATCAACGCCCTATAAGCAACAAAAGCAAACTATGGTTTGAACAGACCAAGAAGTAATGTATCAAGAAACACATGTGAGGCCACAAAATTGGAGGAATGGAAATGTGAGGTCTGAATTCAGCCAGTATGCATGAAGTGGTTTGTACATTAAAGCTCTATGGAAATGCAAAGTATTATGCCTGTTGCCTTGATTTGCCTTAATGACATAATACCTTTTAAAATTCAAGTTAGCAACTAATTGTTTGGAAAAAAACTGCGTAGATGTTAACAAAATCACAACAGTAGTTCTCATCTTTACGTCATGATGCTTCTCTCGGTGCTACAGCTCCAAGAGAATGGCTTAAAGGAGGGATGCACAATCTGTGGCTTTTCCAGCTTTTCTCTGACTACCCCGGATTATCCCCTGCCTATTTCCCTGCTGCCTGTACTTTCTAGTTCCACCCCCAGTGATCCTCATACAGATTGTTCTTTTCTTGGAGCTGCTAGCAGTGAAGAAAGAACAATCTGTATCAGGATCGTGAGGATGTGCGTACATGTGTATGTGCGGATATGCGTGTGTAAATGCGTGCGTATGTATACGCATGCATCACATGTGACCCTTGGGGCCAAAACAGTTGTGCACCCCTGGTTTAAGAGATTTAACTTTAACAGAAGGAATTACCTGTTGGATCTCCCGTCTGCACCATAAAGCCTTTGATATTCCGGTGAAAAATACAGCCGTTGTAGTAGTTACTGGCACAGAGAGCCAGAAAATTCTAGAGATAGAACCAGAATTCGAGTTGAAAAAATAAACCAGCAGCAATATGCAATATGCAATATGCTAAGATGGACACATTCCACGTGTAGACATAATGGCTGCATATGGACATCATACTAAACGATGAATTAGTGAGACATGAACAAGTCCAGCCTCCTCCCAGGTTCACGTGCTCCTCCTGCACAGAGGAGAAAGACTGGAAGCTTCTGGTTAACAGTGGTTTGTTGTGTTGGTGAGACAGAGAAACTGTAGTTAACACTAACTATGGTTAGTTTCATATAAAACAACTTCAAACCATAATTTCTGAAGCTTATTTAAACTAACCATCGTTAAGATTAATCATCATTCCTGGTCTGGACAAGATGGGAAGCTGTGGTTAATCAGATCTTAATATCTTCACCTCAGTCAATAAGGTAAACCTCACTGGACTCAGAACCTTGCTACATGGAAGACCGAATGCATTTGAAAGTGACCCAGGTCAATCAAATTAATTTGGAAATAAGATGCGTGAAAAGTATTACAAAGAAAGCTAATAAGCTATGAATAGCTTTGTTAGAGGAATATATTTTACACAGTGGAGTGAATTATTACGTATTCCACTTTTGTTATTCTATATATTATTTATTTATTACAATTTAGAGGTACATCTGTGTTATTAAGTCCTAAGTTGTGATCTAATTTTTGTTGTTGTTGTACATCACCTTGATGGCTTTTCAGTTGATAAGACAGTATACAAACGTTTATTTTTTATTCATTTATGTATAGCATTTTTATCCCACCCTTCAGCCAATAATGCTCCCAAGGCAGCTTACAAATATAAGGAATAAGACAGTCCCCATTCGTAGGCTTGCAATCTAAAAGTCACAACACAAAAGCAAAGGGTGTGGGAGGGAGGAAGAAAAAAATGTTAATAATAAATAATAGTGATTTTAAAAAAGATAATGAACTCTCTAGTATATGGTGAACCTAGGAAACAGAATTTTGATCATACCTCCCTTTTGTCTTACATTTCTATGGCCCAGTTCAGAAGACAGCTTAAACCACGGCTTTAACCATGGTGATTAAGCCAGAAAGCTGGGCCGTGTTCAGAAGACACTGTAAACTACGGCTTTAACCACAGTGACCAAGGCAAAAATCCTTACTTACTTTGGTTAAAGCCATGGTTTAAGGTATCTTCTGAACATGGCCCAGCTTTCTGGTTTAACCACCATGGTTAAAGCCGTGGTTTAACCTGTCTTCTGAACGGGGCCTATATGTTAGATAGTAACAGTCAACTTGCATTACGTTTGGAGTGCAGTGAAACCCTTTTAGAAATGGGTGCACTGAGGCTAATTTGTCTGCTGCCAATAGTACCTCAGCGATGCTAAGTGACACTACTATGCAAGTAAAAATGGGAAATTAAAATGGATAGAAAGTAATATTCAATGCAGAGCTACAAAGAGTCAGAATTAGACAGAGACAATTTATTTTACCTAGTTAAACTATCCCTCAAAGGAAACTAGATTAGCAAATATAAAAAGCATTGGGCTGTTGCTAGATTTTACTCTGCTTGCACTTTTATACTGTAGTTTTAATCTATTATATTTTATATTGTATTTTATGCTGTATTTTGCAGTTTTAATTTTTGTGAACAGCCCAGAGAGCTTTGGCTATGGGGTGGTATAGAAATGCTGTAAAATAAATAGCTTTGTCAATTATCGTAAAATGCCTAATAAGGAAAGGAGGCACTTAGTCTAATTCAGCCTTCCCCAACCTGGTGCCCTCCAGGTGTTATGGGCTAAAGCTCCCAGCATTCCTGACTATTGGCCATGCTGTCTGGGGCTGACGGGATCTGAAGTCCAAAACATCTGGAGGGCATCAGATTGCGGAAGGCTGTTCTAATGGGCTTCAAGGATGTTTCACTAACCACACCCTACTACAATCTGGTTTGTAAAATCTGAAAAGGAGAGCAGGCTGCTTGCATTATACTCAAATGATTTCAGTTAACCCTTTTGTAGTTTCTATACTTACTTCACAAGCCTTGGGTGTTCGTTCACAGAAGAGTTCTATTTTAATATCCCCCACATCACTGTGAAGTGTCACAGCCTGGGGAAGGGGAGAAGAATTAAACTATTTTATTTATAGAACCCCCACAAAACCAATCAAAAAGCAGCCAAAAGATATAAGCCAAGCCAGAATAGCTGGTAGTTAGTGGAAGTAGAACAGTACAAATAAAAGTGCTCAATTTTAAAATGCAAAGACTGAAATGCCTGTATTTAGCATTCCTTTCTCAAGAAATCAATTTTTATATCTAATTAGCTTCCCTCCGCCCACCCCCACCTCCAATGTCCAGCTCAGAATAAATGCACACACAATGTCAGGATGCATACAATAGGATGGATCCAGACTTAGTCATGTGTAGAGTAGACCCAATGGACTGTATTCTTGATCTGCCTTCCACAGACAGAAGGACTCCACTCACAGAAGATGCCTCTTCCCAATCTTTGGTGATCATTCAGCAGGGTCCCCTAACCCTCTGTGTAGCATTTTCAGGGGGGTGGAGGGGCTGCAATGGGGAGGAGGGGGCAGGGAAGTCCACTTATGTCAGCATGTGCTTAAATCTGGATCCAACACATTGAAATCAATGAGACAAATTAATCACAACTAATTTAAGTCCCACTGATGTCAAGTGTGGGGAACCTCAGGCCCTCTTGGGGTTCCAATCCAGCCCTCTGGATTCCCCAGATGGCCACACACCCTTTCTCCTAACTGCCAATCATCTGGTGATTTCCCTGCTTGTGGACAGTTTCTTCCCCCATTGTAAAAGTCTGAAATGCCTCTCCTAAGACTTCGTTATTGGAAATAAGCTTTTAGCTAAAATATGCTGTTATTTTGGGCCTGCTCACCACTGGCATGTCGCCCCTGAGAGTTTCTCCAAAATTGAATTCATCCCTCAGGCTGAAAGAGGTTCCCCACTCATGATCTACACTAAGCAGGACGAAGTCTGATTTCGACCCAGTATTGGAATCTGAAGGAAGTCTCATTTTGTCCTTCAAATAGGCAGGTTTTCCAAAATTGGAAAACTGAGCCTTTGTGCAGGAATGGCACAACAAGGATGAAAATTCAATTTGTTTTTTGTTGAAAGCCCCAAGGAATGTTTGGCAAGAGCTTTGGCTCCTGGGCGATATAGAAAAATAAAATCTACAAGGCATTTAATCTAGGACTTGTGTAGTCTGATCTTATGTGTGTTTCACTGGAAGTTAAGACCCACACTGAGTTAAATGCCTTAGATGCATATAATTAGCTTTTTAAAGATAAAATCATTATAGCTAAGAACAGAATTGAATATTCACACTGCGAAAAAAATAGAGAGAGATGGAGCATCCGTAACTCTATCAAAAAAAGCAGACTCTCTTTTGTGAGGTATATAGTTTTACGAGATGCCAATGAAGCGGAAAGCTTCCTGCATTACGTAGAACAGCCTGGGCAATGGCATAGGGAGGAGCTAGAGATAAACAGAGTAAATTTCACCTCTGCCATGAACTTACTAGGTGGACTTTCAGTTCATTTGCCTGTTGTGGCCATAAGAAAGAAGTCTGACAAAACAGCTACTAAAATGTGTCCTTTCCTCTGCCCACCAGTCTACCATACTTACCAAGATAATGCACAAGGAAGTAATGACATATTAAACTGGGAGAATATTTATGGGTGGACAGCTACCTAGTTTCCAAGAAATATCTTGCAAGCAGTTGCATAAGAAGATATCCAAACAACCAGCCTCACCATCTGTGTTGGCTAGGAACCCACAGCAGACCCCGTCTGAAGGCTTCTTACAAAACAACACTGTGAAAAGCAGCGGAGATGCAGCATATCAACAAACCAAGGAAGATGAATCTTCACAGACTAAAGCCGCAATCCTATACGTGCTTAGGAACAAAAACTCCTACAACACCCAGCATGGCTGACTGGAGAATGTTCAAACTTGTAGTGCTTTTTTTCTGCCTAAACATGCATAAGATTGCACCTTAACAGCAGCGTCCATAAAACACAGCCCTAGAGAAACTATCTGAGTGGGGCAGAAGAGTATGTTGCTGTTCTTGTTTCAAATTGCAGAATAGTTTTTTGTTTTCTTTTAAATAATGCGGGGAGCATTAAAAATGGCATGCCCTCACCCCCACTGGCAGTATGAAATAGTAATGGCCCACCCATATCTCAATCACGGTGCTGGAGCACGCCCATCAGCCATTTTGGATTACAACTCCCAGCAACTAACTGCGGTGGCTGGGGATGATGGGAGTTGAAGTCCAAAACATCTAAAGGGCACCAGATTAGGGAATGCGGCTATGGACTCATATATATAAACCCGCCTGGTGTTTTATCATGTCTATTCTGCAATTAGCTTCCTTCCTCTTTGTTTACAACGGACAGCAACCCAAGCCTTTTTTGCTTTTAGGGATGGAGGAGGATATTTTAGCATTCCCCACCCCCTAAGTGTAAGGAAGGGATCGCGGGACCAAGGGGGGGGGGGGGTAGGAGAAACGCTTTCTGTGTAAATAAGCATAAGGGCCTTTCGCCCCAGCAAAGGCGACGAGACCCAGGGGTGGGTTTTCTGTCTTGGGGCCCAGCGTGGCCTTTACCTCCTCGCCGCCGCCGCCGCCGCCACAGAGAGACGAAAGCTCGCCCAGCCCTCGAATCTGCGCGCTGCGTTCCCGAATAGTCCCTTCCCAGCCCCAGACGCCGCCTCCTCCGGTCCCAGCGTGCTCAGCCTCGTCGTCGGAAGGGCGCCGCTTCTCTCAACAACCCGTGAAAGAGGAGGAGTGGCGAGGCCGCACTTCGAGTTACCCCGGACAGGAGGTGGCGGTGAGAGTTGCAAACATTGCGCGCCAGTTTAGGGTTGTCTACAACCTCTGGCCCTTTCATTTCAATGGGTTTACTCTAAGTAGGATTAACGTTGGATATACAACCCGTAGGCTGCAATCCTACACGCCAGCTTTCCCCAACCTGGTGTCCGTCTGAAATTTTGGACTACAACTCCCAGCAGTCTTGTCCATTGGCCATGTTGGCTGGGGCTGATGGGAGTTGAAGTTCAACATTATCTGGAAAGTAGCTTGTTGGAAAAAAATCTGCATTTACCTGGGAGTAATCCCCTTTGAAATCAATGGGGATTGATTTCTGAGTAGACACGTATAGGATTGCACTGAGTCCTTAGTGGCGCGGTATGGGAGGAGGCTAGATCGCTATTTTTCCCGGTGGGGGCAAGATGAAGCCTGCAAAAAATGCTGGCTGTTGGATAGAATGGAAAGAAAAAGCTGCAAGGGGTGCGTGGGTGGGAGATACTCCTTTATTTATTTTTAATTGATCTTTATAAAATAGTATGAACTAGAAGATCACAAACTTCTTCACCCATACTTGGAAGAAATTCCCGTTGAATTCGGAGGGAAGATGCATAAGATCGGGCTGCACAAGGCGATGGGTTGGACGGGACCAAAATATAGTTGAGTAATAAAGCTAGCATGTATCTAGCTTTAGTAGCACAATATTTCCAGACTATTTGGGATATATGTGTAGTAGTCTCCCACCGTAATCCGTACGTGTGTACATATATATTACCGAGATAATGTACCAGAAGCACTTCATATATAGTGTGTGCACGTGTGTACTTAGCCGCGTTTTAGAATTTATGAGGTGCTTACACAAACCTTTACTGTGGTGGTACTATTATCTCGATATTGAAAATGGGGGCAGAAGAACTAGTGCAGCCTTCCCCAACTTGGTGCCCTCCAGATGCTTCAACTCCCATCAGCCCCAGCCAGTGGTCAAGAATACTGGGACTTGGTGTCTTCCAGATGTTTTGGAGTACAGGTAAGGGAAGGCTGAACGACACATTTTAGTTTCTGTTTTATCAATCTTTCTTCTAGCCAGAAGTTTGATAAAATAGCAACTGAAAGGCCCCCTACTATATAGTTGTTGTTTTAAATTTAGTCTCCCTGTTCCTGTGGTCCCTACTTTCAGTTAGGGAATAGTGATCATAGAACTTCTCCATCCCTAAATCCCTTGTGTTGCTCTCCTGTAACTATAAACAGGGAAGGGAATTAATTCCAAAATAGACATGGGCCCCCTCCACAAGAATGCGCCTTTGCGCCTGGTTCCGCGATTATGCGCATTATCGCGGAGGCGCATTTACTCACAATCCCTCTGCACGGGAGGCGGCGAGAAGCGGCGAAGCGCATTAAAAGATGCCCAAAAAGCGCTTTCCAGGTAGTTAATGCGCATAATCGCTTGTTCACACAGCGAAAATGCGCTTTAACGGCCGGAGCAAAATAAAAGTCGCTATTTAACGCGCGTTCGAAAATGCGCATTATCGGGGAGATAACGCGCCTGTACGCCCGTTTTGCGCTCCGCTGGTGTGTAGGTAAAATTTATAATGAGCCTTCAAGGCTCATTAAACGCCCCGTGTGGAGGAGGCCATGGAAAATACCAGATGGGATTACGAGGCTATTGACACAGGGCAATATCCAGTGCTGGCAATTTGCCATCTCAAAACACATTTGACTAGTAGTAAGGACCACTAGTACAACCCAAGAACCTACCTGCAACCACTGCTTCCAGAATGGGACAAACCAGCGATTCTCCCTTCCACGACCTCTGCTGACTTGTCCCATTCCAGAAGTAGTTTCCAGTTCAGTTCGGATTGGATTGCTCTAGTAAGCGCCACTTCCCAGTTGCACTAGCAGTAGTTTCCGCTAGTACAGCAGCAATACTGGATACTGTCCCCAGCCTCTAGATTGGCACACTCTGGATCATTTTAACACAATGCATCAGTTATCAAATCGTATGCATGTTTATTCAGAAAGTCCATTGAGTTCAGTGGGGTTTACAGCTGAGTGTACATTGGTTTGCATCCTTGATTGTTGTATTTTTCACAAAATCCAGGTGGGAAATTTCCAAATTTGGAGGCTAACCAATCATTCTAATCTGTTTTTTTGTTTTGTTTTTAACATGTGTGTGGCTGTTGTTGGATACTTCATAGGCTACTTCTCAAGCATAATCGTGTGAGAGAAAATGCATCTCTAATTTAGATCTCTTGTGATTTATTTTGTTTTTAACCCTGTTGAGTTTTTTTTAAAAAGTAGCTGTAATATTTTCCAGCGTGAACAACTTTTACATCTACCAGTGTTTTTGGAACAATATGATTGAAGAGGGGAATGTAGCATTAAACTAACAGGGAAGATAATACATTTGCATTGGACGATGCATTCTTCCTTCACCATAAAAAAGAAACTTCAGAAATTGCTACTTTGTTAAAAGTGTGAATGTTTGCATGAGGGCAGGAAGTGCGATGTAGTACTTACTAAATTTCATGGTGGATTCTATCATTAGTTTCAACCAGCCAACTTCCAATTGTTTTTTTTGTGTGTGTGTGTTTTGCATTGTATGTTTCATCTTGATATTCCTAATTGTTTTTGCCTTTTGGGTTCTTTAGAAATCTGAATGCAACTGTTCTGCCTGAAGTTGATTCCACGCCGTCTCTTGCGTGGAGAGCCCGTGATTGATTTGGCTTTGCGATCCTTCATGGATCTCAAACTTCTGGTGTCTTCCCTGAATAATTTTGCTTCACTCTCACTGGCTGAAAGTTGGGACAATGTGGGGCTCCTGGTTGAGCCGAGTCCTCCCCATACTGTCAGTACCCTCTTTCTGACCAATGACCTAACAGAGGAAGTGATGGAGGAGGCGCTGCAGAAGAAAGCGGATCTCATTCTTTCTTACCACCCACCCATTTTCCAGCCCCTCAAACGCATAACGTGGAAAACATGGAAAGAGCGCCTGGTGATCCGTGCTCTGGAAAATAGAGTTGGCATTTACTCTCCCCATACAGCCTATGATGCTGTACCTCATGGAGTCAATAACTGGCTTGCCAAGGGACTTGGTAAGACATTCCTGTTTGTAGATATAAACAAAATACATTTTAAGAATTACGAATTGGCACAAAGCAAATGTAAAAAAAAAACAAAAAACCCATGCTTGTGTATTAAAAGTTTACGCTTCTGTTTTTCCTAATGTTTTAAAGTTGCTATTTCCTATTGTTGAAAAGTGCTACCTGGAAGCACCAAGCTTGGGTAACTCAAACAAGTGGTTCCCAAATGGATGGCTGTGTCAGGGAAGCCAGATCTCTGCCTTGTGGAGAAAAGGTGAGAGCAGGACATTGAAAGCAGAAAACAGATGAGAAAATCAAGGACCCCCTCTACAAGAATTCGGTTTGACGCCTGATTCTCTGATTATGTGCATCTTCTCAGAAGCGCTTTATGGTAAATGACTGTACGCGGGAGGTAATTGAGCGCATAACTGGTGGCCTTAACGGTTGTTTGAAATGCGCTTTAGAAGTAGTTAATGCGGAGAATCGCTTGTTCACATAATCAAAATGCGCTTTAACGGCCGCAGCAAAATAAAACTCGCTATTTAACGCGCATTCAATAATGCGCATAATTGGAGAGAAAAAGCGCCTCAACTCCCGATTTGCGCTCCGCTCTTGTAGAGGTAAAAATTTTAATGAGGCTTCAAAGAGCTTTAAACGTCTCGTGTAGAGGCACCCAAGGTTAAGTGATTGGGAGTGCAGTGTGAGATCACACGTACCCTTCAGTTTCTGTACACAAAGTTCCCCCTTTCCCCCAATAGTTTTGACTGTGACGGGTTCCGTCTACACCAGCCTCTGAAAAATTCCTATGTGGTCTTGTCATCTAGGAATTTATATTCTCTAAAGAGCTGCTGCCTAAGAATTGGAAATATGTCCAACCACCATTTGATCTATGTCTCCTTAGAAAAAGCATATGGTACAGCTCTTCTGAACAATGTGGGGATGGAGAGCAATTGCATGCCTGAATGTTCTTTTGTATCCAAAACCCACTGCATGTTAAAAGTTCGCAAGCACACAGAGAAAGTTAGTAAGAAGTTGACCAGGGAGTCTTTATTTACATCTATCCTTAAGTGATACAAATTGAGCCTTGTAGTTAAGCACTAGCCTGATGGATGACAAGGAATTCCACGAGTCAGCTGCTGGAGGAGGGATGGTGTGGAGTGCTCTGTCTCTGCTCTGCACCCAGCAGAGAAATCAAGAGGGCTGCCTGGGGAAGGAAACCCTCTTCTCCATGCCCTGAAATGCAGGAGGCTGCTACAGGAGGAACGGAGCCCTCTACCAGCCCACAGCAGGCTAGTTTTTTTAAAAAAAAAATTAAGTGGGCTACTAAGTTTTGTGGACTTACTTAAAAGGCTGTAACTAACTGCTTTATTTGGCATTTAATATTATTATTTAATTTTGTATATTATATTTATATCCCGCCTTTCCTCCAAGGAATCCAAGGTGGTATACATGATTCTTCCCTGCTTCCTTTTATTCCCACATCAACCCTGTAAGCTAGGTGCCACTGAGAGTCAGTGACTGACTCAAAGTCACCCAGTGAGCGTCATGGCAGAGTAGGGACTAGAACCCAGGTCCCCTGAGTTAGGCTGACAATATGAAAAGGAGGACAGGACTCATGTAACTTTAACAGTTGTAGAGAAAAGGGGATTTCAGCCAGTGTTATTTGTATGCAATTAGTTCCTGGTGAAATTCCCTCTTCATCACAAGAGTTAAAGTTGCAGGGGCCCTGCCTTCTTTTGTATATGGTCACTCTAGTATAGTGCCTGCAACTTTAACTGTTGTGATGAAGAGAGCATTTCACCAGGGACTAATTGCATACAAATGATACTGGCTGAAATTCCCTTTTCTCTACAACTGTTAAAGTTACATGAGTCCTGTCCTCCTTTTCATATGATCAGCATACCTGAGTCCCAGTCCAACAACTAACCACAACACTACAAAGGCTGTTTTTAATCATGATTAATCATTTAAAGCAGAATCCTGTGGATTATTTATTTATTTATTTATTTATTTATTTACAATATTTATATACCGCTCCCCATTCAAGAATTTCGGAGCGGTGGACAGATCGAATAAAATAATAAAAACAGAGTAAAACACATTAAAAGCACATTTTTAAAAGAAACAAAGTGCAAATAAAACCGCAGCTGGTCATTAATGGAAGGTTTCCTGGAACAATGTTTTCAGGAGGTGCTGGAAGGAATACAAAGTTGGTGCCTGCTTGACCTCCAGAGGCAGGGAATTCCATAGGAAGAGGGCCACCACACTGAAGGCTCCCCTGGTGGACTCCAATCTATGTGAAACTACCAGGAGCATGCCCTCAGATGACCTCAGTGACCAGTCAGGTTGATAGGTTGATGTTTAAAGTCTTGCATGGCTGGCTGGGGAATCCTGGGAGGGGTTTTATTTTTGCCGAAACGTGCATAATATTGCACTCTTAATCATGCCTGCTAATTGCTTATGCTTATAAAGCACTTCAGATACTTACATATAGTGCTGATGAAAACAAACTACTGTAATGAAACAGAACCAGTTTGTATTTTAAAAAAATATGGTACTGGTAAAAATGTTATTTACTTTGGTTGTTGGGGACCTAAATCTTTGCCAAGAGTGTTGTATGCATCATTTAAGGTGTTGCTTTGTTTTTCTAAGGTGCCTGCAGCTCTGTTCCTCTGCAACCTGCTGTGGCTTCCACTCATCCCACAGAGGGGTCTTACCGGGTAGAATTTAGTGCCTGCACTGCAGAAAACCTAGAAACAGTTTTGTCCAGTTTGCGTGCAATGTCAAATGTGTTGCTCATCACAACTCTCCCTGTCAGGTATTGTTGGAGGCTACCAAAGGCTTTCCCCCCCTTTCTTGCCGACAAAATTTCAGGTAGCTAAAATGCCAGGCACTCATATTTTAAGTTGGGTGGGTGTGTTTGTATTAAGAGGATAGTTGTGAGCAGCCAGCATTTTACCAGGAAATCTCTGTGGCATAGTTAGGAGCGTTGGGGGGGGGGGGGGAAGGTTCATGATTTCATAATGCAGAAAGAAGCACATCTCTGATTCCTACTTTGAATAGTAAAGATCATTTTAGGCCAAAACATCTGGAAGATCACAAATTGCCCACCCGTATTCAAGAGAGGTCTAGACCTAACATTTTCATGTTGTTCACCCTAAGCATAATAGATAGATCAGAACAGATATGTTAATTTTAAAAAAAACTTCTTAATTTTTCCAAGGGTTGAGGGAGAAGAGCAGACACGAGTCAGCTTGAACTGTACCCAGCAAGCCTTGCTGCAAGTGATGGCCTTACTTTCCCAGAACAGCCTTCTCTTTCAAAGGACTGAAATCGTATCATTACAGAAGGTAAAGCACATCTGTACAGATGTATGTCTTCGCCATAAGTTGCGTTTGAGAAAGGGGTCTACCTAAAAGCTGTGAAAAGTAAAAGAACCAAGATACAGTGGCATATCTTAGGAAGGGGGCAGAATGACTGGGTCAACCTGGAACTGCTCCCTTCTGAGCTGAAAGATATTGGCTACAATTGCAGCTGACTAGCAGTGATTCTCACTAGGTTGGTAGCTTGGGAAAAATACTACTGCAGTAAGAGAAATGGTGGGTGGGAAGCTGTGGCAATATCCAGAGACACATTGAATCATATCTATCTCCTCCATATGATCAAGGACACACACATGATTGAAGACAAATTGAGACACGCTATTCAGACAACATGCTAACGTGGGTTGTTTGTTGAAACGTGGATTCGGGTTCTCTGAATGTCTGAGGGGTGGCTTGTTAACCATGCAGTTTGGCTTGTTAACACCCTTAAAAACCCAACAACAAACCATGGGTTCTCAAGGTGGCTTGTTTGAGAAAATAAGCCACACTGCATGGTTAACAAGCCACCCTGCAGATGTTCAGACAACACACTAACCCACAGTTCAACAAACAACCCACGGTTCAACAACAACCCTACTCAACCACTGACTGTGGATTAGTATGTTGTCTGAAAAACCTCATTGTGGAGGAAATTAAAACTATATAAACTGGGCCTGAGATTCTCAGGATTATGGGAAAGTTAAACATGTTACAGACCATTCCTATGCATATTTACTTGGAAGTAAGCATGTTTACCTTGCATGCTTACGTAGGCTTGCTTTTAAGTAATTATGCAAAGTTTTGGCAGCCAAATTCAACAGTTCTTAGCACAAACGGTAGGTGGTTTTTTGTTTTTAAAAACGATAACAGCAGCTAATATGCAGCCTTTAGAGTATCTTTTATGGAAACTGACCGATATGGACATCCATCACTTATTGAATGAAGGTGCTACACATGTCTAAGCATTTCTACAGTAACTCTTTAATCTCTGCCTCTTCTTAGCCTCTGCTTGAAGATACTGGAATGGGACGCTTATGCACCCTGAAGGAGCCGGTGTCTCTATCTGTCCTGATTGAGCAAGTGAAAAGTCACTTAAGACTGTCTCATGTTCGCCTAGCTCTTGGAGCGGGGAAGTCCTTAGGTATAGTATTTATTGTATTTTCTCATGACCTGAGACAGATATTGGCAATAGACTTGTTCTGCTTCCTTCCCCAAAATGGTTCAGTGCTTGGATTCTGTAGCAGGAGGATGTGCTTCCTAAGGTAAAGAGGGGACGTATCTAGTTCTGGTAATTTGTTTTGTTTTATTTAATTATTTAATTAATTAATTACATATCCATACTGCCCAAAAGACTCTCTGGGCAGTTCACAATTAAAACCACAACATACAAAGATCAGAATTTGAAACTTTTAAAAAATATATTTAATACCTCTTACTCCTCTAAAGCTGGAGAATCCATTCCTGGGCATACTTTTTCAATTCTAAGAGTACTTAACTTAGAAGCAACTCTCATTGAATTCAATGGCATGAATCAATTTGATTTGTTCTGGAGTGAAATGAATAAAACTAGTTTACAGTGGCTGAAACCAGTTGGAACTGCTTCAAAGTTGACCAGTAACCAAACTTCTCTATTTTTTAATACAATTCAAAGATGGAACAAACTGAAATGTTTTCTAAATTGGACAGGGTTTTTTGTCAGCTTAAAAAAAAACTAATAGAATTCTTTCCCATAATGGCGAAGATGGGAGAAAAACGTATATCTATACAGCTAATACATTTCTTTGAGGACTCATTTGTTCACATGATTTTACCTCCGTGCTATAGCATGCTGTTTTACATTGAAGCAGACCGTTGGTCTCTCTAGCACAATATTGTCCATTCTGACAGGCAGCCATTTTCTGCCTTGGGCATAGGGAGCTCTTTCCTGGTTTTGCTACCAGAGTTCCTTTCAGTGGAGATCGTGGGGACCGAACTAAGCACGGTCATCTTGGAGAACCTGCAGAAATTATTCCACTTGTGCATCATCTCCCCATCCTGTCAAACGGCCGGCAGGTTGAGCAGAAAGAGTGATTGTGATGGAGACGACAGTCCCTCCAGTGACGGACATCGTCACACAGTCGACTCATTAAAATTGTGCTTCTCATAGGTCACAAAGGGCTGTTGGGGGCGGAGAAGTATGTGGGGGCAGGGAGAATCTGAGGGGGACCCCAGACCATGCTCACGGCTCTAAAACCATGCTGACTGCCATATGCAGTCCTGAGGGACAAAGAGGGCTGCATTCAGCAGCATTTAACTATACCGATTCCTGTTTTGTAGAGTCCCAGGTGAAGGTTGTTGCGCTTTGTGCCGGTTCAGGATCTAGTGTTCTGCGAGGCACAGAAAGTGATCTCTATCTCACAGGTAAAAACGTATATTAAACAAAATAATGTTTGAAAGCTGCCCGCTACAAAATAACTTGTTTAGCTGTCCTAGGATCTAGAAGGGGATTCATCGGGTATAAATAATGGCCAAATGAATGTGGGAGGCACATGACTCTACCTAACTGCACAGTACCATTCAGTGGCTAGACTTGTCTGGATAAGCAATCAATTTGAAAAACCCTTCTCTTGTACAATCAGCAGCCAGAAAAACATACAGAAAAAAAATGTTTGCCTGGCTCGTTTAGCTCTGGGAGAAAGGGCACAAAAATGGACACCTAAGTAACTTGCACGGCATGGACATAGAGGATGGAATGGGGATATGAGAGGCAGGCCCAGGCCCCTTCTTCCCTGCAATACCACCTCAGACTGCATGCCCACATGTTTCCAGTGATGGATGGAAAATGTGGCTGTATTTCTCCTACTCTTTAATTTATTATTACATGTACGTATATCCCGCCTTTTTTCCTCCAAGGAACCCAAGGCGGCCTACACGATCCTCCTCCTCTCCATTTTATCCTCATAAGCACCAAAGGAAGTAGGATAGGCTGGGAGTCAGGGCCTGCCCCAAAGTCACCCAAAGAGTTTCATGGCCAAATGGAGACTAGAGTCCAGGTCTCCCGAGTCTCAGTCCATCACTCTAACCGCTACGCCACACTGGCTATCTAGTATAGTGTATGGAATGCAGTAGAACTCCACTGTTTAGCATTGGCATTCCATTTGCCTGGGCTGAGCCCAGAACTTTCTGTACTTCATACATTGTCATGCCACCACAGCTATTTATTTATATTATGCATTTTAAGCATTTTGACCCCACTCTTCAACCAAAAAGGTTCCCAGAACAGCTTAAATAAGTTCAAAAACAAGCCGGACTATAGACTCTTCTCCATCTTAATGAATTATAAGTGATGTGCTTCAGGCCCTCTCATAACCATCTCATCCGAATTATATTGGTAGGAGAGATGTCCCACCATGATGTACTGGATGCAGTTTCCAAAGGGATAACTGTGATTTTGTGTGAGCACAGCAACACCGAGCGAGGATTTCTGCTGGAGCTACAACAAGTGCTGGCTGCACACTTGGAGGACAAGGTCTGTGTCATAGTTTCTGAGAGAGATCGGGACCCCCTTCAGGTGGCATAGAAGAAGACAAAGGCCACTGCATGAAGTCCAGAACATCAGAAGGTATCCTGGAGGAGCTTAGAGGAAAGATAGGCTAGAAGGATACTGTCTGATTTCTGAAATGTTGGTGACTACCTGCCTGGAAATTAATAAATGGCTGTCTGGCAAACCTATTTGCAAAACTTGACTGTTTTTATACAGTGGAGAAAATGATGTGTTAGAATGTTTATTTTTATTTCATATAATTCTGAACACTTGAATTCTTCAGATTTGTATTTTTGAGCAGCATATGTAGCATTTTCCTATGTTACCGCACCAACTCTATGGGGTCTTTTAGTCTTTAGACCAAGGCCAACCAGCAGGAGGGGGCATTTGAACCCAGTGTCTGGGTTCACACGACGTGACAACCCATCGTGGGTGACAAGCCACAGTGGGTTTGTCATGTCATCTGAATTTGGGCCGCTTCCCACAGGGTGGCTTATTTTGGGGCAACAAGTTCTGACAACCCCTAGCTTGTTTTAGGGGTTATTTTATCCACAATGGGTTGACGTCCATCCGAACCCGGACAGCAATTTCGTCGTGGGTTATGGTGGTAATCTACAGAGTGGCTTGGCAAGAGCAGCAAAAAAACGATGCCACTCCTCTCTTCCCAGAATCTGCCTAGCAACCGATTGCACCCACCTTCTGCACTCCCCCTCTTTCCTTAGCAGTCCCCTCCCTGTAACCCTCATGTGCTTTCACTGTTACACTTGTTTGTGAAGTCGTGTTTTGTTGCCCATGTGAGCCACCTATGTGTCTGCACAGCGACCTTGAAAGAGCTTGTTATCCTGCTGGATCCAGCGGTGTCTTCCTCCACCCCGCAACTTCACCGTTTCCCAAACCACTGTTCTTGGGGATAAATCCTCACATTTAATGAAAAAGGCGTTTTTGTCATCTATCTGCAATTGTGTCAGGTGCAATGCCTTAACATGTTGCCATCTGTAAAACGTCATCTCATTTGTGCAATGACTAGAGACCAAAATTAACTCACCCCTTTTTGGTGAAATGTTCCCACCACTGCCCCCAAACCCTAATCTATAGTCCCCTGTAATAGCTTTGCTACAGCAGGGGAGGGGGGATTATTCAGCCCAGAAATAAATACATTAACAGTCCCCAGGTTTGCTTTCTGAAGCCATTTGATCCCCAAACGGCACCAGGGATCCCATGGAGGAGGCCAATGCCAAGTCCTCACTACCTCTCTTCTCACAGGATCCCTCTGTGCAGGCAACTGCTGTTGCAGCATCTGGGGCTCTGTCTAAGTTGGAGGGAGAGAAGCAGCATCTGAGGATTAGGGTGCTTCTTTATAGACCTGTGGGTTAGCTCAAAGGCCCTGGAATTTCTGTACAGTATCGGGCACGATAACAGGTTCCCCTGGATCTCCACGCAGATGTTGGACCCCCTCACAGTGCAAGGAGTAGCTGCACAGGCTAAGAAGAAGTTTAAAGAAATCACCACCACCACAAGCACTCCAGGATTGAGCTTTGGTAAGTGATGCTGGTCCATTTCTAGTCAAAATGTTGTGTCGGACCTAATAATAATAATAATAATAATAATAATAATAATAATAATAGCAGCTCGATCCAATTCTGCCCACCCAGGTGGCTCATGGAAAGTTTTCAAAGCTTAACCAATTATTATTATTATTAATAATAATAATTATTATTTATTACATTTATATACCGCCCCATAGCTGAAGCACTCTGGGCGGTTTACAAAAATTAAAAGATTGAACACTAAAAAGACAATATACAAAATTTAAAACCATAAACATAAAACAGCTGACATTTTAAACATTTTAAACTGTTAAGCCTGGCCACAAAGTCAGTTAAAACCTCAACTTAAGCTGTTAAAATGCCTGGGAGAAAAGTTTTGATCTGGCGCCGAAAAGATAACAGTGTTGGCGCCAGGCAGGCCGCATCGGGGAGATCATTCCATAATTGGGGGGCCACCACAGAGAAGGCCCTCCCCCTTGTTGCTGTCCTCCGAGCTTCCCTCGGAGTAGGCACCCAGAGGAGGACCTTTGATGTTGAGCTTAGTGTACGGGTAGATTCATGTCGGGAAAGGCGTTCCATCAGGTATTGTGGTCCCAAACCGTGTAAGGCTTTACAGGTTAAAACCAGCACCTTGAATCGGGCTCGGAAACATACAGGCAGCCAATGCAAGCGGGCCAGAATCGGTCTTATATGTTCGAACCTTCTGGTCCCTGTTACCAATCTGGCCGCTGCATTTTGCACAAGCTGCAGCTTCCAAACTGTCTTCAAAGGCAGCCCCACGTAAGCGCATTTATAATCCTGTCTTCAGTCTCTGCTGAGCCCACTCTTCTAGCTTTCCCCACCAGCAACAAATGAAGGAATTTTAACTTGATAACTTCGACCCAGCCACTCATTTTACTTTCTGTGTATTGCAATAAACAACAAATATGCCGCATGACAGTTGTATCGTTAGCGTTATACATTTACATCACAAAATGCTGCGAGTTAATTACTACCGCCGATGATTCCCCCTAGATCCCAATGTTGCCACCAAATCTGTAGTAGACCCCAGGTTCCTAAAAAATTTAATTAGAATAACAGGGCAAGAGTAATATCACCAATTTATTAGCAAAAGAAAGGGGCAGTCCAGATTACAGAAAATAAAAGCAGAGTCAATACATAGAAGAAAGATGCCAGAATCAAGGATGTGTAATGCTGGGACTTCCATTCAGTTTAAATCTGAGGGGGGTTTACCCCGTCTCTGTTCCAATAAGCAGCAATGGACCGTAGCGGGGTTTCTTTTCCCTATTCTGAAAATGTTCATATTGTTTGCACAATATTTTTCGGGTCATTAAATTTGTGCAAACGGGGTCATAATTTTTTTTTTTAATCATCAGTGATCTTTGTGAACTTCTGAAGTGGGAGATGAAATTAACAAGATCTTTCACATGTAGGGAATATGGTTCTGCTGGGCTAAAGGAAGTAGTGTGTGTTGAGAATGAAACTGGCAAGGGTATTTACAAGAGGGGAATATGCCTCTGAAGGGCTAAACAGGATGGACTTGCAATCACGCTCACGTGTGCAATTTCTCCAGTTTAAAAAAAATAAAAATACAACCCCATTTGTGCAAATTTAATGACCTGAAAAAAGAAAGAAAAAAGATCCAATTTAAATACATTTCTTCCATTAATAAAAACCAGAATCTGCATATTGGGTCGACTCGCTACAGATTGCCTCAACATGAGTACGGGAAGACAGAACAAAACCTGCCAGGGCCGAACTATTAAAATCCATTGAGATCTAACCCACAAACACGAATTCTCATACATGCCTTGCCAGAATAAACAACTCCTTCCAACATATCAATGATACTTATTATATAGCACTGTATTCCCAATTCAAATCCAGCAAGGGCTGTCCCTCCCCGGATAAGAGCCTTCTCACTGTACATGTACTCAGAATAAATTCCCATTTAGAAACGGCCACCTTTCCTCCTTGTTTCTGCCTTTTAAAGCGGCTTCTGTTTCTTGGCTTCTGACATGTTAATTACTTGCTTCCTGTTCATCAGGTATCCCAGAATTTAATTAATGGTTGCTTCTTTGCAGCCAAAGGAATTCCTCCTTCATTGTTTGTTTGTACAATCACAATTGTAAATTATGATTAAAAAAAAAGAAAAAACATAACAAATATCTGCTTTTTAACAGAAACTGACTATAATTTCAGGGACAAGGGAATGAACAGGAAACAATTAACTACAGTGGTAAAACGTGGGAACCAGAAGCCACTTGAAAAGAAAGGAGCAAATAGGAAAACTGCGCAAATAGTATTTTGCCACTGGTTGGCTGAGATGTCTTGGGCCATAGCGCAGTGTGATGAGAGCACATGCTTTGCATGCAGAAGGCCCCAGGTTCATTCCCCAACTTCTCCAAGGCAAGGAAAGATTCCTGTCTGAAGTCCTGGGGAGCCTTGCTGCCAGTCAGTGTCAACAATACTGGGCTAGATGGACCGATGGTATAAGGCAGCTTCCTATGTTCCTAGTCGGGATACCCTGTCGAAACCTGAGTGGATGAATGGTGCCCAATCCAGACTAAATGGCTGGTGTGGAAGTGATATCCAAAGAATGGGGGTAAATAAACATGTTATAACACATGTTAATTATAAATCAAGTGTGAAATATTTTTTAAAAACTCAACAAGTAGTTAAATGACCAAAAAACCACAATGCAATAGATATGACAACCTAGCAAACAGGGTTTACACGAACAAAAAGCTAACTTAATAATTGCAGTAATTAAATAAAGTGCAAAGGACATGCAGAAGAACATCTGGCAGTAGATTCACAAACTTTGCCACTGCGGAGAGCTGCCTGTCGTGATCTAAAGCCTTGCTGCAGGCAGAGGTAATGTTAATGTGGAAGGCAGAGCTATCCCACCAAGATCACAGAATGCACCTGCGCCCCTAACTGATTAGGTCAACCTTCACTTGACCCCATGCTCATGTGCCACACATCGAGGAACCTGGCAGCATCCGGGTGTCTCAGACCCTGCTGTAAACCCTCCCAGCCCTGTTCTCAGCCCTTTTCAAGGGTCTAGACATCCAATCTGGACAATCATATATAGAGATTAAATTAACTTTCTGGAAGCTCACCCGGGAAATGAATCTACTAGTTATGTGGAATTGTTTCCAGGGAAGTTTTTGGGTGGATGACCCATCCCTGATTAGTTTCTGGGCCAGTTACTTACTGCCTAGCTGCACTTTTCATATTCTGTAGCTGTTTACTGCCCCTGGATTATACTGGAGGAAATGACAGTCATGCCATACGGCAAACATTGCTCTCTCTGTGACGGCCCCATTATCCAAACCACAGGTTTGGAAGCAATAACCACCACCTACTTTCAGAGCTCTCAGGCTAGCACCAACCCACAAGCATTTCCCCCACTTTTTTCCACATCCAGCTCAGTGTACTGGTTAGGGTATTGGACTAGGACTGGGGAGACCAGGTTCAAATCTGCACTCAGCCACAAAGCTCACTGGATGGTTGTATTGTCTCAGCCTAGCCTACTTCACAAAGATGACAAAATGGGCGCGAAGGGAATGATGTACACCACTCTGAAAGCCTTGGAAGAAATGTGCGAAAACAACCACCACCACTACTCCTACTTCTGCTCCAGTGACCCCTCCGTGCCATTTCTTAAGTCCAACAAGGCTGGTATAATTATGGCTCCCTTCTTTTCTGTTCCACCCAGGTGACATGCTGATAGAAGACCTGGACATCTAGAATATCTTGGCACAACGTTTCTTTTTTCTTCTTTGTCTTCATCCTTTCTCTTCAGGTTTCTATGCTATCCATTTTCGCCTTTCAGCACCATCCTTCTATTGATCAGCTGGGCCATCCAGAGGAGACAGACGATGACGTTGTCCTCCTCCACCTGTAGTGCTCTACTCCCCATCCATCCGAGAGATTGTTGGGGACTCTGCTTCTGCCAATGGCCTCCTAATGCTGCACCACCACTAGGACATTGCCAGAGGGGCTCAATTCTTCAGAGAGAAGCCAGGCCCACGTGGCTTATTTCTTTCTTTCCTTTAGTCTTTCCAAGTCTTGCAAATGGCACATAACAGGAAAACTTAGGAAATCTTCCTGAATACGCAAACTATCAAATAGAGTCATTAATATATATATAAGCTCTTGACACAATCCTTTGCACAACATTCTCCTTTTACGTTTATCTTGAGCCTCTGAATTGGATGCTACTTCCAAATCCTTCCAGGATACTAGCTGTGGACCAGATTCCATTGTATCAGCAACTAGTGTAAGATGCTATTGCATGTGGGAGGACGTTTTGCAGCTTAGAAAAGATGATCAGGGGGACGTCTATATGACACCACTTTGCTTGCTGATTCCCTCAAAACCCTGCAGCATCACTGTTGTGGGCAGAATTCATAGAGCTACATGGAGCACGGGGTATCTGGCCAGGAAAAACCGCAACACTATTGTCAAATGGCGGGAACAGGGACCAAACCAAGGGGCCAGAAAACCACGAAAACCTTTCTTGCAGTTCTGCACAGCTTTAAAAGCTGTGCTACTAGAGTTCATTTAATGGGACAGGACTTTCATTTAATATGAACTTCCCTTACTTTCCTTCCCCTTTAACAATGCCTTGGCAGCCATTCTACCTACAAGTCCGCCCCCCCATTCCAGGTTTACCCTGCATTGGGATCCACCCAGCTCTATGCCCACGGTATTAACCCACAGCGAAGCCACCGACAGACCAAGAAACAACGTGGTGACATCGGAGCAATTGAAAAAGTCGCTGTAAAACAACACTTTAAAAAAGCGGTTTTGCGGGGGAAACCTCGATGCGGCTGCAAGTTGGCAGCTGTGTCATTTAAACAGCTGCTGGGATTAGCTTTACACAGCAGAGTATGTGGGCTTGGAGTTATAAAGAATAGATGAAAAGAGACTAATGTTTATCTTAAAGGAACCAAACATATCGATTGAGAAGATACATGGAAAAGGAAAGACCTCATTTTCTATCTATATTAAAGATGGGAGAGAGAGAGAGAGGGACTGAGATCAGAGAATTGTGGGAAGAAGACAGGAAGTGGAAGTGATGATAGTCTAAATAAAAACATGCGTAAAGGATAGGGAAGGCTCAGGTGGGACTCTCCACTAACTAGAACTATCCCACCCTTTTGGTAGCCAATAGACATAGTGAGACAATGCTTGTTGAAGTCCAACTTCTAATACCCCTTCTCATTGTCTCGCACTCCAACTCATGACTCCCATCGCTTCATGAAGATCCTGGAAACAATCTTTAGGTAGTGGGTTGGTAGGAACCTCTGCCACCATCTCTAATGCCGGGCAGTACTTCAGCTCAATGAGCCCTTTCTGTTGTACATCTCTCATGTAGTGGTACATCTCTCATGTAGTGATACTTGTTATCAATGTGCTTTGTGAGTGGCATTGTCTTCTCTGACTGGGATAGCAGAATACAACTCTTGTTGTTTTCATTCATTGTGGTTGGTTTTGGCTAGGCTGACCATATGAAAAGGAGGACAGGGCTCCTGTAACTTTAACAGTTGTAGAGAAAAGGGATTTTCAGCCAGTGTCATTTGTATGCAATTAGTTCCTGGTGAAATTCCCTCTTCATCATAGCAGTTAAAGTTGCAGAGGCCCTGGCTTCTTTTGTATATGGTCACTCTAGTAGAGTGCCTGCAACTTTAACTGTTGTGATGAAGAGGGAGTATCACCAGGAACTAATTGCATACAAATGATACTGGCTGAAATTCCCTTTTCTCTACCACTGTTAAAGTTACAGAAGCCCTGTCCTCCTTTTCATATGGTCAGCCTAGTTTTGGCTCATCTATTCCAAAGTTCAGGAGCAGTCAGCTCCTGACATGCTTGAGCTACATAGATGTAGCATTCTCTTCTACAGAAGCCGAGTACAATTGACTGTTTCCTACTAGTCTAACTGATGACTCCTACTCCATAATAGAACAGGTTCCCATGAGTAGAGTTTCTGTCTTCAGCCCAGTTTGCATCCATACAGCCTACCACCCTTTAGATATCTTCCTAATCTCTTGACTGCAGTCCAATCTTTCTTTGTTGGAGCATTAACTCTTCTGCTCAGTATCCTCACTGCTGTTGCAATATCTGGTGTTGTTACATTTGCCATGTACATGAGTTTTCCAATGGCTGTTCCGTACTGACTGTTGCCTTGCAGTGGTTCATTGTTCTCATTGTTCTTGAAAAAAATAATTTCCACTGGGGTTTCCACTACATTGGCTTCTTTTAGGCCAAGGTGCTCTATTAGATCCACTATTTCTGTTTCTGGTTGATGAAGAAACTTCCATCTTCTCTTCTTTCAACTTGTATTCCAAGGTAGTGAAAGATTTCTCCCAACTCTTTCACCTCTATTTTCTTAAGGTTTCTCACAATCTCATCACTATCTTCCTTGTTTTGATGTCACAGAATCAAGTCACCCACATGAGTTAAAATAAATGTCCATTTCTTGTTCCTGAACCTTGAGTATAGGTAGGGGTCAGCCTTTCCTCGTGTATGCCCCACCTTAAGAAGCAGTTGGTTCAGCTTGTCATTCCAGGCTCTTGCAGCTTGCTTGCACACCAGTCCTTCCTTTCCAGGTTCTTCAAACACTAGTGGCTGCTGCATAGATATATCTTCATTAATGTCTCCATAGACGAAGGCTGTTCTTTACATCCAAGTACTGAACATGCATCTTTCTTGATTCAGCAATACTTAGGTGTGTCCTCATAGAAGTATGCTTAACAGGTGCGAATGTCTCATCATAATTGTCACCATATTTCTGGGAGTATCCTTTTGCAACTATCCTGGCTTTGTAGCACTAGATATCCCCTTCTGCACCTTGTTTGATTGTGAAAACCCATTTACACCTAATGGCCTTCTGGTAGCTCTGTAAGAGTCCATGTTTTGTTCTTGTGGATTCTATCTCTTCTCCTGTAGCTTATCTGCCATCTTTTTAAAGTTTCACCTATTGGAGGCCCCTGGTGCATCCTCCTCTCTGGCTAGGAGTGAAAGTCTATCGGGTCTGCTTGAGCATGTCACTTCTGGTTCAGGTTCTGCACCTCCTTCTTGTGCAGGTTCACTCAATAAATCAAAGGTCAGAGCCTCTTGTTGGGGTTGCTGCACTGTTACTTCTCCTGTTGGGATGTCCAGTTTGATTTCTGACATGTGACCAGCATTTGATCTTTGTCTCTCGTTAAAGTATGCCACACTGCACAACTTGATCATTCCTGTGGCAGGGTCAAGTATCCTTTAGGCTTTGCTGCCCAATTCATAGCCAATAAATATGCTTTCTTCATGTTTGCAGTCTAGTTTTCCCCTTTGCTCTTTGGGTATGTAAGCATACGCCTTCGAGCCATGCACCCTAAGATGAAGAGAAGTGGGCAATCTGTTTTGCAGGTATGTGGCTGTCGTAACTGCTTCCCCCCAATATTTGTTTCACAGTCCAGCACCAAGAAGCATGCTTGTCATTTTTTTTAAAAAAAAGGTTTGTTCTTTCTTTCTGCCACACCATTCTGCTCTGGTGTATAAGGAATTGTTTTCTCATGCTTAATTCCTTGTTCTTTCAAGCATTCTTCAATGTCTTCCCCTGTGTATTCACCAGCATTATCAGTGCACAAAATCATGAGCTTTCTTGAAAATATATTGCTTAATCTTGCCACACGCTGTTTAAGATTTTTCAGCACTTCATTTTTCTGTTTCAGGAGGTAAGTGTAGGTGTAGTGAGAATAATCATCTACAAATGTCAGGAAGTAAGTATTTCTTCCTGAGGTTTTAACTAGAAATGGTACATAGACATCACTATGTATTAGCTCTAGTGGCTCTTTGGATTGCACTTCACTGCATAGCTAGTAGGTGGCTCTGGTTGCGTTTGCTTTAACACAGTCAACACATTTTAACTGAAACTTGCAAGTTCTCATTTTTAAACTCTTTGTTAGATTGTCTCTTAATAACTTTGAAATTCCTTCAATGCTCCTATGGCAGTCCTTATGCAAACAATCCTTTTAGCATTAGCATGCTGCTTCACAAAATCAATTTCGTACAAATCTGAATCACTTAAAATTCCTATCATAAGTAGTTCTTTGTCTTTGAACACAAAACAATCTCTTTTAAACAGAACTCTACAGCCCCTCCTTGTGGCTGTTTTCACACATAGTAGGCTGTTATTTAGGTTTAGCACATAATAGGCTTTAGGAATGTAAACCTCATCAATCCTTTATTCAACAACTTTGCATTTCAAGTTAACAGTTCCTTTTTCTGCAGTCTGAATGCATTTTTCCAACAGCAAGGTAAATTTGAATTGTACAATCCACATTTACTTCAGAAAAAACTTCAAAATTGTTGAAGAAGTGGGAGGTGGCACCAGGGTCATGAAAATCTTATTTTGAGCAGGATTAGGATTTACTCTGCAAAATATTTCATTAGCAGTGCATAACTTTGCTTTCCTAGAATCATTTCTTGAAAAACCCTTTTCTCTCCCTTTTTCTTTTGAGGCAGATTATGTCCTTAGTGAGTCATTGCCTTTAGGAAGCTTCTTTAGCTCTGGACAGGCCTTTTCCCGTATGCAAATCGCTTCCACACAGAAACTCCTTTTATCATTAAGTTGTTGTTCTGTTGAGAAAATTAACCAAGCTTATGAACCAAAGTAACGCCATGTTTGCCTGCTCTACAGCCTTGTAGAGAAACAGGAATTGTCCAGCTGGAGATGTCTATGTGCGCTGAAACATGCTTGAGAGATAACAAGAGTAAAGATGCCCAAGTGGATGTTTGCCAAAGGGCGGTGGTTGTTTTACAGTTCTGTTCCGTGTTCCAGCTAGGACTTTCTGTCATATGGGTGCATGTGTGAGCATCCGCCAGAAGATAAGGTATAAGTAGTTTGCCAACTCTTTGTTTGAGGGAGACATTGCTTTGAAGCGATAGCTTCGATGTCTCTCTATTCTGCAGAATAAAGTTGTTTTGACCCAGACTTCGTCTCTAGATCTCCTCTCTAGTGCGCTAAATTGGTTGAGTACACCAGGGGAACAAGCAAACTTTTGCAACAAAGTGGCAAGCCAATTCCTCTCTTTATTTTGAAACTGATTTCTCTGATTGAATTCTTGCAAATGCTCCCACCCAAAACTTAGAAATTACATCCTCTTTAATCTGAAGAAAATTTACTACGCCTTCATATTCTGGAGGTAATGTATTTATAGCAAAAGTCCAATTTTAACTATCTCAGGCAAAATTATGTCCTGTTGCTCCAGCTCTCTGATAATTCCGGAGGAAGACACGTGCTCTGAAAAACTTCTTACAGTCCCTTTTTTCTTCTTCAGACTCTTGAATCCCCAGGTTACCTGGGCCCATAACCCCAATGTTGGGAGTTGCTTTACACACTAGAATATGTGGGCTTGGAGATATAAAGAATAGATGGTGTTTATCTTAAAGAAACCAAACATATTTATTGAGATGGTATATGGAAAAGGAAAGATCTCATTTTCTATCTATATCAAAGATGGAGGAGAAAGAGAGAATGAGATCAGAGAATTGTGGGAAGAAGACAGGAAGTGGAAGTGATGATAGTCAAAACAAAGACATGCTTAAAGGATAGCAGAGAAAAAGATCAAGCAGGGACTCTCTGCTAACTAGAACCATTGCCCCCTATTGGTGGCCAAGAGACATAGCGAGACAATTCTTGTTGAAGTCCAACTTCTAACAACAGGGCACAACTACACAGCCGTGACAGGGTATATAAGGCATATAGACAAGCCCCAGGTTACAAATGCTTGTGGCAAATCTCTATCCAATATGCAAATGAAAATAAGACAGACTGAAATCACTAACAATGCCTGTTAATTTACAGAAGGATACCTTGAGCTGAAAGAAATACAAAATATGAAGGGACGGATATTTTTAAATAAGGAATTTACTCATAGTAGTACAGACTGAAGAAGCTGTACATCTAATCGGATTTGGATATTGTTTTCATGATTTTAAATGGTTAAAATCAATTACAGTCATGCTTACAAAGGTATGACTCAGAGCTTTACTTCATGAGACATTTATTGTGTGTTCATCATTCCTGACTCACGGTTATTTACAGGTTCATTAGATGACGTGACTCTCCAGTTTTGCTGCTGTTTGTAAGCAGCACTTTGGGCAAGTAACAGCTAAGTTATGTTGAGAAGGAATCCTGAGAATTTAGATTAAGGGAATTTAATGGCCTCTATAGAAGAGCATGTTGCAAATATTTTGGATAATGAAAAGCATGTTTATAAGCAATTCTCAGAATGAATGGTAAAACAGCTCACCTCCTTTAAAATGAACCCTTAAAACTCTTTGTGAATGATAATAGGTCAATGTACGAAACAATTTGTTTTAAAACCTAGTTTTGAACATCAAAATTCACATGTGGAAATACACTGTCCTAAGGTTTTGGTTCTTTCAGAAATTACCTCTAGAGTTTTAATGAGAAGAAAATAGTTTTAAGTGGGACTGAGCCAAATATCCCTCTCAGCCCCTGTAAAACTGCATGGATGTGGGTGGGGGCAGGAATATTTGGTGACTTCCAGGATGCAGTAGGATTTCGAGAATTTCCTATTTACCTTAAGTACACGGTAGCTTCTGTTTCTTCCACCCTCACCCCCACCCCCCTTTTTAACAATGTTGAGCCCTGTCACTGCTTCATGTGCTGACTTGGCAGCTCTGGCCACATTCCTGGACCAAGATGCTCTTGGGGTCATTGTCCCCAGGGCATTCTGCCCCAGGAGCATAGCTCAAGCCACTGAGATCCCCTTGAAGCAGCAAGAAGGGGCAGAATTCTACACTGCTGCTAAGCCTCTGTTAGTTCTGTTGCGCTAGCAAGCAAAAAAGGCAGCAAGCGCGGCAGGAAAAAACAACAACCCAAATGAGCATAAACATGTATTTCCGGAGTGAGGGAGGTCAGCAGAGCTCCCTTCTGAGAGCTGGACTGAACTGCCCCGTTCCAGGAATGAGAGTTGTCCCTCATCTCCATTATTTTCCCCGGAAACACTAGTTCCTGCTGTCCTAGCGCTGTGTGCTGTTAAGGTGGGGACACTAAGAGATACTGCCAAACACTGGTTTCGTTGCTTAAAAAAGAGGAGAGCGGGAAGAATAAACGTTCCCCTCAGCCAGCTCATAATTAAGGTAAGACAAACATTCTTTAAATTTACACATCCCTCGATGATTGATTCATCCGTTGGGGAGCATTTTCACCCCACCCCTGCCCCAAACCACTGGGCCACAGCGATTGCACGGATGCTGCAAAAGAAAGCTGGGTGGCATTCCGGCACCTTTTCAAACAATAAACCCTTTGTAAAATCTCAAGAGGACCAACTCTCAAAAGAGTCAGAAAAAACTAGCAGCTTGATTAGCATGCTTCTGCTTCTGATTAAGAAGCTTCTCACTGAGAGGCAGTGTGGTGTAGCAATTAGAGTGATCTAGGACTGGGGGAGCCGGGTTCAAATCCCCAGCTGGCCATGAAACTCCCTGGGTGACTTTGGGGCAGTCACTGGCTCTCAGCCTAAGCTACGCCACAGGATTGTTGTGAGGATACAACGGAGAGGAGGAGGCCCATGGATGCTGCCCTGGGCTCTTTTGAGGGCAAGGCAGGATACCGATGCAACAAAGAAGAAAGCAAATCATTAGTACTTTTACAAACAAAAAGGCAATAGCCCAGAGATGCTTATTAGGACCTGCATGGTGCTGAACCTCTCTTGAACAAACCACTAAACAGAATTTAAAACACACACACAAATGAAGACTAGACCAGCAATGGAGATCATTAATAGACCATCTTCAAATCTGCCCCAACCATTCGAAGACAAGAAGAGGAGCACTCTTGTATGCTCAGCGCCCCCATCGTCACACTGTGGAACACATACGCAGGATTATACCTTTGCGGAACCATATTCTCCACTTGCTGTCTGTTTATTCAGCCATGCAATATCTGTCCCACGCTGGCTCCTAACGCAGGGATGTTTGTAAAGTGACCATTGCTGTTTTTCTTTTTTCTTTTCTTTTCTTTTCTTTTAACAAAAATTAGATCATTTGATTAAATTTGCTGTATGGCAGGCCAGCTAGAGTGTGATTCCCATGCCTCCTCCCCTAGAAAATCCTGCTTCGCCCTCCCCCAGCTCTCCCCATGAAGGGACGCAACACACTGACCTTCTGTCTGAATGAGTGTCATTGTGTGTCACTTTCCATGCAGCTGCTCTAGAGCTGCATGGAACTGGTCACCCAGTCCTTTCAGAACGCACTCCATTTCAGATCAGCTCTCCCCCTCCAAGCATGGGCATCTGTTGGAATTTTTCCAGTGGGGAAGGCAAAGCTGCATAGCAGTTTGTGGTTGTAATTTGGGTGCATATCACAACAACTGGCTCTAACCATTAAGAAATTGCCCTGCTGCTACAATTAGTTTCACAACTCTTCTAGATTTCCCTAAAAGACCAAAAAACCTGGACGACACTGCAGAGTTGCCATACACTTTTTTAATACAAACAACCTCCGCTAAATAGGAGTAACAATACTGGGCTGCTTTGCAGGACGTATGCAACCACACTTTCCCAGCCATAACCCTGCCTCCTGGAATATGGGTATAATAAAACGTTATCTGCTACAGGAAACTTTTCTATTTCTATATTGCTGTGCTTAATGCATTCACGACTGGTTGTTCGTTTCTTTCAAAGTTTCAAAAACAGATCTTCCCTGGGACTAGTAAACAGTGTTGGGTATTGATATGGCATGATAAAACCAAACAAAATCAACTATTATACAACTACATAAGATTTTTATTCAAAGTGTTAAAAAAATGTACCATCATTTCTAATGTTGTCATTAAGAAAGCTGGTGTTAAAAATTAGCCACTTTTATTGAAACTGTTGCCAGTTTAGATTTAAACTTTACAATGGCTTGTATTCCAGGGAGAAAGCCTCCCTTGTGCCTGATTAAGGCTGAAATTTTAGTAAACTAGCCACAATCTTGGATCTCTGATATTTACAACTTGCTTTACTCTAGTTCAAGAAGTTCTCTGCCCCAATTGCTCAATCTCACCACCCACTTTAAAGACCAATAACATAAGACACTCATCCATTGTTGAAAAGACCTAAGTTTTCAACAAGAACAACTCAGTTCTCAACTTAGTTCTTTTCCAGAAGATTTATGAGCAGAAGGCACATTACTATTAATGGGTGACATTTTCTTTGTAAGGACATAGACGGGAGATAGGCATCATACAAACGGAAACCTGAGCAGATCTAGACAGATCTAAAAGTTGGCTTTGCTTACACGACACTTTACTCCATTGTTACAGGTAGATAAGACTCCTGAGATCTGAAAATTGGCAATACTGAAGGAAGCATTCCAGCAGCTCTTGAGAACAGTTGCCACTAGATGTTTGACAGCCTTCAAATGTCATTATTTTCTTGTAAAAAGTCAGTCAAGGTCCCATTATCCACAGGAATTAATAGATATTCAACTCCATCAGCACCCTGAAAACAACCACACCATGGAGATTAGTTCATCAGGGGCATACTTATGGGAAATACTTTTATTCAGGAAGGAGAGTTTCAGTGTACTGATAACGATTTGTTCCCTGAAATTATAGTGCATCACCAGGGTAAAACAAATTGAAGCATGTTTCCTTCTCAGAAACACATGAACAAATATCCTATCAGAAATTTGTAGAAAACAGCTTACACTCCTAGCTTTGGATGCAAGTTGCACAGAGAATCAGCAACATTTGGCTTGTTTGAATGGAATATGTATTACATAAATTGTATTCCTATCTTGATTTTAAAACATACACAAATCTATTGGTAGATCTACTGACATTTGCCATGGATCCAGAGTCACTCATCCCAGTTTCTTTCACAGCAGAGACATGGTTAGGCAGCCATGTTAACATGTCTAACACACACCAGCACTTTACTCACCCTCTTGGTCCGAATGAGCTTGTGATCTCTGAATTCGGTGAGCTGAGCTCGAAGAGTTAGGTTGCTATTGACCAGAAAGGCCTCCCGACACTGTTGGTAGAACTCTTGGAAGGAAAGTCCTATAGGGGAAGAGAAGCCGAAAAACACCTAGCATTAAAAAATTAAAGACTTGCTCAAGAGCGGAGCTGCCCTCTCGCTACAATGCCTAAGGAACATTATCAAAATATCTTTACACTTTTTTTGATCGAAATTAATCTAGGACTAGAGCAAAAAAAAAAATGCATCAGAATGCAAATCAAGACACCATGTTCAAATTCATCTTGGAAGTCACAACTGAACACAGGGATTTATATACACTCAGTGGCTCAATTCGGACGACACAATAAGCAACTGGGGTGGGGGAAACAATCGCCAGTTGTTTTGACTATTGTGTCATCCCAATGCTGCCATAGTCAACTCAGCACTGATCCTAATCCACACCATGGTTGATTATTTATTACCATGTTGTGTGGGGAGTGCCCCCTAGGGTTAGCCTGAGAGTTAGGGTTAGTCAACCCACCATTGACTATCGTGTCGTCCGAATTGAGCCAGTTAGTCCAATTTCCCTTCTCACCTCTGGTTCAGTAGCTAACCACACAAACCAAGGCTTGTCCGAACGATCGTTTTCTCACAAACCAGAATTGCAAATACAGTTCTCACTGTGTTTTAATAAATGATGGCTTACTGCTAAACTGGGAGCGAATGGAGGAATATCACAGGGCTCAACACATTTTTCTACACCATGGCTTGGTGTTACAATTTCCCTGACGCAGCGTATGCTCTTATGTTATCTTCACCTTCACAGATATCTTACCACAACCATGTAGTATACAGAAGCATTACATTAGACTTGCACACATTTTATTTATTTTTACACCATAGCATGTCTTGGAATTATTAATGAACAAGTTGAAAACAGTCTTTTAACAGAGCACTGGGAGACTCCCCTACATTTAGACAATGCATGAATAGTCCAAGGGACAGATGGGCTACATGTGGCCCTTCGGCACCCACGGTGCAGCTCACTGTGTTGACCAGGTTGGGGTGTGGGAAGCAGGATTTTCATGGGGGAGGAGGCATGGCAATCACGCTCCAGGCCAGCCTGCCAAGGTGCTGTTTGGCAGGCTGGTCAGAGCGCAAGTTAAATGGGAAGGACATTAAATGGAATAATGGCCATGTACAATCCTCCCTATTTAAACTGGGCACCTGCCTCCCTGCCCAGGTGATTGGTGCTTTTCACATGACCAGTGAAATGAGTAGTGGCAAGGGGAAATGTGCAATGGGGAGGCCGGAGAGAGCGAGGATAAGGGTGTGTGTCTGTGTGAGAGATAGTGGGGGTAAGGGGGATGCCTGGACATGCCCACCCTGCCTTCAGCCACATCCCAGCCAGCGTATGATCCATCGCCACATTTGGCCCTTGTGGGCAAAACGGTTGCCCAACCCTGGTCAAAGGGAACAAACATTTAATCCATTTAGGTGCAATCCCATCGAGTGCGCTCTTGATGCTCGTAAGCCTCTGATCTTGTATTCAGTGCAGAGTGGAAGGCGTGGCAGAGGCAAGGGTCAGTTAGATGGATTTCCCCACCCCCATTTAGCTGGGGCATCTTGGATGGAGGGGGAAGGAGCGGGAGGCCTTGGGATAGCTTGTGTTCCGGCCTCTCCAGTCCCCTCCAGTCTCCTCCCCTTCACCCCCTTTCCAAGGTCACAGCTGGTTTGGTTCTCTCCACGCCGGCTGTGAGGGGAAGTGGGAAGAGTAGGGAGCGCAGATATCCAGCTCCAAGATTGGAGTACTATCACTGACCCTGGAGAATCTGAAATATCTTATGCCCCGCCTCCTGCCCCAGACACAGTATCGCAACCATATGACTGCTCCCTTATTTACATCCCACTCTTCCGCATAATCGCTTTGAGTGGCTTCACAACATAAAATACAAACAGCAGGGCAAAATAAAAGCTTGCTTTGAAATTCTTATTTTTATTTCTTACGCCACCCCATACGGATGTTTTCCATTGACTGTAAGCCTCTCAGAGAAATGATACAATTAAACACTAAGAACTTGTTGGAAAAGAAATGTGTTCACGTTCAGATAGAAGGAAATCAAAGAGGGAGCTTGATAGATCTCAACCTGAAAGGTACTCCAGTGCCACTGTGCTACCAAAAACGCCCTACATCCCTCATGCTCGCTCACCTAATGGCTTGAGGTGACATTGAGGGCAAGGCCTCCGAGAAGGCTCTTAAGCGTTTTAGACCTTAACTCTCAATCTGTTTTTTTTCTTTCAGTTTAAAGCTATAACACATTTCAATGGCTGGTTTCACGGCTATCAGAAAAGCATCCATTTGTATGTATCCAGATGCACGGTATGAAAGAGAAACTACCAAACTGCCTCCCCTAAAAGAGAAATTTCCGCACATTTGTACTAATAGGCACCATGCTCAGAATCCATGCCCTCTACAAAATTCTTATCTGAACATCAGTAGTTTTAGTGATGGCAGTACTATGCTAATTGGTTCTTTGACCTTCAGGAAGAAGAAATGAAAATTCATGACAACTGGTACATTAATTACCTGGGTATGAGGGGTTATCCTTATTTTCTAACTGATACTCCACCAGAAGCCTGAAAATCCCCCTGAGGAGAAAAAGAACCCAATAAATGTATTCAAATAAGAACAGATATGAAGTTATTTTTAGCAATCAACATGGAAGGAAAATAAAAAGGTTTAAATCCACACTTTTCATATTGTTTCTCAGTTCTTGGTCCTGCACCTTCTTTTGCAATTCTACTCAGCATCAGAATAAACTCCCTGCTGCATAAATGTCCCTGCTCTGCCCTCTTTAAATCTTTGTTGAAAACCCAGATTTTTAACCAAATGGTATTTTCCAAAATTTGAATTCTCTCCTGAGGGATTTTTAAAAAATCTTCATGCAGTTATGCCAATTTTAACATGCAAATTCAACCAATTCTTTTTTATGTGTGCTCTGTGAAACACCATGTATGTTTAACAAGTCTTCTGTAAGAGAACAAAGGGGAAGAAAAGATAATTTGTAGAGAATATGATCAAGATATGAACTATGATATTACAGGGAAATATGTGGGGGTCTATCTCAGATATGTTGAGACAAATATGGTTTGAATTTTAATTCTGTGTTGTGACAGAATTCAAATACATTAATTCTGAGGCACCAAGGAAATGCAGCATTCAGGTGTCTTATTTCTCTGTTTGTAATGTAGAAAAGAGCTCATCTGTTTCAAATATGTTCCATATAAAAATCCACATTTTTTCCTAGTTCCTGAAAACTGGGAGTCCTAGTCACAATGAAGATCTTTCTTTCCTGCTCTTTACAAGAATGCCTTACCTTGCATTAGGAGTCAGACTGCGGAGAACATGTGTGAGGGAGCTCAAAGCCAAAGGCCCAGACTGCTGTATCAAGAGGGAGTTCTCATAGGATGTTTCTTCTACGTATGGACTGTAAGTAGTTGTTTCATACCATAGCCAATTATACATGCTTTGTTTCGCCTGATCCCACACTAAAAGAGAAGATTACAAATAAAATTAATTTTAAAAAATTGTAAAATTCAATTGAATTAAGATTTTAGAGGGTGGGAGAATGTTTCCCACAAATTACTGTATCACATTTTATTTAAAATTAAATGTTTGTTTTAATTTAACAATGTTCTTGGGAAATCCACAGTAGCGGAAATAGCTTTACACATAAAAAACGCACGGAGTAATATTTCCAGAGTTTCTTATAGTGGTTTTTTTCATGTCGGGTGTGTATATTGTTTGAATTGGGCTTATGATACAAGTCAGGAAAGGGCACATCACTTTAACGTAACTATCTACACTAGGGTAAAATAAGCACCGACAAAATAGCTATTTCCAGTGCTTTAATTGTCTGTTTAATAAATGGCTAATATGCCCAACCAGTTTGCGATGCTCAATTAGTATTCCCCAGATAAGGCCTAGATTGATCACATAAACCCTAAATTGAAAACATGACACTGCTGTGCTTGGCACAGTGACATGCATGAAATAAATTATCACTTAAATAGGACATTTAACAATTTAAATAGTAAAAATGCACAATAGGAGTTAGTTCCAGCCATTTGTACCAGAAAAATGTTATGAATGCATGTGTGCGCACACACACACACACACACACAAATACTTCGTAATCCTTTTATTTAGAACTTACCAACCCTTTTTCTAACACTATAAAACAGTGTAGGTCTCAACAACAGTATGCCCAGTGCCATAAACTCAATTAGTTTATGATGCTGCATGGATTTCTCCAACTGTTAATGGCTGGTAAAAATAATCCTCTCAGTCTTTCAGCATGGCTAAGAGACTGGAACAGCACTGCATGCTTTCCATCACCCTCTTCTCTAGGGCAAATTTATCCCATATTTCCCCCCAACAGCTTTAACTATGTTAAAGTTCATATTAGCACTACCTCAACCATGGTTAACACTGTTCATAGTTTACTATTAAGTAGCAAGCCCTAAGTAGTTTACTATTAAGCATGGTTCATGTTGGTAGAGACATAACAACTAATCATGGTAAAGACTAACGAGAGGAGGACAGGGTGAACCTGCATGCAAGAAAGGTGAAGGTAGGCTATAGAGCATGCCATCCTGGAGCCTGCTCCCGATATCACCAGACTACAGTAACATCCTGCCTTTGTACAGCACCTACTACATCTCTTTGAATCCTTTGTGGTGTTTACTAAAGGGTCAAGGAGTCCAACTATGGTCTATTTTAGAGGGGATTGTAATAAAATTAATACTACGGCCCAGTTCAGATGTAATGTTAAACCACAGTTTTTGCTAACTATAGTTTAGAACTCACACCATGGGCCTGCTCAGATGATATGCTAAGCCATGGTGAGGCTGCTAACACTTTTACAGCAAATGGTTAGTGAGCGTGTTTAAACCGTGGTTATGTAGTCACCACGGTTAGGAATGCTTCACACGACACACTAAGCCATAACGTTTAGTTCAAAATGCTTAACCACTGTGGCTTAGCATGTCATCTGAACAGGATCATTAATTTGAGCTTCTGGGCATACAACAGGCAAACTGTGGCTTACAGCAACCTTCCCCAACCTGATGCCCTCTAGATGGACTGGGCTATAACTTCCATCATCTTCAGCCAGCATGGCCAATAGGATGGGGGAAGGCCAGTTTAGAGCTATTTGCCTGCTTTTGGTTCCCATCTGCTCAGTACTCAGCTTTGTAAATTCATTCCTTTCTCCAAAGTGGAACAGACTCTTAAGGCGGAGCTATTTCCAACTCGATGGTGTGGCGTTGGTTCTTACTAAGGTTTGTCAATTGTTTGAGAATTCATATGTAACAGGAAACCACAGTTAGCACAAACTGTGTTTTGCAAACCATTTTCAAACTGGTTTGTGAGCCTGCTTTGTCAGACCAAAACAAACCTTGATTTGTGGGCAAGCTCAGTTCCAAACGTAATATGTAACAATGGTTAAGAATGACATCTGCACCCAGTCATCGAGTGCATTACACTTGTAATTGGCCTTTAAGATGAATTGGCCTTTAAGATGAATTTTGCATACACTTATATATGAAATGCCTAATAACTCACTGAGTGGCGCATTAATATGATCAATAGAGGCTATGAGGTAGATGTTGGGGAGGGATGACAGTTGTCCTAGGATTTGTTGGCTTTTGTCTCCTCTCAGCATCTGGCTGTCAAGGTTATGGATGAGCAGATAGAGTTCCAAGGAAGGATCTGGAAAAGGAAATGAAGTATTAACAAAGGTCAAAAATACAGTGTCAAGGAAGGCTCCCAGTTGTAATCTTATGAAGAATCCAATGCTGACAAACTCTTTGTGGCTGCTCATCACCTCCAGTGATGGAGGCATTCAGACCAAACAATCTTTATATAAGTGCCTGGGAATCCAGGATTTGTAGCTATTTAGTAACTGAACAATCATATGTTCTGAACTTTCAAATAAAGGTGAAAAGGCATTCAGTTTGAATTATTTATTTTATTTATTTGTAACATTTATATCCTGCCTTTCCTCCAAGACCAAGGTGGCATACCTTAGCCTTTGTTGTTTTTACTGCAACAGTTTAACACAGCTACCCCTCTAGAAATAAAAGAGGGAGTGAGAAAATTAATCAAGCAGAAACGTGATTCAGGTCCTGGTATTAATCTTTAAAGCCCAAACTGGCTTGGGTAATTCAAAGATTGCCTTTTTCCATACATTCCCCCATGCATACTCCGATCATCATCTGAGGCACTACTCCAGACCTCCCAGCATCATGAAGCAAAGCTGGTAGCCACAAGCTCTAGAGCAAGGATGAGGAACCTATGGCCCTCCAAATGTTGGTGGACTGCAACTTCCCTCAGCCCTAACAGCATAGCAATTGGTGAGGGCTGAAAGGACTTGCAGTCCAACAACATCAAGATGGCCACACATTCCCCATCCCTGTTCTAGGGCCTTCTGCCCATATTGTGGAATGCTCTGCCAACGGAGATTTGTCAGGCACTGATACTGTGCTGGTTTAGGTGGTATGTAAAAATGTGGCACTGTTGGAAATCGGGATGGGTGAACTCACCTTTACCCACCCCCTGCCCGCCTGCTGTTTTTACAAACTGTTCGTTTTGTTTTTTATTAATTTGGTTTTTGAAAATTGTTTTAAATATTGCTGATAGTTTGCTCTCTACCTTGAATTGTCTCTCAGGGAATAGGCAAGATATATTTATTTAAATTAACAAATGAATGAATAAATGAATGAATGAAAATCAGCCTGCCACTAAACTCATCCAAGCATTTTTTAACATGAAGTCCACACTTACAAGATACCTGCCCGTCTACTTTACCTTCTTTAAATCTTTTCATAATGAAGTCCAACTGATCCTGGGGGCTGCGAAAAGTACCCACATGATCCAATACCTCCTCTGTTAAGGAATTCAGAATCTGACACAGAAAATTGACAGGTCATCATCTTCCTTTAGTACTTTTTAAAAAAGCATGGCTCTTAGAAGAGAGCTAGGCCTAGGCTAAAAATAAACCTCTGAGTATGAAGGCTACTCAAACACATTACAAAATTCCTGCACTGAAAGCAATATGCACTGAAAGATTCCACACATAATGCAATTTGCTTACAGAAGCTTTCTCTTTCCTATAAATGGAACTTCTAAATAACCAGCCACAGTTGTAGTCAAATCAGAAAATCTATTCATAGAATGGGGATGGGAAACAATTTTCCCGTAGGGGCCAAATTCCCCCCCCCCCCCCCCCCAGAAATACAAGGAGGCTCCACAGGCCAGATTAGGCACGTGGGTTCGAGAATCCCATCCCTTCTTCAAATGAACGTATGCTCATATTTCTCTTTTTACTTACTGATTTCACAGTGATGCTGGGGAAGAACCCATTCACAACAATGTGAGCTGAATCCTGAAGAAGAGAAATGCGAAAATTCTCCAATAGACCTCTTTTTGAACCTAAGCCATATAGCACAATGTTGAACCCCAGGCTGAAAAAAGAAATAAAAAGTCCATGAAGATTATAAATCAGCATACTTTATATAACCTGCTGAAAGGCTTTTTTTACAGTTACATTTGTTTTTATCAACATAATTTTTTATTTATGTCTTTATGAAGATGATGATGATATTTTAAATTTAGTACCTTTGAAGAAACTCTGGGTCCCTTTCCAGTTCGGTAAAGCTGGAATTGCATGCTCAGTTGTAACACAGTATGCATACTCACATGTTTGCTACCCACATGCAAAGCAGCAGAGGGAGAAGGAGCAGACACATTTGTAGGGGAGAAATGGTGGATGGGAGATGAGGGTACTGCTTGTCCTCCGCAACCCCTTCCCACAACCACTTTTCAAGCTGGAGTTCAACCACGTTTGTCAAGTATGGAAAAGTGGAGCAACTGCAGAGGAAATGTGTGTGGGGAGGCTTAGGCAACCCCATCCTGCCTGCTGTTACTCCCCTGTGCAACACCGACACGGCACCAGCAATCTGGACATCATTAGCACACACAAGATTGGGAATTCTGAGTTTGCTACCAAATGTGTACTGGGCGCTTTCATTCGATCATGCATTATCTCCCTTGGTTTCCAATGCAGAATTTACAACTCAAACCACTGCAAGCATATATATATATATATATATATATATATATATATATATATGAGACTGCAATAGGTGACATGGACCAGGATTAAGCCAGAGAGTGATGCATCTCATTGTCACCCAGGTAGCACTTCCTTAAGATTCTCATTCAAGTTGCATGAACTTTCTCTGTTGGTGGTTCCCTGCCCACTATCTGGAAACCAGTAACTGCAAAATCCACTTAAACTACAGCAATAGGTTGTTACGTATTTATTATTTCCCTTTAAGCAGGATGCCCAGCTTTCTTAAAACAAGACGATTCATTGTTCAATACCTTAGTAGTAGATTACTCATTGATCAACATGGAGTCCGTGGACAACGACAGGCTCACAGATGCCTCCATTGGTACCCACCAGGCTCCTCGGTGTTCTGATTTTTATTTTATAGCTTAAGATTTTTTTTCAATTGGGAGACTGGTATACGGCAAAACAAAGTGCTGCCCTCCAGTGCCATCTTTATTTGGGCTCAAAGGAGTCAGTTTGTGTGTGTGTGTGTGTGTGTGTGTGTTTAGCAATGCTAAACACAGAATGTAAGACTTCTGAGCCGTCAGCAAGGCTACTTCTCTCAGCTACTGGATGAGCCATACTTAATGGCTAATAAACCCAACCCTTGGCAGGCCACAAAAAAACAAAGGGAATGCTTCCCCCCACACCCCAGATCATATGCTATTCAGGACTTTTCTAACCAATCCACTCCAGGCCACTATCTTTTGTCATTACACAGTGATGTTGTATCCAATATTTGCATACTTAAGGTTTGCAGAATCACAGGCCACATTTCGACACAATAGTAAGCTGAATTCTGAAGAATCCTAGCTTACTATGAACGAACTGTGTGCTAGTAGCTTGGTTGCATCCTCTTGGCTCCTCCCATCAGCAGGAGTGGCTAAACTAAACAGGAATCAAAACATTACGAGTCAGGATTCATAAATCAAGAAACCTGTTCTGCAAAGAGTACAATAAGCCACAAATCCATTCAGATGATATGATTAGTTTAATGGGTTATGCTAGCGGAAGTTGCCAAGCCGACGCAAACAGACTTTGTGCACCAGCATGCAGCTCATTCAGAATAAGCCAGGTTTCTCCAGAATTCTGGCTTACCACTGCATGCGAACAAGGCCACTGTTACATACCAATAAAGATTGCCTTGGTCCAGGTGTCTCACTACAACACTCATCTCTAGGATATCCATAGGCATACAGCAATTGTTAATCTCACCAAAGCAACTGTTGATCCTTTGTCAACTTGCAAACTTTAAGGAGGAAAAGAAAGCATTTATGCCAATTATCTTATTATTTTCCAGATGTCAAAATCAGTTTCTTGTGTGAGGTAGGAAAACATATAACCTATCCTGTTCTCATCTCTCATACATTTAATCTGGAAAGCGGATATAACAATTTGCTAATGGGCTTGTGAAATCTAGGATCTGTTTCATCCCATGTATTATTGTTATACAGAACCTTTAGAAATGTTTTGTATATGATAACTTCCTTTCTGTTTAAAAATAGGATAGGAGGCATTTAAATCCTCCTCCACATGAGATTCTTGTTTATGCAGACCTCAATTCTGGAAAATATGTTAACTTATATAAACATATAAAGAAAATGAGAACTATTTCCAGCCTATCCATGAAACAGTTATTTAATTCCAATTTCAATTTGTTCTGGTAGAACAGTATATATTACAGATTCTTACAGAAACTTATGGGATACTTACTGCAATTGCAACATCCATTTGTAAAAGAGAGATTCGTGTTGCTTAGTTAATCCTTCACGTTCAGCTTCAAATGCAAAGGGTACTTTGTTCAAGAGGTTTTGCAGGGACTCCTGGATCAAGAAGGGAAAGAATGAGTCATTAGGCAGGATGAAGGACTGAGTGAAATTATTCAATATAAGTCTAATTAATTATATACTCAGAAAAATCTTAATTACAATAGGGTGCATCCAATGGTGTGCTTCTTTGTAGAAGGGTTTTGATCCAGGGGAGGTCTCCACAAACGGAAGGAAGGGGGAGGAAATTTCCACCAATTCCCCCTCCATGTAATCTTTTAAAAATGCTGTTTCATGTGTTTTTCCACAAATGGACAGAGAGCAATGGTGGCGCTCTTCCAGTGTCTGCTTACTCGTAAAATAAACTTTTGCCAAGCTGAAAAGTTTTTGTTTTTCTTTAAAGAAGGCATTAGTTGGATTAGCTTTTCTGATACAGTTATGACCCCCAGGGTCTTGAAACATGCTTTGACAACTGACACCAAATGCCTTGGCTAATACTATGGCTACTGTTCTGATTTAGATGATCCAGGGGCAGTTGCATACTGTAATAAACTACTATTTTAAAGTCTGTGATACTGCTTTTTTCTGCAGCACATTCCCCCCACAGGTTTTTCTTTTTGTATGAAATTTGCTCAAGAAATTAAATATAGGCTCGAAGATTTGGAAATTAGGAGCTGCAGTTTGATTGTTAGATCCCATGGTATTCCCATGTTAGAACCAGGTAACAATGTGGCAAAATGTCTCCTCCTCACCCCTGGAAACACCCCGTTTCCCCCTCTCTATGCTCAAACAATCCTATAGGATTGCTACCCTAAATTACAAACTATGCATGTTATGTTATTAAAAGTAATAAAGTTCATTTAGGTGTGGTAAGGAAGTACGGCATATATTTCAATTTGCCCAAAATATCCATTTCCTCGTTCCACTTACCCCATTGGTAGTGTTTTCATTTCCCAAAATTACACATCTCTATCGTCAGGCAGGTTCATGTAGAGGAAGGCAGTCCTAAAATATCTAGCTCCTAAGCCATTTAGGGGTTTAAGGATTAAAACCAGCACTTTCAATTGTGCTTAGAAATGGAACAGAAGTCAGCTGAACTGTTCTAAAACTGACAATATATATTACATACACACATCTTTTTCTTCCAATGTTTTCCTCACTGTTGGCAGCATTTTGAAACTCAAGCTATAATAGCACTAGTAAGGCAAAAACAAAAGTTATAACTACGAAACAACCTGGCCCTACCAAGAACAAGCCTAGTGACAATTGCTAGCAGGTTCCCTGACAACGGCCTCAAGAGAAAATTCTAGTACAAATAGCCTCTCCTGGGGACATACTGCACCTGATCCAATTTTTTCCCCTGCAGCTTCTGAAGTGTTCGGTCAGAGGTTAAAACTTTGGAACTGCTATGTGCTTCAAAATATTCTTCCACCAAATTGCTCTGAGGAAAGAGACACACAACAAGGATCATTCTGTATATACTGCTGACAACATTACCTGGGGAACAAAATAATTTCATTTCATTTATTAAATTTCTATACCACCCCATCACTGAAGGTCCGCTGGGCAGTTTGCAAAAATTAAAAACCATTCAAACACATTATACAAAGTACAAAAAGAAAGGCTTTTACATAAAACCATATAAACAGATAACACACACATAGACAACATATATCTAAAAACAATTTGTTAAACCACCAGGCAAAGATGACCCAATAACTAATTTAAAATTGATTGTATGTTGCCAAATGCCTAAGAGAAGAGGGCAGTTTTAACTTGGTGCTGAAAAGATAACCTCATCAGGGAGATCATCCTATAACTGAGGGGGCCACCATCGAAAAGGCTATCTCTTTTGTTGCCAAAATAATGGCTTGTGAATCTAGACCAATGACTAAAGAAGTGCAAAACTGATTCTGCAAAAGCAGAACAAAGTCTAATAGGATGAATAAAAAAGATGGGAGGAGTCTAAAAGGGGAAAAGAAATCAGTTTCTAAGAGCTCAGAAGTCAAATTAAAGAAAAATATTTTGATTCTTTCACATGAATAATGCCTTCATATCTCATGCACTATATGATAAAGCCTACTTGTTTTCATGTTATTTTTGCATATGTACATATGCATATGGTGTTAGAAAAAAACTGACTACTTTATATATATTTCCATATTTATTTAATTCTTACTTGAATTTCGCCAGAGTAAAGAATGCAACATTTCTGGTCTCAATTCCCTTTTGGAAGGGGCCAATAGTGTTGTTGTTTAAACACATTTAGGAAGGCTACGACAAAACTTAGCAACCCTACTATCATTTTGATGCCTTAGTCAAAAAATGCCTTACAGAAAATATCTTATCATAGATAGATAGAGCAAACCTATACCTATCTATTCAGAATAAAGCCTCATCCAATGGAAATTATTCCCAGGTAAGTGTGTAGAGGACATCTACCTGGGAATAGTTCCTCATTAGATATAGTGTGGCTAGTGATGGGAGAGCTTGGCCGGGGCCCACGCTATGAGCACTCGCACCCTCTGCTCACACGGTCCACTCCAACAAGTTGGACCATGCAAGCCCCCCAAACCCTCAGCAACCACCCGCCCTTCCCCCCTCCATGCTAACGGCGGAAACCACCCACCATTATCGTGGAGGGGGGGAAATACACAATTTCCAGATACTCCGGAAACTACACATTTCCTTCCCCCATGAACCAATGGGGGGCCTTAAACACAAGGGTGTCCTTGCGTTAAGAGGGTCTTTAAGACCCCCATTGGCTCAGGGGAGGCAGATGCACACTTTCCAGAGAGTGCTCATTTTCACCGGATGCACGTTATCTGCAAAGTACACATTTTCACTGGCCACACGAATGGTGGCCACCATTAGCATGGCTGGGGGGGAATTGCACACTTTCCAGAGGTTCGGAAAGCACAATTTCCTGCCCCACCCACTGCTCCAATTGGGGCCTTAAAGGCCCTCTTAACGCAGTTAACGCATTATGAGAGCGTTTGAGGCCCTGATAGGAGCAGTGGGGGGAAAGCAAGGAGGGGAAAGTGCTCTTTCCAGAGCTGAGGAAAGTGCGCAATTCCCCTGGTTACACTAATGGCAGCCACCATTAGAATGCCCAGGGGAGTTGCCTACTTTCCAGAGGCTCCAGAGAGCATGCTTTCCCAGGGTGCACTCGCACCCAAGCGCTCACGGACATTCACAAGCACTCGGATGCGGGTCCGCCGTCATGCTGGGTGTGTCTGGCTGGGTCCGTGAGGGTGGGACACAAAGGGCTCCGCTGCCCTTGCAGACCCAGCTGGATGCTCGCACCAACCCCAAAGTGGGGCTTACTTATGAGTAAAGTTGTACAGTATTTCATTTGAAGACTTTGTGTGTAAATCTTGAAAAACACCCCATGATTTGACAAGAAATACTGCAGAAAGGGTATTTCAGGTGTGTGCTTTTCAAAAGGGATAGGGTGAAATTATTTGCAGAGATAAGCTTGCTCCAAGCTAGTTAGGATTAACAGCCACAAAATAGTTTCCAAACTTTGCATTTAGTTCAAATTTTGAATGTCAATATATCTGCTTTTAAAAGACATTATTCTTTATTTATTTTGCTATGGAAAAACAACAACACTGGACTGTAATCGTGCTTACAGAAGTGTCTCTCTTCAGTTTCTTAGCTGGTGTTTCTTTGTTAGCTGAAGCATTTGCTGTTTGGGTTGGCATTTCTGGATGAACAGCTCCATCAGCAGTTCCTCTGCAACTGTCATCCTCTTCTTCTTCTTCTTCAGAGCATGAAGCAGAATAATCACTTTCACTGTCAGAGCACATGGTTGATGCTGAAAAGGAAAGGTTTGTTAAGAGGCAGTCAAGAATACTTGTTGCTATGGAACAACAGTGCATGAGGGCTATTGCCCTCAGCTGCCCACAGGCATTTGGTTGGCCAATGTGGGAAACAGGATGGTGGACTAGAAAGGCCTTTGGTCTGATCCAGCTCTACTGATCCAGCAGAAAAAAGAGACACTGCTATCTGCTGCAGAGTACTTGTTGCACATATCAATGTGGCAAATGACTGAATCAAGAAATCTGCTATAGTGTAGTCAAGCCCAGCCACAACTGAACCAGTTTCAGGCTAAAACTAAAATACTCAAGGGGCAAATACTGTAAAATTAGTCTACTTAATTGAATCTAACCCATTAAAGAAAGTTGCATTACTAGCCGCACTTGGTCTGTCAAGACAGACTATGAGCCAGATCCACCCCCCTACTCCCTGGGCAACAGCTTCCTGGATTGATATTAGGTCACACACCTCTATGAATACAGGAAAGTCCATACAGAATTTTCCTAAGTTTCAATGGACTAATTCAACACAATTGCAAGCACCTTTTCACCCATGGTCCTCACTGGTAACCTGCACAATGGAGCCAGTTTGGGTAACAATTCATTTGAGCTAAGAACTGTAAAAACCTTGAACACAATATGGTATCTTCATGAGATATTGCTTCTTCATACTTTGGATTTAGCATTAAAGCACTAAGAAGGGAATGCAGAAAGCTCCCTTATGGAAACACTTTTAATCGTTGAATTGAAGAAATAGGGAATAAGAACGAATTCTCCTGTTATAAAATGTCACCACTACATTAGCGGGAGTTTACTGCAAATATTTCCCCTTACCTGTAATTCTTTTTCTGAGTCTGTAAGGCGTCTTTGACACAAACTCATTCTTTTTGCTCTGTTAACAACAGCAAGCATATTAGATCTTATTTTCAATCAAAATCTCTTCTGTTTAAATATTCTACTTCCTAATCAGATAATCATTTATACTCAAAAACAGAATTAATTTGCAGAATCTAGTTGTGGAATCTCATAATACTTGACTTAGAGTATTTTTGGCACAGTCTAGATTAGCTGTTCTAGATTAGACGATGTCCTTGGTATCTGCCAACAGGATATCTGTTAAAAATGGAACAAGTGCAGACACTGATCTTAAGACTTGTGCAGCTCATACAGAATTGCTGGGTCATGAGAAATTCAAGTTGGTGGTCAGTTTTGAGGTAACATTTCCCTTAAAACCTCTGACTTCAACTACTCTTCAAGTTCACAGCTAAATCAAAGCAACAGTATGGAGGACAAGCCTATTCTGCTGCAATATATGATATGCATCTTATCACAAAGATGCATCTGTTCTTTGCTAGATGATGCCAATCCCTGGATTATAATAGTTTACTCTAGATTAAATATATTATTAAATATTAGGGACTACTACTTTAAAAAAGGATCAAAACTAAGCAGTAGAGTTTACTGAATACCACTCTAGGATCAATAGCAACTGGAAGCAGTTCAACATATTTGGCATTTTACTAGATAACAGAGCCAATGCAAAATGTGTAAAGCAACCTCTAATAGTTCTCTATGGCACAATACCACCTCAACAGACATTTAGGTGATTCTAAATATAAAGGAAAAAGGTCTTCCTTCTCTCTTTCTGGAACACAATGGTTGTTTTTAACAACCCAAAATTGCCACTCACCTCTTCCTGGCCTTTGCTCGAAGCAGAGTATTCTGAAAATTAAAGAAAGGCTGTATCACAAATTACCAGTACCCACAAACATTTGCTCCCCTATGTGCCTGCCTGGGCCCTAAGATCATCTTCTGGGGTCCTTTTCCATGAGCCCCAGCAAAAGGAAGTGAGACGTGTGGCTACCAGGACGACGGCCTTTTCAGCTGTAGCATCTCAACTATGGAATGAGCTCCCCAGAGAGGTCTGCCTGGCATGTTATACTCTTTCCGTCGACAGGTGAAGACCTTTTTATTTTCCAAGTATTTTAACATTTTACCATCCTAGTCTTTTAACTTGCTGTTTTAAATCTGTATTTTAAATATCTGCATTGCTGCTCAGTTTATTCTGGTTATACTTTTATACTGTTGTTTAAATTTTATACACAAGTTGTATTTTATGGTTTTAATTTTTGACAACTGTCCAGAGAGCTTCCTCAACTAATATCAGACATCTTACTATACATAGAACTTGAGACAATCTGCTCATTTTTCTACGTGGCTGACAAATTAATCATTGTCTCTTTTCATGTAATAAGCTGGAACCAACTTAAATTGTACTATACCAAATTTTACAATATAATAACCAGAATATAACTATAATTCTGTGTCTTAGCACTGGGAGTTTTCTGCTATGACAGGTCTACTTTCAAAGTCTCTTCTGAACAAACATGTGCTAGCCCTCAAATGTTTCTTGAATCTTATCTGATCCATTCAGATAATATATTATCACCCAAGCTGAATACCTGTGTATATTTATACAGGGGCATAATGTCTGTATAGATTTATGTCTATGTACAGCTAGTTCAGACAAGAAATTGCACACCAACAGGAACAAATCCGCACAGCCAGACAGTGCTGTTTTTTGGAATCATTGGCACACAATTCCTTTTTCTGAGTCATTCACTCAACATTCATTCAATAATTATCAAGTCATGGGAACTGTAGTGGAATATTATTCTGCAACTGGAAAAGCATGTTGTTGGAATAGGACTGAGGTCTGAAGTCCTTGGAATTTGCATAGCAATGATCATGCTATAAGTAAAACATATAACTCAAATACGGAGTTCCAAGACCCTGACTTTCATTTAAAACAGCTGGATGCCCAGTCACATAGCTATGGCTAAAAGAAAAAAAGGCTGGCAACTTCCACTAAACATTTACAAGCCAGATGAATTCTGTCTCAGGCACCCATTGATCAAGAAGTAGGACTCCTTTCCTCAGCACATTTGTGTTCCTTCCCCGAACACCAAATCCTTGTCCCTCTGCTTCTACTCCCCTCCTAACATTTAATTACCTAATTCTCCTTCCCTATTTCAGAATGACTATCAATAGAAATCCTAAATTCTACAAATACAACCCCAGAAAGAAGTAACAATGCAGACAGGTACAATGCAGATTATTTCATAATTTTCTTGGTTGCATAATTTCATTAGAATTTGATTTTTTTTTAAAGAAACAAATTTCACATTTCCTTGATTCAAGTAAGAATGCACCTTTTTGAAAACTTTTAAGTTATTTCAATAGAACTTACTCTCGCTGCTTTTAGGTGCACTTGCTCCTTTTTCAAGATTCTTCAGGCTGTCATGTTTTACACTCCTTCCTGGTTTGTGAGCCAGCTCACAGGCTTTTGAACAGAAAGATATACCAGATTAAAGAAGTACGTACACAAGACACTAATACGATATACAGAATAAGTCAAACACTGTAACATATAATAATAATAATAATAATAATAATAATTTATTTCTTACCCGCCTCTCCGTTTGGATCGAGGCGGGGAACAACAACATGATAAAATACATATAAGGTTAAAAGGACTACAACATTCAGTACCTATGAGCAATTATAGTGGTAGAAGCGAAACCAGAATACAGTATAGAAGACAATGCAAGCAATAAAATATAAATATCCAGAAAGCACCAAGATAACCACAAGGAGGTGGCCACAAGAATGTTTTAAAAAAACAAAGTAAAGATGTACTGAGGGGCACTACATCAAGTACGGCTTCTGCCTTTAAAAAATTGAACTTCAACATCTACCGTGCTGAAACACAAACTCTTCTTGAAACTCTCCTAAGTTTTAGAAGCAACTTGCCGTGAGAAGGGAAATGCTGCTGTTCTGAAGTAGAAGTCAAAAGCCTCACTAACAGTCCCGCTAGTGTGCAGGACTGTGGCTTAAATCATGCTCGTTTCCCAGGATTTTGTTACTCAACAGCACCAACAGACTTTGGATGTACAGTATCAAACAGACTTACCTTTATATTAAGTTTTTAACAGAATAGCAAGTCATGTGGATATAAATAAATTATCCGAAGAGTACCAAGACTAAAACAGAACAGAATACATACCCATCTCTGCCATCTTGTTAGAACGTTTTGGAGTTTGGAATGGGAAGACATCACCACCACCTGCACTAGATCCATTTCTCAAAGACTCTAAAAACACACACACACACACCAAAAAGAAGCAAGTTTGAGGCAGGGCTTATAACAATTATCTGCTGAGAAGCAAATAATTTATTAAATTATTTTATTTATTAAACGTGCAAATGATGTTTAAACTTAAACATGAAAATGAGTGGACCAATCCTTACAATAATTTCTTAACATCAATATTAAACAGTACTTTCTTAGCAAATTTCCACATTTATGGCTGCAGCCATGATGGATTTCCCAAAATGTGACATTTCAAACATAAATACCTTGAACATCTATGCCTAGGACAGACACATAATCTTGCTCTTCAAAAATATCCTGGACCTCATCATCTGAGCTGTTTTCTGCGTTTTTCACCCATCTTTTTACATCAAGTGTATGTGAAGCTTTGTTCTTCCGAACCTTGGGACCTGGAAGTGCAGCAATAAAGCTTAAAGCAAAACAAAACAAAAACCATAAACCATTCTCCTGATTCGATGAAAAATCATGTTCCCCATCCCTCTCTGGATATATACTTAACAGCAAAATTGTTTACTCAGGAGTAAACTCCACTATACTGATACATTATTTTCTATTTAGACTTTATTCAGTTCAGTTCAAGGAATTAACAGAACACTGAAATGAGTACCAAAATACTAAGGGAGCTACTTAAATCCCTAAGGGAGTCTTTATTAAGAACAGACAACCAAAAGTTCTCTGAAGGTGGCACTTTGGGGAGGATTCTGTTGTCATAGCTACCTGAAGACAAGGCAGCAGAACTAGCAGAAAACAGCCCTTAAAGAAAGGCTTCCCCACTATTAATACTAATGTACTTTCATCTTATTAATTTGCAATCCTAAGGTTTCTAAACATTACAAAAGGGCTATCCTGACCTCATAGGATACCACCATCAAGCAGGCAAAAACTGCACAAAGCGTAGTCAACTCCTTCAAGAAACAGATGAAATACTGAAAGTCTTGATCTATTTCTAAACCAACTAAAATGTTGGGGAATGCAATGTGACATATATTCTGAAAGCAACAGGAAAAAAATTGGTCATGGTAGTTTTTTAAATTAAGTAACTTACTAAACAATCCTATCCATGTCTACTAAGACTCATTCAATTCAATGGGCTTTACCCTCCACGTAAGCGTGTATAGGATTACAGCCTTAAAGGCATTTAAGGCCACCCAAGGTCACCAATCACATTTTTGGGAATTCCCAAGTACTGAAACTTCATACCTCATTTTAATATTATTAAAATAAGGTAGCTTCTGCACACAAGCAATCCATACCTGCACTCTCAGAAATGTGCTTCAGAACATCTTCATCTGCCACAAACGTAACCTCTCGGACATTGTTCTTCTTTATCTTTGGATAACTCATAGCAAAATGTCTAAAACTAGAAGAAAAGTAGTGCATCATTCTCCTATCAACAACAAACAAATCTAAAATGCACTGCATACAAGGGAAAGCTTGGAATTTCTTATTATTAGCAGCAGCAATCCTTTCTACTTATCTGTACAAAAAGCCTAAAAATTATTCTTGTTTTTTTTTCACAAACATCAGGACCACTAAATATAAGTAAACATATTTTAGAAGGTATTGTACTATCTCTTCCATCATGCCCCTGCTGGACTTTATTTACATTTAGAATTTTAGGTAGAACTGCATTATTAATGACTTTGTTTTTTGATTAATCTTTTTTCCTTTTATTGTGAATTTAACAAAATAAACAGAAAACAAATTGTAAAATAAAAATGGGGGGGAATACATGCATAGAAATATCAATATTCCATCAAGTCCAACATTCTTAAAAAAGGGATTATGTGTAGGTTTCAAGAAAAGCAGACCAAATAACCATATATTTATCCACTTATGAGTGGCACCTATATACCACCCATTCAAATGTTGATAATGTTGTTAGTTCCTCAGTCCATTGCATTATGGGAAGTGAACACTGATCCTTCCAATGTAATAATATCAGTCTTTCGGCTATCATAAGAGCTCGGAAAATCCATTTGTACTGACCATACGTTAATTTCCAAGAAACCGGTAAATAGTTTAGGAGGACATGCATATTACTCAATATTAAAGACTGTTCCAATACCAAATTTATCCATACCATGACTTCCTCCCAAAAGGAGATGACTATTGGGCATTTCCAAAGCATATGAATAAAAGAAACATTAGGTGCATTACATCTCCAACAATTATGCAAGTTAGACAAGCCCTTGTTAAAAAGGCATTGTGGAGTCCAATAAACCCAAAACAATATTTTTTTGCTGAATAAGGTGTTGCCTAAGATCCATAGGAACTTCAGATACAGATGCTAAAGCAACAATCCATTGATGAGGCAAATTAGGACGCTCCAATTCTCTATTCCATTCCTGTCTTAGACCCACACTTATTTACTTATATCAAGTATTTATATACATGGATCATGGGTCGATATGTCTGTTCAGCCACTATTATTGTTCAGTTCCAACAATAGTGGGAGCTCTGAAGCTGTAAAAGCGGCCAGACCAAACCTAGATTCCAGCAAGTGTTGCAATTACAAGTACTGCCATTCAGCTGTAGTGGGTAAATTGCATTTAACACGTAAATCAGAAATTAACAAAAACTCATCGTCTGGACCCACTAATTGATCCAAAGTAAAAATCATTCTATCTGACCATGTCCTCCACATTGTAATCACTGCTAAGCAGAATTCAGATTTACCTCAAAATACATTAACATCCAACTTTCAAAACTAATTCTACTCAAATGACCTACTCAAACAAGAAAAATCTCCTTCTCAGAATAAATGAAGAGATAATTTACTCACATACAGAAACCTAAGTGGGTGAGCCTGGGTTGGTGAAATGCCCCCACAGCATCCTTTTAATCTGAAATAAAAGGGACAGTCAGAGGTGGAATCTTCACATAGTCTGTAGGGTGGATTTGACACAGCACTGAAACTAGGGATAGATTTCCCGATTACGCTATAAGCAATTTAAAACATCCAAGTCCTGGGGAAATGGATCTAGGTATGTAATTTTTGACACTTTCCTTCTATTTTGTTTATCTGAATTTTCCATCTTTTTGGTCCTGACAAATGGGTCTATCAATATATCCCCACACAATTTGGGGTGTGGCTTTTTTGCAGGAGATATAACTTTCCTTGCCAACATTTGTTCACAGAAGTGAGATCATTGTTGCATAATCAAATAATAGTACATGCTTAAACAACACACAAAATTGGAGAATGGTAAGCACCCAGCAAGTACATGCTGTTCCTAACACAGTATGATATTAAGATTCTACTTTGCCATTAAGGAGGAGGGCAGGAAATATTTTTAAGGTAATCTACTACCACACCATAACTGCCATTACTGTCACTGGGCCTGCTCAGACAACACACTAAGCCATACATTTAGCTCAAAATGCCGCCTAAGCCTACACACATTTGTTTAGGAATAAGTGCCACTTGGCAATCACTTCTGAATAAACATGGATATAATATTGCGTTTCAAACACCAAAAACTGACAGTACAAGCCTATAGTGTCTATTCAGAAGATACCTTTACTTAAATGGGGCTCTCGGGTAACAAAGTGTAGGAGTACATCTAAGTCTCACTTAACTCACCAGGATTTGTTACTAAGTAAACATGTTTACAATTACACTATGAAGTAACTAGCATTATTAAAGTAATCTCCCAAACCACAATACCTCGAAATGAACCCCACTGGAATTAATGGGACTAAATTCTGAGCACACACATTTTTCAAATGAGCTAAATCTGCAATCCTAAAGTAACCTACTAGGAAGTAAACCCCCACTGGATTTAGTTGGCTTGTAGCCTAAAAGGGGGTTTAGGATTGCGCTTGAAATACTGCCTCTTGACAGTTGCAGGGATGGGCGGACTTTGCACTGAATGTGTTATAGAAGACTTTTAACATGAGGAACATTCGGTATTTATTTTGTTCATTCCCCCGCACAAGACAGGACTAGGTGACCTTTTGAGTTCCTTCCAGTTCTACGATTGTAAGCCGTTAAACATTTCCCGATTATTTTACGCACACGAGAAGCAACGAGGGCTTGCTCAGGGAACTACACACACGACTCCCAAGAAGCGGGTTTTCGGAACTCCCGAGTCACAGAGCGAGCCTCCACCGGTCCACAAAGAACGGACCTCGGACGCAGCAACTTGTGGCCATTTGTTCTCCCACCGCGGACTTCTACGCACCCTCCACACGAGCTTCCCAGCATTCTCGCGCCGCCCCACAGCAACCAACCGCCCCCTCCCCTCAACCTCCCCTCAACTTGGCTGGCTGGCGCACACTGCACACCGCGCACGCGGAACTCCCCCCAGCAGCCCCCCCTTTAGCCCCGCCCAGGCCGCCGTTACTCACAGAGGCGAAAGCAGCCAGCCTCCACGCGCAGCCGGAAGGAACAGCGGCTTCCCGCGCCCCCGGCCGAAGCAGCGCCCCCTCCCGTTTCTGGGGGGCGTCACCACCCGCTCGAATGGACGGGGTCGGACCTCAATTGGCTCCCCGCTCTCTTCCAATAGGAAGCCCGTGCGCAGATTTTTGATTGACGCCCTTGCGCAGCCAATGGCGAACGGCTCCCCGCTCCCCAACTGAAGGATGTCACTGAGTCTCGGGTTTTACACTTAATCACTGGTTCTGCGCTGTGGCTGGAGGGGGGAGGAGCCTCAGCCTCTGCGCAGGCTGACAGACCGCAGCTCCCGTTCAGTCCAGGGCCAGTCCAGTGGGGGCTGGTGGCTCCGGTTCCGGTGGGGCTGTGTGTTCATTCTGAGTTTCAGTCAGAGCCAGCCAGACCTCTGAAGGAGCTGTCCGAGGTGCTCTGAACCTAGTTTGGGGACCGGGTTTCAGCACTTTGGACAGCTCTTTAGAGTCTGGCTGGTTCTGACGGAAACCCAGGATGGATTCACAGCCCCACCGAGGTCCGAGCCACCAGCCTCCGCTAGTCCAGTCATTGAGAGCCCCTCAGCACATGCATGGGCCAGATCTACACCAAGCAGGATATAACACTTTAAAACAGTTTGTAACCGTTTATAATGGCTATAAACCATTTATAACGGTTTAAAACCATTATAAAGCCGTAGTGTAGATCCACCCCATGGTCTCTAAGAGCACACGACGCAGCCACCTTGCTGAAGCTGTACATCGTCAAGCTATGGCATTCGCTACCACAAGATGGGAGTACTGGCTCACCAACTTGGACAGATTTAAAAGGGGATTAAACACATTCATGGAGAAGGCTACTGCTGCCCAATTAACTACTCACGTTGGCTATAGGCTTCCTTCAGAACCTGAGGCAGTATTCCAGGGGTAGGCAGCCCAGGGCCTTCCAGCTGATTTGAACTACAAATCCCATCATGGAGGCAGTATGTACATAGGCATACTGCCTACATGAGCATCCTGTAGGGGTAAGCAACCTGGTGCCCCCTAGACGTTTTGGAGTAATATCTTAATTTGCTCCTCCCAGCACACCCCACTAGATGGGTGGAAGGGGGATGCAGACTTGTTTGTTTCTTGCATGGAAGAAAGACGCCATTTTGTTTCAGCGCAGGATGGCAGCTTTTACCAAAAATGTTTAATACCAGCTTGAAGTTTTGGGATCAATATGAAAGCATTTTAAAATAGTAGCTCAAGAGAAGGGCATAGGTTCTCAAGGACAAGGGCTACAGCCCATTTACAATTTCTGAGCTTACTTTTGTTTTTTTCAGTAGAGATATTATACAAAGCACTCATTTGCAGGACCAGAGGTGGGGTGGGAGAACCTTTATTATCATTTTCAGTGGTAGTCTACAATTCATACTATATCTACCGCAAGTGTGATTGATTAATAGGTCTTTTCTGAGTCAATTATTTGTGTTACTACATTTTATATTGCAAAAATATGACCATATTAATAAAATGCTGAAAGTGTATCAAGAATGTGTTGAGTACAAGTGACAGAGCAAGATGCAAGTGCCACACTAAAATGTCTCAGATTAGTAATATCACCCATACATCCAAGAGGGCAGGGCCGATGGCAACGTGCTCAACTCCTCTTATTAGTGTGACTTATATTTAGGAGAAGTGATACAGTATTGTGGCATGTATGCTCACCCTGTTAAGGCACTAGACTAGACATTATCTTGCACCTCTAAAAAAATGTTCAAATATATTTGCTTTATGATTGTGAACATCTGTTCAGTAAACTACAGTGGATAAAAAAATAGATTGGATATTGTGTATCTGGATCATATCATAGAATCATAGAATAGTAGAGTTGGAAGGGGCCTATAAGGCCATCAAGTCCTACCCCCTGCTCAATGCAGGAATCCACCTTAAAGCATGCTTGACAGATGGCTCTCCAGCTGCCTCTTGAACACCTCTAGTGTGGGAGAGCCCACCATCTCCCTAGGTAATTGGTTCCATTGTCGTACTGCTCTAAGAGACAAGAGGGTTTCCCTGATGTCCAGTCGGAATCTGGCTTCCTGTAATTTGAGCCCATTATTCCATGTCCTGCACTCTGGGTTTCAGGCCTGGTTTTGGTACGGAAACAGCCTTGGTCGCCCTGTATGATGACCTATGTCGGGAGAAAGACAGGGGAGTGTGACTCTGTTGATTCTCCTTGATCTCTCAGCGGCTTTCGACACCATCGACCATGGTATCCTTCTGGGACGACTGGCTGAGTTGGGAGTGGGAGGCACTGCATTGCAGTGGTTCCACTCCTACTTGGTGGGTCGGCTCCAGAAGGTGGTGCTTGGGGAACATTGTTCGGCCCCGTGGATTCTCCAGTATGGGGTTCCGCAGGGGTCAGTTTTGTCCCCCAAGCTGTTCAATATCTACATGAAACCGTTGAGTGCAGTCATCCGGAGTTTTGGAGTGCGTTGTCATCAGTACGCTGATGACACGCAGCTCTATTTCTCCTTTTCATCTTCATCAGGTGAGGCTGTGGATGTGCTGAACCAGTGCCTGGCTGCGACAATGGACTGGATGAGGGCTAATAAACTGAAGCTCAATCCAGACAAGTCTGAGACGCTGTTAGTGGGTGGTTCCGCTGACCGGATAGAGGGTGTTCAACCTGTTCTGGATGGGGTTGCACTCCCCTTGAAGGAGCGGGTTCGTAGCTTGGGGGTTCTCCTAGAACCATCTCTGTCACTTGAGGCGCAGGTGGCCTCAGTGGCACGGAGTGCCTTCTACCAACTTCGGTTGGTGGCCCAGCTACGTCCCTATCTGGACAGGGATAACCTGGCTTCAGTTGTCCATGCTCTGGTAACCTCCAAGTTAGATTACTGCAATGCACTCTACGTGGGGCTGCCTTTGAAGGTGGTTCGAAAGCTGCAGCTTGTGCAAAATGCAGTGGCCAGATTGATAACTGGAACCAGTAGGTTCGAACATATAAGACCTTCTCTGGCCCGCTTGCATTGGCTGCCTGTATGTTTCTGAGCCCGGTTCAAGGTGCTGGTTTTAACCTATAAAGCCTTACACGGCTTGGGACCACAATACCTGATGGAACGCCTTTCCCGACATGAACCTACCCGAACACTACGTTCAACATCTAAGGCCCTCCTCTGAGTGCCTCCTCCGAGGGAGGCTCGGAGGTCAGCAACAAGAGAGAGAGCCTTCTCTGTGGTGGCTCCCCAATTGTGGAACGATCTCCCCGACGAGGCCCGCCTGGCGCCAACATTGTTATCTTTTCGGCGCCAGATCAAGACTTTCCTCTTCTCTCAGGCATTTGGCAATATCTGAGGAGCCTGGGTTTGTTTTGTTTTTGTAGTTTTTGAAGTGTTGATGTGGTTTTTAAATGTATAGATTGTGTGTATGTTGTATGTTTTTGCTGTTTTAATTTTTGTATAGTGTTTTTAATTGTTTTTAATCCTATGTAAACCGCCCAGAGAACTTCGGCTATGGGGTGGTATACAAATGTAATAAATAAATAAATAAATAAATGATGGAGAAGAAATTCTTGCCCTCCTTTGCGTGACTTTTGAAGAGTGCTATCATGTCTCCTCTCAATCTTCTCTTCTCCAGGCTAAACATGCCCAGTTGTTTCCATCGCTCCACATAGGGCCTTGTTTCCAGACCCCTGATCATCCTCGTTGCCTTCCTCTGAACACGCTCCAGCTTGTCTGCATCCTTCTTGAAGTGTGGTGCCCAGAACTGGAGACAATACTCAAGATGAGGCCTAAGCAGTACCAAATAGAGGGGAACCAGTGCCTCGCACAGTTTGGAAGCTATACTTCTATTAATGCAGCCCAAAATAGCATTGGCTTTTTTTGCAGCTGCATCACACTGCTGGCTCATATTCAGCTTGTGATCTACAACCATTCCAAGATCCTTCTCATTTGTAGTATTGCTGAGCCAAGTATCCCCCATCTTGTAATTGTGCATTTGGTTTCTTTTTCCTAGGTGTAGAACTTGGCATTTATCCCTATTAAATTTCATTCTGTTGTTTCAGCCAAGCGATCCAGCCTATCAAGATCACTTTGAAGTTCGTTTTTGTCTTCCAGGGTATTAGCGATCCCACCCAATTTTGTGTCATCTGCAAATCTCATAAGCATTCCCTGCACCTCCTTGTCTAAATCATTAATAAAAATGTTGAAGAGCATTGGGCCCAGGACTGAGCCCTGCGGTACCCTGCTCATTACCTCCCCCAGTTTGAGAAGGTATTATTGATAGAACTCTTTGAGTCTGATTCTGTTGCCAATTGTGGATCCACCTAACAGCTGTTCCATCTAGCCCACTTTTAGCTAGTTTGTTAATCAGAATGTCTTTGGGCACGTTGTCAAAAGCTTTGCTGAAGTCGAGTTATATTATGCCCACAATATTCCCACAGTCCACAAGGGAGGTTACCTGATCAAAACAATGAGATCAATCTGACAAGATTTGTTCTTGATAAATCCATGCTAGCTTCTAGTAATCATTGCATTGTTTTAAGGTGCTTACAGACTGATTTTCTAATCTGCTCCAAAAAATTCCCAGGGATTGATGTCAGACTAACTGGTCTGGAATTCCCAGATTCCTCCTTTTTGAAGATAGGGACAACATTAGCCCTCCTCCAGTAGTCCAGGACTTCACCCATCTTCCATGATTTTGCAAAGATAATAGACAGTGGTTCTGAGAGTGCTAGTTCCTTTATTACTCTAGGATGCAGTTCATCGGGTCCTGGAGATTTGAACTCGTTCAAAGAAATGAGGTATTCCTTGACTATTTGTTTATCAATCTCAAGCTGCAATCCTGCCCCTTCAGCTTGTACTTCACTTTATTCAGGGGGATCATAGACCCATTTTTGGGAGAAGACTGAGCCAAAGTAGGAATTGAGCACTTCTGCCTTTTCTTTGTCATCTGTTATCAATTTGCCATCCTCGTTGAGTAGATGAACCACCATTTCCCCTCTCTTTTACTATTCACATATCTAAATACATTTTTGTTGTTGCTTTTAGCATTCCTCGCTAGCCTTGGCTCATTCTCAGCTTTAGCCTTCCTGACGCCATTCTGGCACTTCTGCGATACCGTTCTGTACTCTTTTGTAGCCTGGCGTACCTTCCATTTCATATATGTATCCTTTTTTGTTTTCAGGTCTTCTCTAAGCTTTTTGTGGAGCCAAATTGGTCTTCTCTAAGCTTTTTGTGGAGCCAAATTGGTTTCTTCTGTTGCTAATACTCTTTTGAGTTTTCATACATGTAGCTAAAACTACACCACCTATGCACAAGGGAGAAGTATTGGCAGACTCTGGCTGAATTCGGACGACACATTAAGCAACTGAGGGGTAGGGAAACAACCGTCAGTAGAGTTGCTTATCGTGTTGCCCAAATTCAGCATCAGTTGCTTATTTGGGCAGAACAGCATACTGTCAGTAGTTTGTGAGCGGTGTGTTACCCTCCACACAACATAATAAGCAACACAACTGACGATTACTTCCCCCCCTCAGTTGCTTAATGTGTTGTCCGAATTCAGCCTCTATGTAACCATGAGGTTTACAGAAACTCCAAGAAATCTTTTGAAGAAAACACTAAGTGGGAGAAAACCTCCCAAAACAGCTCCCTAACTATGCAATGGCACAGAATGTTGCAGGTGTGAGGGTGTCAGACAACCTAGTGAAGAGGGGGAGAATGGAGTGGCTGGAACAAGAGAGCGAATGGAGACAAGCACACATGAAATGTGATAGAACCATCTCACATCCTAGCTCACACCAAGAAGTCATTTTTATTTGTCCTTGGAGGATGAATTTCTCTATTGAAGAATTTAATGTAGCTGGCACTGGGAATAAGTGTCCTCCCCCCACCTTAAAAAAGGCAGAGAAATAAATATCCAGTAAAGGCTGAGCATGATTAATAGGCTCAGAATGGTGATTGACTGTTTGTGGAGGAAGAGAAAAACAGGGCAGTGAAACGTGAGTGGAATGGCTAGAACCCTGAAGAGAAGGACTCACTATTGCAACATTTTGTTGCAGGGCCTTACGTGTAGTGTGGAAAAGTGAAGAGGTAACACAAAAAGGAGCCTCTGGGGATGCTCTGTGATTCCACAAAATTGTCCATAGAAAAGATAGCTCCAAGTGTTTTTTCAGACATATTTTTCATTACAATGCTGTGCCACGATAAACCATCAAAAGCTTTAGTGACTAATGAACTACACTTGCAACTGTGGAATCAGGGGTGTTAGAAGGAAGATTCCAAACTCATAATCTTCTGAAAATCCAATGCTCTAAAGCTGATTTTCACCTCTGTCCTCATTTTAGTCCTTTTTTTGTAGGCAGGCCTCTGTGCTTGATTAGCGGAGGCGCACTAGTGGGGGGCTGAGCTAGAGAGGCCATAGGATTTTACGTATTCTGACCTCTCCTCTCCCCACACACCATAACACCCACTTTCAAAGATCTATGAAGTCCTCCAAGGCCACTTCTACAGCCTTGGAAAGCAGAAACTGCAGTTGTCTCTGTGGTGGCTGCTAGGGGTTTAAATCAGATATTGGAGTCTTTCTCCCAAAGTCTTAGCAGTGTCTATGGCTTTGGAAAGGGAACTACAAAAAATCCGATGGTCCCTGAGACGCTCTCCAAGGACCACAGAATTCTCCTCTCCATAAATAAAATACCTTGTCCAGATGCATGCTGCAGAGGACAAAATTATACATCCAATTGAGTGAAATATATCCTCAATCTGGGAATATATTTTACATCTCACTTGCTCCTCTTGATGATGTTGCTCTAATAAAACCTGGCCCTCTGGAACATGTGCCTATGGTTGCAGGCTCCTTGTTTGTTTTCTTGTCTATTTCCATGATAGTTGAACTCTTAACAGGCTTTGGTCAGGAGCTTTAATCTGAAATGGAGGCTGGAAACTAACAGCCCTGCTACTTTTGACAGTGACAGAGTATTTAAATTGCTGAAATTTATAAATATAAAGAAGAACAATTTAATTTGTACACTCCGTAGAATTCACATATAATGAAATAAAGCCAGTTGTGAAATGCAAGTTTTAACACACATAACCTCCGTATCAACTCAACATTGCAAGTTTGTATGCCACAGTCCTCCTCTCTCGCATGCTAACTTCACATGGACAAGGAGTTTTAGGTAGGCATTCAAACATGTAGCCTCCCACTTGTGAATAGATCAGTCCAGAGTGTGTATACTAGAGAGACTATAATCTTGCAATCTTTTAAAACACAAGACCCATTGACTTACTGTGCCAAGTACAACCAGAAATCATGCAGATTGTTGTAAGCCGCATTGCAAGGGCTTCTGCCCTGAAAGGCCGCCAAGAAATGTTCGAAATAAATAATATCATTCTGTCACTGTATTCTGCCAGTTTCTGAACTGTTGCATGAAACACCTATACAAAGAAGTTCATCTTCATTTCAAGGATGTAAAGTTGTATATGGCAGTAAATATGACAGTGACACTTTTCCAGAAACAGCACAATATTTATTTAAACATCTGTATATATATATATATATATATATATTCTGCATTGCAGATTTGTTTCAATTTTATACACTTGTATTTACAATGATTTAAAATATTCTCTATCTCTGGCAGATATTTACAAGGTCAGCGGTTAACTACATTTCACATTTCAACAACAGTCAACAGCATTAACCAGATTCAGTAAGACAGTTAAAATAATGGCTTACATGCACCAATATAACGATCTTCAAACATGTCATCTGAGCTCTGTTAATACAAGTTTTTCACAGGTCCCAGGTTAGGATCCCAACACCACGAAGACTGCAGTTATTACATACCCATTTTGATTAGCATTTCACCAGCACCAGATTCTGAATGGTTGGGTGTCATGCCAACATGCATGTTCATACTGGTGGAATGTTAACATACTTCAAGTCTTTCTGCCAAGTAGATTTTGTTCTACAGTAAGTGGGGTATTTTCTGCCTATTCTCTTTTTGTGAACGAGGTAAAATAGGTTACATAATGCCAAAAGAGTAAAAATCCTTCAGAAGTAAACCTTTGTATGAAGGACAGTATGGGTTGGGGATGGTGAGGTTTTCAGTACTAGAAGATTATATAGTTGCTTGACAATTTGACTGCAACTCCTGCAGGATACAATAAGAATCAAAAGTTTAATTGTAAAACAGGGTAACTTCTAACAAACATTAAAAATTTACCAGGATGTCTCCACCCGGAATCTATAATAAATAATAGTTTGTAAAAGAAGTATTCAGACCCAAGTGCATACTATTAAAAGGATGAATTGAGAGACAACTGAATAACCCTGCCTTTCAGATTATATGGAAGAAGGGTCTTCCCAGTAAAGAGACTCCTTTAAACTTTATACAGACCACATTCTAAACAAGGGTAACAAGAATAGAATTAATGCCTTTTCTCACAATTTATACACTAATGTTGAGAATATTGTAAAAAGTAGCCTGAACAGAAAAGTTTTACACACACACACACACATTTTTCACTAACATGCTTATCCAGAAAGATCCTTAAATCAAAAATTATAAATTAGAAGCCACATAAACTCATGTTTATCACAAATAAACTTTCAAGACAAAGAGAAACAAAAGTTGGATAAACTTAAGGAAAATCAGAAGGCTTTTTTCCTTTATGCTGATTTCAAGTCCTTTTATATGCAAGATAAAGACCTGGGTCCTAGTTAAACTAGGAGGGTCATTAACTGCAGGGATCCATATTGTTACTATCGGAAAAGGAGGAATTTTGGTTCCATCTGAATGAAAGCACCAAAAAGTATGCTCTAATGCAAAGTTTCCCTAACCTGGCATCCTTGAGGAGTACATTGGACTACAACTCCCAGCTGGTAGTTATAGCCCAACATACCTGGAGAGCACTAGGTTGGGGAAACCTGCTGCAATGTATAAGCATTTAATTCTTCAACATCTTGCATAAAAGACAGCCATTTTAAATTCAGCTTTAAAAATAAATAATGGAAGTCAAAATATACAAGAGTTCTATCATGCTCGCTAAAATCTGTCTAGTTTGCAAATCAAGGTCTCAAAACAAACAGCTTATTAAAACAACAGACTTTATTACAAAAAAACAAAAAAATGATCAAGTATTACTACGCAATGTCTAACAGTACTTCTGGAAAAGAACAGTAGACCAGTTTTGCTTTAAAAGGTTAGTGATATCTATTGAAGACTGGATCCACTTTTAACGTACACATTCAGAGATTTAAAGGAAATGATCCAACAGCATCTGTGTGCTAGCGCTTATTGGCATTGTACTACTGTAGACCGATGCTTGCACAACATCTATAGCACTTGCTAACACACCCATTGTGCTAGCAAGAGCTATTGACACTTGTGTAAGTGTTGGTTTACACTAGTGCAATGTCATAGTACTAGTGCATGGATGCTGCTAGATTTGTCCCAAAAAGTCCTTGCACGCATTCTAGATGTGAAAAGTTCTACTTCTAAAAATGACTCCAGAACAGATTGTGATTTATGCCATTCCCATCCCCAATGCTGATAATCCCAAACAAATTCAGAAAAGGATTTATTTAAAATGGCTATATCTTCATATTCCGTTTCTTGCATTTTGTTGTGACATTGGAATTAGCTTTATTTTACAGATGATGAATATGGCTAAATGAACATATGTGCATACCTGATGTTCAAAATCCCATGCATTTGCTCTCTAAGGTTCTTCAAGCTTGATGAATACATTCTATTCTACCAAGCCTAGGTGAACATTGATTACTTACTTCACACCAAGTTAGAATACTATTTGGAATTAAAAATAGTGCCCACAGTTCAAAACCTGTAAAAAAAAAATAGTACCGTGAGCTCAGGGTTAGACTTGTTTTTGCCAGAACAACAGTTCCTGAATATCACATGGCAAACAGCTGTAAGAACTAAAGTAAGTTTCAACATTATAGCATCAAGGCCAATAGGGTGTCAGGGTTTGTTTTGTTTTTTAAGGAGCAAGAAATGAAAATCGGGGGATATTCACAAGTTCTTAAGTGAGCCTAAACAGGCAACATTCTGGAACTCAGCCAAAGACAGGGCAACTTAAAAAAAAATCACAAGACTATGAATAATCACAGTGCAATGTAAAGGAATGTGGGCATGTTTAAGATGCAATGAAATCCATGGGATTTAAGTGCTCAATTCCCACTGATTCAACATGGTGTTAAAGCGCTTGTCTCATGGATTTCCATGGGACATACGTATGCTGCACTTTCTCTAGATTATACTTAACACATTTGTGTATTTTATTTTAAACTATTGGAATGGTACTGATCAATCAGGAATTTACCAGAAGGTTTTGAATACATACACTATTCTATTAATGCCCCAAGACTGGATTTATGTAATTCATTTGCTACTAGTCTTTGAAAACATCTAAATTTTACCAGTTAAATGTAAAGGTTTGTCAGGTTTACATTTTGAGTAGCAAAGCTTATAGATACAGTGTTTTGCATCTTCCTAACCAAACCCGTGTGGTTTTGTGAAACAAAACTTCTGAAATTATAATTTTATCCAAGCGGTATTTTGTTAGGTCTCTTTTTCTTACTCTTTTCCTCAGTAGGTTTTAATCATTTTATTTAAGAGTTCTTACCGGTCTAATCACCTTAACTTTTTAGAATAAGTTGCAATGTGTGTTTTCAGGAGGACAAATCATGACTTATTATTATTCCTCATAAGTGCTTAATAAATGCCAGTAGCATTTTCTGCTCTAAATTTACTCCTTCAGCATGTGTTATTTGTAACTAACTGCAGAAATCTTTTCATTCGCAGATAAATACTGATGATTAAAAATTTAAATGCAAACAATTTTTTTAAAAGGGGCAATTAAGATGTAATAGCTTTGCAACTGGTTTTGGAATAAGGTCTTGCCTTTTGGTGCTATGAATATATTTACATACAGCTTACAAACAATAGAGGCAACTGATTGTCAACATATGATAAATGTATGTGCCTGTTCATATAAACACACATCCCATATGGAAATGAAAATCTGCTTCCCCAAGTTTACTGTTCACAAAATAGTTCAAATAAAACAGAATGAAAAATGAAAACATTTTCCTTACTTCAATGGCAAAATATTACCATTTTAAATTTAGAAAGAGGAACAGGAGATTAAACACACCCAATGTATGCATCAGACACTGCTATATATTTGTAAATCCTACAATTATATCTTAAGTGATACATACTCACTGAGATAAGAATGTAGTATGGAACTATGCATATTTCCACACAGAAAAGCTTTTTAAGAACGTAAATAGCTGCTACACCCTGCGATATACAATGAGATATGTTTTCATAGTCAACACAATGCTTAATCTTATTTTGTATCAATCTAGCTATTACCTTTCACACTGTTCTCTGCATTAAGAAAAATTGCTCCCTAACCAAAATAACTAAAATAATCAAAAGGCTTGATTCAAAGTCTGTTGATTAACTTGCAATTGTATGTTAACATTTCCTCCTCATGTGTAAAGCCTGGGGGCAACATTAATGGCAGCATATTTTTTTTTAATTGTGGGAACGTTTAAACATTTTATTCCTCCACAGAGAGATACAACTGAAAAGTGTTGCATCAGACTATCTCATCTAGCCGTTCCTGCTCTCATAGATCTTTCCTGTAAAAGATGGTTTGAATATCGTATTTTCAACTAAGATTTTCCCACACTGATATCCTTGCCAAGGTATTCAGTTTATACACACAAGATGTTAAATGTTCTGTTCTCTTCCTGTGTGCATCTGGAACAAAATACTATAAAGAGCTATCATCAGTATATAACTGAAGTTATGACATAACAGTGATTATGGGTTAAGGGCTTTCAATGAAAACATCTGTTTTTGTCATAGTTACCAGAGAACTACTTTACCTAAAATGCAATGTGTAAACACCTTGTAAGGCAAATGATGACTAAGGGGTTCATCTGAAATCTCTGGCATTTCTATGTCAATGCAATGCTGTTTCGTTTCATTCCCACTACACTTCACTTAAAAAAAAAACACGCACACACGGTAGCTCAGCGGAGGTGTAACAATTCTTCAATCTCTGAACTGATTAAGGGACTGGAAGTGCCCCTCAGGCTCCATGCTCTTTGTTCCTTCCTTCCTTTTTAAGGTTAAGTGCTGTTAGCCTTGTTTTTGTAAAAACTGAATAATGGGAGCAGAGTTTGCTTTAACCCAGCACCTGAATGCTAGTTTTATTTAGAGAAAGAGTGAGCATTTCTGGATTAAGTTGCATGCGTGCACAATTTAAAAAGTATGCAACTCAACAGAGAAACAACTGAAAAGGGAGGTGGGATTGGAGTGGGAAAGAGGGCAAGAAATGTGCAAATTCAAGGAGGAAGAAGGAGAAGATTGTACCTGGGGGAACTCCCAACTTCAACCACGAATCAGAAATTGAAGGGACTGTTACATTTGCACTGAGCTAGTATTTACATCCACAAAGCATCAGTACAGTGTTTTCAATATAACTTTGGGACACCTTAGCATAGAGCAGCAGATACATCAACAGACGCTGAAACAGCACCATGACCCGTTAAAATGACTGCTTAATATCAGCAGTTCAGAGACATACTTTTCAGGAAAGACGTCCAGCAGCATTTATCTGTCACAGAACATAAAGATCCTTAAGACAGGGTAAGCATACCAACTGAGTCTACAGAATGGGGAAATTGCATATTAAAAAGGGATGGAATTTGAATGCTGTGTCAAAAGTGTACAAGAAAGATAATGCACGAGAGAAAACAGTAAGCAAATTTTTGTAACAGGTTTGATTTCAAAATATGCCAAAAGGCACTAAAAAAAAAGGAAAAAAGGACAGGACATTTTACTGCACAGCAGGAAAGAACCAAATCGTTAACCAATTTGGGTTTTGGTACCCACAAATAAGTAAACTCCCACCCCAACACACACACATAAAATATTTGTAATTTTAAATGTCCTGAAGAGACACAACATATTTTGGTTCAGTTTTTTAAAAAATAAGTTACAAACGCCTTAAGATGAAGATTTACATATTCAAATTTGATAGGAGGGCTGCCATCTATCAGTATGTATAATATGCATTTCTCATGTATGTATGTATGTATGTATGTATAAGATGCATATTGTGTACATACAACTACATATCTGAATATGCTGGCATATTCTTTTAAAACTAGCTTGAATATCTGGCTTCCATTTCTTTCCGAAGAACAAATGCAAAAAAGCAATTTGGTCCAAATCATAGCATTTTTCCACTTTAACTTAGATTTCCTTTTGGCTTATCTGTTTAGAATACATGGGCCAGGATCAAAGAAGCTACTTTAAGTGTGCTCAGACACAACCAAATGCCCCAATGCCATATCACAATCTGCTTTTTAAAGTCCTCTCAAGTTCAAACATGGTTTGATATGTGGCATGGTGAGCAACTGTTTAACAGACACTAGACCAAAGACTTCTTGAGCCCACATAACTAGTCAAGCAACTCTTTGGACTGTGGCCATGATTTCTATTATTAAAAAAGGGAAGTGTTTCTGCAGAATTATAATTGCTGGATTAAGTGTGGATCCTGCCAGTATTCTAGAAAATAGACAGGCATGATCAGGGCCCTCGTCACCATACTATGGAACATAAACGCTTTCTGAATTGTACCTTTCTGGTGTTGTCTTTAATGACTGAATTCATAGCCACAACAGGCCTAGTCTACATCAAACATACTGTTTAATATTACTCTGGATATTAATTGCATTTAATCACAGATGAACTTTCCTGAGTTTCAATTATATGGTATTTAATGACTTAACATTTAACAATTTTGCTTCAGTAAGGGTCCTTACAGAGCAACAGTAACTTTTATGGGCTAAAATTTTTTTTTAGCTTGACTAAGTTTTGTTCAAAAAAGTAAGATTTCCAATTAATAGAGTCAGGGGAGAAAAAGAACAGAAGAATTGGAAATGTCAATTACATTATAAGAATTCTTTTAATTATTCTTTAGTAGAGTAATGGCACTTGGTAACTCTGAATATCATAGAATTTAAGTCCTCTAAAAATAACCTATTACATGGTTCTTCTCCTCTGATTTCCTTCCCAATGTAATGAACTGAAAATGCCAATGGGGCAAAAATATAACATCCATCTGTTCCTTAGATTAATAACCTGCACATTTCCAGGTCAAAATACAGCAAAACATAAAAGGGTAAAAGACCCTCTTTTGCTTCTTATATATGCACAAGACTGTCCAAAACATAATGAATACGTTCCTTTAGAATAAGAAATGCAATTTAAAGCAGTGATCTACAGCATAGTTGCCAAATATCGCCCACACATCAGTCACATGCATTCAAGATTAGGCTGAATGGTATGAGTTCCCAGATTATGAGAGCTGAGGGGAAAGAATGTCTCACCCCACCCACCCAAACATTACATTAGGTAGATGAAATAATCACAACTGCAATGGGTTAATTAAAATATAGGCAGTGAATTGATATCTTTCTGAGAGAGAGGACTGCCAAAACCCCCACTGTGGGCAATGATGTTAAAGGAATCCTGATGTCTCAAGTGTTTCCAGCAACTATTATAACTGCCCATGACACTTCCAGCTGGAGAACATTTTGTCTTTACTGCAGGTTTCTGAGACTATATTCTGAATAAATTTAGTCACACCACAACCAGCAACCTGAAAAATTCCCCTCACAATCCGCAGTTGCTCTTGTTCATTTCAATTATCGTTAACTTACAAAAATAAAGTTCTTTTCAAAAGAGCAGTACTAAGTAGTAATTCTTGGAAAGCCCGTGTAACCGTTTTCTATGTCGCAATTATTTTACACATAATTCAGCTTTCCAAAGTCCTAGCATATAGACGAAGCAACCCTGTGACCTGCGGGGGGGGAAGACATGTAACATTAAACATGGCTACAACGCCATTAAAAGTGCATTGTAACCTACACTGTCTACTTACAGCCCACACTTTCTGAGGAGGCACCAACTTGATAACACCTGCGTCTCAGTTGCTGAACATTACGTTTTTAGAGGGGGGAAGCAGTGGAGCATGGTAAAGGAGGAGATCTCATTTTCATGACAAAGTGCATTTAGACAGCCACCAGGAGCAATGACAGCATTCCCCTCCCTCAGAATTGATTGCACTAACTCAGAGGTCCAAAGTCCTATTAGAATCTCTGAGGCACTCCTGGTTCCAAGAGACAAAAAGTCACAATCCAGTAGTCTTTGCAGAACTGTAGATTGAGAAAGCTAACCCGTTTCTATTTCTCAAAAAATCAAAAGCTTCATTTTCATAGGGATCACATTCACCATTTCTTCCGTTCTTCTCAAGACTCACAGTGTTGAAATGGGACTGATCAGCCTACAATGGATTGCACATCACCCAAGGAGAAAGGAAGGCATGGAAAAGGCATAAAATACATTTATACTGCTTCACAACCACATTTATCGGGGGGGAGAGGAGACAGAGAAGGGGGGGGCTAGAACATGAGGTTTTATTGCTGTTTCAGTACAAAATATAGTATGATATCTAAAATGAATCGAACAAGATCACAAAAGCCAGGATTTTCACACTATAGATTGCAGGTGTTGGTCAAAGAAGAACAGGATAAAAGGGGAAAGTAGAAGAAGGACCACAAAGTTAAACCTGGGATATCAGTTGCATATTGAAACTCGGGGATCGAGACTGCTTGGTCAGAGGAGCTCCTGGTGAGAGGACTTCTTTACCATTTCCAGATTGGCCTAAGCGGTCCTCTTGTAGGCTAATAGTTGAAAACCGATTGGTGTTGCCAGCTGCTAAGTTAGTAACACCATCACCACCAATACCAACCCCGGAACCCGCTTGACTACCATTCACATAGTCAAATGATTTACTGGAAGAAGCACTAGCAGTCCGGATCAGGCTTACACTACTGGCTTTTGGCACCACCTGCCCAGCAGGCAGGCTCAAGTGTTTCTTTGTGGGAGTCATTTCAATTGTATCTGTACTGAGGTCTACTGTTTGGTGCAAGTACTGCTTACGGGCAGATTCTCGAGGGCTCTCGATGGATTTGGTAGCTGAAACAATCTCTTTGTCCTTGGCCAAACGCCCACTTGCTCCTTTCCTTAAGCTGCCCCTTTGGGATGCGGATGAAGATTTGGTCCCAACTGGCTGGCTGCTCAGAGATGCCCCAGATGAAAATCCTTCATCAGCATCGTTAAGGTTCACAGATTCTTGTCTTCCATTGATACCCTCTGCATCTATAAACCCAAAAGAAATCAGATTGAACAATTAAACTGCCATGGTGCAGATTTAAGAAGTTTATATGACTGAAATTCAAACAATTTTTGAACAATTTTTGTTTTACTCACTGTACAGTTAACCCCATTTTTATGTTACTGGTGCTGCTTTATATTGTAATCCTAAACAGAAGTAAGTACCACCATTTTAACGGGACTTTCCCCCTAATAAATGTGTTTAGGAATGCAGCTACAAGAATAACATTTCTGGCAAAGCCGAGAACTGTACATGTTTAACAAAATCAACTGCTTCATATAAGAAATGGAAGCTAGCTTCATTTACTGTGCATGTACTAGCCAGGTTACATTAAACTTATTTTCTGGAAGTTCAAAAAAGACAGATTATAGTAATAAATCTGTGAAAAACTGCAATCTTAAACACACTTATTTGAAAGTATAGTTGAACTCAGGGGGATTCAATTTATGCTTAGGATTGCTCTGGATGGCAGTAATCCTAAGCACACTTTCCTAGACGTAAGATGGACTGGAAATACTCCTCCCCCCATTCTCAATACTTAAGGCCAAACTAGACATGGCTGAATGTGTGATTGAATTCTATGTATCTAAGTTTCCATCTTCAAAGCAGCAGCCAACGGTGGTGGGGACAGAGGCAAGTGAAAGGAGGGAGCTTAAGGCTTGCTTTCCCTCCACCCCCAATGGTTCCAATGAACATCGCCCATCCTCAAGCTGCTATTATCCCCAGGAGGGAAGCTTCAATTGGTGCCAATGATCCCAAATCATGCCACCTCCATGCCTGGTGGCTGTGATTTTGAAGAAGAAATTGGCACATTAAATTAATGCAATTACACATTTAATACCATGTCTCGTTCAACCTTCAGTCACTATTACTAATATGGCATTATAACCTAAATAATCAAAATTCTTCATGTATTTCTAACCTATTAGAAGACCTCGTTTAAGATTGTTTCTTATCTTAAAGGCTCTGGAGTGCTCCGTCAACACACACACACACACACACACGTCTGAAACTACAGTTTGTGAAAGATGAAAATATATAACCAGCTTAGAGACCGAGAGCAATATTATGAGATCCCAAACACATCTCTGCTTGACTCTCAAAACTAGTTATATGCATTCATCCTTCCTGTGTCATAACTCCAGATACAAGAGTGACTTAGGGCAATCTCTCATTTCATGATTCCTTCCATGCAAAATGCCACTGGAAATGTTTCCATATGGCTAAGGCTAAACACAGGGCCCATAACTTTTCAAAGCCGCTCAATTCACTACATGGTTTGCCCCAGTTGTGTATATAATCTCCATACCAACACTGCCGATGTTCTAAAGTGCAGCACTGGCAGGAAGACTCCATATATTTGAGATAATCCACATGGCGAGCACGCTTTTCAACTATTATTGCCATATTGTGGAATTACCACCATGTGGAAGCATCCCCAACACCATCTTCACATAAGGCTATAAACAAGAGAAATAACCCATTGTAGGAGCATTCCTGTGTCGTCAGAGTATAAAGAAGTAGTCCTCTGTAGCTGATGCTGCAACTGGAACACTTAACCAGCTAGTTGACCCACTGGTGTCTCCCAAACCACTACTTGAAAGTCACTGCCATAACCCATTTCATTTTCATGATAATGCAATACTCCTATGTTTTGTCAAATAATTCCTTATTTAATTGATCTTGTCTTTCATCTCTTCTCCTCCACCTCAAAACTTTCCTCAGAAAGATCACCATATGGGCATGTTTAACCACCCAGAATTAAATTTAACGGTTGGGGAACACACAACATTTTACACAACGAAGGGATACTCTCTATTCTTTTCTCAACAATACTAATTTGTTCACTTCATCTTTTAAAATTGTAACATATTGCCCTGAAAAACAAAACAAAAACACTTTAGAAACAGTGTGTGTCTCACATTTTCATACTCTTCCAAATATATCAGAGAAAACTTTTTAAAAACAAGCCACTCTGTACATGGTATTCTTCACACACAAAAAGAAAAAAATGTCATTCAATACATACCTAGAACAGAGCACCTTGAAAGCAAGAGCACCTTTTTATCAGATGCAGCATTTACATTCTTTATTAGACCATCATGCAAAGCTAGATGATAGTGCATTTGGTGGAATGCCACCCCCCCAACACCACCTCTCTCAAGCCTTTCTTATTCTAATGGATATTGCGCATGGAGAGGCCTCTGAACTACATGGCCAAAGTTCTCCATGTTTACAACTCAAGTCTCATGATAGTTTTGCAAAGTACTTGAAAATAAACGACAGGAACCTGCGAGATGGCAGACCTGAAACAATATTTCAGAAAGGAATGCTGTGAAAGTATCCATTCCATATGGAGAAAAGAGTCAGAGAGGCTTGGTGTGATCGTTTAGGATGCTACCACCATGCAGAGGCCCAGGCAGTTCAGCAGTGCTCAAGAGTGAAAGACAGACAAGACAACATGCAGGGTAGTACCTTTCAAGCCAGATCCCAGACAGTCCAGTGAGGTTTGAGCAATTTGCTTAACTGGGTTATTATTTAAATAATACACAGAATTCAATCTACCCCCTTACTTCATTCTAGGCCTCAGTCAAAACAAGGCATTCAGGGAAAATGGGAAGCTTTCTTTTCGCACAAAACATGTAACAATTTATACAGGTTGTTTAACCAAAGCCATTGTAGGCAACAAAACTTGTATCATAAAGACAGAACTGAAAAGCAAAAGTACACTTTGGCTATTTTTAAACATATTTTTCAAGTTATTTTATGGTGTGTACACTTTTAATTTCTGGGGCTTAGTCCAATGGCCACAAACTCCTAGCCATATTAAAAGCTGCTGCCACTATCAATGTGTGAGAAATAGCAATACAATTCCTTTAACGCATATACCACTCCTGTCCTGACAGACATTATAAATCCACTTCTTGCTATCTTACAGATCTATGTAAATTGACAACGTATTTCACAAAAAAGTTAGGGCTTACACCTAACAGTCTTCAGGATTAAAAGCATTAAAAACTGGAATTTTAGAAATCAAGTGTAGCCAAGAAATATCATTTTGTCCCATTTTGATGTTATGTGATGTCTATCAATATTATTTAATAATTTTGTTTCCTGCAAGATCCACACCACCAAATATATTAACCAAAACAAGGTAACGTTACAAATCCAGAAATTGTTTTTTGTGACTAAGTCCAAAACAACAGCAATCTCTTTCTAACCTAGAACATCACTGGGGAAAAAAACAGCTTTGCTCAGTTTGAATACAAAGTTGAGCTTCAGTTTTCTGTTTTTAGAAATATGCTCCAGTATTCTTCGCTTTATCTGCCCAGTATCCATAGTGTGGTAATGCACACTCCAAAGAAAAAGTCATATGGCACAACACTGAAAGTTATTGAATTTCTAAAAATATAACTGAAGTGTTAAAGAAAGGGAGTGCTACAGCACCTAAAGCATCTATTTTTCAAAAGAAGATTATCAGCATGTGAGGATTTCTCAGGATCCTTCTGGTCATGCACATGCAATGTGTAGTTAGTAAAACAAAATAAGACCAGTTCGGACTAATGGAGAAATATTGTGGTTGGGGCTCATTTACTGAGCATGCTCCAATTCAACGTTGCACCAGGAGGAAATTCTGAAACTGCTGAACGCTTTCATAATTTTCCAATGATGCTTGAGATCTTGATTTTCCTGACACTATGAAATCTTGAATAGAATTACACGAATGGTTCCTCTGTAACAAGAAAATTAACTCTAGAATGATTTTGGATATTAACCTTCCTTGGGGCAATGGTGAAGCAAGAGCAGTTATAAACTGCAAGTATTGTGTCAGACCAGGTGTGACTTAAGTTATCAGCAATGCCAAAAGACAGCACCAAAGAGAGGAAAGGGACATTACAGAAACAGGTTAGGGAGACGTGAGGAATAACAAAAATATATTCTCATAACTGCATGGAAAATTAACATCCCCCTACTAGCAATAAGGGGACTGTAGACTGATTACATGCACTTCATAAAAAAGAATCTCTTAGAAAATAAGACAAGTTAACAGATCATCTAAATAAAAAGGAAGCAATAGCCTGAAGAATACCACTATACGAGCCACTATCTCATAACTAGAAACATGGGGACTTCATTCCACTTTAGGAAATAATTGGTCAACTCACGTTAATCTCATGATAAGATGAAACAGTTCAGTGAACTGGAAGTTCAGCAAATAAGTAATATGTGAAAAATGCTTGACCCCAAAAATTCTCAATTTTCTCTTATTAATTTAAATTACAATAAAAAAGAGACTTATTGATTCCAAATTTCCAAAATGATCTCAACGTGTTTACATGGTGCATTCTCTTATTCTATTTTCCTTTTTTAGGAGTAAACATGCTCAGTAACAGAGTGTTTCCAAGCAATCCCGAAGTTATTGGGTGTGGGTCTTTGCCTTATGTCAGCCATGCCAAGCTGGGTGTCAAACAGGGGTTCAGGTCCCACAATATTAAAAAAGATAATTCCAGCCCTGGTGCTAGGCATAAAGGGGATGTGTGCATTAGAAAGAGGAGAAGACAGTACATCTTGGGATAGTGGAAACACTCTAGAATGAAAAGGAATTCTGCTTGGGGGTAAGGAGTCAGGATCCTCCCCAGCAACTGCCTTACTGCCTTCTGCCTCCTCATCTCTGTCCTACCCTCTGTTGTGGCTGTTGCCAAGTTGGGCTCCGGTGAGCCATGCTCAGGGGTCCTGAGCACCAGCACGTCCCCCTCTTGCTTGTGTTTGATCCCTAGGTCTGTGAAGCCGTGTAGGATCGGAGATCCGGGAATACTCAAGTCAGCATCATTTGAGAAGTCAAAGCCATCTGGGATTCAACATATAATATTTTTAGTGCTTTGCTACACTTTCCCTAAGCATTCCAACCCAGAGAGGGAAATGAATACACAAGAACACTATCTGCATTTTTCTAAGCAGATAGCTAAGCAGACACCATATAAATAGGTAGATGTGATGTACTGTATACAAGAGGGCAGAATACAACACATCAACATTAAGGACACACGTGAACAAGGATTTGCAAAATTGCAATACTTTTTATTACAAGGATTTGCAAAACTGCCCAAGGACTTGCAAAATTGTAATATTTTTATGAGTGTCATAGAGAGAAGAATATCATTTCAAAATTTCAAATGTTATGCTTTTCCTCTCTAGCGTATCTTTATATGCATGCAGCGATAAAACTCTTATAAGTCATATAACTGGAAAAACATTTATCCGCCCCACCTGGAACAAGTAGTTATCTCAAAGAGATTAATAAACTGTCAATTTCATGTTTGTTTTACGTATTTTGCTGATAAAAGTGACACAGAAACAATTTTGAACCGAATCTCTAATTAGCAAGTTGCTCATTGCGGAGAGTACACATTGTATAACTTTGCCTTAAGAAATATTTGGAGGCTTAGCCAGAAGTCAAGTGTCAAGTCAAGTTATCAATTTGTCAATGAAAACCAGAGTATATGGTTTTCCAGGTCTGGATTCCCCCTTTTGTAGATTTTATTGTTCTTTTGAAATATATCTATTCCAAAACTGCAAAATCAAGTTCCCCAAAAATCATGTCCTATCTATCTCCTTTTGAAATGTGAAATGCTTAGAAAAAGGAAAAATAAGTTCAGAGCTCAATTTTGAGGAATACTATTTGGCTACAGTTTCCCACGAACTACAGACATTTTCAAACCCCAAAGGTGAGTAGTTTCAGACAGTTTAAGAGTAGAGAGGCAACATAATCCAACCTATAGAATATGGAAGAGGATGTCAGCAATTCTTAAGTTCCAGCCTTGCAACAAACTTTCTGTACCACAAGATACTATTTCAGTCACTTAAACCTTTCTAAATTTCCCACTAAAATAAGGAGAATACTTACCTCCTCACAGGATGTGGTCATGATTACACATTCATGCATACAATGTTCAGAAAATGATCAGCACTATGTGTATTACAGAAACTGACATTAACGTTCAGGCTCAGAACTAGTTTGTAGCAATGAAGATGAACAATGCTATGCTATATAAAACTAATTCACATTGGGAAGGCTTACCTTCTCTTTTCCAGCGATGTCGGCGGATTGAAGCTGTTGTAATGGCAGTCCGAGAAATTCTCGGCACTGTTGGAGTAACCTCTACTTTCAACACCTTCTGTCCTCCTTGTGAAGCATCAGGAGCATCAAAGGGCAATGAGTTCTTCATAGCATTTGCAACCTATGACAACAGTTAAAATGCTGTACAAATTGGATCTCAACAAGATTTTTAAAAAGATGGAAAAGGAAACAGTGTATAATATACTTACATAAATATAACTGCAATCCAAGGATTTATGCTAGATAACTGAATACGATCAATGTATATAATCTTCATATTTTTTACAATCTGTGATTCTGATTATGTATATTCTATCTCCTTTGGTAAGCTAATAAGCTATGTGTGCCATGTGTCAGATATTGGTTTTGCATTCAGATCTGAGATCCTCACCTGGCCTTTGTGTTGCTGCTAAATTCTAAAACCTGGTGAAGAAAGTGTAGAATGTACATGCAAACTACTGTCTACTTACAAACTGTCTACTTACGGAATAAAGTTTACCCGTCTGATCAGTTACAAGGGTTGTGCTGTGAGCCACACTGGCCATCAGTTAGTGGGAGTTGGTCACCATTCTCTGGCAAAGGAAATAGGACGGACAAACTCCAGTTCTGAATCTATCACAATACACCACTCCTTGCCAATACTACTCTGTAGAGCCATTTAATCCAGGATATTTTTTGTCCTTCATAGGGACAATATCCATACAGGGGGAAATACAGATATGTAGTTATTTGTGGCATATGTTTTTATTTTACTGAGCATACACATTTGCAAGATACAAAAGTGAGGTTTGTTTATCTGTTTGTTTATCTGTTTGTTTAACTAAAACCTGCCTTTCCACTACAAACAGTGCTCCGGACGGCCAACAATAAAATACAAGATAAAAGTCAAAACTATAACATTTACTTTTCTTTATGAGAACAGATAGTTGTTGTAGAGGAAAATCAACTGTGAAACAGCCTCTAGATGACCTCAAGCTCGTTACTTTTTGACAGAGGAAAGCTCAAAAATTAACGCAAACAGAAAACCATTCTGACTCCTTAGGCAGAACCCAATGGGGCATTTCTGCCCCCGCTAATTCCCTTCCACCCCACCTATTCTCTTCTGCAAACGGCAGGTCTTGCCAGTTCCAAAGTGTACAAAATGGAACCCACTGCTTACGCAAGGCAGATTTAATACTTCCTACAAGAAGGCCCGAAATGAGCACTTCTGCTCATTTGTGGCAGGAGGCAAGTTGGTGGAACTTCCTTATGTGAGCATCATCTACCTGCTTTCTTCTAGAAATGAGTGGAAATGCTCATTTCAGGATACCCCAGAACCACTAAATTGCCACTGTGCAATTGTCGGTGTGACCCTCTTGTGCAATGGAATTGGTGGGGCATAAGTGCCCCATTGGATTCTGTTCCTTCATCCCGATTTTCATGACCCTTCCCTTCGATCTTCCCTTCTGAGAGACCCTCGCAGTAATTCATATTTCTTCTAATTTCCTATATCCCAGAATGTAATTTTCTTTGTTGTTTCATTCCGCCACCCCAGTTAGAGATGAGCAGAAAAGCAGCAGCCATTTGCTTAAATGTGAGATGATTTAAAAAAAAATTTGAGATGACTTTTTCTATAAACTAAGAAGTCACTTTTTAATTTTCTAGCACATTTGATTAAAAGAGTTCTTCTTCTCTGTTTTAAAGGTCCCCCTTATTCCAAATTAAGGGGTTTCTATTATATGTAGATTTTATGTTCAGTTTATTACATAATTGTTTTCTATCCTGAACCCTGAGCACATAGTTCACTTTGACTGCACCAGTAAACAAATTAGGAACAGAAATTTCAAATTTAACCATTGGCAAAGTTTCTCCTTAATGACCTTTCTATAGCAAAAAAATACACTGAGAACCACTGGGAATATAAATATTCACATGTCTCTCTTCTATTGGACTTTAAACAGGCGCACTGCCATCTTCCAGAAGATAAGAACAAGCATGGGAAGGGACCATGACATGGTTCAGATGTAACACGAAGGTATGGTTTAGTATTCGTTACATGATTTGAGCCTTGGGCTCATGTACTTCCCCCCTTCCTCCTCTGGCACAGCCACAAAGAAAAGATCAAAACGTTTACTACCATTTTTTGTTAAACATGGTTTATATTACATCTGAACCTGAAACTATAGTTTAGGGAAACAAGCTACGATTATAAACTATTCTTTGAAGTTGGCTTGTTTCCCTAAACTAGGGGTGCATAATGATAATGTGATGGGCTGTAGAATTGCCTCCCCCAGGCTCTTTGTGGACCAGATCAAGTCAGTGAGAATGGCCGCACCCACTGACATGATTTTATTTATTATTTATTTATTTATTGCATTTTTATACCTCCCTATAGCCGAAGCTCTCTGGGAGGTTCACAAAAATTGCCCATTTTAGACTCTCTCTGTACTGGGAGAGGCATAGAGTTCAGTGCCTCTCCCAGCACAGAGAAAGTAACTCAGCCAACTCTAGCCAAGCCCCTAGTTTCACATGAGGCGCTATGCAAAGTCATTCAGCTGACACCTGCATACACACTGTAATGTCAGATTGGAGATGACAGTGGGGATTTCTTCTGGGAACTGGACTGGAGAAACTAGCAAGGAGAATTGGACTTGTGGGCCAGGTATTCTGCTCCCGTGCCCTCAACTAGAGTTAAGCTTAAGCAGAATTTTTCTTGGTTTCTACATAATGATAAACCATAGTTAACTGAAATGGAAATGAACACTACTGATTTCCTGGTGGCCACACTAGTGTAGAGGGGAGAGAGGAGCTGATGAGTCTCATTCACTTAGCACTAAACCGCCCACAGCCCATTATATGTGTTATTTTAAAGATTATTTAAAACAACGCTTCAAAAAGCTGGGCACAGCATCCAGCTTTTTGGGAAATTAGATGAAATGCTTGCTTTAATTAGAAGAACAAGAACATTCAAGGTCACTGGCAGACAATCCTTCCTTCTATGACTAGGCTAGCACTTTTGAGACCTACTTGAAAAGTACCAGGCACTCAATCTTTCATTTTTAATTAACAGAAGACCACAGACACTTCTAAAGGAAAACAGAAGGTAGCAGAAGAAAAGAAAGTGGGCTGCGAGAAAACGATTGTTTGAAAGGAGAATGTGAATACGCCTATATTGGTATTATTAAGTGCGACAAATCAAAGACGAACTGCAATTAGGTTAATTTTCTGTTGTGCTCATTGTTCAGTTTTAGTCAGAAATGAAAGCTGAATTCAAATACTTATCCACCTACAGGCTTTTAGGCTGGTTTTGGAGGGAGCCCAGCAGCAGGTTTAATTTTTCATTTAAATTTTCAATCTAGCAGTGCATTTAGTCATTTCCTAAAGGAAATAACTGATCCAATATTTCACTAAGAAGCATTTAAATTATTGTATTCTGAAGCATACAACTAAATGTTCTAGCCAGTGACAATTCATCAAGCGAGCTATTTAACCAAATTATTGGAAAGATGAAAATGCATTTTTCTTTGCCAAGAAATGATCCCCCAGTACTCCACTGCAAAAAGGCTAATATTTAAAGCTATGCAACAAATACATACACACACACACACACACACACACCTTTTTCTTCAGGATAATGATTAGACTCTGCTGCAAGAATGTCAGATTTCAATATTACTGGGTTTACCTTTTACGAAGTCTGCACTGATCCTCTGCCTCATACTTTTACAATTGGAAACCCTCATTCAAATCTGTCCCCCCATCCTTAGCAACCTAGAAGTGAGAGGGGGAAGGAAAGGAGGATGGCAGGGGCAACAGAGCTTGCCAACAGTCCGTATTTGGGATAGGGCTTCTAATTAGCACCTCCTTCTCAAAGTGGCACTCATCGAGAGACTAGTTGCTGAAGAGGGGCCCATTCTACCGGCATGCCATTTTTTTCCTGCTTCATTCCTAGGTAAAGATGCAAACTTCTTATTTCATTAGTAGTTCTGTAGTAGCCAACCACTTTAATAGTTTTTACCCCTCATTGTTCATAAGTCATCAGCCAAAAGGCTTACAAAGACATGATTCCTTAGGCCAACGAATAGACCAACAAAGTGGGAGCTACAAAGGCAGCGGCGGTATGGAATGAACTTAGCTGCAACCTCGGTTTTCGCAAATTCAAGCTGCTTCCTCTCCTCCAAAGACAAAATCTGGCCTCCTGAGCCAAGAAATGGAAAGGGGAAGATGGCAACAAGGAGCAGCTAAATAAAGTCATTCAAGCGGCATGGACCTGTGCAGTAGCTCTTGAACAGGGGTGGGCAACTTGTGACCCTTTGTAAATTATGGCCTACAACTCCCATCAGTCCTAGCCAGCATAGGCAATGGTGAGGGATCATGGGAGTTGTAGGCCAAAACATCTGGAAGACTACAAGTCTGGGTCCATCCCCCACATTGTCATCAGGGGGCACATTTGCATGGTTCCCCAGAAGAGCTTTGGCCGAGCCTGCTGAGAGTCAGAACAATGGTTTCCTGGTCTAACTCCAACCTCCCTCAGTTGACTGCCCATCCCTGCCTTACATTGAGGCTGAACACACACAAAACCTACAGCAATGTCCACCGTTTATCATGAGATTGCCTTGCCATATTACAGGGGGATCAGACAGTGGAGTAAAATAAGCAGGACAGGGTTTTAGAACATGATACAAGCCATTAAAACAAGCTATTAATATGAATAATATATGCACATTTTAATCACAGCAATGGATTGCAGTATTCATCCCCCCTTACCAACAGTGGCTGAGAATAGAGTTCAAGCTGTGCTCTGTAAATTATGTCATCCAGTGCTTCCTGGCCAAGTTCCCACTGTCCATTGTAACTACATATGGATAAAAAGGAAATAAGTCATTACGTTTTGGAACACGAGCTTTCCTCCCCCTCATTTCCAAATACAGCTCCCTTTTTTTTTTTGCTACAGCTTCAAAATTTAACTTACTAAAGCTGCAACCATTACTCCCAACTATATTCTGCCTGCACCTCTCCCAATCAGGATAGTGTCATTAGAATGATTAGCATCCAGTAGAAAGTTTATAGTGAAAAATGTAACTTCAAAACAAATGTAAATTACCAGGTTATTTACCACAGCAGAACGTCACACAAATACTAAATTCACAAAGAACAAAGGAAAATGGTGTTAAGTACTCCAGCGGGATGTTATTCACATAGAGACATCTCCTTTCATTATTGTTTTTTTAAAAAACATAAACACACACAATTTCTGTGTACTCACATGTGTACAGTTAGGTGTAGGGGTATATAATTTTCCTTTTTTAAAAAAGGTATGCTGATGTGGTGTCTAAAACAAGCCAGAAGTGAAACCTTCAGCGTCTAAAGTTGGTAGACTGATACACTAACTTAGGCTGGTAAGGCATGTACACATTGCCAGCTAGCTAAAATGACAGGTCACAGGAAGAATTAGGCATTGAATCCAATTGTGGTGCTCCACTGACAGAAGCAGTCTTGCCACCGGAACCAGGAGGTAGGCTGGGAACCCTCTGGGGCAGTTTTCCTGGGCATGCGAAAAGCTTAGGTAAAGGGGCCAGTGTTAAATGCCACAATAGCCCGGTGGCACAAAAAGAAAATATATTTGATCCAGCCAAAAACAAGGAGTTCTCAATTACATCAATAAATTACTTTATATCGTCAGGGAGATTTTCACTGGATAGAGATGGAATATACAAAGGTTCAGGGTTTTCCTATTAATGAGATCATGGTAATTTTATCTGCATTAAAAAATCTACATGAGATAACAAATCCTTTCACTGGTGCAACGTTTGCAGTACAGAATTGATGAACAAAAATATTAGCACCTGCAGCATCCCCTTTAATACTTGTTATGTTTCATACAGCTTTTAAAGATAATCACGTCAATATAGCCTATAAAGCGTGGAAGGAAATGGGATTGAGTTGTTTTTGGAACATTATTCACAATAACCAGTGTGTATCTATGACTAACATGAAGGAGAAATTGGAAGATTAAAGTCTTCATTGATTCCAGTGTATGCAAATACCCCATCTTGTACATAGTCCTCATATGTTGCCAGAGGTAGCATGCCCACTAATTTTGAAGTTCAAAATCTCTAGAATTAAAGGGCATGGTATCCAAGCCATTAAAACTATTGATCGAATTCTTTTGTGAGTCATCTGAAGCATTAAAAACATGTTGGGAAGTGCATTTTCAGATACCAATAGTCAATTTCCTTTGGGACAAGTGTTTATTTCTGGCTTAATAAGGGGAAGGGAATTGAGTTTCAAGTACAGAGAACTGTACTTTGCCCGTGGCACTTAACCCCTATCAAGGCACCAACAGCTCTTTAAAACAGATTCAAATAAAAGTTAGAGGGGGTGTTATAACTGCTACACTTATCCACATGGATACTTACACAGCATAGTAGACCCCAGTGAGTAGCTGTACCATGAAGTCAGGATCCAGTACCACTCTGCCACCATCTTCCTTCCAGCATTTTTCATTTTGCCGTGGAAACCCACTCACACAGAGTCTGGCGAAACACAAGCATTTCTAAAAATTAAAACTTGATCTTAACTAACATTTTGAGTAAACACACTTTCATATTGTCAATTACATATTGTGCAATTCAAGTATAATCCTAATCTCCAAGAAGCTACTTGAATAAAATAAGGGGGGAAATCAATTTTACTCCCTCTAGAGAAGTGTATTTACGGGAATGAATTGATAAAATGCAATACATAACAACTCTTGCAAAGCTAAAAACCAATACATATGCTACAAACACCAATCCAATCATCTTTTCCTGAGAAACACCCGAGCTGCAATTCATTTGTAGTTTCTCAGTGTCCTACTGCCTGTTGTTCTTATCTCCATAAACTAGGAACACTACTTTGCTCTAGCTGCTGCTACTGTCAATGCCCACGTAACAGCTAACTGTGGATAAGCCCAGCACAGGGAATTTGTGATCCAGGCCAAAGCGTGTTGTGTGAATGATCCCACTGTATACTGTAAAGCAGGGATGGGCAACTCCCATCAGCCCTAGCCAGCACAGTCAATGGTGAGGGAACGTGGGAGTTGGAGGCCAAATATGTGGATGGCTACACATTGTCCACTCCCAATCCTTACACCTGGCTAATTGCGTATCTGCACCAGCCCATAAGTTTCCAAGCAGCAGGTGGGTCTGCTCTTTGAGAAACACAAAACAGGTCCCTTTGGGGGAGAGGACTAGCCAGACAGTTCTTTGGCTCCTAGCCTAAATACTTGGATTTGTTGTACTGAGAGTATGGTTTTTTCTTTGTTTGATTTAATGGAGAAAATGTGAAGGATATCTCAGCCAATTTCTTAATCTCCCATAATGGAAGACAAAAAAAATTGAGAGGCTGAAACTGCAGCAAGCAGCTGAAAACCTGTTTGTTTACACAAGCTATAATGCACCTGACCTGTAATGCCCTAGAACACTGTTTTGTTTTATTGTTGTCTTTGCTGCAATGTCTTTAATTATTTATTTGACACTGTTTGTATATGGTATTACATACACATTTTAGTGTGAACTGAATCATATTGATTTAAAACGCTCAGAAAAAACATTCTCAATGATGTCCAGTGTACCATCCTCACCTGGAACCCATCCCGCAAAGTGACTGATAGGAAGAGGCAGGCATATAGACAATAGCAGAGTTGTAACACAGCATAAGAAAGCTCAGCACCTCAAATCTAAAGGGAGACAAGTTGAACAAGAGATTGAAACTGCTAATATTCTGCTACAAAATAGTTCTATTAATACGCCCATTAAGACAAGAGAATATTGGAGAGTACATCTCTTTTTCACTTAATTCTACTTGGGTTTGGCACAGAAGTGTTACAAAATGCAACAGCATAATTAATTATCCTGCTGTAAAAGTATTAAAGATTTAAAAAGGCAACCAGACTCGGCAGTTCCAGAACACACAAAGCAGAACTGGAAGTCACAGCTCTGCTAGAAAGTTTATATTCAATTAATGAACTGGCAATGATTTACAATGTCTAAAAATTGAACCAAATGACAACCAGGTACAAGACTATCTCAAGAGTGGCTATAAATTTAATATATTAAACAAAAGCCATGAGAATAAAGGAATTGTATATTAGAAGGTACCCATTAGAATACACCCATTGACCAGACAAATATAAAATACTGTGCTCTGCTTAACTATGTCAGACTTCAAAATCTGGGAACACGCTTCTATTCATACTTTATGACTTACAAATACATTGACAGCTTGTTAATGAAAATCTGGTGAACCATCTGCTTACCTATTCTGCGCAGTGAATGTTTCTCTTTGAGGGTGAAGGTCGCTATAAACTACTCTGATCAGGTCATGCTGACATAGGGCTCCCTCAGTCAAAGCCATAGATCCAATAGTAGATGGCTTAGGGATAACAAAAAAACCAAACCAACAAAAAGATAAAACTAGGTTAAAATAGCTTTAAAATCCCAGGAATGTGCAGGAAGGAGGGGAAGTATAGAATAATGGCATTAAAGACTCTCAAAAGGGATCAGACAATTACAATATATCAGAAACTGAAGAAGGACCAGTTTGATTTGAGGATAACAACTTACAGTTCTCCTTGGACTGAATGCTAAACTCAACTTAAAATTATAATCAGAACCCCTTGCCAATACAACTGCACACTTACCTCATGGTAAATTGATGGCTTGGATAAGGAAGGGATGGTGAAAGACAAAACTTTATTGTTTCCATCTTTGTCAGCAATTTCCTACAATGAAAGAACAGATATTAGAAACCTAACCTACTTTGCATCATAGCATCCTCACATGAATGCATTTAAATGTCAACAACCATGCTGCAAATGAACTCCCTACCAAGTGGAAGACCGGACCTATGATGGAGGATGGATATCCTGTTCGTGCAGCAGACCAGGACACAATTTACAGGGCAGCATGTTTTCAACAACTTCACTGTCAGGCACTGTAAGCTGTATTTTAGCCATTTACCCAATAGTCCTGCAAGTCCTATATTATTTTATTTATTCTTTTGAATATTTATAACCTACCTTTCCAATTAAAAACTGATTGGGGTGGCTTACTACAAATATTAATAAAACAGAATAAGAGAACAATGGAAAAGAATGATAAAAAAGACAGTAGGAAGAGAACAGATAAAAGTAATGTTTAAAGCTCATTCCGTTGAGATTCAATGAAGCAATCCTCAAAAAAAACAAAACAAGCAACACAAATAGCAGAAAACATAAGATGTTGAAACATCAGAGAGGGAGCAAGGCAGGCCTCCCTAGGCAGGGACCTTGAAAGCTTAGGAGCAACTATAATAAGAGGTTCCTTCCATGCTCCCAAACACACCTCAGATAGTGGAAGGCCACAAATTAGAGCCTCTGCAGTAGATCCTAATGAGAAGGGTAGGCCAACATTGGAGGAGGCAGTGCTTTAGGTATTCAGGTCCAAAGCCATTAATCTTTAAAGCCCTAAAGCCCGGCACTTTGAATTGGGCCTGGAAATGGACTGGAAGCCAGAGAAGCTTTTGCAAAAAGGGAGTCGCATGCTCTTAATAACTGGCCCTGTTCAAAACTTTAGCTACCACATTCTGGACTAGCTGAACTTCCTGGATACATTTGAAAAGCATCTCCAAGCTAGATGCACCTAAATCATGAATCATAGTGGCCAAAGCCATCCTGCCTAGGAAATAGGTGCAGCTGGCACACCTGCCAAAGCTATATGAAAGTTCACCTGACCACTGCCATGCCTTGGTCATCTGAGCTGCAAACCATGAGTTTTCAAGGCATGTGCAACTCCATCCAAGACAGGTAGTACTCTTATTCCTATGTTAGCAGTTCTACTACTCAGGAGCATCCCTGTTTTGGTGCGGATTAAAACTTTGAAGACAACATGATATCAATTCCTCTAAAGTATGGCAAAAAAAATGTACAGAAAGGAGAGAAAGAGTCCCACCCTAATTTTTAGGGGAAATGGTATTATAAAAGCATTTCACAGGATTCGAAAACTTACAAAGATCATGGAAGAGTGGCATTGCCCCGTATTTTGATGTAGTATTACTCTACACTAATACGAAAGGGCAAAGCACTTTAACAATTTGGTCTTACTTACCAAATTGTAAATTCCTAGAAGTAGGGCTTCAATGCAACCGTTACTCTGTCTATCTTTGCTGGCAGTAAGATGCAGATAAACCCAGATCAGTTCTGGTAAGAACTGCAGTGTGAACCTTTTGAGACGAACCTCAGAACTACGATAGAGTTCAAAGAGTTGGTGGCAGACAGGCTCCAGAAGCTGTAAGAGACAAAGAACCCCAACACACGTGTGCACCCAGCAGGTCAAACATCATTATTCTGGTCTATCAATGAACACCATGCAAATAGCCAGTTTAAAAATGGCAGGGTAACAATCATTAATATACCAGCATTAAAAATATTGGTATAGTAAGCAAAACCAATTTTGCAATATTATTTTGTTAGCAAAATCAAGTATTGTTAAACCCCTTAAAGAAGCATAATAAAAAAAATCAGAAGTCACTGGTAAAAATCCTCCCCTAACACAAACATTTCAAGAGTGAAAGCAATAGAAAGCATTGCCTCTGAGGATCTATTCATTATAGTCAGGGATATGCAACATGGAGCCCATGGGCACTAATGCACCCCGAAACATCTTTCTTGGGGTCCACCAAGTTGTCCTACTCTTTCCACATTTAAAAAAAATGAACACTTTGCTTTTGGGCAGCTAGGATTGCTGTGAAATAGGTTCCTGTCAGTGCTGAAAACTGTGGGAACTGTTTAGTGTACTGGGTGGGGTTCAGTCCCTACCCCTGCCTTGTACTCAGTCTTTTGGACAGTTTACTTGTCCTGTGTCATATCTCCCATGTCAGCCATTTGAGGTGTTGCCCAGGACACTTTCTCAAATTGCCAAATGTATCCATGGCCCAAAAAGGTTGCTATCCTTGCATTAAGTAAGTTTGGATAAAAGCCATACTACCTCAAGGTATTTCATTTATTTCTAAAATTACTTGTACCCTCTTTTTCAGCCTTAGAAAGAGCCCCCAATGTGCTTTACAATGAAATAAATTCCACACTAAATTCCAGCAAAAAATACATTAAAACTTAGAGCAGCATAAAACTGATCAGAACACAAATAGAAAACACAATGCACATTAAAATCCAGATGGAATAAACAGGTCTTAACAGCTTGTCTGAAGCTCCAAAGGGAGGAAGTTCCACACCATGTGCATTGCAACAGAAAAAGCCCTGTCTAACCTCCCAACCAACCGTACCTCAGAAAACAATGTAATTCAGAACAGAATTAGTCCTTCACAACTATACAAAAGTTGCAAAGAACATTCTAGCTTGCTGTTAGCAAAGGTCTACCTGAAATACTTATTCAAATTCAATCCTGTAAACATCACGTTCACTCTTATGGGATAGGTTGACACTGATCTATGTTTTCATTACCTGTTCATTTTACGTTAGAAATGAGAAACTAATCTGAACCTGAGGGCCACATTGGAAATGCAACACGAACTGGACGGCGACAGCTATTTTACCCAAGGGTCATAAAAACATGCTTGGCAGGGAAGTTGAATTTGTCTTATTTAAAAACATATCAATAGCCAAATGCAAGTCTTCCATGGATATTTGGAAGTAACACTGTTGCAAGTTCTGTAAAGCGACCACAAGTTTAAATTCTCTCTGATGATTTTCTAATCGCTCATTTTAATCCCATAAAGCCTCCAGAAATAACATTAAAAATCTTGGGTTTATAGTTTGATGTTTTGCAACAAAACGTATAGCTCAGGATCCAAAAATACTAGTTTCACACGTCCAAACAGCAACTTTATGGAAGAGTGCTTTTGAAATTGATGGGAGTTTCTGTAATACATGACTGTGTGGAGTTTGCTATACCAAAAATGGTGGGGGGTGGGGTGGGGGGAGAGAATTAGAAATCCAACTGGTTTTGCTTAAATCATTTGATGCAATGCTAGTTCTTTGAAACTCAGCTGGTCCAGTTCTTTCTGTTCTTAACTATACATTCAGAAGGCAGAAGCAGCTCTGCTAAAGCCGATTAATTACACAACTGTAACTTTGGTTTATTTAAAGCTAAAGGGTCATGCCTATTTCATCTCTTACTATTGTAGAAAATATATTCCTTTCGGTAATCTAGTAATAATCAGAGGCCAACGTACGTATTTGTTCCATTTAAAAAGGCAAGGAAGTCCTATGTCCCACTGATGACAAATTTCATGTAATCCAGACTGAACTGAAATCAAGCTGCTTCTCTTTGCTCCTTGTTTTTGATGGTAGTCATGACAGAATCTATCACGACTATCATCAAAATCAAGCAGCAATACTGAATTCAATTAAATATTTTAAATATACTACACTCAACCTGAAAACATTCTGCAATTGTCAAAGACTGCTGAAGTAAACAGAAAGCAGGCTAAATGGAAGCAAAGTTTTGCAGTTAGAAATCTCTCAAAATGAACTGAATACAAATCTTGCTGCCCTTTTTAAAAAGCAACTTGGCTATCTCCTACCTCATTATTTGGGTCACGAATGACCTTATAAATTGCTGGCACCAATGTTTTCTTCCGGTGAAGTGTTGCTGCATAACTGGAGATCTGCATTTCAGGTAATGCCTAGGAGAAGAAACACAGCAATGTGACAAATGGGTTATTTACCAATGTTGTCTCTAAACACTGACTACAACAAGCAAATGCATTGGCCCTAATCTAGTGAAGTCTATATATGCATAGATATTCCTATTGCAAGTGGGCAGGGAGGGAAGAGATGGTGGTGCTACAAATTCCCCCATACCCAGCAGCCACACAGTTATAAAACAGCTCTACTTTTTAAAAAAAACACCTTTGCTCACCTTGAATTCCGAAAGCCATTCTTCTACCACACCACGTTCTGATCCAAGCATTTTCGTACAACTTCTACTCCTCTTTCACCTTTGAGAAGGAAAAGTAGTAATGAAGCATAGTATTTCTACAAGGCATAATCAGAAGACACAGTTCCAATGTCGGGTAGTGTAATTTTATCTCAGGCAACCCAAGCGGTATTTTTAAATGTAATCTTATTTCTTAATGTTTAAAATGTAATTATGCTTTTAAGCGTGACAATGGGAGGCGAGAAGAGACAAAAGCGAAAGAGCTACCCATGCTTGTTATCTTACCAAATATAGTACAAAGAAAAATCAACTAGAAAAAGTTAAAATGCATCATGGAACAAAAACATCCTTTAATGATAAATCTGGCCATGGAACAAAGGAAAATCTTTCATAAAGCCTCTTGAAGTCAAATGGCATTATATCTATTTCCTCTATTTGTTGTTGAGAAGATCTCGGATGCATTCATTCAGAAAGTTAAAGAGGAGATCAAGAAATAAAGAGTCATAAAATCAGTCCCTCAAATTCATACATTTGGTTTATTTCTCTACTATGCCTCACCCAATATTACTACTACTGTTATCAACAAAATTAAAGTTCTCAGATTGTTGCTGTGTAGCTGTTCTAATCTCTTGCAGAGGCAAGTATTAAGCAAGGCCTTGTGATCACAATTTCTAAAAGAGCAGAAATGTGCCACTAAAGATTGGGGTATGGAGCTCCACACTCATTTAACTGAGAGAAAATGTCAAAACTTTTTCTACTGAAAGGGAGGTTACTAGGATGGAGCACCAAAAAAAGTCTTATGTTGCAAATAATACTGAAAATAGAGGTTATATTTCTTTGCGTGATACACATAAAAATAAGTAGCCAATAAATCTCAAATGACAGCAGCCTCCATGTTTATATAAGAAACTTTTCTTCTTTTGGCTAGTCTAGAAGGACAAAGATAAGCCAGTTATACTGATACTGAACTAAACTGTAATACTAAGATTCTTTATGAACTGGGTTCACATGTAATGACAACCCATGGGTTGCATAAACCCCAGGTCGATGGGGCCATGCAGGATCAAATGAGCTGTCTTCCACCTCTCCCTACTTTCGCTTTGCATTTCAACAGTCCAGGAACAACCCATTCCTGGGTTGTGCACTGCAATGTGCAAACCTGGCACTCTTAAACAACTCAGAATTTGAACACAATGTTTTTTGTGTTGCTGGGTTAAAACTCTGGGTTGTTTGTCCCTCAACACTCCCGTTCACAGTTCAAATATCACATCAAACAACCCTGATGCTCAACTAAAGCACAGCTAGTTACATCTGAACCAGGCCTTTGTTCCTAAGATTCCCTGAAATACTTCAGCATTTTTATTAATTACAAAGGATAATTATAAACAAGACTGATGGACATGGTAACAAAATAATATAATCTTTTAAAAAATAGGCTGAACAAATATAGAAAGATTTTGCGAGATGGGGGAAACTCATCTCTGACTTCCCCTCCCGTAGCTCAATATTTGTGAGGTTCTCAACTCACCATGATTGGGAGACTGCATGGGCTCTTTTAGTTATTTGGGAGTGGAGTTATGGTTTTAGAGCAGCCTTCTCTAATGTGGTGCCCTCCAAAATGCCCTCACCATTCCTGCCATTGGCCATGAAGACTGGGGCTAATGGAATTGATACACACAAAACATCTGGAGGGCACCAAGTTTGAGAAGGCTCTTCTAGGCAATAGCAGGAAGCCCTTGATTTGCCACAGGTCTTTGTTTCCCTAAATTCCTTCCCAAGCCCTTGTGGTCCTACAAGCTGTCTTTTCTTTTTAATTCTGTTGTATAAACTGAAATTACCACCAGCTCAGTTGCCCACATTTCCTGTGTTATTAGGTAGTTCCCACATGCATGTTCATTTGATGACTGTTAACATCTAAAGTGACTTGCACGTGCATAGATGAAATACTATGGACAAAATAATCACACATCAACTCAAATGCCATGCTTTTCAATGAAGTCAAGTTCACACATTCAGCTGCAAGTCAAATTATATGAGGAAGAATCAAGTGATATACATGCATGCGTGCACTGATTTTTTGTTGTTGTTATTGTTGCTGCAAACTATGGAAAAGCTTACCAGAAGAAAATGGGGGAATAACAACAGAGTAAACTGCTAGTTACTAAGACATCATTGTTTAGCTTGCCTTAATTGACATAAAACTTTTAAGAGCACGTATAATGTTCCACACTACCTCTGTTTGGATAAGTTAGTTCTCTAATGGAGCTGGCGGAGGAATGTTACCATTTTCCAGTCCGGAATACATTTGCTAGTCCTTCAAATAATCACCAGTTCTGTCAACAAAACACAAGACATATATATATATATATATATATATATATATATATATATATATAAAAAGAATGAACAAAACGTAAAGTAAACTCTTACAGCATTAGCATATGAATTGCTCCAAAATCTATTGTCAGGAAATACCTTTATTAGGAGCAACCACATTTGTTCATGACATCTGAACTGGCCCACATGTTCCCAGACTATAGAGAACATACTGCAGTGTAAAAATAGGACATTTGTATCCAATGCAGCATACTTTAAGAACAATTCACCAGGAGGAGGGACATATTTTTAAATGCCCTCTCTCCACATCACTCCTTTCTTTCATATGCACATCTAGAAATCTACTACAGAAATCAAATTCAATACCCCTGGCTAAAGTGATAAATGCAGCATCAGCTATGCAATGACAATCAAAAGAATGGATACAATTTGGATCGGTCAGATGTTTCATTTAGTCTCATTTTGAAGCCTTGTCTGAATGCTTTATAAACTCCATAGAGATGGAACTTGAGCTACGCTGTTGCCCTCAACTGACACACTTTCCATTGTACAATCAAAACAGCAATTTTACTCCAGCTGCCTCCAGATTAGACTTTTATTGCCCTGCTTCAATTCATAGAATTTTATTGGGGGGGGGGGGTGTTCAGGAAATTTCATTTTCCACTCAGAAGCACCTTGTGTTTTCCCACTGCTTCTTTCATCTTTTTCTTATTGCAGAAAATCCGTTAACGAGAAACAGCTGTGTTACCTGCAAAATGCCTTCTAACTGGTAGCGCTAGGGACCCTCCATCTGGAAGCACCCTCAATCAGGCTTCATATAATCTATCCATAAGACAGTCCCAGTGTGGATTTGCAAGGATTAGATACTAAAATAACCATTATAAATTTAAAAATAAAATTTGAGAATATTGGTCTGTCATCCTCAACATTAACATTAACGAAGCAAATTCCAGCTTCTTTTTGCAAGTGCACCCAGAGAAATAAAAACTTGTTTTGTCACGAACTATGCAAGGTTTTGTGCAGTCTTTTAGAATCAAGTTACTTGTAGGACATTAGCCTTATGTAAAGTAATTCTGAGAATCATTAAATGCTCATCTCTTTAGGACACTCTTGAGAGAGCAATAGTATTCTTGTCTCATTCAGTATTTGCAAAAAGTGTCTTGATATTTCAAAACGTAGGTCAATAGTCTCTAGAAGGTGTTGTAGTGGTCTCTGGACATTAGGGATTGCTATAGTTAAGAGATTGGATGTTGATATTATTACATTGAGATTCCATCATCATTATCATTATCATTATCATCATCATCATGCAGTGTAAACCTGAACTTTACTTGAGACTGTGGCTGAAAATCAGAAATCAGCCTCATAGATAGGAGTCCCTGCTCTAACTTGGGTCTTACTTCCATGTGCAAAAAAACTTTTTTTAATATAACTAGTCAGCATGTAAGTCAATAGACCACAAGGCATCTATCTGGGTGCAATAGAGTGCTGGATTTAAGCTTGGAAGAGGGCTCAGGGTGCAGTTTAAGTAGACTATCTTTTGCTTCAAACTAAGAAGCATAGATTTTTCACTGGGAATCCAAACCAGCCCTAGCTCCACCTCTGACCTCAGTATTAACAGTGGTCTACACTATACTGTAACTACACTATAGCATTACTATCTACTACTCTGAGCCCAACCTGAAATGTGTGGATAAAAGGAATGGATAATACTGCAGGGATGCTGTAAACTACTCAGTCAGCTTCAGCCCAACCTCCAAACTGCAACACGAGTCTCATACTTCTGGATAACACCGCATAATTGTTGGAAAGAATTTAGATCCTGACCTGCAGTATTCCGTGAGAACTACACTACAGGGTTGTCAATAAGTGCAATCAGCCAATTGCAAATATCTCCTTCCCAGGCTAGGTGTTTGAGCAGGTGGTTGCCACACAACTTCAGGTGCTTTTAGATTAGATTATTTCCATCTGGTTTCACATATGGCTTTGGCACAAAAATGTCCTTGGTTGCCCTGATGGATGACCTGTACTTGGAGAAGGACAGAGGGAGTACAACCTTGTCCTTCTCCAGTAGAAGCCCAGCTGTCATAGACTATGTAATAAGAACACTTTTAATTAATGACTAAAGATTTAAACTGTCTGGAAATAATGAACCCATGGGGGGGGGGTTCTTTAAATTTTCTCTGTAAGATTCACAGCATAGTTAGTTCTTTCATTCCTTACTAAAATTATTAATCTAAAGCATATTTTACTGATAGAAATTTATACTCAGTTTCCCAACGTGTGAGTAGAGTCACCATTGTGCACTCCTAACAGTTTGGGTTTTGTTCTATTGAGTCCTGTTTCTGACGCTGTAAAAGTCATTTAATGTAGCTCTAATCTATTAATAATTAAGAATTTACTAACAGAGTTTACTTTTAAAAGTTTTAAAATATAATAATTTTACGAACATAGTAAGTTATATATAAAACACTAACTTTATGAACAGAAAGGCTGCATTATGTTCCTAAAGCAGCCCTCCCCAACCTGGTGCCCTCCAAATATTTTGGACTACAGCATTCCTGACCATTAGCCATCCTGCCAGTGATTGATGGGAGTGATTGATGAAAAAAGGGAAGTCTTGCTTACCACTCTCCAGCTCTCCCATATTTTCACTGCATATTTCCCTTAATACCATAAAATAGATCAAGAGGAGTACAACAGCAGTGTGTGTGTGTGTGGGAAGGGACAACAAAGCTTTACCTGGGAGTAAATCCAATAGAACTCAATGGGAGCTACTTTCTAGTACACCTACATATGATTGCAAGGTAAATATAGAATCCAAAATTACTAATGAAACCTACTTGAGTGGGGTAACCACAGGCTGGGAATCATGTTTATTTATAGCACAATCCTCTGCATGTGTATATTCTCAAGTAAATCCCAATGAACTGCCCTAGAAATTACAACCTAGTAAAGGCAAATTAAGGCTGTGATTTCAAGCAGATTTACAAGAGAGTAAGCATCATTTAATACATTGGGCTAACCAGGCAACAACGAATCAGGGATCCATTGGAAACAATTAAGGTTTTTTTTTAATTAACCAGGGGGAGGGGGGATTTCGGGACAAAGAAAGGGGGAAGCTTAAACCATTCTCTCACAAAAAGCCATGGCCTCTAAATACACAGAGCTTAAAGAGAGAATTTACAACAAAATCCACACACCTCTTCAAGCTAGTGCATGGGAGTGAAACTCATTGCACTAAATGGAACTTACTTCTCAGTAGACATGCCTAGGATTGAAGTGAAAATCAAGCAGCAGCAATGATCAAATGAACAATAAAAGAACACACACACACACAAAGCAAGCAAGCAAGTTGTAATTGTAAGATGGACAGTTGTGCTGATCAGGAAATACTTTTGCTTCAGCCATTTTTTAAAAAGGCTGCAATCCTCTACACACTTATCTTGGAGTAAAACCCATTGCATCCAATGGAACTTACTCCTGGGTAGACACTGATAACGCCCATTTTCTCTCTAGCTAATGCAGGAGGGAGGGAGGGAGGGAGAGGGGGAGGGAGGAAGAGAGGGAGAGAGGGACGCTACTGAGCATGCTTGCATTATGGATAACACGGCAGTCGTGTATCTGTTATTATAGGGTGGAAAATATTAATTAAAAATCAACGGAAGGGAATTTTTTAAAAAGGAAAAGCATCCCACCAAGTATAATGAAGGGAGAAGAAGACCCCACCACTGGATTAATTAGTAAGTGTTTAATTCCTCCAAAAATTGTGAGCACAAATATTCGCCAATGGGAAGTATCAGTCCATTTTCAGGGAGACTGAAAATGGACTGTAACTGAAACTGCTCTCCTTCCCTCAGTCTTTCACCAATCTTCTTGAAATTTTCAGGTTATGTAAAACCAACATTTCTTTCTGGCATGTGTAAATTTCAGGAAGATTGGTGAAACATTTTCAATTTTATGAATGTTAGAATGACCACCCCCCAATTACCTCTTTAACATGGTGGAATGCGTTTTTTACTGAGTGACCTTAACAAGAAACTCATGACTGTGAGTCTCTTAATAATGACACACCTTGCCAGTGCTTGAAGAACGTCCATGGCTCCAAGGTCTGCTTCTGAACAAAATTCAAACTGCTGGTGATTCTCTTCAGTGGAAAGCAACCTGTCTTTGGAATACCCTCACCAGGGAGGTTCACCTGGCACCAGGATAAGACATTTTTATGTTCCCTGACTTTTAACAGCTGATGTGTTTTAAGTTCTGTGCAATTGTTTTATGTATCTGATACTTGTTGTTGTTGTTGTTGATGATGATATCGTATTGTCATGTTTTTGTCGTGAACCAGGCTGGATACTATAATTCTTATTATACGGAAGCTATAGAAATGTGCCAAACAAAACAAAAGTATAAGGTATACACATTTCCTAGGAATAATTTCTTAAAGGCAAAAAGAAAAGTAAAACAGAGGAGTTGATTCTTATTCTCAGAAATCTTTTTCTTATTTAAAACTAGCAAACAGTCTCAGCTTTGTATGCATTGCAATAGCCCTTCGTATGATACAGCCAAGCCTTCAAGCAAAGTTATGTGGCTCTCACAGTTGGACACAGAGTACTCACTCTGACTGAGTGAAGTCATGGCCGCTGGCACCCCTAGGCATGGCCCTTGCCATGGTGCACCCTTATAGTCCCATGAAGGAGGAGGTCATTTTATTCCCCAGAGGGAGGATACCCAACAACAGAGGGGAGGGGACAGCTCTATAACTCTGTCCCTTGGACTCCTCCCTCCTAGCTGCAAACTGTATGACTGCAAAGCTATGCACTGGTTTGGGAGGTCCGCCACCAAATAACTGGAGGTGGTATTGCAGACTTCAAACAGACATATTTAAATGAATTAAAATTAATTAATGCATTTTAAAATTAATTAATTAGGTACACACTCCTAAGCTCCCCTTAGTATAGATGCCAAGTTTCCGGTGTCTATGTTTTGGTGCTATGCCAGTGAAAGACAGGCATTCTTTTTTATTATTATAGATGAAAAATTATTGCCTTGGATTTTTACCTAGCCATGTTAACAGCTCAGGATATACTTAGGAGACACAGATGTTCCAGCATCATCCCAGGGGGGCAGCATGTCATATTACTGACCTGACATGCTGCACCAGGGCAGAAGCAGTCAACAATGATGCTCAAACATTGAGGAATGTTTTGTAGTGGTACAACAGAATAGTACAAGGAGATCTTTAAGGAGTGATGCTACAAGCCCAAATACAGCATTATAAGGCTCAGCAGTGGTATTTTACAGGAATAAACAAATATGTAAAAAACCTTGCTTTGACATTGCTAGCTCCATGATCTAATTGTACGTACTTTATTATGCTTTTTTAAAATTAGATTTTACAGTAACAAAAACATATTGTGAAGTAACATGTAATATGGAAGTGTGTATTGTTTAAATGGTAGTTTCTGCATTTTTGTTTTCCTTTCTGTTCTTTTTTTTAAAGTTTCCTCTTAGCTTTTCTATAATTTCTGGTCAAGTATGGAAGTTTGGAAACTGAATTAAAATGTGTGCAAAATATTGTCAAATGCTGTATTACTAGCTGTAAAATTACTAAAGAGCAAAAACTTTGTATCAACATCTGAACATTAGATAGGATGACTGAATAAAGCAGTATATATACAATATGCATCTCAAACCATTTGAGATTCTCTCTTTCTCTCTCTCTCTCTCTCACACACACACACACTTTATACCATCAGTATGCAATTTCTATATGTGGAATTATTTTAGAAAATAGAATTGAACTGCCCAACTTTCTCTCCTCTTTAGCTATTGATTTTTCTGATACCACGCAGTGTGGAACTTCTTATATATCCCATCAAAAATAGCATAAATCATCATTCGGGCCTACTCAGACAGCCAGATGGGGAGAACGCAATACTGAATAGCTAGATGAACTGATCCAGCTGGAACAATAGTTGTTGACCTCACTACATGGTCCCTCCCACCCTGGCCTTTGAATATCACCCAAAAACCCATATAGCAGATCAGGCCATGAATGTTGCAAAAGCAGCATAATGGCATAAGCTAAAATCACTTGTGCAAGTACAACTCAAACTGCAGCCAAGCAATATTTTATCTTATTAAAAACAAATAAATAATGAATAAAAGCCTATATGCACTTCAAGAATCATCCTGTTATTATCTAACAACTTTTAAAGCTGAAAAATATGCTCTTAAGAGTTGTACTTTGAAACAAGAAATTCTAGCATAGTAGCAGAAGTTACAAATACCTGTCAGACAGCTGTCTGGAGTAAAGAGGAGCTTGCCACAACGTAACTACAATTTGGAGGGGGGATTCGTTGCTACATATACAGCCAAACAAAAACACAGTATGCTACACAGCTTGAAAGATGTCTGGTTGAGTCTCCAAATAAAGTTATTAAATGCTGGGCCTAATATCTCCCTCCTCTTTTAGCCCTCAATCAAGCATTCAAACAACCATGGAGGGAAGGAAACCTAAACATGACCAAAAAAGAATGAAGAAAGTGACAAGTCCCCCTGTCACAAGAATGGTTGCAATGTTACATTCATAACCAAGAGCCAACTACACTGGGGGAAATGAAAGAATAAGGGGAAAAACCCCAATTTTAAATTCCTATGCATCAGCATCAATCATTTAGATGTTTAAGAACCAGGCACCAAGGATTTTCCAGCCATGCTCATTTGAATATTCATGTTAATTATTTATGTTAAGAAATTCTGTGTCTATTATATGAATTGCTGTTCCAGAAAATGAAGGAGATGCTAGGAGGCATCGTAACAAAAATTTAGGAGTTGAGATTCATTTGTACTCATTAAGATTCAGCTACAAAAAGTGTTGCTTTACCCCAGAAAACATTTCCTAACATGTTATGAAGTACAAGATCCTTCTCTTGGAATGATGAATTGAATTATCAAAGTAGTGATAGCCCTGTACAGTACTGTGCAAAAGTCTTAGGCCATCCAATAAAATTATGTTTAAAGTTATTTATCTGGGCATTCAGTGTTTATTTGCTCAGAAAACAATATATAACATTAGAATAAATACAGATAAACATGAATACAATTAAAAAGTAACAAGAGTTCCTTGTGTTTTCCAAAAAGCTATTGATATCTTGTGAGACGGTTAGACGAACACAGGTTTGTTTCCCAAACCTCTCCTCAAGGCACCCCAGCCATTCCATGTACAGGTTCATTCCATGTACTGTATTTGTTAAATTCCATCACCAGCATACCTGATTCAACTTAATGAGGTATTGATTAGTTGAACAGGATTTTCAAGGTATGGAGTTCAAGTTCTCATAAAGAAATTTGAAGAAACTGGGCAAGTTGAAGACAGAAAATGCAGTGGAAGACCCAAAAAGCTGTCCGCATCTGATGAACAGTCCCTTGAGGGACAGAAGGAAATTCAGTGAAATGCTTGCTCAACATCTGTCAGAGTCATTTGACACCTAAGTACATGCTTCAAACTTGAGAAGAATTCTTAGAAGAAATGTTCTTGTAGGGCGTGTTGCAGCTAAGAAACTATTCTTGCAAAAAGACAACAAGCAGAAGAGATTGCAGTACATAACAGACTATAAAGCATGGAGTGACAACCTGTGGCAGAAAGTCTTATGGAGCAATGAGTCCAAATTTGAAACCACTGGTTCACAAAGACGACAATATGTCAGAAGAAGTGTTGGCAAGAAGTACCTTGATGCCTGTCTACAGCCTTTTGTGAAATGTGGTGGTGGCTCTGTCATGGTCTGGGGGTACATTTCAGCCGACGATGTAGGAGATCTGAAGGAGAGCTACGCTACTGCAACTGAAGCACACTAATAACTATTAGGATACATTACACATTTCATATACTGCTTGCATAGTGTTATTTCCTGCTTTTTATTCCACATTATCCAAAATACCACAACAAAGGTTCTTGTGTGTTCTACGAAATATAAATGTGCAAGAGGGATATAGTGTTACCATGATGGGATCATAATGATTTGACAGAAGGTGTAGATCTGGCCCTGGTCAAAACTGATGGAATTATGAATGCTGAGAAATATAAACGGATCTTGATTCATCATGCTGTACCTTCAGGAAATCGACTGATCAGTGGGTAAAAATCATTCAGCATGACCCCTACTTAGAGCGGAAGTCTAGAGATGGAACACACCCAGTATTAGATTGGCCACCTCAGAGCCCTGACCTCAACATAACTGAAGCTATGTGGGATCACTTGGACAGGGAAAAGAACAAAAAGCAGCCAACATCAAAAGAAGACGTCTGGCAAATCCTGTAAGACGCTTGGAAGAACCTACCAAAGGGCTACTTGAAAAAATTACACAACAGTCTACCAATGTGAATGGCTTCAGTTTTGCATTCTAAGGGAGGCCACATAAAATGCTGACTTGTTTTAAAAACATAAGAAATGTATGTTACTTTTCATTGTATTAATGTTTACTTCTATGTTACATAGTGTTTTTTTCAAACAAATAAACACTTACTGCTCAGATAAATGGCTTTAATATGGATTTTCAGAGTGGCCTAAGACTTTTGCACAGCACTGTATATAAGCAAGGATATTTGGCAACAAATTCAGTGCATATTTATTGACGTAGTTTTTGAGCTTGTACAGAAGACTATCATACTTCAAGTTCTTCTCTACAATTACGAAGCTATCATCTTGTTAAAGTACAATCTGGTCAACACGTAAGGCTGATTTATTTAACCCATGGTTTACATATTGTCAACACTGACCAGCAGTGACTCCACGGTTTCAGAGAGGAGTTTTCCAGCACTACCTGGAAACAACGGGGATTGAACCTGGGACATTCTTCATGCAAAGCATTTGCATTACCACTGAACTACAGTCCTTTTCACAAATAAATATTTAAAGCATTCAAACATTTCCCAGAAGTTTGTTGCCCTACCCAGGCTTTGCCTGGCAGATAACTGAAGAAACTGCAGTTTGTTCTTTCAGTCCCTGGGTTGTTTGTATCCCTTCTCCTTCAACTGCTTGCTCCCTTTGCAGCACTGCAGCTGAGAGCTTTTTATGCCTCTTGCCAGCTGCCTCTGTAGCCTGGCAAAACAACAACCCATTGCTCTGGGTTCACACATAACAACAACCCAGAGTTCACAACCTCAAAAACCATGGGATTTCTTTCTGGGTTGTTCATGTTTAATAAGCTATGGTTTATAAGTGCAACTGGGTTTGCACATCATGATAACACAGAATTCAGCAACTCATGGGTTAAATAGATAATATGTTAGTGCTTATGTGAACTAGATCTGACACTGAGGATCTCTAGAATCTCAAGAAAATGTCAGATTTCATACTGACTATAAGCCATACTTAACCACCTCCAGAGTAATCAGTTGCACTCTTATTTCCATGCTACAAGCAAAAGTGTGACATTTCTTATTCTACTAGCAACACACAATATGACATATAAAATAACTCTAGAAATAATAAACTATAGTAAAATATATATGCTATTGCATTTTCCCCATTCCTGGCCTGTTTTCCACACACCTCTTCTGCTTGCTCCTTCCTAGTAACCCAAACACCTTTGCACACTGTAAGACTAAGACTATCAGAGCATCAGCTTCTTACTTTTCAGTGGGTTCTGAAGAAACAGGAGAAGGGATATAACTTTTCCCCAGAAATTTCAGCTTTTTTTTTTTTTTTTAAACCCACCATGTGTGAAGGAAGTCTTCATTGATTCCCACAAAATGCTACTAATGTTAGGGTACATCTTTGCCAGGTTTTGTGGTGTCATATATCAACAATATATTTTTAGGTTTTTAAAAAATAAGGAGAGTTTAGGTCCATTATAAAAAATGTATCTGTACTGATCCACAGAAATGTCCGTGCCTAACATCTTTTCTTCTTTCAACTTAATTCCATTATCTTCATCTGCTGCACTTAATATCTGAGATCATTTTTTTTAGTTTTGTACCTTTAACTAATCATCTTTTCAAATTTGCTTAATTCTTTATTAAGGATGGGGAACATCAGCCTGGGAGCCTATTCCAGTCCTTCTGGGAGCCAAACAAATCTAACCCTCCTGGGTTCCCATATGGCCATTCCCCCTTCCCTAGCCAACACCCTCTTTCCCTTAACCCCCAATCATTGGTGGTTTTCTGGCTTTTGTGCAGTTTCTCCTCATTTTCAAAGGCCTGCCCCATCCTCCACTGGAATGCAGTCCCAAGAGCTTCTCCAAACTGAAATCTGGCTCTCAGTCTGAAGGAGGTATCCCACCCCTGTCTTATAGGGAGAAAAACTCTTTAACTGAAGATATTGAAACCACAAAGACCTTCTTGTTCCTATTTTCCTTATTAGATCAGCCAAAGTTATTAATTTTCCATCTTTTATCACATCAGCAAGTTAATTTGATACTTAAACCACTGTAATGTGTCACCAACTCATTGGAATGTATTAATATATTTAAGTTTACACTATGCGTCACATGAGAGGGCCTACACTTAGTCTCATAAAATAAATGACTATTAAAATTCTCACACACTGAATTACCTATTAAACTTGAGAATTAAGTTCAGTATTTCATTTTATGAAAATGACTCTGTCCAAACTGACTACCAGCCCTTACGTCTTGGAAGTTCTCAACTTTCAATTTCTATTTCTTTAACTAAAGTCAGATGTGCAGAGAGAGGCTGGATAGGAATTTAGTTCTGTGCTTATGTGGAGATGGGGCTGCACCAACCACAGAGGAGTCAGTTACGGCAGAAAGACAACATGGAAGAGTGGATAACTTTGATAATTTTAAAAATAAGTCAGAATAGATTGATTTTTTAAATTGTATTATTTTTTTATTTTTTTATTACGTTTCTATACCGTCCCATAGTCAGCACTCTCTGAGCCTCCTCACCACAGGCATCTCCTGATTTTTCACTGCAAACCGAAAGTCTAAAATGTGTCCCTAGTCTTCTGCCCTAGTAAGATATAGTGCTAATCATTTGTAAATGCTGCTGTGTGAAGTTTTTAAAAATATTTGCTTTCAAAACAAAAAGGCGTCTTCAGGCGGACCAGAAAATACCTTGGGATGGGGTCCCAGGTGGCTATTAGCTCCCTGCCTGGAACCACCATGATGACAGGCTTTGAAGATGCAAAAATGACTTTACACAAATAATGTTTATTTGTAACAAAAAAGGCAAAACAAGAAACAAGTACAACATTATTTTCAGTGCTGGAAAACTGAAGTATTTTCATTTTATTCATGCAAACAACTGCAGGACAAATAACTTAAAGGCAAACCACGTTATGTTTTCTGTTGCTGTCTTCCTCGGAAGTTCAGGAATCATCAATCCTCTAAAAACAGTTTGATGGCTCCTTTTATCTTTTAAAAGTAGCAGCAATTCTATTCCTGAGAATACACAAGCCATAGAAACTTCACAAGCCTTTTTTCACAGAAACACACCAACTGAGACATTTCTATTCTCCATACCACCTTTCACCCTCTTCAGCAAGCCCATGTCCGGTCTCTGGGCAAATGTTGCTTCTGCTCCAGTACAGAGAGAAGTCCTGCCTGGAAACCTGGGCTGCAAAAGGTGACCGCAGGTGTGGTGGTAGTGGCTGTCCAACTTGGTGCAGTGGGAAAGGTGGAGCTCGAGGGTGGTCAGGTACAGACTGGTGGAATTTGTTGGGTTGCTACCTGAGTATAGGCTGGGATGGGAGATGATAGTAGGGTGGCTGCATGTACTGCTGTTGCAAGTATCCTACCTATGAGGAAAGGGGTGCTGGTCGAGGGGCATGTGGGCCCACCGGCCAATCTAGCAATGCATCTGCCATACAAAACATTGGCTTGCCACACCATAGCAAAGGGTTCTGGGAGCCATGCACCTCTCAAAGACTTAATCCGAGGCATGCATGGAGTCCTACCTGTGTGACCTGACTAGACGTCCTGATGCTTCTGCAGTGTGGCCCCCACACTAAAAGAATACAGCCCCTGTGTGCTTTTAAGCCTCTATGGAATATTGTAGTTTTTTCCCTTTGTTTCCTTTGTGATCCCCATCAAGTGCTATGCCATCTGCACTCTTATAATTTCCCCCCTTTTGTTTCTCAAAACAGATGGCCCTCTCAGCATGTCAGGGGTGCCCCTTCCTGCAGCTCAGCAGGTTCGCAGGGTCTGCTCCTGGCTCCCATGGCAGCATCTCCTCCATTTTCCTCATCATCGAGCTCTTCTTCTTCCACCATTCCTTCCACTTTGTGGAAAAAAGAGAAGACATTTAGGATACCTCTCCCTTTCCATGGGATACCTCTTCTTCAGGAGGGGGCTCTCTGGTTTGCATGATCAGACTAACAATGCTGTCATCCAAATCCAGCAGGACATTCTGCACTAGTTCCTGTTCCTCCTTTGCTCTGTCCAGGACTGAAGCTATTGACAGTTCTGAAACGCAGCAAGTGGGTCTGTTACAAACATTTCTGCCATCAACGATGATCTCAGGAACCCAGTAGACTAGAGATTATGCTAGTGTCTCAGCTCCTCTGCTCCGAGTTGTCCTTCTTCCTGAGTGGACCGACCTGTGCCCTTTGCATGCTGACATACTGTGGAAGTCAATGCTAGGTGTGTTACAATTATTGGGACATTCATGGGGGTACTGGTGCGTAGCAGGGGGGCTTCTGTTGAGTGCTAGTTTGCCCTACCAATAATTCAAGAGAAACATTGTCCTGCACCAGAGAGGGAAGGTTCAGTGCCATCCGCATAGCTGGGAGCTTAGATAGGATAGCTATTTGTGTGGACCTCTGAGCAAGCATGTTGGCAGGTGGTGGCCTTGATAGTGTAGCAGGATTGCCAGATATCCCTTGAGCAGATGAAGATGTCTTCCCGAGTGGTGAGATAGTCAACTGCTTGACTCAATGCCATTATCTCTATTGCTCAGCCAGGGGAATACCATTCCTGGCCATGTAAACAGGCGTGACATCTCTCCTATCCAGGAGGATAGTTGTCAGTTTATCATAGAAGGGCATGATCCTGGGTTCCACTCTGGAGTGTTCGTTATGGGTGGTGACTTTATTTTTTGTTCAATGCATTAATCTTCTGTCTGAACTGGGCAGCAGTACGATGGAAGACCCATTACATCTAATCTAACATCTATGTGAGAACTACGTTGTTCTGGAGAGTGCTCTGAAATCGTTGCTTAGCTTCCAGGCTCATTCAGTGATCAATGAAGATCCCCAACTTTTCATCAGTCTAGAACTTTGCTCACGACTGCTGGGCCCATCTGCTGAGTGTTCTGGAACGCAGACACCAGGGAAGCAGACACTTGGGAGTCAAGTGCATCTTCTTTTGGCATGGGTGGTTCTTGGGAATAGGATGCTTCCTGAGACATGGTAAATGAAGAATTCAGAGATATCTTCTGAAATTGGGAGTTTTGGGACATCTACCTGAGCTGGCACAACATTTTTTGTAAATGAGCATGAGGTTGCTGTGCCTTTTTCTAAGCCCTTCTCAAATCAGAGTAGGGGCGACCTTGGGACTGGGAGTGAGTTACCTCCTCCAAACATTAGGTATCACATAGTGTAAACAATCCTGGTTCCTGAGGCTGATAATCAGTAACTCCCAGGGTTGGTGGGAAGGTGCGGGGAATGCATAGCAACAGGAAATAACTTCCACCTGTCACTTTTGGTCAATGAAGTGGTCAGCTGGAGTTTCACACAAAGATCTCCAGAAAGAGAATTCCATCCCAAGCAGGAAGGCACTTATCTGCATCTGCGTGGGGTCAGGATATTCACAGGAGAGTTAAGTGATGCAGTGTTTGTACATGCACTTCTGTACAACAGCTCTTTGATCAATTGTTGTCCCTTTAAATCTCCCTCTGGTCTATCAGCAGCAGTTATAAGGTGGACACTCTGCCTTGAGAGGGAGGGGCCATAACCTCTCTCCCACAATAAACCAGTCATAAACTCTGGATTACGACTCTGGCTTGTTGGGGGAGAAACAAGCCAGGGTTCCTAATTCTGAAAGTAGGAACGGAACACAGTTTAACAAGCCACAGGATGGCTTAGAATTATGTGTGCACACAGCTGCTGGCACAAGCTTGGGGTGATTATTCTATTTTATGTACATGTTTCAAATCCAATGGTCTACAATAACATACTGATACATGTTGAAGCCACACAGGCCACCTTTAAGAGTAAAATCCTCTCAAGGAAAAAATACTACAGGCAACCAGACATGAAGCCTGCTGCCTGAATACCAGCTCTGGGAGGGGTGCTTAGTGGGGAGATGCTGAGTAATGTCAGACTTTGTGGGTATATGGGGCTTGAAGAAGGACAGGCAATCACTACCTCAAGTGAGAGACACAGAAGGAACTATGAGAGGAGATGCAGGTGAGAGCTGGGACAGATGAAGGCTGCCACAAGTGAGAGGGGTGCCTACCAACCTGCATTTGTAGGCTAATTGTGGAGAACCCTCATGTGGAATGGAGAAGTTTAGTTAAGTTTATTTGTACTATTTTATGATAATATATTTTTATGTATCTACTATGTATTTATCAGCCAACATTATGGTTATTGTAGTTTGTTGTACTGTTGTATTTATTGCTGTTTGATATCTTGTAAATCATATGTATTGTTGTTCATTTGTTATGTTGTGAGACTCTTTGGGCCCAACTTTGTGGAAAAGTGACACAGAAATAAAAAGATGTATGTAATGAAGCTAAACTCTAAGTATAAAACAGCACATTTGTTCAAATCCATTGTCGTTTCCCATGCTCTCTCCCTCCATCTGTTGTTTTTACCATTAATGAAGTTTAGATTGCACGTTCCTCAGGGCAGCAACAACCCATCTTTCTTATGGTACTCAGTAAGGCATTATTTGCAATAATCCAGGCATTTGGGTAAATTAATGTAAATGTATTTTACATTAATGTAAAATGGATACGGTGTCATAAAAATCAGAGGTTCTTAAGAAATTCCATTTATCATTTCACAGATTTCAGAGGGGCTAGGTTTAGATAGATAAGAAATAATTTTACTATACTATCATGGTGGAAAATACTGACGATCCGCAATTTTTTAAAAAACATGTATCTTCCCTTCCCCCACAATTAGAGAGCCATGTTTAATAAACTGAAGAAAAAAATGTCCCTAGCTTTCTGACTATCCCATAGTTAATTGACAGTACATATAAAGTCACTACTTTCATTCATAGATATTTCTCTTTTACAATAGTAGTTCAACAACTGTATGTAACTACTAATCCTTTTTTCTATTTTTGTTTTTGGCACCAACAGCATGCAAAGAACAGCTGCAAATGTTCTAAATCAAAATAATTAGTGTGTAGGGGGACAATCAGAAAGGGTGGCCTGAAGCAGTTATACCAAGTCAAAATAGGAAATGTTTTCACAGGCTCAATTACAGCAACATTTCCATTTTTGCAACCCGATTAAAAGCTGTTGGTGTAAAATGCTCTAAATGACCGAATTTAATATAAACCATGTTTGAAATAACACAGCCCATCATTCTAAGGCTTTGAAACAGAATTAAATGAAAGAAAATAGGTGTAAAGGCATAACAATGCACAGAAAATCTCACAGACCAGCTCAATATGATCCAAGTATTGCTTTTAAGCACTTGTCTTGGGAACAGATTTCTTTACCTTTTTACATGCTCCCACCACCAGTTTCCTTAGAAACAACACCATGCAGTCATCCTACACGAAACCTGAAACACTCTCGTCAGCTACTGTGCAATAACCAACCAAAGCAAAGTAAGACCGATTACCAATCCATCTTTTGTCAGTCCATTTAACAGGATCGGCTCTTCTTATGCTTAACATAACACTGAATATTGCCCCATCAAATTAAAAATCAACTCCCGTGGTGCTCAAACATGAACTATTCCTTTTTTCTGATAAAAGGATTTCCAACCTTTTAAAGTTCATCTGCTTAGCTACATTAGGCATCAAGGGCTGTCAGAATAAATGCTGATGAAATATGGCAAAATAGGGTGAGTTTTCGCTAACTCTCCAGTCATTTTATACTCACCTTTTGGAGTATGTCACTTATGCTAAACATAAATTTCAACATACACAGCAAACATCGTGCTATATGATCACTATTCTTCAGGGAATACATACAATAGGGGGTTTGGGAGATGGGGAGAGAATGGAGCTATTCAGTTTGCCCCTGGCATTTTAATTTTCCCACACTGGAAGGGGCTTGAAAAGCAAGTTCTACCCCTCTGGCTGTAAGGGACTATGTAGCAGAAGAAGCAATGACAAGCTCACATTGTTCGACAAGATTCCTAAAAAATTCTGTCAACTGCTGGACAATTTCTGCCCAATGTTTTATGATTCTTCAGCTTGCGTGTAGGCTCAGACACCATAGCAAATTTTGGTTTTCAGAAGCTACCCTCGTGAGCCAACACGCTGTTATTCACATGTCTTATTTATTCTCCAGCTCTTTAACCACACGCACTCTGTACAATTCCTCCAACACCATATGGGCGAATTCACTCGGCCATTAAAATGCCAGGAAATCATATTACTCTCTCACACATACATATTCTCTTTGACAATCTCAAAGAGGCATACTTGACTGCAGGCATGTTCATTCTAGGACACATACTACATTACAATCTCTGTTCACAAGATTGCTCACACACTCCCATAATCAACTAATATGGGATGAATGTATACACGTCTCAACTAGTAAGGCAGATATGGTATACTTAGAAGTTGGCACTTAATTCTTCCACATGTGCAGTTACCTGTAAATACACAGATCATGCCTATGCAACAAAGACACAGCCAACAACAACGGAATGAAACAGAGGGCTATTTCACTCCTCTCAGTCCAGAAAATCCCTTGCTTGCCTAAATACCTTGGGAAACAATGCCTTTTGTTGACATTGCCAATCAAAATGGGTCTTAATCCCAAAGCACTGTTGAGCCAAACCAACAGGGTCCATGGGTAAGGTTTCCAATGGAAATAAGGAAAGGGCAAAGTACATTTGATGGGGTTTCAGCCTCCTGCTCTTCATCATGTTAACACAACTGTCCAGCTAAAGCTATTGCTGAGACCAGAGGCTAGATGGGATTGCCCTGATAACTTCGATAGTGATTACATGGCATAGCATGAAGGCACGCTGATGAAGCTAAGCAAGTCTGAGTCTGATCAATGCCTGGATAGAAGGCCAACTGGAAACTGATGTGAAGCACCTTGAATTTCGTGACGGTGAAATATAAATGTATTAAATAATATATATATATATTTAGCTTTGCAGCTTACTAAATAGAAGTAAAATAAACATGCCAAATCAGAGGTCTCTAGGGCCTCAGAAAATTTCTGATGCAAACTGTAAATTTTCCAATGAAAACTACCCTGTGCAAATTAGCCTAATTTGCACTGGAGAGTTTTCTAATTCAGAATTTTCCAGAAAACCCATATCACTTCTTGAGTATAGCAACAATTTTGCACATTACTGAATAGATGTGGGCATATGTGCCTGAAAAATGTTAACAAGAAAATCTGTGCCAAAGATGATTATTCAGTACTTAGTCAACAACGAAGTATAAAAGGAACAGACAGTAGATTAAAACAATTTAAAAAGAAAGAGACAGACACCTTAATTTGAAGCACACATTGGAAAATATATGTCTTTTTATCTTTTGGGAACTTTCCTACAAGTCCATGTGCATGGATTTGAGGTGTAAATTAGACAGAAGCATATAGCTACAGCTTAAAGCCCTCCCAACATGAGAAGTAATCTGTTGAGACCTGATAAGGAGAAATCATAAACAGAGCCAAGAGAAGCTTATGCAGAAACAGTAAGTGCTACAAATTATGATTTCCCAAGTTCTGATGCCATCACCTGAACAAAATCAACGCCTATTTTCATGGCAATGACTGGGTTCAGACTACATGTTAACCCACGATGGGTTAAATAACCCATGATGGTTTATTTAACCCATGATGGCTTAGCATATGATCTGTGAGCTCTTTTCCCAACCACAGTGACTTACTCCTGCAAAATAAGCCACCCTGATAAACCATGGTTTGCAGCAAAGGTTATTTAAACCATCATAGATCAGCATGTCATCTGTCATGTACAGTGGGCAAAATTGCTCACCTACAGAGTTGTTTGGAAACAGCGGCTACTTTGCTCCTCTCGGTTGATCACTTTTCCAAGATCTGCCTAGCAACAGTTTGTGCCGCATAGCCTTGCAGGGTTTTCACTGTGCATCAAGTGCCTCCCCAAGAGGGGAACCTGTGTATGAAATTTCCTCACATTTCTGCAAACTTTCAAGAGTTTAGAGCCCCCATCCCCATTTTGGTGCACACGGCCAGAGATAAGAGAAGGGCTTTAAAATCAGACTTGGCAAATGAGGCGCCTGTGGGAGGGGGTCTGGAGCAGGAAGAAAGGTTTTAAGAATCAGGGCAACATGGGGGTGGGGGGTGGGGGGTGGGGGGATGCACTGAAGCTGCTCAAGATCAATGCCATGTAGAGAACAGCAGGGAACCGGCAAAGACAGGAAACAGACACGTAATGTAGCGGCCGTGCAAGGGATGGTTGGATATGGTTTTCACTGCAAAGGAATCTGGGATACCTGCCCGCCCAGGCGGGATGAATACAGAGGAAGGGCGAGGGAGGAAGAAACAAACTATGCACAATAGCTTATTTGCCCAATTGTGTGATAGGGCACAGTGGGCTATTTCAAAAATAAGGTACTGTGTGTAGCTTATTAAACCTCCAAAGTGTCCATAAGAAGACAATCCTTTAATATGTGTTGATCATTAGAAGCTTTATTCTAGTTATGGACTTTTATGGAAATCTTTCCCAACCTTGAGTCCCCAGGTGGTGTTGGACTACAATTCCCATCACCCACAGAAAGGGTGCCCAATAGTCTGGGATAATGGGAGTTGTAAGCCAAAATCTAGAGATCAAAGTTAGAAAAGGCTGTTTTATGGCTTTTGAGTTCTTCTTATACAGGCCCCAGACCTAAAATTAAAGAAGGCTTTACTTCCTCAGGTTTATTTCATGTGCTGTTCGTTTCCTAAATTAAATGTTTTCAAAGCGGGAAAAAACTTAACACACAAAGAAGCTTAGAGTACAACAGATATCAGTGTCTCCCTATAGTAACTGAGAACCTAACTAAAAGAGGGTGCTTCAAAACCAGAGAACATAGACCCATGAGAAGCCAAACGCCAAGCACTGCTGTATACACAAATGAATAATCTCACTAATTAACAAGGAGCAGTTCATATGAAGTTAAAGTCACTTATCACTTACATGTAATCTTTCATGATTGCGAGAGAGGGAGACATTACACTTACATGAAATCTTTCATGATCGTGAGTGAGGGAGACATTATTCCTTATTCTAAGACATAGTAGTTTCAAAAACAGTATGCATAAAACACCAGAAACAACCCATGATGTAGTACTTTGTAGTGCTAGAAGATCATACAACAACAGAAACACAAACGTTGCCCAGTTAAAAAACAATAATAACTAGCTTCTTCACCCTCTAATAATAGTTTAATAATTCACTATGCTACTGAATAGTTAAATACAATACTCCCTATTGTTTACACCCTACAGTTATTCTTCAGATCTGGAGCCAACAATACAACAGAATGAAAACCAGCTAAAGCCTAGGTGTTCAATTTTATCTTATGTAACACATAAAAAAAACATTAATATATAACATAACCAATGAACATATAAAGCTGCCTTATAACCAAGCCACATTGATCTTGTGAGCCCAGTATTATCTGCTCTGCCTAGCAAAAGCTGTCCTAGGCTTCAGGCAGAGGTCTTTCTGACTCGTTATCCCAGATCCCGTTAACTAAGGCTCTCTGGGACTGAATCTGGACCTTCTTCATACAAGGCATATGCTCCACTGCTACATCATGTGGCCACTTCCCAAGGGTTACACACACAACCTCCAAAAATGTTGCTTGCCATGATGAGTGGTGCATGGTCCTCCAGCAAGCCTTCCTTCCCCACAAGCTCGAAGGATTATATAGCAGTTGTCAAGGCATCACTGATCCTCCCTAATACCAACTTTTACTAATATATTCAATTGAAGAGGATATACACAGTTACCTTGCTGACTGCATGGTAATCTTTTCTATTTTAACATGCAGTAGTCATCAATGCAATTTCTGCAGCTGTGTGCACATGTAACATATAGGTGTGTTATTAGCATCCAATACTCATCGACTTGTAACACAAACAGAAAGTGTAAACAGATGCTTCTCTTGCAATTCAAACAATTGATTTAACATTAAACTATCCAACATACGAGCAGCTCATTGCTCTTTAATGCTATTCCCCACAGACAGTGACATACTTTTGGTCACTGTTTTCACAAACTGAAGATTTCTAAATGTTACATGACAGCATTCAAAGGGATCTGTGTTTAATATTGGGTCCCCCCCTTTTAACTGCAAGGTGCTTTGCATCTTTTTAAAGAATTTTTTAAAGATCATCATCACCATCTGAAAAGCCAGTGACCCAAGTTGATTTTACTGGTGCAGAATACAGCTCGGATACTGGTGGACACAGGGCAGTCTGCTCATATGGCACTAATACTGTGACAACAGCACTAGGTGCCAATGTGTTTCTAGCTCAATTTAAAGTACGTTTTTTACCCTTTAAAGCCTTTAATGGTTTGGGCCCAAGTTACCTAAAGGACCACTTTCTCCTGTACCAGCCTGTCCACACTCTGAGGTCCTCAACAGAGGCACTTCTTGCTTGCACATCTCCCCCAGGGCGGTTAGACAAGTGATGGTCCTGCACTTCTGAAATCAGCTTCCAGCAGGCATTCATCAGGCCCCTTTCTTTGCAGGTCTTCAGGAAATCTCTTAAGACCCACCTTATTTTGCTAGCCTTTACAGAGTCCATGGAGCTAAAGGTTTTATTGATATCTTGGGTTTTTAAAAAGTTTTTTATTGAATATTTATTGAATTTCATTGTATTAGCGAATTTCAGTCACTGAGGTCATGCTCCTGGTTGTTCCACATGGACCTATGGCTTGATTGGGGTCCACCCGGAGAAGAGCCTTCAGTGTGGTGGCCCCCTTTCTATAGAACTCCCTCCCTCTGGAGATCAGGCAATCACCAACACTGTTGTTTCTAGCACCTCCTGAAAATTATCTTTATTCCAGAAAGCTTTCCTGGACTGACCAGCCATGGTTTTTATCAGCCAATCTGATTTTATTTTTAACAGCAATTAAATATGGTGTTTTACTTCTTTTTTCTTTTTATCATTTATTGCTCATTGCTATGGAATCGGTTTAGATGTGGAACAGTATATAAATGCGGTAAATAAATAAATAAATATTTCCCCACTGTTTTGTACTATTATGGTTCTATCCTTCCGGATGGCCTAAAAATAATTTAAATTAAATGAATACATTTTACCCTCAGGTTCTGAAGAGTACTGGTAGTATGCTCTAAAAAAAAGGGCAAACAAATGGAATACTGTACAGTTCTGCAACTTGCCAACAGTCTGTTGTTGTTTTTTCAAGTGCAGCAGCTTCAACTACCTGGGGCACCTGGGCAGGAGAGAGGCAGGAAGCAGCAAATGGACAGGCGCAATGAAGAGCAGTTATCACAGAAGAATCACCAATGGGGGGGGGGAGAGAACACTTGCTCCCTGTATGGACCAAGATGCAAGTTCTATAATTAATTGCTGGCCAATTATTTTCAAAGTAAGCACTGCATATGTCCAATATTTGTACAAAACACAGGAATCAAGCATTAAATGTGGGGTGGGGTGCATGACAGAGCATATAATAATGCAAAACAAAAGAGCTTAAGTGCCTGTAGCCTTCCTTTGTAAGAGGTACACTTTGAGCTAATGCTTATTGACTAGTGGGACCAATTCCAAAAACATACTAGGAAAGGGAATCCCTGCAAGCACATTACTTCATCGAATAAGAAATCCAGTTAGAGAGGCTCTAGCTGCTTAGAATTCTTCCAGCTCTTCATCTCATCTTCTGAACAAAGGACCACAAGATTATTAGATCATTGAAGCCCTTGAGCTATGTAGGATGTCAAACATCAGATGTGTGAGAGAAAATAGAAATTCACTTATGGAGGTCAATGAAATTAAGTTTTTGTGAAACAAATATAATGTAGTCCAATGTAGACATCTACATAAGAAAATACTTGTTCAATAAGCTGCTTTAGGACCCTAGCAAACAAATAAAAATCCATAATACTCCATTATTTAAACAAACGTCATACCTCACTAGAGAATAAGCTCTCCTTAGTCCATTCAACAGAATGAAAATTTGAGGTTATTTTCAACTGTATTCCACATCCAAAGAACATTTTGATTTATTCCCACTTTGCTTTATGAACTAAAAGGCAATAAACAATATTAAAGAGGAGAGAACATGAGGGCCGATTCCTCTTTGTCCATTTTGTACTGCTAAATATTCCTATATCTACAGAAGTGTGGGATTTAATTCCCAAACTATCATTTCAAAATTATCTACCGTGACCTGTTTTTGCTCTTGTGAACAGTCTAGTGCTCTGGCAGTGATAGTTACCTATGCAATGCATTTTTACATTTCGTTTTACTGATATATACATACAGCTAACTACAACTTTAAATGGAAATGAAGAACTAATGAGGAAGCTGTTCTTGGCAGATGTTTTAGGCTTTTGCCATCAGAACTCGCAAGAAGATCAGTAAATGTGCTTCTCTCCAGGATGGTCTCGTACAAGAACAGACTTGGAAGCCATAAGACAACAGAATGACTTTTAAAGAGATTCAGAGTTTTCGTCTAATTAAAAAGATTAAATAAATTAAGTATGAATTGAGATGTTATTCAGACAGATAGCATATCCTAGAATATGAACCTTATGAAGGTGAACACATGGCAAATTACCTCATAATTTTGATTCAGCCTTGTATTCACATGCTTGAAAAGAATTTCACAAATCGTTTACCATGTGACATTATCAGTGAGCTACTGTTTTGAGGAAAAACAAGTCTAAAGCCCCTTTAGACTTAGAGAATTAGCTTGAGGGATTTTTATTCTGACTCATGCTCACAATCCAAAGAGACACGTGCATCTATATGCACAATTTTTTATACTACTACCCTATAGCAACACTAAGGGCTGTTCTCACGATAAGTGGGTGGGAGGCTCCCCAGTTTTAAAAGTTGTCAGCACAGGAAAACAGAATGTTCACAAAGCTCTCAAGGTTTTGTTTTTAAACTGTTTGGGGATTTGGCATGAGAGCTTTTAAAAGGGTGGAAATACTGTGCATGTAACACCAGTAGTTTTCCTTTCAAGGGCTTGCTTGTCAATTCCCAAAGTGTTTTTTGAACTATTAAATTTAGGGCTTGCCAACCTTGCACCCTCCAGATAATTCCCAACCAGCAATCCAACACATCTGGAGGGTGCCAGGCTGGGGAAGGCTGGGTTAGGGTTCCTGTGCAGGTAGCTTCCAAATAGGAAACTACGCAAAAAATAATTAAAAAGATACACTAAATGCTCTTTGCTCCCTTTGAAATATGACCATAATTCTATAGGGGTCCACAACTTCTACTGCAAAAGTCATCCCCTGCTAAAATCAACAACAACCTTGCATTTGACAATATCCACTTCCTTATTTATCTAGTCCATGGACAAAACAGCTAAACAAACAAATCAACAATGCAGTTGAGAGAATTCAGATCTTGATTCGAAACAGGGAGATCCTATATATTCTAAACTGTAAGGCCATAAAATTTGGCATTTTCAGGAGATGCTTTTCAGGAGCACGCGGCTGCAGTGGAAAATTAGCTCATAATTTGCCACTGCAGGAGGAAAACTGAAGTATTCCCCTTGCATGAGCATCCTTACACTCATGCAGGACTGGATGTAATCCAGTTAAATTATAAGGAAATTAGGGAAGGGGCCAAAATACAGTCTGTTGGCTTAGAATATGTAGACTCTTGATGAAATCTCTTAGCGTCACACTATTATCTTATTTCCAGAAAGATTTTAAACTACATTACAAGATGGATCCAACAATACACATTTCTCTACATTAACCCAATAATCAAGAGACTAGGAGGAAAAAAATAAGCGTAGTAACAGAGCAGAAAGTTAATATTTAGTCTAACTGAGCTAAGCAGTGCATAATTGTATGAATAGCAATAGATCAGAAGCTCTCAACATTCCTATTGTCAGGACCATGGAGTGTCATTCCCAATCAAAACATTTCATTATAAAAAAAAAATCAGCCTTCTGCTTCTTTCCTTTCTTCATGTGTTTAGGTTGTTAGGAGGAAAATGAATGGCAGAAAGGTAGTAATCCCCAGCTACTGTGTAAGCCATGCACACACCCTGGTTGCAGGAATTCAGTCACCCAGAACAACTATATGTAGCTCCTTATGTACATCTGCCTACAGTTTTGAGAATTGTGTAAATGTGAATTTCAATAGAACACTTCCAACATCCACCTGATGCACTCCTGAAGTCCTCCCATAGGTAACTCCACAACCATCTGCCCCAAAGATAAAAGTCACCTCTGTACAACCCTCACAACACAGACAGACACCCTGCAAATCCTCACACACCAAGAAGAGACCTCACTGGAGCAAGTGAGTAAACATAGAAAATCCAAGTATGGTATTTGGGCCATGCTCAGTGCAACAATAAAATGACAACAAGGTATATTAGAAGAGAGGGTACCAAGTAGCTTGTAATAGAATAAGCACTGGCTTAGCAGTCGCCATCTAACTGTACATTAATTTGAAGTTGTTATATTATTTAAATAGCTGTATATATGCTTAGCTGCTGTCACACATTTAATACTTTACTAATTTTGCCAAATTCAAAATACATAATAAATTAGCATTCACATTTTCTATTGCTATCAGAGAAAATAATACTGAGCACATGAAAGAAAAAATAGGCTAACAGCATGTTTGCCTTACATTGCCCTAGAAGGGAAAAAACATTTACAATAAACATGGGATACAGATTTTGCCCTTATTTGATGCTTTTCAAGAGTAACGCATCCACCTTTGTGATATATGCCTCTTTTTACAGGGAGACTATGAAACCATGAAGATAGTAACTTCAGAGGCAATAAATGATGCATAGGTCAAAATACTAAAGACAGAACAGCCTACAACATTCCCAAGCATTTCCTTTTCTCTACCCCATCTATTTAAACAAAACAGAGTGGAACCTACAGCAAAGCTTTCTGGGTAAAGAGAAGAAATTTCCCTGTCCTTTAAGATCACTATTACTAACAACAAAAACCAGGATCCAGAGGAAAGTCAATGTGTGTGTATCATGAGCACACTATCAAGTGCAATTAAGATCAATGTAAGCTTCTACCCCCTCCAGGAGGACCCTATTCTACTGCAATAGACAGATCATATCCCAGTGCTAAGTCCTATGAATAAAAAATAAGAGTATCAAATAATATTTTCCTTAGAGATTAACATTATCAGCAAGGCTAAACATACTTAAATGGCAGCAAGACACAATACATAGCTGCTACATATAATGTGCATAACAGTCAGTAGGCATACAGAAGTATTTCATAGATAACTAGCCGCAAACTCCTCTTTTGACTAGGGGATAAAGATCAGTTTTATATCTTATGTAAAACCAAGCCTGTGGAGACAACATAACCCACCTAACATGTCATAGCATCCCAGGAAATGGAGATGCTACCCATCTGTCAGATTGCAACTTAAAGGAACACAGATATCAACTATGAAATAAAATAAGGACAAACAACACTAGTTTAAATGAAACATGCTCTTTCCCAAGCTCTTTTCTCCAGTCTTCAATTACCTTATAATAAAAATTAAAACATTCTAATATTTCATTAAATAAACATCACTATAATAAATGATTATTTATTTGTATCTGTCAATTCTGTGTTATATGAAAGCTCTGTAAGTGAACATCAGCATGTGCAATATAGCTGAGAGGTTACATAACCTGCAGATACAGAATGTCCCTACCAAATTTGCTTACATTTTTCTTTGCTACATTTCTCACACTATCATGAATTAATGTGTTAAATGCAAGGGTTCCCAGGAGCTAATTCTGAAAGGAACGTCAATGTAAAGACTTTGCTTGGAGTTTAAAAAAGAAGTTGTTAAACATCTGAGTGATCAGTACAGTACATACAGCACAGACCAGAATATGAAGCACCAAAAAGGAGCTCATCTTTTGTTTTGAGAAACTGGGGGGGGGGGGGGGAGTATATTGCTATTTCTGATATTATAAAGATGCAGTGAAGCCTTAAATGCTTTCAGAAAAATATTTACGCCAGAGACAAGGATATCTTCAAATACCTTACAAACAAAAGCATATATTTTCCTATTTTGGCCTGAAATTAAAGCTCCCAAGAAAAGCAGTAAGATGTTGGGAAGAGAATGACTTAATCTAGAAAGAAGTGTATACAGGAGCGGATGGAAGGAGGCCGGTCTTGGAAGAAGGGGGAAGAGAGAGACGTATGGAGGAGATCCCGGATTATCACGGGTAAGAAGAGGATGGCTGCTCTCTCTTCATATACTGTGGCGATGCGGGAGGAACAGGACAAGTTCAACGGACGTCCTGGAAGGGTTGGAAAGTCAGATATGGAGCTTGTATATATTTCATATGAGGGAAGAGATGTTCACAGGCAGGGCGGCAAAGGGAGACCCACCGAATACCTTGGCGGGCGCTGCCTGCAACCAGGCGCGGGACGCTGTCACCGCACCTCCGCGCGTCATGGACTCGGCGAGGAAGTCGCGGTGCTTCAGGTGCACCTCAGCCGCCCCCACCTCCGAAACCCCGTCCAGTCAGTCAGTCAGTCCGTCATCCCCCTCCCTCCTACCTACCAACCTACCGAGCGCGGTACCTCGCTTTGCACTACAGTCCGACAGGCAGAAGAGGGAGCGAAAGAAATGCCTACCAACGACCTTCCTGAAAGCCCGGCGGCAAGCTCAACGGCCGCCTCCTCCTCCTCCCGCCGGAGCCCCCGCCACCATTGCTGCTGCTGCTGCTGCTGCTGCCGCCGCTAATGCCCCCTTCTCCTTCCTCAGCCCCTTCCTATCGTCGCCGTCTCCTCCGGCCCCTGTCAGCAGCCCCCGCAACGTAACAAGGCGCCCGCCCATTGGGCAGCGGCCCGCCCCCAACAAGCGCAGCATTCATTGGCTTCCTTCCCTCTCCCGGCGGGCAATGAAGAGGGGCGGGGGGAAGGGCGGGAGATAAACCCTTACAGCGAATTGGAAGACGCGTCGCCCGTCGGAGTTCTAAAGGAAGGGGCGGGGCTTATGAAACCGGAAACGGTCTTTCTAACACCGCGCATCCCCCCGCACCCGGTTACCTGCGGAACCTTTTGAACGGGCGTAGGTTTCCTTGGGGAACTTAGTAACTACGAAGACGGACCAGTTTCCGTGTCCGGTTAAGCCCCCCTGGAGTTCTAAGGGAAGGACACTGAGCAACCAGGTACGGGTGCTTTGGGTTACACGTCCCCTCCTTTTCTTCCCCACACTTTCAGTCTCTGCTCCCACTCGTGTCCTCTCGTGTCTTAAACGCTTAGACTGAGGCCTCATAACGGTCAAGTGCTGCCGATAAAAATATGTAACGTCTTCGAGATGGTGGTTGGCTGTACCTTGGCCTTTTCTTTAACGGGGCACTTAAATGCGTTATGGTAGCTGCTGCGTCTTGAAACTCAGAGCGTTGTGGTAGTCCGTGGAGCGCTTTTGGGCATAAGCTTTTCCCAGATAGATGAGCGATGAAACTCACCTCGCAGGGTCGTTGTGAGTAATATAACGGGATAAACCTGTGCCTGTCCTTTGGAGGAACGGTAGAATGCTGCTGCAGTACATAATTTCCCACAATATGGTATTGGAGGAGAAAACAGGTGTGCTGCTCTTTCGTCAGCCTTCTACAAGAAATGCCCCAAACCTGTATAGGGCTTTGTACTCCAGTGCAGGAGCAGGGGAAAACACAGTTTCTTGAGGTGTTTGAAGGGAAGAATGCTGCAATGGCTGGATAGCTAAAACAAATGTGTTTACAAACACTCCATAGAACCGCCAATGCAAAGTGGGTCAGCTGGGAACAAAGAAAACACATAATGCTTACTGACGTTGGATGCTGCTGCAAAGGTTTTAGTTTTTGATTGCAAAATTGATACATTGCTGATCACATCACATATATTAACATAGTTCAATTATCTGTGTCTCATATTTCACTCAGGGTGGTGTAACAGTACAAAATCTTAAAATGCTTGTCTGGAAGATGACTGTTCCACTCCCTGTGGCAACCCCACCCCCAAAGCCTCTCCTGAATAAAGTGGGGCAGAAGGGGGAATAACTGAAATGCAGAATTTTGACAGTCCCCTATTCTCAGGAGAGGCTTTTTTGAGGGGCTGGTACAGGAAAGAAAGTCACCTTTTGCCCACTGCCTTCCATTGGCATGTCTGGATCAAAGCCATAGTCTTAGTAGGATTTTTGCAGCTGGTGACCTTACAATTCAAACTCAAAGCTTTAAACTTCTCAACCAGTCCTATGTCTAATGTATGTGTGTTAGCTTTGGCCACTGAGAGATTCCTGATGACTGAGACTAGTTCGTATGTGTAAGGAACAGGGCAACTTTTAGGGTTTGGGAAAGAATGTAAAGGTTCTCTGTCTGTCTGTCTCTCTGCAAGTCTACATAGTCTCTATCAAAGATTCCAGGATTTTTAAATTGAGGGTCTCTGTGTTTTTCTATAATGTCAAGAACCATGCATTAATTGATGGTTGGTTAGGTGATAGTTTGTATTTTAGCGTCATGTAGCATGTAGAGAATTTACAAGTTGAACCAAGAATTATGTGGACCTAAACACATTTATAAGGTGGAGGTCCTATTTGATATAAAATAATGTGTGCAAAGATATATTGACATTCCTTCTGCCTGCTGGTTATTTTGCTTGTGTATTTGAAGTGTGCTGAATGGTTTACTTTTGTTTACACTATCTTAAAACTGCTGACTTAGCTTTTTTTTAATCCTGAATCAACCTGTATTTCAACTAAAGTCTTCTGCTTGCTACATTTGGGTCACAGATCAGTGGAAAGCTGTGAATTTTGTATGCTACTCACCTCTGCATACCAAGTATAAATAAACAGGGTTGATACCTTGTCACTTATGCCAGGATGTACGGAAGGCGAGGTCAGGTGTCAGTTTTCTGAGAGGTTTTTTCTGTGTTTCAACTTATTTTAATTTACAAAGCACAGTGTAAACAAATCAAAAGTTGAAGGGAATTAAAATATTATCCCGGGAGGTGAAATCTGAAGAAAACAAGGTTAAACAAAGCATATCTATTATGGGAGGGATGAAGTTATAAAAACTAGAAATCCAGGCCACTGGATCTGATCATACAAACACATAGAGTTCAGTACTATTAATAAACTAATAATACCCAGACATATTTTCTCCTTTTATCTAAACCAGTGGTCTAGTTATTAGAAAGTGTGTGTGTATGAGAGAGAGAGAGAGAGAGATTTAAGTGAAATGGCTAAACTGAATCCAGGCAAGTCTGAAATAATTATAGTTGACAAGTCTTCTAATCTCAAGGGTGAAGAGAATAGAGACATATGTAATCTATGACACTCAGATGCTTATGACTAATACTTTTGAGATACTCCTAAACTGAAAATTATTTAGCTTTTATTTCAGATGTGGATCTAATGTCCATCAGTCTAGAGCACTGCTTGTGATTACCTTTACATACTTGGAACTTGCAACTGGTACTCAGCATAGTGGAATGACACATGTTGGAGATGGGATGCCTCAGACATATTGCACTGCTGAGCATCTACACTGGTTTCACATGGTGATTTTGACCTATTTGGTTTAAATGGCTCATACCAACTTATATTACAGCTCCTTTGTACTACAGCTCCTTTATACATTATCTTTTCCCACTATCTCATTATACTAAGGTGTAAAGGGAACATACATACCCGTCACATTTGGAAGGCATAGAAATATTGGCTTTCCCCTGCTCTGCAAACTGGGTGCACTATCCAAACAGGTCTCTCCGCAAGTGGAGCACACCACCGATTCCGTCCTGCAAGCTGTGCCCACTGTTTATGCAATGGGGATTTACTGCTTCCTTTAGGATGCTCCAAAATTAGTGGAAATGCTCATTTCTGGATTGGGACAGGTTGCTGGAGCTCCAACCTGCCCCATTCCAAAAGTGAGCATTTTCACTTTTTCCCCCAGTTCCTAGAGAAAGTAAAAATCTGTGTTGTGCAAACAATGGGCACTGTGTGTCCAACGGAATTTGTGGTAGCCCTACTTGCACAGTGTCCCACTTGGATATTGCCCTTGTAGCTAGCCATTGGTAGTGATGGTGGCAGCAAGAAGGGCCTTTCGCCAACTCCCATCTGATCAAAAGACTTGGATATTTTTAATCGTGCCAGCGAACCCTAATTAATATCTTTATTACCTTGAGCTTAGGTTACTATAACTTGCTTTATAGGGATTGTTCCGATAACTGTTCAGAAGCTTCAGGTGATGTGGAATACAGCATGCCAGGAATATATTATACTAGCAGTCGGGCATTTCAACAGACTTCTTGTCTTTAATGCATAATTTAAGATGCTGGTTTGACATACATAGCCCTGAATGCATCAGTAGGACGGAGAAATGTGTGGCACTCCAAATGTTGCAGCCCAACAACTTGATCATTGGCCATTCTGACTGGGGCTGATGGGGGCTGGAGTCCCCATCCAAAAGTCTTGCAGCTGTAGGCTGACCCTGGTGTTTCAGGATGAAAGTCAAACTATTTAACGACTCATTCACATCTATAGCAGCCTTAGCTAGTATTGGTAAAAGTTATAATAATGTATTACTATTTTTACGATAGTTAATGTTATTGTTTTTCAACTGCATCCTTAAAAGTTAAAAACACCTGGCCATAATTTGACAATATTGGACCAGTCAAATGCCCAGCCTTAGCTGAAATGCAGGTACAATACCATTAGAAAGGTTTGGGGCAGTGAGGAGGACAACAGGGAAATATTAGAGGCTGCTCCTGTATAAACATCATCCTATATTTTTTTAAGGACGTGTTTATTCTAGAACTTGAAGCCTTGTCAATACAGATCGTGTCTTGGGAATATAAACTGTTATCTGAAACCTATTAAAGTACCCATTAAAAATACTTTCTAATCTATCAAAATAATGGGAAGATACCGGTATAGTTTATTTGCATAGTTCTAGGTCCCACACTTTCACAACCTTTATATGTGCTTATCTTGCTGCTGAAGTCGGTGCTTTTAAGAGCAGAGTGATGATTATGTCTGCAAAACCATCATTTTCAAATTCCTTTTATTTGCTGATATAGAGTATGACTAATGTGACTTGGTACATCTTGTTCGCAAGCAATTGATGTTTTGTGACTCTGCACAGCAGTTCTTAGAATTGAAGTCCTTAACACTTATTTAAATACAACTTAATGCAGCTTTAAACTATTAAATAACATATTGCCTCTTTAAAATGTCAACTTTCCTCTTTCCTTGATCTATTTTGAAAGGCAAAAGGCTATTGTATATACATTAAAAATCCTATGGGTAATCCATATGAAAGAAAATTTAAAAAAACAGTTTTTGTTTTATACAATTGTATTTAAAATTATTTTAAGAAATTTAAAAACTGAATTAAGATATATGTAGTGCTTGGAAAAAATACCCAGTTTGCTGTGATTCATCTCTTTGTCACACTCTAGCACGACCAAGTTATAAAATGCGAAGCACTGCCAGATAGTAATAGGCTCAGTTATCAGTGGCCTCCATTACATTTTATGAGACAAATAAAATGGGGCACAGTTCCAAGATTTTTGAGGGATGGGTACAGCTTGCTTCCTCCTTGCTCAAGAAACAGAGATAACTGAGAATAAGTATATCCCCTTTTTATTTTGTTTTTCACATAAATGAATGGCTACCACTTAATCATGTGGGGAGAAGAGTAAAGCTAATTACAGTCACTTTGCTAGTTTTTAATAACATGTATAGCTTTGATCCAGCTTCCTTGTCCAGTCCAACTAAGGAGATCCACAGAAGAAGCTTTCCAGCTACTTGCCCAAATCAGATAAGCTTCCAGTCCATGGAATGTACATCAAGGTGCGTCGAAAGCAATTTGGTGCAGATAGACTAGATCTGCACATTTGACTGCATATTTCATTTAACCTGTTGTCTTTTAAATTATGAAGCATTCCCCTTCATAGTTTAAACTTTAATGGTACCAGTTGGGGATTGGGTCTATCTCTTGTCTATCTCTTGTGAATGTGAAAACCCCAGGCAAGCAGGTCAGGGTTTGTGAATGAGAACATCTTGTCAGATCTGCTTTTTAAAAATCTTTTCCTAGAAGCATGGGACATGGACATGAACATAAAAAAATGGAAATTCCTGATTATAGGCAATGGAAGATAGAAGGTACTCCCTTACAGGATGTCCAAGAAAGGTTGGCTCGGCAGGGTCTCAGGGATCCATGGCTTCGGTAAGAGCTGGCATAAATGCATTTTTTTCATTTGCAGCCAAAAACCTGTCAGTTATTTTAAAAAATGTCAGTTCAGGAACACAATCCAGTGAGACCCTTGTGAACACACATTGGGGCTTCTCAGTTCACCAACAGTAGCTCCTTGTCTTGTATTGGAAAATGACCTACACCTAGATTCTTAGGAGTATAAGTCAGCTTTCCCCAAGCTGGTGATCTCCAAATGTTTTAGATTACAACTTCTGGCATTGACCATGCTGGCTGGAGTTGAAGTACAAAATATCTGGAGGGTACCAGCTTGGGGAAAGCTAGTCTAGGAGAGTCGAAAATGGAGGTCTAGTCACTCAATTTGGGGAGAGATGTTTTTGCTACAAGAGGAAAGATGGTTTCCCATATGAGGCCAGCATAGAGCTGTTCAGAACCACCTCATTATTGGGAGACTTAATTATGAGGGGCTACCTTTTAAAGAGGCATTGGACCCTTCTTGACTAACTCTGCCCAGTGCAAGTATAATAGTTCAATGCAGCAGCGAAGAATAGTCATTTTGAACTAAACCTTGTATCTCTTTGTGAAGATATGATGGAAAATGATGTACTATCCATTAAATTATTTACAAATATACACATGCCCGCTGATATTTTGTACTGTGAGGTCTAGCACCACAGTACTCAGCATCTCAGTATTGGCATTAGATTTTCCATTAGAAGGCTGGCCCCCAGATTTAACTTACTGATGTTTATCTTTATGTAAATGGAGCTTAGTGAAAGTTGCTAGATCTTGATCACTGAAGTTCTTTATCCGGAATGATGCAAAGCACTAGCTTTTGTAATATAACCTCTTCAGCCTGCCGCAATACCGACTGCTTGCCTCAAAAGTAGAAGGGAGTTTTTCATAGATTAGTGGAAGAAGCTTAGATCCTGATCAATTGGAAGATGGTGAAATTTCAGATAATATCTATAATGATTCTTCTGATATTTATTTATTTGAAGTATTTTTATGCTACTCCTCTGCCAAAAAGTCTCCCAGAGTGGCTTACAAATCAATAAAAGAAGACAGGGTTACCTCCAGTCTTGCATTCCGAAAAGACACAACACACGAGGAAAAAGGAATGGGGAGGGAAGAGGGGGAAAAGTTTCTGTACTTATCAATAATAAGAGTCCTATGCATTTGAAAGTGTCATGTAAATGTATTTGGTGCAAGTGTAACAGTGCAATGCTATGCATGTCTATTCAGAAATAAGTCCCACTGAGCTGAATGGGACTCAATCTCAGATAAGTGCGTACAGGATTGCTGCCTAAATGATCTACAGATATTTAGTAATTCATTTGTCAGGTGTCCATGCCTGTTAAATTTATGGGGCAGAATCCAACGGGGTGCTTATGCCACTGCCAAATCTCTTGCACCCTGCCAATTCTGTTGTGCAAGTAGCCCCATTGCTTGTGCAGTTGCAGTGCTTCCAGGGCAACCTGAAATGAACGGTAATGCTCATTTCTGGAAGGAGACAAACAAAACAGGACCAGAGAATGATGGCAATTCAAGAAATGAATGTACAACAATACTCATAATTAATATATTTTATCCAAATATCAAACATTGTTTTATTGGCTCATCATCACTTGCAGAAGGGAATTGCTGGAGTGGAAAGAAATCTGTGGATACTGTCCATGGTGCCCGAAGGTTAAGTACCAACGGAGCTATGTTGGACTTTTGCAAGAAAGGTTGTTGTAATGTCTAGCAACGGACTGTGGATAATCTGAAAAATGTTCCCATTATGGCATTAAAACATGTTAAGAGCTGTTCTTTCAGATTGTTTCATTCTAAAGTGGCACCCGAAGTTCAATGATTATAGTAGACAGTCATGGAAAATTATATGAAGCCTTGTGAATATAGCTATGTGGAGTTAGATTAGAGGCCACAAACCATAAACCTATACACAAAATCCACACTTAGACATTTTTCTGTGCACTCCCATGACCTAATTCATTTAGATGGGGAGGAGGGGATGGGAAACTTTTCTTCCATCAACTTCCTTAAGTTAATTATTTTTAAAAGATAAAAGTCAAAACACAACACTTTCCACTGAAAAAATATTTCAGAATGGCTGGGTTCGCACATAACTCTAACCCATGGTATGGGTTATTGCATTCTGGATTGTTGTGCAAACCCAACCATGCTAATAAACCATAGTTTGTTAATCACTAACAACCCATAAAGAGAACCTGTGGTTTGTTGTTGGGCTTTGAACTCTGGGTTGTTTAAACCATGGGTTGCTATGTGTGAACACAAAACAGTGAATTGTACATGGGTTGTTTCACTAGGGTACAGAGGTGGCAGCCAAGAGTGATTAAAAAAAAACAGTTGCTCTATATACCAGTACTACAGCACAGTAAAGTCGTTTGGGATACAGAGAGGGAGCAGGCAAAGATGGAGAGAAACAAACAATCCAGGGATTGAGAAACAAATTCCAGTTTGTTCAATTGTCTGCCAGACAAATCCTGGTAAGGGCAACAAACCATGGGTTAAATAAACCATGGATTAGCATTATGGGCAAACCAGGCAGTGTGTCAGTAAATTTGTAGGCCAATAAGCAGAGATGCAGAATTTTTAGTGTTCATTCATCTTTTGTCTTTGTGTCCACTCTAGCAATGAAGCATGGAGATATATGGGTCGCTTTGCAAAACCTGTCACTTTCATGGAAGTTATAGGCAAAGGATTCAAATGGGGATTTGCAGCCTTTGTGGTAGCTCTCGCAATTGAGTATACACTTTTCCCTCCAAAGAAAGATGGTGGACATCACTGAAGACCATTTGTTTTCTCTTCTAAGTTATGAATCAATAGCATTTTCTGACTTTACATGGAAAGACGCATATTAAAGTCCTTCAAGACAAACGTCTGTGTATTGTCTCTCTTTTTCTTTGTGGGAAGTGGGTTTGAAACATGTTAAAACAGCCTCTGATTATTAGACCTGATGTGAGAGCTATAAGCAAGTTTAGGCCTGTTGTTTTATTACTATTTTCCCTAATGGCTTTCTGTTCTATTCGCTTGGACCAAAGGCTAGGGAAGGAAGTAGAGGTCCAACATAGAGTCCATTTTCCAGGTGTGGAGAAGTAGCTGGCCCTGTTCTGATATGAGGGGTGGAGAGCAATTTCCTGACTCCAAGGTCAGAGCCCTGTCTCTGACTTCTGAGCCAGGAAACTGAACTATCCAATCTCCCCACCACCGCTCACCCTACAAGATGATGCCAGGGGGTGGGGGTGGGGGGCATAGGATTATTCCCATAATGACTCATGTGTAGTGCCACTGAGAAGTTCTTGCTCTCTGTAGCTGCCATAGCTATTCGTCACGTTTAGATTCTATCCTTTCTCCAAAGAGCTCAGGGTGGTATACTTAGATATGGCTACCCCCTCTTATCGTCACAACAACTCTGTGAAGTAGGGTAGGCTGAGAGAAGGTGACTGGCTCAAGATCTTCCACTGAGCTGTGCAGCCTCAGTGGGTACAGCAGGAAAATGGAAAGCTGTTGTAAGGGCTTTTTAGAAACAGTGCACAAGGGAAGCAACAGACATAAATCATCCCTGAATCTCAATTAAGATATTCTTTGCTACCTTCTTCCAGTTTTGTGTGCCTTGCTAAGAATCCTAACACCTTTGCCTTTAAGAAATTCAATCTGGTTTCAAGTGGCAAGTGGAGCAGGAGCCACAGGTTTTTAGTTAATGCTGTCATATTGCAGGGCTTCCTTGCTTTCAAGCTTCAAAACTTGTCTACTGTTCCTCACTACCTCATCAGCCCCCAAGCTTTCAAAAGCACTGTCAGAATTGGGCAAACCTGGCTGTTCAGTTTGCATATAATGCCATGTTTGTTTTACATTGCAAAGCTGGGAATGTTTAGAATATGGACTTGGAAACTTGTTTTATCTTGATGTAGAACAGGCTGCCCTGTGCGCTACTAAGCCAAATGCTGTTGATTCAGTTAAAACAGCAGTATGGAGCCTCAGGCCTATGGGCCAATTCTGCCCTCCTGGGATGCCAATCCAGCCCTCCTGGGATTCCTCAAACAGCCACAGCCCCATCCACTGATTGCTGGTTTCCTAGCTTTTGTGCAGTTTTGTTTGGATTCTAAAAGGTAAAAATGTCTCTCCTAAATCTCAGTTACTTGTACTAAGAATTTTAAGTTTAAATATGCTAGCCGTCTCTTTTGCTTTTGGCCCTCCTCTGAAATGGAGTTTGGCCCTCAGGCTGAACATCTGTGAGTTTAAAAAAGAACCTTCCCATTTTGCAGTGTGCACCACGGCAACAATTCCTTATACTAAACTGTCAAAATAGGACTGTAATCCAAGATATCAAACCTCTTTAGATGTATTATAAATTTAGCTTACTAGAGAAGAAAGCATAAGGGATGTGAGATACAGCTTTTTTTCTGAGTCAAAGCTAAGAGGAAGATCGGAATAATAACCACCTCTCTGAAGATAGCTGACAAGGATTGACGGTGCTAAGCTGCACATAATTACATTGACATCCATATACATATTTTAATCAGGATTGCCAGGGCTTGGGAAAATGCAGGATCTGAACTTACACCATGAAGTATTACACTTCAGACGTGGGGTGGAAACTGCATTCTGTTGCTGCTAGTTTTGTCAAAACGAGGACAGGCAAGATAAAAGTATAGTTTGAAACATTGCAAAAGCTTATGCCTCTGTCTAAAGAGGCAATGTAGAGCTAGGTGACCTTCCTAAGAAACATTTTATACATTATTCAGGGCAAGCCTCAAAGGGAACACTTTTGCTTTACTCAACTCCATATCTGACAACATTCAATGCCTATTTGTCACATTTTTCATTTGTAAGTCTACTTTTAAGACATAATATATGAAGACGTCCTGGACTGGCCTTCCCCAACATGGCACCCTACAGGTGAGCTGTATTACAACTCCCACCATTACCCCTGCTATTTGGGGCTGATGGGAATTGTAGTCCAAAAGATGTTGGTGACAATAGGTTGGGAAAGGCTATCCTGGATGACGGTTCCGTTTGCTCCAACCAAAATTAACTTCCATTGATTTCAATGGCAGAATGTGCTCAATGTTCATGTGATCAGTTGGACTTGCAGCTGCTTCACTTTGGCATATGCCAGTAGTGATTACTAATTTCCCAGAGAACAAGGGCATTTGCTAATTTTGGGGTCTGTGCAAATTTTTACTGGGATGGGTAACCACCCATTGTTTCAAGTAGCCAACAAAGTAAAGATGTTCTCACTTCTTGCTCAGCAGAGTGCATCCTGTTTTATGCCTTCTGCCCAGGAGGGGTTTCTACAAGATGGGAGCTGTGGGCTCTGTTTCTGTTTCTAGCAACCTCCTTCCAACCCTAGATTTACATGCTACATCTGAGAATAATACACAGCATGCTGCCATTTTCAAAGATACACTGACTACATTCAGACAACACGATAGTCAATGGTGGGGTAATAATCATCTTTACAGTTGTTCATCTAGGGGGTACTCCCCACACAACATGGTAATAAATAATCAACCGTGGTGTGGATTAGGATCAGCGCTGAGTTGACTGTGGCAGCATTCGGACGACATGATAGTCAATACAACTGGCGACTGTCCCCCCCCCCCCCCAGTTGATTATTGTGTTGTCTGAATGCAGCCACTCTTTGCCTCCCTGAATTGTGATGGTTTTGTAAAAAAATATTACTTCTGTAAGCGAGTATACTGGATAATTAAGACATAGAACTTGACACGTGTCAGTGACCTGAAGGGAAGAAAGCATGGGAAATGGAGGCATCACCAACTTTATAATAGGGAAGGGGGAAGTTTATTGTAAAAAAAAAGAACTCAAGCCTTTAAATAAACAATAAATTGAAATAAATAAAAATTCCTCTAGCCACCCACTGACAGCCTCTGTCTTTAAGAAAACTGCCTATAACACAGATCAGTTCTTGTTGATCAGTTTCAGGTGCAATCTCATTTGTGGATTCACCTTTTACCCCTAAATACAAAATCATAAACTATATAGTCAAAATAGCTGACATCTGTGTTAAAAAAACATACTTTAGGCTCCCTATGTTAGGAGGTGTAATCTATTCATTTGTTTCCATCAGGATAGGTAATAATATATCCTACATTTATAACAGTCCTTTGAAGATGAACAGAGAAGCTGGGACTTGTCCTAAGCCACACAAGTGATCTCCGTGGCTAAACTGGGATTTGAGTATGTTTCCCCCACAAAACCAGATCCAGAAAACTAGTGTTGTCATGAAACTGCAGCTGTACTGGCAAAGCAGCAGGTTAGACCTACAGCATCTCTCCTACTTTCCAAGCATTTTATTTTCATCTGCCACTCTCAGAAAGGCAAACAAGCGCACAGTGCTGAATAGCAAATGCATTCAATACATCCTTCCTGTGCTCTAGGTTTCAGTAAAAGTATTTGCACTGGCATCTATGCATTGCATACCAGCCGAGGTTAAATTGTGCTTTGCATTATCTTGGTTTCAAACATAAGTCTATGAAAAAAGTTAACGATAACTTTCAGAAGGCTGCCTGGTCGCTGGATTGAGTGATGTAGAGCAGTAAAAAAATATATGCTATTTTTAAGATCATCATCATGAAAAACAATAGCTTTAGGAACATATATTGAAAGGTGTCCTAAAAGAGTGGTTGTGGTTGTTACTTTATTCTTGTATCCTCTCCCATCTGATCCAGACTCAGCCTTGCATCTACAATTTGAAGACGGATGTGATGAACCGTACAGGTTTGTAACATATGTTTAAACCAGGGTTGGGAACCTGTGGCCCTCCAAATAGCAGGAACACAAAAATCCCACTACCTGTGAATGGAAGATATGTGCTGCCGATCTGTTCACTGCCCCTGACCCCTCCCCACGCATCAAGAAGAGATTGGGCGGACCAGGCCCAAACATCAAACTTTGGGGGTCCTTCCACAAAGTGAGGCATTGGGAGGTGTCCCAGGAGCCTGCCAGTCAGGCCTCTGTTTGGGAGAGCTCAGAGTGAGAGATATGGGGCAGGGGATGAGTAGGGGCCCTCTTGGTGGGGGACAGAATCCACTATCCCACCCATTCCACCACCTGAGCAGGGGGTGTACCCTGCCTCCAGATGTTGTTGGACTCCAACGCAGCATAGCAACTAGTCTGGGGGAAAATGGGAGTTGGAGTCCAACAACATTGAGCGGGCCAGAGGTTTAAACACTTCAAAATGTGCTATATAAATGCTATTCCTATTCGAAAGGGTTAATGTTGCCCCTATCTGAATCTTGAAATATGGCATATTGGGCCTATGTCTAAGATACCATAAGATAACATTTTTGGAGGAATTGTAGGGATGTGAACAGGAATGGTTTTATGAACAAATGGATTTTGTTTGTTTTCCTCTATTACTTATTAAATTTAATAAGTACTTAAGGATCTTCCATCCCCAATCTTCTCTATATTTTCTACATTTATAACTAGAGGACAAACCCAGCTCCTCACAGGCTGAAATAGCCCTTTGATACAGTGAAGGCTTCAAGAAAATTTGCAGAGCTGCGTCTGCTTCACCTGAGTGAAACCATGGCCGCTGGTACCCCTAGGCACAGCCTGCCATCATGCATCCCTATAGCCCCTAAAGGGAGGGGTCTGTCTCACAGCAGGGAGGAGAAGGAGGGAGGCATATAAGTCCATCAGGCTACTAGTTGCTGGTTTTAGGGTTGGTTTATGCTAGTACAACATCTTTAGTGCTAGTGCTGGGACACAGTTGGATACTACCTATAATATGCACACCACGTTTCAGGTATCCAGGTATGGCAAAAGACACACACACACTTTTATTCTTATAAATTTTAAAATAACATTAAAATGGTATACCTATTCAGATCAGTCCTGTTAAAGCATGCATAGATAAACATATGCTAAAAGGATACTTTACGAAGGACAGTTTTAATTTACAAAAATGTTGGTGTTCCTTCTCAGTATACATACAATGCTCCATTACAGATTTTCATGTTGAAATACTGGCATGTGTGTGTTTAAATGGCTCATCAGTTTGTATAGGAGACGTTTCCTACTGCAGATACCAGGAACCATTATCTGTCAAGGGCTGTAACTGTAGCAACAATTTTATTCTACAAATAAAAGCAGTTCTCTACAAGGAGGTTTGTGATCACTTTACAGATCAGGGTTCATAAACACTGATAGCCACGAGATCTGAAGATCTCACATGTTGACAACAGAACACAATCACTTGAGACTATGTGCCAGACACAAGGATCTAAAAATAGAATGGTTGTCAGTCAGAACCGGCTGGCTGATTTTAGCAGGAGGCTGATAGGCTTTCTGCTTACATTATACATATAGAGAGGGAGAGGTTATTTCAGTTTACCTATGGCTAGCGACGTATCCCACTCTTGTCGCTGAGCAAAAATAACCAAGGCAAAACACCTTGGACATTGTTTTGCTGACATCAACCGGCTCATATTGAAGGAAATGGTGCTTGAGACATTCAGATCCCAGGCTATTTATTTTATTTATACCTCATTTCAATGACTTTCAAAGCAGCCTTAAAGGTTTTACACCAGCACGTTTAACTGAGCCCGGAATCAGCCAGTTCAGTTGAAGAGGACTAGCTCCAGGTTTGAGGGGTGGGGGAGCCCTTAAGGTAACCTTTGACAAGCTGGCTATTCTACTGGGGCTCTCCTCATGGCTGTAGATTTACTTGCTGGTAGCCACTGGGTGTCTACATGCTGGTAGCCATCATGTTAAGTTTCTCACAAAGTCCCAGAGCACCTGACACACAGATGCTACGTGATGGAAATTAAGCTTTTCAGATGAACTAATGCAGTGTTTCCTTGCTATGCATCTGCTTAAATGCATCTCTTTGCTATACAGTATTATGCATCTGTCTGAGGGTGCAGCCCTAACAAAGCTTACTCGGCAGTTAAGTTTCATTTTGTTTAATGAGACATACTCCGAAGGAAGTGTGCATAGGATTGCCCACTAAATGTCTGAAGTACTGATTTGCATAATTACCCTTGCCGGGCACAGCTTCTTGTATTGTTCGAACCTGGAGACCGGGGGGGGGGGGGGGGGGGGGGCTTGTTGGGGTGGTTAATAAACCACTGAGAATCCATGGTCAAGGTTCAGATGACATGAAAAGCCACGGCAGCAGGGGGCTTGGGTTGGCAACCTGACCCCACCACAACCCACTGTAATTTATAAGCCACGGTGGGCTATGGTGATCATGCGAACCTGGATTCCAGGAGGGAAGGAGACAGGCAAGGAAGACATCAGAGTCTACTCCAGCTAGGTGACTCCTTTCCCTCCCACCACAGGGCCATCTACCATCAGCTTTTCTGTGGGAAGCATGCTAGTGATGTTTGCTGTGGTTTTATTAATATATGTTGATGTTACTTGCAAGGCACATTGGAAGGATCTATATTCTGGCCATAGGGAGGCCAGCTTGACTCCATCTTTATTCAATTTTAGACAGGCTGTGTTTCAACAGGCTTTCTGATGGATATTAATGTTTTTATTATTAACTAAATAATTATTAATAAATAAAATCTGCTAAAAAGCCACCGAGACTTTTAAACAACAATTTAAAACCATTTTAAAACTGTTTCGTCTGTTGTTTTGCTCTTATGGTTTTATTGTATTATTGTGTTGCTGTTTTAAATTGCACATTGCTTTGTGAGCTGTGGTGGGTAAAAGAGAAATTTATGAATTTTTAAAAAAACATTACATCTTAATTCTGAAGATGATAAATAAAATATAACTTAATAATACGGATGATAATCAGGTAATGATGATAATTTGATGGTGATGAAAATGATGATGATGATTTAATAATAAAATGTTTACCAGACCTTATATATTGCATTCAGTTGGGAATCTGAGATAAAGCATTAAGATAACATAAATCTACCCAGATCAACATGAAGAAGAAAAAAAATCAAGAGAGAGAATACAATTTAAGTTTCTGAAGCAACAGTAGTATTACATGTTATGAATCTATAACAAGACTTCATTCTACCAGCCATGTAGAGTTTCCCACTAGGGGCTTTATAAATCTGTTGTTGCAGGGCCTACTAAAATAGAGTGGTTGTCAGGAATTTATCAGCCCCTAATCCATGGTTGGTGGGTTTTGTCTGGCTTGGTGGGCCCAAGCTTGGTGGGCCTGATCTTTATGTTCTCAAATAACATGTAGCACAGTTTTATTATGAAAATGCTACCTTCATAAATATAGCTCCTTAAGAATTGGCCAGTCTATAGGATTGTATTTCATTTCTCTAACATAGGGTTGGTTCTTCTTCGTGGTCTCTGTGCATCACACACTATGGGCTCGCGCCGACGCCGAGCTTCACTTCGGAAACTTCTAGAGCTTAGAAACTATTGGCGGGAACCCCTCCCCCCACCGTCCTATCGCGCATGCCAGGGTTCCCGCCTACCTCAGTTCTCTTTCGACCGCCTAGCTGGTTGCCTCACGGAGAGCTTCTTCTGATCCGTTCGTAGCTTAGATACTTCTTGTGGTTATATTCTCTACCTAGTTTTTCTTGCTATACTTCTTCCTCTCTCTTCTTCTCCTTTCAATCTTTCTAAAAAAAAATTTAAAAAAAATTGTTTAAATCTAAATTAGTCGTAATTATATATATTTGTACTTAGATTATTGTTGTTAGTGTATATAGATAGTTACATCCAGCCTGTTACTGGCGCGGATCAGGGGTGGTTCTCCGAAGCGGCAATCCCCGGGGGTACAATTTCCCCAAGTTCCCGCCCTTTGCCGGCTCGCAAGATGGTGCACGCCTCGCTGTTTAAGACCTGCACCGGCTGTAAGGCAAAGTTAACTTTATCGGACGGACAATCGAAGTGCCTCCTTTGCCTAGGTGAAGCACACATTGTGGACACCTGTGCCCATTGCCTCAATTTCTCCAGGCAAACGCGTAAAAACCGGGCTAATAAGCTGCGTGCACTGTTATGGAAACAAGCGCTGGAGACGGTGGACGTACCGGTCTCGGTACCGGGGCCGACATCGACCGCGACAGCGGTGTCGGGTGCTCGCCCTCCGAAATCCAAGCCCTCCCTTCCCGCTGATGCAGGCAAGGCGAAGCGGCAGAAGAGAGACCCGAAGGCCAGGATCGGCGAAGGGCATGCCAAGAGAAAGGAAAAATCCAAGGGGTCTTCGAAGTCGAAGCACCGGTCTGCGGCTGAGGATGCAGCGCCGCCGGCGAAGCCAAAACCGATGGCGAAGTCGAAGCTGATGCCGAAGCCGGCGTCGTACCGACAAGCTCTCCGGTACCGATGGCCCGCCCGTTACCGTCGCCAGCAGCATCGGTCTCGATACCGATATCGTGGCCTTCGGTGGCGACCCCCCCCCGACACCGACGCAGTTCTCGGTACCGACGCAACGGGACCACCAGTTCTAGGTACCTGAGGCACCAAGACAATCGACTTCACACCATCGTTCATGATCGACTTCAAAGGTGCAGCTATCAATGTCGCCTCCGTCATCGGAATTAGAAGGCCGGCGTTTCGACCCACTCTCCCCTTGGGGCCCCTCACGCCAATCGTTGTCTCCTCCACCGGTGGCCGGTAAGGACGCTCAAGACCAGCACCATTATTCATCGGTACCGGCAGAGGATTGGGACCGTTTCTCTACCCGCTCTGCCTGCTCATGGACCTCCCAGGCGAGGGAGCATCATAGGAGGCCATTGTTCGACCCATATACGGGTGAAAGGATCCAGGAAGCAGAGGAGATCTTTGTTCCGCCCTTGCCACCCAGGCAGCCACCTTCGGCCACAATATCTGCACTGGCTTGCATCGATGACAGACCCGACTCTCCTCTGGCACCTCTCGGCACCATGAACATTAGAGCGCCTATCTCTCAATCTGATGAAGATTATCCGTCAGACTCCTCGGAGGTCTCGTTGGCCGCTCAACCATCCTTGCCCTCCCCTGAGGAAGAGCTGAGTACTGACAAACGTGCATCTCCTTCCGTAGAAGTGGTGTCATTTTTGGAACAGATGCAACGCCTTGCACAATCGTTGGGCATCGAGGTCCCCAAATCAGAGGATCCTACAGTGGATGTGGCATATGACGTGATGTACAGGGACACTTCCTCCACCTTGGCTATGCCTCTCCTTCCCACTCAGCTGCGCACACTGCGAGAATCCTGGAAGACACCGGCAACTGCGGGGCCAGTTTCTAAACGGGTAGACTCCCTCTATAAAATTCAGGAAAAGGATGCGGGATTCTTATTCCAGCATCCTAAACCTAACTCAGTAATAGTGGAGTCGGCCCAGGGGCGAACATCTAGATCCCACTCTGCCCCAGTAGATAAGGAGGGCCGCAAGCTGGACGCCTTTGGGAGGAGGGTCTATTCATCCGCGGCTCTAGCCGTCAAGATTTCCAATTATCAAGCCCTTATGGCTCGATACCACCTCTTCTTATGGGAGAAGGTGACAGCTCTTCACGCACATCTGCCGGATGAGATAAAGATGGCAGCGCAGGTCTTCCAGCAGGAAGCTACGGCCTTGGCCAAGCAGGAGCTCACTACAGCTCGTCACTTGGCAGATTGTCTTTCCAAATCCATGGTGGCCTCCATTGCGCTGCGAAGACATGCGTGGCTCCGCTCTTCGAACCTCTCCCAGGAGTCAAAGGCCAGAATAGAGGATCTCCCCTTTGACGGCGAGGGGCTGTTTAATACTTCAACTGACTCACAAATGGATACTATTCAAAAGGCGAGGATGACGGCCAGAAAGATGGGTTTTTATCCCCCTCCAGCTCCACAGAACTACAGGTCGCGTAGATGGCCAAGGCAACACTTTTACCAAACCCGCCAGCCACCGTTTAGACAGCAGCAGCAGCAAGCACGCTTTCAGTCTTCTCAGCCCGCATTCCGCCAGCAGAGGGCATACCCTCAGAATAGGTCCCGCCAACACTGTGGGAAACAGGACCCCACATCAAAGCAACGTCTTTGACTCGCTACGGGGGGGGGGATCCCCAACTGACTTCGCACTTCGACCACAGGCTTCTTCCTTTCTACAACGCGTGGTCCCACATTACGACGAACAAGTGGGTTCTAGACATCATCCGAGAGGGCTACCGAATGGAATTTGCCACCACTCCACCGCAGGGGCATCTAAAATATACACCTATCTCCACCACTCTGCAACAGGAGGTGGCCTCCCTGCTTCAAAAGGGAGCGATTGTCCCGGTCAACATCACGGAAGCAAGCACGGGATTCTACTCCTGGTACTTCACAGTCCCGAAGAAGGATGGCGGCCTGCGGCCAATTTTGGACTTGAGGCTGCTCAACGAATTCCTCCTGACCAAAAAATTCAGAATGATCACATTAGGATCTATCTTGCCCCTCCTCCGTCGCAATATGTGGTTTACTCTTGTGGATTTGAAGGATGCGTATTTCCACATCCCCATTCATCAGGCCCATCAGCGATTCCTTCGGTTCATAATTGGGGAGGAAGTTTTCCAGTTCACTGTCCTACCGTTCGGATTGAAAACTGCCCCCAGAGTATTCACAAAGTGCATGGCCGCGGTCTGTGCATATCTACGATCGATGGGAGTGGAACTCTATCCTTACGTGGACGACTGGCTAATCGTCTCCCTGTCCGAACCTCAGGCACTAAGGGATGTCAAGCTCACAACGTCGCTGTTACAAGACTTGGGCCTTGTAGTGAATATGGAGACGTCAGTGCTGTCACCCACACAGAAGATACAATTTATCGGGGTCCTCCTCGACTGAACAGTGGGAAGAGCCTTCCTGCCCAAGCCGAGACGCATCCGCCTCCAACAATCAGCGCAACAGGTCCTGCATTCCTCCTCGCAAAAGGTGATCAAAAGCTGCTGGGTCTTATGGCTTCCGCAGTCTTTGTGGTCCGGTGGGCACGTCTGCGTATGCGGCCCCTACAGCGTTTTCTACTAGGTGCGTACGACCCACTGCGCCAGCCGAACTCTATCAGGGTGGCCCTTCCTTGCTCGCTACACCATTCCCTTCGTTGGTGGACAGTGTCACAGAACCTACGACTGGGCCTACCCTTCGTTACAGCAGACCCTGCAAGGTCAATAACTTCAGACGCATCACTGCTGGGATGGGGAGCCCACTGCGACCACCTAACGGTGCAGGACGAATGGTCATCCAGGGAGAAAGCACATCACATCAACTTCTTGGAATTGCTAGCAGTAAGGAAGGCGCTCCTGGCGTTCAGAGATTATATAGCGGGCCACCACGTCAGGATCGTGTCAGACAACGTGTCGGTTGTCTGGTACATAAACAAGGAAGGAGGTACGCGTTCCCAAAAATTACTAAAGCTGACGCTGGACATCTTCGAGTGGGCGATTCCCCACAAGATACGCCTGTCGGCTATTCACATAGCTGGGACAGACAATATACAGGCGGACGGGCTCAGCAGAAGTTTCCCAGCTGCGCACGAGTGGTCCCTTGCCAGCAAGCAGTCTCGCTTCTCTTCGACAGATGGGGAGCTCCATGCATGGACGTCTTCGCGTCTGCGGAGAATGCAGTCTGCGAGGTTTTCTGCTCAAGAGCAGGGATAGGAAAAGGTTCACTAGGGGATGCTCTCAACACCTCATGGGGACCAGGCCTTGTTTATGCCTCCCCCCCCCCCTTCTCACTCATTCCCAGAGTGGTATCAATTCTACAGACAGGGAAAACAGAAGCCATATTGGTGACGCCGTGGTGGCCACGCCAAATTTGGTTCACTCCCCTCCTTCGTCTGTCTGGAAGGGAATACATCCACTTACCACAGGCAGCAGACCTTATCACGATGAACCAAGGGCTAGTGCGACACCCCGACCTGCAGAAGCTGACAGCGTGGCGAATCCGGCGCGATGGCAACATCTAGACCTGCCATCTCCTGTGCGCGCTATCCTGCGAGAAGCCACTCGCCCTGCCACCCTGTTGTCATATGACAGGAAGTGGAAAAGGTTTATAAAATTCGTGAATGGGCGGAGTGTGTCGCCTTGCTCCTGTGGTGTCGACGAGGTTCTAACCTTCTTGCACTCGTTACACGAGACAGGCCTAGGACTCATTTCGATAAGAGTCTACTTGGCGGCAATTTCCACTAACCATGACCTCATCCAGGGCTACTCCGTTTTTTCTCATCCGTTGTCCAAGCGTTTCATCAAAAGTCTATGAAATATTCACCCCCCAGTGCGACCTATGGTCCCTCAGTGGAGCTTATCAGTGGTCTTGGCGGCACTGTCTAACAAACCCTTTGAACCCTTGGCTACAGTGGACTTACGATTGCTCTCCTTTAAGGTGGCCTTCCTAGTGGCTATCACTTCTGCCAGAAGGGCCTCGGAACTCTGCGCCTTGATGTTGGATCTGCCGTATACGCAATTCTACAGGGACAAAGTTGTCCTACGCCCGGGGCCAGACTTCAAACCAAAGGTCATCTCAAATTTCCATGTTAATCAGGACATTGTTCTACCCACGTTCTTTCATGACGCGAGTGATGCAATAGGCTCCAGACTCCATGCATTGGACGTGAGGCGGGCCTTAGCTTTTTACAAGGACAGAACATCGAATTTTCGAAAATCCAATCACCTTTTCATGTGTTATGGTGGAAGGACGAAGGGCCATGCAGTATCGGCCCAACGTTTCGCTAAATGGGTCGTGAATACTATTTCCCTTGGCTATGAGCTGGCAGGGAGGGACCCACCAGCTTCGCTAAAGTCACATTCCACAAGGACTCTGGCTACTTCCACGGCTCTAGACAGAGGGATCCCTATCCCGGAACTTTGCAGAGCAGCCACATGGTCCTCAGTCTCTACGTTTGTGTCACGCTACAAATTGGACGTCAGAGCAAGAAGCGACGCTAGCTTTGGACGTGCAGTGTTGTCATCACTACTACAGTGAGATCTTCTCAGCGAGTCTACCCTCCTCCGGTAAGTGATTGCTAGTTACTCACCCATAGTGTGTGATGCACAGAGACCACGAAGAAGAAATGCAAGTTGCTTACCTGTAACTGTAGTTCTTTGAGTGGTCATCTGTGCAGTCGCACAACCCTCCCACCGTCCCCTCTAGACCTCACTGTTGGTGGTCTACGAATTATCTTTAGTTAAACTATCTCATTGTGGGACTACAGTATGTGGTCTCAAGGAACTGAGGTAGGCGGGAACCCAGGCATGCGCGATAGGACGGTGGGGGGAGGGGTTCCCACCAATAGTTTCTAAGCTCTAGAAGTTTCCGAAGTGAGGCTCGGCGTCGGCGCGAGCCCATAGTGTGTGACTGCACAGATGACCACTCGAAGAACTACAGTTACAGGTAAGCAACTTGCATATCTAGAATTAGTCATACTTAGAGTAGATCCATTGAAATTAATGGGTCTTCAGTTAGTCATGACTAACCTAAGTCCCATTGATTTCAAGATTTCAATTGGTCTCCTCCAAGTATGACTAGGTATAGATCCAGCCCACACACTTCAACAGTGCTGCAAAATAGGAAGATAGTACAGGGGGTAATTAACATAAACAGACCATGGCCCAGTTCAGACAGAATGATTCCAGTCTAATAAACCACAGTTTACCATCCCAAGAATAAGTTGTGTTTAGGTGCTCCCTCCTCCCCTAGTATACCAGGCTTCAGCAAAGCTATCTTGATTTCCCAAACCACTGTTCCCTGGTTTCATATCCAGTTTGTGGGAAGCCCTTAAACCACCATTTCCCAATTTGAATGTCACAGGAAACCAGATTTAAGAAACGTAAGCCAGACACACAAAAGGAAGAAGGCTGAGGAGGGAGCACACAGGCACCTGGCTTGGTCTCAACCCAATTAATCATAGTTTAATAGTATACCAGGATAGTTACCTCTGAAAAGGGCCAAAATGATGTACCATTCACACCAACTGGGTTCAGATGACACACTGTAGCACTCATAGGCATCAGGCTGAATATGAAACCGGGGTCACTGTATCATGTGAACCCAGTAAGCGGTTCACACGATACAAACCTCACGTAACCCTAAAACAGACCATGGTTTATGTGAGGGTTGTTCAATCTTTGCATAACCAATGCTCACTGGGTTTGCATGACACTACCACCCCTGAGTAGGAATGCTTATTCAATATGGCAGCTGTATGCATTCCACATATGCAACAACCTTACAGTGTGTTCAAAAACCCACAGGGGGGTTTCTTGTTGGGCAACCAGCCCCAGTGAGGTAAGCCTAATGCTTGCAAAACAGGCTTTGCCAGGTTAGCATAGATCTTTTGCAAGAAACTGTCTGTGCTTTCCATGAGACTTGACCCATATCTCGAATTGCATGACCTCAGCCACCTCTGTACTCACAACCTCTACTTTTCAAAGGAATGTTTGAAGAAAATGAGAATTAAATAAATTATGAGCAATGCAGTCCCAATAAGCCACATATGAAAGGGTCAATGGAGGGCTGGCTTTCTCACATCTCTTTTCAGAATCTTTAACTTTCATTAAAAACAAACAAACAAAAAAACCCATAAAGGCAATGTTCTGCACACTTGCTCACTAAGGGTTTCAACAACCAGACTGAAGTGAATGCAGGAGCACTGGAATGCTTGAGGAGCAGCTTGATACACTGGTTGGCCCATCTTTCACTGCCAGTCAAGTTGCAGGACCGTGCAATGTGTCTCTGTGTGCAGACACATTGCACCCTGCTAAGAGTTGCTCATAATATAGAAGTCCTCCCCCTGCAAACATATAGATGCTCTACAATACAGGGCATTTTGTAGACTTCTGTTTTCCTGGTCACACTGGACCGAATGTTGGGAACTGGCTTATAGATGGATGGATAGAAAATAAATATACTAGGCTACACTTGGCTTTGGATTGGAGCTGTTGTATTTCAGGCTGCCGCAATATGATTCTGAATTTTGCAGAAGTACATCTCTCTTTGCCAACAGTTTCATTATTGGTGAGGAAGCTTTTACGATAACCACTGTCCTCGGAGACATTTTTAAGGTGTGATGCAGTACACCATGACTGCTGCTATGCCATTTTTTAGGCCACTGTGTGACAACTTATGAAAATGCTATTATGTACTGAAAATAGCTATTTCTTGCTGTGTGAAACACTTAACGGCATATCCTGACTGAATGGCAAGAAGAGAGATTGTCAATCCTGCACTGTTGCTAGGATCAAGGTTTATTTATTTTAGAAAAACAATCTTTATTACTACCAGAAAAAGCACTGAGATATGATCAAAGGACACTGAATAAACTTCAGAATATATGGGAGGGGATGGGCGGGGGAATGACAATTTGGCAAGAGTATAAATTTTTATCTCACACACTTGGGGTCACCTAATTAAAGGCCTGAGGAATAGTTGAAAGAGCTGAGTGTGTTTATCCTGGAGAAGAGAAGATTAAAGGTAGACATAATAGCTTCCTTCAAATATAGGAAAAATTGTCATGTAGAAGATGGAACAGACGTGTATACACCTAACCAAAACCTGAACGGTCATCTTCTGAGGCCCTTCTCCTTTACAGTTGCCTTATACAGAATCAGACCATTGGTCCATCTAGCCCAGTATTGTCAACCCTGACTGGCAGCAGCTCTCCAGGGTTTCAGAAGGAGTTTTTCCAGCCCTACTTGGGGTCCCTCTATACAACGTTGCTGTTTCCCCAAAGAACCGGTTTTTCCTGGATTCGAATATGCTCCTAATAGGGATAGACGATAGCCCTGATTTCCCGCTGTTCGTTCCCTGTTTTACCCCTGCCCGCGGTTCTTCACGTATGAACTCTATTGTTGGATGTAAACAAATCTTTGCAGAAGCTCAAAACGTGCAAGGGGGGTCCCAGAGAGGGAGAGGGAGGGTTTGAAACAAAAGCCAGAGATCGGGAGAGGGATTTGTTTAAAGTGTTCAGCTGGCGGTTTTGTGGCAGAGGCGCCCGGCCCCCCCCCCCCGACATGATGACAGGCTGGACGGAGGGAGGGAGAAGGCAGTGGAGGCGGAGAGAGTGGCTAGCAGCCTCCGAAGAGAAGGGACAGCCACTAAGAAACCGAATGGTCATTGGTCACATTACAAAAAGGTGCTGGAGCGCCGAAGAAAAATTTAAAGTCGCGGGAAGAAGCGAGTTTGAGAAAGCGCATTAACGGAGGCTATAACTCTGATGGACGGCTGGATTGCGCCCCGCTCGTTTAGAGGTAACCCCGTCAGTGCAAAGTGAAGGAGGCGCAAATCACTCGTCTAGAGGCACCCTTGCAGATGTCAGGGATCTCGTAGAAGGTGGTGACTCCAATTTTGCTGGGGCTGACCTCCAACGGAGCTAACTGAGGTGCTGAAACTATTTTGGGGTGAGGGTTCAGCATTTTGGACGGCTCCTTTAACGTTCTCACTTCTCACTGACTGAAACCCAGAATGGATTCACAGCCTCACCAAAACTGGACCCACTTGGAATTTTCTCCAAGCAAAGTAATCCAGAACATTTGGAGGGTAACAGGTTGGGGAAGGCTGGCCCTGAGGAACTTAAAGGAGGATCTTTGGGGATGAGAACATATATTGCCACACAGTAGCACTTAATCTGCTCTAAAATTTCCACAGACACTGGATTACCAGACTACCACCTAATCCATAACCTAACAAAAATCACCTCATCTTCTAAATACTGACTGGCATGCTAATTGCTCATCTGGACTTCAGAGTACATAAATGGTTAATGATTTCCTACATGTGTAAATATTTGTAACTAGGGTTTGAACGTTTAAGCAAGCAACATATGGGGACCAAACAAGTTAGCTATTAAAGATGATATTCAAATCTATGAATAATGTCCAAATTGTTACTGTTTGAACTTTATGAAACAAAAATCTATTTTACATTAATAGAATGTGAAGAGTGAACAAAGTGATGGACTGTTCTTGTTGTTCCTTAAAGTACAAAGGAAAATGAAGTGTGAGTCCAAACCTTTACATTGTTCCACACACACACATAGTAATTTTATTATATTATAGGTTTATCCTGTTTTGGCAGGCAAATGTTGTTCCCCAATTTAAAGATGGTCCTTGACTAGATTAACTTGGGGTAGCAAAGCAAAGGAGTTTAACAGAGCAATCCTATGGTCCCGGGAGAGGGTTCCTGGGACCATAGGATTCTTCAGATTCCCTCGTCCGAGGCCATAGATACTGCTTTTGACCTCAGAAGAGTGACCCTGGAATCCAATCTCTCCCTTTACCCCTTGCACCCACAGTGGAAAAAAATGCATGGCTGCTTTCCGGGATCACAAAAGCAGTCTCACAGAGGTCAGAAAGAGGGACTTCCAGTGGGGAGGGGAAAGGCCAGCATACAATGGCTCAATTCGGACGACACGATAGTCAATGGTGGGTTGACTAACCCTAACCCTCACGCTAACCCTAGGGGGCACTCCGCACACAACATGGTAATAAATAATCAACTGTGATGTGGATGAGGATCAGCGCTGAGTTGATTATGTCAGCATTCGGATGACACAACAGTCAAAACAACTGACGATTGTTTCCCCCACACCAGTTGTTTATAGTGTCGTCCGAATTGAGCCAATGTTTCCTATGGCCTCTCCAGCCCCTACACTGTTCCGGTCACTACTCTAGATGGACTCAGAGCCTGTCTAGATGAAAAAGGGGAAGAAAGGAGGACAGAGAGGTGAAAATTGCCTCTGTTGCTCTTCCCACCTTGCTGGAAGTTTCCGGGATTAGAGGCTTCCGTCTACAAAGGGTATAACCCATAGGCCCTAAAAGTACTTAACTGAAAGAACAGAAATTATGCTGCATTTTCCAGGATGGGGAAAGTTTATACCACAAAATATTAGCCTTTAAGGTGCCAAAGGACTCTGTTGTTTTTACTATAACAAACCCAACACAGCTACCTCCCTGGCATAGATGCTAGTATGAGCTGGGACGATCCAGTGAATGGAATATCCTACTCTGGACAAAATGTTCAACTCTCAGCTCAGCTATGGACAATGTAGTTGGGGCAGGCCATGGTTGCTCAGCCTTAGTTTCCTGTCTGTAAAATGGCAGTAATAAACTAACATAAAGCTTGTAAAGCACTTTGCATGCCAAACACGTATTTTTAAAATTTAATAATTGTGTGTGTCTGAGGCAGCGGGGAGGCATCTGTGGCCCTTAGTTCTGTACCCCATGGAGGCTAATCTCCTGCATGCTTACTCAGGGGTATGTTTGTGGAGTTCAGTGAGACTTGTGCCCAGGATTGCATGGCAGCTTTAATGTGAGAAACAGGTAGCCAGGCAAACCACCAAGCAATAAATTGGTAGGCCTTCATCACACCTACATTTCCCCCCCCCCCCCGGTTTGCTTCTGTGGGTTCCCCCCTCTGTTTCCTATGCGACTAGCGTTTTGAATTACACCTGATCGGTATTGCTGAGATACCTGCCTGTGCCTTTCGGACTTTGCCCGTTCAGGGATACATCGAAACAGAAACTAAAAACCGCGACCTCAGGGCAAGAGAACAGCACGACGGGGCGCTGAAGAAGTGGAGCAAAGTCGAGGTGGGTGTGCATCAAACCGCCCGTGTGATAACGGCCTTACAATCTTAAGATGGGGAATGAATAATAGGTATATATTAATAATTAACTCATTATCCTAATTCCAATCCTTATGTAGTCAAAACAGCAGCATACATGCATTAAGAGGGAGGTATCAGCAAACTTGGAGGAATCTCAAGTTTTTCAGAAGCACAAAAAAATCATTAGGAAAAAAAGCCCTAAAGGTGCAATCCTATGCATGTTTAAACAGAAAAAAGTCCTACAACTCCCAGCATAACCCAGCCAATCATGTCAGAGTTGTAGGGCTTTTTTCTGTCTAAACATGCATGGGATTGCACCCTAAGGGGATTGGGGGAAACAGCCCAATTAAAACCGAGCCTACTCAGTGGCTATGGAATAGTGACTGATTTTATAGAATGGAATATCCTGAAAGGAGGTATGGCTGGCAACATGGAGCCCTGAAGAGGAGCACTCCATGCTGCAACCTTTTGTTGCAGCTCCCACTTGTCTTTCCTTCGGCCCAATTTTACAGGCAGAGTAGCACTGGCTGCAGGCCAGCTTTTGTGCCTCTTCAAGGGCTACATACTGTTCTGTTGGCCAAGATTCAAAGAGCCATTACGCGAGTGCCATAAGGCCAACAAGGAGGCCTGCTTCAACTGAAAGGCACCTCTCCTCCCCCTGCCCCTCTGTCTCATGCCAGGTGCAGAGTGGAGTTTTAAAAGCCGCTGCTGCTATACGGACTGGGGCAGGTCAACTGATTAAAGAAAACAGGCCAGACGTTTCCAAACCTCTTGTGTGAGCTTAAGTAACCCTTTGGATTCTGGCCAAGCGAGGTACAACCATTATTTGGCACAACCTGAACTTCAAAGACTTACTGGGCACAGGGTTTTGAGATGCTTGGGGGAGGGGGGGAGGGACTCCTCCTCTTCCTGGAAGCCTAAGAAGAAAAGAAAAGGCAAAAATAACATAAGAAGAGCCCTGCTGGAGAACAAAAGGCCTGTTTACAAGGCAACCCTATGCATGTTTACTCAAAAGTAAGTACCACAGTTTTCAATGGGGATTACTCTCAGGTAAGCATGCATAGGATTGCAGCCTACATTATATATGGTGCTGAGCCCAGCCTCCCATTTCTGGCTGTGGCAGGCCAAATGCTTCTGGGAAACTCACAAGCAGGAAAGCGATAGCCTGCCCTTGCTACATATACCCAGTGCTGCCATCAGGGTAGGACTTTCAGGCAGAAGTTCAGGGCCCCGCTCAGGAGAATGAGCTGGAGGGCCCTCAAATGCAGTTGGGCTGGCTTACCATATTTTGAAGTGAAGTAATGCACATTACCATCGAAAGGCAGAGAGTGAGGAGAAAGGCCATTTGAAGTAAATCAGGTGTTGGCATGGCTATCTAAAGAGTGTCCCCAAGACCAGTAAGCCCAAGCTTAAGGGCACAATCTAGAGGAAAAAGTCCTACAATTTCCAGCATGTCCCAGACAATATGGCTGGCTGCGGCATGCTTGGAACTGTGTGTACCTCCCAGCAAGTGGTATTCAGAGCTATATTGCCTCTGAACATGGTTCTCTTTGGCCATTGTGGCTAATAACCATTGACAGACCCTGCATTTGTTTAATCTCTTTTTAAAGCCATCTAAGCCAGTGGCCATCACCACATCTTCTAGTAGCACATTTTCAAAAGTTCCAGCACAAACCTGCACATGTTTATTCAGACATTGCTCTGTGCTCAATAGGTAGGCTGACCATATGAAAAGGAGGACAGGGCTAATGTAATTTTAACAGTTGTAGAGAAAAGGGAATTTCCGCCAGTGTCATTTGTATGCAATTAGTTCCTGGTGAAATTCCCTCTTCATCTCTACAGTTAAAGTTGCAGGGGCCCCGCCTTCTTTTGTATCTGGTCACTCCAGTATAGTGCCTGCAACTTTAACTGTTGTGATGAAGAGGGAATTTCACCAGGAACTAATTGCATACAAATGTCACTGGCTGAAATTCCCTTTTCTCTACAACTATTAAAGTTACATGAGCCCTGTCCTCCTTTTCATATGGTCAGCCTATCAATAGGACTTATTCCCAGATAATTGTGCACAGGACTTCTGCCTTACACATGCCTTGTGTCTGAAAAAGTACTTTCTTTCAGTAGTCCCTGATTCTCCTCACGCAGTTTAATTGGACGACCCGAGTTCTAGTTTTGATGAGAGAGGTTCAATTAAGAACATAGGAAAGAGCCCCACTGGATCAGAACAAGGGTTCAGCTCATCCAGCACTCTGTTCCCAGTGACCAACCAGCCCCTGATCCTATGCACCCGTTAGCACTGTAGTTTTCACATTATACATCAATTGAAGTTTCTGGACAGTCTTCAAGGGTAATCCACATAGAGCACATTGCAGTATTTTAAATATGATCATCTGAGAAGAAGCTCCATTGAATTAAATAGGGTTTACTTCTGAGTTACACATGTATAGTTAAAAGCCCCAACTCTTATAGTTAAAAGCCCCAACTCTTTTCCTCCTAGAGACAAAACCAATTTATCATTGAGGCTGGGGGTGGGGGGGAGCAGAAAAAAAGGTATATTTTAATTTTCAATATTATTTTTTATATGTAAACACACACACACACACACACACACACCCCATTGGGTTATATCCAATCTCAATATTAGTCTAACAGGTTCATTCATTTCAGTAGGACTAACACTGGATACAACTCATAGTTAATTACCACTCACAACCACTTCGTTGACGGCCCCCACAAATAACACCCCCCCAGTAACAAACGCCCACCCTTTACACAGACAAAAAGTCGCCAAAATTTACAATTCTCGCAGTAGTTTACATCAATCATGAATCGAAACGCCTACATTGACGTTGGCAATTTGGTTTTGAGAAGTTCCGTGCGTTTTTGGCAGGTTTGCTTGGAAGGAAATACACGCAGGATTAGGCAGGCGTCAAAGGAGGCGTTTAGTGGCCTTCTGGTCTGCGGAGGAACTGCGTGCGTCGAGATCCAAGCGGGGCCGCTCCCTATACTGAAAGTGAAAAGTCTGCAGGACTGTGTGTACGACTGGCGATGGCGGTTGCCGAAGTTACGAAACTGCCATATTGAGGACGACCGGGGAGGATCGGATGTGAGTAGAGAGAATAAGGCGCTCTGGTTGTGAGTAGAGAGCGATGGGTTATATTTACAACACGGCTGTGTTATGTTTACTAGACGGCTCGAAGAGGGAAAGAGAAAACGTCAGGCGTTGCTTTGCTTAACAAAAGCCCGTGAAAAAAGCTAAAGCCCCTTCTCCCAAGCCGCTTCTCCCTCCGTTCCTCCCTCCGCAGTGGACGCAGCTAAGGCTTGCTTCCGAGAGCGCGACTCGGTGTACGTGCTCCGCGGTGTAAAAAGAAGGGCCGGTTTCTCTGCAAAAGTCGCGCCATCCTTTGCACATTCACCCAGAGCTAAAGTCCTCCTGAGTTCATTCAGCGTGCGTCATGCGACTACAGCCATAGTGTAATGTCCGGCCCCCATTTTAAGTGAGCAGTGCAGAAAGGGGAAGGCTGCAATTCTCCGTATAGTCAAACACAACAGGGCTTACTTCTGAGGAAGGGTGCGTAGGGCCGGGTTATAAAGAGTTATGGCGGAATAAAGAGAACTCCACGAAGGGTGCCACTCCTGTTGAAAAAGACATATTTCGTGTTGGGGATCGTTAGGAAAGGAATCCGAAAATCAAACTGCCAGGATACAAATTTATGGTGCGACCTCAGAAAGCATTTTGTAGAGATGGAAAAGGTGCAGAAAAGGACAAGGGGGTTGGAGCAACTCCCCTATGAGGAAAGGCTGCAATGCCTGGACTGTTTACCTTAGCAAAAAAGGTGAATAAGTGGAGACGTGATAGAGATGTACAGAGTTATGGGTGATGTGGAAAAGGAGAGAAACTTCTTGCTGTCATAATACTAGAACCCAGTGTGGTCATCCCATGAAACTGAATGGTAGGAGGTTCAGAACAGAATAAAAGGAAGTACTTCACACAGCTACCACAAGCAGTATTGAGGGCCACCGACTTGGGCTTTAAAAAGGGATTTAACACATTAATGGAGGAGAAGGCTATCAATGTCTACTAGTCATGATGGCTATATGCTACCTCCAGAATCTGAGGTAGCATGTTTCCTTATGCCAATTACTGGGGAACCCAACTGTGAGGGTGTTGTGTTTGTGTCCTGCTTGTGGGCTTGCACATCTAGTGGGCCATTGTGGTAGCAGATTGCTGGACTAGATAGGCCTTTGTTCAGGTCCAAAGCGTCCTCTAACGTTCTTATGTTCTGTTCTCTGAGCAGACACTAAACAAAATAGTGTTTCAAAGAAAGCGTTGGAGGAGAAAGATGTGCTTGTTTCGCTTTCTCACATTCACAAGGGTTGAAAGCCTCCCTCTCATGTGAACAAGCTTTATTTTGGGTTTGTTTATAGTCAAAGTATACATTAGGCACAGTTATATGTTACTTTATTTCCGCCTTTTAAAAAATATTATTAACCAAAAGCAGTTTCTGAAGCTCCCCTGCATCTCAGGAAAAAAGGACACGGAAGTCGGAAGTGCGGTTTACCTTTTGCGGAGTGTGTTTTACTCAAAAGTATATCTAATTATTTTAATGTAATGTATTCCATTGTAAAGGTGCAGACTTAGTTACTTGAAAATACTTTTATTTCAATGGAATTGCTTTTAGTTAACAAGTGCAATCCTATTTTTATTTCACTATATTTTTTGTTTTGTTGAAAGCTGCAATAAAAAATTGATAAACAACAAGTGCAATCCCATATATGCTTACTCAGAAGAAAGTTGCAATGATTAAATGGGGTTTACTCCCTTGTAAGTGTCTATACAATTGCAGTCTCAGTATACTCATGATATCATATTTTCAGTCATTGTGATCAAAAGTAATCTTAGCTAGATTTTAATAACGGGTATTTTTGTGGGAGTTTTAGGCCAAAAAAACCCATGTAGCAATTTGGTGTTTTAGTTTGGACATTTCCTAGCCATATGGGAGACAGAGTAATAGATGTCAAATATGTAGTTGAGTTATAGCATTATTGAAAAGCAGGCATTTTTTTCACATAGGGAAATTCTCTTCCTTTAAACTACAGTTGTGTCATTGTGAAGCATGAAAATGAATTATTTCCCATTACTCTGGAGATTTTGAAAGTTTCCCGAGAAAGCACCTCCCCCAGCTGTGGGGGTGGGAATGCCACGTACCAACAAAGATTCCAGCTAGGATGGAAAGAAGGTCATTCACCCCTGTCGGGTACCCTTCTTGCCCAACCTGGTGCCCTCCAGATGCTTTGGGCTACACCTCCAACATTCCAGACTGTTAGCCATGTTGCCTGGCATTTATGGAAGTTGAACTCCCAAACATTTGGAGGGCCCAGCTTGGGGAAGGCTGGTGTAACCACACACTACTTAGGCATAATATTTACTGGGCAGGTGCAGGAAATGGGTGCCCTTTTGTTTACATGTGAAAGCCAGGAAATGAGGGGGGCAGTGTGGGGAGAGCCACAGCTATATTTCCAAAGAGTTTCAAGGCTACCGATCTGGACTTTTTTAAAAAAAAGGTTATATTTTTATCAATCTGGATTGAATCGATTGCTCAGTGACTCTGGATTGCTCAGTGACTCTGAAAACTTTAAAGGAAAATAGCTTGGAAATGGCACAGGTCAGCTTCCGAATTTTATTTTAATTTACCACAGGGCATAGAGCGTGGTTGTCCTTTCAGCTTCCCCTCTTTTTTACGTTGTGTATTGAAACCTGGTCTGAGAAAGAACTATGGAACTATACAATACCTGCAGGGGAACTATTATGTATGTCTTCAAATGAATCGTTATGCTGGAGGAATAATGTAAATGCAACTGATGGGAATGCAAATTCTCAAGTTAACATTTTTCATATGTATGTGGCTTGGCACTTCATAAGCTCAATATTCCTACAAATGCGGTTTTGTTTTGTTTTTAGTTCTGTTGTTACCTGAGAAAGTTGCATGGACTCTGAAGCCTGAATATTGTTTGTAGTCAGTAGTTCATGTTTCCCTAAAACCTCAGCCCTATTCCATATTCCTTTCAGGCCAGTATTCGGCATATTTACTGGGACATCCCAGTGAGTTCATTGGGCTTACTCTTAAACAAGTGTGCATAGTGTTATAGCCCTGTTGTGTGGAACCAACAAGCCCCCCAGATCCTGAACTAAAATGTAACTTCATTCCTTCTTTGTAATGTTCAAGGGTGAGCACCCTGTACTTCTGTAGACAAAACGGCACCATCCATATAGGAGAGGGAAGTTTCAGCAGGCCTCAGGGAATCCCAACATTTGCAGAAGTACAATCAGTCTCTAGAAATTGAACCCAGAACTCCCCAGCGAGGACAGTTTGATATGCTTGAATACTATTGATGTCATTGGGATTTTAGAAATTTAAGGCACAATTTTATGCATGTTTAGACAGAGAAAATGTCTGCCTTAGGACGTGGAAGTTGTAAGACTTTTTTCTGTTAAACATACATAAGATTGCACCCTTAATTATTCACAGGACTGCAGCCCAAATGACCAAGCTCTCCAAGAGCAGATTTTCAAACAGATTATGTTTATTTACTCAGAAATACATCCCACTGATTGCAGTCTTTCCATTCACTCCTGGTGGCCTGTGTCTTTCTATTCAGACTGCTGCAGATTCACTGGCTGACCTCTGGCCTGAAAAACACATCAAAGAATGTGACTGTTTAAATGGTATGCATGGAATGAATGTAATGTCCTTAAGGATGTCATTCTTTGTTCATCATACCCCTTATTGAGTGGAAACTGGTATTTCCTGTGGGGGTTGCAAGGACAAGAATTAGCTTTCTGTGTCAGTAAAACCCATTTTCTCTTCTTGGTTCCACAGAAGCTCATTTCAGGATTGCGAGTTTATTTGGACAGCAGCTAAACCACTTTGCTTCACAGAACATTCATCAGTGAACGGAAGGAGCCATCAGACTTACGAAAGGGCACATTCAGTCTCTAGGTATGTGTAATTTAAAGTGTCTCTGCGGGAAATCTCTTGAGAGTTCTATTAGAGATTTGGAATAAGGATGATAAAATAAGTCTATCTCCCCTTATCTTCATAATTTAATACCGGATCACAGGCCCTGATCTGCATTTCTCTCTTTTATTTATTTGTTTGTTTGTTTGTTTTATTTGTTTCCCGCTCTATATACAATTTTACAATTTGAATTTGCTTTTTTAATCTTTCTTTTACTGTTTATACCTATGTTCACTGTTTGGAATCTGTGTTAGATAATTGAGCGGTATATAACTATTGTTAATAATAATAATAATAATAATAATAATAATAATATATCATTGGGATTTCAGGGTGGTGTACAGATAAAATCAATTCAAGCAGTATAACATACGTACATCCTAACAGCACAGTCCTAGATTTTTACCCCATTTCTATATTCAGCTTCCACGTAAACATGTATGGGATTAGAGTGAACTATAACCTGATGCATGTCTACTTAGAAGTTCAGTGGTACTTACTCCTGGTGAATGTGCATAGGATTGCAACTTTCATATCTTTGTTGCTTTACTTCAAATCGTCTATGATACTATACTCCTAGAAACTATACTCCTATTGAACATAGGGAGAACAATAAGGGGCATATTTCCTTTATTATTTGATTTCATGTTTATACTGTCCTTCCTCTAAGACGTCCAGTGCAGCGCACATGGCTTCTCCCCTCTGACACACACACATTTGAGTGACACAACAACCCTGTGAGGTAGGAAAAAATCCAAAATCCATAACTTAATTGGGCCAACTAAAGCTATGCAAGCTTCTGAGATCTCCAGATCTCTTCATCAGGCAAGATTTACAAGGAGGTCAAGCAGTGAGCTTCATGGCTGAAGGGAGATTTGAAACTGACCTTTACCTAACTAGTGCAACTCAAAAGCATGTTTATTAATTTTATTAAGGGAAGGGAGGATGGAGAGGTACATGGCCCATTGAAGACCCATCATTAGAATGATCCATTATTTGTCTCCCAAACCCTTCTCAGCAATTCTGCTGTGCATCAAACAGCCATTCCTGTTCTGATGTTTTCAGCTTTAGCAAAATTGCCCATACTTTCTTTGAATCCTTTTGCCTATTGTAGGTTAGGCTGAGGGAATGACTGGCCCTAAGTCACCCAGGGATCTTTATGGCCGAGTAGGCATTTAAACCCTGGTCTCCCAGGTCTTGAAGTTGGCCATGGCTTGATGGTAGAGCACATGCTTTGCATGCAGAAGGTCTCGGCTTTGAACCCTGGCATCTCCAGGTAGGGCAGGAAAAACCCTGCCTGAAACCCTGAAAAGCTGTAGCCAGTCACTGTTGACAGTAGCCATGGTCTGACTCAGTATGAGGCAGCTTCCTGTATCCTATTTCAACACTCCAACCACTGTGCTATGCTGGCTTTCATGAGAGTTTCCATGTGTGGGTCTTATTTCTAAGCCAAGGTCCTCCTTTGGAAATAGTTTCCCATGCCAGGAAAATATGGCAGTGGCTGCTATCATGTAACAAAGAATACAGTATAATCTGATGTTGTGTAGAATTTATTTCCTTCACCAGATAACTGCAGCTAACACAGAGCTACACATACCTAGGATTAGACTAGAGGGAAAGATTTTCTAGTGTCTTCCAAATAGATTTTGGCTCAAGCTTGCAAACAAAGGCCACAAAAGTTACTAGGCCACATTACACAGCCTATATGAATCATTTGTGGCAGCTTGCTGGCCTAAAATAATTAAAATGAGCCAATTTATTTCTCATTGATTTCCTGGAGACTTATCACCAAGACACCAGAGTAATTTACAAGCCTGATTTATCTGTAACATCTCTTTTTCTTTAGGAAAAATTACAAAATCCTTATTAAGGTAGTCTTTTATAAAGTATTATGGACAACTTTCGAGTTGTCCATAATACTTCAGGAGGCAGATGGTAAATACAGCGAGGGGGAGTCAGGGGGAGGGAAAATGTGGCTGATGTTGAAGCCATGGAGTCTGCAATTAGTCACAGTCTTAACATGAAATGTGGGAGGAGATTGTAGACATTGAAATTAGGTTGTGATGGTTTCAGAACTGTCTCTAGAAGTTAAACACTGATCAGGTGGGAATGTGTTGAAAATATGCTCTCTCGTGACAGCAAGCTAGAAGGAATAATAAACAAGCCAAAGTTTCCCATGACTGTAGAGTTAAGTAAAACAACAACTTACATGCCTAGTACATTAATAATCTCTCCACTCCCAAGTACACAAATGAAAAAAAAATGTTTTGTTCACTGTTTGTTTTAAGCAAAAGATCCTAGGCAGTTCTCATTAATACTCATTATTTGAATTGTTGACATCACACACTTTGTAATTCAAATTCAACTTGTCTTGTCTTGTTTTGTCTTGTTAGATCCAAGATGCAGACATTTGAGAGTTTATAGCAGTGGGAGTGGTGTTGGGTGTTGCTAACTTTGTATACTACATTGGAATAGTTTAATTTTCCATTTTTAAATTCAGACATTTTTGTGGAGCAGTCTGTTTCATCAGGTGGCATCTAATGAAGTGGACCCACAGTCCATGAAAGCTTCTGACACGACAACCTGGTTCACATGTAACGGCAACAAGTCATGGGTTAATTTTGAATATGCAACCTCCAATTGACATGGCAGTTTCCTGTCAATGTCAGACCGTTAATGGGTTGTGGGCCTTAGAAAACATGCAGGACTTCTGTGAGAATTGCGTAGAGTAGCAAGCTCTTGAATAAATCTCACCCAGGATATTCTGTTCCCTCCATTTACCTGTTCTGGAAATCCCAGCACAACCAAACTAGAAATAATTACTGAAATGCATGTGGACATGTGCTTTTACATATAGTTATTTTTATTTTATTTATTTATTGCATTTATGTCCCGCCTTTTTTCCTCCAAGAAACTATGGTTCTCTGTGGTTAGCACTAACCACAAGCTGTGCTGTCACACACAACACTTTAAGCCATGGTTAGAGCCGCTAACCCTGCTGGAGAGAGTCTGACTGTGGTTATTGAGTGAGCAGGGTTTAGCAAAACGCATTGCACAAGACACCTTAAACCGTGCTGCTTAACCAAAAGCTTTAACCAGCAGGGTTGAAGGTGTCTTCTAAACAGGCCCATAGTATATAAAGACTTACTAAAACATAAAAATACAGAAATATTAAAGCAGTTCAACATAAGCGTTTTTGCAGTTATTTTCCAAACATTTACAAAATGTGTGCATTTGACCACTGTATGTTGACACAGACATCTCATTGTACCACAAACCTTAACAGTTACATACACATGAAAGATCACTTGGCAGGAAGTTCAAGAACTTTTTTGGTCATAGGACATCATTATCATTTTCCCAACCACAATTACAAGTGTCTACTTTTGGATGAACACTCTCTAAGAGACACATACATCTTCTTACCAGGTAAAATGCTCTTGTGATATGCCCTCTGATAGAGCATGATGTGGGAGGAATCTCACTGATCGGTACAGATCTTTTATACTCACTGAAACACAGACTTGTCAAAAGGGTCACATTTTGAGTGAAGTTTCCAGATGCTTACAAGATACTTTTCCACTTCCTCAAAATGGCAGTTATCAGGTGCTTCCCGAAATTTGGTAAGGTATTTTGTTGGTTTGGCACTTAGAGCTTTAACCTTCATCCCAATTTTGCTAATTTCGTCTGTTAGTATATGAGCCTTTATGACCACTCTTGACATCTGTGGACCTAACTTTTTGAAGAGTTCATGAACTGGAATGGAGCGACAATTCTTCCCTATTCCAAAACATACCCATAACTGAAATATACCTTTGGAAAACCCAACTGGACATAAATCAAAGAAGCAAGACGGCATCAGTATCATTCAAAAGAACAACTCTCTCTGTACCATTGTGAACTGCTCAGTTTACATGTGCAACAATTCTAAGGTCAGCCTCTTCCAATGTATTCTTTAGTTGTTCAAGAACATGAGTCCTTTCTCTTGTGAACTGAACTGCAGGTTCCAACTCATCATCGATGACTGAACTGCTAGATATCAGTGGCAATATAGCTTTTCCTGCTTCCTCTTGCACTCTTGTTCATGCTAATTTTGGCAGATTTGTCTCGTTTAAGGTAGATGACCAGAATTTTTCAAACTGACAGGTATTGGTGTATTGCTTTCGATTACAGCCAGATTTATTGTAACACTGGTAGATTCTCTTATCCTCTTGCATTCCTTTACTGACAGCTGCAAATAGCTGTCAGGGGAAAAATGAAGTTCTTGAAGAGAACATACAGATGTTGATCCCTTGACTACTTTGTTAACAACTTCTCCAAAGTTTTTCATTGCTGACATCTTAACCATTCTTACTTGGGACATAAAGTCACCTACAACAGTGGTTTTTAGTGGTGAATTCAAAATCCTCCGGGGAGAGATGCCTCTCGAGCTATGCTATGAGAATGTGTTTTGCTGGTTTCGTTGGTGCATGACCATCAAACGACGTATTTGTTAATAGTACATCATTCTCCAATATTGTCTCTATTGAGTCTCCCCTTTCTTTTGTAATCTCCATATGTCTATGTCTATGTGCTTGATCGATTACTTTCTTAGTTATAAGTTTGGGTGTGGTAGGCACTGGGGTGCTTTTTCTAGCAAAAGATGGCAGCTTTACTCCAGAGATTATGTCTGACAGCTTTTTCTTTTTTCATATAAATCTCTCCTGCCTGAGGTGCTGATACAGGTCTGAACCATGCCTTAAGACATCAAGAATTCTATCCTTTATAATATCATTCACATATTGTTTTGTTACAAAGATGTGCAGCTGCACTGACTCAGTTACTTCATATGGATTTCCATGCTGTTGAATGAAATCTAGGAGTCGTGCAACATTTTCATCAAATTGCTCACCTTTTTCCCCAGAAGATCATCAGTCAACTAAATCAGAATGGGTAAGCTCTCAAAACAAATTGCCTATCATCAAAACCTCGTGGTACACTAGCTGCCGCTCAGCAACCTAATTACTTCTTCACGTTTGCCCGACGATGCCTTTTGAACTTTTTTGGGACCTTTGAATGGTTTCCTCCAACTTCATATCAGGTGCTACAGCACTTAATCTCCCCTCTTTATCCTTCACAACAAAATGTCCTTCAATTAATTTTTGGTAAAGGGGTTCTCATGCTCCAGTTTCTTTATTCTCTCCAGGTACCAACTGCCATTCCGTAGGTAATTGATGCAGTTAAATTCATGAAAAATGGGAAGCAAAAGACTGCACAGTTTCAATATGCAGATTCCAGTTACCATCGCAATCATCAACAATCAAGTTTTTCACTAGGGAAACTATCTTGAGGAAGGCTTCCCAGTTCTTACACTGAAGGGCAGAACACAGCTGGCCCTGATGTAGAGTCACCTAGTTCTTCCTTTCTCCCTAATCTTTCTATCCTGCTATATACAAAATGTTCCTTGCATGCCAGCTAACGATTTCTCCATCCAACAACATTGTTGCTGTAATGATGTAGCAGAATTTATGTTGCATTCTAATTCTATGTTCCATTGTATTATCCTATGACAAGCCATAATGTGTGTGTGCTCTACCGTGTGTGTAATCACGCTGTGTCCTCATGCACAGCAACCTTTTGTCCCCGTGGACAGCATTGCTAGAGATCTATATAAGTCAAGCTAACAAACAATAAAGAGTTTTCCTGCCTAGAACATCTTGGTGTGTGTGTCTTCACTCCTTCATTACACAGTTCAGATTTCTCTCCACACTCTTTAACAAAAGCTTCAAACTTCGTTCTCAGATATTCAACCTTCCCATTTAGTGCATCAAACATTTTGTGAGTTTTGTTTGTTTGTTTTGGTCTCTTAGGTGAAGTACATTCTGCACCTTGGATGACTTCCACAAACACTGATTTGCACCAAAAAGCATCCCACTGTGTTTGCATTGCCTCTGATATTATTATCTTACCTTGGAAAGACCAAACATAATGAATTCTGTTCAGTACAGACTGAATTCAGTACAGTACTGAATTCTGTTCAGTACAGACTTGACTTTTGTGCAGTTTATTCTCCCCGTTCTAAAAGGTTGACATGCCTCTCCTAAAACTTGGTGACTGGCAGTGAGAGCTTTAAGCTAAACTTCTGGGGTAGTTTTTGCATGTTGGCTGCACCCTTTTTGCCTGCAGTCCCACCCACCACTGCAATGTGGCCCCTGACAGCTTCTCTAAAATGGAATCCGGCCCTCGGGCTGAGAGAAGTTCAACACCCTAAATCTGCAGCGATGAATCATGATTGGTTCCCTCTATCCCAATTATTTCATGTTACTGCTGGACTCTCCATTTCTCTGAGTGGTAAAGAGTTCTAGGGACAGCACTTACCTGGGTTTGGTACTTGTGACATGTTATTTTTGTGATCTTGTGTATATTTTCAAGTGAAGCACAGGTAGAGACCCATGGCATGTGTACTCCTATCAGGACAGGTCCTCTGTCTCACATTAAATCTCCAGAGAGGGGCATCTTATACCCCAGAGAGGGGCAACTTGTACCCCAAGATGCTTTCAGCCTTTTTTTTTTTTGCTTTTGCTTTTCTTTGCTAATTCTTTTCTTCTGTCTCTGCCTCTCAAAATAAAACTGGTGTTTTTTCTCACACACATACACAGAGATATTCTCCTCCTCCCCTTAGTTGTCGGGTGGCGAAGGCCTTCCACTTTCTCTGATGGCTTTCTCGTTCTACAAATTCCAGAGTGGTCTGTGCACCATGATCATCTTTTTCACAATTGGCTCCCCATAAAGACAATATCCAATGCCTGGCTTCCTTGGGCTATTAAGAAATAACAACCTTCTTTTGTCAAAGGTCTTGTTTTGAGGCAGGGGCAGGTAAGGTGTGACCATCCAGATGTTGTTGGACTGTAGGATTACAATTAGATAATGAATATGAAGTCCTTTTAACACTTGAAAGCACCAAATAAATTTTAATAAATAATAATTACAGCAACAACTATGGGCCAGTTCAGACAATATGCTAAGCCATGGTTAGGCCACTAACCCTTTTGCAGCAAATGGTTAGTGAGACTGTTAAAACTGTGTTTGTGTAGCCAGCCTGGTTAAGAATGGTTCACACGAAATGCTAAGCCGTAATGTTTAGCTCAAAATGCTTTACCGTTGTGGCTCAGCGTTTCATCTGAACAAGGTCCATATGAATATTTTTGTACAGATTCTAAATCCTATACCAAGTCTGTGAAAAATCTGAAATACAGAATTTTGCTAAATGTTTTTCCAGTAAAGTACAGCACAAGTGAAAGAGAGCCAATGTGTGGGAGAAGCTGTTAAAATGTGAGTTCTCATTTCTACTGTGTACCTCTTTTAGTTTCGTTTCCTGTGAGCATTCCAAATTGTATGATTAAGAGAGCTTTGCTCTAAACTGGGTATTCCGTTTTTTCATTCAGCTTGAGCGCTATGTAATCAAGACAAAAATACACTATCTCTGAACTTTTGAGCCGTTTGTAAAACTCGCCTGGTGATTGCAGTGGATGAGACATCAAATCGAGTGCTCATGGCTGAGTTCTGTATCATGTGACTGAAACCGTGTGTGGCTGGATTTTTAATGCCCTGTGGGTTTTTCCTCCCCCATGTAGGATTTTTCTTGACATCTAAGAGGTCCCAACCAAGGCGCAGCTGGTGAAGATCAACGAGGCAGGAGGAGGATATACTGTGTGGCAGTAAGCCTCATGACATGGCTTTCCTGTTCCAAATACATACCGGACTTTAAAGGGACTCTGGCTTGTGATGACAGTTTACAGGATGCCAGCCGCTCACCTGCATCAGATCGAACAGGAGCTGGATTCAGATGAAAAGGAAACAATGCTGTTTTTGTGCCAAGACCTAGTCCCTGACTTGCCCATGCCGGATGTCCGGAAACTCTTGTTAGCTTTGAACGCCAGAGAGATGCTGACACCTGTCAGCTTGTCTGAATTGTTATACCGAATAAACAGATTTGACTTGCTGAAGAAGGTCTTGGGGATTGGGAGAGCAGCTGTGGAAGCCAATTTAGCCACATGCCCTCAGATGTTGTCAAAGTACAGGTGAGTTGAGTGGATGTGATTTCTCTCTCGCTCATTTTTTAAAAATTATTTTTAAATACATCCATCTTACCCATTATTTACAAATTGGTTTGGTTCCATCGGTTCCCAGGTTCAGCTGCTCACACAAGTGCCCTCTATATGTGCAAACAGTCTAGCGTGAGCTCAAGTAAACTCACAGGAGATCTCGGCTTCCGATTTCACAAACTGGAAAACCACAAGTTCGTACAAGAGGAGTAGCGATCTCGTTCCTGTTGGCTTGTGGTTTCAGGCAGGATCCTTTCCTAATCCTACCTGGAAATGCCAGGGATTGCATCCAAGACCCACTGCATACAAAGCAGGTGCTCCGCGGCTGAGCTATAGCCCCTTCCCCCCAACTGGTACAGCCTTCTCCACGCTGTCATGGTTTTTTCTGGAGACCAGAGGGCTGTCCCAAAGAGGTCCCAATATAACACTTTCTGTATTATCTGCTGTCTCATCCCTTGCCTCACCCCCTCATCCCTTGCACTCGTCTTTCTCAACCTTGCTTTTCAGCTTCTAAGTCCCTGTTGCCCAAACCTTTGAAAGTTAAGGCAAACGTCTTCTATTTTCTGCATTAATGTTGGATCCAAGCATCATGCTGCATTAGTTCTTCAAATGTGGGAGAGTAAAAATGGCCCACCCTCATATGAACCCCCTCCCATATCTGCGTGAGTCCCTGATGTTTGGTAACCTGAGAGCAGTTACTCCTGCAGAGATGGAATAGGCAGCCTCCTCCAGGGGCGAATGGTTCTGCTGAAGCTCTGCATTGGGTGTGACTGGAATGTTCGGTCACGTTCAGTCATGCAGAAATTCACAGAATTACCTCCTCTCCGCACTCCCCTAGCAAGTGGCCTCCTCTGTGAATGGGCACTCTGGATATACAGCCCGCCTTTCATCAATCAATCCTTTGTTTCTTCCCCACAGAATGCTCTGCTGAAGGGACCAAAACTAAAATACAGTCCTTTTAATCAGTCGTGTGTTCATTCCCTGCAGTTGACACTTTGACAGAGCAATCCTGTGCATGTTTCCTCGGAATTAAGTCTCACTGGGCTTCGCGGGGTTTACTCCCTAGGACTGCAGGCTGAGAATGGTTTTTCTAGTCCAGCCTTTCCCCAAGCTGGGTCCCCTCCAGATGATTTGGATTACAACTCCCATCTGCACCAACTAACACCACAGTTGTCAAGATTGATGGGAGTTATAGTCCCTAACATCTGGGGAGACCCAGGGTGAGGAAGGCTGTTCTTCATCCATGAGCATAAATAATTAGAATTTTGTGTGTACGTTTTTAATGTAGTTCAGGAATGGGATACAATAGGAAGCATTGGGCCAACTTGAAGCGGGGAGGGGCTGTGGCACAGTGGTAGAGCACCCGCTTTGCATGCACAACGTCCCAGAGATTCGATCCCTGACATCTCCAGGTAAGGCTAGGAAAGAATCCTGTCTGGATCCCTGGAGTGTCGTTCATACCAGCTAGATGGACCAATGGACTGACTCGGTAGAAGGCAACTTTCTGTGTTCCTATGTTCTATGTTCCAAATTGGTCAGGAGAGATGGGAGTTTGCTGAAGGTCAGTTTATGGCAAGTAGTGACTGTGTTGTGTGTATGTGTGTCGCAGAGTGCTGATGACTGAAATCAATGAAGATCTGGACAAAGAGGACTTGGGTTCCCTTGTATTTCTTCTTATGAATGATCTTGGCACGTCCCATGTGAAGATGGCAAAATATAAGGTACTTTTTTGTCTCCGGCCATTTTCTCTCTGTAGTTCGAAAATGCAATTCTGCGGTGGGACGTGTCGCGTGTTACTATGAATGTGCCTAGCGAGGCGGGGAGGAGGGCTGCACTTGCTCAAGCATGGTGGCCCCAGCCCTTTCACATGCACAGGATGTGACAATGCCCACGTGCCTACAAAGTGACCATGTGTGGGCCGTTCACGCATTTGGGGTGGAGCCCATGGGAATGATCTTGCTCTGCACTCCATGCATGTAGAGAGTCCTGGTCTAAATCAGAAAAAGATGGGGAGTGGGTACCATCGCAGAGCACAAAGGCTAAAGTTAGGCGGTGTTGGAAGAAAAGATGCAAAACTGTGTGTTTGCTTCCTTTTAATGAAAGGAAAACAAATATACCAAAGGAGGAAAGGGAAGTTAATGGAGGCACACCTGGCTTGTAAGGAAATAATAGACACAGTGGAATGGAAAGAACAGGCTAGAGAATGCTCTAGTGATGGGGCCAATATTAAAATATGGTCCTTTTAATCTATCAGTTGTTCAACCCCTGCAGTTCGCAGTTTGGCAGAACAAATCCTGTACGTGTTTCCTTGGAAGTAAGGCTCGGTGTGTTCAGTGGGGCTTACTCTCTAGTAAACGTGCTTAGATTGCAAGCTGAGAATTATTTTTATAGACCAGCCTTCCCCAACTTGGGTCCCTCTGGATGATTTGGACTCCAACCCCCATCTACCCCAGCCAGCAGGGTCAAAGATAAAAATATATTGTTCTTACAAGAATCAAACACATTAATGGGTTTAAATTGACTTTGCTATAAACAGATTTTGGCCCAGCCTATCTGAAAGTCAGCATGCCCTGTCATATGAGGTTTAGCAAAGAAAACTTCCTTGCTCCACCAACCATATACCAAATCCAGTCAGCAAAAAGGCCTGTACCAAGGCACTGGGTGGCTGCCTTGTCAATCTGGGAGTTCTATCTCCGCTGCAGGTTCATCAAAGTATAAGCATCTCTCACAAGTGTTAAGTATCACGTAGCCTTCTGCCCCCCCAAAATTGGATTTGTTGGTTTTAAAGCTGATTTTAATTGTTTATTTTCTGTGATTTGTTACCTGTTCTGAGGATTTGGAGTGGGGTGAATTCAAAATCAAAATGAATTAATAAGGAGTCAGCTCTTCCTCTTTCTCCATCTCTCCTTTTGTTTTTGCATTTTTCAGAAGGCTCTCTTAAAAAGCGTTCAGTGGTTGTTCCTACATTGGAACACTGAAAGTATTGATTTGTATCCCAGAGGAGTTCAGTAATAAAAAGATAATGAAGCTGCATTGATGGGAAAGCAAGGTCATTTGGGGATTATCAGTGTTACTAGTCATCAGTAGTTGGAGAAGCCCTTTAAATTCCCCAGATCATTAATATGATGTAATATATGAAGCAGAGTTCTGCAGCTGGTTGAACAAGGCGGAAAATGCAAATCATTCTTTTAGGAACTGCTCTCTGTCACTCATGTGAGAGCTTCAAGCCCTCTTGCATCTGACTTGATGCTCACAAACCTTCCACAGTTTATTTTCCCATCGTTATTTTTCTTAAAACAAGATCCACTGTGATCCAATCAGCCTCTCCCAGGCTGGTGCCTTCCAAATGCTTTGGGCTACAACCCCTATCATCTCCGACCATGTGCCTTACTGGCTGGGGCTGATGGGAGATGTAGACCAAAACCAGCAGGGAATGCACCAAGTTGGGGAAGTCTGCAAGTAGATAAAGTCTTGGGCTTGGAGGGAAAGATCTGACCTCAAACTGTGCTCAACAACGAACTGTTTATTTATGGATTTATTACATTTCTATACCACCCACAAAATACAGCATCAGATGCATGATAAACATTTAAAAGTTTAAAACTACAGTACAAAATCAAAGCAAAGACCAGAATAAAATCGAGCAGGAATGCAGAGATTTAAAATACAATGGCAGAATTAAAAGAATAGAAGTAAAAGGCTAAAATCGTTGGCAACGTTAGATGCAAGCCACCATGTCTTGGGATCAATTCCTCATCAGTAAAATGGGAAATTAAAAGGTCTACATTGCAGGATAATGCACTGTACACACTAGGCACTTATGGGGCTGCCATGGTAGGAAAATATGGCATCCACCAGTGTTGGTCCAGCGAGTGCATGGAAATGTAAAATAAATTTGTTTTTATATTCTTTGAAAGTTTAAAATAAAACTGTATCATTCCCTTGTTCTGTCTCACTGACGTACCTGTAAGCTTCTCGAAGATGTGTATTGCTTGTTCTGCCTTTCTATAAGTTTGTTCTGACTTTCCTAGAGTTTCCTGTCAATTATAATTGAGCTTGAGAAGCTGGACCTGGTGTCACCTAATCGTCTGGATTTATTAGAAAGTTGCTTCTTGAGCATTCACAGAACAGACTTGGCAAAAAAGATCCAGAAATACAAATGGGAAGGTAAAGTGGAGCCATTTTGCTATCCATCTTCTGGATAGTTCACACATGCTGGCTGGGGAATCCTGGGAGTTGTAGGACTTTTTCTATTTAAACATGCATAGGATTGCACCCTTATTTATTTTAAGCATTTGAACCCCACTCTTCAGTCGCAGAGGCTTCCAGATTAATAAAAACAAGTCAATCCCTGTCCTTGTTTATCCCTCTTTACAGTCCTCTATAGCACTGCATCATTTGAATTGGTAGGAATTCCCAGAATGTCTTGTTGCAGGGCAATCTTAAAGACCAAAGCATTTCTTGGTACAAGGTGTGGTTTGTCTTTCTCAGCGAAGAGGCTGAAAACAACTGTACAGTAGTAGGTTATGAAAACACAATGTGTGCAGATTTCAAAGATGGATGGGACCAGAGAAGGAAGTTATGCTATATGGAAAGACTGCTGTTGATGACATTTCTGAGAGCCTCTGTTCAATTTTCAGCTCCGGTGCACCCCATTGGCTCTTCATTTAAGTATGCAAATACACTTCAGGCGTCATTTCCTAAGCTGTCTCTTGCTGACCCTCCAGGGGTAAGTGCATAATAATCTCATACACTAAAATGGTTGCCAAACCATGCTTCCAAGGAGAAGGGATCTTCCAAAGTGCAAAATACCAAAAGGATGTAAAAAGCATTGCTGATGACTGTGAATTGATGACTTCAGTGCTGCTGTAGCCGCTTCTCTAAACGAGTGATTTATAGCACGCTCATGATTGGCCACTCGCAGAAGTTTGCGGTTCCATTACACGACATTGTCAGCTTCTAGGGTCCCTACCGCGCTATCCCCTGGAAATTGCGAGTTTTAAAAAGAGAGAGAATGTAGGAATATCTGGGAAATCATGCAATCTCCCAGTAAGTAAACTCAGCGTCACGCTATAATTATGCCACTAGATGGCGCTGTCTCATTAAAGTGAATGGAGAACATGGAGCATGCAGAGAGAGGAAGTATTCAGTTTCAAACCATGTGGCTGTCCATGTAATGGCACCAGTCATAATCCCAGAAAGAAAGTGAATGTGGACTGGTAAGGCAACATGATTTTTATAAAAGTGTAGAGAAGCTCTAGGTCCTTTTAAAATGGATGTTGTATAATGTAGCCTGCTTAAAGTTTGATTAGTGCAGCCTTCCCCAACCTGGTGCTTTATGTGGGGCTGCCTTTGAAATCTGTTTAGAAACTTCAGCTGGTCCAGAATACTGTGGCCAGAGGGCTGACTGGGGTCAGTTACAGGAAGCATGTGTCTCCCTTTTACCAAAGCTTCACTGGCTACCGGTCTGTTTCCAGGCACAATTCAAAGTGCTAGTTATGAACCATTAACCCCTATATGGTTTGAGACCGGGCTTCCTTGCAAGATGGCCTTCTCCCATATGAGCCTGCCCAGTCCTTCAGACCTTCTGGAGAGGCCCTTCTTCCGAGACAGCCACCTCCAGAGGCACGTTAGGTGCTGGCATGAGAGAGAGCCTTTTCAGTGGCTGCTCCCAGGCTGTGGAATTCCCTCCCAAGGGAGGCTCGGTTCACTCCCTCTCTACTATCCTTCTGCTGGCAGACAAAGATAGCTTTATTCAAGAAGGAATTTAGCCTGTAAGTGGGTCTGTCGGATTGAGTGCTGGTTTAAATATATATATTTTCTGTAATTGTTATGTTTCTGTTATATTTTAAGGTATAGTTTTATTGTTTCCATCAACTTTAATTGTTTCTGTTTTTTTGGTAGAAAGTCAGGGTACAAATAGAATGAATGAATGAATGAGCAGCTATTACTAAATGAAAAGGTGGTCCCTGTTCCCTGTTGGTATCAGCCATGGATGTTTGGGACAAGATAGTATAAGAGATTGTTACATGTGCCACAGAAGACACTAGAATAGTGCTTCAGATTTAACCGGTGACAGGCTTTCAGTTAGTTTAGTAGACAATTTGAAAACCGCTGTAATATTTGCTGGAGCAGCGATTTCCCCAGTCCCAGGAGAGGGGCTGGAACCTATGAATCTGAACAATATAATACCGTCTGCTTTGTAGTAATCGAATACGTTGAATTTTTTGTCTATTGTATACATTTATTTAAAAATATTTGTGAACTACTTCTCCCCCATCACAATAATAATAATCAAGGTGACTTTACATATGATCATAAAAAACATTACAATTTTAAGGTAGTGAATCAACCTTGGGCCCCATTCATCTACGCTGATTGTGATCCTGATCTACTCGCTTACAAATCTCCCTTCATCTTTTTGGCAGAGCAAAGAACAGAAATTGGGAAGGATATGTTTGGATTGTACTTCTACTGCACAATAGGGAGAAAGGTTTAGGTGGGGCAAAATGGCGGGGTTGGAGGTTGTGGGGAGCTCTGTAAGTGCTGCAGTAAATATGAAGATCCTGGATTGGTAGTTTCTAGACATAGAAAACTTTGCACTCACTTTCAGCAGTCGGGTGTTGGGGTGGGGTGCAGAATTTGCGCAGAAGCCTGAATCTCCCCTTTCCCAATAGGAGACTGTCTGGTTATTTGTTTAACTGGTCTAAGCATATGAGAAATTAACTATCGTTCTGTGCTGGCTAATATCCTTTCACACAGAGAAAGCAGTCCCTGCCTTTCTGGGTTTTTTTTGTTTTTTTTTAGGGATTTGCATAATTTATTTTGGATACAAAGCAACCCCACCTCACCCTGAGATGCTGATAATTTTCATTCATATTTCTCTAGAGCAGGCAAGAGGAATATGAGGCCCTCTAAAGGTTGTTGGACTGCAACTCTCATCAGCCCCAGCCTGCAGAGCCAATAGTGAGTTGAATTCCAACAGCATCTGGAGGGCCACACATTCCCCTCCCTGCCCTACAGAATAAATTTTGCAGAATAAGAACGTAAGGAGAGTCCTGTCGAACCAGGTCTGTTTAGCCCAGCAGCTTTTTTTTCTAACGGCAGCTGGCCAGGTGGTTGGAGCAGAGCAAGAAGGCAGCAGAGCTATTCTGCCTCTGATGTGGAGGTTCTGTTTAGCCATTCTGGCAGATAGCCATGAATAGATCTCTCTTCCGTGCATTTGTCTAATCCTCTTTGAAAGCCATCTGAGCCTGTGGCCATCACCACATCCTGTGGCTGCTAATTCCATTAATTCATTACATGTTGCATGGAGAAATTCTATATTTTGTCGTTCTGGAGCCTACGATGAACCAAGTCCATTGAACAACCCTGAGTGTGCCTCACTGCTCATGTCCTTGGCCAGTCCTTGCGGTCCTCAGGAGGAACACTTCTGATGATGCCACATGCTCCTGAGGTTCACCCGGCAACAGAACATTGAGTGTAGCAGCAACGGCCCTCCGGATCGCGCCCCCTATTGGCATCCGGCAGATGTCTTCAGTCAGGCCCCTTTCCTTCATGCTGGCTTTCCCGAGAGGTGACCCAGCTGAGTAGTGATTTTTGGATTGGATTTTTATTGATATGTTTTAATGGTTATATTATTAGCATTAGCTGCTTTGATAGTTCACTGGAAAGCAGTCCATAAATGTGTGTAATGTGTAATGAAAGGGAGAAGAATCTGTCCTTTCTCCTCACCATTTGCATCATATCCCCCACCCTTAGTAATATTTTTTTCTAAACCAACCCCACCCCCACACACTCTTTCCTCATCAGGAAGATACACCAACACCATTTTCTGCTCTTTTTCTAGCTGCACGATCTTCCTTTTGAGATGAGCTGACCAAAATTGCACATAGTATTCTAGATGTGGCCATACCATGGATTTCTGTAAGGTAGGGATGGGTAACTTGTGGCCCTCCAGATGTTTGGGCCTAAAATTTCCATTGTCCCCCACCACTGGCTATGCTGGCTAGGGCTGATTGGAGTTGTAGGCCAAACCTCTACAGGGCCACAAGTTGCCCACCTGTGGGTATAAGGCCTGTATTATATATACCAACCTTTCCAGATGTGGACATATATGGGAGTGATCATGCCAGTTTATAGTTTATATCCCTTTCCTAATCTAGGGTGACCATATGAAAAGGAGGACAAGCCTTCTGTATCTTGAAGAGTTGTATTGAAAAGGGAATTTCAGCAGGTGTCATTTTTATGCATGCAGCACCTGGTGAAATGCCCTCCTCATCACTATAGTTAAAACTGCAGGAGCCCTGCCTTCTTTTGTATCTGGTCACGCTAGGCAGGGCTCCTGCAGCTTTAACTGTTGTGATGAATATTAAAGGGTCGTAATACTGCATTTTTTTGCCAGAGATGAAATATGTGTAAAGGAGAAAACGCCCAGGGGCCAATCTCTTGGCAGAAGTGTACAGAATGCAGAGAATCAAAACCAAGACTCAATTTAAGACTTTATTAGATTAAGAGCAGATTAAGTAGTCTGAAATTCCAAAATCTACAACAAGACCCAGCATGCTAATAATAAGAGACAATAAAATTCAGTTACCCAGCCGGACCTGGCCCCTTGGCCACTTTTCGTCAACCAAAGACACACCAAGCTGTTCCAAACTCCTGGCTTTATTCCTCTCTGGCCATCCCCCCTCCCTTCTTCGCACCAGATTCCTTCCCTTTTCACACCTCCCTCCCTCAGCCAGCTCTTCCTGGCCTGGATTCTGTCCTTGGGCGATCACTCTCTCCCCAGGTGGCCGAGCCAAGGCCCTTTGTCATTTTAATTTCCCCATTCCCAAGCTAAAATAAACCCTTACTAAACTCATGCTTGCTCTATGCACTATGGTACCACAAAACCCACTATTCACTCAGCGCAGTCTATCTGATCTCCTTTACAATATGATTTGATGTTGCTGTTTTTAATTTGCAGATTGTGAACAAAGGAAGACTAATAAATGGAGCGTGTGCTGTTCAGAGTAAGACCTGCTAATTCTTACAGCCTTGGGCTAGAATCCTGTACTCATTTTCTTACGATGAAGCCCCACTGAACTCAGTGGGATGTACTTTTGGGTAGACATTTATGGGATCGCACTGTTGGTTGAACTATCAATCCAGTAATGTAGTTTCAGTAATAAAAAACCATCCTAATTTATGTTCACGGTGTATTGCATAAAACTAATCAGGCATTTGAACTGGATTTTCCATGTCCGGCACTCAAACCACTACACCTCGCTGCCTGTCTTATGCTGGGAGAACTGGTCCCTCTTGTGCATGGCTACACACTAATAAGGCCAACCTTTCCCCCAATTTGTTTTCATCTTATCTTCAAAAGCCGTATTTTAACAGGCACAGGTCATTCATAGGATTGTGACATACTTTGGCCAGCTAAAACGTTGCTATACTATTGTGTGGGGTGGGGGAATAAAAATATAAGCACTCAAATTGATATTGTGGAACAATGTCGCCATACTGCAAATAACAAGCCTGATTTTTGTACCTGCAGCAGAACAGATTCACATGCCTATACCTGAAACAGGAGGAGCCCTGGGACAGGTACTGTACAATATGACAATAAGCATCATGTCTTGCTACAACCCAGACCTTTTTCTTTCAATACAGAAATGCCTTAATAGGTCCATTGGGTTGCAAAGTTACGCAGTAAATTGCAATGTGCAGAGCGGTAGGAGCAAAGAAAGTGAAAATGGAAGTGAACAATGACAAAGCCATCCACTTGAAGTTCTTTTGTGTTCACCGCTGCCCTGTGCCCCTCTCATTTTCATGCTGGTTTTTTTTCATGACCGTTTGTGAGCTTCTCACAGGGTGGAAAGCCTCCATGCCCTAGCGGAACGCAGCCTGTGGTACCTTTGGACGTTGAGGCTTAGGTGAAAAGGTGCCATTTGTTTGTGTGGGGGGGAAGGTTTTCCCCCCTGAATCCTAACTATGGTGCAATGGAGCTGCGTTCAAGAGGGCTTACTGAGTACGTTTAGGTTGACAGGCCTGGTGGTGTTGCATAGGGTGAAAGCTCAGTCCAGAACCAAATGTTAAAAACAAAACGTAGGCTCATCCCAAACTCCCACCCCCTTAAGGAAGTCAAGGGGCATCGGTTCCAGTGAATGGTCACTACCAGCACCTGTGCTATCCAAGGTTTCCAATGGTCACTCGGATGCCAGACGAGCTGGGTTGGGCAGAGGTCAGGATGTGCCTTGAGCGTGGGAATCAAGAGTAGCAGGCCCATGGGCTGGAATGGAGAGCAACACAATGACCTGTTGTCTCCTTCGCAGGTGTCTAAGAAGTACAGAATGCAGAGCCAGCCTTTAGGAGTGTGCCTGATCATAGACTGCATTGGCAACGATGCCGGTAAGTACGAGGGAAATCCAGTTTCTTCTTACCGCCAGACTCTATTACAGCCTTCCCCAACTTGGTGCCCTCCAGAAGTGTTGGACTACAATTCCCATTATCCCCCAGCTAGCATTGTCTTAACCATAATATGCTCGTTAATTATCTACCAGCCATTGGCTTAACAATAATATACCAAATGGGGACATAGGAGGTTGCCTTATACAGAATCAGACAATTGGTCCACTTAGCCCAGTATTGTCTATACTGATGTAGCATCGGTGGCTCTCCAGGGTTTCAGGTAGGATTTTTTTCCCAGCCCCGCCTGGAGATGTTGGGGAATGAACCTGGGACTTTCTGCCTGCAAAGCAGATACTCTGCCACTGAGCTACAACCCCTCCCCTAGCCAAATGCAATAACACCAAAAGCAACAAACCAAATGAGGCACTAGATAGTTTATGTAAAATAAAATAAAGGGAGGGGGGAGTTAAGTTTAAAATGTCAGATGTGTGTGTTGATTGATGCCTGTGACATTCACATGCCCATGTTCCACACTGGAGTAAAGATGGGATAAATCCATATTTTATTTGTGGTATTATGGGAAAAAACATTTCCTAAAAATGCTGTAATGTGCATTATTTTATATTGGTAAAGCCAAACGTATTCTTCTCCAGATATATATATATATCTCGACATTGTGTCTTCGAAGGAAAATTATGCTCTTGCCTCATGTTCTTTTTTCCTTCTGATTTCAAGACTTAGATCTTGGTCTGTACGGGCAGGAGAGTTAGATGGTAAAATGGAAGGAAACCAGAATGGCGTATTGGTTAATGGTCTGGGCTAAGACCAGAGAGACCGGGTTCAAGCCCCCTCCCCCTCAGCTCTAACACTCACTGGGTGACCTTGGGCCAATCACTTCCTCTTAGCCAAAGTTACCTCACAAGGAGGCTGTAGAGATAAAATGGATGAGGAATAACCACATAAGGCACTTTGGGACTCCTTGGAGGAAAAGCAGGATACAAATGTCATAAAATAAATAAAGAACCTGTGGAGGAGGTACAGTGGATTATACCATTTCAGACAGCAGAAAAGACTCGTTTGCTAGTAAAACAAAAACGAGTACATCAGGAAATGTTTTCTAGCATTGGCCCACTCCCTGATGTGCTAGTTTTCTACTTACAAGGATATTGTTGTTGTTTTTTTAAAAAATGGAGGTTTTTAAAATGGTATTCTCCACCCACCTGGCCGCGCCGGTGTGATCCTCTATCCAATCAATCCAGAATTGCTGGAATCTGAGAGGTGCCAAATGGGTTTGTTAGATCAGGTCAGGGCTTTGCTTGATTGCAAAATGTCAACATTCTGCTGAGTCACCCTTCCATTCTAGCAAAACAGTTGACTTCCTGTTACAGAAGTGATCAGACAGAATTGGGCAGGGGGGAAGGGGAATCTCTTGCCTTGGGCAGCAGACAATTTGAGAAACCTGCTTCCTGCTGATCACGATGAGGAACCTGCCTTAGATTAGCTTGCTCAAGTTCTCTTAATGGGAATTCAGAACTCCTTTGCACTTTTAAATGCCTTACCATGCTCACAATTGGGGTGGATGCCTAGTCCAGGTTTGCAATTGTGAATGTAGAGCTAGGGGATTCAGTAGCTTTTCCAGAGCAGTGGCTTCCAAGCAAGATCCTCTCTTGTTTTTGTAGTTGGTATCTAGGGACGTGTTTTCTCCTGTTCCGTCCACATCCTTCTTTCTCTATGACCTTGAGAGTTTCCTTGTGGCTTTTCTTTTCTGTGAAACTGAAGGAACCATTGGCTTTCATTTCCTTTGGGGAAAAAAAAATCATTTTATTTTTGGCCGAGCATGTGTATGTGCACTTTTCCATAGGGAATTCACAGAACAACCCTTGCATTCCCCACCCCGTCAGATCCCTTTTGGAAAATCCCATATGAGTTTCTTACCTATGCAAAATCACAAATCTCTCCAGGGCTCGAAAGACATTCCTGCAACACAGGAGTGGCTAAAAATAGCGCTTGCAGAGTATGTGCAGTCTGGGCCACTTTGTGCCTCAGGGAGCTTGAGAGCAGCAGGAGAAAAGGAGCTGTGAGTTTCTCTCTCCTTGTTTTTCGGTGGCAGTAATCTTGGACTAGGCAGCAGTTCTATGCACAGCTTGCACGTCTTACCATAAGTGTCCGTGGGGTAATCATTACAGCAAATGATCTCAAGCTATCTGGCTGGGAAAGGGGCAAATAGAGTTTTAAGCTACTGGATGTAAAAAAAAATATGCCAACTTTCCCCAACTCGGAGGTGTCTGTGTGGTCTATTTACCCCATAGTGGCTGTGCAGTGGCACTGCGTTGTTTAAATGATGCAGCTGCCAACTTGCAGTCACATCGGGATCTCCCCCCCCCCCCCCAAACTGCAGGGATTTCAAAGTGCCTGTTTACTGAGACTTTTACTTTTGCTCCGGGTTATCCGCGGGAAAGCGTGGGAACGCAGGGCAGGGGTCATTTTTTTCCGGCTGGATAGCTTGCGCTCCCTCCTGCCCCCATCTAGCTTTATCAGTTTAGCCTTGCAGTAGCAATGCTACGGGCTTTTGATCTGATGCCCTTCCAATGCGGTGTCGTATAGACACACACCCCTGGGTGCACTCCAGATGTGCCAGACTACGACTCCCATTCTGTTTGGGGGTGATGGAAGTTGTCATGTGACATATCTGAAGTTTGGAAGGGCTGGTTTAAGCTAATTCTTCTCAGGATATTATTATCTGCCTTTGGAAGTGGAAGCTGGGAAGCTGCCTTATATCAGGTGGACCCTTCTCCTTCTATTGTTGCTATTGTTGTTTATTTCATTTCTATACTTCCCACTAGTCAGAGCTCTCTGAGCAGTTCACAAAAAAGACACATCACAATACAAGATGATAAAACCATGATATAAAATCTCTTAATATATAAAATATAAAACAATTTAAATAGCTCAAACATTTACAACCAGATACCAGAGCTGATAGAAACATAAATGTGCCATCAAATGCCTGGGAGTAGAAGAGAGTCTTAACCTGACACAGAAAAGGTGACCCTGTTGACGCCAGGCAAGATTCAGTGGAGAGAGTGTTCATCCCATAATCGGGGGGCCACCACTGAGAAACCACTTCTAGCCCATCTTGTATATTCTGAGTGGCCGTGGCTCTTCAACGAAAGAGAGAGGTCTTTCCTATGTTCTGATTTTCAATTGGAGACACCAAAGATTGAACCTGGGAGCTGCTATATGCAAAGCTTTCGCTCCACCACTGAGCGATGGCCCCTTTCCTGCAGTGCATGACGAGTGTGAGAGGAAGATGCCTGGAATGTTTACTATTCCAGGCACCCTTGACTTCAGCTCGGGTGGTATCCTAAGGCTGTGTCTTCTGAACCAATGATGGATGGTGATGGAGAATGTGCTCAAGACACTGCAAGATGGGGAGCAACTGCCCTGACAATGTTATTGGTAACAAAAAGCATACCATGAGCAGCAACAACAGCCCAATTCAGATGTTATTCCCACCTGCATTCAGTTGCCCTATGCACATGTTATTCCCACATGCTGTACTCCACCCCAGAACCTGCGGTCCTGCTAGCTCTGCCCTTGAACTTCCTGTGTTGAGCAGGAAGGTTGGAAGGGGGATTGTGCATTCAGGTGAATGCACAATATTCGCAATTATGGGGAGAATTCTAAGCATGTTCAGCCAAACGAGCAAAGAGTCCAGGCATTCTCACTCAGTGTAGGACAGTCACGGTTGGAGCAAGAAGAGATGGGAACATTCATGGCTCTTCCCCAGACTCACTCCCCCTGAAGGGGGGAACAGAGAGGTTGGGGGAATAACATTTGAATAGGGCTGATGTCATTAATGCATCCATGGGGAAAATGGAATTGGGAAGATGGCAACAGAAGGTCTGTGTGGGTTTGCAGATTGACCATGCTTCATTAACAACTTGAATGAATAATCATGGGGGAACTAGAACTTTTCTACAGAGATTAAAGTGGGACCCCCCACCCCCCGAAAAGCCTTGGCTGGTGCTGTGGTTGCATTCTCTGACATCTACCTCCCCTCTTCCATTTTTTCCCTGCTTGTTTTCTGTTCTTCTATGAGAGCTAAAAGCCTTTGGATTTTAGCATGCAATTAAGATGCAGACATAACTCCACATCCTGATGGACTAGAGAGCATAGTTGCAGGTGTCCCCTACCAAGAGAGTGTCTTTTTGCGGCTGTTCATTTTATTATCAGAAGTTTAAATAAATAAGACAAGTCACAAAAGAAGGCATATAATAAGAAATACAAATCTTAATACAAAGTTGACCGGGCAGGGATGAGGGACACACACACACACACACACACACACACACACACACCGAGTACTAAGATTAGTTAAAAGGACAAAAATGGGTGTCATAATAAAAGACTGCAAAAGAAGGAAAATATGAGCCTTTGCAGATTTAGCAAACCAATAATTACACTGGCGCACATTAGAAATGTCTTTTGAACACCTGATGGTTTGATTGTTCTAACATCTCTTCCTCGAAGTGAATTAGTACTTAAAAAGACTTGTGAGTGTGAAATCTATATGCAAGTACATCATGCCCCCAAGTTGTTCAGCGGCAGGGCTGCACTGTTAATGTACCTGCAGTCTGAGAAAGCACATGATACAGACTACTGGCACTTGAGAGATGTCTTCCAAATCCAGGAAGTCACTTTATTTCCTTTAGACAAAAAAGAGGAATGTTTGAGGAGGGAGGGAGAGGAGGGAAGGAGGGAAGAGTTAGTAATGCTAAAAGCTCAACATGAAATGCAGGTAAGAGCGCACCAAACCTGAAAGTTTTCATTCCTAGACATGAGCCAAAATTAGCAAAGACAGGCGGTACCTGCTGCAAAATGTTGCGCTTTGGAGTGCTTCTGTTGAGGATTTCAGACATTTCATTTCATTCCCCTTTCAGCCCTGATCTATTTCCCCAAGATGATGTGCCCCATTGGGCATGCCCTGTCCTCGTTGGGCTGTTCGGTTTCCCTTCCCCAAATATTTTATTGTACTTCTGCAAAGCCTGGGGTTTCCCTATGTCTGCTGACGCCTGTCGATTTTCTTGGAAGTACTTTGCACTGTGCCCAGTGGGATGTACTCTCAGGTACGTGTACCTAGGATTGTTCTCTAACACTGTTACGTTGCACACATTTCTTGGGAGTAGGTCCTACGATGGGGCTACGTGGCACACTGAATTTTTGTTTTTGCAAGCCTGGTAATTTTTAGAAGTTGGGTACCACTCGCCATCTATGGAAAATAAAGCTGACTGCAGTCAAAATGGATTCAACATGCATGAAGTAGACTTTATTTCCACCCACTGTGAACTCCTAAGTGGACATTTATAATTACTTATATGTGTGTGTGTTTTTCCTCTTGAGAGTATAGCCTGGCAAAACAGAAAGTGGAAGAGTTTTTGAATATCTCACAGAAATCACAGATTCTCCCCCTTTTTGGAAGAGTCTGTATTCCTGTATTGGAGGGAAATGGGGCCAGGCAGAGGTTTCTGCTTCATTTCTCAGCATGCCTTTCCTCATGCTAATAATCCTCCAGGGTAAAATTGTTCCATGTGAAGTTTCATGACAAATGATGCTGTTTGTTTGAACATCTGCTGGGGAGCTGGCGGGGTTCCCTCACCCTTTGGTGTTAAACTATGAATTCGGTCAATAAGAACGATGCAGTACTGCCCTCTACAGGTACGGCTGTATGGTAGAGTTTATGAAGGAATGAATATAACCTCTCCATCAGCCCAATGAAGACTGAGCATGCTCAGTAGCCACAGAATGTTGATTATCTGTTGGAAACAGAACATGGGGGTGGATGGGTGGTGGAGATATGAGGTGGTATCCTGGATGTGACACACCCTCTTGGAAAACGTTTATGGGACCAGCACATTTTCACTGCCCTGAAAATATAGTTTGAATAATCTCCCAAAACGGTTAAATTTCTTGCCAACACTTTTGCGTTTGTGTTCTGAGATTATTATTTCAGATAAAGATTTCTCCAAGTGGAGCGTTTTATCCTCCAAGGCAGGGGTAGGGAACCTGGAGCCCTCCTGACATTGGATTCCCAACTCCCATTAGCCCAGCCAGCATGGCCAATGGTCCAGGATGATGGAGGCTGTAGTCCAACATAATCTAGAGGGCCACAGGCTCCCCATCGATACTGAAATTATTATTATTATCATCATCATCAATATTTATTATACCGCTGCATAACTAAAATAGAAATGGAGGAGAGATGTGTTTAAGGGAGGCTGTGACGATACCCCACATTTCCATCTCCCTATGTATGTCTGGGTTAGTATGTCTGGAGAGTGCGGAATGTTGGACTGAGTGGGTGCGGCTGATGATGCTGGGAAAGGGAGGGGGAGTAGTATATATAGTATGAGGGAGTGTTTCAGTTTATCTTACTGTCTTGGTTGGGTGGAGAGTAGTTGTGTGGAAGATAGCTGTGTGTGATCTAGTCAGGAGTGTGTGTGTGAAGAGATTATAAGGATTTAGGATTATTAGTAAATTATTAGAAGTATTAAGAATAGGCAGGTATTAAATTGATTTAAAAGAACTGTTAACAACAATAAATGTTTTCTTTTATTTTTGCTACCACAAACCACGTGTCAGCTTGGCTTTGTAACCTTAAGCTCTATAAGTTTAATAAAGAAACACATATCGTTACACCTTCAGCCAACATACTCAAACGAGAACCTTATTCAAAATGCATCTTTTACCCTTCCCTCAGGTATTTAAGTGGTGGTGCTTAGCCTGAGAGGGGTATGCTCGTCTAGGCCTAGTGTTTGAGGCTGTGGCGGCACAGAGGCCTACACAGCCGCACATCAAGCAAAATGCAACTCACCAAGCATGTCTACTGCCCCTGTATAGATGTCACACATGTGCAAAAAAATCTCTTATTTTGCATAATCTGTTCTAGTTTTGCTATACACGGAGAGGAGTTAGGGTTAATACAGGCTGCAGCTCCAGCCACTGGAAATCTCATCCAGCAACTCTTCTGGCTTCTGAGATTTCATTAGTTATTGCCCACACAATTCCAGTCAAATATTTGCAGCCACAGGGGCTAGGAACTTAATTTTAACTGTGAAAGCTGATATTCTCAAGAGGCTGGATGTTGTACCACTCTATTGGAATGAATAAAAACACCTTAACTGTCACTCTAAAAGCTGGAAATGGGGAGGCCATCAAATCTTACCAGGCTGTTGGGGGCTTCAAAGGTGGGCTTGGAAATAAAGTGGGCTTGGAAATAGACAGGCAACAAATGCAGTTGATATAAAATTGTCATAAAGTGTTCAGATCATGGAGTATCAACTACCCTTTCTGGCAGACACATTCTGCATCAAGTTGCATTTTCCGGACAGTCTTCAAGGGTGGCCCAACTTGGAGAACGTTGTAGTAGTCTATCCTGGATGTAACGAATACACGTGTGTCTGAAACAAGATCTGATTTCTTCAGGTACAGCTGAAGTTGGTAAAAACTGCTCCTAGACACTGGCATCACCTGGGCGCATCTGGGGATAATGCAAGCTCCAGGAACATCCCCAAATTGTGTTCTTGGTCCTTTATAGGGGTTCAACCCTGTCCAAGATAGGTTGGATCCCTATACCCAGTTGACTAGAGAGCCCCTATGCATGGCTCAGTTCTGAGATTATTGTGGTAATGTGTCTATTTAACTTTCTTTCTTGGCTGTTTTTCTTTCTCTAGGTAAGGTGGCAAGGGCATTTAAGGCGCTGCGTTTTGAAGTTCGTTGTCTCCTATTCCTGAATGTGGATTCCATGATGCGAGAGTTGTTTGAAGTAGCAAGACTGAGACAACACAAAGACTATGACTGCTTTGTTTGTGTGCTGATCAGTCGAGGGGACCACCAGGGCATCTTCTGCACAGACCATATCGTTCCAGGATTCTCTCTGGAGAGGTTGAAGAGCTTTTTTATCGGTGATCGGTGTCTTGATCTCTTAGGGAAACCAAAACTCTTTTTTATCCAAAACTACTTTGAGCCAGGCAATCACCAAGAAACCCCCAGTCTGGTTGAGGCAGATGGAGATCTCTGTACTATCCCACAAGTTGCAGACATTCTGTGGAGCCAAAGCATATTGGATGCATCGACCTTAGACAGATCGCCAAACTCATCCTCCTACTATCTGACTGCTCTAACCGAGCTGTTGATGAATCCACACAAAAGGTAGAAGGTTGTTTTTTGGTATTGTTTCAGTGCATTCTGTTGATCAGGCTTGAGTGTGTGCTGCAAATGGAAGATGCTCAGGGATATGTGTGATGTTCTACTGTTTGTGGTTGTAAATCTATTGCAAAGTTTATTGTTTGTGAAATGCATTTGTTTATATCTTTAAAAAGGGTTAAGAATAATAACAGGTAGAGTAAATAACTAAGCCAAAATGTACTTACTGTCTGGGGTTATAGGTCTTGGTAAGTATAGAGTGATTGGCTGGTTGTGGGGGAGTGCCTGGATTGGCTGGCTGTGTGCCCAAATGGAAGGTGAGTGTTGATTGGCTGGTTGGTTGGAATGCCTAGATTAGCTGGCTGTGTAAGAGTGGGAGGAGCTAGAGAGTGAGTGGAGTGTATATATGTGCCTGACAGAGAGAGCTGGCAGGGTTGATTGAGGGGAGATTTGAGAGTGAGAGGGGGGGTCAGTCAGTCTGAAGCAGGATTATTAGATGAGAAGAGTGTTTGAGAGATTGAGAAAAGATTTTAGAGCATAGATTAAATAAGGAACAGTTTGTTAAAGTATAAGAGTTCTGACTGAAACCAATAAGCATTGAAACCTTGTAACCGCTACACAATTGAACTGAAGTACCCATGAAGCTTGTTGACATGCAATTTCTTATTAATAAATTCTTGTTAATTCTATCTACTGGTGTGGTCTGTGGGTGTACCTGAGAAGGTACTAGTGGCAGCGGTATCAAGAAGTTGTCTGGAGGCCAGGTTGCTGGGCTATGGTGTTGGGGCCTAAATAGTAAAGGCGACACGGGCAGCAGCAGCAACTGGTCGAGGATAATAACACCACAATATGTAATCCAGCTTTTTGAGAAACTTGGATTTCACTTATAACCAGAATAAATTTTGCAAAATGGGATCATTTAGGCAAATTTCCTGGTGACGTTAAATAATACATGGAGCAGAATTCAGGTTTTCTTGGGGCAGGATTTGTGTGGCTTGGATGAAGAACGCTCATGTTCTTTTTTTAGTAAGAGGTACGCACAGCTGTGCTACTTGCTCTTGCAAAAGGAGACACGGGCGACGGTGCCATAACTTGGGTGCACACACACAGTTTTACAAGCAAGGGTTTCCTGTTCTCTGTGAGCAGGGATGTTTCACATACACTTCCCTTTGCAGAAGCATAACTGGAAGTCTTATACATCAAGGGCGTTCGATTGTGTCCACGCAGAGACCCTGTGCACATGGGGCTCTCTATTCCTTGTATGGGATAGCAATGTCAGTGAAAGCATAGATCTCTTTCCTATATGTGGGCAAAGGAAAGCTTTCCTATGAATGATTCAACCTTTCTGGCTCTCAACAAATAAGGGTCGCCTTGTTTTGTCCTGCAGAAAATATGAGGAGCAGCTCTAACTTGGGAGAGAGGAGCCCTGCAAAACAGACAACCTTGAGTCTCTCAAGCCACAGTCCTAAGTAATATTTACTTGGAAGTAAGCTCAGTTGAAATCAGTGGAGTTTACAATTGAGTAAACATGATTTAGGATTGGACCTTTTGGGAGGAGAAGTGTTCAGAATTTTGTCTCACAGAATACACAGGTGGGCTTTAGCTGGCAAGCCAAGCTATATCTGATTACAAAGCCCAGAGCTGTTGCTCTGGAGCAGCCTTACCCTTATCCAACATGGTGCCCTCCAGATGTTTTAGACCAGTGATCTTCAACTGGTCCAGACCCTAGACCCACCTCAGACTCCCAACCTACAACATGGGACCCACTTTCACAATTGCCCAACATGGTGGCAACAGCTTTGCCACAACCCATCTTGCAACCCACCAATTGAAGACCACTGTTTTAGACTACAACTCCCAGCATTCCTGAGCATTAGCTGGCTGAGGCTGAAAAGAGTTAAGATCCAAAACATCTGTTGGAGGAATCTGGAGATTACTTGTAAGGTTTTGGAGGTTATGTTCTCTTTAGTCCTGAAAAGTCTTTCTCTTCTATCCCACCCCCACCTTCCACTTTTTTCTGACACAGGACGTTGCCTCTGCTGGATATTCTTGTGGAGCTGAACCACAGAGTTTATGAGTGGAACAGAACCAACCCTGCAGAACAACATTCACTCCTCTTGAAACACACTCTGAGGAAAAAACTTTTCTTGTCTGGTACCTAAATAGAAAACCTGAACTTTTGAGATTGGTGAGTTGTAGCAAGGCCTTCCTTTGAGAATTATCCACTCCTTTCTCTTGAAGGGCTGAGCACCGCAGAACTGGCAATATTCGGACTTATTTTGTACCCTTTTAAACCACTAACCTTACAGAACCTAGCTGATAAATACTTATTTCTACAGCACGTTCTCTAACCTCGCATATCAAGTTTATGGATATCACTGCTTAATATATATATATATATATATATATATGGCAAATCTCAGATCGATGGCTTCAGTGGATAGCTTTGCCTCTTCCGTCCCTGGGCACCAGTTGTTGTAGGGCAGAATACATGGCGACGTAGTACTCCCAAATATCCTACCGATCCAGAATGTCAGAGGACCACAAGATAGCTTTATGACAGGTACAGGCAGCGAATAGACTTTATATACACCATACGTAGCACAGGAGTAGCATTAGGACGCCACTCTTCTCGCAGGGGCCTCATCACTTTGAGTTCATGACAGACAAAATAAACTCTCTTTTGACTCAGGTACTGTAACAAAGAATAGGGAAGATGTTATTTGGGGAAAAGTTGTACTGATACCGGATTATGAAGTGCAGGAGACAAGTCTTTGTATCGCGTTGAATCATAATTTGCTGTTTGTTTGTGATTGTTATTGAACTATCAAGAATTCAGTAATGTTAAGCTTGAAACAATAGAGACCAATATAGTAGTTGTGATATTTATTTATACTAGTAATTTTGTTCAAAATACAGCAATATATTTCACTTACCTAGGTAATGTTGCATGTGTATTCTTTAAAAGAAGCTTTTCAGTCATTTCTATATGGTGTTTTTGTTGTGTTTTCCTTTTCCTCCCATCTCAAACAAAAGGCAAGTATTTCAGTCCTACCAATCTATATGCACCCTCACATTTGTTCGTGAAGAATTCTTCCTTGAATGAGATTTTGGGGGGCCTAGTTCTTCTGAAACAATTACTTGAATGCCTGTTGCAACAATTCAGTGCTTCAGTTTTATTTAATGTTTATACCGACTTTCCTGTAAAGGCAATAACCAAAGTAGCCTGTAGTATAGTAGTTTTTCAAAGTAATTCAAGTATTGTTCATGCCTTGCTATATTCTTTTTTATTATGTTAAGGATTGTAAAGTTAAGCAATTACTGTGTTTTTAAATAACCTATAAAATACAAGTCCTCAGGAAATTATGTAGATTTTTCCAGTCTTGGAGGCCAGCCATCATGATTGTTTTTGCGCCTCCTGGGTTAGGGGAGGGGGTCAAAACTCTGAATCCCCTTTCTGAGGAGGGATTCCCCAGTATCTAGGGGCCCTTCAGACAATGTCTAGGGGCCATAGAATTGCTCCTTTAATATGCCAGACTGACACATGTCTTGATTTATTGTATTCTACTTGTTTGACTTCCTTGACTGTAACTTGGGGATTTCTAATATATATTTTAATCATCATAATTTATTGTAATATCAAAATACGAGTTATTATCCTTTTTTAATTTTCTTTTTAAAGAGTTTCATGATTAAGTAAGAAATTTCTCTTTTTACCATGCCTTGTCCCCCCCCTCTGATTTTGCTTGTTTCTCAGTACTGTGTTGTAGAATTTCAAGGTCTCTGGGATCTCCCAGGTTACCACTTTTGGCAGTAGACTGACACCTCAACCCTGTGCAGAATTAGGAAGAGCTGGGCATAACTCTGTATATGATCAGATTGCAATGTAGCAATCCTATACAGACACCTGAACATAAATCCCATTGAAATTAGTGTGACTTACCCATAAATAAACATATATAGATTTGGGTTGCAATAATGGTAGGGCTGACCGTGCAACCTATAAAGGGCCCATATTTTTCCTGTTGCCACATCCATGTTTATTTACAGGACAACCTGATCAGCTAAAAGTGCACAGGCTATTCACAATTGATAGTGTCACGCATATTTTGCCATTTAAACTTGAGTACTTTGTGTACCTGACAAAGTATGAATTGCCCTTGCTTTTGGATCTATGAATGTGCAGCTTGTTTTTACAGCCTAAAGCAGTTTCTTCTGTATGTTTCTGTGGAACACAGCCACCATTCAGGGATGTTACTCCAAGCTCACTGATCATAGCAACAACCCTCAAGGATATCCATGTACAATACTCCATGACCTCGGTCCCCACAGCCTCAGTCGCAACTAGACATGTTGTTTGGAGGCAGTTGTAGACCAAAGTCAATTGGCTTCAGCTTATGCAGGATTCACTCAATGTTAGTTCTGAAAACAAGATAACTTTCCCCAGGGCCAATTCACACATGGGATAGGTCGGCTATCTGAATATTTCCCACGGATGATGACTCTGTGAGCTGACTCCATTTAAATGCAATGCATTTGAGGTAATATGAAAACTGAGGCAGTGTTTTAGGATGGCTCCTACACACGTTTGGTAATCAAGTGATAGACGTGCTGCGTATGAACCAGGGTTAACTTGTGTCACATGAAAGACTTTTTATTACACCTTGGAATTTGAGGTTTAAAAAATGTTATATTGCTTTTCTGTTTCTTTTCTGTATGATTTTGAAACAGTAGAAGAACCAGTCTATAGTTTGGAATATGAGTATATCAGTGTTGGAAGTGTTTGTTAATTATATTTTGAGTATAATATAAAGATATCAGTGAAACCATACATCTAAAAAATTAGGCTCGTCTGACATTCTTTTGGGTAGCAGCAAGGATGGAAATAGCGAGGAGCTGGAAAAGCACTCATGGTCCATCTATTCAGCAATATAGACTCAGATTATAGTCAATAGCTTTAATGGAAAAGTTAACCTATATACACCAGTTGTCCTGCTTTGTTGGTCCCTGGCTGACAACTGATTGGCCACTGTGTGATCAGAGTGCTGGACTAGATGGACCCTTGGTCTGATCCAGCATGGCATATGTTCTTCACCCATACACAAATGGCATACAGAAATGTGCAAGAAGGGGATAACTTCATCACGACTTGGTGGGATTTTATAAGCTTTATGATGTGGCACAGAGGTCAATCAGCCACCACATTCACATGGTCTTTTATGGATAGGTTTATTGGGTAACAAAGTATAAACTGCTAAAGATAAGAAATCAGATAAGCAGCACAATTGTATGGAACGAGGATCAGGATAAAGATTTAAGGATATTCTTACTGTTATCTCACGTTAAGTTACTGATGTATTGTTAAATTCAATAAACAATATATTTTTAAAAATACACCAATGTTGGAATTGTTGGTTAATTATATATTATGAGTATAAACTAAAATTTTGTTTTTAAAAGTGTTTATATAGATGTACCTCTTACTGTTATGAATGGCTTGAGGGGTGTTCATATAGCAACTTAACTGGGGTTTTGACTGAATAGGGAATGCATTTAAGTCTGTGCTGCCCTATTGTGTAAAAAAATATTTGGGCTTGGTGTGTGTGTGTGATTTGCAGATGGAGAAATTCTTGTGTAGGTAGTTGAGTGTTTAGGCCTAGAATCCATTTTGTTTTGCTGTATAATCATCTCAATTATATTGTAAGCATTTACTTATCAAAGGGAAGATGGGCAGGGTCAGTGCATGAGGCCCTGTTACGGTTGTGCATGTTCCTGTACCATATTTGTACATAACACCTGAACAGTGCCTCTACTTCTTTTTGAACCTTTCTTGATTATAATGGTCCAGGACCACTGCACTCTTCTTGGCACACCAACAAGAGAAGGCAGAGCATTAGAACAACCAAAATTCAGACATTAAAATGAGATTTATGGAGTTTTGTAATATTTCCATTTTTTGGGCATAGGTTGTTTTAGATAAAGGCTGAGTGAACATGAAACCACCTTAAACATTCCAACGAATAGCCAAAATTCATTGCTAATACATCAGATCTTCAGACAGAAGCAGCAAACACCCTAAATGCTGTTAGTTTACAGAGTTCAAACTCAACTCTTATCTATGGATTTCTTCCTTTGTCCCACTCCTGTATTCAAATTGCCATTTCTATTGTTTCTTTTCACATGGAGGCAATGAGATCACATCATCTCTCTGTCTGTCTTTGTATTCCTGCTTTTGTTCCATTCAAAAGTGCTTAAGAAAGATGTCTTACAATATCCTGGGTTTTTATCATTCCTTTGTCAAGTCAGACTAGGAATTGATTTACAGAGATATTTGCGCCTCAACTTTTGTAGCATCTTGCCTGATGAAGAGATCTGGAGATCCTGAAAGTTTGCATGGGTTTTATTATCTTTAAGTTGGCCTAATAAAAGTTTTGCCCTGATAATGGATTTTGGATTGCCCTAGTATGAATTCATAGAATAGTATCAGCAAAAGCCATTACAACATGAATTTTATCCTTCTGGCTATTAGCCAGCAAGCAGTCCAAAGTCACTACGTTTATTACTAAATTTTGTGAGGGTTTTTAACCCTGGCCCAGTTAACTGAAGATGCTTTGATCTGCTTTATGGTATATTGGAGGATTTGCATGGTGTTTTTTTTTACTCCATACTGTTAAATAGCAGTGACTTATTTTCAATTAATATGCAATATTTGACATACGACCTGAAACAAAACTACCCCTTAGCAATAGTTTATGTTTGTGTTGTTATCAAGCTCTCTATCCTCAGTGATGAATGTTTAGTGCAGCATTTCAAAGATGTATGTGCTCTAAGAAAAATAATCATTTGTACCTTCCCGACTTGGCATTTAAAACCTTTGATGGTTTAGCTGTGTTCCAATGTGGAAAATGCCTCCCACATCAGGACTATTTCTATCTCTAGATTATTATTTAAAAAACAAAAAAACTGGCAAATATTCTTTGCTCAAGGCTGTAGTTAAAGCAAAATGCACACATGTGCAAACATTTTTTAAAAATCCTTTCCTTTTTTGTGAAGCAAGTTAATACATAATATTCCTGGCTAAATCCCTCCTGTTTGATCATGGGGCATGTTTTACCCCCTTAAATGTGATTATGTAACCCAAACTCTCTCACTTGCAATCATTGTATGGTGAAGCACAAGATGCCATCCTATCCCCTATGCTGTTTAACATCTACATGAAACCAGGGAGAGATCATCCGGAGCCATGAGGCGGGGTGCTATCAGTATGCTGACAACACCCAAATATATTTCTCTATGCTTTTGACAACAGCGTCAGCTAAGGATAGTTTGTCTCCTCTGAATGAATGCTTGGAGGCAGTAATGGGCTGGATGAGGAAAAACAAACTGAAGCTGAATCCAGACAAGACCGAGGTGTTTACTGTCAAAAGTCCCAACTTGGGTTTGGAGGTATGTCAACCAGTTCTGGATGGGGTAACACTCCCCCTGAAAGGCTGTGTTCGCAGCTTGGGGGTGCTCCTGCATCCATCACTCTAAATGACATCTCAGATAGACGCGACTGCTAGGAGTGCCTACTATCAGCTTCGGCAGATACGCCAGCTGCGCCCCTTCCTAGAGTTGGAAGACCTAAAATCAGTAGTGCACGCGCTGGTAACTTCAAGGCTCGACTTCTGCAATGTGCTGTACATAGGGATACCTCTGTGCCTAGTCCGGAAACTTCAACTAGTTCAAAATATGGCAGCCAGGTTGGTCACCAGTACACCTAGGGGTGACCATATTACATCAGCATTGATCACTCCACTGGCTGCCAATTAGTTTCTGGGCGAAGTACAAAGTGTTGGTTATTAGCTTTAAAGCCCTACATGGTTTGGGTCCAGGTTACCTGCCGGATCGCCTTCTCCCATACAATCCGCCCCACACGCTCAGGTCCTCTGGGAAGAATTTACTACAGTCGGCCAAGACTAGGCTGACAACTGTTACCCAGAGGACCTTCTCTTCGGCCGCTCCCAGACTGTGGAATGGCCTGCCGGAGGAGATTCGTCAACTTAATAGTCTTTTTGACTTTAAGAAAGCCATAAAAACTGATCTCTTCCGGCAGGCCTACCCGGTTGAATTTTAAGAGTTTTATCTGTATTTTAATAATGTATTAATTTTATATGTTTTAATCCGTTTTATCTATTTTATGTCATTTATATCAATGTTGTTCCCCACCTCGATCCTGGGGGAGAGGCGGGAAGAAATAAATTTATTATTGTTATTATTTGACTCTTATTTGCCTGTTACCTCAGTTTGCCTGTGTATGAAATGGGCTTCTTCCTTTCCCACCTCCCTTTGCTTCAACAAGTGGGCTCTGCCACAAACTGCTTTCTCTGTGTTATTCTGGGAGCGGGGTGATGTGACCCCCTTGGCTCTGTCTCCAGTGAACCCACTTTCTGCCCTACCAATTAGGGTTAGGTAACTGAGGTTTGGGGTGGGGGTACTCATAACTGCATCACACTTAAAACCTTATTCTTGGCAGTTGTCCAAACTATAATCTGGCAGCACCTGCCAGAGCAGCAAGAACACCCTTGGAAGAATTAATCTGTTTATTTCATGGATCTCTTCTTTTTTTTCTTAGGACAATAGGCAATGAAAAATGAGAGGGGGAGGAAAGGAAAGAATGAACTTTTACCTTCTCCATAGATTCCTTTTTTCTTCCTCAGAGAATTAGAACAGGAACGGGGGTGGGCGGGTCGGAAGAATTTACTCACAGTGCAAGCCTATGAATTTTTATTCATCAATTAATCCCACCATAATCAATGCCTCTTATTTCTTTTATTCCATATTACAAAGGCAATGGATTGCAATAAAAAAACACCCAGCTTCATCAGGAGCTTCATCTTCAAAAACTTCATCGTTTGGATCTTCGGACTAGTACTTCACATGCATTGGGTTTCCTAGGTGTACAGGGCCCAGGTGTCTCAGTTTGCTCTTTCCTTACACTAAAAGTCTACCTTTCTGATTCTGCCTGCACTAGTTCAAAAGAAAGTGTTCTGTCTGTTTAATCTGTGCGTAAAGGAAAGGCTTGTGTAGTGACTGTACCTTTTTTGAAAGCCTTTTGCTTATAGTAATTTGAATTTGGCTAATACATGCTATTTTAAAAAAAACACGTAAATTTATCAATACAAGGCTTATTTCAGAATATATGGTTAGGATGGCAGTTTTAATGTGAGAAATGCCATTATTTTGCTTTCAGAGATCTTAACATGTGGGATACAGACCGCTGACCCAGAAATATACTTTGCCCCTTCTGTGCCCCCGCCCTGGATTTTTTTTCTGGTGCTGCCACTGCAGTTCATTGGTTCTTGTTGATGGACATTGAGATGAATGTGGCAGCCTTCCCCCTCGCTCATTGGAGCTCCTATAACAATTAACGAAAATGCTTACATCTGTGTAATTTTTAAAGATAAAAGAGATGAAATGTAGCAGGGTGATAGATCTTAAGGAAGGCTTTAGCTCTGCCAAGTTTGAATCAGATTGGTTCATCCCTTGATTTTTTTAAAAGAATTTTTAAATTCCCCTCCCCTTTAAACCCTTTTCCTGATAAGTCCACAGGTGTGATCTTCCACCGATTTGCATTTGTGAAGGATCGATTTTCCTTTACTTTGATCATGCCAGGGAGACCTACTTCTGAGTAAACAGACCTCAGAAGTAAGCATAGGGTTGCAGAGCACTTCTTTCCAGTTTACTGTTTTAGACTTTTAAAAAAAGCTGAGTGACCACACTATTAAAAGTCAGTTCTATACATGTTTACTCAGAAGTAAGTTTCTCTCTGTTCAATGGGGTTTACTCAAAGGTAAGTATGCATGGGATTTTAGTATGACTTGGATGTAAATGCAGTTGAAATCAATGGGATTTACTCTTGAGTAAGGGAACTAGTAGATCTGTTTAATGAACTGGAGATGCACAGCTTCACATGATCAAAGAAAATTGCTCATGTAGAGAAGTCCAGAGTTCAAGGAATGAGTGAGTGGAATGGACATTGCCAAAGATTTCCAGGCAATGTGCCATTGGAGAATAATTCTCTGGCAGTTACCACAGGGAAAGGTGTAGGAATGGTGTGAGGCCAGGCCTTAAGGAAGGAATCTTTCCTGAGTGAGTAGTGGGGAAGGCCAAGCAGCAGATCATAACCAGGAGACCTGTGCCACCCAGGAAGCAGAAAGTAGCTCTGCCAGAAGGGGTATGGAATTTGGAGGGGGCTTTCAGGAGAAGAGCTTCAATCTGTATTCCCCCATGTAAGAAAAAATGGAGTACATCTTTCATTTTGCTTGATCCCAGGGCAAGGAGGAGCTGCCTGTGAGAATTTTCAGACAGTCTCTGCATACAATAATTTTTGCATGTGCCCCCCCTGGATCACACCATATTTATAGCACGATCTCTCTGCTTTACGCAGGAAAGCCTTTCTCGACTCGCTTTTAATGCTATTGTTTAAGCCCCAGTGCGGAAATTGCTGGCTGTAAAATTTTGTAACGCTTCTTATTAGCGTTTGTTTTCTTGTTTTTACAAACGATCCCCCGACCCCACCCCCGGCTTAACGCTTTAGTCTTTTTTGAGTATAGCCGGTGGCGCTTTCTCTAATGACGTGACGTCTTACGAGGAAGAGTTGGGGCGGGATTTGCAGGCTAGCAAACCAGGAAATTCAAACAACTTCGGAAGCGGGGGAGCTGGAAGGCGTTTGCTGCTATACCTCCGTGGCGATCACATTCGGCTGAAATTAACTAGCCTTTCTCTACCCTTTGCCCGAGCGTTTCAATATTGCGGTCCATTTCTTTTGAATGCGGAGGAAACGCCGGGAAAGAAAGTTAGGTAGGTATTAATTCTCCCCCCCCCCCCCCGGACAACCGGAGCTAGTAAGAAACTAAGGATGGCTGTTTGCAGCAACTACAGGAATGTTGCAAAAGTCCTGGCCTCAGGCTGAAAAAGTCAAGAGTAATGTACAAGACCAGAATTAATATGCGCAAGGGAAAGTTATGAAATGGTAACAGGCGCCTGTTAAAAGAATGTGAGTGGAGCCTTAAAAAGGCGGGGTATGTTAGGGTCGCCATATTCTGAATCCTCAAACAAGGTGTTTCCCGTGGGCCACACCCTCTCCAGATTTTCCTTTAAAAAAGCTATGGGATCTAATCTGCAACTGAAAGGATTACCTAGCTGGCTTGGAAGAGAAAACATAGTAAGTCCTATGGAGTTCAAAAGGACTTACTTATAAATAAGAATTTATGGGCGAGTTGGGAGACCTTGGTATTAAGCTGCAATTCTATGTGGGACCGTGTACCACTGAACTTCCAAGTAGTTCCGTTCAGGATTGAGTTATTAGTTAGGCTGGCCATATGAAAAGGAGGACAGGGCTCATGTAACTTTAACAGTTGTAGAGAAAAGGGAATTTCAGCCCGTGTCATTTGTATGCAATTAGTTCCTGGTGAAATTCCCTCTTCATCGCAACAGTTAAAGGTGCAGGGGCCCTGCCTTCTTTTGTATATGCTCACTCTAGTATAGTGCCTGCAACTTTAACTGTTGTGATAAAGAGAGAATTTTACCAGGAACTAATTGCATACAAATGACACTGGCTCAAATTCCCTTTTCTCTACAACTGTTAAAGTTACATGAGCCCTGTCCTCCTTTTCATATGGTCAGCCTATTATTAGTTCCATAGAAAGGTGAATGCAATTAATTTTAGAGTAGCTGGTGACATTTTAACATGTGGGACTTTCTGTGTATGTTGGTATTCCTAATATTTTTTGTACATGCCGCCACTTCTAAATTTATTCTACTTTCTGGGTGTCTCTTTCAAGCAGAGCATGTAGGAATAACAGTTAGTTTGAATTAGAGGATCCTCCGTGTGAGGATAGGAGTGCTAGAAGTCGAAGAGGAATAGAACAGGATAATTATGATACACACACACACACACTAAAACCATGTACAAAGGTTAGAGCAAAGCAGCACCTCTGTTTGGGTTGGCTTCTTCCCAAATTATGTTGAGATATGAGTTGTGTGTCATAATCAAGCGTGGATCTGTGAATCCTCTGCTATGCTGTGAATCCTCAACCAGCTCAGGCCTTGTCTGAAGGGGAAGGCAGGCCCCATCTGTTTTACGATCCTATTTCTCTCTAGATTGCAGTAGTGGGCAACTTGTGGTCCTTCAGATGTTTTGGCCCACAATTCACATCATCCCTTCACCATTGGCAATGCTGGCTAGAGCTCATGATAGTAGTATAATAATAATAATAATTAGTAGTAGTAGTCGACCAAAACACATGGAAGGTCACAAGTTGACCACTCCTGAACAGGGATAGGCAACCTGGTGTTCTCCAGATGTTTTGGACTTCAACTCTCATCAGTCTGAGCCATTATGGACATTGATCGGGATTAGGGGGCTTAAGAGTCCAAAATATATGGAGGGCACCAGGTTGCCTTCCACAGCTCTAGAGCCTGTTGCCCCCAGCCTATCCAAGTGCCTCAAGAGTTGGTGTGTACCGCGCAGTTCAAGAACAGTGGTTGTAAGAAGAGTCAGTGTGGTGTAGTGGTAATTGGTCAGACTAAGACTGAAGAGTCCCAGATTCTAATTTCACTCAGTCTTGAAACTCACTGGGTAGCCTTGGGACAGTCATCATCATCATAACCTTTATTGCTGGAAGCCAATGGCCATATCAACATTCAACAAAATCATACAATCATTAAAACCTCAACTCTATTAGCCCAAAGATTCATTAAGACAGGATGAATTCTTTATAAAATTATGGCCAAATAACCATCCTACCTCGACAGTCACTACCTCTCAGTTTAACCTACCTCGCAGGGTGGTTGTGAGGATAAAAATACGGTGAGGGAACAATGCTGAGCTCCTTAGAGGAAAGATGAGATAAATAAAACTACGTGGTGGTGTTATTTAACAAGTTGATATCAGTAACGTATTGCAGGCAGGCATTGGAAATTCCACTTATAAGAAGGGGACAAAGATGGCAGTAAATGCTGCACGTGTGACTCTTCTTGTCCCCCACCCCCCATTGTTTGTGTCATACAGAAATGGTGGGAAATTGAAATCTTAGCAGAGATACCATGGAATGGAAACGGAGGAGTATCAAGCAAGGAAGATTGATTTAAATCAAGGCAGTTTAAACCAGTGATTTCAATCAGCAAGAAAAAATTCAATTTAAATCACTAATTTAAACCAAGTTTTCCATTGGAACGTTTCCATATATTCCCTGAACAGTGTTGCAAATCTGACCACTAAGCCATGTTAATGTAGAAGAAAATATAGTATTTCTTACGCTGTTTCATTCTTACAACCAGGCTTTGCATCTCTTGGTGTCACTATATATATTTGGCATGCTTTCCTTTTATTCCTTTTGTCTTTCAAATATTCCCATGTAGGTTTTTTTTTTAATACCCAGCAGCCATGACAGTTTGAGGTTAACATGTCTCCTCATAAATGAATTCCATTGAGTTCAGTGCTCCCAAATCAATGGGGATATGATTGCATGGGGATATGCACACTACACAATTTTGTCTTCTCTTTTTCTTTTCAGTTTTACGCCTTTCAGCTCCACCGGGTCTTGGCCCAGACTTGCCCCCCCCTCTCCCCCCCCCCCCCGAAAAGTAGTAATTACAAACAAAATGCCCATGATTGATAGGTTTAAAGTATGGTGTCAGGAGGCTGGAAAAAAACATTTTAAAAAAAAATTCTGGACTTTTTAAAAGCTTAAATTTTATCTGTCTTCCTATATATATATATATATATATATTGCCTTAACTAACTCTTCTCCCCTGCTTGGCCCAACTACAGCATAAGAACAGGGCAGCAATCCTGTCTAGCCTGTGATGTTGCACATGTGATTTTAGTCAGAAAAACTGACAGCCCAAAACTTTCAGGAAGCAAGGGTTGTTAGGCTACAGAGCCATTTTCACAAGATGAAAAACTGAAATTAATGGCCATGATTTATTGGTATGTAACTCCATGTTTATGAGACTCTAAGTATAGGTTTAGCATGTTTATTATACTTGTAATTGTGTTATTTTTTAAGTTGGAGAGAAAATTAGTGTTTTCTTTGTGGTGTTTTTTAAAGGATTTAAATACAAAAAACAACAATTTCAACATTTACAAATCCATTTTTTAGCATTACTTTTATTTATTTATGGCATTTCTATACCGCCCAATAGCCGAAGCATTGATTTTCATCCACCCTGGTATTGTGTCTTTTCTGTGACAAGGTTGTGATGTGTCTAACAGCAGAAGAGCAAATAAAAAATCAACAGGTGACAGAGTAGATGAATATAAATGATTTTAAAAAACAAATTGGATTAAAGATGTTTTGAATTTGACTTTTCGGGAGGGAAAATGGTAATACTAGGTTTCTCTTAAATAATAACTAGATTGGTGTTAAATACTGTAGATAAAAGCATGTTAGCATTATAGAACTTTAAAAATTTAATCAATCCCTCTACCAGATACATTGGCTCAATTTGGACGACACAATAAACAACTGGTGTGGGGGAAACAATCCTCAGTTGTTTTGACTATTGTGTCATTCGAATGCTGCCATAGTCAACTCAGCGCTGATTCTAATCCACACCACAGTTGATTATTTATTACCATGTTTGGGGTGTACCCCCTAGGGTTAGGGTTAGTCAACCCACCATTAACTATCGTGTCGTCCGAATTGAGCCATTGAGTTAAAAGATGCTTTTCTATATAAATGAAGAACAAAATTGACCATTTCTCAGATATGAATATTTGCATTACCTACAAAATATCAGCATTTAATTTCCACCTATTGAAAACAAACTGGTCTAGTTTTCCCCAGTATCGATCAGACCTTCACTCTATCTATCAGTTGGGGGCATTTGATTTCTGTTTGATACTTCGTTTATGTGAGAGGGCTGTTCCAAGGCAAAGTGAAGCAGAAAGGAGCAGAGCTGGAAAGAAGACAAAATTGACTGGTGCAGCCATTTTCTATATAGTTTTACCTGCAATTGTTTAAATATGTAACTTTTAATAGTTATTATTATTATTATTATTATTATTTATTTCTTACCGGCCTCTCCGTTTGGATCGAGGCGGGGAACAGTAAAATAAACATTTTACTGTGCCTGATGTTTTCTATGTTGCTATTCATAGTAACCTTTGTTTGGAAGCTTTTTGTTGTTTCATTACTGTGACCCTGTTCAGATGACACGCTAAGCATTTTGAGCTAAACTTTCTGGCTTAGTGTGTTGTGTGAACCATGACTTAACATGTCTTGTGAACCATTCCTAATCATGCTGGCTACATAACCATGGTTTTAACACGCTCACTAAATATTTGCTGCAAAAGGATTAACAGCCTAACTATGGCTTACCATGTTGTCTGAACAGGCCCTGTGATTTGTGTTTCTGTTAACTATTGGAAGTCGCCTTAAAAGAGGTTTTATCCTTACCAGTGCCTGTAAATATTTTGAATAGTTAATTAAATAAATTTCGGATCCAATTAAGGCCATAGCTAACTTTGTGCAATAAACATAGTTTTGTCCTTGACTAGCAAGCAAGGGTCAATATGAGTTCACCCTGTACCTTAACAGACTCCATTTTATAACTCTCTGTGTGTATACCCACTTCCTGCCTGGTATCTCTTTACATGTGATGTTCTGGCATTCCTGTGACATCTGGCAGGGTCTCAAACAATTAATGGCGGCTTTTCTGTGGCTTGCTGATGTGATGAAATGTTGGATTAGGCCAGTCATCCCCAACCTAGCTACCTTCCAGGCCATGGGCCTTGTTGGCTGGGGATGATGGGGTTTGTAGTCCCAACACATCTGGAGGGCTTCTGCTCGGAGAATGCCGAGTTAGAATATGAGATTTTATATTTTGTTGGTTTTTAAATTTTTTTTATTGATGTTAGCTGCCTTTGCAGTTTTTTGTTTTTGGGGTTTTTTTTTAAAGCAAAAGGGGTGTTTTAATAAAATATCACATAAAACTCATTCTGGGAAGTAGAAACAAACTAGAGGCACTCATTGGCACGAGGCACACACTCTGCCTGCTGTTCTTGTTATGCTCTTAAAGTCTTGGAGAAAACATCTGTTGCAGATGTACTCTAGGTGAGCCAGCTATCAAGTGGCAGAATGAGGCTTTTGACGTTTTCAGTAGTTCTAAGCCCTTACGAGCAGGTTCTGTCCTCTGTGTCCCTCAGACTTTTCAGAGGCGAGTGACACTTTTGGCTTATCTCTTCTCCTTCTCCCCTTGTTTGATAATCTGCTGAACTGATTGCATTCAGCTGGGATTGGCAAAATTACTTCACTCACACCAATTCCTGGTTTCTGCCAGGCACGGTTGATATTCTGTTTTTTAGTTAATTCTGTGCATTTATCTTTGGTTGGTTGGTCTGATGAAGAGATATGAAGGCTGGGGGACAGAAAAAATGGGGTTGGGGGAGCGAGGGAGAACCATAAAAAAATTTCACATCTCCCCCCCCCCAAAGCTTTTGGAAAATATGGGGGGAAACTTTTCCCCTGAATTTTTCTGGTTCCTCATCCCCCACACACACACCACCCCCATTTTTGTGTGTGGGTGTTTACAGGCTTTCATATGTTTATTTATTTATTTTTATTACATTTCTATACCGCCCTATAGGCTATAGCCAAAGCTCTCTGGACAGTGTGCAACAATTAAAATCATAAAATATATCATAAGATACAGTATAAAATGTAAATGTTTAAAACTACATTATAAAACTACAGTCCAGAACAAAACCTGAGCACCAATGCAGAGATTACAATAACATTTAAAAACAGAGCTAAAGGACTAAAATGCCTGGGAAAATAAAAAGTTCTTTACCTAGCACTGGAAAGAGCACAATAAAGGCACCAGGTGAGCCCCTCAGGAAAACTCATTCCACAACAGGGATGCCACAGCAGAAAAGGCCCTCTTCCTTTGGCAGCCACTGTGTATGTTGTTGTTTCTAGTCAGTTGTTTTGTTTTTAACAATCATCTTGTCTCTTATATTTTAGTGACTCTCTCTCTCTCTCTCTCTCTCAGCCTTACCTCTTTTAAGAATCATAGCTCCTCAGAAAAGCCACCATCATGGAGGACAGTGATAGTATAAAGTTTCGCCAGCAGCTTTTGGCAATCGATGATAACTTAGGGCAGGAAGATGTGGAAGCTCTTAAATTTTTCTGTAGTGACTGGATCCCCTTAAAGAAGCTGGAAACTGCTGGATCTGCACAGGATATTTTCCGGCTACTCATCAATAAAGGCTTACTAAATAAGGAGGACACTTTTGTTGTAGCAGAACTTCTCTACAGGATAAAGTGTAACTTCCTCCTCTCAAAACTTGGTTATACCAAAGAGCGAGTTCAAGAAGATCTGCCTTGCAGAGGGCAGGTATCTGCATACAGGTGAGTCTTTCATGAGAGCCAATGTGCTCTAGTGATGTACTAGGGAATCCTGGGTTCAAGTCCCCAGTTAGCCGTGATGTTCACCGGGTGACTTTGGGTCATTGAATCTCAGCCTAATCTACCTCATAGGGCTGTTGTGAGGATACAATGGAGAGGAGGATCGTGTATGCTGCTTTGGGCTCCATGGAGGAAAAGGCAGGATATAAATGTAATAAATAAATGTCTGAAGATTCCATTTGTTTGAAAACGATTGATTTGGTATATTACTTTCCTTCTGATAGATTCTGAATATTTTTGCTGGTTATTTGAATTTAAGGGAATACTTTGGGACCCATGGGCAGAATTCAATAGAGCGCTTACGCCCCTGCCGGTTACTTTCTGCCCTGCCAATTTCCTCCTGCAAGTGGTGGATCCCACCAACTCTGTTGCGCAAGCGGGACCCACCGTTTATGCAAAGGAGATTTCGTGTGTCCTAGGGAAGCCCTCAAATCAGAGGAAATGCTTATTTCTAGAAGGAGGCAGGTCAGCAGAGCTTTCTTATGTGACCTCTGCTGACTTGTCTCCTTCCAGAAACGAGCATTTCCACTCGTTTCAGATTTCCCCAGAAGCACTAAATCGCCATTACCCAAGCGGTGGGGGCCGCTTGCACAATGCAATCAGCAGGGCGTAAGAGAACCAATGGGGGTGTAGGCACCCTGTTGGATTCTGCCCTATGCTTGAATATGCACCATCAGAATTTCTGGTCCGGACGAACTGTGGAGATTTGGATTATAGTGGCTGGGCCAGCCCTGCAGTGAGGCAGAGTGAGGTGGCCGTCTCAGGCAACAGGTGCTGGCAAGTGAGGAGCAGCAAGATGTTGGAAGACAGAGCAGTGTGGGTCCTGGGCCCCCAATCTAGTCTGCTGCCCTCAAGTGCGGTGGGCAACGCTGTTCCATTGCCAGTGTTGGAGTAAGATTCTCCTTCTGCATGGCTTCTTATGGGGAGGGGGGGCATCTTGTCTTCACCCCGGGAAGCAAAATACCTTGGGCTGGCTGTGTGGTGGGCTGGGGTGGTGTTAAAGGCAGATATATAATGCTCATGTAATCAAAGTTAGCTCACCTCATTGGACTTGTCACACAGACAGATGCTGTATGAAATATCAGAAGGGCTCACTAAGGAAGACGTGCGGGCTGCCATGTTCCTTCTGACGGACCATCTTCCAAAGAAGCAATTCACTACGGTGAGTGAAGCTTGAGGCCTGTCCTTGGTAACCCCTCGTTTGATCTTAACCAATGGTGATCCATAGTTAAGATGCTACTCTTAGGCCTTGGAGAGGTTCATTTGGCCCTAGTCATTCACTCGGCACCTCTGAATCGTCACAATTTCCTGGAATCAGTGTGACAAAACAGATTAGGTTTGCAGAACTGCGGGGATGAATTAGGCCCACTCTGTGTTGACTTTAGGAGTAAGTTCATCACTTTGGTTGACTGAGGAGCACAGGAAGTATATGAGGTCTTCTGGTTGCGCATAAAACTTGTCTGGAGATGTAGAAAGACTGGTGGCTCGGGTTGGGGGGTGAGGGGTAAATAAGAATATAACTATTACTTTCGCCCCCAGTCCTCTCTAGAACTGCTGACATCTTTGGAGAAGCAAAAGCTTTTAGAAGACTGCAACCTGGAAACGCTGGAACTAATCTGTTCGAAATTATCGCCTGACCTCCTGAAGAAAGTGGAGAGATACAAACAAAAGAAAGGTGTCTGATTTTGAGTAGAGCATCTATGTGCTTACCTGTGGAGCTATAAGGAGAGGGAGGTTCACATTTTATACTGAGGCAAGCACAGGGGGAGGAGAGCAATATCCCACTCCTCCTTTGCCTTGCTGTATGCTGCTGCTTTACGCTGTTCTCTCCCTGTGACCCAGGCTGGGGAAAAACAGCTTAAAGCAGCAGAGCGTAGCGAGGGAAAGTAGGGGGAGAGGTTAGATGTTTGCTCCCTTCCCCTATGGCTTATTCTTAGAAGAAAAAAGTGAATTCCCAACACCCACTTTATGGCTGAACAGGCATGTTTGGCTCCACTAAATCCCACATCTGGTTTTGCCCTAAGAAATTTTGGATCTGTTCCTGGTTTACCAAGGATTTTTTTTAAAAAAAGAGATTCTCATTCACTGGATATGAATGTTGGAATGAGCTTGGCAGAGCTGATCTGAAATTCCTTTTCAACAATGACCTGGTTCCCATGTAACAACAACCCAGAGTACAGATTAATTATTAGTTGTTGAATCATGGGTTATTGTTTCAACAGTTGTCATTACTTTCAAACTCTGCACTATGATTTAACTGGGTTGTTAACTATGAACAACCTAAGTTCACAACCCAACAACAAACCATAGGTTCTCTTCCTGGGTTCTACATGATTAACCCATAGTTAAACCATATTGCAGGGTTTGCATGTAATGACAACCCGTGATTGAATGACAACCCATGATTCAACAACTACGATTCAGTGTCAACCCATACTCATGGTTAGGTGGACATTGAATCATGGGTTGTCGTTACATGTGAACCAGGCCAATGAGCCATTTATGTAATCTTGGAAAATTCACTATCCACCTCAGTTCCTTGAGTGTAAAGTAGAATAAATTGTGTTCTATATTATAAATTAGCAATCTATGTCGTATAAATTCGACAAAGGCCTCTTTTTGTGCCCTGCCTGAGGGCAGCCTTCCCCAACCTGGTAGCCTCCAGATGTTGTGGACTTCAGCTCCCAACAGCCCCAGCTATTGGAGTTGTATCCCAACAACATCTGAAAGGGACAGGTAAGGATGCCTTAGAGGAGTAAGAGCCAATTTCCTAAGCCTTGCAAAGCAGGGACTTCCTCCATCTAAGTGGCTCAGGAGCTAAGGATCATAGGAACATTGGAAACTGACATACTGCATCAAGCCACTGGCCCATCTAGCCCCATATTGTCAACACTGACTGGCAGCAGCTCTCCAGGGTGTCAGACAGAATTTTTTCCAGCCCCACCTAGAGATGCCAGGGATCGAACCTCAGTCCTTCTGCATGCAAAACAGTTGCTCTGCCACTGAGCTATGGCCCTCTCCCCTCTCTGGCCAAGGGAGAGTGGTGGAAAGACAGGAGTGTCTTGTTTTCCTTTTCCAGCATCTTCACTGAGGGCGGATGGACCTCTTCATTGTGCTCCCTTGAGCCTGGTGGCTGTTGGGCACACGCAAATGCTTCCAAGAGGGGTGGGGAAATGGAAGTCACTTTGCTTTCTTATTATCTTCCTTTGCAAGGCAAGGAAGATAACAATTCCCATGGTTGGGGGGGGGGGGTGATTTGGGGGCAAATAAATTCAAAGCTGCCTCTGGGTATTTATTTATTTATATTTATTTATTACATTTGTATACCGCCCCATAGCCGAAGCTCTCTGGGCGGTTTACATAGGATTAAAACAAAAACAATATACAAAAATGAAAACAGCAAAAACATACAACATACACACAATACACACATACATTTAAAACCATTGCAACAACCCAAAAAGCTACAAAAACAAACCCAGGCTCCTCAGATATTGCCAAATGCCTGAGAGAAGAGGAAAGTCTTGACCTGGCGCCGAAAAGATAACAATGTTAGCGCCAGGCGGGCCTCGTCAGGGAGCTCGTCCCACAATTGGGGGGCCACCACAGAAAAGGCTCTCTCCCTTGTTGCCAACCTCCGAGCTTCCCTCGGAGTAGGCACTCGGAGGAGGGCCTTAGATGTTGAATGAAGTGTTCGGGTAGGTTCATGTCGGGAAAGGCATTCCGTCAGGTATTGTGGTCCTTGCCTTCTGGGAGAGATGGCTAGCACAGCTTGCTCCAAACTGGCAGCCCCCAGATGTTTTGGACTTCAGCTCCCATCAAGCATGGAGTTGTAGTCCAAAGTTTTTGTAGGTTACAATGTACTTATTAGGACGCCAGAAACGGACGCTTTTTACACCAGTTGCCAGAATTTGGTAAATCCTGGGATACGTTTAAAGATTTCCATTTTGTTTTTTCATAGTTGAGGATCCAGTGCTGCCTCTGTTTAATCCTTTGAGTTGGCGTTTTGGGAATGCCGCTCTCATTGGACCAATCACCCATACAGAATATTTCGTTTTGATTAGGCAAGAGGAAGGCCGAGTTCTCAAACCTTTTCATTGTCTGTTCTCTTTTCATCTCCAGTGTCTAATCAAGAAGACACAGAAATGGCTCCTTCTGTTCGTGGAATTAGTAAACTATCTTTTGGAAATGTTCCAGTCCAGGTATGCTGCAGGGAAATATTTTCTGTTTTTCCTATTCATGTCGAAATTATTTTCTTAAATATAGTAGATACTTTAAAGATAGCCTTCCCCGATGTGATTTCCTCCAGATGTGTTGGGTTTCAATTCCCATCATCTCCATCAAGCATGGCCTTAAGCCATGGCTTTTGCTTTTTAAGCTGAGTGTTCTTCCCTACATTTTAGGGAGGGTTCTTGTAGACAAAAGGGTAGTTTAAACCAGGGGCAAGCAGAACATAGACTGGGATCTCCTGATAGATCTCTGGGTTGTTTGCAGTAGATCTCCAAGGGCTTCTGACTTTAACAAGAGCAGGGGAGGGGGACCCCTGCCATAGCTTGCCTTGGATTACTTGCTTACCTCTCAACCTGAGTGTTCCTCATCTGTAAAATAGGTGTACTAACTGGTTGTTTTTGACCACATCTTGTTCAGCTACGCCAGCCAGTTTTAGAGTGAGTGATGTATTAAAATCCTTGATCTGTGATAACTCACAGGTAGATTAATATAAATCCCAGTGTGTGGTTCATGGGATGCACTAGTTAATTGGCTCTGACCCCTCCGCCAACTCTGGTTTCACCCCGTGTGCTGGTTAACCTTTCTGCAGTGCTGATGTCTCTCGTTTTCCCCAAGAACCATGCATTTTGGACCTGCAGCCAAACTGTTTGATGAGACCAACATTTCTAGAACCATTGTAGTGCGGTGGGATAGTCTTCCCAAGCTATATAAAGAAAAATCGCTGGTGCTCAGCTGTCATCCCCATCCCTCGAAAGGCAAGCCAGCTAGACTCAGCTAGGCTGAGAGACCTGTCTAGCTTTAAAAAAAAAAGGAAAAGCAAACAGGAGGAATGAGAGGGGAAAACACCTCCCTCATTCTTCCTGCCCTGCCTACCAGGTCTTAGGATATACGGAGGGCCCCAAGATCAGAGTCTTCTACCTATAGAGCCTCAGTCCTTTACAGTTGCACTCTCTATATATACTTACCTATATATACTTGCCTGGGGAGTAGGTCCAGTTGATCTCAGGTGGGGCATACCTCTGAGAAGACATGCGTAGGATTGCCCTGTTAATGTATCTTCTTTTCCCATCCAGGAATCTGCTGTTAAACACCTGCCAAGGAATCCTGGTAAGTCTTTGTTAGAAGTAGCGTGCTGTGGAATTTTGGTCTCTCTGGTCTGCACATCTAGATCTAGGGTCTGGGCAACATAGCAGTTGGCATTTGGTTCCGGTGTCCTGTCACAAATTCCACAGATAAGCAAAGAGCACCAAGTTAGGAGGGGATATAGGGAATTTTGTTCTTCCTGTGTTGTGTGAGCCACACGGGGTGGGGTGGAGTGGGGGAACTGTGAGAGATGAAAATATTTATAAATCTATAATCATGTAAAAATCAGTGCAAAAACATTTTAGAAAACATGATACAATAGCTAGAAAATGTCTTTGCTAGTCTGAAATGTTGCTCCCAGGAGAAATTCCAGAGGCTTGTTGCAAAAGGGAGGCTTTCCAGCTCTTCAAGAATGCAGGGAGGATTCCTCATGTCTGGAGGAAGGTCATTCTGTAGGGATAAGGGCCCTGCTTCCAGTAGCTTGATGTTCATATTGTGCAGATGATGAGTTGGATCCAGAACATCATTCCACAAGTGGAAGGATGAAACTTGCAGAACGGGATTTCCGCATCTCCCCCCCCCCCCTTTGTGCCATCAGTATCTGCTCTGGAGGGTCCCCAAACACTTTGGTGTAGGTTTGGTAGACACACAGGAGGCTGCCAAGGGGGTAGGAAAGTCCCATTTCTCAAGGAGCAGCATCAGTTCTGGATCCAACCCAGTAACTGAAGCAGTGCCTGATACAAGCAGAGATGGTCTCTGAAGTATTTACGTCCCAGGCAAAATAGGGCTTTATAGATGGAATTGGGTCTGAGTTCAGCTATAGAAATTCTGTGTCTATCATCAACTGTTTTGAATTGTTCCATGCACAACCTGTTGCAGGTTCTAGAAGTCGTAGAATCCCAGTCTGCTTTCAATTAAACTGATACAATAACCTGTTTTGATTCCTGTTTAGACATGGAATGCCATGTACCTGGTGATCGTCAGAATACATTTTTTGCATTCTGATGAATCAAAATGTGTTCTGATGAAAGTAATTGAGGTTCAAATACACTTATTTAGGAAGAGTATGTCGTGAATACAGTAGGACTTCCTATGTAAATGTGTATAGGATTGTGCTCTGGTGATTTTTTCTGCTAATAATCAGCAGGTAACTATTTTACTTGAAAGTTGACATAATGGCTACATTCTCATGTAACTTTAGGCCATACGTTGGCCATCGTTTGTTGAACAAGCTAGGGTCAGTCTTGCAGTTGAGCAAAGATTGTTTCACCCAATCTTGGTTTGTTTCCTCTTTTGCCAGCTCTTTGCTGATAGATGTTGCAAATATCATGGAGCTCTTGGTCTGGACTGGCCTCACCAGCTCGTTTACCATTGAGCAGTTGAATAATCAGGGCAGGGACCTCTTCTCAGAACTCCTCCACTGCCTTCAGCATAACACAAGCCAAACAAGCTTCCCACCCTTCCTGGACACGCCCAGTGGTGGCTTGATTCCAAAGTTAGTTAACCCTTTCCTACCTCCACGAAGGACGAGAAAAAGTTTTCTCTGACAGACTCCTCCTTGCAGCCCCATGGGGTTTTCCTGAAATTAATTAGGGGAGGGGCCATAATTCAGTGTTATAGAGCACCTGCTTTGCATACAGAGGGTCGCAGGTTTGATCATCGGCATCTCCAGGTAGGGCAGGAAAAACTCCTGCCTGAAACCCTGGAGAATTGCTGTCAGTGTTTTCAGTATTCGGCCAGATGGAGCAGTGTCTGACTCCGTTTAAGGCAGCTTCCTATTTTCTGATGAACAGGTGACTGGAGGCCAAAGGACATCTGAATCTTGTTGTTATTATTACCACAAAGAACCAGGAGGGGGATGGGGACAGACGCCATCTTTCTCTCAAGGGCCTCAAACAAAATATTCTAGAAGAGACTCTACCCAATTTTCCCAAAAGCGTACCCAACATGCATTGCCAGGTAGGGTTTTGTATCCATTCCGCCATCACTGCAACTTCTGTTGCGCTACCAGGCACCCAACCCCTCTGCTACAAGCTGTAGTTTTAACGTCTCCTATAACTGGAGATGGTTTGTGTCTGCCAAAAGGGAAAAAAACAGCAACCAGAACTATGAATTCAGAAAGATCCACCCCTAATCGGTTGTTCCTTTTTAGGGTTATTTGAATTGCCCTTCGGCATCGTGTGGTAAAGTTTTAGCACAGTTGTTGTTAAGGCAGACAGTGAAAGCGAATGGCCGGTCTGTGGCAACGGTTGTTAATTCCTCCTTTTCTTTCCAAGTAGATTCTTATCCTGAGGAAACGGAGAGCCTGAGGGAACATGTTGAAAGTACGTGGTCTTTAGCTGCCAATCCAGGTTTGTTTGTGAGATTTTTTTCCCCCTGCGGATGATGGCTTTTTCTTTTAATTCCAAGCTGTCCTCTCTTTAATTGTGAAAGGAACTGAAACTTGGCAGGAGAGCGAAAGGAGAGGGAGGACGAGGGAGAAGCAGAGGGATGCCTCATGGTGAGGGGCATCCCGTGTTGGCAAAATTCTAACCAAGCAAGCTCATTTGCTGAGGGCCGTTTCCTTGGTGGAAAGGCAGGGCACGGGTCAAATAAATAAATAATAGCTGGAGAGAATGAACCAATGGGATTCTGCAGAGTGAATGAGTGGCAGGACAGCACTTAAGGGTGCATTCCTTTGCATGTTTAGAAAGAAAAAAAGCCCTACAACTCCCAGCATGCCCTAGCCAGCCATAGCCGGCTGGGGCTTGCTGGGAGCTGTAGGACATTTTCTTTTTCTTTCTAAATATGCATAGGAACATGCCCTAAAATAATTAAAACTCTCTCCTCCACCATTCACGAGACTTTTGTTGATTCGGAGATAAATAGCAGCTCAAGTTGGGTTTGAGTCAAGCAGAGCAAAAGGAAACGGCTCCAGAGAGAGAAAGCAAACATAGCTCTGGTGTTACTTTCATCCTGAGCACGGGGAAAATGGGGAAAGGTGGAGTGTCTTAAGGCACCTTTCACAGGGTAGGAGAGAAAGGAGCAGAAAGGTGTTGAGTGTTTTTTTAAAAAATCTATTCGAAGAGCCAATGGTCACAGCTACCCACCAGTGGGCATGACTGGTTCAGTGCTCTTGCTGTGCGTCCCAATCTAAGCAGATGTGCAGCTGCACACCAACAGTTTGATGTCAAAGGAAAGGATTATTTGCTGCTAGGGTGTCCCATTCCCCCCCCCCCCTTTCTCTTAAGGCTCTCCTCCCTTTGGTCTTTCACAGTTTTGTATCAGTATTCATGAGGTCCCTATATGTCATGCTGCCCCCTCCCCCATCCCATTAGATACATCTACTTATTTATTTATTACATTTGTATACCACCCCATAGCCGAAACTCTCTGGGTGGTTTACATAGGATTAAAACAATTAAAAGCAATATACAAAAATGAAAACAGCAAAAACATACTGTCAAGGAAACATAAACCCTGTTCCCCTGTCGTGGCGGACAACCCCCGTCCCGCCACCCGGTTCCCCAGCCAAAGCTGTCTTGAGCCAACGCTTGAAATAACCACACAGCAATTAAGGACCAAAGCAAGTTTATTTACACACTATCCTAAGTTAAGGCCTTGGTCAAAGCAGGAAAGGGTTGGTAGGAGAGGGGAGCAAGGGGGGGGGTGATGGGAATTGAGGTAGGTGAGGTTAGCAGCACAAAACAGGCACAAGCACTAAAACAATTGGCATCCCCCACCAATTAGGCACACTCTTAACAGTGTCGAGCAACCTTAAACCGAGTAGGCATATAAAACAATAAAAACTCTATCTAACACCTGGCTCTATCTAGCCAGACGAAGATCACCTCCTCACCGCATCCAGGTCCGAAGAGAGATGATCCACCCGTCTCAGGCTTCCGTTTATCAGCCACTCACTCTTTAGTCCCCCGCCCTCGCACAGCCTGGGAACGAAACCCTCCTTAACGGTTTTTCAGCTGAAAGCCATTAAGTCTCTGCTCGTTAACTGAGCACCTGCTTTTCTCGGCTGGTACTAAAGAGATAAGTAGCTCAGAAATATGTCAACAAATTAGCGCATCCTCCTCCCTCCTCTGGAAGCGCCAAGGGCCCCAGAAACCCATGTCCTTCACATCTCCCCCTTTAAGGAGATGAGACTTGGGGGTTTTCCTCCAAGTCCTTCATCTCTTCAGTAGGGGGATCTCCAGAGTCCTCTCCCCACCCTCTTTAGTTCGGGTAGGCCCGGGACAACCCATCTGCTAATACATTGTCGCGTCCTTTAATATGAGTCACTGTAAAATCAAAGTCCTGAAGGGCCAAACTCCACCGAAGTAGCTTCCCATTTGACCCCTTCACTCTATCCAGCCAACACAAAGGGGAATGATCCGTCTGCAGATGGAAATGGCGTCCCCACAGATAGGGGCGCAGCTTTCCCAAGGCCCATACGATGGCCAAGCACTCTTTCTCGATGGTGGCTAAGCTCTTCTCTCGAGGCAACAGTTTCTTGCTCAGATAGGCCACCGGATGAAGCTGATGATCGGCCCCTTCTTGAAGCAACACTGCCCCCAACCCCGTTTCGGAGGCATCCGTCTGGAGGGTGAAAGGTAAATCAAAATCTGGAGCCTGCAAAATGGGAGCCTCCATCATCTGGCCTTTCAAGGAGTCAAAGGCTTGTTGGCACTCTCTTGTCCATCTCACTTGGATGGGGCATCGCTTTTTACACAAGTCCGTTAAGGGGGCAGCCAAAGCACTGAAATGAGGAACAAAGCGTCGATAATATCCCGCCAGGCCCAAAAAAGACTGAACTTGCTTCTTGGTGCGAGGAATAGGCCAGTTTCGAATAGACTCTACTTTAGCTTGTAACGGCTTGATCTGGCCGCCTCCCACCCTATGTCCCAGGTACACCACTTCGCCTAACCCAAATTGGCATTTGGAGGCCTTCACTTTCAAACCAGCCTCCCGCAGGCGCTCAAACACTTGTCGCACATGCCCTAGATGTTCTTCCCAAGTTTGCGAAAAAATGGCCAAATCATCCAAATAAGCGCAGGCAAAGGCCCCTAACCCATTCAGGAGCCTGTCCATCATCCTCATGAAGGAGGAGGGGGCATTCTTTAACCCAAACGGGAGTACCGTAAACTCAAACAACCCCTTGTGCGTCACAAAGGCCGTCTTGGGTATGGCATCCTCATCCAAGGGCACTTGCCAGTACCCCTTGGTCAAATCTAGAGTAGTAATGAATTTGGCGCTTCCCAATTGTTCTATCAAGTGATCGGACCTTGGCATAGGGTAGGGGTCCAACTGGGTCAAGGAATTGACCCTCCTGAAGTCTACACAGAAGCGTATTTCCCCATTGGGCTTTCCCACCAGTACCACGGGAGAGGACCAGGAGCTGTTAGAGGGCCGAATCACTCCCAGATCCTGCATGGCTTGCAATTCCCGCTCAATCGTAGCCGCTTGAGCTCCAGTCGCCCTATAAGGGCAAGAGCGGATGGGGGGATGCGTTCCTGTCTGAATAGAATGCTGAGCCCAAGAGGTTCTACCTGGGGTGGTAGAAAACAGACCTTCAAACTCCGTCAGCAACGGTCGGAACCCCCTCTGTTGCTCCGGGGTAAGGGTCGACGGCAGAAGCACATTCTCCACCCCTCCCGGTTGCTGAAACTCTGCTAGAATATCCAAAGGTTCCCCCACCTCTTCCGCCTCGGGTTGAAGTTCAAATACAAAATTTTGGCGATCAACATACAGTTTCAACATATTTACATGAAACACTTTAGGTTGTCGTGGAGTGTCTGGAAAATCTAGGAGATAATTCACCTCCCCCACCCTCTGCTTAACCACTAATGGTCCTTCCCATTTTAAAGCTAATTTGTCCGGCTTAAGCTGTTTTAACACCAACACCTTATCCCCGGGTTGAAACACTCGTACCCGGGCCTTCCGATCATACCAGGCCTGTTGGCTTGCCTGAGCCTTGCTAAGATGGTCTCTGGCCGCTTCTTGGACCCCCTGCAGCGTTCGCTGGAGGTTACGCATAAAAGTCACCACTGAAGGAGAAGTCTTGGCCACAGGTCCCTCCCATTCCTCTCGCAACAAAGTGAGGGGTCCCCGAATCTCCCTCCCGAACATCAACTCATTAGGAGAAAATCCTAAACTTTCTTGAGGAGCATCTCTATAAGCAAAGAGCAATAAGGGTAGCCCTTGATCCCAGTCAGTAGGGTGGTCCACAGCATAAGCTCGGATCATTTTCCCCAAAGTTTGGTTCAAACGTTCCACTAAGCCGTTAGTCTGATGATGATAAGGCACTGAGAAGGCATATTCCACTCCGCCAAGCTCCCACATCTTCTGGAACAGTTGGGACACAAACCCTGGTCCACGATCCGAGAGGACACCCCGGGGCATTCCTAGGCGAGCGCAAATAGACAACATAGCTTTAGCCAGCATGGGGGCTGTAATAGATGACAACGGAACCGCCTCTGCATAGCGGGTAGCAAAGTCAATAACTGTTAACACAAACCGCTTTCCGGATCGTGTAGGGGGATTGAAAGGACCCAACACGTCCAGTCCAATACGTTCAAAAGGTGTCTCCACAATTGGTAACGGTTGCAATGGGGCGTTAGGGTGGTCTCGATTGAATCCCACTCTCTGGCAGACATCACAAGAACGGCAGTAATCTTTCACGGCTTGAGCCACCAACGGCCAATAAAATTCTTTAGAGATGCGGGTTAAAGTACGCTTCCGCCCCAAATGTCCTCCCCAGGCCGTAGCATGGGCCAGCTGAAGAACTGGCTCTCGATAGCCCCGTGGCACCACCAATTGCCGGCACACCTTCCAGGGTTGCTCTAAACCTTTAGGGGCAAACTCCCTGTAAAGGGCTCCATCTTGCCAGAAGAATCGAACTGGGTGCTGGGGGGTCACATCTACAACTCCTCTCTCAGCCTCTTCCCGGCATTCCTGAAGGGAGTCGTCTTCCCGCTGAGCGGCCTTAAAGGCGGGGTTAGGGTTGGCTGGATTTGCCTCTGATGGGACCACCGGCTCCTCCAAGCTCTCCTCTAGTCCCCCACTGGATCCAGAAACCCCTGGCCCTCGGGTCTCTTCCTCTGTTGGCTCCTCTCCTGGTTCAGTCAGGGAGGTAGAAGTCTGAGCCTTGGACTGGCTCCGAGTGACTGCCCCCATAGTGGCCGCTAAATAGGCTAAGTCATTCCCTACCAAAATGGGCCAAAGGGAGTTGCTATGAACCAAGAAAACCATATCTCCTTTCCATCCGTGATATTTTGTGGGAATCCGGGCTAGAGGTAAAGTAATCGGGGGGGAACTGTAGGGAGTGACTGTAAAAGTCTGGCCCTGGAGAATTTGATTAGGGCGTACATATTGTTTGTCCACGGCCGAAAGGGAAGCACCTGAGTCCCTCCACCCTTGACACACCTTCCCATTAAGGGTAATAGACTCACAGAACTGCAGCTGGCTCCACTGGACCTGTCCCGGTTGGACCAAGCCCAACGAGGCTCCCTCTTCGGCCCCACGACCCTCACGGGCCTGGCGAGATGCGGCGCGTGGTCTGGGAACTGGTCTCGCACTAGCCTGGGCAGGGGCATCTTCTTCCCCACTGGAGGGCCCCTCACTGTCTTCCCAGTCGGAGGCGGCAGCGGCTTGGCTGGAAGAAGCCTGCTGCGCAATCGCTCCCACCCTGGGAGTGCTTTCCCGAACTTTCTTCTCCTGTAGCTTCGGGCACTGGCGCTTAAAATGCCCCTCTTCTTTGCAATAATAACAGCCCGAGGGGGGGGCAGGGGTGGAAGACAGTCTGGGAGGAACTTCCCCCCCTTTTCTTTCACCCTGCACTGGCCACGGCCCGGCTCCACTCGCCTTTCCCACGGCTGCTGGAATTCCACTCCCTCCGGCGGGAGCTCCCCCTCTCTTCGGCCAAGCCGGCTTAGCTGTTTCCCTTCTCCGGTAAACTCCCATCTGATCAGCCAGCAACGCTGCTTCTCGCAGAGACGTGGGATGATGGTCATTAACTAGAGCCGCCAGCTCTTCCGGCATGGCTGCAAAAAATTGCTCCATCGCAAACATCTCATGGTATTGGGCGGCTTTTGTAGCCCCCACTGCTTCCACCCATAAATCCAGAGATTTCTCCACTCGAGCGGCTAAAGCCATAAATCCTTCTTGGGGCCCTGCTTTCACCGCCCGAAACTTCTGCCGGCAGTTCTCGGCAGAGAGTGCAAACCGCAGCCTCACTGTCTCTTTAAATTTTTCATAGTCATTAGCCTCTCGCCGAGGCACAGTTCCCATTAAGTCAGCCAAATCCCCACTGACCTGAGCTCGAAGAACCGCCATCCGCTGCGCCGGGTCGACCTCTTGGTCCTCACAAGCCAGCTCAAACAGGGTGAAAAAAGCTAAGACGTCTTGTCCTTCTTTGTAAGTGGGAAAAAGCTTTCTATCCAGCCGGCCGCCCTTAATCCCCGAGCGCTGCTCCTGAACTTGGAGCTGTAGCTTATAAGTCTCTGCCTGCAGCTTCACCGTCTCCAAATGCTGCCTCTGCGCCCGGCGTTGTTGCTTCATCAACTCCTTCATGGTTTGCCTCCATTCTTCCATACTTTCGTCTTGATCACTTCCACTCTCACTATCTAGGGGTGGCAACTTTAGAGAGCCCGCCATCAAGCCTGAACCGCCCGGGCTAGGACTGGGGTTAACCTCCCCTGCTGTCTCTGCAGCGGAGACTTTCACTTCTTCCTCTAAGGAGGCCTCACTCAGCTGGGCAGCTATGAGTCCTTCATCACTTCCCCAGCCCACTGTAAGCTCTGCCGCTGTCGACGGTGTCTGTCCCATCGTCGGGGTCCAACGCGGCCCTGGCCCGGGTGTGTCTTTATCTCCTGGCATCTCTAACACTCCCTAGTCGGTTTAAGGAAGCCTCCCAGAATTTACACCCAAATCAGTAACTCTTCTCACCGTTATTTCTCAAGCTTGGCTCATAAATCCCAACACTGCCAACCATGTCAAGGAAACATAAACCCTGTTCCCCTGTCGTGGCGGACAACCCCCGTCCCGCCACCCGGTTCCCCAGCCAAAGCTGGCTTGAGCCAACGCTTGAAATAACCACACAGCAATTAAGGACCAAAGCAAGTTTATTTACACACTATCCTAAGTTAAGGCCTTGGTCAAAGCAGGAAAGGGTTGGTAGGAGAGGGGAGCAAGGGGGGGGGGGTGATGGGAATTGAGGTAGGTGAGGTTAGCAGCACAAAACAGGCACAAGCACTAAAACAATTGGCATCCCCCACCAATTAGGCACACTCTTAACAGTGTCGAGCAACCTTAAACCGAGTAGGCATATAAAACAATATAAACTCTATCTAACACCTGGCTCTATCTAGCCAGACGAAGATCACCTCCTCACCGCATCCAGGTCCGAAGAGAGATGATCCACCCGTCTCAGGCTTCCGTTTATCAGCCACTCACTCTTTAGTCCCCCGCCCTCGCACAGCCTGGGAACGAAACCCTCCTTAACGGTTTTTCAGCTGAAAGCCATTAAGTCTCTGCTCGTTAACTGAGCACCTGCTTTTCTCGGCTGGTACTAAAGAGATAAGTAGCTCAGAAATATGTCAACAAATGAGCGCATCCTCCTCCCTCCTCTGGAAGCGCCAAGGGCCCCAGAAACCCATGTCCTTCACACATACAACATACACACAATGCACACATACATTTAAAACCACTGCAACAACCCAAAAAGCTACAAAAACAAACCCAGGCTCCTCAGATATTGCCAAATGCCTGAGAGAAGAGGAAAGTCTTGACCTGGCGCCGAAAAGATAACAATGTTGGCGCCAGGCGGGCCTCGTCAGGGAGATCATTCCACAGTTGGGGGGCCACCACAGAGAAGGCCCTCTCCCTGGTTGCCGACCTCCGAGCTTCCCTCAGAGTAGGCACTCGGAGGAGGTCCTTAGATGTTGAACATAGTGTTCAGGTAGGTGCACGTTGGGAAAGGCATTCCTTCAGATATTGTGGTCCCAAGCCGTGTAAGGCTTTATAGACTCTGATTTCCCTTTTTTAATAAATAAATAAATCTGCTTTTCTGTTGCTTTGGGAATCAAAGAAAGCATAGCTACTGCTTTACTGAAACCATCAGCAATGTAGTAGCACAGTGGGACAAGTGCATAACTTTTAGATTTCATGAAGATCCTAATATGTGTATTAAGAGCTACACATGTTGTCAGTAACAGAAAGCCGCATGCAGGATATGATGGGAGCATTGGGCGTGCGTTTAGTCAGAATCAAATGGCTTTAACGAAACTAATACGTCGGTGGAATGTTCTTCCACAACAATGGCACACATTTTGATAATTTGAATAAGAGCTGCTCAAAGAAATACCTTGATATCTTTGCTATTATGATTTACACACATACATACACACACCGTTGGACTTGCTATAACCTGAAGTAATTTTTTAAAGTGGGAAATAGTTTTGTTGGACACAAATGATTAACCTCCTCCTCCTTATAAACTCTTAGATTTGAGCTGCAAAATAGCCATTCTCACCTGTCAGCTCATGCTACTGTTGGTAAAAATGTCTGTCTTTGGACAAAGGACCCAACTATCAGTCAGGAAAGAAAATACTTGTCCCTGAAGTATATTTAATTGAAATGTCTATACATGAGGAAAGAAAGATATACAGGTAGTGATGTTAGGTATATTATTTTCTAAAGGATTACTTTAATTATTGCCTAAAAAACTAGGGCACCATTCTAACAAAAATCTTAACTAAATACAGGTAAAGTAAATTAGGTTTTTGTTTGTAACAATCTTGTATATCTCAAAGCAGGAAATGTGTTTGCTCCCTCAGGACCTAGCTTACAACGCACTATGGGAGATGGTGAATCCAGAACTACAGCAGAGGTTTGGCATCTTTTGAATAGCTTCCTGAATATCCCATTTAGTCAATACATATAGTGGCTTACATCTGGCCTAAACTAAATTCTATTTAGTTTTGTACATTTTATTTTGGCCAGTCCTTAACTTTGACATGTCCCCTTTTGTACAACTTGTGGCCCTCCAGATGTTTTGTCCCCAGGCCGCATAGCCAATGGAGGGGATGATGGGATTTGTAGGGCTAAACATCTGGAAGGTCACAAGTTGCCCACCACTGATTTACACTTAATTCTGTTCATATGCTTTAATTGTGGTAACACAGATCATGACTTGATGTTCTCTACTACCCTGCACAGAAATCTCTCCCCTCGAGGTGACCAGAGTAGGTTTGTGCTGAGCTCCAGAAAAGTCCATTGAAGAATGGGAGTTGATCGGGTGGGTTTCATGGAGGAGATCCTTTGGAATGAGTGTTGTATTTGCAGGCCACAATAGCTAAACAGAGTGATCAGAGACATTGGCTCAATTAGGACGACACGATAGTCAATGGTGGGTTGACTAACCCTAACACTCACGCTAACCCTAGGGGGCACTCCCCACACAACATGGTAATAAATAATCAACTGTAGTGTGGATTAGGATCAGCGCTGAGTTGACTATGGCAGCATTGGAATGACACAATAGTCAAAACAACTGACGATTGTTTCCCCCACCCCAGTTGTTTATTGTGTCGTCCGAATTGAGCCACTGTGTTCTGAATTCCCAGTGCTGGGGAGAAGCCATGGGGCAGGGGCTGTCGTTTGAAAGAAGGGAATGGAGTTTTCTCGGAGGCTCCTGGCTGGCCACTATTGGAATTTGAATACTAGATGTGGGCTTGGATCCAGGATCTGCTTTCTGCAAGTCCATCGGCCTGATTTGGGGGGATCCCCACACACACACCAACATCGCCGCTCGCTGCATTCAGGAGCGTCTCCTGTCTCTGTGTAGCATTGTCAGGGACATGGAGTGGTGGGAAGTCCACTTACATCAGTGTAATTGGAAGAGTGTAAATCTGAATCCAACCCAAGGCAGACCTTTGGTCTGATCCAAGAGGTCATCACTATCTTTTCTTTCTTTATTATTAATACTTGTATATTGCTTAATAAACATAAACGGTTTATGTATAAGAGTATTCAAGTCACAGCATTACAATACATTATTAAAATTCACAGTTTAAAATATACTATTACAACCATTTCAGCTACAGCAACAATAAAGGCAATAAAATAGCAGCAGCAGCATAATTAATTACAGGCCAGAAAAAAGCCTCCTAAAACAAGTGCATTTTCAGGAGCCGTTTAAAACATAAGACATTTTCTGTCTGCTGAACTGCATGGGGGAGGGTGTTCTGGAAGGTGGGTGCCACTACTGGGAAGGCCCCACTTCTAAGGCGTTACGTGGCAGCATTCTGCTGGTCGTGGAATGGCCAACAAGGCTTCCTCTAAGATCTTAAAGCTTGGACGTTCCGGTTGCCTTTCTGGTTGGAGAACAAGGTAGTTCGTTTGGAATAAACCACACCGGTTGAAATTTTTGTAGCAAGGCTATCCTCCTTAGAAGTCCCACTCACATGTGCTCTAGATTTGAATCTAAAGCTGAGACTGTAAAAGCTCTATAAGATAATCCAGTCAGTCTGACTTTCCCCCCTTATTCCACAGAATCCAGCTTTCTATAAAATGGATGGGCCATACAGAGGATACTGCCTTATTTTTAATAATATCAAGTTTGAGGGTGGTCTCGGAACAAGGAACGGATCTCAGAAAGATGCCAGTAAGTGACTGGAAAGAAAACGCTTGTGTTGGAGTGGCTTATCTCCCTTTGTCGCTTGGACTTGGCTGTCTAAAAAGTGCTTTGCCTTCTACAGAGTCGAGTATTCTTGTTGGTGTGCAATTTTTATGTGGTTTCAGGTTGTGGAAGCTTTTGTATTTTTTGTATGTGTCCAGAATAGGGCTTGGATCCAATGGCGGTGGCGTGCCATTGGCGGAATGGATTTCCTCTCCCTCTGTAGTAGGTCCCCAGATCTGCTCCAGAGGATTGGGAGACCCCCTGGAGCACATTCAGGGGCTCAAAAATCTTTGGGGCGCAAGTGTGGACTTCTGCTTGCACGGTGCTGTGTTCTGCTGTTGCTTTGGCTGCCTCTACAAGAGGCATTTAAAGCTCTTTCAAGGCGCGTTAAAAAATTTACCTCTATAAGAAGGGAGCGCAAATCGGGCGTAGAGGCGCTTTAAACATCCGATTATGCGCATTATCGAATGCGCGTTAAATAGCGAGTTTTATTTTGCTCCGGCCGTTAAAGCGCATTTTGACTATGTGAACAAGCGATTCTCCGCATTAACTACTTGTAAAGCGCATTTGAAACAACCGGTAAGGTCACCCGTTGAGTGCTCAATTACCTCCTGCATACAAGCATTAACGATAAAGCGCTTCAGCGATTATGCGCCTAATCGGCTAACCAGGCTTCAAACGGAATCCATCTAGAGGGGGCCTAAGATTGATAAAGGACTCTCCATAGTCCAAAAGCTTGGAGAAAAGTTTTAAACCACCAAGCTTCTTCAGCGAAAGTTTTCTGCCTGATATTTGCAGTTGGTCAAGATAGATTTGGCATTAGCCCTGTGGGAAGGAGGAGGCTGGCAGCTCATTTTACCAGCTTCTCTGCCATACAGCTGTTTCTTTGCTTCTGCTACTAATTGGCATAAGTTAGATTTGATAACACTGCGAAAGCCAGGCATGTATTTTTTGAGATGAACGTAATATAAGAACTGTTTAATATATCAATGAGTGAGGAGGGTATAGGATAATGTCCATTGGACAGTCTTTTATTTGCTTCAGTTGTTCAGAAAACATAGGACACGCTGACATCCCATAGATAATATATTGACATAAGAGTTAATTGTAACATTTTCCTGCCGCAGAGAGCTTGGGAACTGAAGTCCAAAACATCTGGAGGGGACCAGGTTGGAGAAGGCTGGTCTAATTTCATAGCAAGCCCGGGGCAAAAACAGGCTGATAGCTTATATATATATATTCTTGCATCATCTGTATTACTCCCGTTGCAGTTATGATTCACTGTTGAGTGTAGCCCAAGGGGGCAACCTCCAGATGTTTTGGACTACAACTCCAACAGCCACAGACAACATAGCCAATGGGGTGGGATGATGGGGGTTGTAGGCCAAGTCACGGCCAGGCAGCAGGGTGCCTACCCTTGGCTTTGTGCATTGACCCCAAGCTTAGAAGAGGTAAATGAGCGGGTTTGCTCATATAAAGCATATTCTACTGCATTATCACAAAACAAGAGTAACGTTAATGAGACATTTTGTTAGTAATTGTATGACATCAGTTTTATCCTAATAAAGAAACTACAGAAAAGTAGTGTGAAAGACAAAGGTGTAGAGATTGGGAGGTGGTTGGATGATTGTGGGTGATGGGGGAAGTAGCCATTGTGTCTTCTTCCCCCATCTCTGCGTTGGGCACGCACGTGCCCTTATTTTCAGCATGGGTTGGCGTGTCATCTGAACCTGGCATGGCTTTGTACCCACCCTACAAGCCCTACTGAAGTCGTGCATTTTAGGGTGGATATGAAGTTGTCCCTGTTGCGCCACAGCCGGGTTCGGTCCATATGCCAAGTTGCAATGCAGCGCAGATAATCATATAGATGATGGCGTACACACAGGACCAGGGGAAGAAGCCATGGTGGCTTCTCTCCCCCCCCCCCCCCAATGATCATCTGAATCCACATCTATGGGACATGTTTCTGTAGACTTTAAATGAATGCATAACTTTTCATTAAGTTAACGACCACATTTGGGTATGTTTTGCTAACCTTCCCCTCTTCTCTTAACAGCTGAACTGGAACGTGTGTTTACATGGCTTGGGCTAGATGTGAGAAAATACAATGATAGGACATCAGAAGAAATTGAAAAGCTTTTGAAGCATTGGCAATCTTCTGAAAGTTGGAAAGACCGTGACTGTCTAGTTTGCTGCATTCTGTCTCACGGCGAATCCGGAAAGGTTTATGGGGCGGATGCATGTCTCATCTCCATCCGTGACATCATGTCCTATTTCACAGCCGACCGGTGCCCACTGCTGGCTAAAAAGCCCAAACTCTTTTTCATCCAGGCCTGTCAAGGTGAAAAGACACAACAGCCCGTCTACCTCGAAGCAGACACCCGCGATTCCATCCACCTTGGAGCAGATGCACTGAATTCAACATATTCTTCACAGCAGCTGACCTTAAGCATTCCGGCTGAAGCAGACTTCCTCCTTGGCATGGCCACCGTGGATGGATATCTCTCTTTCCGGCATATCCATCAGGGCACATGGTACATCCAGGCTCTCTGTCAAAAGCTACAGTACCTGGTACCAAGGTAATACTCATGTCATATGCAGGTTTTCCCCCGTTTAACTTGCTGTCTTGGATAAACACCAAGGGTTGGATCCAGATTTATTTATACTTGGAGTTAGGGATGGACATACTCACCTGCATCTGGATCTGTTGGGGCCCCGCCAAACCGCTGCCGCCACTCACTTCTTTGCGGCCAGACAAGCCCCCGCGTCTGTAATCTGGCATAAATGGGGCTTTACGGACATCATTTATGCAACTTGGGAAATACGCAATTTCCGGAGCTGCCCTTGTTGTGTACAGCGGAGGCTCCAGACGAGGGTGGATGGCTACTGGACAGCTCAGTGAACTAGGTTCGAGGGGGCAGACACAGGGGAGTCTGCTGGACTTCTGGACCCAATTGGGCGCGTGCAACATCCCTACTTGGAGTAGACCCATTGAAATCAGTAGGACTTAAGTTCCACCAAGTGCATATTCGTAAGATGATAGTAGGACTATCAGGGCAGTGTACAATCAGTTACATCATAAACAAAACAGCATATCCTTCCCCGTTAAAACTGTTTACATGAAGTTAAAATGCCTGAGAGAAATAACAACTTGGTTATCCAGCACCAAAAATGATTGAGACGTAGGCGCCAGGAGAACCTAGAGGGACAAAAAGCCCTTCCTATTTAATGTATGGCAGATAAAAAAGGCATCTGGAGAAAGGCATGGACAGAAGATGTTAAAGCACAAACGGGTAGATATGGGAGAGGTGCTTCTCGAATTTGAACTAATGACCCTGTTCAGATGACATGCTAAACGATGCTGGTTAACCAATTTGGGCTAACTACAGGGGTTTAATGTGTCATGTGCAAGGTGTTTCCATAACCATGGTTGCTGTATAGCCACATTCTAACCATTTTCACCATGGTACCACGGTTATGTGCAACAGAACTTTGTATGGTCAGTGGTAACCACAGTGAGTTGTAATTAGCATAACCATGTTTCCCAAATTGTCATATGAACAGGGTCAGTCCCTGTATTTTCACAACTTTGCTATTTAAAGCTGCCAAGGAAATGAAGTGCAGATTTTCCATCCATGTGCTACAGGAGTGGGAAAGCTACACTTCAGGTCATTCTTTTTGTGCAGTATCAACAGATAAGGATGATGAACTGGTAGCTTATAGGCCTCATCTGGCCACTACCTCCACCACCCCCTGCCAGACCAGGCTAAAAGTGAAAGTCTGACCAGCACCTGACTATGAGCAAACCCTCGGAAAAAGATGCTGGTCAGGTCAAGCCACCAACTTGGCTGAAGTCTTTCTGAGTGCAACATCAGTGAGGAGCCAGAGGCCTTCGCAATGTCATCTTATTTTACACGCTGGGTAGGAGCGGAGTGGGATTGAATGTTAACATGCTGCACTGCCTGCCCCTTGAAGAGGTGATTGGCACTCCTGGTAATGATCCAGCCACTGAAGTGGTTGTCTTAGTTGTAGAACCAGGGTAACCATCTGCTCTGTTCCAAGGAAGCTGGGCCCTACGAAATTTCAGATCATGATAAAGGAACACCTAAGAGAACATTAGCATCATCTCTGCATCTAGAACTGTCACTGGCCACGTGCTTTCCTTCCTTTAATATTGCGTGCCAGTTCATCATTTAATGGTAATGTGAACATAGATCAGCAGCAGGATTAAAAATGGCAATTTAAAACCCACTTTCTCTTTCCATTATCTCTGCAGAGGGGAAGATATCTTGTCCATTCTTACGGAAGTCAATGCAGATGTGAGCAAACGCGCAGATGCTCAAGGGCTAAAGAAACAGATGCCACAGCCAGCTTACACCCTAAGAAAAAAACTGAGATTCCCCATACCCAGAGATCGTCCTCCACCTGCACAGCCACTGTAGGATCTTTGATGGACATCCACTCAGTGGGATTGCTGCTTATTTTTCCCACAGTTCCCTTAATCCCTTATCCCTGATGTTCACCAGCCTCTCATATTGGACACAATACCTAAATAGAACCTCCACCTGCAGAGATAGTATACCAGGTACTAGAGACCCACAGACAAAGAATATCCTGCTTGTGGGCTTCCAGAGTGTCCCAAACAGAATTCTACACTAAATGGACCTTCTCTGATCCTAGAACTGCCAGCACACAGGGAGTATCTCACATTAGGTAGCCTCAAGCCTGCCTTATTAAACCAATACTTATTTAGCGTTCCCCCCCCCCAAGAGGAAAAAGTAATAAGAGCAGCTGTTGTATCACAAATGCATGTTTGTTTTATTTTGGAAAAACAACCTCATGAAACAGAAGCATTGTACATTTTAATAGGGATTTGACTGTTATATACCAAGATGCTGCTTTCTCCTTCATAGCATCTCCACAAGCCAAATCTGTTGATCTCTCCCTGGTACAGCCGCTGCCCCTTTAATATGGAACCCCAAAGCTCAACTTTTTGTTATGCACCCAGATTGGTCCAAGGGATGGGCTTGCTTTTAGACATGGTGGCCCTTGAAGCTCTTAGCCAGCTGGCATAAATATCAGGGAGAGGACAAGAGAGTCTGGGGGTTTATTCAAGCATGCAAGGTTTACATGTGGAAACTGACTCTGCTCAGACTAAAAACTAGGGCTGTGCATGGATCCAGATCCTGAATCCAAAGTGGATCAGGGTGATCCAGACCTCCCGGATTGGGGGAGGTCCAAAAAGGATCGTTCTGGATCATTCCAGAGATCAGGGGCCCACTGGCCTTCCAGGTCCCTGGGTGCTGGCTGCGCAGCCAGCACCCAGGGATGCCAGGCCGGCAGTGAGTCCATTGGACTCACAGCCCTCCCCCCACTCTTCCTGCCTCCTCGTCCCCGCCGCCGTTGCTTCCTCTCTACTGAAAACCAGGCCTTACAGCCTGAATCTCAGTAGAGCGACATCTCACCGGGTGATGTCATCACCCAGCACAACGTTGCTCTCCTGAGAATCAGGCTGCGAGGCCTGATTCTCAGTTGAGAGGAAGCAACGGCAGCTGGGACGAGTAGGCAGCAAGTAAGCAGGGAGAGTGTGGGGAGGGCAGTGAGTCCTTTTCCCCATAGACTTGCAAGTCTATGAGAAAAAGAAGGGTCTCTGGATCTGACAGATCCAGATCGGGGGGTCCGTACACAGCCCTACTAAAAACCGCATCGTACAAACAGTTGAAAGCTGCACTGAAATCCTAAATAGTAGAAAGACAGAGTAAGCATCTTTAAGAGAAGAAAAAAGGTAATAAATGGTGTGGAGCAGCTCCGCCTATAAGTATCAATGGACAGTTCTACAGCTTGCCCAGGAGAGTCTATTTGGACAAGTGATTAGAGTCTCTATGGAAGATGCTTATTGTATTACCTGTTTTCTCAAGGGCCTTGGTTCAGAGTGACACAGACAGGCATTCTTACACGGCTTGGGACCACAATACCTGATGCGACGCCTCTCCCGACACAAACCTACTAAGGTCCTCCTCTGGTTGCCTACTCCAAGGGAAGCACGGAGGGTGGCAACAAGGGAGAGGGCCTTTTCAGTGGTGGCCCCCCCAATTATGGCATGATCTCCCTGATGAGGCTCCCCTGGCACCAACATTGTCATCTTTTTGGCGCCAGGTCAAGACTTTCCTCTTCTCTCAGGCATTTAACAGCATAAGTTGAGGGTTCTGTTGTTGTTTGATCCAGAATAGTTATTTTTAAATGTATTGTATTTATAACCTGTTTTTATGCTCTTTCTGGTTTAAAGTTTTGTATATTGGTTTTTGAATGTTCAACGTTTTTGATTTTTGTAAACCACCCAGAGAGCTTCGGCTATGGGGCGGTATATAAATGCAATAAATAATAATTCATGCTTGGCAGTTTTTTGTATGGGTGACAAATTGTGTAGAGGACCATTGTGGAGTTGCCCTAATAAGCCAGGACAACTCCAGCCAATCTTTTTACCAAGTTGTAACTTACAGAGGATGTTGTCAATAGTGGGAAGTGACCCACTGTCCTGCTCTCCCCCCCACCAGATTAAAAGCAAGGGATGTGGCCTTTTAGAAGGCAAAATGGGACCTTGTGTGCTTGCCTGGATCCCAAAAATGGAGAATGGTGCAAATCAAAAGAATTAGAAGGTCTTTCACAGCTATCAAATGTTGCCAAAATACACAAGAGAAACCCAATCAAAGGCCACATCCCGACAGACAATCCCCACCCCCACAGGAAAAAGGTTAGAAACTACTTGTCCAAGTCCAGAGGGTGTGCTAGCTTGGAAATAAAATCGAAACATACCCGTTACAATGAGGAACATAGTACGGCAGGGATGGGTAACCTGTCATGGCCTGTAACTCCCATTACCCATCACCCTTGATTATGTTGATGGGAGTTGTATGCCAAAACATCTGGAGGGCCAGAAGTTGCCTATGCCTGAAGTATAGGAAGAAAATGAATATGACTATTTACAAACACTTTCAGACATATTGAGAGAATTCACACAAAGGAGTTGAAACAGCTGGGAGAAATGGGTACTATTGTTCACCTCAGGCCCTTAAAGGGAAGAGAGAATTGCCCCAGAAGATAGAAGCAAAAAGAATATAGCTTATAGAAGCAAAAAGAATATAGCTTATGTGACATAATTCATTTACATGCATCCAGTTGATATTTATATATTCTCCTTTCGACAAGTATACTGGTTTGGGCATTGCAGCATATCCTTATGTGTTATCCCCCATAGACCATCTTTGTAGTGGTCAGATAAATAGCACAGTACTTGCGAAATAGCTGCGCCAGTGGCAGAGAACAGTTCTACTAAGTTCCTATTTCCAGGTGTTTCCCCATACATACGCAAAAACCTTTTCTGCTAGCTCACCCATTGAAACTAAGCAAGAAATGAAGGCCAATTCATGAAACCAGCACAGAAGCTCAGTTCTCTTGCATGCTATGTAATATCACACAAAAATTGCTTTAATGGAGACCATTTCATCCCTCTATATGACGGTGAGCAAAAGGCAGGGAGTTTTTTGTGTTTTTTTAATCCACTGATAATCAACAGGACAGTTGTACTTAGCTCTCTCCTATTTAAATCATTAGGGTTTGCAGGTTATTACATTTGGTTAGGATGTGCCCCTTTCTTTTAGCAACACCTCTGGCAGGGATGTGTTTTCTACATGTACAAGCAGGTGATGGGCATACGCAAGTGACATCTTCACCTTGTCCCCATTTTCAGGGGCAGCAAGGCATGCCTACCCAGCCCTAAAAAGGGACATCACACAAGAATACTTGGCAGTCGCTAATATAAACGGAACGATCAACGTAATGACAAATATGAGCAAATAATCTCCTCCAATGAGATTGCAGATTGGGCTTTAAATGCAAGAACTTCGGAAGAAACACAGGTTCATGCCAACCTGCCATCAGTTAAGCATTTTCCAGGCTTCTTCCTTTACAGTCCTAGTCATTTGGCCCAAAGAGACTATTTCTATGGGAACGTTCATTGAAGATCTCTTCATTCTTCTCAATAAGCTTGCGTCTGAAGAGAAAATTAATAGTAGCAGTATTACACTTTTTTTTTTTTGGTGCAACAGTAAATCCAACCCCATACAGGTTCTTGTTGAAAACTTCTTTGTGGAATGTTGATTTAATTTTTATACTGAAGTATTCCAGGATCAGCAATAATATATTCCACAAGTCGCAACTGTAATAGGGGATAGCACTAGTCTCCAATAAATCCTTTAAGACTATAACCCTATACCTTTGAGCAGTAAGCCCCATTAAATTAAATAGGGCTTAGTTCCAAGTAGACATGTATAGGATTGCATGTAAACCACTTAACAAAACTCCCTCTCCAAGACGCTGAGTGTTTTGACTTTTACAAGCCCTTTTTTACCCCCCCTACCTCAAAAGTACGTTTTCTTCTACCAAACTAGAGAGATTAATTCGATGTTTCTCTTCAATTGATGCAATGCGGTGCTGGATAGTTTTCTCCATCTCTACCATGTTGGCTTTCTGTAAAGGAAAAGAAAGGGAGGGAGGACCGAAAGAAGAGAACCTGATGTCATCCATGTCCGGCTCTTACTGGCAATTACAGGAGGAGAGGTGCTGTGAGCCTTTTAAACTGGAGATGATAAGAACTGAGCTGTGGTCCTTCCCTTTAAAAGAATCATCACCTGCTAATCACTGGCATGGAGGGGGGGAAGGGGGGGGGTTGAACTGATGTCTCAAAGGGACAACCTGAGGAAAATCACTAGAACTAAGCCATTGCAACAGAAAACTATTCATCTCATTGCCCACCTAGTACAAGATCATATATAGGCCAAAATTTGACCCTCAAGCATCACGCATATGGGCCCCTGAGACTCCGGAGCTAAAGGGAAGCCTTCTCCACCATCATCTTGGGGGACAAGGGGAACTGGGAGGTCCCCCCCCAGTTGATAAAAACTTTCCCAAACTGCTAACAGAGTGTTAACAGGATCACTGAGTCACAAGGCAATTAAGACTGCCAGCTGTAGAACTGAACGATTTAAAATTACTTCCCAACTGACCCTCAGCTCAGAATCTCGAGACGAATGAGCCTATCGGGACGGTATATGAGCAAAAACTTTAAACTGCTTTCTGTTAGAATAATAACAACAATTTGTAAAGAAGTGCTCCAGGTCAGTTTTTTCTCTTACATGAATGTGCAAATGTTGAATATTTCTGGTGTTTTTCTTGGATAGCAAAAGAATGTATACTAAGATATGCTTCAGATGGTTTAGGGGTGTTGTTTTCATGCTAGCTTAAGACAATCTTTAATGATTTTATGTTTGTATTTTAGTTTTTGTGTAGCTCCTGACGAAGGTTTCACAACCGAAACGCGTCGAGCATACAGAAGATAAGACATAAGAAATAAAGAAAAATATATTTTTACATAGCACCAGAGCTTTGCTCTCCTTTTGTCTCTCCCCCCCCCCCAATGTCCCAGGAAGAACATCGTGGCAAAGGGGGAAGCCAGCCTGACCACATCCGTTGGCTAGAGATAGAGCAGCCACAGGGAACTCGCTTCCGCCTGCCTGCCACAAAGTATGCTTGGCTCCAACTGCCAGTTGTCCTCTGGAACTGCAACACTCTGTGGCACATCCACTGGCTGTGTGAGAACACTTACATGTGTGGTGTATTCTACACCACTCAATCAAAACTCAGGTTATAAGCCTTCTAATTAAATCATCTCCGCATCACCGGCCACTGAACCTTGGTTTTTCCCAATTCTCACCTCGTTCTGGAGTTCCATCTCTGTGTTGTGAAGAGACGAAGCGATGGCATTCAGAGTCTCGTTCTTCTCCGTCAACTCTTCTTCCAAAGCCTTTTTATTGGGTAAAAACAATTTTTCACTCATTTAACACATTTTATATCTGCTATTTCTACTGTTGTTCTAGGACAACTCACAGTGTCAATTATTTTTTAAAAAACACCATTTCACTGAAGCAAACACCATCAGAACCAAATCACATTCCTTCCTCCATCTAACCAAAGGCCTTCTGGGATAACTGTGCTTTATACAGAAGCATCCAAAGGCCAGGAAGAAGGATTGCTGAGACACTCTTGGAGGAGGTAATTCCACAAAGCCCAGACACACAAGCAAAATGTTGCTTGTCGTTTTGTTAATATCATTTTAGAGATTTTTCGAAGAGGTCACCACAACAAAACAACCAGCGATAAATTCTTCTGTTTCCATTTTTCAGGCATACAATGGTGGAATACCCAAACTTTTTTGCTTGGCTCTTGCATTGGCAATTTATCCTCTCCAAAGATTAGTCTGCAAAGCAGGGCTCTCAATCTATACCAGGTTGATGTGCAGAGTTGGCTGCCATGAATTTGATGAACTGTGCACAACAAAGATCTAGAGGAGGAAGAGGGCAAGGAGGATTATGACAGGCACACGAGGCGCTGAGACCTGTGTGTAAGCGTTAGTGTAGCTTCCCATACAGTTCTAAGCACCCCCTATGTGTCATTGTGACCCAGCACGCTGGCTGGTCCCTGGGCTAAGCACATGCCTCAGATTGCTGCAAAACCCTCTTTTTCTCTCACTCCAGGAGTTGCCTTTCCTAATCTCTTTCTCCCTCTCTCATAAGCCTTAGCACCCACCCACACCCAATTTGCTTAGCCCCAACAGCAGTTCTGAAACCAAAGTCCAGGCCAATGGCAGTATCCAACAGGACTCTTCCGCATGCAGCCAACCCCACCAGTCCACAAATAGCTCCTACCATTTTCAGCAGCGATGTAATGCTTCAGGGGGCCAGCCCCAAAACAAGTGGAAGGGGCTGGCCATGTGCAGACCAAACTCAACAGTGGAAGAGCCCTATTGGACACTGCCCTCTGTATGTTAGCACCAGGAATGTTGTAAACTGACAATTTCCATGGTGACACTTTGTTCTGGAATATGGATGGGATTTCGGTATTTATCTGATTCATGATCCAGCTAAATGCCAAAATCCCATATAAGAAGACAAGGTCAAATCTGTCAAAATGTGTTCTGGGGAGGACACACGTTAGCAACAGAATGGCTCCTTTTTCCTTCATAGAAAACGTTATTATGGGAATGAAAGAAGAGTTGTGGCTACACAGGCATGCACAAGGGGTGTACCCAGGCATACCCTAATGTCTCAAGCAATAAGTGCTGAATTGAGGGCGGCTGTTGAGTAGGGATCCAGAGGGGGATCCAGACACAGCCCTCTGACTGCCTTCCAGCTGCTCTGACGCCACACTGAGGAACCGCTGTCTCCGAGACAGCGCTGTTGCTCCCAGCAGCAGGAGCAAAAAGGAATTGCTCTGCTGGGAGCCACACTTCAAAAAGGCCTGGAGGGGGGCCCCCAAAGGCTAATATAGCCTCATAAGCCTCTCCTCCAGCCAGTGTCACCACGAAGCCCCACCAATGCTGGGGCTTGAACAGCATCTCCTCATCCTCCCATCCTCACCTGCAACACCCCTCCTGTGGTCAGGTAAGCTGAACACAGACCGGGGCATCAGTGTCTACAGTGTTTCATAAATAACGTCCTTTTCTGATTGAGTATTCAATAAATGGACACCTTGAAGAAAATAAAAGAAATAAAATTCCCTGGATGCACAGCCTAATGAAATGTGCTGCGCACACCTATATGTGGCTATGTAGCCCAAATGGGTCTACTGTGAAACAAGAAGGAAGAATCAGCATGCAGGTTTACACAATTACCCAAAACTCTTTAGAGGGAATAATAATAATTTAAAAAAAACAATTAAGGAGACAAAAATAAAATAAAATAAAATTGAAAAAAGCAAAAGGCCAATGAGAACAGAGTGTGTTCAGTGACCACAGAATGCTGAGCCATGGAGAAAAGAGAGAGAGAGAGAGAGAGAAGAATGGAATGGAATGGAATGGAGTGGAGTGGAATGGAATGGAATGGAGTCCCCTGAACAAAGGCATGTCTGGCTGGGTCAGAGTGCACCATACTGCAACATTTCGCTGCAGATCCCACTTATTATCAACATCTATATCCCACACTTCCTCCAAGGGGTTTAGGATGGTGGATATAGCTGGTTTCTCTCTCTCTCTCCCACCCCCTCTTCTCCCACCATTTTATCCTCACATCAACCATGTGAGAAAGGCTGAGAAAGAATGACTGGCCCAGGCTCACTCAGTTTGCTTCACAGCTGATTATGTCTTTAAATTCAAGTCTTCCCAAACCTAGTGCTTTATCACACCTACTATTTCCCCACCAGGTTGCTTCTGCAGCTTCCCCCTCCGTTTCGTATTCGAGTCTAGCGTTTTGAATCACATGTGGTCTCGGTATAGCTGCGATACCTCAGCTTGGCTTATTGAACTTTGCCTGTTTCGGACTTTGCCCGTTGAGGGATAAAGCGAAACAGAAACTAAAACCTGCGACCTCAGGGCGAGAGAACAGCAGGAAAGGAACGACGTCATGTGAGCCCAGCGCTGAAGAAGTGGAGCAAAGTCGAGGTGGGTGTGCTTAAAACTGCCCGCGTGATAACAACCCTAATTGGATGTGCTAGCCACTACATGAGCCCAACCTGGTGACTCCCAGGCATATCGTGCAACTCCCATCATCCCCACATCTGGAGGGCCCAAGATTGAGGAAAGCTGCAATATGCCATGCTAGCTCTAGAATGCTCCACTCATGCTCTACAGATGTGTCAGGCACACCTATTCAAAAGTTTTAACCATACTTGCCGCGATCTTTTGATTGAACTCAGCTATAGTATCCAAAGTGTACTGTTGCTGCCTTTGAAATTCCTGGAAAAGAGAAAGCACTATGTTAGCGTAGGGAATGATGCAGAAAAATCATATGCCTGCAAACTACTTTGAATTCCAAGTTCTCTTGTGGTCTCCCTATGAAACCTCGGGTTGCATCACTTTTTACACGGCTAAATTCATACCCTGACCAGCAGCGCAACACAGCATTACCCTACTAATGTGTTCAGTAACTATGTGGGGGAAATGTTTGGGTGGTAGAAAGGATAAAGAAAGCAATCTCCTTTCGCTGGTTTTCATATACTCTTTAGAATTAAGTTTAGCATACTAAAGATTTCCACTGACATTTAATATTGCGGATTTTGTTCTTTCGGAGGCACTCCTTACCACCAGCCAATGTGTGGAGATCTATACATCACACCTGCACAAGTGCATCCATGTGCATCTAACCATCTGCTTAGATCAGGGATGGGTGACATGTGGCCCTCCAGATGTGTCTGGACTGCAACTCTCATCATCCCTCACCATTAGCTATGTTGGCTAGAGCTGACAGGAGCTACCGTCCAACAACATCTGGAAGGCCATACATCTCCCATTCTTAGTTTAGACTGTACTCATATCATGAAGACAAGAAAGCAATGAAAACAGAACATTGCTCAAATTATGAGAAAAAAAAGTTCCCTCCAAGGAAATTTGGTGGCGTAGAAAGTGTACTAGCCGGTAACCATCATGATGTCACTAAAGCTCTGGCTAAGCTTGCGTCCGCACCAGGGTCCTTTAATGCAAATTCATCTCTGCAATCGGCTAAAAGCAGAATGAGAAGTGGCAGTTCCAAGCGGCACTTAATATAGCACTATAACATCTTTCTATAGTTTTATTCACAAGTAAGGCCCATTCAGCAAAGGTTCCATGTAAAATTAATTAAAAGCTTCTTCCTTGCAGGGTTAGCTCTTTTATTGCTTCTTGTTTTCTTCACTTTTTCATGAAAAGCCCTTTAAGGAGTGCAATCCTATGCATGTTTAGACAGGAAAAAAAAGTCTTACAACTCCCAATATTCCCCAGTAGGAGTTTTTTTCTGTCTAAAATGCATAAGATTGCATCCTCAGTTAATGACTAACTGTGATTCATTATTAATTGTCCCTTAAATAGCTTCTGTTCCTCACAGGGGCAGGATGATGATGATGGCGGTAATAATAATAATAATAATAATAATAATAATAGATAGCATGACTTGGCAAAGCCCATCATGTTCATCTAGAAAAACCGCCACAAGCAAGAAAAGAGAGAATAATAATAATAATAATTTCATTTCTGTACTGCCCAATAGCCGAGGCTCTCTGGGCGGTTCACAACAAATCCTTGGTAGATTTTAATTCCTTCATTGTTCTGATTGATGGACAGCCACAAATTGTTCCCATATTCTTCCCACTCACTCCTTGCCAAGAAAGGGAACATGTCATTCTAGACAGTGATATCTTCAAAAGTCCATGATAGGAACAGTCTTACTTTTTATTTATAAAGGAATTCATTCTTCCTTAGAAAAGCAGACTCCTGTTATTAAGGAGAGAGTGGTTTGTGTAATTTAAGATTTTTGTTAAAAGAGTCAATCTACCTCTTCTATATACCTTAATACAGTGGGTTTAAAAACTTGAATTGCTCGGAGGCTTATCAGGAATTCCTTAATGACAAGCACAATAGTGGTGGACAATAAAATTATATTTCTTTTATAACAAAATAGCATTATTTTGCTGTAAAAGTGGAAATGAAAAATCAGTAATTAAAGCCTGCCCTTGCAGGGAATAAAAGCTTAGTAATTAAGGGGGAATATATTACTAATCCCCACAGGCCATGCCAACAGAAAATAATAAAAGAGGTAGAACCTGCAAAGAGAAAGCTTTTAATTCAAGGCACAGTTGCCCTGCAGAACTTAATAAACACATGTTTTGCTTTGTTGAAAGACCACTTACCTCTCTTTCTTGTTCATAGGCTTTCCCTATTAAAAAACTGTTATTCTGAATCATCTTCCTCTGTTCTTCCATCTCCAACTCAAACTTCTTTGTCAAGGATTGCTCTGAAGATAAGATTTTTTGGATCAATGTTAAGCATGTGTATGGTTTAGAAATTCTCATAAATTTTATTGTATAGCAATGTTAACATATTTGAAGCCTATATAGTGTCATTTGCAAGCCATAAAAGATTACCACAATCCCCTAACAGAAACGTTGGTGGCATGGATGTGATGGTTGCTTTCACACTATGGCCTTTTAAGCGTTGCAGAGCCATTGTTTTTCCACAATCAGCTGGAAGCAGAATTAAATTACAGTCCCACATAACATTTAAGGTAGCATTATACTCCCCACAGAAATCTAGCAATGCCCATTTCCATTGGAAAGGCCTTAATTTGTTTTCTCAGAAATGTCCCATACGGGAAAGGCTCCACTTTGCTCTGCAACTGCCCCTTAAATTAGTTGTTCCCTCCATTCCCATTTGTTTTAAAATGGTTTCTGGCCCTTTAATAAAATGCTTCCTGTTCAGTCACATGGCCACAAGCTTCTTGAATCAGACCTTAGTTAAAGTTACTGTTCCCTGTGCGGTGAGTCGTATCAGGGCCTTTACACAGCAGTTTCCCCTTTGCCGCCAGAGCAATTGCGCCTTAATTTTTAATTTTATGTTGACCTTACAAATAAAAGAAAAAGTTAATGAGTAACTGTTTTGGCTGCAAAGAGGATACCAGTAATTAAAGTCTCAGCCACCCATCTGCCTCCACAGGGAACAGGAACATTTAACAGAAATAAATCAAACCAAAATGCTTGGATACTGAGAATTTCAGATAAACTAGAAATCTGCTTTAATGGATTGGATTAAAAAGGAGATCTAAAGACAGCTGAGGTTCAGCTCATTTATACATATATAATACAAATCATGTGCAAAACCAAGGATCCTCTTTTACTCACTTTGTTGTAACAATGCTTTCTCTCGCTCGGTCCTCTCACTTTTTTTCCATTCGGCTTGCCTTCTCAGCCACTTTTCTTCCATTTCATCAGAGATGCTATCCTACACACACACAAATACAGAAACAAATTTGAGTAATTACAAATATATAGATGGCGATTCTGCACCCTGTTTTCACTTGGGGAACTTCAGAGCAATTTAGGAGGAGATTGGTTACGAACCAAGAAGAAGGGGCGCGTTCCATCCCAGAACAGCCATGGCTGATCACCCTCCTTTTCCTGATGCACTTTCCAATTCCACCTTCTTTGATGCAGTCTCATCCCAAATTCATGGAGTCTTTTGTAAGAAGAATCACCTCTTCTTAGAAAATTATTAGTGAGCGTTCCAATAATATCTTGGAAAAGGGTTCCCCCCCCCTTCTCTTTATTGCATTTTATTGATTTGTTTTATCTTGTCTTTGTAAAGTGCCCTGGAAGCTCTGGTGAAAGGGAGTTTCTGTTTAAAATAAAATAGTACATTCAAGTCTAGTATTTCCCAAGGAATCAAAAATCACTTAACTGGAGGGGGGCACTGTGTTTGTTAGTCTGCTACAGCAAAAACAACTACAACTTGTCTATTGGGACTGGGGGAGGGGGGAGAGATTTTGCGTATTGTGGATTAACGCATTTTTGGTTTTGGTTTTATAATGTTTTATAATGTTTATTTTTAGTTGTGTTATTGCACTGATTGATTTTGTGCTCATTGATACTGATTTTGAGATGGTTTTTTTGGGTTATATTATGGATTTCTGTACTTGTGTGTAGAAACCATTTCAAGACTACTTTTTGTGGTGACAATTGATGCACAAATGTATTTATTGTGGCATAAACTTTTGTGTGTGTATATATATAAACATATACAAACATGCACACACACAAAAGATAATTGGGCCAAATCAGAATGGCCTACAGGTTTCAGGGGGGCCTCCAAGCAGGCCGCCATCAATGGGCCTCTCACCTGCAGCTCACCAGGAATGGCCAAGCAGGCAAAGCTCGGACCCGTCATGCCAGGACTCACTGGCAAGGCCACTTCAATTATCCAAATAGTAGGTGGGGCTGGCATATGCCAAGAGCAGGGCTGGCAAATTTAAAATAATGATGCCAGCTAGTCCAGGCACATGGAGCTGGCTGCAGTGGGGCCACCCAGAGAACTGAGTCAGCATGCCTGGAGTCATTGGCATCCCCATTTCAATTACGCTCTCCCCCGCACAGCGTAAGCACATCGATGGCATAATTGTGATGCCAATGGCGCTACTCTGGGTGCTGGGACACTAGCGCTGAGACAAGACAACACACCCTCGTTGCCACCGTAGGCAGACCATCGGCTAGGGGTGCAACATATTGTCACAGACTGCCCTGTTTGCATTTCATGACTTGGCACGACTTTACAGATGTTGCGTGTACATGCGCGCACACGCACATTAAGTGTAACACCTTATGTATCTGATGAAATAGCCTCTAGTCCGTAAAAGCTCATGCCACAATAAAAACTGTTTGCCTTGAAGATTCATTCATTTTTTTTTCATGAGACCCATGGTTGTTTAGAGGGACTTTAGAGGGACCTTGCCATTTTGGGTGGCAATTTAACTCCTTACCTGGTACACACGAAATGCATTCTTCAGATACTTGTACTCCTTCTGCATCCCAGCTGGAAAGGGGGTGGGGGAGTAAAATACACCCTGGCTGTTAACAGTCAACTACTGAATCAAGCTTTCCTTTTTCAATTGTTTTTTCTGAAGTGTAATGAACAGGCTGCTCATCCAGCAATATGCCTTCCCCAGAAATTAGTACAGTGTTAGTGGTTTTATTCCATGCTTCCGAAAGGGGTTGAACCTTCCCACTCGGAATAAAATACAACTTTCTAGGCAATTTTCCACTCACATATATGGTGAAGCTGATTGTGCCCTCGTCACTATCTCAAGTGGTTCCTCAACAGAGGTGCTGAGCACAGCAGTATTAAATCAAGGGTCATCTCTTCTTGTTGGCTTCATTAATTAATCACTGTTCAAATTCACTGTATCTAGAAATGCTTCTTCATCATGACCTGAATGTACATTTTACCCAGTCAATGTGAGGATAATTAGAGATACTATATTCCCACACCAGCCTGTTTGCGCTTCAGAGGCTGTTGTGTTGTGCTGGGCACCTGTGGACTGCATTTTGCCATGGCTTCTTGTGTCAGGCAGCAGGGTTGTTTGAGCCCTCAAATAACCCCTGGCTTGTTTTAGGGTGATTTGAGGGTTGTCGCAAGACACGAGAAGTCACGACAAGCTGGGCACCTGCGAGCGCTGTGTAAAAATGATGCGACAGCCCCCATGGGTAAATTAACCCATGGTGAGGTTTGTGTTGTGTGAACCGGGTCAATATTTGTTTATTTGGGCAGACTTATATCTTTCTCCATCTCATGACTGCCATCAAAAGCTTTGCTCAGAGAAGACAATATCATGTCTCCAACACTGTATTACTGGCTGGCCTAACATTTCTACTGAGTGGTTCTGTAACTGAATTGGTCAACTCAAGGTTTCTAATGTATTGCATTCAGTGACAAATAGAAGACCATCACCACCAGCGTAACCAACTCTGTCCCTTTCTGTAGATTTTACATCCAAGGAGAAATAATAATAATAATTATTATTATTATTATTATTATTATTATTTATTTCTTACCCGCCTCTCCATCTGGATCAAAGCGGGGAATCTCATGGATTATAAATGTTCCAGCAGGATTCTGATATTCCCATTTCATCTGTCTTCTCTCTTCCAGACCCTAGCACTCCCACAACTTGGCTTAGAAACGCCAAATATTAGCATACAAACACCTAGAGGTAGGGCCTGTTAAGACAACATGCTAAGCCATGATTAGGCCGCTAACCCTTTTGCAGCAAATGGTTAGTGAGCATGTTTAATCATGGTTAGGAATGGTTCACACAACACTCTAAGTCATAGTTCACATGACACGCTAAACCATAATGCTGAGCTAAAAACACCTAACCACCATGACTTAGTGTGTCATCTGAACAGGTCACCATGTTCCTTTTTACAAGTCTATATTCTCTTTATGGGTTTTGCCACAATAGATTTGATTGGCTCTGCATGCTGGGTACCAACTTTTATCCCATCCCCAGTTGGAGGGCACATATTCAGATTATTCCCTGGCCCTGGAGTTTGTTATCCTCCATCACCTGCTTCTCAGTTCCTGGCAGCTTTTTCCTACAACGAGACCGCTTAAAAGCTGCCCTGGGACCTTTCTTTATTTGACATGGAGGTGGGGATGGGGGAGTGGAGAAGGGGTGGGAGGGTGCATGCACTTAACGCTACCCCTGCCCCCTCCCATCCTATTTATCTGCTTCAAGCCTTGTCCCGCATTCTCCAGCAGCCTTTCCCCAATGCATGTCAGCAAGGGCTTGTCATTTGGAATGGAAAAAAAGGGCAGGAGGAGAAAGGACTAAGCACCCTATCCATCCCCATTGCTATTTTTCCACTTCCAGTTACCCTGTCCTAAAGCAGTCTCACACACACAGAGCTGTTGAGGTACTACTACACAGGCTTGTGCGTAACAGGTAGTTAGGCCCAGGGTCATACTCAGCTTCTCTTGGGCAGTCGCCCTCTCATCCCGCAACTCTTTCTTATACTGCTCTTCCAAGGCACACATTTCCGACGCATGGAATGCTTGAATTTCCCTGCAAGGACAACACAGTAGTAAGGGTATTTCCACATTAGTGCTCCCGTGTTGCGAAGGGTGAACATCTCCATAATTTAAGGAATCAAAGGACAGGGGCACCTCTGGTGAAGCATTTTATGGAACAAAATCATAAACCAGAGTCAACTGTTTTCTGGGCCATTGAGAAGGTGAGGGGGAAAGGGGCATGTCTAAGTAAAAGAGAGGTATTTTGGATGCTAACTTTGAAATCTGTTACACCAGAAGGACTGAATGAGTCGTTAGAATTACATACTTACAGGCAATAAGAGATGGTTTTGCAACAAGTAAACTCAGGCTAACAAAAGGGAACTAAGTATGGGCAGAATCCTAGAGGAGTCAGTGGAGTGCTGCTGAAAAACTTCCCTTATCATCTCCAATAAATAACAGCTGACCTTGAGTCACAGCTATAGTTGGACACTCGCAGAGAGAACGCAGCCTTCAAAGAGAATTGCTGAAGGATTTTTTTTCCGAAAAAAAGTTGTTAATTTGTCTAGGCAACGTGTGTTGAGACACAGGTTTGTACTTTTTAAAGAGATTTTGGGACGGACAAAGGCTTAAAATAGGTTAACAGTAATGTAATGCCAACAAATTCTGTGTCTGTGTATATAAATAATGCTCGTCACAGGGTTATGTTTTATGTGTGTTTGTTGGAAGAGGGAATTAATAACTATTGGAAATGAAGACAGTTATCTCTGAAAAAATGGTAACAAATGAGTCTGCCTTTCTCAAAACAGGGTTAATTATATTTCAGGTTGGTGCATATATCTGGCAAATAGATTGGCAAATAAGAAGTGATTAATGGTACAAAAGAAAGGAATTTTAACTTGTGATAGGTTTTTTAGCGTGGCGCTCTCCTTACTTATAAGATTTATATGATGGCAAAGGTTGCCTATTAGAAGGGATCCTGTTGTTGTTTGAAGATGAACAGTATAAATATGGAATTTTTTTAGAACAGAAAGAAATTAGCTATATGGGTGGTATCTAAGGATTTGTTTGTGAAGTTTAAACATGCATGTATAGTTATATGTGTATTTTTATCTGGCAAATATATTGACAAATGAGTGATTAATGGTACAAAAGAAAGGAATGTCTAACTTGTGATAGGTGTTGTCTGTATTGTTATTGATTAAGAATGTATTTTATTGTTTATAGCTCCTGAGGAAGGAGTACATCCAAAACGTTGGGCTTTTAATGTAAAATAATAAAACACATGTCAACCAGTACCAGACTTTGTCTCTTTCCCACTGGTCATATTAGTGCTCCACCAGCTACCATTGCATGTATTTCATTAATAATAACTGGATACATATCCAATGTTGGCTTTTGCCTTAGAGCTGCGTTCCCCAACTGGGGGCTCTCCAGGTGTTTTGAACTTCAACCCCTATCAGCACCAGCCAGCATAGCCAATGGTCCAGGCACTCTGGGAGTTGTAATCCAAAACATCTGGAGGAAAGTGCTTCCGTTCTGACAAAGGGCAGTCTAAACACTTGGGAAGCCCAGGGTGGGTGCATGGTGGCGCGGCGCTGATTATGTGCTGCCGCTGCAATTGCACACCCACCCCGGGCTTTCCGCTGAAGCTGCTGAGAAAAAAAGTCAGGGGCTTACCCTGATTTTTTTCTACAGAGCGAGGCGAGGACACGCAAGACAGTGTCAAGACAGCGGAGGCAGGCCTGGACTGTGCCTGGTGGAAGGCGAACTGCGATTGGTCGCCTTCCATCAGGAAGTTGGTAGGGGCAGCTCCAGTCCCTGGATGGCTGCCCAGAAACCCCACACTCCCTCCTCTGCGTTGGGATTACCCGATGCCACCCCCGGGGAGGGAAAGGGCAGGCTGAGAGGGAGGTGGCACCAATCTGCCACCGTGAAGACGCCCCCAAGTCAATTTTGCCCCATTTCCTCTAAGTACTGTAGCCCTCTTATGTCATATCCCATCCTGTTCTAGAGCCCCCTCCCCACTCTCAGTGGCAGAACATCTGGGGGATGGGAGGAGCTAAAGTGGTCAGGGGGATCTCTGGACTTGTGCCCTGTCTTGTGCAAGAGAAGTGCTTCCTGATAAAACAAACAAGCAACCATTGGACACAACCGAACGCAATTTTCAGTTGGACTGGGGGCTGCAAACATGAAAATCTAGGGTCATTGTTATAGGGGGAAGATATCAAGTACTGAACGCCAATAAAGCTGAGGATTTGTGCTATATCCAAATCTGCTGGAGTCCTTACAAAAATCCATCCTCTGAAGTTTGGATTGGTATAGGGAAGAAATCTGCCTTTGGTGCCAATAGGAGATTTTCTGTCAAAGTAAATGTCATAAGAACACAAGAAGAGCCCTGCTGGATCAGACCAAGGGTTCATTTAGTCCAGCATTCTGTTCATATAGTGGCCAACCAGCTGTTAATCAAGAACCCACAAGGAGGACACCATACAATAGCACCCTCTTGCCCGTATTTTCCCAATAACTGGTGTATAAAGGCATACTGCACTGGATCGTAGAGGTAGCACATAACCATCATGATTAGTAGCCATTGAGGAAGGAGGAAATGATTAATAAGCCCCTCCCCCAAACATTATCTCACCCTCCCTCCAGCTGCTGCTATCTGCATAATAAAAACATGCATGTTACATGCAAGGCCATATTTAACATAGCATCTAGTTTGTACCTAAGCGTCTAAACACTGGCTTGGGAGGAAGTTCCATTGATCTTATTTGGGCTTCCTTGTTAGTAAACATCCCTAAGACAGGGCTGCAAGCCACTTTATGTTCATGTCCTCTTGCAGAGACTAAGGCAGGATTTACACTAATGCTTTATAACAGTATTGAAGTGCACTGACAACTGTTGGGGCCCATGACACATTCCATATACCGATTTCAAACCGATTTCAAAGTGTTATATCCTGCTTGGTGTAGATCTGGCCATAAACAGGTTAGGTTGTTTGCTGTGATTCATCCTCGGTGCCAGGGATTGGGGAGGCTATATGAATAAAGCTATTATATAAAGGCTATAAAATAAATATAGGTGTTGCACACATGAATAGCCAACCTCGTTTTTTGTTCATGTTCCTCTTGAATATCATTGCATTTTTCTTCCATATCTTTCTCCAGCTAGGAAAAGAGAGAAAGAAGCACTTCTTTAAGAAAGGATAAACTACATAAAGTAATATACAACATATCATTATACAACACAATCAATCTACACACACATTCGTTTACATTGAATTTGTGTATATATTGGTTTAATCAGCAAAATGTGTGACCTATATTGGTTACTCAGCAAAAACACCAAGCATAACACCACATATAAATATCTAGGAATGAGTTGAATATTAAATAGATTAAACAGCTTATAACACCACATACAAACATCTAAGAATGTGTTAAATATCAAATAGACTAAATAGTACATATAATCAAGACTACATATCTTCCAACAATTATTATAAAAGTAGCAAAACAAGAATCTATATTAATTTCTATACCATGATTATTTTTCCAAACTTCAATAAAAGGTTTCCATTCCCCCATAAATTTGGAAGTCTTTTGACTACCCTCTCTCAATCTAACTACCTCAATGATTTTCAGTAATTGTGCAATTTGCCAAACCTTAATAAACTTTCTTAAGAGGAATCTTCTTTACAGGATCCTTTGATGCAGGTTAATTGCACATGGAACTTATTTCAGAGACAGACACGCTCACCACACTCACACACTCACTGGCTCAATTCGGACGACACAATAAACAACTGGTGTGAGGGAAACAATCGTCAGTTGTTTTGACTATTGTGTCATCCGAATGCTGCCATAGTCAACTCAGCGCTGATCCTCATCCACACCACAGTTGATTATTTATTATCATGTTGTGTGGGGAGTATCCCCTAGGGTTAGGGTTAGGGTTAGTCAACCCACCATTGACTATTGTGTCGTCCGAATTGAGCCACTGTCTCTCTCTCTCACACACACACACACCATCTCCATGCCAATTCTTTACATTTATCTGAAAGCAGCACCCTCTATGTACCAGAAAAGCATTTCACCCAGCCTGAGACCAACTGCTTTTCAGGAGAGGCCATGACATCCCCATCCCAGGGTTGCTCTCAAAATATTGGGTTAGGGTTACCTGCTTGTGGGTGGTGCGGTGATCTCGGCGCAATTGCTCCATCATAGCAGTGAGCTCAGAAATCTGCTCCACTAAGTCAGCAATAACATCCTCCCTGCAAAATATTGGATCTGTACAATGAAACACTGCGGCAAATTAAGGGGAGAGGCCTTCGCACAGTGACAACAGTTCCTGCTTTGCATACAGAATATCTCAAGTTTGATTCCCAGCCATAGGCGTGCCCGGTGTTCCCAGGCACACCCTAATGGCTCAAGCTATAAGCACGGAATTGAGGGGGGCTTTGAGTAAGGTCCAGAGGGGGATCTGAACACAGCAGGAATGGTTCTCTGACTGCCCTCTGGCTGCTCCACCACCGCGCCGAAGAATCGCTGCCTCCGAGAGAGCACCACTGTTCCCAGCAGCCAGAGCGAAAAGGAATCACTTTGCTGAGAGCCTCTCTGCTTGTAACCAAGCTTCAAAGAGGCAAGGAGGAGGACCCCCAAATATCACCTTGTAAGCCCCTCCTCTGTCCAGTGTCACCACAACACTCCACCAAATCTGGGGCTTGAGGAGCGTCTCCTCATCCCCCCCAACTGCAATGACCCTCCCGCGGTGTTTAATGAATAAATGAATAAAAATAAATGTCCTTTATGATTGCATATTCAATAAATGTTTGCCTTAAAAAAATCCCTGGGTGCACACCGTAATGAAACGTGCTGCACACGCCTATGTTTCCAGCATCTCCAGGCAGGGTAGAAAAACCTGCTACCGAAAAACCTGGAGATCCACAGTCACTCTGTCTCAGCAATACTGGGCCAGTTGGAGCTGGTGGACCTTTGCATCAGCACACCCTTGTATATTACAAGGGAGGGTCGATTTCAGCCGAACATTAGCAGAAACTTCTTAACAATGGAATGAAATGCTTAGGGGGCTGGCTGGGCTTTCATTGACTGGAGGACTTCAGACAGAGGCTGGACAGTCACCTGACTGAGATGCTATAGCCCTGGCTTTCCTGCATTAAGCAAAGGGCTATATCAGCCTTCCCCAACATGGCAACCTCCAGATGTTTTGGATGACATTGACCACACTGGCTGGGGCTGATGGGAGCTGTTGTCTAAAACATCTGGAGGGCATCATGTAGGGGAATGCTGGACTAGATGGTCTAACAAGGCTCGCTCCAACTCTGGAATTCTATTATTATTATTATTATTATTATTATTCTCTTTCTTGCTCGTGGAAGATAGGAATACATTCAACTTTCTGAACTAACATTTACCTCCTCTGCCAATTTTATCTGCCATTACAGATAAGGAGTAAGAAATTCCAGAGGAGTAGCCATATTAGGCTGTTACAGTAAAAACAAAAAGGAGTTTTATGACACCTTTTAACAGCTAACCTGAAAGGCATACACTTTTGCGGACTAGAGCCCATTTCATCAGTTGTATTAAGTATAAGTGTGTGTGCGCGCATGTGTATAAACACACCCACAGGATATAGAGTAAAAATAGTTAACAGTGGATCTAAATGGCCATGAAATAGAACACGTACAGTATGCCATTTCTAATAAAGACAGGTACAGAGGTTATTAATAACAGTAACAATCTGTGATAACACAACCCTCCTAGCTTTTCTGTGTTAATTTAGTATCTGCAGTGGGAGAGAAAACCAGATTGAGACCTAAATGAATAGAATCAAAGCTGCTGATAAATTCTAATTCTGCAATTTCATGCTGCAATCTCCTTGTTAAGTTCTTCTATTGAATAATGGTGACATTCAGGCCAGCAGCAGAATACCCTCATGGACACAAATGCTCTACCATTCTACCATTGTTTACAATGTTCTCTTCATACCTATGCATCTACTAACAGAGGATACACTTCAAGCAACTGATAAAAGGGACTCTAGTCTATGAAAACATACGGCTTCCTAAGGAGCAGTTACCTCCAGGAAGAATTCCAACTAAATATAGAAAAGCTGCTCTTGAATAAGAATTACATGAACAAGGGAACCACCACTAGTGGGTGAGCAAATAGGTATTTGGGCTTCTCTGATTTCTTTGGAAGAAGAGAATGTGATGTCCTACTGTTTGTGGTTGTAACTATATTGCAAAGTTTATTGTTTGTGATATACATTTGTTTATATCTTTAAAAAGGGTTAAGAACAATAACAGGTAAAGTAAATAACTAGGCCGAAATGTACTTACTGTTTGGGGTTATAGGTCTTGGTAAGTATAGAGTGATTGGCTGGTTGTGGGGAAGTGCCTGGATTGGCTGGCTGTGTAAGCGTGGGAGGAGCTAGAGAATGAGTGGAGTGTATAGATGTGTCTGACAGAGAGAGCTGAAAGGTTGCTTGTGGGGAGATTTGAGGGCGGTTTTGAGAGAGACGTTGACAGGGAGTTGAGAATATTGAGAGAGAGAGAGTCTGAAGCAGGATTATTAGATGAGAAGAGTGTTTGATTAAGAGATTGAGAAAAGATTTTAGAGCATAGATTAAATAAGGAACAGTCTGTTCATGTATAAGAGTTCTGACTGAAACTAATAAGCATTGAAACCTTGTAACCGATACACAATTGAACTGAAGTAACCATTAAGCTTGTTGATACACAATTTCTTATTAATAAATTATTGTTAATTCACTCTCCTGGTGTGGTCTGTGGGTGTACCTGAGAAGGTACTGGTGGCAGAGGAACAAAGAAGTTATTTGGAGTGGTGCTATGGGGCCTAAATAGTAAAGGCGAGACAGGGGCAGCAGCAGCAAGTGGTTGAGGATAACTTCACAGATACCAGTCAATGGTGAAATCCCTGCTTTGCCATTCATGCAGGGATACAATTAAGGTTTACAGTCATGCTGATAATTACAGCTTGTTCCCACTATGTGTCATACTGCCCTGCTAGGATAGCAGAGAAGGAATTTACTGTACACGCCTGAAGAAGGAAATCCATAGTTGACAATTACTAGTCCAAAGCTGATTTGTGTATGTGAGGTGCGTGTGTGTGTGTGTGTGAGAGAGAGAGGGGGGGGGGGAATTGACTAGCCAACAACTGAACCAATGCCTATCTTAATAGGGCCTCACTCTCCTCTGGACAATAATTCTCTGTTGCCAGGGTAACAATGTTCAATGACTTACTGTGCATGCTCCTGTCAAAATAGATGCTGGAAGAAGGGATCAAATTAAATTGCTACAAGGGAGCGGTGGAGGGAAAGGGCAAAGATGACACATTTAGTAACTGTTTTGATTGTAATCCAAGAAAGGAGCTGGTGGTGATGGGATCAGTACTTACGTTTCAATCTTAGGTGGAGTGCTACAGAGAGGGTTAAAAGAGAGAGAAAAGATGCTGTTTAAGGCACCATTATAGTCACTAAACACATTCACATTACAAAGGGCTGATGCAGCCTTCCCTAACCTGGCAGCCTTCAGATGTGTTGGACTACAACTCCCATTGGCTTTGCTAGCTGGGGATGATGAAAGTTGCAATACAACACAGCTGAAGGGTGCAACACTGGGGAAGGAGGGTCTGATTTATGCATGTGTGTGTTTGTGTGTATGTGTTTGTTTCACATATAGACTGAATTCTGCAGATTACCGTGACTCTGCAATCACTTGTCTGGAGACAAAGCCTATTCAGGAATGTAATTACCACATCCTACAGGCTGGATGTGAGCCATAAGTAGCAGCACAGTATGGTGCATCATGACCAAACAGCTAAGGGTTGTTCATGTGAGAATTCCTGGACACTGAGAGAACATTTATTCAGCAGAAGCATGAAGCAAGCTGAACAGGATGCTCAAATGTTTGAGACAAGTTATTACATTTTCTTGATGAAATCATAGAATGAATAATATTTTATTTAGATTTCCAGACAGCCAAACCCCAAAGCCGTCTCATAGGAAAAACACAGCACAAAAAAACCTCCAGCAAAATACTTTGGCTTGGACCTAGAGTGCCCGTCTACGAACAGATTCAACCCAATCAAATGTCATCATATTAAAGATTTCTTTGTCATTTTCAGGTTGAACATAGTAAGTTAATGAAACAGTCACTCTACAAACAAACAAACAAACAAACATGCTATGGAGTATTTTCCTCAGCAGATGGTAGTGGAAATTGATTCAGTGCATTAGTTTAGTTATACTATGGCTGCCTCTACAAGAGAGGTTTAAAGCTCTTTCAAGGCTGATTAAATTTTTTACCTCTACAAGAGAGGAGCACAAATTGGGGGCTGAGGCGCTTTAAACATCCGATTATGCGCATTATCAATTGCGCGTCAAATAGCAAGTTTTATTTTGCTCCGTCCGTTAAAGCGCATTTTGACTATGTGAACAAGCGATTCTCCGCATTAACTCCTTGTAAAGCGCATTTGAAACAACCAGTCAGGTCACCCGTTGGGTGCTCAATTATCTCCTCCATACAAGCATTTACGATAAAGCGCTTCTGAGAAGATGCGCATAATCGGAGGAACAGGCGTCAAACGGAATCCATCTAGAGGGGGTCTAAGTCAACGGACTGAGAGCCCTGTTTGAGCCTTGGCTCGTCTGCTACCCAGCACAACATTTTTCCGGAAATGAAGACGAGATTTGTCTGAGAGCTGAACCACTAGCAGGAAGTGGGAATCCACTTCTCATGTACTCCTGGGTAGGCAATCAGAAAGCCTGCCACCTTGGAACCTTTTGTGCTTAAAATGGCTGCTCTGGGGCATATTGAGACATTTGGTGTCAGTCAACCTGCTTCCTGGGTTTCATATATTAAGAGGCTTTCATTTCATCTTGAAGCAAATAAAATAGAGGGCCCTTAATGGAAGTGAGCTGTTCTCCTAACAGTATCTGAGCCCAGGCTCTGTACCCACTTCATTGGATTAACCTTTGGGGCTGTTTGTTATTATTTTCTAGCGACACATAAACTGCCTTAAGTGTCTTTTGTGGCAGAAAATGCTTATTATATAAATAAAAATCTGGTTTTGTTATCATCATCATCATGATCATTATTATTGTTTCTTGCTACACCTCTGTAGAAAATCATGTCATGTGTGCAAGAAATCAGGAACATTGCTATTTTACAGGCACATCAACATTCCTTGCCATTGTATAAGCTTACCTGGGCACAATGGACTTGACAGGTTCTTCAGTAGATCTTTTCCTCTCAAAAAATTCCTCCCCCAGAGTGATGTCAATATGTTCTTTACTGTGAGACATGGTAAAACCAGGAATGACCTCATCCTCAAACTCCTTTGATATCTGAGTGAAAAGAGACTGAACTCTAGAATCCTCAAGTTTAAAATCCAAACCAATTATATGCTCCCAAAAAAGAAAGTTCAGGTTTCCTGGTGTAGTTTCTACCTTAAGAGGTCTACTTAATTGGCTAAAAACATAATCTGAAGGGAGGGGACATACACAAAAGAGGTAAAGGGATACTTTTTATTGGAACAATTTCATTGGATAAGAGAATACAATTTTTCAACCTATACAGATCTTAGCTTCAGGGTGCTGCCATAGTCTCAACACAAGGGTACTGTAATGTGATCCATGTTAGGCTGCCCTTGATGACCCTCTGAAAGCTTTGGCTCGGAAAGCTTTGGCTCTCTGAAAGCTTTTGCACATCACCACAATGTTCCAATCTCTGAACTGACTCCTACTTGTCTTTTGGCCATAGTTTTGCTGATGTTGATGTTAGTGACTTGGATCCTACATACCTGACGGTAGGGATAGACAACCTTTTGTCTGCCCGATATTTTGGACTACAATTCCCATAATTCTTGATCAGTATGGCCAATTGTCAGGAATTATGGAAGTTATAGTCTAAAATATCTGGAGGGCACTAGGTTGCTTACCCCTGTCTTGGAGACTGCCTTCTCTCCCTTGTCCCATCACAACTGCTAGGATCAGCTAAGAGTACCTCCTTGACAGTCACATCCTTGCACCAAATTTCAGCAACAACTGACACACGTGGAGAGGCATTCTCAATGGCCAGCACTCCTTTGCCCTGTAGATCCATCAAAGTCCAAGCCTGAACACATTCCAGAAGAGCTGTAAAACATTCCTCTTTGAGCTAGGATTCAATGGTTCCAGGGTTAAAGGAGGCATAGGAAACTTTGTAAAGGAAATAGACAATAAACTGGATCAATAATGTAGCCTCCTGTTCATAGAATGCCTTTTGATCCACAGAGTCTCCTGCTAATTCTGCATTGATTTTACTCTATGTTTTTATGTTTGTATTTTATGGAAAAAATAATTTCTGATTTCCCCTCCTCCCTTACATTCCCCCCATGGACACTTCCCACACTATTCTGGGAAGTCCCACAACCCCCCTGAGTAGATTTTCAGGGGGTAAAGGAAGGAGAGGGAAATAAGTAAAAATCACCTCTTCCTTCTATTAACAGGTGCCTGGACTGTTCTTTCAGTGAGTGGAACTCTGCTCACTGGGATCTTAGAAACTAAATAATCTTCATTAATCAGAATAGAGCTTGACTAGACATTTTATTCTAATATCAGAACTGTACATCAACTGAGAGTCTGTATAGTCAAAGGAGCAGAACTTTTGGTCTTTGAACTGGGAAACTTGTTTTTCATGACCTTATTCCTTGGACAAGGAGCTTTTCAACTTCACCTCCTCTCCCTAAAATTTGACACTGCCTACTTCACAGGGTTGTTGTAGGGCAAGAACCAGTTAAAACTATTTTCATATTGCAAATGCAATCTAAATTCTTAAAATGACAATAATACAAATTAAAAATAAGGAAGGATTTATTCAACTTGCATCTCGAGGCTCCCTGGTTCTTAGTGGTTGGACATATGTTTTGGCAGAAAATTTCACTCTGGAAGAAAAATATAAGGTGACTTTAAAAAAACACACACACACAACAATTTTGCCTAGCCTGTCAAAAATAGAATCTGACTTGAAGACAGTTTCCTGCACAAAAGTAGAGGAAATGCTTTTCCCCCGAAACTTATTTCAGAAGAGAATGCTTAAGAGACCATGTAAGAGAGAACGCATTTCTGATATAAACACACCAAGTTACATTTGGGTAACTAGATTACTACCCACAATAGCAAGTTTGGTGAGTGTTGCCTTTCAGGCTTTTAAAAGGAAGACTAGAAAAATGTAATTACTTTTTATTTTTCCGACTGAGAATTAAAATTCCCCCATTATTTCCAATTAATAGTTGCTTATTTGTGCAGAATTACATTTTTGTGTTGTTCAAAAATTGATTGACATTTTTGTTAGAGAGGTATAGCGTGGCTTGTAAATTTCAGTCCATCAAGGCTAACTGTTCTTCTTTCAAAGTTTGCCCAACAAGCAAGTGCAATGGAAGACTGCTGGCATCATTTGGTTTATCAATAATACCAACGCAATGAGGGTATTGAGAAACACCCGGAACTTTCCTTAGAACATGGACTCAAGTGAAGCATTTCACAAACTTCTTGGGGGGGAGGGGGAATACTGTTTAATTTTTGTGCTACATTGCTATTTGTATAATTTTATTTTGCTGCATTCAGTTTTAAGTGATTTAATTTTTCCTGAAAGCCACTCCTGAGCACCATTACTTGGGTGGTTAAAGCAAGATGTCAAGCCAACAAAATCTTATGGTGAAGGAAAAGCACATCTGAGACAGCTCGAGCATGAACTGGGGGTGGGAGAGAAACCAAAGGCGTTTGAGCAGTTACTTCACATGGAGCGTGGCTCTTGTAACATATACAAACATAGCAATGATAGTGACATTGCTGGCATCCGCCTGGCTTCAGTCATGCATAACTGCGCATAAGTTCCTAAGAAAAGGGAGGGAACCTTTACCATGTCTTTCTATACTCTTCTCCCTTCATAGTAGCCTTCTGGGCCGGACAGTTAAAAAACATGAGTTTTCCTACGTGTGAAGTGCACATGCTGACCACATGGGTTTATTTAGTAAGGTATTTATCATTACGATTTATTAATCAACATGTAAATCATTTCGATATCTGAATGATATAGAGCAATTAATAACAACCAGGAGCCATTTATTTATTTATTTATTTATTAAATGCTAAGCATAAGCAGCACTATGGGCAGATTATACAGGGTCATTTGGGATAATCAATTTATGAAGTAATAGCTCTGAATGCATTTTTTATACAGTCAGGACTGTCTAGTTTGGATGCTAAATACTGTGGCTGACTTAAGTATGAGACATTGGTTTACTCAGGGCCAGTCCTGCTATTAGACAGAATGAGGCAGGGAGAGTCAGTGATGTTAGGAGGATAGAGTTGTGTGCGCCCTGTGCCCCCTGAACTAGCCTGTTGCCCCCAGATACAATGGAGGATGCTGTCCCATCACCAGTGTTGAAATAAGATTCACGTACCTGTCCAATTGGCTTCTATGTAGCAAGGGGTGTGTAATTTTGTCCTTCACTTCAAGCAGCAAAATTACCTGGGTCAGCCCTGAGTCTATCAGTGCTGCCATTTGGGGGTGGGGGGGTCATTCTGAATTTTGCTATTCTCTCAGGAAATCCACAGTTCAAAAAGCAGAATGTAGATGGAAAGAAGGATACAGATGGTGCCCAAGTTTGAAATAAAATTTCTGTAGATTTTAAATGACTGTGCCTTTAAATAATTTGATCAAGAAACCAACCAAAAAGGAAGCTACCCAGGACTTAATTCTAAATAGTGCCCAGGAGCTGGTTTGAGATGTTATTAAACTAATTACTAATAATGACCACAATGCTATCAAATCCAGCATATATGTAAGTGGAAAGTTGCCAAGTTAGCCCAACATGGTCACATTTTATTTCAAGAGAGAAAACCTCAAAAGAAGGGATTATTCAAAGGGGAGCAACAGGAGGATCCATGCAAGACCGCTGGAGGTTAATTTAAATCACAATAATAGAAGCTCAGCTAGAAGGAGTACCATAGATCAGGAAAGTTGCCAACATGTGTACAAGGATGCCAGAATAGTTAATTAAAGAGCAGAGTCAAAGAAGCTATTAAAGGTAAAAAGAGTTTCTTCAGAAAATAATAATGAAAACAATGAGGGGCACAAACTCCCACATAAAGTAGGTTCATGGTAAGACAGGCAAAAGTGATATTTATTTATGGATGTATTTATAGTAAAATGTATAACCTAGATTTTCTTCAAAGTGATTAGCAAAAGCAAAAAAATAAAATAAAAAAGTCACCCAATAATTTAAATGCAATAAATATAGCAAAACACACCAAAGCTGAAAAATGGCATGAAAAGACAAAAAGAGTAAACGAAGAACATATTGATAAAAACATTAAGACCAACAATTAAAAAAGATGCAAGAAACTGGCCAGCGAGGTAATTAGACCACTGGATGACAAAGGAGTGATAGGAGTGAAAGAGACGGCTAAGATGATTACAACAAACCTGAATTAAGTCTGTGTATTTGTCTTGACTGAAGAACGTAAAGGAGACCTAATTGAACCTGAACGGACACTTTACAAAAGAGGGCATCTAAAGAACTGAATCAAACCACAGAACTCTCTGAGTTCAGCCGGCATCCACCTAAGGATTCTTCAAGAACACTTTATCTTTATTACTCCTGTTTTACAAGGAAAACCCGGGAGTTCTGATGTGTTCTATATAGACTATCTTCTGGCTGACCAGAATTCTCAGACAACCTTTAAGGTGGCTAGATTTTGTGCTGCTGCAATTGCTTGTCAGCGTGGAATGACAACATTTGATTGTGATAATGTTTTAATTTCTTTAAATGTGTGGGACATATATAATGTACACTCAATTAATTTATTTTTATATACTACTATACTTATAGTCCCATTCTACTTTGTTGGTTCTGTGAATACTGTATGTGCCTGTAGTGTTGTTTTGTTTCTGCTGGTCTTGTGACCATAATATACATAGACATATACCGGGTGGCCCAAAAGTAGGTATACAGTTGTTTAGAATGTTGATGGGTGGAGTCAGAATGACAGTTGGGAAGAGTATACTGTATACCTACTTTTGGGCCACTTGGTACATATACATATATACACATACATGGTTCAGGTGTGGAACTGCTGCATTTATGCATCTCTAAAATGGGCCTCCATGTTAGAGGTCTAGAAAATAGCCCAACGTAATGGAGATTTTTAAAAAGAGTCCTGGGAGAGGGGGGTGTCTTGGCAATTACATACTAATTAGCTTAACATCAGTTCTTGGTAAAATGGTAGAAAGCATCATTGAAGATAAAATTATTAAGCATATCGAACAACACAGAAGCATCAACAGGGCTTCTCCAAAGGTAAGTTATGTGTCACCAAGCTTTGGGCATATGTATGTCGATGGCGGCAATCCAAGAGACATTCTATACTAGGATTTCCAAAAAGCATTTGACACGGTCCTCCCGAGTAAACTTAGCAGCCATGGGATAAGAGAAGAGATGCCTTATGGATTACGTAGTAACAGCCTCAGCCTCTCTTCCCCATGATGCACCAATGTTTGGGAAACTACAGGAAACTACTGCAAGTGCTTGCCCAGCAGGCACACGGAGTATTAGCGCTGAAGCCTTTTCGGGCAGGGAGATCAGACAGGCGTTGCAATCAGGCAGAGCAAACTTGCTTAGGTTGCCTATAAAAAAAAAAGTTGGTGAACGGTGGTGGAGGGAGGGAGTCAGAAAGGAGAGGGGAAGAAAGGAAGGGTCTGGGATCGCTGCCCTCCTTCCCCTGAATTAGGGGCTGTTTCTGCGGTACATCCTTTCTGGGCATGCAAAACAATACAGATGTGTCAAGGATAGCCCAACATGTTATCTCAGTTGATCGTACATTCTTAAAACCACTGGCAGTGTATAAGCTAGCACTGTAAGGTGTGAGCAATGAAAACTCTCAGAAGCCATTTCCAAACTAAACCAAAATTGTGTTTAGTCCATAGATCTTACCACATATTGGTACATAAAACAGGTAACAAAAGCCATTTGTTGCAAGACACCTTGCACTCATCTTTGCTTTCTTCTTCATGTACAGAAATACTTACCTAGCAGCACCTGGAGGTGTTAGAGGAAACTGGGACTTGGTTTGGTATTTCAGGATTGATCCTAGTGGAGTTGATCTAATTTAAAAAAATAAACATTGTTTGGAAAGATATCACACACCCCTCAAAAGTCAGGACTAAAATGCTTTTGTCCATTAAGTTCTCAGAAGTGCAATACTATCACCTTATGAGGGAGGCAGGGTGTCTCTGGAGACTGACGGTAGCTTTTGAAAGAGCTCAAGGTGTTTGACCCAGAATAGTTGTTTTTTAAATGGATATTGTATTTATAACCTGTTTTTATGCTCTTTATGGTTTTAAATTTTGTATATCGTTTTTTTAATGTTAAATGTTTTTAACTCTTGTAAACTGCTCAGAGAGCTTCGGCTATGGGGTGGTATATAAATGCAATTAATAAAATAATAATAATAATAATAATAATAATAGTACGACGGAGGCATCAATTCCCATGCCTCCATCTTGTCTTCTGACCTACTGCTACCACTTATTAAATAGTTCATGCAGGCTTTTGAAGCATTACATAAGCCTGTTTACAGAAACTTCAGGATATGCAACAATACCCCTTTCTTAACACTTCCAGCTTTTGGGTGGGAAGGGCGGGATACTATCACTTAAATTTCTAGTTGATGCCTTTAGCCATATTTAGTTCTGGAGCTAATCTGTAGCACAGCCTTTGCAAAAACCCATCAGTGTAGTATAAACTGGTGTGTAGTTTAAGGCAATTTTTGCTTTACAACTAGATATAAGCCAGACCTGTAACATTCTGGGATCCAGTGATGCCTCTTAGAATTAGTACAGTGTTCTCTTCATTCCCAAGACTATTATCGCTGATCCATTGCATATATTCTGATCTATTTAGAGCTAAGGAATAATTCCCCTTTACTTTCATTTAGAAACCTCTCTCCCTCGATCCAGAGTAGGTAACTTGTGCCCCTCCAAATGTTTTAGTTTACAGCTCCCATGAGCCCTAGCAAGTATAGCCAATAGCGAGGGATGATGGGAGTTATAAGCCAAAACATCTAGAGGGCCACAAGTTGCCCTCCCCTGCCTTAAATAGCAGATTCTTTGCTTGGTTGTTCAGTAATTTTACTTGTTTTGATTATTTCATAGAATCATCATCATTTCTTGTAATGACCACTTGGACCATGCAAGCCAATAAACAAATAAATCTACCCATTACTGTATATACTATATAAACATTATCTATCAATTGTGTGTGATATTTACTAATATACCTAGACAAAAGTTGTAAGGGGTTCAAGAAGACCAATTCACTCTCCTCCTTTGGTTTTCTAATTTTCTTTTTCCACTCAACATTTTGTAGCTCCAGGTGAGCACTAAGCATGCTCAGTCCTTATTTTGGGGAGGGGTTGCTCACATTTGCCTTTTTTTTAAGCCTTTCTGTATTTCTACAAAATTTGAGTTCCTCTGACTCTGAGCATCTATTTTGGCTTAATTCATGTTGGTATGGAGGCACTGAGATCACTATTAAAGGGAGTGATATTGTTGTCTTCCTATATCCCAAAATTTTCTACTTACTTGCGCTTCTGATTCAGCTGGCCTGCTTTGGTTTTTACAAGCCTTTTACATCCTATCTTCCAAGGATCCCAACAAGGACAGTATAAGTAATGAGACTGGGACATGTTTGGTGTTCTTGAAATTTGTCTGGTTAAAAAGCTGCAAGTGGAAAGATAAAGCAAAGCTTGAGAATTTAGAGGCACACACCGAGGAAAAAAGATGCTTGTCTAAGCATTGGCTCTCCTAAAATTACGATTGAGCTCCTATGGACAAAGAACATTTGAAAATGTCAGATGTACAGCTCAGAGAAAATGGCAGATTTTCTGTAACACAGCCTCCCCCAAAACTGGTGCCGGCCAGAAGTGTTTGGCCATTCTGGCCAAATGGGTGGGGATGATGAGAGTTGTAATCCAAACCATCTGGAGAACATCAGGTTGGCAAAGGCTACTAATACCACAAATTAGTTGGTGGTGTAGGGATGGCACGTACAACTACAGCAGCTGAGAAGCTTCCAATTCCTCTTCCCCACTGTAGCCTTCCAAGTATCTCAACACTCGCTTCCTTGAGGAAGTGACGTCCATGCGGCTGAATTGCTCTTTGCCAGCCCTGCCAAAATTAAGTATGTTGTACATCATGGATCCATTTAGTTGTTTATAACAAAAGCCATTCACTGTGTAGAACCAGCGAGATGTCTAGATAGAGATGCAGGTACCCTTGAGGAATAGTCATGTATGTTCTGAAATTGGGCAGAGGTGGGGGGGGAAAGGGATGCTACTCTGTCTTATCTCCTTGCTGATTTAAGTCAGGATTTTAACACATACAGACACACACATAGAGATAAACATACAGACACCTTATATTATTGAGGCCAAACATACACTACTTTGGTTTACCTTTAAGGGCTCTTAATTACCTATTAATCAATCAATCAATCAATCAATCAATCAATCACATGCCATCCAATAGCAGAAGCTCTCTGGTAGGGTGACCAGATAAAATCCAGGCCAGGGCTCATGTTACTTTAACAGTTGTAGAGAAAAGAGAATTTCAGCCAGTGTTATTTGTATTCAATTAGTTCCTGGTGAAATTCCCTCTTCATCACAACAGTTAAAGTTGCAGGGGCCCTGCCTTCTTTTGTATATGGTCACTCTAGTATAGTGCCTGTAACTTTAACTATTGTGATGAAGAGGGAATATCACCAGGAACTAATTGCATACAAATGACACTGGCTGAAATTCCTTTTTCTCTACAACAGTTAAAGTTACATGAGCCCTGACCTGGATTTTATCTGGTCACCCTATCTCTGGTGGTTCTCAAAACAAAACAAAAAACAAAGCAATAAAATACAATAACTCCTTACTTGCTTACTTTCAAGTAAACAGGTACAAAAGTTAACTATAAAATGAAGGGGCAGTTGCCCAGGAGACAGAGCCTATCTACACACGCAGGATAAAACACTTTGAAAACGTTTTGAAAACTGTATATGGAGTGTGTCCTGGGCCCCAACAGTTCTCAAAACTGTTATAAACCGTTTTAAACCGTTTTAAAGCAGTAGTGTAGATAGGCTGACAGTTTTGAGAACTGTTGGGGCCCAGGACACACTCCATATACAGTTTTCAAAACGTTTTCAAAGTGTTTTATCCTGTGTGTGTAGATAGGCTCTCTTGCCTCAGGAGCAGACTTTGGTCAATAGTCAGTTTATGTTTATATTTATTTTTAGAAGGTTGGATCCAGACTTAAGCCGGATCAACTGTGCTGGCAGAATTGGATTTCCCTGCATTCTCCTTCTCATGGCAGCCCACCATGAAAATGCTGGGCAGCGTCAGGAGGCCATGCTGAATGGGGTGAGCTGTGGTTGCAGAGGGGGCGATCGCCCAAAATTGGGTGGAGGAACCTTCTGAGAGAGGAGCCTTTTCTCTTACAGAAAGCAGCTCCTGCACCCAACTTCCTGGATCCCAGGGTGGTTTACAAAATTAAACAATAAACAATAAAATGCAATACATTACGGCTTCAAATGAGACCAAATTTCAAAACGAAAAGTTAAAGAGAGCAGAAGGGAATCTAGAAACGCAACCAAGAATTTAAAATATTTAAGCACACCGCCACCACCACCAACAACAAAAATCTGGGACAATAAAAAACATATTTAAGTTTCTATCTAATTTCACATCGAAGTTGAAGAACCTAATACTCTGCGCCATCAAATATTATTTAAATATGTTTAAAAAAACACAAAACACTTGAGAGTTTTGTTATGCTAATGTGATAGACCTGGAGAGCAATGGAAACAAATTACTTAATAGGGCAGTTTATTACAGCAGCAGATGGGTATGTCCATGCCACCAGTTTCAGGATCAAGGGGGCAATTTCTACCTCAGTTCCAAACAGCTTGGGCCGTCCCTGTTCACATGGGATACTTAAAGTGAATCAAGGAACACTTACCAGTTGAGATGATCTTACTGCTTGGCAGGTTGTGTCCGTCCCATGTATTTAAGCACGAAGCTTGGAAATCTTTTGTATAGACAGTGTGCTTCTAACACCTTCCTTCCATGATTTTAGCTTTCTCCCTCACCATGGAAACAGGTTTACTGTGTGTCTGCCTGCCTCCATTCTATTTTTAAAGGTGTAGTACACACATTACTTTGATTCCTCAATATATTTATTAGCACAGATCGAGTTCATTTATTTCAAATGCTTACAAGTACTGAATTTCCTGAGCCATCAGCAGGTAAACCAGAGGAAGGAGGAAGTTAAAAGTGAATGTAAGAGCTCTTCTTGTTAGTCAGAGGCAATTTCTGGGCCTTTGAGATAACTAAAAGAACATGATCTTCATTGGTTGGTTTTTAATGTGATTTGTTAAAACATCAGTAGTCACTTCACCCCCAGTACCAAGTTCGTGTGTATTTGGTGTCCTATTTTTTGGCAATAAAATACTGTAATTATAACTTGTTTTTATGCTTTATGGTTTAAAATTTTGTATATTTGTGTTTTTTTTAATGTTCAGTGTTTTTAATTTTTGTAAACCGCCCAGAGAGCTTCGGCTATGGGGCGGTATATGAATGGAATTAAATAAATAAATAAATAAATAAAATTGATTCTATACAAAATACCACATCTCCCATGATGTCCCTTTGCACTAGTCTTGATTACCTAGTATTTAGCAGTTCTATCGTGTCAAGTTATTGCTCCAGTTCTCTTCTTCCTCCACCATCAGGATCTTATTTATTTATTGCATTTGTATACCGCCCCATAGCCAAAGCTCTCTGGGCAGTTTACATAGGATTAAAGCAATTAAAAACAATATACAAAAGTTAAAACAGCAAAAGCATGCAATATACACATACATTTAAAACCACTATAATAACTTTAAAAGCTGTAAGCCTAAAAACAAAAACAAACCCAAGCTCCTCAGATATTGCCAAATGCCTGAGAGAAGAGGAAAGTCTTGAGCTGGCGCCGAAAAGATAGCAATGTTGGCGCCAGGTGGGCCTCATAAGGGAGATCATTCCACAATTGGGGGGCCACCACAGAGAAGGCCCTCTCCCTTGTTGCCGACCTCCGAGCTTCCCTCGGAGTAGGCACTCAGAGGAGGGCCTTAGATGTTGAACGTAGTGTTCGGGTAGATTCATGTCGGGAAAGGTTCCATCAGGTATTGTGGTCCCAAGCCGTGTAAGGGTTTATAGGTTAAAACCAGCACCTTGAATCTTAGAAATCTCATTGCAAACCTGCCAATTCCATTATAGTATTCACAAATAAGGCTTCTGTTTAGTTTTGATTGTTTTTTCCTTCTGATGCCTGCCTATTTAATAATCCCTCATCTAATGTTTCAGGTTTTGCAAACATCAGCAAAGCTAGCCACGTTCAGTGGTGGCACCAGAAAAAAATATCGGGGGGGGGGGGGCACAGAAGGGGCAAAGTATATTTCTAGGTGGGCGGGCTATATCCCATATGTTAAGACCTCTGAAAGAAAAATAACGGTATATCTCACACTAAAACTGCCATCCTAACCATATATTCTGAAATGAGTCATATATTGATAAATGTAGGTTTTTTTAAAAAAATATAGCATGTATTAGCCAAATTAAAACAAATGACAGTACTTGCCCATAGGGAAACCATACTTGCCCATAGGGAAACCATACTTGCCCATAGGGATCCATAGGACAGGGAACTCTATGGTTTCCCTATGCGCAAGTGCTGTCCTATGGCTCCCTATGGGCAAGAACTGTCCTATTTTTCCCTATAGGCAAGTGCTGTTCTATGGATCCTTATGAGCAAGTACGGTTTCCCTATAGGCAGGTGCTGTCCTGTGGATCCCTATGGGCAAGTATGGTTTCTCTATGGGCAAGTAAGGTCCTTTGTTTTAGTATGTTCCAGGAAAAAGGCTTTCAAAAAATGTAGTCATTACATAAGAGTTTCCTTGACATACAGATTAAACAGACAGGACACTTTCTTTTGAACCAGTGCAGGCAGATCCAGAAAGATAGACTCTTAGTGTAAGGAAAGAGCAAACTGAGACACCTGGGCCCCTGTACACCTAGAAAACCCAATGCATGTGAAGTACTAGTCCAAAGATCCAAAAGATGAAGTTTTTGAAGAAGAAGCTCCTGATGAAGCTGGGTGTTCTTTTATTGCAATCCATTGCCTTTGTAATTTGGAATAAAAGAAATAAGAGGCATTGAATACGGTGGGTAAACATTCATAGGCTTGCACTGAAAGTAAATTCTTCCCACCGCATTCCTGTCCTAATTCTCTGAGGAGAAAAAAGGAAAATGTGGAGAAGGTACAGATTAATTATTTCCTCCCCCTCTCATTTTTCCTGGCCTACTGTCCTGAGGAAAAAAAAAAAGGAAGAGATCCATGGAATAAACAGATGAATTCTTCTGAGGGTGTTCTTGCTGCTCAGACAGTTGGTGCCAGAGAAGCAAGTGTGTGTTTCAGTTACATAATTGCAGCATACCGAATTCCCAGAACCAACAGAGATCAGGCTTTTTTTTAAAGTGTCTTAAAAAAACAATTTATCCAGGGTATGTCACAATACAGAGAAAGGCATTTATAGCCAAGCCCACTCTTGTAAGACTTAAATTAAAGGGAGATGGGAGACCACGAAACCCATTTCACACATAGGCAAACTGAGACAGCAGGAAAATAAGAATCAATGGCTGTGAGTGAGTTTGGGTTACATAATCACAGGTTTCAGAAGAAGAAGAAAAAAAAGTATGCTCCATAAAACAGAAGGAATTTAGCCAGGAATATATGTTAACTTGCACCACAAAAAGGAAAGGATTTTTTAAAACCACATTTTCACAATATGACTGAAATACATCAAAACAAAATGGGTTCTAGGCCATATTTACAAACAGTTGAACCCAGCAACTGTTGGGGGAAACTGAAAGCAAAGAGGGGAGGGAAAACATCCATTAACCCTTTCCTTGGCCAGAAGGGCTCCTAATACCTATTGGTAGTAACTTACTTCTGAGTAAACATGCATAGGATTGTGTGATAAATCCTAAAAACTGGCACAAACCAATCCTTACAACAAAACTCTCTGGTCAGTTGACAACAATTAAAACCACAAAGTGCATTATAGATTACAATATAAAATGTAAAAGCGTAGAAGCTTTCCCTAAAGTTCTACCTTTAACATTTTTTAAAATACGAAATTAAGTGGAAAGCTGCAATTAGGAAGAGAGGAAGGAATCTCGGTAAGGGGTGTTTACACTGCCAGCTAGTCTTCCTCTAAACCAGTCTTCCCCAACCTGGTGCTCCCGAGGTTTTGAATTTGAACTCCCATCAGCCCCAGCCAACATGGTCAATAGTCAGGAATACTGGGAGTTGTGGTCCAAACTATCTAGACAGTGCTAGGTTGTGCATGGTTGCTTTTAAAGTCATTCTCTAGCAGCTACCCCCAACTAGGCTGACCATATGAAAAGGAGGACAGGGCTCTTGTAACTTTAACAGTTGTAGAGAAAAGGGAATTTCGGCCAGTGTCATTTGTATGCAATTAGTTCCTGGTGAAATTCTCTCTTCAGCACAACAGTTAAATGTGCAGGGGCCCTGCCTTCTTTTGTATATGGTCACTCTAGTATAGTGCCTGTAACTTTAACTGTTGTGATGAAGAGGGAATTTCACCAGGAACTAATTGCATACAAATGACACTGGCTGAAATTCCCTTTTCTCTACAACTGTTAAAGTTACATGAGCCCTGTCCTCCTTTTCATATGGTCAGCCTACCAACCCACCACATACACATGGTGAGGGGAGAGAAACTAGTCCACTCTGTATTTCCCCCAGTTTAGGCAAAAAGCAGGGTTTGGGGCTGGGCAGGTGGTGAGAGCAGCAATGGCTGGAAAGCTTTAAACACCCCCTTCCCACAAATTCTTCCCCCACTCCTAATTTCAGCCTGGGCTCTTACAGGGATTTAGTAACAACATAAAAGAAGTCTGTATGCAGCTAATAGCCCTAACAAGTCATGATGGAATATAAAAAAAATACTATTACCAGTACCTGGGAAGCGTGATTATTAGCATAAATCAACTGGCGTCTGGGCTTGCCTGCCTCACTGTCCCTGCTGCTGAGTGAGGGGAAAAGGCTAAGGAGCTGAAGGCCGCCTCTCTATCCTCTAAAACAGCTGAGCTTTGCCTTCAAGAAGGCAGCCACAAGCCCGGCTCACCTGGCTCCATCTCCTCTGAAACCTAGGAGAACAAAGGCAAGGGTGCAGGCGCCTGGCTTCTGGCAAGGCTGTTAACCCTTGCTGTGCCTTGCCTGGGTGAGCCCTCCTGGGAAAGCCAGCTCTGCCAGCAACTGGGGAGGCAAGCTCTTGTTTGGGGGGGCATGTCCCCCCGGCCATGTTTACATTGCACATAAATCTTTAAAAACCACCACTCACCTTGGGTCTCTTGAAAATGTGTAAGGATTTCAACTTCATTCATATAACTCTCACTTGGCAGTTCGTAATTTCTTGTACTGAAGGTGCCCTACAGGATTCTTTCAATGTTTAGATTACGTTACTGGTTAAAATAAATGATCATTCTATACCTGTATTTGTGGGTACATGGAGCACAGGATTTTGTTCAGAGGAGAGGATGAAAGGGAACACACATGTAAAGGTAGAACATCTTGATACCTGATAACTGTTCTATCAATGCTAACTTTTTGAGTGCTGTGATCTCATCTTAATACCAGTTATTCAACACATTTTTTTTCATTAGAAGTTCATTGGTCAAAAAAGATGGAATAAATTAGCACCATTTAGTAAATCAATTGCTATATTGCTTTAAGATCATGCAGAAACTGGAAATACTGCATTAAATTACTCATACCAAACTCTAGCAATGTTTAGAAGAAATCACTGTACAACCAGAATTGTGTAAAAAGGCAGTTTGCATTTATTAGATTTAGATTCTACTATAAAATAAAATGGTGTTCAAAAACCGTATTGCAGGAAGACATGTTGTGCAACCTATTCGGAATGGCAAAAAGGGATGCTATTTCAAAGCTTTACTCTTTTCTGTTCTGTTTTACTTTATAGTTTTCTTCTCAGCTGAAGAACATTTCACCTTTCTGCCTGCACAAAAAGAAGACCCACCTGTATGAACTTTATGATATGCCCTTAATGAAAATATCACAGCCTTCTAATTCAAGTAGGAGAGACGGAAACATATTAAATTGTTTATTTATCAAATATGTATAGAATTCAGAATACAATGAAAAACTTTTAAATATTGATTTATATTACAAGAGTGTATATGTGTACATCTTTGTGCTGAACTAGCGCTCAAGTATAGAACTTTTGATAAGTTTATATGCAAGTAAAGCGAGCCAATTGCATTATTTTCTTCCTCTCATGCAAATCATGTCCTTCAAGACATCCTACTGCCCCCCTTTTTTTTACTGGTGATTAAATCAGACCTGCCACATAAGCCACCTTGCATTATAACAGCAGCAATCCAGGACATCTCTTTCATTTCTTGTATCTATATTAAACAGTATCTCTTGAATTGATTCTCTGGTGCCTTCTCTTCCAAGGCTCATGCTTTAAAAGGGGTTTGGCACAAAGGTAGTGCTACTCTAGCTCCCTGCTGATTTTCTTGAGGATCTTTAGGCACATTGTACAAAATGAATACCTATGGAATGCAACTAGATTTTTTTTTGCTATGGGCTGCCAACTGACAAAAAGTATTAGCTATCTCCTGCGTCAGGCCTGGACAGACTATATTTCAAAAAAAAATTTAGGACAACACGTCTTCAGATGACCCTCTTAGTAGAAGGGGGAAAGCGGTCTTAAAACATGTATTACCTGAAAATACAAAATTAACTTTTATATGAATATGGTCTGTGAAAAGAGGTCTGGTTTACAGGTCAGCTTCTTCCACAGATAACAAGTACAGATACTTAACAAACAGATACAGTTACAAGAAATCCAGTTAGAAATCCACATTCATTCGAGATTATTATAGTTGGGTGTTTTTTTAAAAAAAGGTAGAACGCAGCAAGAATTTATAGTTTACATACATCAGATACATATTAATTCCAAACTAACTGAAATATTGTGCTTGTTTCCCACTAGGCAATGCTCGCTAGCATAGGCAAATGCTACTTTTCCATTACCTGATTTTCCCTACTACTGTAAAAATACAGCAGAATATGTTGGACTCCAAGCTTAATGGAGAGCAAATCAAACAAAATTCCCTTTTATATATTTTGTCAAAGATCACAAGCTATAATAAACCATTAAGGAAATGCACTCTAAACACTTTCAAAATTTTAGAATATGCTTTAATTTAAAATAGAATTAACCCGTATATAGTAATTTATATTAAATACATTTTTTATCATTTACAGGATTTTGCTTAGTTTCCACAACCAACTGAGCTATTATACTCTCATGGATGATACTGAGAAAGATAGCAGTTGACAAATACTTGTGTAGCTGTTTGTCATTTTTAGAAGTTATAGTTTTTCAGAAATCATGAAAAGTGCCTGCAAGATTTGGGGAGGAAAGCCATGTTTTAAGTCACACAGTTACATACAAAGTCATCATGTGTCATATACCTAAGCTGCTTAGAAATTCTGGATATATCCTCTGCAGTAACTGGAACTCATATATGGAATGGCCTTTTTACTAACTCATGTCATGCCTAAGAGTTAATCACCCTGCCACTATCTGTGCTTAATTTTCAAACCATGCAGACTTTTTCCTCTGCATGGGTTGTGAATGTGCTCTATTGGCAAGGTAGTTATGTGCATTCGTCCACCATAAGCACAAATCAGTTTGATCGCGCAGCTCGTTGACAGCATTTCATGATTTGCATTCTCACCCTGGGGTGAGGTAGGCAATTTCTAGATGTGCGTAGCGCTCGTGCACCTGAAGTTCCTACTTCAGCCATCACATGGAAAGTATGGACGGAGGGAATTACAAGTCACTTGTGCATCCCTTCCTGCTTCTATTTCACATCCAAAGCTATCCAGAGAGAGAGAGAGAGACGGAATTTCTACCTTCCCATTCTTCCAAAGAAGAAAAGTCTGCCATCCCAGAACTGAATCGTTCAGAAATATTACGGTTTAGAATTTCTCTTATTAGGAAAGAAAGGTTTCTTTTTGAGCAATGCCAGTCCTTGCGTCTACTGCAGCTTGAAAATAGGTGCCATCTTATGACACATTAACAACTGGTAGCTGTTCATGTAACTTCGTGCAGTAAATTTCTTGATCTCCTCTCCTCTATGAAAACTTTGCATGGAAGCTTGCCAAGAATCAGAAAGGAAGTGACTATGTACTTTATTTTATAAGACAGATTTCCCCCCAGAACTATGGCTCCAATCCACAATCACATCAACTGAGGCTGTGCTGTAAACCTATGGAATTACAAAAAGAACATGTCCCATACACAGCCAGCTGTAGAGTAGAATATCAAACACACTATTTTTTGTCTGCTAAATATACGCTCCCCACTTAAATCAAATAAATATATACTCTAAAAAAGCACATGGATTTTACGCCCTTCTTAATATTTGCCTGAGTTTTTTTGTTTGTGCAACAGGAGATATCAATGTAATTCTGCACTCCTGGATATTAATATACATCATAAGCATTCTCTTCACTGAGCTGGTGACATTATTATTCAGAGAGCTGGTATATATTCAATTGGTATTAGTATTTTTAATTTATAAATTAAGCTGAGCTCTCCTCTAAAAACACACTGCACCTGTTGTTATGGACCCAGTATTTAATGAAGAGTTTACTCCTCTCCTTAGAATTAAATTTAAGTGGTAGGATTTCTCAAGTAATACCTGGTAAAACACTCATAGATAGAACTTACACAAATATTTACTGCTCCATACATGTAATATCAAAGACAGAAAATATAATGTATTTGTTTGTGAGGCCTCCTCTTGTTCATCAAAGAAGGTTAGAGATTTCAGTGGTCTCAAGACTGAATTTTGGTTTGCTCTTTCCTCTCTTAAAACGTATTACTTCTTTCCCACATTGCATGCAAAGCCTCCCCCTCCCCCTCTTTAACCATATATCTGTCTCCTACAACAACCCTCTTTTAAACATTCTGTTAACCATGACCTACATCCCCCAGTCTATGCATTTTGTGCTATCCCGGCCAGCTAAAAGTCAGTCATGCTAAACTCCCCAATCCTCCTTCAGGACTCCCATTTTTGAGGAGGATGTGCTCACTGGGCCTCCAAGTGCTCCAATCAAGACTGGAAGGCTTTGGTTTCTTCTCAGTCCAACTATCAGATTGCTGCCTGCACTTACATACACAGCTGAGTCCTGTCTTTGCAGGCCACCTTTTGCCCCTTGGCTATTTTTATTGTCCCCTGCTTCAGGATGCTTGACAGCTCTTGCAATGCCAAGTTTCTTCAGCCTCTCCACCAGGTTCATCTTCAGCTGTCCTACATCACAAGGATGAGAGGATTTATGCCCATACAATTCTTGCAGCAATGTTTCAGCCGGTCGAGAGGCCAAAAAACTTTCCGATACATTTGCTCGCGAATCAAAAGGCAAAGGGCAAGGATGAGGGGAATGCAAAGGAGAATTTGGTGGTGTGGAGGGCTCAGCAAGTATCTTGGGGGAATGAAACATTGGTGCTGTCTCCAAAACTGGATGGTCATAGACTTTTGCGGAGATGCCCTGTTCTTGCAGAAGCTTAGCTAAACTTCTTGCGCTGCTCAAAGTGGTAGCTGAGTCTCTTCTGTTAGTAAGGAATTCTCCAATACTAAGCCTGTATGATGTGGCTGGGGAGCTTGTAACTGTACTGCTTGTACTGCTACAACTTCCAGAGCACACGGGTGCATATGAAGAACTGGAAAACAAAGCAAGGCAAAAGAGACACACAGTAAATGCCATTATTAATGTCCTCTGTTGAAGAAACAACAGATAAATATAAAGCTTTCAGGAATCAAGGGCAGAAATTCTATGTTTTCTATGAGAATCAAAGCCTTGAGTCCTTGGTCTCCTTTTCTTTACATGGCAATATTACACATATCGTATCCCTCTTTTTCTTCTCTGATCCCATCCTTTTTCAAAAGTTTTAGCATATGACAAATGAAATGATAATGAAGTGTATAAACTTGCAGTGTTTTGCCTAATCAGATGAAAAATTCTAGATCATTTGACTATAACTGACAAATTAAGTGTACATTTGACTACATATACCTGAGAATACCAATAACCTTCTTACCTGGGGGTAACCTGTGTGATATCAGATGGGTGGAGTATCCTACAAGTAGTAAAAGTAAATGTAGAGTTTGTTGATGAAAGACATTTTCCTGGATTGGAAGCTGTAATATAAATATACATTTGATGAAATGGAGATAATAAAGAGATTAGAGGACTAACATTTTCAAAATCCTATACTACTAAGTGCGAGAACTAATCCTTCCAATGCAAATATATTGCAATGAAATAAAAGATTGTGTACATTATTGTAAAGTAAGTGCCTAAACTAAATTATGTTTCCTGAACACTATATTTTGCAACTTTAGACTGGGGTGTCTTGAAGGCTGGCAGCTAAGGGATGCTTTAGATATACTTTTCCTGATTGCTTAACCATGACTGAGTGATTGGCAATAACATTACACAACCCCTTTCTGGAGCAAAATTCCACTGCTGGCATCATCCATGGTTAAGAATTCTGTTGATATCAGTCTTAACCAAGGTTACTGCTAGGCAAAGTAATGGGCCTGTTCACACAACACTTTAAGCCATGGTTAGGCCAGTAACTCTTTTGTAGCAAGGGTTTTATAACCAAGGTTTTGACGCCAGCTTAGAAACCGGGTTAGTGTTAACCACAGTTAAGTGTGTTGTCGACACAAGCCTTAACTATAGCTAAGGCCAAAGAGAGGAATATATGTTGGAGAGGAGAAAGGCTGGATGGAGGGACATACAATAGCCTAATCTCTACAAGGACCATTAAATTTACAGCAGTGCAAAGCCATCACCACCATCAACCTTCTCGTACTAGCCTCCAGTAGCACAATACAGTTTCAATATAGGACTAGTTAATCTCTCACTGTTACTTTTCTGCAAAATGAACAGAAAAATCATCTTCCCAATAAACATGGGAGAGACGTTTCATTACTGATGAACTATGAAAATAAACCTGGCTTTAAGCCTAGTTTCAATCAGGTTATATGCCCTAACCACATAACCTGATTGAATTAATTTTGTGAACCACCCCAGAGAGCTTCAGCTATTGTGCAGTACAAAAATGTCATAAATACTTTGAAGAGAAAAGCAGCTACAGTTTCCCCATGTTCCTTGAAAATGTTTATCTTCCTGCATAGGAACTAAACTAAATTCCCTCTTCCCTGCCCATCTCCTTTTCCTTGCGCGTCATGTATTTTTTAGATTGTAAGCCTGAGGGCAGGGACTGCCTCCTTTGCTGATTGATTGTAAGCCACTCTGGGAGCCTTTTTTGGCTGAGGAGTGGGGTAGAAATACGATAAAGAAATTAAGCATAATTGGTTCTCACAAGAGAAAAAATCAATTGTTAAAGTTATTCTGTCCTATCAAAGCACCAGAGGAAATATAAAAGCTCAGAAAAGTCAACTAAAACCACAGTGGTTACAAATCCTTACCTGTGAGGGAAACCGTTGCTACTTTACTGGGTGGCAGGAAGATTCCTGCGATGGACTTTGGCACTGTGGGTCTCCTTTCCTCCAGGGGGGACTGCTGCACTTGGAAGGTTATGCCTTCATCCCTTCCTTCCTCATCTTCTTCCAAATCAGAAAGGTGATAGACATCATCTTCAGTTAGTGGTGTGAAACCTTTCGTGACAACACCCGGGCGTGGGTCAAGAATTGTGCCTAGGTTAGGCTGAGCCAACTGCTGCCAGTGGAAAAGGGTCTGAGAGCCTAGTGAGGAAGGAACACAAGCACGTCTCAAATGGATGGGGTTTAATCCTAGGCAGCCATCTAAAAGTACTTTAAAAATCACTCACTGGGGATTGGAAGCTATTGCACACGATGGAAATTCATGATGAAGGGATTTCAAAAGGTGACGGCAAATAATCTAAAAAATCTTTTCCTACACTTCGGTGTTTTAACTTTCAAGCTGAGAAGATGCACTCCTTTCAAGAAGAGACCGAAGTTGGACAATGAGACTAACTTATTGGTATTGCTTTGGGTGAACATTTAGATAGCACTTTTAGTGGGCAGAAAGGCTTTAATTTCTTTACCAGTTCATTCTCACAAACATGATGAGGCAAAAAACTTATCATTTCTATTTTCACTGAGCCCGAGGGCTTGTCCAGACTGTAGCTTCCCATGTGGATTGTTTTGCGCTAAACTGGAAGTGGAGGATGGAGGGGGGAGCAATGTAAAATGATTAACAGTTCCAAGTAAGCCCTAGAAAAGGAAGAAGTACCAAAGGATATGGGGTTTGTATGTAATAGTTATTGTCTACCATTTAAAAGAACAGCAGTCAGCAGTGGCTCAGTCCTAGTGGGGGTTTCTTGGTGACAATCATGCTTAATCAGTAAGCCTACCCAACAAACGATTATATCTCAGAGTAGCCGGGAAGGCAGTGATCTGTCATAGGCCCTCTCCATGACTGAAGGGGTGATCAGAGATTTGGACCCACATCCAATTCTTGCTCTCAGAATAACCTAGGTCCTATAGTGAAGAGCTGTGATCACTGGAGAGTGGGAGCAAACTGTCAACACCTACCTTCAAGAGGTTTGACAATTTGCAGTTTCTCTGGGAGGAGAGAACGTATGCTGCTGGAAGATCCGGAGAAGTCTGCGAGTTCTGAACTGCTTCCCTGGGAAAAGCAGCTCTCCATTGTACTGCAGCCACTAAGTTCTCCTTTCTGCTCAGCCAGCAAACGCATCCTGCGCTCCCACTCTTCTTCAAAGAACTGGTTCTGACGACGGAGGGTAAGCCTGTGCAGTGCGGTGGCTAAATCGTCTCCTCCAGGGACACCAGGATGGCTCAGCTTTTCCGCTTCCCTACAGGAACTGAACAAAATCAAATATTACCTTATTATGACATTAAAAAGCAACCTCTCTCAGTTTGTCAGCCTCATTTTTGTAACTGACAGGTTGAGTTCAGAAACACGTATTTTAAGTTGTTAATATGGGCAGAGAAAGTGATATACTGCTCCAGTGGTAGCAGTTTGCACAAAACTCCTTCCAGTATGGGTGCCAAGTCTCCCTGCAACAGCACAACATCATCATTTCACAGAGAAAGAACCGAGTTTGCCAGCCACAGTGGATGGGGTTTTGAGCATATGATAGCAGACAAAACCAAGAAAGTCTGTGCAACGAAGTAAAGTGGATCTCTTCTTTGTTGCTCACCCATATTCTGCAGTAAAATTTCTGTACTGTTCTAACTATGCCAAAATATGGCTGGCACAGCATTAAGGGATCAAGAGGAAAAAACTCTGTACACAGCATCCCTTGTGAGGATGCTGACAAGATCCAAAGATAAACATAAATAAAATAAATATGTTAAATAGGAAACAAGAAAGTAAAGAGATCTGCACTTTTCAGTGTGGTTTCGGGTAAAATGAACTCTTTCTCCTCACCCCTGTCAAGGATAAAAATCCACTTTGGTTGTAAGGCAACTCCGTTTTATTGAGCGTAATACAGCTGCATGGAGAGAGTCCTACAGACAAAGAACTTCTCAAATGGCAGTGTGAAAAGCAGGCACATTTATACATAGTAGCATCTTAACCAATTAGCAGTTGGCAACATCCTAAAGCAAAACAAAGATAGATCAAAGAAAACTTCTGCATTATACCTTATCAACAGGTGACCCATAACTCTTCTAGCAATGTCAGATTGACCTGGATGGTCAGTCCTCCTTATCAAGCTAGCTTATTGTCTCATACAATATCAAAAAAGTCCTGACAGTGAGAAATTCCAATTAAGCATTTCTTTCCAATTAAGCAGTTTCAGCATTACAGCACATTCATCATTCCAATCCCATCATGCAGTTCACTTGCAAGAACCAAACTACATACAGAGGCCTACATACAGAGCAGGTATATCAAGGCTTCTGGCCTTGCTATCTCACAACCAAACATGCCTAGAAGTGCAGAATCCAACACTGACAATGAAAGCTCCAGTACAAATTGAAGTGATAATATCTGTTATTTCCTACTTGGAAATGTTCTCTGAGCTGGACTTCTGAGACTGATGGACCTTTCCTTCCTCAAGTTGCAAGCCAGAATGAAAAGGCTGTGCTGTCATGACAATACTTGAACGATTTGACCCTGGAATGGGTAGTGGGGTAGGACATGAAGCACATCGGCCACGCATAACGTTAGCTACTCTGACAGTATCAAATACACGCTTTTGTTGAATCCTAAAAGAAAAAGGAAATAGACAATGGATAAAAATGTACTGCAGTTCTGTTCTCGAAAAGATATCTCTTCAAGCTGTGCCTAGATAAAGAGGATATTTAGCTTACCTTCCACGTTAGTTATTCAGTAAAATGTCCAGCAAACAAGTAGAAACTCCTTAGTGACTGAACTCGATAGCTCATACCTTCTTTTCTCTCAAAGTTACATCCCTCTTTTTCTCTTTCCTTACACCATGGTTTTGTGGAATTCACATTTCCAAGCTAACTTCCTTTTCCATGTTGTCCTCTCCCAAAGGTCTTTGCAGCCTGCGTTACCTCTTTCTTTCTCTACCACAAAGTTCATCCACTCCTCATGCTACACTATTACCACCTTTTTCTCTTTCCTCATCTGTGCCCTTGGAACTCCATTCCTCAGTTCCTCTTTATTAAAATGTTCCATCTTGCCCTTTGTAAAATGCTCAAGGCAGCTCACAACAATTTAAAACCATGCTAAGAATAAAACACAAAACCAACAATTAACAAAAACAGTCATAGTCAAAAAACTTAAATTCCTTGGGCCACTCTAAGTAAGCCCCAAGGCTTTCCTGTTTTACCATATGCTGAAAGGCCAACAACGAGAGGGGTGTAACTGGTTGGGCAAAAAGGATGCCAGCTCCAGCACATGCCTCTGGATCCTGGGAAGGAGCAATACAAACATAGCAATGCTTCACCATTCCTGCTTTTAATGGGCTATTGTCAGGCCTCATGCCTGTTTCTCGTGTTACACTGGCAGTGTGGGAGCTGCTACACCATGGAACCTTCTTGCACTAGCAGGCTAACATGAAAACCTTTATCCCACGTGGGAGGAGTCTATGCTGCAGCTCCTCCCACCTGGACTGAGGCTTCTCAGTTTTTCCTGTGGATGGGAGAAACTGCACTGCAACAGCCAGCATATCATAAGAAGCAGGTCTTATATGTTCCCATAAACAGTTTTCAGAATTTCCTCAGGGAGCAATGAGCCAGCAGGTCTTATATTGTGCAAGCCTGCACTGAAGCTGAGCGCTAATTGAGAATTTAGATAACAATATTTCTTAGTTATTATGACTGAATGTTAAGCAAATATGCATACATATCAATGTGCAGAACAATCCTTCTGTCGGGCCTGCTGTATAATACAACCATGTTACATAGTGGAATGTTTCTTTCCCAAAGCCCTCAATAATATTTACATTTAAATAAAAATGATCATGGAGTATTCTGATCCAACTACATGAGATATCCAGATCCAACTACTGTCTGAATCCTACAACTGACAGCTACCGTGACGTGTCAAAATGGGTTCAGTGTAGCAAACCAAGAGCTACACTTACTTTTGTTTAGAGAAAGATTCTTCATCCAAACTCAGCTCTTTCCGCATTGTTCCCTCAATTTCTGCTGCCAAAGATTCCTTAAAGTAGCAAAGAACATATTAGGATTAAACAGGTTCCTCAAAACACACTGAAGTAAAATTAACGTGCATTTTTTTTGGCTCAGCCTAACATCACTGAGAAAATGTCCAAATGAACAGAACTGCCTGAAGGTTAAGGCGCTGTCTACGTATTGCATGTTTATACATCAGTTGCCTTCTCAGGGCTAATTGGCAACTTTGGATTCTTTTATAGATTCACTGATTCCAAGGTCTGGATGAGTCACCATTGTTTTCAACTCTCTGTCTACCACTTGGCCGTTGTAGACTGTTTTACTAAAATAATACTCCCATTAGCCATTTACAAAGGGAGATATTGAGGTACAAAAACAACTCTTTCTCCAGAGTAATTGAGGAGCTGCAATAATTTTCTGGGATAAATTATCTATCCCCAGTTAGGACAAAATAAATATTCCCTTATTCCAAGACTGGAATCAATGTGTCTTCGTTTCAAAGTTTCTTCTTCCATCATCCTGGAAAAACAGCACCATGCAAAAGGTTGCTTTCAGTGAGAATTGTCTGGGATTGCTGACAGGACGAGGGGAGCCAACAAAAAGAGTACTAAAACACAACAGGCAGTAGTATCCAATGGTGTCATTCCGCAAACTCAAATAGCTCTAGTGGAGCTCCGCTGAATCTATCTGTTGTGAAAATGTTTGTGCAAACACACTTGCGCAAATGTAACTTATGTTGAATTCTGCTCTTATACGCATAGTTTGGAACTTTGTTTACACTAGTGGTGTGTCATTTGCACCAATGGAATGACACAGTCAAATACTGACCAGCGTGTTAACAAGATTTTAACAGTGATCAAAAAGCAATTTTTTCTGAAAGTACCCACTCATTTCCTTAAAAAAAAAAAAGTAAGTGGAACCAACAGTTATACTGAAGAAACTCCAGAATTTTAGTCCCATTGGAGTTCTGAGAAATCTGGTTGCTGAAGTTAATTGTTTTGGCAAAAGTTGATTTCAGAAACATATCAATTAATTGTTGAATTTCGATTGCACAGACACAATGTGGAAGAGTTTCCTAATAGTAAATAAGGGATGAAGTCATTCCTAACAGTGCATTTGCTGCTTAAGCTATCTGCATAGGAAGAAGGTATTTTACACCATATGTCTTCAAAATAAATGTTTTTTTGTTAGAATCTAATCCTGCAGTGGTCAGCAAGGCATAAACTGAGCTCCAAATAAGCAGAGAAGTGGCAAATCGTAGTCACATGTGCGTATAACAAAGATAAAAGAATCTAATTCTCCAAATGTTTCACTATGTGTCATTTCAAGGTTCACATCTCTTTCCTAGCATCATCCCTTTATAACTGTGCCTATTAAACATCATATACAGCACAGTCTCTGATGACTAAGTAGTATGCTGCGTCCCCAACCCCTTTTCCTTATCAACAGAGATGCCGGGGGGGGGGGGGGGGAATGAAGCAGCAATTTTCAAATATCCTTAACAAACAGATGGCTAAAGATCTGTCAGAGTTATTTGTTCTTCCTCCTCCCTCTGCTGCTGGAACAGTACAAGGCAGAAGAAGTAGGCACAGGGAGGGCATTAAGAGTCTCGCCAAGAAGTCTGCATGGCAGCTGGGCATTATACTATCACTAAAAAAGAGGGCAACATCTGCAAAGTAAACTGAGTCACCAAACTGTAAATTGCAGCGCTGTTACTGGAGCTGAAACACTTCTCAGAATCTTCCTGCTACATCCAGAACAGTAGAACCTATGGGCAGGCTGAAAAAATGAAACCAGAACCATGATGTATACTAGAAATGGCTCAATCCTTGATTGCCTGCCTCTTTGTCCAGCTGAGATGTATGACCCACAGTAAGAAACACAGAAGAGAGCGGGAGGCATACAGGAAGGCTAAATTTAAAAGACGGAATCGTAGACGGCAGGGGTGGAGACGGAGATCCCTTAGCTAGCTGCGGCTTTATTTATTTATTTTAGTTCTACGGGACAAGGACAGCCATTTCAAGTTTGCCCTTGAGGTTTCACGTAACTTAAAACCAGTTGACAGCATTAAAGGTTCTGCTGAACTAGTGGGATCTGCTACATTGACAGAAAGCTCATGGTAAGTTACCACAGGAAATGCTCCACATGACTGGGGGCGGCAGAGAAGGGCAGCGTGGCTGGCTCTGCTGCGCAGTCCCTTCGCTTCTTCTTGCGACTCTTGCAACATCCCCAGACACTCGGCATTTCGCTCCTGCAAGTCATGCAGCTGTAAGAACACAAAAAGGTCAATCACTGTCTTGGCAAAGAGAACAAATGGCACTGAAGAGGTTCAACCCTATACACTCCAAGGAAATATTGTTGCAGTCCACTTCAGTGCCCGTGAAGAGGAATAGCACAAAAGGGAAACCTCTGAACAAAAGCAAGTGCAAAACAGCACTTCAGAGTTCGGGGTCTCACGTTCGTGTGCCTTGCTTAGTCGAATACTGTATTGTCTTAATTTTCTTTTCCCCAAGTTCAACGTGAATGGCATAAAATAGCCTTTTAGCAGAAAGGAAAGAAATCAGAGGTTTCAGTATGCTTTCTTCAGGACTTCCCCTCCTCTCCCTCACTGGAGCAGTGACCTCATCCATTGAAGGAGAATTTTCCACTGCTTTATTTTTCCACGGAACATTTCAATTTCTAAAAATTCATTGTTTCATAAAATTATTTAATAACATATTAAATGAATACAAACCAGTCAAATAAGACTTTCAAAGTTATAACTATAGCAAACACAGGAAATAACTATTCAACACACAGTTCTTTGGACATGCTAGAATTAATATGTTTGCAGTTTTCAATGCCTTTATTTCCCCCCTAAAAATGTAAGCAATGTAAGGGAAGTGCTGTGTCATCTCTTAAAATATTTACAATATTTTCAAAATACAGCAAGATCCAACATTGCTTGTAGCCAAAATGTCTGAGGTATTTATACATCACATACAAATTGACAACAAAATTCCAGCAAATATTCGGGGGGAAAACTGATTCAATTTCCACCTCCACCCCCTCAGAAAACCCACATCACTGGTTGCTATTTACAGGAGAATAAAATCCATAGTCTTTAATCCTCATGTGTCAAATCAGAAAATAGAAGGCATCAATACCTCTGCTGTCAGCTGTCTCTGGGCATCTTTGGAAGCTTGTAGGTGCAGTTTCAACTCTTCCTTTTCAATTATATGCTGAGGGTATGTAAAAATGGTTATTTTATCCTTTCTGAATATCACTGCAAGTAATAGAACCCATTTAATGCAGTTAACTGTCTGACCTTCAACCCTTCCTCTCTCTCTGGCCTATGTGCACACAAACCTCTTTGATTTTATGCTGAAGATCAACTATTTGGGACAAGAGGGATGAGATCTCTTCCTGATACTGAAGCAGCTCATCATTCTTCCTTGTTAGCTCCTCACTCATTCTTGCAACCTGAGCATTTGTTTCCCCTAAGAATATACAGTGGAATACATGTTTAGTTAAGAAAGTAGCTGCCCAGCAACCTTACCAAGTCCCTCCCCCACAAAATTACCTCTAGGCATTCACAGCATAAGATCATTCTAAGGGGAACAATCCTAATGAAACAGCAAAAGTTTTAAAAAATCTATACGATGAAAAAGAAACCAAGATGTCAACAGGTGTTCCAGCTAATGCTTCTTACAACAATACTGCCCTTAGTCAGTTAATAAGGATTCACTGTTACCCAAGTTTCATACTCCAGTTTCAATACTCTGCTCCATAGTAAATCCTGGTTAGCAAGTTTGATTAAGGCTACTGCAAATCTAGCCATAGTTAAAGGCCAGCAGGTGAAGGGTAGGGAAGTGACCTGGAGTGAGAAGCGACCGTCTTTGCAGATTTCTATTGATGATGGAAGCTTAAGTCTTCAAAGGAGCCCTATGCTAGTAAGGGTATCTACTTATATAGTCCAGAATCCATCAGGGTGCTTATGCGCCTGCTGATTCTGTTCTGCCCTGCCAAATGTGTTGTGTAAACCGCTGCCACCACCTATGCAACTGTGATTTAGTGCTTCTGGGGTAACCCAAAACGAGCGGAAACACTCGTTTCTGGAAGGAGGCAAGTCGGCAGATTTCACATCAGGGAGCCCCTGCCCCATTTGAGAAATGAGCATTTCCGCACATTTTGAGGCTTTCCTTAGGAAAAGCTGAATCTCCCCTTCTGTAAGTGGTGGGTCCTGCTTACACAATGCAATCGGCAGGACCCACCACTTGTGGAAGGGAATTAACGAGGTGGAAGAGAATCGGCAGGGGTGTTATCCCCACCCAGTCGAGTTCTGCTTACAGAGGTCTGACTTGGAAGTATGGTGGTGCTCCATATGAGTTTGTATTCTAAGATAGAAATATTTTTTCTTTCTCCCAATGGAAAATACAATCTGGATACTCACTGATCTCTTTGACACAGTCACTGACTAGCTGTTGCTCCTTCTCCTCGTATGTCATGGTTTCAGTCTTCAGATGGCAGGCCTTTAAGAATATTCGGAAGTCTTCATTAATTTTAAAATTAGCCCTACATGTAAATATATTCTTTCCTCCCTATTCTACTCGCAAATCAGAAATAAGTTCATTTTAACTGCAATATGAGATGTTATGTTTTTGACAATTAATTGTGCCTTTTGTTTCCATTGAAGCCATTTGCTCCACTTGATATGGCGACATATGTCGTTGGAAGATTACAAAAATTCACCAACTACACTCTAAAACAGACAATTCACAAGAATGGAGTTCAATATAAATAATTTCAGAGGAAAATGGCATGAAAATAAATGAAATCACCAACATTAATAAAGAGCACAAATGGCATAAGATGTTTTAATCATGTATTTGTTTTTATCTGTTTTAATGGTTTATCTATTTTATGATTTTATGTTTGTATTTATTGTTGTTCCCCGCCTCGATCTGGATGGAGAGGCGGGTTAGAAATAAAACAAATAAATAAATAAATAAGCTTTCATAACCAAGGGTACAATCAAGGCCATTCCTCTTACTGGACATCCACAGGCTTCTTGCATGTGGGATAGCTGAATACAGAGGGTTTAGAATTATGAAGCTTCATCATGTGAATAGCTCATGGGAGGAGGAGAAAATACAGCAAGGAACCGGATTGTCCACAGAAATTCCCACACCCACCCACAGTTCTTTGTCTTGTAAATTTGGTTCAGATTGTAAAGTCAACATCAAAATAACCACGTACAGTGACACAAAATACTAGATTTGTACTATAATAAAAATGAAAGCCTTTTCTTCACTCTCACTGCACAACTACATCTGTAGTTTTATGCACTCTTACCTGAAGTAAACCTCACTGAACATTTACTTCTGAGTAAACATGCACAGGATTCGACTGTAATAACACCCAGTCGTTTCGAATAGCTTTCTGAAATTATTTCTAATTTACAGAGGAAATATAGTTTTCAGGATAAAAAGCCTATGGGTAGTTAATACATATTACAGCTGGTACCATAATTCATCTTGGCATAACTCAACATCAAAAAACAAGGTCAATGTCTAAGCGACATTTTAGAACATAATAAAACTATAAAGAATAATTACTAAAACTTCACCACCCAAAATGATAAGACTTGGGTCTTAACTAATTTCTATTCTATAATGATAAAAGAGCCAAAGTACATTAAATCATAGACACATATTTTCAGTTGTGTTAGCCAACCAAAATCTTTACCAAACTTATATTGTGGGAATAGCTTGTGAGGATATATACTACTGTTATGTGTCAAAAGGATTTGAGGAATGGATGTGATATATTCCTACTAGCTTAAAGTGTTAATCACACCTATAACTACCTGATACAGCTTCATTACTCTGACCTAGCTAAATGGTGATCAGATTTTATTAGGTCTCATAGGGGTTTACAAGGGGATACTATTCCTTCCTGATATTTTAATTCAATTTAGAACTGAGCATCCTAAGGGTTGGACAGACAAAATGATAAGTAAACCAATCTATTATGGGTTATTCCATTGCTTTCTCTTCAACAGCAGGAGAGCAGACTATGATCATTCTCAACATTAGGTGTCAGGTTGCAGCACATCGCTTGGCTCAGCTTCTTCAATAGTCTGCAGAAACGTTCTCGCTGTGACATATGTCCATATGAATTGCCTAGTGAATCAATATGGGACCAATGACTGTTCTGTTGGGCAGTGAGATCAATTGGACAAAATTGGAAGAAGCCAAAGGGCTATCTTTCAGTAAAATCTCAAGCCATAGAAAGGATCTAAATTTAGTTTGGTTGACTCAAAGTGGTTTAAAAACGAAAACAGCAGCAACAACACCAACACAGTTGTTTGACAGAAAAGCTACTAGACTATTCACGCATGATGAGAAAACAGATGGCATTAAGAATAGAGGTTTTCATTATTAGTATTTTAAAATACAACAAAATCCAAGTCATTAGGCATTTCAACAGTATATGCAAATTTCAAGCTAAGCTAAAAAATATTTTTTCAAAAAAATAAAAAAATAAAGGTTAAGCAACTGGATGATATGTAGGTAATAGATGTATCTAACCAGGGAAAGGGATATAGAATACTGAATTAAAGGGTAATTAAATGTTGAAGACAGCACAATCTTGACCTTAACTTTGTTAGCAGATCCCTTCTTTTAGGTTTGTTACCCAGTTCCAGTGAATAAGGCTTGGCAGGCATGTGAACATAGGTTACCTTGGTTCGAAGAGAAAGGTTTTCCTCCTCCAATTCCTTGAGTTTATCCTGAAACATATCCAACTGTAGGAAACCCTGGGACAGGTTGAAGGACTCATTGAAGCGCAGTGGCGTGGAACAGCTAGAGTCAGTCTCACTTTCTTCAGAAGCAATGGACACCACACGAAGTAGCTCATCTTTTTTGGTTAGCTCATGCTGTAGCTGGTGAACCTGATTTCAAAGATTTTTTCTTTACTAACACAGTTCAACATTGCATGGTTTTGCAGTCACCTCTAAGAAATCACAGTAATAGGATACCACCAATCAAAATTGTGTGTGTGAACATCTCTCCTTTTTCCCCCCGTTTGGCAAGTCTATTATTCTGATATTTCTGAAATTGTGATACTATCAGATACATCTCCCGAAGAATTTTTAAATGTATTTAAATAATGTACCCTTTTAGTTCTACTATCTAATAATGTCTACAATTGTTATATGCAGCCTTGCAAATACTAATTGAAGATGTCACTGCCCACTTCATGCTTCACTTTTGTTTAACCTTCTTTCCCACACTTTCCATGGGGAAAGACAGCCTCCTTAGCCCTGCAATGTGGAAATATAGCAGTTAGCCTGGGTGTGGTTGTTTCCCTTCCAAATATCTGGCCTTTAAAAAGAGAAAGGATGGTGCTATGAATGCTGTAAACACAAGAGTCACAAACACACTAAGGCTAAAAGGAAGAAACAATTATTTGCACATTCTTCCATATCTAAATATGTGCTTAAAGGGAGATGGGCTAGTTCACACATTCATCAAATGAAGATATTCTCTACCTATAATGAGTTGTGCGCTAAACATTACAAACTATTTCATACTTAATTTGTTGTCTGAGTCTATTTTTTCATGACCTTATGTTTTAAACATAAACACACCTCTGTAGTGGTTTACTCAGATGCAACTGCTCACTCACCTTGTCAAAGGCCTGTCCCAACTGTTCTTCCAACGCTTCATTTTGCTCAGTTAGGATATGATTCCGTTTAAGTAGGGCTTGTCCAATTCGTGCTGCCAGTTCAAGATCTCGATCTCGCTGCTCAGAAATACCAAGCAAAGGCTTTATTTCTTACTCCAAGGAAATTCAAATCACACTTTAAAGCCTCAAATGCAATACACAGAAAATATTTCATTTAATGGAATGTTACGTTCTCCTTATTTGTGTGTTAAATACACCAGTGAAGAAATGGAAATAAAAATGGACAACGTATATATTCATTATGTTTGAAATATCAGGCACAAGTCTAATGTAAAGAACTTGCAGGCCTTCCAATTAAAGATTAGAATAGGGAAAAGCGACATCTTAAGTAACCAAAACAAAGTTAGCTTCCCTGAAAATGCTTTGTCTTGTTCTCATCCTGTGATGAGGACTGCAGGATCCCCTGCATTTTCACAGCAGGCTCTGAGATGCAATATTTACTTATTGTAAAATATTTCTTTAGTGCCTTTTAGAGCAAGTTGTCACAACATGCTTTACAATAGAAGTGTTAAACAAAACAATCAAAAAGCAACATCCGATTAATAACATATACCAGTGTCCAACATTCCGGCAAGGCAGTCCGTAAGGATTCCTTGGTCAACTAACAGCTGAAATCTATTGAAAGCTGCTGAGATCAATGTCATTAAAAGATGCTATTGTTTCTAGGAGAACCTGCATGGTTGTACTTCCCCTGTCCCTCTCCCAGTGAAGGTCACCCACTAGTGTGACTAAGGCAGTTTCAGTTCCATAGCCAGGCTATATCATCCCAAAATTCCTGGAGTTGAAACATCACTGCCTGCTCCAGAAATAACATTCCGTATGGGACCCTATCACATTCAGGGCAGTTTCTATAAGTGACCCTCACATCAAGAACCATGATTATGACATTGGCACTCAATGGGTGGGCCCTAGCTGTTTAATGATGCAACGCAACATGCCTGCCCTTCCGCTAATAATTATTTGTATTTCTCTAAAATGTAAAGCATTCTTCTCCAAATGCTTTAATGCTTTTTTCTCTCCCCCCCCCCATTTATTTTATTTATTGAAAACATTTATATCCTACTCTTCAGTCAAAAAATTCTCAATAACGTTGGACAGCACACAATTTTATTTACTGGATCAATTCTTAGTAGCATAGCATAATATGACCAAGCCAAATTTGAGGTCATAGTCATGAACCTTTTTGTGTGCTACAAATTTTAAGGAGTTGTTGTAATTCAAAACTACATCTCAGTAGAGCAAATACAAACGAAACATTTTATTTATATACAACATTTGTATGCCACCCCACAACAAAGTTCTCTGGAAGGTTTATAATAAACAAACATAACAATTTAAATACATAATAAACTGCAGCTTGTGTAAAATGCAGCTGCCTGAGTGATAACAGGAACCAGAAGGTTCGAGCATATAAGACCTACTCTGGTCTGCTTGCATTGGCTGCCTATATGTTTCCGAGCCCAATTCAAGGTGCTGGTTCTAACCTATAAAGCCTTACACGGCTTGGGACCACAATACCTGACGATCTACATCTAAGGTCCTCCTCCGGTTGCCTACTCCAAGGGAGGCACGGAAGGTGGCAACAAGGGAGAGGGCCTTTTCAATGGTGACCCCCCAATTATGATCTCCCTGACGAGGCTCGCCTGGCGCCAACATTGTTATCTTTTCGGTGCCAGGTCAAGACTTTCCTCTTCTCCCAGGCATTTAACAGCATATGATGAGAGTTTTGTTTTTGTGTTGTTGTTGTGCTTTGACCCAGAAGGATATTGTAATTTTAACTTGTTTTTATGCTTTATGGTTTTAAAATTTTGTATATCGGTGTTTTTAATGTTCAATGTTTTTAATTTTTGTAAACCGCCCAGAGAGCTTCGGCTATGGGGCGGTATATAAATGGAATAAAATAAATAAAATAAATAAATGTAAAACTATAAAATCAAAAGCAGAATAAAATATAAGACACAAAACTTATATAGCAACTACAGAATTAAAACTACTAAACTGAATTAAAACAAAAGTAACCATAGTTATACCTCAGCCAGCAGATGTGTGACCACTTCAGCATCATTGCAGTTTGTCACCTGTTCTCGTCTGTTTGTGCCAAGAACTGAAAATCAAAACAATGCCTTAAAATGGTTTAACTAAGACAATAACACACAGTCCCTAAGGATAACACACTTCGGAACTTAACAGAAGATTTGTGAAGATTAGTGGATGGGCTGAACATGTATTGTTCAGATGCAGCTTTCAATAACATTTCTGAAAGAATGGGGAAAAAATACTTCGGTATTAGTTTCAAGACATTTTTATGCAATCAGCTGTAATGAAAGATAAAGGGGAAAGTATGACAACCAAGCAGAAGTTAGTAGTAATGATAAAAACTAACTAGCAGTTTCTACTAGTACTTGTCATGGAAAGGTTGAGGACAGAAGAAGCTTGAATTACCTTGTACATGTTTATGAGGTCCAGCCAAGGAAGAAGCAGGAAGTTCAATAAGGGCTTGTACAGAAGAATAGAACAAAAGCAGAAAAGGAATGAGAAAACATCAATAGTTACAAAACTGTATGGCTGAATTACCATAGAGGCAACATGCACTTGCTATATAAAGCTCTGCATGTTCAAGCAACATCCTATTACTTGTGAAATCCAACAAAGATTAAATTCATGTAGAAGCGGTTGGTGGTCCATGTTTGCAGCAGGGTGCTATGTGTGGTAAAATCTGTACCCCCAACATCAGCGTCTGAGTTTTTGCTGGTTAGGATGTCTACATATAACCAAAGGGTGACTCAGTCAACTTTGAGTGTGGCAACTAAGTGTCAGGATGCAGAAAATCCTTGCATGCAGCAGCATGTACACAGCATATCACCACACTTGAGGATCTCAAGATTGAGGCCATGAGGTACGAGTGTTTACGTTTCACGGAAAAGGATGGAAAACCCAGAGCCCGTGAGTTTTTGTAGGCACTGCTGGTACTATTGTATCATGGCCCAGATTTGGCATTCTAAAAACTTCTGAATTGGAAAATTATTTGGGAAACATTTATGCATATAGTTATAGAACACGTATTTGAGCTCTGGTCATGAATCTTTTTGCTCTTTATAAACCTTTAAGACAATCTGATATACTTAGCATAGAGCAAATATGGAATGGCAGCAAACAGATAATTATACCAAAGCAAGGAAATGTGCAATTATTTCAACATCATTGCATTGTTAAAACTAGGTACAGCATGTGGTGAATGCTCTTTAGTTTGCTTATTTTTTTATTGCTTCGTTGCAGGAGTGTTCATCTCTTTATGTATTATTAAAAGTGGTAAACATCACTGCATTCCCATCAACCACAAACTCTCTCACACCCCATTTCTGAATGCTTTTGTTGAGTTTTAGTTTACATTTCTAATCCTTTGTAGACTGTGTGCTCCCACCCATTTGTGCTCATCATTCAGGTAAAGAAAAGAAGGGGTCAGGGACATTTATTTCCCCACTCCCCGTTTGTTATAGGCTGGCAGAATCTGGAGTAATGTAACTGGAAGGGATTTGGTGGAGTATTTTACAAAGGCTAAAATGTAGTTGGGGCACAGTTTGACTTACAGTACTGCAACGCCCTGTTGTGCCAAAGAGAACAGTACAAGACTGCAAATCTTTCCTACGGATCTATTTACATCTCAATGACTTACAGATTGTCTGAGAAGAGGAACAGCAGGAAGGAATTAGACAATTAACTTTTCTTAACAATTGCAGTGAAAGGACAAAAGCCTGCTCAGCTTAACCAGCAAGGACAGTATGCAGATATTAAAAAGAGAAGAGATCCCAAGTTGTCATTTTGCTTGGTGGCTGGCTCTGAGTTATCAGCCACTAACATTATTTAATATTTAGCAGTTATCTCAGAGCCCTTCAACATGCATTATCTTTAGGTAATCCTCACAATAATCCTGGAAGTTAGGTCAGCAATATTATCCCTATGTTTCAAAAGCATTTATATGATATGGCACAAACAGCAGAAAGTCCAACTGCGAAACAAGTCTAAAATCCCACTGGGCAAGTACACAGCTCTTTCATGAATCTAAGCAGCTTTTTGGCTCCCAGGCGCAGTAAAAATGCATTAATTGGGATTGCTCCAGACATCTGTCCCACAAATCTAAGGGCTCAGATCCAGCAGAAGCTCCTGCTCTGTGAACTGGATACTCTAACAGGTGGAAAGGGGAGAAAATTTTCACTTATTTCTCCTCCCTCTTAAAGTCTCCAGAGCCACAGCTCATCCTGTTCTGGTCCTGCAGTTCTCCAGAGAAGATTTTTCAGGGGCATTGGGGCTGCAAAGATGAGGAATAAGCAAAATAAAAATAAAAATAAAGAAGCAGCAAAACACCCCACCTCCACCCACTTTCCATCTGCAATAGTGTCCATTTTACAGAGTTCCACGCTATGCAACTCTGTACCCAACTGTGTGCATTGTAGGTGGCTTCCATGAAAAGCTAAGAGAGAGCTCTTCTTAAGGCTTATGGAATTTATGGCAGAGATTAATTTGAACTGGGGACTTCCCATTTAGCTCAGATAGTCTATAGAGATGGGTCAGAAGCATCTGAATTCCAGCCACCAACATTATGAAAGGATTATGACTTTGATAACACTAGCCTCTCAATTATTTCTGGAAGACCCACAATCAAGATACAATAGATTCATGTGAATTTTTATGTACCTACTTACCTTGTAGAGTGAAAGCTGTAAGGAGCTCTTCATTTTGGTTCATGTCTCTGTTATATAGTGCCAAGTCAGAGTGCTAATTCTTGCATACGGAGCAACTCCAAAGAAATATGCCCACGCAGAGGTAATGCTTGGTCAGTATTTTTATTCTGCAGCATGCAATGCCACTGTGCCACAGTGCAAGCACTCGCTAGTATTTACTCAGTTGTCTATCATATAAACATTCCTCCAAGCAACAGAATCATAAAAGAGGAGGAGCTACATTGCTGTTTTGTGCTATTATCAGAGAGCAGACACATGCAGTTCTGAGCATAACAGAAATATGCTGCTGACAATACATTAGATTCAGAACTATGCGGTGCTTATAAAAATAAGCAGCACTGCAATTTAATTAGATACTTCTATGAAGTTACGCTCCTAATTTATTCTTCTATTGTAAGTGTTTAGAGGACACCAACCCAACAAGACTAATCTTGCCTGTTTCTGCTAAGTTCATTCTTGGAAGTTATTCAGATTTGATTTCAATAAATGTTAATGTTGCATTGCAGGCCAGGTTTGCTATTTGCTTAAGAATCTCGGAGCGAAAGATCACATGAATGGATATAGTTAATCCAGCAAAGATGCATAATTACACTTCAGTGGGAATGCATGCATTACTTTGGAAACAATTATTTCTATTTTCTAGTACCCTTATGTTTCCTTATTTGATTTATATGCTGTTATATACTGTGGCCTAAGAGTAATTTGCAGCATTTTTTTCTAAGTGTTAATAGGTATGTTCCCCAGAGGTTCACAATCAAATAATGAATTCACATTTAATCATATGAAATCAGGTATTTAGAAACCAAGGCAAGGCAGGAATATCTACGCATTATAAATCCAAGAAAATGGTTTCTCCTACTTCTTAATTACCTGTGACTAGGTACTTGGCCCCAATTATTTTGTTTTATTGATTAGGTTACAGAGAAGGGATATAAGGAAAGAAATAAGAGCTGTACACCACTGGTCCATTTCTGCAAGAGCTTTGTTCTGTTACTAAAAGGTGCATCATGTTGTTATCCAATGACTCTTATGGTTAATTTCCTGATGTTGGATATATGCTTCAAACATTTCTGGTGATAAGTAGGTGTCTGTTTATCACAGGTGGTTTGTTTTTTTTACAGAAGGATAGTGACAATGTGGGGGAGGGGGAAAGACTAGAGGGAGAACTGTGTTCATTGCAATCCTGATAAACTGAAAAACTGGACCGAAGTCAAAAGATGTTACACCTGAAGCAAAAGTTCAACTCAAAACGCAGAAACAAAATGGGAGTCAACTGGTTTTGCTGCAGAAGTGCAGAAAAGTGTGTGTTTCAATGAGTCCTTTGCTAAATCTCATAAGATTCTTTTTGGTGCCGACATTTAGGAGTGATTCAGAAAATAAATCAGGGGCCCTAAGGAAGAAAATATGTTGCACTTTATAAGGCCAGACTAGTTAAGACAAGAAAGCCCAAGGTTAGTGTTCCACCTTGATACTAATTTTCTAATATGCTATTATGAAAAAGGATACATTTTAACTAGCTATGGATTCAACTGGTACCTAAGAGTGATCTAACCAGAAAAGCCAAAGTAGATAAAATAACTTCAAAAAATTGCCATTAGCACCATTCAGTCTATGAGTAGAAAACAACTGCACATTTTAAGCATAGTGCGTTGCAGGTTCAATTTTTTCTATTCTAACACAATGCTCACCTGTAACACACATTCCACCACACACTGCAAGAAATATGTACAAAGAATCCACTTGCGTCCATGTTTTTTAGTCTGATAACCCCTAAAAACAGGATTGCATTTAATCAAATTATTTTTATACCACTTTCCTGTGGTATAAAGTGGTGGTCCCATGAAGAACTATTCAAACTGTATTCAATAGCACCAATAATCAGTTTGGAGAGAGGGAACAGGGAGCAAGCGGCTGATTTGGTCTTTTCAGTGAGATCAAATTATTAGTGTGTTGTAAGGGGGCTACTAAGTACCTCTGGGGGTCTATCAAACATAGCCAACATTTCATAAAGCTGTTTTGAAATGGTAGCACACTCATAACAGCAAATTTTATTTGTATATAGCACAAAGGAAACCTGAACACACCCACAGTACACATAACTATTCACTAGATGACAATATTACAGCTTAAATATTGATCAAAACCCAGAGTATGAGATGTTGTAAAAGCCAATATTTAACTAGTACTTATATTGTTATTTAGTTATCGACAGGCGTTGTACAGAAAGATTGCAAGGCTCTATTTATTTTGTGGGTCTTGAACTTAACCTAAGGTCATTTGCTCAGGTATAACCAACAATCCATCTCCCTCAAGCTGTGTCATTTTATACCCTATGTTTATTGATTTTTTCCAATGTTCTTCAACAATTTGTTTGCCCAAGTATGGGCCCACAGTTTTTAAAATCAGAAATAACCCTTGAACGAAAAACCACACCTCTGATTCTTTAGACCAACAGTGATAAACAAACAATCTGTCAAAGCAGGAAGGACTTCTGTGCTCCTTGCATGCTGACTTTGAATCTTTAACTCTAGTCCTCATGGCAACAGAAATCTGCTTAATACTTTTGTATAGGGTGGAACTCAGTGAAATCCTTCGGCTGATGGGCGACCTCAAAATCTGCCCTGGAGGGTCCTTCAACCTTCCAGGGTAGATTTTGGGGGAGGCACAGGGGGCCGCAGGGGAAACTTGTGTGACACTGGATTGCTTTCATAAGATTTATGGCTTTATATACAATCCAATAACGCATCATAAAATGTGAATTACCACCAGAGTTGTATCTACTTTTTATATGGATTGTCAGATTCAGGAATCACTCACGCCCCCTTCCATGAATGTTGTTTTTTTTGCAAACATGCAGTTAAACATATTTGCATATGTTTATCTGCATACATAAACATTGCAAACATATGCATTATTTATCTGAAATGGCCAATCCCTTCCCCTTTGAAGTGTACGTATGTCATTAAACCAAGAGAAATCTAGCAGATTGAGTGGACCATAGAAGTAAGTTTCAAATAGGAGTACAGCCATGAACTCTTTATCCAGCAACAACTGAAGAAACATCACTACATCTTCTGGGTATCATTATTAAAGGGCGTTCAATTCCTTTTACAGACTGACTCAATGGATTAAATTTACTGCTGAGGCTCCAATACTATACATATTTACCTAGGAGTGAGCTCTACTGATATAATGGGACTTCTGAGTAAACATGCACAGATTTGTGCTGTAAATATATTACATAGCATTCATACCCTTCAAAACCTTTACAAATTTTCAGGTTACTTTAACTCCCATTTTGTCCAAAGTAAGCTACGCCCAACAAAAAGGCACATAGAGATTTGAACTGGATACAGCAGCAGAATCAGTGAACTATTCTGACTACATTATACCAATTCATTTAGATTTGCATGGAATCGTCAGCTGTAAGCCGAAACACTTACTCATGTAACGGAAGGTCTCCTCAGCAAGGACATGAGAAGTAGTTTCAGGGACACGACTGTGGCAGCCTGGAGACTGGATCCAATCATCATTTTCAGAGAGATATAAAGAATCCACATGGAGCTTGTATTGAGGAAGCTGTTCTTCTAGCATGCTCACCAGTTCTACTTCAGGTAGGTCTTCATTAGGACAAACAGCTAAAGATAAACACAGGCATCATGATACAAATCAGTTTGGGGATGAATGCTGTAGGAACCATTAATTTCCTGACAACAAAAGCATTCATGACAGGTTGTCAATACTGAATTAAACCAAGGCTAATTAGAAACAGCACAATCCTTCACATCTCTACAAAAGTAACATCGTAAGAAATTAGGTGCTCTGTCGACCTTAAGCTACTGAAGTAGCTCTTTGTGGGGTTATTTCTCTGGTGATCAATAAAAGCAAAATTCATTATTAACTAAATAAACAATGGAAATGTTTTTACTCTAGCTGTATATCACATCAGATAACTCAAACTTTTAAAAATCTTCTGAAGGAAGACCAGATATCTCTGTAACGTATAGTAAAAGTTGGGCTGCATCAGGTCCCAGGCTAAATACATATCTATCCCACCTTTCAACACAAACAACCAAACCATTTCAAAATATGAAATAAGCCTCTGTAGGGAAGCACAAGTGCCCTTCCCCAACAACCCCATTTGAATGGACTGGATCAGAAGGCAGAACACCAAGGCCCTGGTCCCACTCACCATCCCTATCTGCAAGAAGCTGTGATTCCCTATCTCTTTCTTTGATTTTAGTATGGCTCCCTCCCTTACTCCACCTTTGCAATTATCCTTCTTTCAACTTCTGTACCACTGAAGATGCTTGGATACTCTTCTTTACTTACAGGAGGCTTTGTGGGAGGGAGTTTGAGTTTAGTGAGCTCTAAAACGAAGCAACTGAAGACTGTAGCTTTGAAACGTTTTCTAGGCACTATTAAAAGCTACTACCTGCATCTTTTAACTGATTTTTCAACTTACCAGTGATGCTCTCTGAATCTCTGTGGTTGAAATTCATGAGGTTTGCTTTACACTTCAGTTATTTGAAAACCACATCCTGTATTCACATTGCATGTTGCTACTTCTCATTTTGGTTGAAAGATGGCTTTGGTTTAAAAGCAGAGTAAGGCTGGATAATAATTTAGGTCCAAAGATGATATATTTGAAGTTTGCACAGCATCTTATATTATGATCTTTACATTATGGTCTTGCCTAGATCAAAAACAAGAGAAATGGCTGTTAATAGCTAAAACCTAAACAAAGTGTTGATTCTATACAAACACAACAGCAGGGTAGCCCATAGACTAATATCATCCCTGGTAGTGATGACAAAATAATCAGGTAACCACGGTTGCGTTCAGACAACACAATAGACAATGGTGGGTTAATAGTCAACTCCAAGGTTGATTATCAAGGGGGAACTCCCCACAAAACATTATTATAATCAGCCGTGGCGTGGATTAAGGCCAGCGTTGAGTATTAGTCAATGGTGTGCATGATTGACACATCCCCCACCCTCTCCCCCATCAATCATCCCGCTAGTATCCCATTAGCCATTGCGAGTACTGTTAGCTGGACTAGAGCAGCAGCTGCCACTTTGGTCACTCTTGCCAGGGACTCTAGTCATCGAAAATAACCAACTGTGTGTGACAAAATAGTTAACAGTGCCCGACACATGACACGATAATCAACGGTTGTTCAAATAATCAACTCTGCACAGCATTGGTTATTTCGGCCGAATAACCAACTGTGGTGTGATAAAGTCCAGATAGACAACACAATAACCAACTGTTGACTATTTAACCCACCGTTGACTATCGTGTGATCCAAACCCAGTGCATGATTAGTTAGACTCCACTAGGCTTTAAAAACACATTGATTTCCATTGAAAAAAAATTACAACATTAATTGTATAATAAATGAATACAAGAATAAGTGGTTCAAATGTTGTGGTGAGTAAGAAAATGTGAAGTATCTATATCTGCTTCCATTTCCTTGATTTTCTTCCACTGCATTCATGTCATTATTTTCTTTTGTGATATTGTCAATTGCTCTTTTTCCTTCTTTGTCCCAACTAACAGATTCTTGAAGCCCAATTCATTTTTTGCCATATTATTTATTTAGAAGTGCCAGTGCACATGAAACTTTACCAAGTCCATGAGAAAATCCTGTTTGTTTCACAGCTACGCTTTAATACGTTATGTCATATTTTCTGAGGTTTTGATGCTGAAGCTTGGCAAGTCACAATGAGGAAAATTATTCCTTTTAGTCACACTTAGCTCTCCCTCTTCTCTTAGGTGCTGGCCCCTAGGTTTTGCAAAAAAAAAAAAAAATTACATATGTGATGATGAACCAGAATCTAAAAACCAATATACAACATATGTATATCCATTTGAGCACTGTTCCATTATATGGTAATTAAATGCAGTTATGAAACCAAAATGTTGCTAGGCCTGATTATGCACATCATACTAAACCAAGAGACACAGTAAGCTATGAAGGAAACAGTAGCTTTAGACAAGGCATGTTGAACTTTTCACAGCCTAAGGGCCAAATTTTGGAGAATCTCTTGGTAAAGGGGGTGGAACCAGGGGAAGGTAGCATGGCCCTCTGGGGAACCTCGGAGGGTTGGATTGGGACCTCTGGGGTGTCAGTTTTGGCCTACGGACCTGACGTTCAACATCTCTACTTTAGGCATGTGTGACTTAGAAGTATGCATATGCAACTCAAATATCTTTAAATATCTACTCAAACTGGTAATATTTCAAGAATGCTTCAAACATGAGATTAAAAAAAAAAAACCCTAAAAAAACCTAGTTAATCTCCATGTGGGGGGAAAGTGTGTATAAATATAGCATCATCTATGTAGTATGGTGTTCATTTTTACTTTACTACAAGCATCTGGATCAGACAGCCACTGCACATGCTGGTTGCTCAAACTGCATTCATTCACTACAACATACAAAGATGCAGGGGGAGAAGACTGCTGACCATTATCTCTACCTGGATTGCCCACCACCCTTGCCTGGAGCTGCTGCTTGGAAGGTGGTTGCCTTTGCTGGCTACCCCAGGAGCAGACTCTCAGGTGAGTGGGGGTTACACCTTCTTTCTTTGAAATTTTGGTGGGGACTGGTTCCACTTTTAGGTGGGGATGTGTTTAGGTCTTCGTTTTTTGTTTTCAAGATGTTATTGATATGGTGCTGTTTTAAGTTTGTTGAAAGCTGTATTTTATTATATTGTTTGTATTTTATATTTGTATTAACTTTTGTGAGCCACTCTGGGTGCCTTTTCAGCCAGAAGGCAGCATGTAAATAAAGACAGGGTTCAGACAATCATGGAGGTGTAAGAACCCACCGTGGGTTCTGTCCCCGTGAATGATGGCTGCATGACCATGATTTACATAATTATCTGCAATGCAGCGCAGATTGCTGTGTCATCCGAACCTGGCGCATGGTGTGGGTACCTTCTTACCCACTCTACAACCCATGACTTGCAGCAGAGGTTATGGGATGAGTGAGAAGCCACGCCTGCCACACCGCATGGACAACACGACAATCCGCGCTGCATCATGGGTAACTATGCAAATTGGCACACTCTGAGGTGGAGAAAGAACCCACAATAGGTTCTTTTGCCCCCACAACCATCTGAATGCAGCCAAACTATTACAAAGCAAACCCTTGCACTGTGCTGCATACGTATATAAACAATGCTTTCCTATTGCTTGTTGTCTCCATTTAGGAAAACATTAGATATGAAGCAGACCTTTTTTCTAAATACTTTAAACAAAAATCAACGAAATGCACAAAAACGTAACATGGCCTTCTTTTTTATGTGTAATCATGTCAGCAACTGCGGGTACATGTCAGTAACTGCCCCAACATTTTTATGTCAATAAAAAGAATCATTTTTTACTGATGAAATTTCTCCCTGCTACTGGGAGTTGAGTCCCAATGACTGCTTGCAGGCTGGAGACAATTAATAGTGTCCTAAAGAGGATGTGAATTACTTTTACTAGTGACAAAGCTATAATTATGAAAAGGTAAATTATATCAGGTTAAGCTTGTTCCCCAGTTAATTTGGCACACAAATTCCATTAATTCAGTGTACTTACTTCAGAACAACATTATGAATCATGGGTACTCTCCAGGTTTTTTTTAGGAGCTTGTAGCTTTTCATTACATTTAAAGAGGTAATCTGCCAATGTCACATATCTATTAATTGGAGCTCACCAGGGGACTCCATAGTATCCCCTGATAAGAAGCACTTGGCATTGAAACAAAACATGCTTATGTGAATTTGAACTTGTTTGCTATTCAGAAGCATGGCATAATGCTACAATTATTTCTTGTGTTGTAATCTAATTAAACGGTTGTTTAAAATACATTACAAGAGCAAAGAAAACAGCTTCTCACAAATGATATAAATCAAGCAAGAAGAGCCTTATCCAAAACAAAAACAAAAACGGGGATTGCATTTTAAAGACCATAAACTATTATTTCCATTCTTTTATGATAACACCTTCTTGATCATTTACAATATATTATTAATGCATCTCTCAGGGAGGGGAGTTTTCCATCATGTTTAAAAGAAGCGGTAGTACGGCCACTTCTAAAAAAGCCCTCCCTGGATCCCCTGGACTTTAATAACTATAGGCCAGTATCAAATCTTCCATTTTTGGGCAAGGTGATCGAGAGGGCGGTTGCCTTCCAACTGCAAGCAGTTTTGGATGATACAGATTTTCTAGACCCATTTCAAACTGGCTTCAGAGCAGGATATGGAGTTGAGACTGCTATGGTCGCCTTAGTGGATGATCTACGCTTAAGTATTGACAGGGGGAGTGTGTCCCTGTTGGTACTCCTGGACCTCTCAGCGGCTTTCGATACCATCGACCATGGTATCCTTCTGGAACGCCTGAGGGAATTGGGACTCGGGGGCACTGTGCTTCAGTGGTTCCGGTCCTACCTCTCGGGCAGGTTCCAGATGGTGATGCTTGGGGATAGTTGCTCTTCAAAGAAGGAGCAGCTATGTGGTGTATCACAAGGTGCCATCCTATCCCCAATGCTGTTTAATATATACATGAAACCGCTGGGAGAGATCATCCGGAGGCATGGGGCGGGGTGCTATCAGTATGCTGATGACACCCAAATATATTTCTCTATGCCTTCGACAACAGCATCAGCTAAGGATAGTGTGTCTCCTCTGAATGAATGCTTGGAGGCGGTAATGGGCTGGATGAGGAAAAACAAACTGAAGCTGAATCCAGACAAGATGGAGGCGCTTACTGTCAAGGGCCACAACCTGGGGTTGGAAGTGTGTCAACCAGTTCTGGATGGGGTTACACTCCCCCTGAAAGACTGTGTTCGCAGCTTGGGGGTGCTCCTGGATCCGTCTCTCCAAATGACAGCTCAGATAGATGCGACTGCCAGGAGTGCCTACTATCAGCTTTGGCTGATACGCCAGCTGCGCCCCTTCCTAGAGTTGGAAGACCTAAAATCAGTAGTGCACGCGCTGGTAACTTCGAGGCTCGATTTCTGCAATGCGCTGTACATAGGGCTACCTCTGTGCCTAGTCCGGAAACTTCAATTAGTTCAAAATATGGCAGCCAGGTTGGTCACCGGTACATCTAGGGGTGACCACATTACATCAGTTTTAAAATCTCTGGCTGCCAATCAGTTTCCGGGCGAAGTACAAAATGCAGGTTGCTTACCTGTAACCGTAGTTCTTCGAGTGGTCATCTGTGCATTCACACATATGGGCTCTGCGCCTGCGTGGAGCCTGTTTCGGAAACTTCTATAGCTAAGGCAAATGTTTTTGGCGGGAACCCCTCCCCCACTGTCTACTGACTCCATGTTCCCGCCTTTCTCCTCAGTTCAAAGAGACCGACTTGCTGGCCCCATAACTAGGAGAGAAACCGCTCGGTATCGACAGTACATTTACATCGACACCAAAGCGGGGACGGTGGGTGGGTTGTGTGAATGCACAGATGACCACTCGAAGAACTACGGTTACAGGTAAGCAACCTGCATTTCTTCTTCGTGGTCTCTGTGCATCACACATATGGGCGATTAACAAGCTAAATTCCTGGTGGAGGGTAGGTGTAGATCAATGTTCCCTCACAAGACAAAGAAATTGCTTACCCCAAATTCCAGTTTGTCCTGGTACAAACAATCAAGTGGTAGCATGTAATGAAGTTAAAGGACTTATACCAAATAGCTGCCTTACATATTTATTTATTTCATTTCTAACCCGCCTCTCCATCTAGATCGAGGCGGGGAACAACACCAAATATAAACATATTAGCAGGGGATCGACAATCCCCTGCTAAAGATACGGACTTCGATGCACTGCACATCGACTTAGCTGTTACTGGACCAACGAGGTGCAAGCCCTTCAACTTGTAGGGCAGTTTAATAGCATGTACAATCCACCCCACGAGTCATTGCTACTCTTGCGTCTTATGGAATTTGTCAGTTCTAGCCCTGTGTGGAAGCCCAGGTAGGGTGCATCAATACTGAGGCAGCTAATTCACTTGATCTGCGTAGTGTTGATATAGCCATCAGAAAACAACTTTCTAAGAAAAATAATGTGATATCTGAAGGTGCCATTGGTTTAACTGGTTTCAATGTCAGAGATTGTGGCATGACAGAGAAACTCCATGCCAGAATGAAACTCCTAATTAGAGGAGACAGATTTGTAATGCCCAGAGGAACCCCCTAACAATGGGGTTGGTGCAAAAACACGTAAAGCAGTCAAATACCTGCATATTGACAACTATTTTAGCCCTATAGTGTATAGGGGGTAAGTGTAAGGACATCGTTAAAGAGGCTGAATGGGGCTTGAGGCCCTGAAGATCCATGTATTTAGAAAAGAATCCCATTGTGCAGTATATGACTTCATTGCAGGCTAGATGAAAAAATGGAATCGACCTCATGTCGAAAGTAGTTACAGTATTGGGATACCCCATGCCATGGGTCTGAGCATAGGCAGGGGCATAAACTATGGGGGGAGGGGGGTAGCGGAGGGGGGCAATGTCCCCACTGGGATTTCCCAAAGGGGGCAATGCCCAACCAAGTAACATCAGTAAGCTCACAGCCTGACTTACAGATTCCTCAGTCAGTCTCCAGTTGTCTGTATTCTTATGTGTTTGGATGCAGTCTAAATTACATCCAAGCACATCCTGCTTCCTCATCAGCTGCCCAGCAGATCTCCTTGCAAGACAAAAGCCACTCTCCTGTTGTGTCAGGGTCAGGCTCCCCCAGATTTATTTTCTTCTACCCACTCAGGCGCTGTAAGACAAAAGATTGCCCATTTAGGAATTACAGTCTGGGTACATCTTGACGAGAGTTTTGCCTCCGGTCGGGGTGTATCCGGAGTGGCAGCAGGTCATCTATATGATGCAGCTGGCATCCCGAAGCCATCCAGGAGCAAATCCCTGAAGCTCCGGTTTTAAAAGTCGGGTACTTACCACGACTTTTTTTTTTTTTTTTTTTAATCTTTTGAGCTGCAGCGGAGCTGATGGTAACCCAATTGGTCGCCATTGGCTGATATCTTCAGAAGTAGAGTGAGCCACACCTGTCTCGGCCACCAAGAGGTGACTATGATGGAGACTGTGTGGACTACACAATATTAATATTATCATACCACAGTACTCATGGAATGAGAAGAAAAATGAGGGCTGCAAAGACATTCCCAGTTGAACAGGAAAGTGTTTGTATGAGGACTTGAGATGGGGGAGGAAGTGGGAAAGCGCATGCCCCGTAGCAAATAGTCTGTGCAAGTACACCAATGTAGGGTTGTTAGATCCAGGGGAGTCTGGATTCTGTGTTCACTATGAGGCCCAAAGAGCTCAATAAATTGAGTCGTCACCTTGCCTTCAATAGCATTTCCTTTTAGGAAGCCACCAGAAGCCAGTTGTCTAAATATGGGTAGATTTCTACCCCTTGAAGGCAAATGAATGGAAGGAGAAGTGCCATACATTTTGTAAATATTCTGGGGCAGGGCTTTATGTGTCATCAGAAATTTGTGATTCTGATGTACGTATGGAGCCATCTCAAATCCAGAACAGGTTGAAGAGATCTGTAGAGGAGTGGGCCAAATATTAAATCAGAGAGTGATATAGGTCTTCCAAAGGAGGCTCCACTCTGTACAGCTACCCCATCAACAGGCGATGCAGAAGAGAGCAATGTTGAGTCCAACTGAGAGATCTCTAAGGATTGAGGGGAATCAGGTTTAGTTCCATGATTAAACCCATCTTCTCCAAGCTGAACTTTTTGACACCCCACAGAGTGGGTCTGGAAAGGAGAAGAGCTAGGTGGACATACTGACGCATTCACGACGGTATCATGAGGCAATGGTTGAGCCCTGTGGACAGGTCACAATGACAGTGATCTTGGTAGAGCTAGAGGGAGTTGCAAGAAAACTTCCTCCAGTGGCAATCACGATACCGATGGAGCTGCTCAGTATCGAGAAAGGCGTATGTACCAATATAGGGGTTGGTATCGATGCCTGGTACGGGAGTTACGGACCCATTGCAAGAGGTGTCCCTCTTATAATTGATACCAATCTCTGTACTGGTATGGCATTCTCGGGGGAGGCAACCCAGTTGAAGTTATGTTCTTCTTTTTTTTTTTTTTTTTTTTTTTTAACAGGGACCCGAGAATGATGCCCCTAGACATTACAGGCATAAAAAAACTCTCTCTGTTGAAATCATAGCACTCCAATTGTAGCAGCTCTAGGGAGCAGCCCTGTAATTGGCAGCTAGCCTGTAATGGCTGTGCTAATTAACTTGGTGGGGAGATGTCTACTTCAAGCTGCATGTTAAACGTCTCTTCTTGGTACCAAGAGATTGGTACCAAAAGAGGCAGTTGAGTCTCACCCTTTGATGTCGATTCTGCCTGCTAGACATCTCATCTGGACGTCAAAGCTGCATGTTAGACATCTCATTTTGGTACCAAGAGCTCTGCACCGAGGAGCTTAGTACCATGGCGCTCAGTACCATGGCGCTCGGTACCAAGGAGCTCGATACCAAGGAGCTCGGTACCATGGAACTCGGTACCATGGAGCTCAATACCAAGGAGCTCGGCACCATGGAGCTCGGCACCAAGGAGCTCGGCACCATGGAGCTCGGCACCATGGAGCTCGGCACCAGGGAGCTCGGCACCATGGCGCTCGGCACCAAGGAGCTCGGCACCAAGGAGCTCGGCACCAAGGAGCTCGGCACCAAGGAAGTCGACACCAAGGAAGTCGACACCAAGGAGCTTGGTACCAAGGAGCTTGGTAGCATGGAGCTCGGTACCATGGAGCTCGGTACCATGGAGCTCGGTACCATGGAGCTCGGTACCAAGGAGCTCGGCACCAAGGAGCTCGGTACCAAGGAGCTCGATACGAAGGAGCTCGGTACCATGGCGCTCGGCACCAAGGAGATCGGTACCATGGAGCTCGGTACCAAGGAGCTCGGTACCAAGGAGCTCGGTACCATGGCGCTTGGTACCGAAGGAGGCAGTTGAGTCTCAGCCTGTGATGTCGATTCTGCCTGCTAGACGTCTCATCTTGACATCGAAGATGCATGTTAGAAGCTCCAGTATCGAGAGCTTAGACCTCGGTACCGAAGGAGCCAGTTAAGTCATCGCCGCCAAAGGGGCCACCCTCAGTATCGGGGGGGGGGGGCTAACAGGTGCAGAGGAGTTGGAACCTGGTCTTTCTCTAACTGTAGAAACACAGGTAGAGAGTATCCAGATGTAGGGTGGGGGTCCGAAGACACTGAGGGGCTCTCATCCATAGAATCGCTCCAAGCGATCAGTCCCCAGAAGTCCTATGTAACCTGGCCTTCTTAGATATCCCTTTCACTGTAGAGACAGCTAGGGAGCGTCCAAACATTGGACGATCGGAATGACCCATGGTCAGAGTCAGGGTCCGAGGACGCAGAGGGGCTCTCCTCCGTAGAATCGCTCCATGCGATCAGCCCCAGAAGGCTCCTGCCTTCTTAGATATCCCTCTTGCTGTAGATACAGCCTGGGGAGCGTCCAAATGTTGGAAGATCGGAATGACCCTTGGTCAGAGTCAGGGTCCGAGGACGCAGAGGGGCTCTCCTCCGTAGAATCGCTCCATGCGATCAGCCCCAGAAGGCTCCTGCCTTCTTAGATATCCCTCTTGCTGTAGATACAGCCTGGGGAGCGTCCAAATGTTGGAAGATCGGAATGACCCTTGGTCAGAGTCAGGGTCCGAGGACGCAGAGGGGCTCTCCTCCGTAGAATCGCTCCATGCGATCAGCCCCAGAAGGCTCCTGCCTTCTTAGATATCCCTCTTGCTGTAGATACAGCCTGGGGAGCGTCCAAATGTTGGAAGATCGGAATGACCCTTGGTCAGAGTCAGGGTCTGAGGACGCAGAGGGGCTCTCCTCCGTAGAATCGCTCCATGCGAATAGCCCCAGAAGGCTCCAGCCTTCTTAGATACCCCTCTTGCTGTAGACACAGCTAGGGAGCTTCCAAATGTTGGAAGATCGGATGAGGCATGAAGCGGCCATGTCTCCAGTAGATCGAGGAGCCTGTGCCATAAGTGTAACAATTGTCTGGAAGAAACCATGGCTTCTAGAGCTTTTATCCACAGACCTGGCGCCAGGTCAAAACTTTTCTCCCAGGCATTTCAACAGCTTAAGTTGAGGTTTTAACTGACTTTGTAGCCAGGCTTAACAGTTTAAAATGTTTTAAATGTCAGCTGTCTTATGTTTATGGTTCTAAATTTTGTAAACCACCCAGAGAGCTTCGGCTATGGGATGGTATATAAATGTGTAAATAGTAATAAAATAATAATAATAATAATAATAATAATAATGTAGCGACAGGTTTTGATGACCTGAGCCTCTCCCAAACCAAATTAAACAGAGAAAAGTCTGTCTACTGGGGAAGCTTGCTGACGCACTTAACACATTTTGAAAAGGGGCCTTAATGGCTGTGCGATCCCCCTCAAAGCGATCCAAGATCTCTGGAGAATAAAATATCTAAGAATATAATAACAATAAATTATATTGTTTTAAATGTACGTGTGTACGTTGTATGTTTTTGCTGCTTTAATTTTTGTATATTGTTTTTAATTGTTTTAATCGCACGTAAACCGCCCAGAGAGCTTCGGCTATGGGGCGGTATACTAATGTAATAAATAAATAAATTAATTAAGACTAAAAATGAACTAAAACAAAGTAAAATAACTAAAAACCTTAGCACTCTAAAGCTTTCTCCTCAGGAGAAAGACAGAAGTTCCCAACAAGACATCCTTTCAGCAAGGCGGTCGAAAAAGAACTGAGGAGAAAGGCGGGAACATGGAGTCAGTAGACAGTGGGGGAGGGGTTCCCGCCAAAAACGTTTGCCTTAGCTATAGAAGTTTCCGAAACAGGCTCCACGCAGGCGCAGAGCCCATATGTGTGATGCACAGAGACCACGAAGAAGAAGTGTTGGTTATTACTTTTAAAGCCCTACATGGTTTGGGTCCAGGTTACCTACGGGATCGCCTTCTCCCATACAATCCGCCCCGCAAGCTCAGGTCCTCTGGGAAGAATTTATTACAGTCAACAAGAACTAGACTGACAACCGTTACCCAGAGGACCTTTTCTTCTGCCGCTCCCAGATTGTGGAATGACCTGCCGGGAGAGATTCGCCAACTTACTAGTCTTCAGGAATTTAAAAGATCTATAAAGACTGATCTCTTCCGGCAGGCCTACCTAGATGAATTTTAAAGTGTTTTATTGGTGTTTTATTGGTGTTTTAATGATGTACTGGTTTTATCTGCTTTTAATCAGTTTTTGTATTTTGTGTTTGGTGTTGTTCCCCGCCTCGATCCGTTGGGAGAGGCGGGTGATAAATAAATATATTATTATTATTATTATTATTATTATCCATGGGGGGGTTCTCTACCTTTTACGGAGATATAAAAAAGCTTGGCACTTCTAGCAGCAAAATAAAAAACAAGCAAAACAAATCCTTAAAAGCAATCACCACTACACACATGCGTACTCTGGTCTAACATAATCACTTATAGCTTCCCAAAGTTTTTTTTTAAATTAAGATTTAAAAAAATTGCTTGATGTAATATTTATTGAAGTCTACAATTTTAACCCTTTTTTAAATTTACAAAGTTGCCAAGAGCATTATAAGCTCAATTTTGGACACTGGTTATTTTTATTCACTTGTTATATATGCACAGCTTGTCCTCCAAGAAGCTCAATGAGACATTTTAACCTTACAAGAATACTGTGGGTTTGGTTAGACTAAGAGAAAAAACTTGTTCAAGGCCACCCAAATGTGTTCAGTGGGGGTTACTCTCAAGTAAATGTGCAGAGGATTGTAGCCATACCTTAAGACAGAGGCAAAGAACTCTTGTACACAACTCTTTAACCCAGTCTGAACAGTATCAGAGGCTTTATCAGTTCTCCACTTAAGCACTTCAGCTTCTGACTTGTAAGAGCAAGTCAAGGCACAGACAACAGGGAATAAGCAGCTGAAATGCATAACGGAAGAACTTTGCCAAAGCCTCTGTTGTTATTTACATGTGAGTAAATCAGTGGCTGGAGCTAATATTGCTTGCCCTTCAGTCTTGCTCCAGTTCAAAATATGCTCTCTCAATTAGTTGTCAGCTAGGGCTTTGATTTATAGGTGGACAGAGCAGAGTGGAAACATTTTTTTAAAAAACACACCTTTCACTGGCTTTTCAAACTTCAGTACAAATGGGGGTTTTTTTTGGAGGGGGGGCGATCTAACATAGCTCTGGATAATGTGATAAGATTTGAAAATGATAGACATGTAGGGTTTTTAAATGTAGGCTTTTGATATTTTTGCATTGCATTTTCAGGGTAAGTCTCACTGTCACAAACGAAGAAAGCTAGATTTAAAAAGTGATTTTTGCATAACCTGACAACGTTGGCTAGCCCTGCATGAAATATGCAATATTAAAGTGGCATTGGACAAAGAAATTGAGGGCACAGCACAGCCTCCAGATATGAAACTCCAATTTCTATCCACATAAGTAGCAAGAACATTTTCAAAAGTACTAGGAGAAAAGAATACGAGGCAAAAAGTCAGGCAGTACATTGCATTACCATCCTAAGAACAGGATTATTAATGAATGAAATTATTCTCTGCTACAATGTTTGGAATAATTTTGAAAGCTAGAAGCCTCACAGAAACAGAAAAGATACAAGTGTGGAAGAAACAAACATTCGGCCTTGTGTTCTCAAAGCAGCAAGGAGGGTAGAGAGAAAAATTCACCAGATGGAAGAAGAAAAATATGTTACAAAGGTAGCAATACCATCAGTTACTGATCTATGCCATAAATTATGTGGAATTACAGTAAAAAATGTTAGCATCCTGAAATCATAGACGGAAATCCTTGTGTGGATAATAACAGCTATAAAATCTCCAGTCACTGATTGACCTCACTTGCACACTATCTGAATGGTGTCTATTCCAACAGCTTTTAAACAGACCCAGCAATACATAATCTAGACTAGACTCTTGGTTTATCTCTAAAAATATCACTAAACAATCCAGCTATTTTTCATACTTTGTAGTTAGTGCCAACACTAAGTAAAGGTCAGCAGTGTTTTCCTACACCTATCACCATTGTACATTACCAATATTATATATTGGTATATATATACTGGAAATCTAATGTTATTAAAACAAAATTTGTAAGAATAAAATCTCAGTTTTCTAAGTTACTTATACTTTATATTTCCAAAAGATTATTTTAAAAGAAATGTACAATTCTGTGTATTCCAGATGTTCATATTGTTACAGAGATGGCAAGTTAATGATTCCAAAAAAGAAACCATATTAGTCTGTTGGAAACAAAACCGTGACACAACCAGTGGCACCTTAAAAGTCTTAGGGCACAATCCTATGGGATGCGCCCTGGCCCCTGGGTATTTGTAAGCCTCCCAATTTGGAGGTTTACATGTATCTAATGCAGAACAGGAGGTGCCTTGTGCCTGCTGCTCTGCATTTTGCCCTTCTAGCAGAAGCTTCAGGGAGGGAAGAAGGTGGGGATGGCTGGGGATAACTTGTAGCCCCATATCCCCCAGTCTCCTCCCCTCCCCACTCCTGGGAACCTTCCTTTTCCCCATCTTGGTGCTCCATTTTGCAAGCATGGAGAGATAGCTCATGCGAATCTCTCAGCACCAACTACAAGGGGGAGAGGGAGGTGGCGAGGAGCGCGGTTTTCTGGTTCCCAGCTTGGAGCCTGTCTACAAGCTCAGAGTCCAGAAACTGAACAATCCTATGTCCCCACTCCACCCCCAGACACTGTCTAGGGGACATAGTATTGCTCCCTCAGCTGCAACCCTATACACACTTATCTGGGAGTAAGTTATGTGACCTTTAGTGCATTAACATCTACTTTATTAGACTGATAAATAAAATAGGGAAAGGGTAGATATATTTAGCAGTACAGTGGGGAAGATAAATAATAGGAGGAGAGAATAGACACAGCCCAATAACAAACATCCATTCAAGTTCAGGAATACTTTGAAAGCACTTAAAATATATTATGAACTCAAACTTTCTTAAAATCTGTCTAAATAATATTGGAAAACTGAAAGACTGGATTGTTAGGTCAGCCACTACAAAACAAAGTGTGTTGCAAATAATTCCATTTTGTTCTTCCTCGTCCTGTGTATAGAGGACACAGAAATCAAGCACAATGCTATCCCTCCCACCTCTCCGGTACAGTCTGGTTCTCTGGCAATCCTACTATCTGACAGCTGTTGTCACAAATCCACTGGTGCCTCTGGCCTTTCCAGTGCTGTCTTGCTGAAAAACTGTCCTAATATATATATAAGTCGCTTTCCAATAATTAATTTTGAACATTTTAATCTGTGAAGTTTCATAGCACATTCTATTTTGTTATAGAAGTTGATCTTACAATTCAGGAAAATAGAAAGCTATTGATAAATTTTCTGATGATGGAAAGGACATAAATATCTCTTCATCACTATTATAAACATTATTCTCAATATGAACATTTCAAAGACATATCAAAAATATACAAAGAAATTACTTATCCTTTTTCCTCTACTAATTTATGACACTTTCAGCCAATCATAGGCTGAATATTGGCATGTTAAATTGTTATGTGCATAGAGTTTTTTTTCATGGTAGAGTATTTAAATATGCATCACCCCTCCTCCACTTTGCATCCTGAAAATATCCTGGAAAAATTTATAATAATCTGCAGAATGAAGAAGTAAACTGACCTCAGGAGGCACAATATAGTTATCTTGTATGGGCTGATCAGTAAAGGAACTAATTTATGAATGGCTTTGTCCTGTGACATTTGTTTAGACTTGATGACCTTTTGGGGATTTGTTTAATTCTCAGGGCCAAAGTATAAAACATTCTATATTTGTTTTGCACCAGCTTCATTAATTATCAGTTTCACTGGGTACTGGTGGACAATCCATGTCTTAATTAAAAGGCAAGAAACCCACCAGAATAAAAGCTACTATTTGAGTTCAGCTTTCTCCCTCCTGCCCTCCTATGTGTCTGGGGTGAGGGGTGAACACCTAATCCTTCTGATGCCTAACCCTGGTTAAAGGATCAAGCTGCATGATTGCACTCTCCTCTTTGATACAAATCCTTTCAACCAGGTTTAACCGTGGGTAAGGCTACACTGGCACTGAGTTTGTCCACTGTTAACACGGTTTTGAAACCAGCTTCAAAATTAACGATGAGCTCTAGGTTTCCTGCTGCGCATGATTAGGTTTGGCCACTGCTCACTCAATTCTCTAGATAAAGTTCTAACACAATTCTAGAAACTTAGCATGGCAAAGTGCTCTAATAAATTTAATGAAATAGGATTCTGAATACAGTGACCTGCCTTGAGATGTAAGGTTTTAGTTGTATGTGCATGTATGTTTTAACATATTATAATATCTTCATGATAAATTCATGTAGAACTTTGGCTAAAACCTGTATTTGGTTGCCTTCAATAAATTGTTGTTGGTGAATACAGTATCAGTGCCTGACATCATCTCAGTTGCCCTACTGTGGCAGAATTCCTCGAAGAAGTCATACAGTAAGTTCATCACACAGTCTAAGCCACAGCACTTCCATTTAAACCCACCTTTCAGTTGTTTTAGTCAACTGATTTACTGGGTTACAGGATTGATTTGATTTATATGAAATTAATTTAAATTGCTTCGCTGAAGGGCTCAATTTTAATCATTTGAATCACAGTTTAAATCACTAGTGAGCAAGATTCTATTTAATTATTTTAGTAGAAATGCATTATTGTTTACTGTATTTCCTCGATTCTAAGACACACTTCCCCCCCATATTTACGTCTGTAAAAATGGAGTGCGTCTTAGAATCGATGGCATCTAAGAATCACCGGATTTCTCCAGCGCTGGTATGGGGTTGAATATACCCCCCCAGCGCCTTCACAAAGGGGCTCTGCATGCCCCCCCCAAGCGACTCGGCCTTCCCTCCTCGCCTCTATCACCACCACTCCACTGGCACCGACCTCCTTGACCTCCAGTGCCGCCCCGGTCCGCGCCACCAGCACTGCTGGCAGCGGCCTCCCGGCCTGGAAACGCAACATTTCTACAAAGTAGGCCATGTTCCCACGAGATGGATCATGGCCTACTTCATAGTAATGCTGCGTTTCCAGGCTGGGTAGGCCGCTGCCAGCGGTGCTGGCAGCGCAGACCAGGGCAGTGCTGGTGGCATGCGGCGGTGCGGACCGGGGCGGCGAGGACCGGGGCAGTGCTGGCGGCGAGGACCGGGGCAGCGCTGGCGGCGAGTGGGGAAGGGACGAGGGGGACTCATGCTCGTCCCAGCCCAGCAGGTCCTTGGGTGGCGAATCAAGGGGGAGCATGCACAGCCCTACCGTATTTCTTTGATTCTAAGATGCACTTATCCCCAATATTACGTGTCTGAAAATGTGGTGCATCTTAGAATTTTTTTCCTGTCGGTGGCCCTAAAATTAAGGCGCATCTTAGAATCAATGGCGTCTTAGATTCGGTGAAATACGGTAATATAACCTTAATATATACTGAAAGTTGTAGGTTTCATTAGAAGGCACTAAGCAATTATTCCTAATTGTTTTCAGATTAATTTTAACCAAAAAATCAGATGATGATTTTGTCATTTTAGTACTAAAGCAGAATGAACTCGTGAAGTCATTCAGATGAACCAGCTCCAACTATTCAATTAATCCTATTTTTGTCATGATGTGCCAGAATCACCACCACCAAACAATATTTTAAATTCTACTAATAAGATTGTTGAAGAAGAAAGCTAACTAGAAGAATAAACAACAACATAAGCAAAAATTGCACAAAAAGTTTTGAAAGCTTAACTATTTCAGATTTAGAAAAATGTAAAGTCCTTAAAAAAAATAAAATTTAGGCAATTTCAATCACAGCAGGTACAAAAACAAAATATTCCCCAATAGGGGTCTCTTTTATGGCATGCTGCTATCATGCTAGGTATTTCCCTTCTACAGTGGAGGATACGTGTAGCAGAAATTTCTTCAGGAGTCAGGACTGTATGAATATGTTCTGTTCACTTTTGGTTTCACTTTTATTCTCCTCCTCTATCCCATTTATATCCAGACTCCTCCACTTTGTTCAGATCTACTCCATTTCCCCAAATTCTCTATTCATCCACCCTCGCTATCTTTGCACTTAGAGACAAGGCCTTGAGAGAGAGCAAGAGAGAGAGGGAGGGAGGGTGAGAGCATGCACTTCTGTACACCACTTGCAATGCAGAAACCACTGATCAGGTTATCTCCATAAAATGACGTTGACATATTCATCGAATATAATCTGAAGTTGTATAATTAGTATTCATTATGATATCATTGACCTGGGCTCTTTTTTCCTAATTGTTTTAAGAAAATTTCAAAATCTAATTTACATTTAAAAATCAATTTACATAAAAATGTTTTTTTAAATCATCGCTTTTTATCAACTCTGCTGGGATATCTGCCCTTGTAACAATCATTTCCAATCTGGACATAGGATCAACGTCCTGACTGAGGTGAGATGCCGACATTCATATTTAAACTACAATCTTAAACTAGCTTACTAGGAAGTAAGCCCTCTTGAACACAGTGGGGACTTACTTCAGAGTATATACGCATAGGACTATGCTATTGTTACATAAGCTAAATACACTGTAAGGGATATTTACAAGTATTGAGGCAATGTTTCTGTGTATCACAGGAAGTACTTGCTGAACATGACATGCCACTGTTATTTTCAGGCTCTTAGTACTGTGCCAAATCTATTTTTACTCACTGCCAAAATAGCAACCTAACAGCAAACATCTCAGTTTTAAGCATGCAAGGAAACTGTATGCCACTACTATCAAAAGACTATTTGCTAGGTATTTAAGCATAACAATACAACTTGTAGATATCAGTACTTACATATAGTGCAACCTGCCCCAACCTAGTGCTCAGCAGGGTGTTGGTCAACAACCTTCAGCCAGCATGGCCAAGCGCCAGGTTGGGGAAGGCTGTAATAGCCTGTGTAAAGACATAATGATGACACACCCTATAGCACTGTCAAAGAAAAGGAGTGCTTAAACCAGCCTTTCCCAACTAGGTGACCTCAGGATGTTCTGGAGTGGATCAACTCCCCTCAGCTCCTGCCAGCATGGCCTATGGTCAGCGATGCAGGCAATTGTAGTCCAAAATATCTGGAGGGCACGAGGTTGGGGAAGGCTGGCTGAAAGTAAAAAAAAAATGCTGGAATGTATTTGTCCAAGAGATAAGTTTGGCTCAGTACACTTCTACCTCCTTATGAACATTTAGAATGGCATTGGCATTCATTTATTGAATTTAGGTCCTACCCTTCTGCCATCGAGCTCAGGTTGACATATATGGGACTTGTCTCCACCCCGTTTTTATCTTAACAACCCTGTGAAAAACCTGCAGCTTAAGCTGACTGATGGGCCAAAGATCACTTTTCGCATGCTTTATAGTTGAACAAGGATTTGAACCTCGTTATTTGCTCATGTTTTGGATATAAAAGCCTTGTATGAATCATTGCCAAACACCACTGATGTAAAATTAACAGAACTATTTGAACAGCAATAAAATAACTCCTCTTAACAAAGAGCATCATTTAATAAATTGTGCTTCAAATAAGCACCTCTTGTTTCAAACAGTGAGCATTCTGGCTTTTAAAAAAATCTCTAAGTATATCAACAACCTATTTACATATAATTGGATAAATAACAAATCATTTGGATATATTTCTACCTGAAACTGTAGGCTTTCTTTTGTTATAGTCTTATTCAAACCTATATTGAGCCCGTCAATATTTATTAAGTTTATTACAGTAACACTAACTCCACACAGCCTACTTGGCTTTTATTATTTTGCCTCCATCTGGGATTGATGTCACCCAGTAGTGCATATAACACTGTAATGTTATTTAAAAAACAAACAGAGTCTTGTTTTGGAGTGGGTGAAGAAGTTGGGTTGTATCCAGTATAAAAGACCCACTGAAATGAATGGGACTTAAATCAGACTAACACTGGATACAACCTATTAGATATAATCTGGAAAAGTATTAAACTGACAAATTAAGCCTACAATCCTAAACACATTTTCTTGGGGAGAAAGTTCAATTGAAAGCAATGGGATATTTGTAAATAAACGTGCACATGATTGGGAAATAATTGACACACCCTTAAACATACTCCTCAGAATCTACTGTGATTACAGTACTTACTTTCTCTGCTATGTGCAGTAGTATCTTGACTGTTCCTCTTATTAATTAATTCTGCAAAGGATACTGTCAGTTGTAAATAATGTGGTTACACTGACCATCACTGTTTATTATTAAATTGCAATAAACTTTAAATAACATGCATCCTGTACAAAGTCTTTACTGTATCTTTCTATGAGCAATTATTTTGCCAAATATACACAATGGTTTATTGCTTAGCCTTGGGTGCGCCAGTGACCTACATAAAACTCCTTTGGAATAACTGGTCTGACTGCAGCCTGAGTGATTTAAATCTATCAAAGTTACATCATTAATAAAATACCCACTACAGGTACCATAGAAGGCTTACTGAAGAGAGGGCACTTGCATCTTTACCATAATCTGTAACTTTTATATTATTTCAGAGCCATGTGGAAACATTTTGGGAGTGGTTAATCCATCCTCACAGTGTTCTTGAGAGGATATATGAAACAGGGATTATAAAGCTTGTATCTGCGAAAACAACATACATAGACCTGGCCTGTAAATGCTATAAAATATCAGGTGTCATAATCTTTAGCTTCTGTAGCCAAGATTAAATAAATTAAGGAATGGGACGTGAGCAGTATAGAATCCTTTTTGCCTTATTCACCGTGGTTAAAGCTGTGGTTTAAGGTGTCGTTTGAACAAGGCCTGGCTTTCTGGCTTAACAAGTATGGTTAAAGCTATGGTTTAAGGTGTCTTCTGAACGGGGCCAATAAGAAATAAAAACTGATGATGTGCAGTTTGGCCATGCAAGCGTATTACTTTGTACATCTGCGTGGAATACTTTAGAACAGTTCAATATAAGGCAGAAGTCCTGGCAACTGCAAGGATTGCACAGGCTGCTAATAAGTCATCCTGTCAAGATGCTTTTGCTGATATATAAGGCCCTGCATGGCTTAAGACCTGGATATTTGATGGAGCGCCTTTTCCCTTATATACCTGCCTGGATATTAAGATCTAGTGGGGATGCCCTCTTGAAGGTAGCTCATTTCTTCAGGGGTTTAATAACAAGCCACAGGCACCATGATTTTGGAATTCCCTCCCCATCCCCATGTATGGTTGGTGCTGAGTCTTAAAAGCTTTCACCACCAACTAAAGTCCTATTCATTCATTAAGGCTTTTGACTGAATCTATGCTGCTGCATCTTATAAACTGTTATTCAACTATGTTTCTGTCCCCCCCCCCAACCCTGTTTTACTGGTTGGTCAATGTCTTTATGATTTTACTATGTTTTGTACTTTGCTTTGGGATAATTTTATAATGAAAACTTGATATTTTAATAAATACAATGCAGGGAGACCCAACACTGGAGAGAGTGGCAGCGGTCTTAAATATTTACACACACACTAGTTAGAATTCCTGGAAGAAGAAACAAGTGTGTATGAAAACCACTATAGTAAAAAATAAAGCAAGCATGTCCAAATTAACTTCAATATTTCTTTTCAGTTATAAGCCATATTTCAGCTTTAACTGTATTGAAGGCAACCTTACAGTCTGCAGTCCAGGTTCTGTTCGCCCTTTGAAAGTCCCACTGTTCTTCCAATGAGTGATTTCTCTTCCTCATTGTGAGATTTTCATTTAAATTTAATATCTTTAGGACACAATCCTATGCACACTTTTCTGAGACTAAGCCCACAGAGTTCAATGGGGCTTACTTCTGAGTAGACAAGCATAGGACAATCTGTGTGAGAAATTTAGTGAAAGGTAAGGGCTGAATAAACAGTTTGAATTGGAAAGAAATAGGGTCTCCTCCCCCCTTTGCATATTTTGGATTATTTAACAGAAGTTTGTTTAGATGGGAAAGTTGAATGCTTGATGACCTTGATTTCTTTCCATCTCACATTAAGAAGTAAGTAACACATTATTTCAAACATGTTTTAGGCATTATGGCCACAATCCTTCCTTGTAAATGCACGAGTGTGGGGAAATATCATGGACAGAATTCAAGTTTAGAGGATCTAGTTTTGTTTTCACTAAAGCCCCAAGATCTACCTGATGCAAATGACACAGACTTAAAATCAACAAAAACCAAAGATAGCCATGCTGAGAACAATTGGGAGTCAAATATCCTTGCTGATCTACTTCAAAGCATTGAGAAATCAATCTTATGCCCACTCTGGCCTAACATGTAGCATAGATCATTATTTTTTTTAAAAAAGCTTTATTATCAAATACAGTGCCAAGAATAGCTTCTGTCAGGAAGCAAATTTAGAAGTTGGACTGAAGACATGCACACTCAAGCCCTGTCACAGCCTCCAATATTTGTTTGCCTTCTGAAAAGTCGCAGACACAAATCACAGAGGTTAAATTTGGCAGGACAGCTGTACTACCAGGTGCATAAAGAAAACGAAGCAGCATGCAGTGCTTCACATGTTCAAATAATTGACCTGCCACTGCCATATGTTCTAACTTGAAAAGCAAAATACATTCAGAATCAGCTGAGTGAGCAGATAAAACTGAACCAAGAAAAACAGCCAATATATAATCTGCTAACACTTTTTAGAAGTCCCACTTTTGGGGACCTGTTACAGAAGTGACCCATTCATTTGTTATATGCCATAACAGCACTAGCATTTAAACAATTTCAACTTGGATACGATTATCCAAGAGTCCACACCTAAACAAAATTACACCCATTTGGTACTTTCCTAGAATTCATACCCCAACAGACAACAGAACCAGTCACACACAGCTCTTCGGCTATAACAATTTATCATCATCACTTGACTACAAATTCCACTGAGGTCACCCAGAAAAGAGAAAGAGCCTATTATTTCCACTAAAGGGGAGGAAGAAAAAAGTGGGAACTGGCTAATCAGTGACTAACCAGGCAAAGCTTCTGTGACAAGGGGGAAGGGAGTCAACACCAAATAAAAGCTCTGTGCTTTTTGTGTGTGCAGAGGAATCTTTTACACATGTGCGGGAATCGCAGTTGGTCCAGGGAAGCGCATACTGCATATCCTTTCCTCATTTTTGTTTTGTTTTTTGCTTTTCTGAGGTCCCCCCCCCCCCGAATTTTGGAAATTTCTCACTGCAACAAGAAAGGGAGAGAGGAGAGTCTGTTCAAGGGATGGAAGTTTCAGGTGAGAGATACCAAGGATGGAGGGGAAGCAGGGGGGGGAGGCAGTTAAAAGGGGCACGGGGCTGGCAGCACTTGAAGGAGGGGAGGAAAGAGCGAGGTTGTAATCCCATGCACGCTTAAGCACGGAACCCCACTGAATTCTTGGCACTTACTTCTGAGGAAACATACACAGCATCAGGCTGTGGAATGGGTGGAGGAAAGAACCGACTAATTGGGCTTAGAAGAAACGGAGCAGGAGGAGAAAGAGGTTGCAGGAAGGAGACAGCAATGGGCGGGTGCAGAAAGCCAGGGGAAAAGAGGAACTATCACAGCGGTCGCTCCCGCTTGCCCCTTACCAGGTCCAGGGTTTGGCTGTTTTTCCACCCCGGCACTTCTAGTCACCTCCACCCAAGCTACGGGCTGCTGCTACTACTGCAACAGCCTCTCCTGAGCTCCCTCTTTCGGAGCACCGGCTGGAGTGAAGCAACGTGGGAGTGGGGGGGGGGTGCGGAGGCGGAGACAGCCACAATAGGTCACAAAATGGCGGCCGAAAGGGGCGCGAGCCTCCCCCTCAGGCCTCGGAGCACAAGTTTTGTTTTTAAACTACCGTTCCCATCATGCAACAGTAAGGCTGGGACAGGCTCCCCCCCCTTGGAAGCCCCCGTCGCTCAGATTGGCTGCATGGGATTCGTAGTCCTCCAGCAGGTGGCGCTCGCCCCCACCGCCCATCTCCCTCAGAGTTACTTCACGGGGGGGCTGGGTTTTAAGTTTGAGGCGAGGCAGAGCGGTGGATGAAGACGGGCTGATTGCCGTGGTTTTGAGGCAGGGTAGTCCAGGCGGTGGCGCGACCGGCTGTGGCGGTAGAGGAGAAGGAAGGCCCTCAGTCCTTTCTTCTCTCGGCAACGGCTAACTTTCAGTCTGGGCTCGCTAGGTTCCCTCACGGCCTTGGGGGCGCTGGCCCCTCCCGACAGTTGCTGCCGCCGGTTGTGGTGAGAAGACGGGAGGGCGAGGGGCGCGCGCGGCTCGAGCGAACCAAGCCCACCAGGACGGTGGTGTTGCCAGAGAGCTGACCGCGCAATCCTGTGCGTGCCTACTCAGAAGTAAGCCCCACTGAGTTCGGTGGGGCTTACTTCCAGGTAAGTGCGTGAGCTGACAGTCGTAAAGCCGGTTCGGGGTCTACGGGAGAGGAGCCCGTGCTATGCGAAAGCTAACGTGTGCGCGCGCAGGCACGTGTAAAGCCGTTTAACGGGGAGGCCAATGACCCAGTGTCGCTTCCTGAAGGGAGGAAAAAATAGATCGTTGCTCATGCACATTCCCACTTGCCCCCTACAATTGAGGTGGAACTATTTGTAACGCGTCTAAGTGACTTCAACTGCCACTGGCACTACTAGTGTAGATCTTGCGGGCTGGTAAGCCTTGGCGGTGGAGGGAGTGGGAGAGGTTAGAGACAGGGCTATGGTGCCCCCCCCCTTTTCCGTGAAAAGCGAAGCTGCGCGGGGCTACGGTTCTTGTGGGAGGAGGTGGGGTACACAGAAGGGAACTTCTCGCTGGATCAAGCCACAGCCTCCCTGGAGTGGCTGGTTACCATCTGTACTTCGTAAAGTTAAGGCGTCGTAGGGCATGCAAAGTATTCTTTATCCTTTGTGCAGCTTGATCCTATGCGTGTTTGCTTGCAACGGAGGTAGCTGTGTTTAGACCTGCATAAAGTTAGGGTGCCTACAGATATACAACATTTTAAAGAGGACTTTCAGCAGTCCCCCCCCCCCCCCGATGGAGTTCTGATTCCTCCACCCCAACTTCCCAATGCATTTACTTATCCATGAGCTGAATGCTCACAGGCTTCCTCCTTCTGTGTCTCCAGCCCATTTTCAGGTAGACCATTTTGCCTTTTCACTTTTTAAAAGTGCACTATGAATGTTTTTCGATGTTTGCATATTTGTTTCTGGGGGGGGGGGAGTAGCTGTTTTAGTCTTTCAGCAAAAAGAAGGCACTGGTGTTCTTCCCCAACTTGTTGCCCCCCAGCTGTTTTAGGCTACAACTCCCATCTTCCCTACTGGCCATGCTTTCTGGGATGGATGGGAGTTGTAATCCAAAACATCTGGAGGGCACCAGGTTGGGGAAAGCTTTGAAGTGCTATAGATTTCTGTTTTGTCCTTAAAGTTTTCCACTCTATTAGTATTCATTTTAAAAGAGCTGCAAGTGCTCTCTGAGCGTGTAGGACAGGAGTGGGAAACTGTATGAAACTCCACATGAATTGGCCTATAACTCCCATCAGTCCTAGCCATTATGGCAACACAGCTATGCCAGTTGCAAGCAACCACGCATAAGATCAGCCAGTGATGAGGGATCATGGGAGTTATATACTAAAAAGTCTGGAGGGCCACAAGTTGCTCACCCCTGTTGTAGTGGGATGTATATGTATGATGAAAGCACCAAAACTAACAGAACTGGTTTCCCCTGAGTTCAATCCTGGACAGAGAATTGTATGTCTATATACGATGTGATACCTGCACTTTTACAGCAGCTTAATTGCTCAGTGTATATCTGTATGCAGTCTTACGGAGGGAAGACTGCATACAGTGAACATCAGTGAACATCATAAGCTTTACTTCTGATTAAACATCCACAGGATCAGATTGCTCTTCTCGCAACAGTTCCTTCAAGAATTTGGTATTTCTGGTGCAGTTTTATTAATGTTTGAGTTTGATTTGGAATAGCTTTGACCCAATATGCCAGGTAGAATTAATCTCGTACGTAAAGGTGATTGGTGGGATGGCTGGGGGCATGTCAGGCATATATAAAGCTGATTCTTGAGAATTTGTGGCTGAGGAAAGAGTGGCATCTTTGCTTGTCTGATGTTTGGGATATGGGGCTGAACGTAATCTTTATTTAATTTAATTTTGTTTCAGGGTAAATGGGTTTGCATGACATTTTCCATGCACTAAGGCAGTTCCATGTCTTGTTTGGTAAGCACATATTCTTCCATACTCAGTCATGGACCAGGTTTTAGGTAGACATTTGTGTGTTTAAAGCATTTTGATCCATTTTCCATGTAATGACAACCCATGGGTTGTTTAACTCATGGGTTATTGGGAGTGAGCAAGTGTGGCATTGCCGACCTGCTCTGTCTTGTGCAGCCCTATCCAATTATATTTAACCCATAGTTAAAAGAAACTGGCTTTCCCTTTAGTACTTTTGGTTTATTTTACATTTGGCTAAAACTGCTAGCTTTTAAAACTAAAAAGAAAGAATGGGAAGGCCACAGCTTGGGCCCAGTCTCATTCGCTTTTATGTGGAGTTTTCCTTGGGTTATAAGAGAGGGCTACATGCAAAAAGTTAGAATACAATGCCAATTTTAGACACCTGCATCTAAATGTAGTGGTCCAAATTGAGGTTGAAAATCATATAGAAAAAGTGCCATTCCACACTAAAGGCTTAAAGAGAGATCTCTATGTAGCTGTATGTGGATATTTCTTTGAAGGAGAGCTATTCATAGTTGAGAGAAAACATACGTGGTCATAATTTTTCATAATGGTCTTAATTGTCCAATGTGTCCATTAGACATTGTTAACCCCCTCTCATCTGGATTAGAAGGGATGGCTATGTTATTTTTTGGAGTGGATTCACTCTTTGTATGTTACTTTGTATATTTGGGGTGGTTCCACTCAACTATATTGATGAGTGGGGACGTAAAATACAATATAGGGTGCGCTTATTGCTGTAATACATTTTTTAGGACTGTTCCTGTATTCTACGGACACACGTTGAATCCATTGGAGCAGAAAAGGAATCTGAAGACAGCAGCAGTCAGGATTTGGTAAGAAAACATTTATATTAACTTGGCCTGTACTATTTGTCTTCTCACAATCATGTCTGTATTCTTCAAACAGAGGATACATCATTTATTTTCTGCTAAGTTTGGATGGTATGTGTCCAGATTGACAGTGTAGTGGATTTTTTTAACCAACCTTATGCTTTTTATATATAATTGTCTTTTTGCAGCTGCAAGTTCTTGCGCATTTCCCTTTCCTTATGCTTGATAGACAAACTGTATTTGCTATTGTAACATGACCCAGTTCCCTAATAAAATAGAACTGGTGTTACAATTGAAAAGCATAGTGTATGGTTTTCACTGTCTGATATAGTAGGAATTATATTTTTTATTTTCGTTATTTTTACTCATACGGTGTGTGGGATGAGGTCCCATTTACAATATTATAGCCAATTTCACAAGCCTGTGGATCTAATAAAAATGTCAACATAATAAGAAAATAACATTATTAAAGGATATGCCTAGTATAGGTATTTCATGTACCTCAGTGTTGAATATACAAGCTTCCATAATTTTTCCAACCTTGGGGCAGAGTGTGCTGTATTACAGAAAAACACATAATATTCCTGAATTGAATGCTTGGCTTTTCTCTTAGACTGACTGACTGAAAAGTGTAACTTGCCTAGTCCAAGTGCTTAGAGTAGGTCTGTAACAAAGGTTCAAAATCTAAATGAAATGGACATAATGAAAACCCCACCCAGTTAAGTCAACTCCTGCAACCCAAAACCAGGCAAAATAAAAAGAGATTGCAATGCTTTTGATAGATCCATAGGCTGAGAATGTTGGCAGCTCTATGGGGTTTATGTGAACTTACACCCATTTTCTGCAGTTTTTATACGAGAAATGTGTATAAATGTTAAAATTGTTTTACTGTTAAGACAGATGAACCTGCTGTATGTTGGGGCCAATCAACTCAAAGAAGAGATGAACAAATACCATGGTCCTCTGATGTATCCCATTATGATCTCCAGGTGGAAATAGGTGAATAGTTTGTGATCTGAAAAATGATACATCCTACCTTATCTGAATGAGAGATCTTTAGGAAATTGGATGACATTGTTCCATAAGGTGAAAGTCTAGAATCTCCTGACGGTAGTTCTAAAGCATCTTGATCTTACTTATTGGCTTGTTCTTAATTGACAATCTAAATTTTAAGTACACTTTTGACCTGGAATTAAACAGTCTCTCACCTGTTCATTGTTCAAATAAACCTTTGGCCCAAGTGATAGGGCTTTAAATCAGCATTTCATCCAGGTCATCTTGATCATTATTGTTATGCCTCTTATCCTATATTAATTGTAAGCTTTTGCCTTCTCTATTGGTACTAGTTACTTTATTTAATTCTCGGCATTTCAATTTACTTTTTATGCAGTATGCTTAATGGCTTGGGCCTTGCAGCTCCAAGGCAAGACAGCTTTTGCTTATTTGGAGGCGGGAGACATAGTCACTTCCTTCAGTAATCATTTCAGCTATATTGAGGACTTTTTGTGGCAGATCCGTGACCGAACACAAATGCTATTACATGTTACTGCCACACAATGACAGGAGCTGTCAGTGGTTGCCTGGGACTGTTTTGAGGGTCCCAGCTGTGGCACTAAGATGCCTTAAAGATGCAAGCCTATGTATGGTTAGATAGAAAAAAGTGCTACAACTCCCAGCATAACCGACTCAGCCATTTTTTTCTGTCTAAATATACATAGGATTGCACCCTAAGATTACTTTCAAACGGACTTGGATTTGTTTCCTTATTCAGTCCCCAGTTTTTAGTTCGATGTTGTTTTGTAAACCATGGCTTACATACATTTCACATGTTGTACACTGAGTCTCAATTGCTATGCCATACGATATATAGCTAATTGTTCTTCTGTCTTTTGGGAAATAGTGCAACATTTGGCAGTTGGTTGGGCATAGTAAGACCGTGTTTGATGACTGCCCTTCATATTGTGCTAAATTAGCTTCTAGACACAGAAAATATCTTCCAAAATCCTGTAGTTTTCTGGAGCTAACCCAATTCAGACATGCGGCAGTGGTCATCTGCTGGCTCAAATTAGCTATTTGATTATGCCCAGTCCCACAACTGGTATCTGTCATCTGTTGGTCTTCACCTAGAATTTTAGAATTGTTTGAATGCCAAATAATGAAGTAATCGCTAAGTAACATTACAAACCTGCTAAAGCAGTCAACTCCTGTTTTGCTAATAGGAAGGGGAGGCAACAACTTAACTTCAATCTACCTCGCACGTCATATCCCTACAGGATCACTGGTGGCTGTAAGGATTACAGATCTGGAAAGATGTTCTGAAGAACACTTAGAAGCTTTACAAGTAAAACAGATGATTAAAATACTTTAAATGTTTATGGGGTTAATCTGTAATGGGGGAAATGGTTTTATTAATTGGTACTGTAGATTAGGCATGGGTGAGTAATTCATCAAGGATTTTTACAGATTTACCCTATTTGCAGCTGCTGAGTCTTTCAGTGAGCCAAAAGAGCTGCATTTTTACAAGTTTTCTAATGCATATTGGAAAAAGGTGCACACAAAATGCGTATATTTAAAATATATATACACAAAACTAGATTTCAGCAATGTAAGTATCTGGAAAAATGTGTTGATTGAAAAAATGGAAGGAAACAATTTTAGGCATAATTTATTGGTATTTTAACAATGTAGTAGTTTTTTAATATGTTTTAATCAGTTTTATGTATTTTGTGTCATGTGTTTTAATGTTGTTCCCAGCCTCGATCCGGAGGGAGAGGCGGGTAAGACAACAACTTTATTATTGGAAGTCCACAGACCATACAACAGCAATTTGAATTGAACATGAAAAAACTTTTTAAGTTAAAATACAGGCGTAGTAAGTTTTAAATACTCAACAAAACCCCATAGCATAAGTGATGCTTTACCGCGAGTGCTAGCGATCCCAATATGTTATAAGCTTGCTCTATCATTTCTTGCTATCCATACACCGTGTGTCGGGAGGTACTTCTCATTAATTAATACTTAAAAATACCAATATCCTATAACTCAACACTCAGCTGGATTCTGTTCCTCATCGCAGTACAGAGGAATTTTGCTACTTGCAGGGTTACATACTTATTTGAGCCCTGAAGAAGGTTGACCAACAGGGTTTCCCTAGTGCACCCTGATAAACGCTGCATAATGGGGCGTAACAGATCATCCCTAGCCTTGTTATAAAAGTTGCAGAAAAACAGTACATGTTCAACATTCTCCACCTCACAGTTATTACATGGACAGCATCGATTGGTTTCTGGAATTTTTTAAAATCTACCCTCCAGTAGCTTAGATGGAAGGACATTAAATCTGGCCAGCGTGAAGGCCCTTCTGTATTTAGCTACAGTAAGCCAATTTAAATATGCCAGCGCCCCTTTATGGGCAGAATCTCGAAGGCCCAGAGATTGAGGAGAACAGGGGCCTCGAGCCATTCCCCAAAGTTCCTGGAGGTCCATATCCGCTAGTCTTTGCTTAATGATCCGGTTGGCCTCTTCCTGGTCCAATGTTAACAAATACCTGGGGGGAATACCTAACATGCAAGCTTTGAACATCCCTATTTTTGTCCAAAGTGATTCGCACGGATCTAGCAGGACCTGGGATACTAGAGAGTAGATGGTACTTTCGGGACCAAAATTGCAAAGTTTGGGTCCAGGCATTACAATTTAGGGTACATGACGCAGCTTCTAAGTTCAGAGCTGAGCCTGCCACACATTTTGGCACTCCAAAAATTGACCTTAAAAACAAAGATTGGACTCCCTCAATAGAGACCTTTAGTAGCGGGAACCAATCTGGGGGATCAACTTTGCTTTATATACCTTCAAAGCTGCGGGTATACATTTTCCTCCCTTTGAGAAGTAAAATCTCAAGAGAACCCCCACTGTTTGATCTGCTTTACTTTTGATATATTTAACATGAGTGTTCCATTTTAGATTTTCCTGGAACCAGATTCCAAGGTACTTATATGCACTGACTTGACTGATCTTATTACCCCCCATGGACCATGAAAAGCTTGCTTTTTTTTTTTTTTTTTTTTTTGCAAAAACCATCACTTTTGATTTTTGGAGATTAATCAATAGATTATTATTAGTACTGTACTCAGGCGGGTAAGAAATAAATATATTATTATTATTATTATTATTAAAGTTGAGAAACTTGTGATCAGATGTAATTACAGCTTTCTCAGCCTGTTTACAGTTCTACAATAATCCACAAATCGTTTTGTTTGTTTTTTGGTTCAGGGATTTTCTTCAGTTAATTAGTGCTCTATGCCTAAGGGTCTGTTGAGTGCTTACTGTCCTCTCTATGATTAAAACATTTATTCATTCCTTTAGAATGAGGTGGTATTATCCCACTCCTTTCGACACCCCAATATCTTGACCCTGTGGGCAGTATTTACTGCTGGAAGTTGGCTTTGGATTATTTCTCCTTTCATGGCTTATAGTAAGTATTCTTTTTGCAAAAATAAGCAAAAAACAAACAACTCCCCCCACCCACCCTCATATTGATTGAATCATCTCTGCACAGGCTAGTTGAGGATTTCGCTTATATCAGTACCATGGATTGAGCTGTCTAACTTCAAGAACAGGCTGTTTTTTTCATATTTAACAAGGGGCAATCAAGAATGATGTAGACTTCTCAATGGCTTTCTCCCTTAGAGTCTGTCACTTGACCAGTGGGACCACCTTAGTAAAGAAGAAAAAGAGAAAGAAATAGACTAAGACGCTGTTTCATTCAGGTCTAGCCTGGGTGTAGAGGCAATTACGTATGGTGGCAGTATTTTTAGGGGCAATAGTGTAATACAAGCTACTGCACTTCCAGGCTGTTCCGTAATGTGTTGAGCCATGCTTTCATTATGCATAGTTGTTTACTACCATGAGGTATACCTGAGCTTCCTCTGAAATATAGGAAGAGAGGTGTGGGTCACTCACACCTCTTTGGTTAGGGCCAGGGAATGTCTTGGGATAGGTCTCGTTTCATTTTATAAATAAAAGTTTATTTTGATTTACAAGCAAGTTTTGTGCACCTTTTCTAGGTTCAGCCAGTCATCTCCTGAGGACTTACTTCCCTGAAGGCATGAGTGAAGCATTGATAGGAAATATCCTGTTCGGAGCAATTAGTGGGTTAAACTACATGCACCAACATGGCTTCATCCACAGGTATTTTGTTGAAAAGTTTATAGGAAAATGTAGGAATGTTGGAGAAATCCGCGACAGCTTCAAATGACTTTGGATTTGTATGAATCTGTCTGGCAGATTCAGCAGTGAACCTGCTTTTTCTAAGTGATGTGGACCTGCGGAATGCTTTTTCACTTTTTTAGGGGGTGGGATTTGCACTCATTTGCATCAATGCTAATGCGCAATTGCACAAATGTGCTAATTCACATTAGTGGAACTTTGCAATAGCTAATAAAAGTAGAACCAAATTCTGGTAAAAAGAAATCTGATTCTATCAATGAGCGGATGATGCCTGACAATCTGCGAAATGCAGACAGAGCGGATTTAACAAAATCCAAACATCCCTGGTTAAGTGTTAGATGAGAGCTTGTAAAATTCCACTGCTGCTTTGTCTATTTCAGTCCTGTAGGCTTTAGCTTCTTCTGGCTATAATGAGTAAACTATTAATTTATCATAAAGATTTATACCCCACCTTTCAGTCAAAATTCTTAGCCAGAGTATAAAATTTCAAAACATATTAAAACAAATTCAAAGCATTTCACTTAGTGGGAGGCTGCATTTGCTTATGTTATATCTAAGCGTTACTACCAACCTTATATTGTGAATCCTCTAAGAATCTTTGGGCCCAGTTGAAGGGATGATTTGATGGGGTACATTGGCTTCTCAAAACTTCACTCCCTTGCTCTTCAACTGCTAGCCCTCAGGAAATTCTTGAAGCTGACTCCAAATGCAGTGTGAGGAACTAGTGCAACTCGGAGAGGATGGGGGAAACGGGGGAAAGCCTGATGCTTATGCATGAGCCCTTGTTTACACCCAAGCTATCTCTTTAGATCACAGTTTGGGATATTATTGCTGCCATCAGAGCTGTGGGGTCAGGCTGTATGAAAGACACAGTATGATGTGTATCAGAATCTTAAGTTTTATTTCTCTGAATCATTCTTCTATTTAACATGTCATTGTTTGTGTTTCAGAAGTGTTAAAGCTAGCCACATACTGATTTCAGAGGATGGCCTAGTTTATCTGTCTGGCTTAAACCATCTTTACAGTTTAGTCAGCAGCGGACAACTGTTAAAAGCCGTGTATGACTTCCCTGAATTCAGTACATCAATGCTTCCATGGCTGAGTCCTGAACTCCTAAGGCAGGTCAGTATATACTGCATTTCATTGTGGCTGCGCAGTCTTGCTGTATCATATTGGCACAAACGATGCATCAGAAATATCCATAAAGAATTGTAATTCTGCACTATAGAAACTAATTTTGACAGCTTTATGTCTGTGTTTCCTCGTTTTATTATTCTGTTAAAATTTGACATTTCTTAACATTGTATGTAACACTTTATATGTACTGCAATTGTATTATGATTCAGAGCTATGGATTTCACATTATTTGAGAAGTTTAATGTAATCTAGAATTTCTAGGCTTGAGTATTGCACCACATTTTACATGGGGCTGCCTTTGAAGACTGTTCAGAAGCTTCAACTGGTGCAGAACTGTATTCTGCAGCAGGTGCATTGGTTTCCAATTCAAGATGCTGGTTTAATCTTTACAACCTTTCATGGTGTGGGACTTTTTTCCATCAAACACTGTCTCTCCCTCTGTAAGCTGATTTTTCAGTTGAAGTCTACTCAGCTGGTATTGCTGTTGATACCAATCTCAACACCAAGGACCCAGTATTGCATAATCTGCATCAGAGACAGAATGTCGCAATAGCCTACTTTTGTTAGGATACATAAACTACCCTATTCCAAAATGAGCAGACAAAAGCTTATAATAAAAAAATTAAAAATACCCATTAAAACAATAGGGTTTTGTTCCAACAGTGCCCTACCATTGGCGGCCAGTACCGCCCATCCCGTTGCATGAGCGGTGCCTACCGATGGTGTCTGCGATACAGTGCTTCTGGGAGCAAGCGGCCACATAAGTGGAAACACTCGTTTGTTTCTAGACGGCGTGATCTGATCCTTCCAGAAACTTGTGTTTCCCATTATTTGGGGGCTTGCCCCCAGAAGCGCTACGTTGTCTCCACCAGCGGTAAGGGCTGCACATGCACTGGGGCTGGTGGTGCTGGCCTCCAGCGGTAGGGTGCCATTGGACCTTACTCTTGAATTGCAACTAAAACTTTCAACTTCTTCCACATTTATATGCGTGAATCTCTTTCAGTTCATGCAGGTATTCTGTGGTTGAATTTATCAATTCAGTGTTTTCTTCCATAGGATATGTATGGATATAATGTGAAATCTGACATCTATAGTGTGGGCATTACAGCTTGTGAACTAGCTAATGGACGCGTGCCATTTCAGGATATGCCTCGTACACAGGTAAAATACAAAATCCTTCAAATTATTGGGTAAGTACATTTGTTCTGAGGAACGTATAGATAATCCTATAATGAAAAGGTGGCTATTAATTCTGGTGTCATTAAACCTGGCTACATAATGCAATAGGTGTTCCTTACCTGTGACGTTCCTAACATTGGCTCTAAGGACTGAGCTAAAACGGCGGGGGGAGGATGTGTTTCAACATTTTTGTCAACAACGAAATGCATCCAGCTCTCCTTTTGGCTCTTTTTAAGAAAGGGATTGCTATAATGTGGTACAAAAGCCTCCATCTATTCAGAAAGTATTGTTTTGTTTGCCCTTAGTGATGTTGTCAAGTTCACTCCATGATTCTTGATTGGCTAGGGTTATTCATATGACCAGTCCAGGGAACATTGTCCTCACTATCACTTGGCTTCATTTGGCCTCAGTTTGTGATGTAGCTTAGTGACACCATGATATGATCCCAGATTGGATACACCGACAGTGAACAGTTCTGCAAAAACAGTGGGCATAGGCACATTTTATAGTTCCCCCCCCCGATAAATATTCCTGTCCAGGATACTATTATTGATCCAAAATTAGCAGGTGAACATTTGGTGTAACTGTAACTTATTACTTGTCCAATTACTTTCTTAGCCAACGTGAGGCATTTTGTATTGCCCTACTTTTTCTACCAGATGCTGCTGCAGAAGCTTAAAGGTCCATCTTATTGTCCCTGGGCTATAAATACTTTTCCGCGCGGTGAATCCAGGATAAAAAATTCCCGATCCGGGATCGACTCTGGAATTGGTGAAAGCATGACACGAACAATGACAAGTGAGAGACTGCAGACTCCACCAAAAAACTTCTCTCCTGCTTTCCATAACTTGATAGAACTCTGTTTGCATCAGGACCCAGAAAAAAGGTAATGCTTTTATAATAAAGTGAAATTAGAATTTAGTGATTATAAATGGAAATACATTTGCATGGATAATCTTGGTTTACGTATGCTTGAAACAATCATCTATCATCCTTCTATCATTCATCTATCTATCCCGCTCTATAGCTGAAACTCATTATGTGTTACATACAAGTGTATATCGTGAGGAAGTATTTTGTCTAGTATTTTTCAGACTTGCTGTTGGGAGAGAGAATCTTAGCCTTTGCCAGGAACACTCGTTTTTAACTGCAATCCAAAATTCTGAGGAGCCAGATTCCTTGGTCAAATTTTGTAGGGGTACAGTATGATATGTACAGGTCATATTAACTATAAGTGAGGCTTGGTTGCAAAGATCTCAGCTCTTTGCTGAAATGAAAAAAGTATATATTCACAGTGAGGATGGCATTATAAATATTTGAGGCCTGATCCATTTAATGTAAGAAGAGTTGTGCTGTATCAGACCAAGGGTCCATCTAGTCCAGCTTTCTGTTCACACGATGGCCAATAGCTGTCAACAGGAAACGTACAAGCAGGACACGTAGGGCTTCCCCTAAAGCTGATTGGTGAGAATTAAGGCCACACTTCTTATTTTTAAAGCAGGTCTGGCTCTGCTATGTTCTTGAAATGAAAATGTCAAAGATTACCTTTCTGTCTAACTATGAGTGGTAACTTAACTTTATCTTATTAAATAGTATCTTTAAAATGTATACGTATTTATGCTTTGCTAATGTGTAGCGATATTTCAGATAAACCACATCAATTAAGAAAGAGGCAGATGATGAATCTACTAAACTCTAATTGACAGTTCTAATTTTGAAGCTATTCACATATGAAGAGCCTGAAAAATACATTTTTGTAGAGTTAATGTGATTCTGAAAATGTTACGCTGTTTTTCTAAGAAGTATATGTGGGGACTATGATTAAATGGAAAGCTTTTACTTGACTTTTTTCAGTCAGTCGACCCTGCTAATAGGCTGCAAGAGGAGGGGAAGTAATTACCAGCTAACTCCATTTGCAAAGGTTAAAAACCTAAGCTTTGTCCCAGATTTCCTTAAAATGTATTGATTTCACAAATAAAGAGGAAGGGGGGAGAAAGCCTCCCTTACAATATATAGATATCTGGAGTAGATAGAAGATTGTCAATACCGGATAATTATTTTCCACTCTCTAAATAGAAAATAATAAATTGAAATGTATAATTCTGTTTTGTTTGGGACTGTCATGAAATTCCGTGTGTGTGTGTGTGTATAATTGAAATTGTAATACTTGATGTTGTATCCATAAATAACAAAATAAATAATATTTGAAACAAACAAACAAACAAAAAACCTAAGCTTTGTTTTTTCCTCCTGGGATCTAGGCCATCAGCAAGAGGTCTACTGTCACATGCTTTTTTCAAACAGGTAAGCTTGTTACAGATTTCATTAGATATGCTAATTGAAGCTAAAGAGAATGACCGGGGGTTTGATCCAAGAAACAGATAATAAATTGGGAGTGCAAGCTGCTCATCCTTAAATTGAGTGATCCTTTGGCTGGTCAGGAGATATATCTGGAGCACTTTGATGCTAATTGGAGGAGTACTGGAAGCAGGTGTTGTATTGGAGCAATAATATGCTTGCAGAAGTGGCATAGTACATGAAAGATGGTAGTCCTTCAATAGAACAAAATGTGCTATAGTGTCAATAATTCCGTAAGTTTACCTACTAACAGGTGACAATTAGCAACTAGGCATGCCTTTCTGGAGCAAACCAGAGTTTCGGATCTGCATTCTCCACCTTTTGTAGATTAATGATCATATCTGAATTAATTTACAACTATTTCAACTGGTTTGTCAGTACAAGTTAATTATTCCAGCCACTATGTTCTCCCCTTTCAGGTAAAAGAACAAACAAAGTGTTCATTGCTTTCGCTATTGCCTCCTGCCATCGAACACACTCAATCACAAATGCCTGCAGTGCATTCAGCAGACATCTGGAAGAAATCTGGATGTGTTTTGCCAAATGTGGAAGAGAGGTACTGGGAATTCTAGAGATACTAAACCTTACCCCTGACATCTGTCTGGAAAAAATGTGATTTTTTGCTGCTTTTTTAAAAAAAAATACAAATAATTGTGGTATACTTGAAAATGTTAAATGTTTGTACAGGTGATACTATATGGGAAGGAAAATTCTTCCAATGTGAAACTATGTGAATGCAGTAATCCTCACTTCTTGAACTGCCAAGTGTACACATAACCTCAAGCATCTCCTTTCCACTCTTAGAACTGAATTGTAATAGAGTCTATTTTATTATAAAACTGAATTGTCATGGAGTCTATTTTATTATAAAACTCTTGCATATTATGACATATGGTACATCTATGTTATTACTGCCTTTGAAGTGCTAATCTGAAATTCTCTCACTTCGTTTTGGTATACATATCAACACACTAATTACATATATAAACTTTTTCGTTTTAAAAGTAATGCCTTTTCCTGCATACAAAAAGTGGCAATGTGCTAACCTCTTGAGTTTTGAGGGATCTTCTGCAATGTACCCTCCAAAAGTTGTTGGGAGTAGCCATCACTGTAGTCTGGAAGAAATACCTGTAGTCTTTCAACGCAAAGTATCTCTGCATTGCTTACTAGTCCACAGCTCTGATAGTAATTGGGATGTTACTGCTCAGAGCTCACACTTAGCTAGCCATTAAATCGGGAATACTTCTAGCTGAGATTTGTCGAACTATTGTAGAGAAAGGAATCTACTCAACTGAGGCAAAGAGCAAGATCTGTTGAGCCACAAAGATGGAAACATGAATACAAGGATTTCAACAATACCTATTAGAAATATACTGCTGCAAACAGTATTCTAGGAAACAATATTCTAAGGTAATATAACCTTAAGCTTTGCATTTTGACCTTTGTGAGGTACCTTTCCTTGAGAAGGGAGAGATAAGTCCAAATGACAAAAATAACAAAAATAAAAAGGTCAGACTGTCAGGAAACAAGCTTTCTGTTCTTGTTACTTTAGTACTGTGAATGACTGAATAAGCATGACCTTAACCAATTTTTTTGCTCTCTGTACAGCATATAATTTTGGGGGAGAGGCTTTTATTATTGAGATATTTAGAATTATATTTTATTAATGTACATTCTATTTGATCATGTAAAATAGCTTATTTTTATTTTAAGTGTGTAGCCTCACAAAGCTATATCAGATATGATACAATTAGCACCACAGGTGTTCTTTTGACTAGGAAACTACTGAAGTAAAACAATGTATTAGCCATCTTTTGCCACCCCAGTTCTGGCAAATGTAACTGGAATAAAATATGCTTCTTATTTAAAGAAAGCTACTTGCGGTATTTTTATTTCATGCTGATCTGTATGTGGACTGACACAACAATCCTTCCTGAGCATTACTAAAAAGTATGCCCTATATGAGTAAATCCATTTAATATACAGGAATGCAGCCTAAAATATTTTGAGACCAACTACTGAATTGCGGCCCATATCTAAATCCATTCTCATAAGATTCGGCCTAGATGGGAATTCTATGAATTTGGCCATAAGGGTCCTGTAAATACGCAACTCCTATTTGAGGTGATAACTGTTTTTTTGCAAATCATGCCAACAGAGATTTCAAACAGCATTAGGTTATTTCAACAAGGAATGTGTTTCAGTATTCCTTTACAAGGTGTACTAGCAATTTATGTACAGGATAGTAACCCAAGAGGAATGCTGGGAATTGTAGAACTTTTTCCTGTCTAAACATGCATAGGGTTGTGCTTTGAATCTCTCACCTTTCTGCATAATTCTCTTATTGGTTGCATTTAATATTTTGATCTCCCATCTTTCTTCACGGCAGTAAATGTCCTATTATTTTATATAGCAGTTTAATAAAGTGCTACTTTTGCACCATCTTTATTCTCACAGTGACATGGTAAAGTAGGCCATAAATTCAACATTAGAGAGTGAATTAAGATTTTCATAGCATAAAGAGCCAACAGGAAATTTAAGGCAAGTGTAAAACTGAGTCCAAATCCAACCCTTTCCTAGATGACATTTAACCATCCTTTACACACTGTGGCATATATCTGAGTAGACGTGTGTAGATTTGCATGTTCATAATGGTTTCCTTAGCTCTGGAGCTAAATTTGACCATCCTTTAACTATATCAGGAGTAGGTAACCATTTTGTCCCCAAGGGCTGCATGCAGCCTTGGGCTGTGGGGCCACATGTGCATGCAAATGAACATACAGTCTTTCCCCTTTGCCGTTCCCACTTCTCTCACACATTCTTTTTTCCCCTTCCATCTCAGTGCACAGGGGATGGGGAAATTTAAACTTTTCTCCTGTGGGCTGAGATCACTGCAAGCCTCCCTCCTGTGCCAATCAGCAGGGGGCAGAGGGATGACTATGCAGAAATGTAGCCACCACGGTGCTGTGCCATTTAGAAACAGCACTGTATTGTTACTCCTGTGACCAACCTTGGATTGGGAAGAACATTTGAGTCATAGCTGTGCACAAAAAGCCTCTCTAAATTCTCCACCCTATCTGTGGAGAGAAATTAGGGGGACAATTTCACCAAATTTCTCCAGGGGGGAGTAGAAATTTTCAACAGTTTCTCAGGTAGGGCTCAACATTGGTAGTGGCTGTAGCACAACTTAATTTTTTAATAAGTTTTTTTTTTGGTGTGTGAATGTGTGTGTTGCTGCGGCAAGTGGAAACAGCATCAACTATATTGGCAAATTGCTCCCTGTTTTGAGTCCACAATGCCAGTGTGAGGAGCAGTGTTCTGTCTAGCTCCAAGGAAAAAATCGAGTTAGTTCTATGCCTAAATCTATCCTTGAATTTCCTGGAAGTTTTTTCTTCCACCAAAGAGACTTCCATTGTTGTTTCTCATTCTCGGTGTGTTTTATTTATAGTTCTTTTTTTCTTTTTTTTAACTTGCCTAATCAATGCGAGGTGGCCGAGGATGCTGTGCATGTTTTCTTGGTATTACGCACCGTTGCTTCCTGATCTCAAAAAGACTTGTGGGAGGATTTACTTCATGATGTCTACCCCTGGGCTTTACTTGAAGTGTGGGAAGCGGAGGAAGGTACATGCTACCAGAGATAAGATTGTACAATGAAAAACAGGACACTTGTACATATTCCTTGGCTACCTCCTAAGTAAAACTAAGCTCAATCCATGAGAATTTCTCCCAAAATTTTCTTCAGCGTTGAATTTCTTTATGAAAATATTTTTTTCTATCAAATTAAATGAGAATGGTTGAAAACTGTGGGAGAAATGTTTAGTTCAGCGCTAATTTGAGATAGCATCAAAGTGCAGGTAGCAGGGAGTTAAGAAACATGTTGCTATGCATGTCATTGGACTTCCTAAAGATCAGGGTATCAACTTTAAATATTTTAAAGATGACTCAGGTTCAGGTCACTTCCAGCAGTCATCCATTTTAGAACGAATGCTAGCATTTTCTGTTAAGAATTCAAATGAATTCTAAAAAAACCTCAGAACTACAAAAACGTACATACAAAGAGGGTTTTATTTTTCATTACAGCTAGGGGGGAATAGTAACACAAAAGTACACACATAGCTGGTTTAGGCACAGATGGTTTCCATCCAACTATTATTTTGGGGTTGTGTTCTGCTTTAATACCTTCTGGAGAATCCTAAGGACTAATGCCAATTGTTCAGGTGTCATTTTTAAAATCTGTTCCTGATTGTTAAGCATTTCAGATATTGAGCCCGCTTGATTTTTTGGAGTTTCAATTGCAGAGGGAAATGATCTGGATGAATCTTTAGATACAAGAGAGGCAGCACTTGGAACAGTGCTTGGTCTTCCATGGCTGGAGCTTCCTTCTGAGACGCCTCCTAAATCGATAAGAGCTCTTTCTATTGCTTTTTCAAGGTGCTTGAAAGCTTCCACATCTAAATCATCTGTGCCTGTAAGGGTCTAAATATATTGAAATAAAAGCAGATCGCTGTTTTATGTATAATAACCATGACGATGACAAACATCATAACAGATCTGTCTTTCAATTAATATTTTTCATACATTAGCACTTGGTTTATTTTATGATAAAATCTGAATTGTTCTCTATTAGTATGGGCCTGTTCAGACAACACACTAAGCCACGGTTAGGCCGCTAACCCTCTTGCAGCAAATGGTTAGTGAGCATGTTTAAACCGTGGTTACATTTCCATCATGGTTAGGAATGGTTTACACAACATGCTAAGCCATAATGTTTAGCTGAAAATGCTTAACCACCATGGCTTAGCGTGTCATCTGAACAGAGTCTATACCTTACTCTTTCAGCTATCAAATTCATGCCATTTTAAATATCTGGACCAGGTAAGTTCTCAAACGCTACATCTAATCAGCTGTTACAGTATGCATCTTCCTCCTCCCCACCCTCCACTGAACCACTGTGACCGTTCATGACATACCAAATATTCTGAACGGCGATAGACAGAGAAACAGTGCAAGTTGGGAAACAAAAGGTCAGTTTGCCTGTGGGAAACCTTATGCAGCTTCTAGAGATTAAGAGCAAAATACTGTTGGCAGGAGAGTGGGGCACCAGTTCGATGCTGGGAACTTGAGTAAAGAGATCAGGATGCAGTGTGGTCAGAAGCAGGAACATGGGGAAAGAATTAGTGGAGGAAGCATTGTGCTAAGGAAAAGAGAGGCCAAGGATGCGTAAGTGCCCTATGTCAGGCTTAGGCAACAACAGCACAAAGGGTGAAAATAATCCCATGATGCTAAACACTACATTTAATGTAACTACAGGGTGAGGGGAGGTTCAGTCCTGATAAAAATCATCTGCCTTGAAGCCGCTATTTGGTATGGGAGGACTGCTCCCCCTTGAATGCTAAATAGCAGTTTTGGGGGAGGGAAGATTTTTGTCAGGACTATTACATGGAAGAAAAGGGTTGGCAGCCCTGTTCAGACAACACACTAAGCCATGGTTAGACCGCTAACCCTTTTGCAGCAAAGTGTTAGCGAACATGTTTAAACCGTGGTTATGTAGCCACCATGGTTAGGAATGTTCACACAAGACACTAAGTCATAATAGTCAGCTCAAAATGTTTAACCACCATGGTTTAGCATGTCCAAACATTACCTCCTGAAAAATTATCTTTACACAGTCAACGAACACTACAATGAAACTGTCTAGCTCACAAGGCCAAACAACCATAAAGTGCTGGTTTGATGGGTTCATTGGTGTAGACCAGTGGTGAGGAATGCTTTGCTGTCAAGAAACACACTTACAAGGGTAATCTGTCAGGGGCCACATGCTGGCAGATGGCGGGGATTGTAACATTGCAGGAATGTGTAACTTGTTCTCTCCCACCCCATATCTGAGGAGCTGCATGAAACTAGACTTCAGAGTTTTTTTATCCAAAAAACAGAAGGCAGTGGTTGGAATAATGTACAAAACACGGGTGAAGAGCACCCAACCACCTCGAAATACACGAAGACCAGAGCTAATCAGTTTAGCAATATTTATATTTGTATGTAACTGCTACATATAACCAAACTTCCAAGTGTTTACAACACACTATGGTAAGAATACAATTATTGCGCTATTCATAATAACAGAAAATCACACAATGTGAACAAAACACAATTTAAACCCAAAGGTATCCTGGTCTTAAGTATTCATTCAGTATAACAACAATTCAATACAAATTGTTAATATAATAAACCACAAATCTGTATAACATCACTAAACATTAATGATGTCACAACACCATAGATCCATATGTCCCATCAGGTACAAGGTTGTCTACAAACATGTGGTCACTGTATTAATCCCACTTCTCTTGCCAGCGGGTAGCAACCTGAAGTAAATTCCTTTCCAGCATCTATCATCTGTATTGTTCTTTTCAACACCTATCAGCAATTATTATGACAGGAACCCGGTTGTCTAAACCTGTTTCGCCATACTTCTATACTTCTTCAGACAATGCTATAGTGAAAACATAATATCAAATACAGTCCATTATAGAGCCAATAGTTCCACATAAATTGAATAACATATAAAAGGATCAGTTGTTATACTGAATGAATACTTAAGACCAGGATACCTTTGGGTTTAAATTGTGTAGTTTTGTTAACGTCGTGTGATTTTCTGTATTATGAATAGTGCAGTAATTGTATTCTTACCATAGTGTGTTGTAAACACTTGGAAGTTTGGTTATATGTAAATATTGCTAAACTGATTAGCTCTGGTCTTCGTGTATTTTGAGGTGGTTGGGTGCTCTTCACCCTTGTTTTATACACTAGACTTCACAGGGGCATGTGGCCGTCAGGGAATGGGTTCTCCCACTCCGGGTATAGACTAACCAATTGCCATGAAGCTTTTTAGGCAATATAGGAGCCCCCAATTCTGAACTGTGTCATGTTTCTTCAAGATGTGCAGCTTAAATCCTTTCCTACCACAGTAGCCAATGGCCCTGACCTGCCATCAGTTTGGAAAATGTAAAGGCATTAAGATATATTTGTGGCCCTCAAGCATAAAGTTGATAATGTTCTTACCAAAGTATTTCCTTTTGTATGTCCACAAGGTGGAATTATTGTTGTAGAGGATTTTTCCTGAAGAGTTTTGGACCAGCTTTGTAGTTGTGGATCAGACAGGGCAGCAGTCTTGCTAAGCGATTTTTTGGGTTTCACCTCATTATCACGTTTCTTCTCAGCTTTCTGCTTCAGGCTTTCCTTTCTCACACCACTAGGGGATGCTGTTGCTTTTAAATCCTTCTTGGTTTCTGCCATGCTTAGTTTCGAAGGAGGTGGTTCACCATGTTTTTTGCATTTTAAACACTCCTTAGCCCCGTTTCCATTATTTGTCCTTTCCTTCTTGTTATGTGTGTTTGTCACTGCTTGCTGTGGATGGTGTGATACAGCGTCCTTCTTCTTGTCAAATTTCCTCTTGCTTTTTGACTTTTGATGAGGTTTGCTTGCTGGCTTTGCTTCTTCCTCAGACCCTGAATGTAAAAAGTGAAATGTCTGAGGGTTTACTGGAAAGGGAGGCTTGGAGAGATAGTTTTTTATTTCAGTTTGTATACCAATATCGTGTGCACTCAAAAAAGATGAAAAGGCAAATGGTTCTGAGATTCTCTTCAAAGGTTCATCAGGTGGCTTGCTTTTTAATCCTGCTTCAAATGATCCTCTCCTTAAATTTAGCATCTCCAGATTTTCAGGGTAACCCGGCAACCTGTGACATTCCCTTTTAGAACTGTGTTTTACTTTTTTTGTAAGGTACATGGTTTGAGTTTCTTGGTTCTTGGTTTCTACTTCAAAAATACTGTTTTCAGAATGGTCTAGATTTTCTTCTCTTACACGGTATTTCTCACCTACTGTTGAAATTTTATGAAGACTTTCCTTTGAACGACCTTTCCCACTGTCAGATACAGCTACATTACTAACTTTTGGACTTTCTTCAGCACTTGGCAAAGTTAGAAGACTGTGGCATTTGCCCTTTATCTCCACTTTTTTACTTATTCCAATTTCGGAACTGCTTTGTATGGGAAGATTCACAGAACTTTTCTGTAAAACTGATGTTAAACCTTTTACTTCTGATTCTGAAAGCTTGTCTCTGTGGCCTTCTTTCAGAAGTCTGCTTAGGAGAGACTTTAGATTTTGTAGTTCTTCATCTGAAAACCTATCTTGCAGGCTTTGAGTGAAGGAGGATGGTGGATGCACACTTTGTCCTTCACTGGGTAAATCTGAGCCTTTAACTGCCATTGGTGGTGTTTCTGTCATCACAACTGGAAACAAGTTTTCAAGTAGCTTACTTAACTCCTCCTCTGTGATCAATCCTATTTCTGAAAGCCTTTCTGAAAGATGGTCATAGATCTTCTTGTTCAATGCAGACTTCAGATTGGCAATTTCTCTTTCTGAAAGTGCTTCAAAGAGATTTTGAACACTTTCACTTAACACAGGTGTCTCTTCAGCAAGGCTTTCTTTAGAGAAAACCTGGCCTTCTTGCAGTATGTCCTTTTCCGGTGTCATTGTATGTGCCCTTTTCACGTTCAAGGACAATGCCTGGCACACTGTTTCAAAACCTTCTGTACTTAATCCAGTTTCTATAAGTTTATCTTTAAGATGATCCTGGAGCCCTTTGCTTAAAAATGTTTTTAAACTTGTTATTTCTGCTTTTAAAACTCTTTCAAGGAGAGTGTCATGACTGGCAAGTTGCTGCTTAATTTCTGTTTCTGCGTTCAATGGCACTATTACTTTAATTATTTCCAATGATTGTTTGGAGAGTTCATTTCTTAGGTCTGTCTTTGCATTTGTTTCTTCCGTTGAACCACCTTTGCTTTTAAGAGATAAAGTAGGCTCTCTATCATAATCTATTTTGCTTTCAGATAAACCTATCTCTGTAACCACTGGCTGATTTTCATGGCTACTTTCTTTACTATGCTGCTTGGTTTCAGTTTTAGAAATGATTCCTGATTGACTGCTACTTAGTGATTTTAGTGTAAGTATTTCAGTTTGTGAGTTTCTTTCCTTGAATAAACTTTTCCTTTGCTTGAACAAATCACTTGAACTTGGAAGATAAACCTTCTGGTCTTTCTCAGCTAGCTCCATATCTGGGATTATTCCCTGTTCTGACAATTTCTCTATTAGATGAGTTTGCAAGTTTTCACTCACAACATCTTTCAGCTTTCTTAGGTCTGATTCTGAAAACTTCTCGCTAGAACTAGGTTTCCTTTCCTTGGTTAAATGTTTCTCCTTATCGCTTGGCAAGTTGCTGTCTTCTAATTTTTGGGATATTTCTGCTTCTGAGAGTCTCTCCGCAACTAGGTTTTCAATATTGTCACTTAAGAGGGATCTCAGTGCTACTACTTTTACAAGTTTATCAACAAGAACTGTTTCAAGAGACTTTCGAAAATACATCTGGACCCCTTTTGTCTCTGCTTCTGATAGTTTATCTCTTGATGGCTTCTGAGAAAAGCCAGGTAGTTCATCTTGCATGGCAGGCTTTTGGTCTTCTTCTTCTTCTAAATCCATTTTTTTTTCTATGAGTCTTAGTATAGACAGCTTCTCACCACTTTTGATTGGTCGAATGTCTGAAAGACTCTCTGCTTTTGTCAAAGGCAGCCCATGAGGTGGATCCTGATCTTCCTGTTCTCTGATATCAGTAGATGAGTATTTTTTTTCCAAATGACTGAAATCATCTCCTTTGCCTATACGAAATGGAGGTGGCTGTACTTTACAGACGCATCTCAAGAATGGTTCAAACTTGTTCCGTCTAAAAACCGCTTCTTGGAACTGTTATTTTTTTTTAAAAAAGAGAGAAAGTAATAATTATGATATTTTGAAGACTTCAATATGAGCAGGGGAAGTATGTGAAATATGAGGATCCTGTGACCATGCTGAAAAGCGATTTTAGAAAAGGCTTACAAATAATTTAATTTCCTTGGCCAAATTTTCGACGTAATGCAACATAGGAAAAATAATTTACATGTAAATGCTGTTCCTATTTTGAAGTAAGGGAGAAACGCGATGCTTTCGCATTTCAACTTGGGCAGTCATTTGCACGCTAGCAAATAAATCTAATAGGATATTGAATGACAGATGTACAAGTACCACCATGGTTGTGTTGTATTGGTGTCACAAGCTAGTGCTGATCATTGTGTTGGCTTAACACATTTGCCTGCACTGCTAAACGAACAGCAGCCACCACTACCAGAAGATTCACATGCTCATCCCAGGACAGGCACATGCCATCCCTGGGTGGGGCACCGCCAATCGTGATGCCCCATGTGTTTTGAGGGACGTGAACGTCCCTTTTCCCCGCCCCCACCATGGAGGGAAAGTGCTGGCGATGGGGGATGCTAGAAAATTTTAGCATCCCCTAGTGTCAGCCGCCATCCCTTTACGGCGAATGTGATTTGTTGTTATACCAAGGACGGAGGGGATGTTGTCAGGAGAGACTCTCTTGACTCCGCCCTCGGCTTGGCAACAAAAGGGGAAGGAGGCATTGCAGAGGGATGCCATCCCCTGTCCAGGGATGGTATCCCCCTGCAAAGCCTCCTTCCCCTTTCGTTGCAAGGCCAGGGTGGAGAGAGCCGTCAGCCTCTCTCTCCTCCCTCGGCCACAAAACAAATGGGGGAGGAGGCGGCGTGGTGCAATCTCCTCTCCTCTGATGGGATCAGATCACTCTGCGCTGCCACCTCCTTCCCTGGCAGACGGAACTCTTCCTGTGACAGAAGAGGGGATCCACCCGCTGCCTCCTTCTTGCTACAACAATGGCCGCGGAGGAAGACACGCCACGGCCACGGCCGCACAAGAAGGAGAAGGCAGATGGGTCCCCTTCCTGTCGGGAGGAGATCGTTCCAGCACTTCTTGCTACGGCGGTGGCCGCGTTGCATCTTCTGCCACAGCCGCCACTGCAGCAACAAGGAGGTGGGAGAGCGATATTCTAGGAGAAGATATTGCTCCCCCACCTCCTCCTTGCTGCGGCAGAAGACACAGCCACAAGAGGCATCTCTCCCTCCCTCCCCCCCGATTGGTGGCACCCTGATTTGGTAAGTGGGAACCAATGCTGCCATTCAGTGGGGAGGGCGGAGAGGGGGAGAAACGAATAGTCAACCCTGTGATCTCCGTACACACCATGGTTGAGTATCAGCATGTCGCAGTTTGCAAGAAAAAGGTAGGGGAGGGGCGGAGATGAGGACCACGATATGTCTCTATGGTACCGAGAAGGAGATGAAGGTGTGAAAGGTGAAAAACACTCCCTCCCCGCCAAAAAATAGAATTAACTAAAGGCGCAATCCTATACATGTTTAGGCAAAAAGAAGTCCTACAATTCCCAGTAATCCCCAGCCAGTCAAGTTGGCTGGAACATAACAAAAAAAAGAAAAGACAGCCTGCTTTCCTACCACAAGCCCCCGTATGGGATCTTTTCGCATTCAAATGGGCTTCCTCAGACATTGATGAACAGCAACCACGTGATTTTTAATTGGAAAGGGAATATGATCGAAAAGAATAGGCTGCAGTAAAACAACGCAGAATAAAAATCCGTCATAAGTAACTACCGTAGTGGATTTAATCTGTGTTAAAATAAAACAGGATGGCTGGGGAAGGGGCAGGAGACGTTCTGTTTGCTTAGGATGTCATGAAATTTACCTGAAAACTTCCGGGAGTGGCCAGTCACAAGCATGCTATAAATCGTTTCTTTAGAGATACTCACTGAGAGTTGTAGGGCTTTTTTCTGTCTAAACAGGCACAGGATTGAGCAGTTAGGAATGTGTCAATGATGAATGTTTGGAGAAATCCCCCCAAACAATCAAAAACTCTCTAAGGTAGACAAACAATAAATAATGAGAGTGCCGAAGAGTGAGGGGGCATCACAAAGCATTTTTACAAGGCGTTGGATGAAGGCTGGTATCTTTTAAAGAGGGATCTTTCATACAAAGCATCCAGAAAATGGGTTGCTTATCAGACACAGGAAGTGGGATGGAGCTAGACTGTACCAACTCCTTGCACTATTTTCTGTGACAGATCACAAACGAGTGTGACAGGAAATGCTGTGTGTTGCTAACACAACAAAGACACATTGCCAGTTTTACTTAAGTGCTATTACAATTGCATAATACAGCTATTTTTGTAAACCACCCAGAGAGCTTCGGCTATTGGGCGGTATAGAAATGCAGTAAATAAAATAAATAAAAATAAAATATATTTCTCACCCCAACCACTTTCCAAGGCCATTGCTCTACCGGTTCAACAACTGAATCTAGAAAAAAATAAACAGCATGAAAAATTAATATATATCAGGGAACAATCAAGTAGGTATTACACAATGTTAGGCCTGAAATCCTACAGATTTCTTTTTAATTGAATTAAATTTTAAATTTGTATATATATATAAACGTCTCATAGCAAAATGGACAACATTATAGCTTCCAGTTAATCCTTAACAAACAGTGCTGCCTAAACTGCCGGGGATTCAGTTAATGAACCATTACTTCCATACTCAAGTACATTTGAACAACTGTGGTCATAGGCTAACCCAACACATGACACAGCACTTAGTTCTAATAATCTATGGGGGTCTTCCAATTATAACTCCTGGTTAAATCTCTGTCTGATCACTTTAAGTGTAGAAATAAAGTATCAATGGGTGTCTCTACATGAGCAATTTATTGCACGGCTGTGACTGGCTATTCACGGAAGTGTGCTGGTCCTTTACAGGATATCCTCAACCTCCAGGAAGTCTCCCGTGCTTTTCCCTGTTTATCCCGCTTTTAAAAAGATCAGAGCCAAACTAGAATATTAAATTTTAAAAAGCAGGATGTCCCCAGCATGTAAAGCTGGCGTAGCGCTATAATTCAATCACTAGATGGTGATGAGAAAGCCCAAGTAAGGCTGCCCAGAAAGGGCGTTCATCAAGTGCTTGCCACCTAAAGGAGTCCATCCTAATCACATAACGGACTTCCATTACCCTCAGCCACCGTAGTAACAGAAGTGATAGTCCAACACTTCTGGAGGGAATCAGATTGGGGAAGACTGGCCTAAAGTGACCCATGCTTTGGCAGTTTCCTCCTTCCTTTCTAGGAAAATCCATGTATTATCCCATGCAAAATGCTTTTGGTGGGTATTTTCTCCCAGCGAAGAAGACAATCTGAAGGCACTAAAGATAAATTTATATTGTTGATCTTGCTCCTAGGGAGTGTCTGTCTATATGGCCTATTTACACAATCATGGCTGCGCAGTTGCACTGTGTTATGACGCAGCTGCCAACTTGCAGCCACGTCAGGCTTTCCCTCCTTGAAACTGTGTGTTTTTGCGATGCTGTTTTACAGCAACTCTTTCAATTGCCCCAATATCACCACATTGTTTCCTCTATCTGTCACTGGTGGCTTCACTTCGGATTAGGAATGTGGTCATAGCTAGGAGCAGTTCCCAGTGCAGGGTAGGCACAGGAACAATGGCAGGAGGCAGGGGCAGGCTGGACAAGCAGAGCAATGGCCACCATGGCCGCATTACAGTGTGGGGAACAAAAGGGCAGTTGTGCTGTCTAATGCATCAATTCAATAAACTGTAGCAGCGCTCTGAAAGTTGCACAGACTTTTCAGAACACAAAAAAAACACCCCACAAGGTTTTCACAGTTTTTGTTCTGCTGCCCATTTCCGCTGTCTAACTATGGCTCTGGCTATGGTCTTTTCATATCCTTTGGTCTTTCTTTAAGGTGCCCCCCCCACACACACACACACATGCTGCTCATGACACACACATCACAGCTCACTGTATTCAGCAGGGTTTCCTGACACTTCGTGTGATATTTTCAAGGGGCTGGCGGGGCAGCCGTAAGAAGGAGGAAACAGAGAAGTCCACTTCTACCAGTGCAGTTGATTCAGTGCAAATCTGAATACAACTCTCCATCTCAGTATTTCTGTGGGTTGGGGGAAGGGGTTACGCAGCTTTGCAAACTTGTTCCCCATATAATTACTCTGTCTTAGGTATTCCCTGGTTCTTCTGGAGAGGCAGCAAATACACCACAACCCTGCCGTCCCATGCAGTCCTATGCCAATAGCTTCATTGCCTGTCATGGTTCCTGCCTTCTGCACAGCATTCCTACCACTGGCAAAGTAGAAACGGAAATAAACAGACCAGGGTTGGGGCCACTTGTGGCCCTCCAGATGATTTGGTCTGCAATTCCCATCAGCCCTAGCTAGCCAATGGTGAGGCATGTCAGGAGTTGTAGGCCAAAACATTGGAGGGCCACAAATTGCCCATCTTGATATAGATCATGCACTCTATGCATTCGGTTTTTTTAAAAAAGGGGAGGGGGAGTTAACTGATGTCACATGGGCTAGATCATTCTTGTTTCTTGTCCCCAAGTGCCAGGCAAAGCCAGAGTTTTACTATCTGCAAAGAGCCTTTCCTTTTGTCCCTTAACATACCATGTTTTGCTACATTCTATATAGAACTCAACCTCTTAGAAACAGATGATTACTATTAACAAGTTATATTGTTTACCTGATGGTTTAGGTGCCACCAACGCACCTGAGATTTTCACAGAAACTTCAGTCCTAGAATGCGATTCCTTTGACATTTCAGAGGCCATATATATCAAGAAAAAAGTGATAGTCAGTCACTCTTATAAATCTTTGTAATGGTAAGGATGCCATATGAATACACAAAAGTAGTGAACGTAAGTTAAAGAATTAACTTAAGAAGAATACCATTATGTAAAGCAGAAGAACAGAAGGGAGCAAATCTCCATCTTACCATGCTTGCAAGCGTACCTTATGAAGGTTCTTTGATAAATCCAACTTCCAAATTGGTGATATCTCTTTTATGCACACATACCTGCTTACATATGAAGATATTGGTCAAGTACTCTAATGGGTAAACCAAGACCCTGCAAATGGAAGCCCAGATTTGCACAGGTGCTGTACACAAACACCCGTATGGATGGATAGCTCCAACCTTGGCAAGTGGTGCAATTATTTATATTGGCTCAGGGGCCTGAGAAGCTCAAGGGGAAAAGGGATGATAAGCCACTTGCTCCAGTTAGGTGAATATGTGTGGAGTGCGAGGGGATAGAAACTGGCAAGGAGCCACTATAGCTCTGGGCTATAGCAACCTCCTGCAGCCATCCTACTCACTAAAAGGGCAAAAACTGGTTCTAACATTATGTGCAGCCCCTGGCCATTCCCTGAAGATGGCTCATGGGAAGGATCCCTCTATCCTGTGCTAATGGAGTTCAGGCCTAATCCTTACAGGTTCCAGATCTATCCTGTGATGTTGAACAACAACCATGATATAATTATGATGTCTGCAGAGGACATATGATACAATAATCATAAAATACCTGCTCATTTTTGTTCAATCCAATGGTAACTACTAGTTGCAGCTATATCACATTTATCGTACAGTTTTTGTTTATACTTTCCTTTTCTTCAGTACTCTAAAATCTTGTATACAAGACACAGGTATTATAAGAAAGACATAGGCACTGATCTTATTTTTTTTGTGACCCAAAGAGTTTTAGGATATCATATGGCCAGAAGCATAGTGGCAAATCACTATTCTAGGCAAACCGTCATTAACAGATGACTAATTAATTAATGGGGATAAAAGCAAAACACTGTGAGGAGATATGTAAATGTCCTGATATGTAGTAAATCCTTGTTCATAAATGTTGCCTGACGGCATAGCTCAGCCTTGTACCCCCCCCCCCCAAAAGGTTATTAGTCTGAAAATACGTTTTGTTGCACTCCATTCCCCTATTGTGAATAAAACCAGGCAGGAAAAACATTTTGCAGACTAAAGACGAGCAATCCCAGCCTCCTCCATCAGCTTACTTGGTATCTACACTGAGTGCATAGGATAAGGCTTTGCCTCCTGCATTACCAGCACAGATTCTCTGGTACGGATCGCTCTGCCCCTTCACCATCATTGCCATTGGTTTCTAGGGCAGACACACAAATGAGCCACGGCTCTGTCCTGAGCATAGAAACCATGTCCCATCCCTCCACCACCTATGGCAAGGTGACTCCGGCCATGTCTATATGAGGTTGCATTGGTACCTCGTGATCCGACATCCTGTACTTATGCGCCTCCTGGGTAAACCCCACAGCAAGGAGAACAAATGTGGGGTTTGAAACCTCATGGGGCTGCCCCCCTGCCCCCCCAGCACCCCGTTCCTCCACCTCCTCCTCCCTGCTACCAAAGAGAAGGGAGTCATGGAAGGGAGAGTCGGCTCCTCGCTCCATTTTTAATTATTATTATTTTTACCTTTTAGTTTAATGCACAGCTCCACTGGCCCCCGGAGGCATCCCAGCAACCATTCGGCTCACTGGCCCTCCCCCTGCTGATGGCGCAGGGGTCGCTATGGGCTGGGCTACGCCTCTGCTGTAACACCGGAGCAAGGTGACAGACCAGAAATGCACATCTGCGCCTTGCTCAGAGGAAAAAGTCGGTGTAAATGGAGTTTCGGGGGAATGCCCTGGGATGGCTCCGCAATGGCTGCTGCATTATATAAATGACCTAGCGCCACTGCAGATGCACCCTGGGGCTTTCCCCTCTTCAAGATGTGCCCACAGTAAAAAAAAAAGAAAAAAAAGAGGCTGATCTAGCTATTCTACAGATGCATCTGGTGCATTTAAAACACCAGTCGAGCTGTCATGGCTTCCCCTCAAAGAATCCTGGGGACTGTGGTGAAAATTTTATGTGAGATCCTCAGGCTGAGTCACAGAATTACACTCCATAGGTAGAGGAAATGACTCTTAATATATATATATATATATATATTAAACGGGAGATCAAATATCTGTCTTTGTCCCAGCAGCTCCAGCTGAAATATAAAAACGTCACAACACCTGCTAGAACCTTATTTGAATGTCTGCAGTCCCATCCTCCCACCTTCCATCTCGATTATTTTGATCATGCATATGATATCAACACTAGTTTTTTTCCCCCTTCACCTGCTTTTTGTAACATCTTGCCTGATGACAAGATCTGGAGCTCTAAAAAACCTTGCACATTTTTGGTGACTTTTCGGTTGGCCTAATAAAGGTATTACACTAATATGGATTTTAGAACATGTTCCATATTATCAGTAGCTACCTGTATTGGTGGTTCTGGCAGATATTTTATGGTAGATTCTTTTTTTCCTATGTCAGGTACCACTTTGCTGCCAGTTCCTGCAAGAGTAGGGCTTTCAGAAACCCCAGTTTCAGAAAATTCTGGTGTGTCTCTACTGGATAGAGAGGTTTCAGACTCATGGTGAATTTTTTCTCTTATAATTTTCCCTTCCATGTTCTCTCCGCCATCTGAAGATCCTGGAGAACAGGTAGTGCTAGATGTTATAGTTAGTGGTGGAACAAGATGGATGTTTTCCTCAGATTTACGAAGTTTTTCTGTCTTTACTGATTCTGAATCTGAATTGGTTTCTTCATGGGACGGCACAGGTGCAGGCACAGGCGCAGGAACAGGAACAGGCAAAAACAGCTTTGCTAGAACAGGTGGAACTTTTTCCAATTTCTGTAAATAATAACAATAACAATAATATTAACAACATCAATAACAATAATGAATAATTATCACTAGCATTGGTTAAAGAATATGTACTAAAATGGAGGCTGGATGGAGTGCAAATTGTTTTCATAAATATTTGGGTCTTAACTTTAATGAAATACACATTTCCTTGATAAGCATTAAGACACAGCTCTGTACTAATTTGGCATTTCTTTGGTGAAGAAGAAACATAAGGAACTTGGTAAAAACAGGCTGCTTACCTGTAACTGTGGTTCTTTGAGTGGTCATCTGTGCAGTCACACCCAGAGGTTTGTTGCGGGAACCTACCCTAGCTGAGATTTTTGGCGGGAGCCCTCCTCCACTGCTGTACTGCGCATGTCCAGGAGGGTTCCTGCCCAATTTCAAAATTCATTTGAGGCCCCATTGTGGCCCCAGAACCGAAGGATTGAAGTCACAGCCTCGGCATCCATAATAAATTTGATTGACACCGAAGCGGGGACAGTGAAAGAGTCGTGTGACTGCACAGAACCGCAGTTACAGGTAAGCAACCTGTTTTTCTCCTTCGTGGTCTCTGTGCATCACACACTGGGCGACTAGCTAGCTCAGTCACTGGAGGCAGGAAGGTGTCTTCAAATGAATACAGAAGACAGTACGGCTCTCCCAAAAGAACAATCGGTTCGGGATCAAACGTCCAGTCTATAATAGTGAACAAATGTCATCGCTGTCAACCAAGTTGCTGTTCAACACAACTCTGGAATGGAGACGCCATGCTGAAAAGATGAAAGCGTCACCACCACTCTTGTGGAATGTGCTCTAAGCTGTGTAGGTGGATCTAACTTCGCTAATTGATATGCCAGCTGTATGGACTGCACAATTCGCGAAGACCGTCTTTGTGCAGAAACTGGAATTCCCTTTTTATACTGGCCGTAGCAGATGAATAAGCGCTGTGATTGACGGAAATGTTCTGTGCCGGACTTGTAAAATGCTAGAGCTTGCCAATCATCCAATGTCTGTAGAATGGTCTCCAGGGATAATGATGAAAATGAAAAAAAGGTCGGGAGAATAATGTCCTGGTCGACACGGAAGCTGGAGACAACTTTTGACTAGAATTGAATGTCTAGCCGAAGGACATCCTTATCTCGATGAAAAATTAAATAAAGTTTGTCAACCCTAAGAGCAACTAACTTGCTTGCCCCTCTGGCCAGTGTAATTGCTACTAGAAAGACAACTTTCCAGGTAAGTAGATGCCAGTCCATTGTTACTAATGGCTCGAAGGACTTAGAAGTCAATGCCTGAAGCGCTACTGAAAGGCTCCATGACGGCAGTGGAGTTCTTGGAGGTGAGTTGAGGTTCAATAAACCTTTCATAAAAAGTTTTATGAATGGATGAGAAAATACTGAAAAACCTTCTATAAAATCATGATGGGCAGAAATTGCTGCCAAATATACTCGAATAGATGATAATTTCAGACCCGTCAACTAAAATCAATAAAAAGGACAGGATCTGATGAACAGGACCCATACCTGAATTTCAGCTGTTTCTTCTTTCCCAATGACTGCCCCTGAAGGTGTAGAAAATATATATATTAGAAAATGTTACATTTTAATAAACTGGCAAATTACATTTTAAAGGGAAGCTGGCATGCTGCAAAGCAAAGGGCTATCCTCCAGGCCATCTTTATTTGGTTCTTTGCGTTCTGGCATAAGAGTGTCTTGTGATCAGCCACGCCCATCATGGTAGGCAATTTATGCATAGGCAAAGCCTTATCAAGATTCAAAATGTGCCCACCAACCCAAAAAGGTTGCAGACCCTTAGAGTATATGTTTTTGTGGGGTTGGGGTTGTGTGTTTGGGGTGGGGGTGTTGCTGCTTGAGTGGTTTTTGCAGTGGGGGTGGGGTGTTATCTGACTAATCAGCTTTGCTTCTAAGAAATTGGTATCGTGATAATGTCAAATATGTGGTTTGGCACAAAACTCTTGTCTTGTGTTCAATTTCTTCGGCAAATTAGCCTCTTCAGTTTTCCTTCTCAGCTTTCTTTCTGGTAAATTAATATTTTAGGGTGCATTCCTTTTCACTGTTTTCCAGCTAACCATGCTGGAAGTTGTAGGGCTTTTTATGTCTAAACACACATAGGATTGCACCCTTATTGTGTTAAGGGTGTCAACTGTCTGGTTTGGCATTTGGGGCTCACAGGCAACCAGAGGACCTTTTCTTCTGCTGCTCCCAGACTGTGGAATGACCTGCCGGGAGAGATCCGCCAACTCACCAGTCTTCAAGAATTTAAAAGAGCAATAAAGACTGATCTCTTCTGGCAGGCCTACCCACATGAATTTTAAGTGTTTTATTGGTATTTTATTGGTATTTTAATAATGTATTGGTTTTATGTGCTTTTAATCAGTTTGTGTATTTTATATTTGATGTTGTTCCCCGCCTCGATCCGGAGGGAGAGGCGGGTAATAAATAAATTTATTATTCTTATTCTTATTCTTATTCTTGCTTGTACTCAGTTTCCATCCTGGGCAAGTAAATGGGGGATGAGTCAAAATGGCTAGAGACCCCTGGCAGTTTTTTTTTCATTTGTTCAGCTCTTTCAAATAACTACTATAGTCCTAAGAGGCTGATAATCATCATTGTGAGATGTTATCAGCCACATATGTATAACCTCTGGGAAGCCAGAAGACTCAGTGAGGGTAGCTGAATTTCAGGTGGCCTCCTGTCAACTAACTCCACAGTTTTAATAACATACTTCCAGCCTGACTAGAATTATTCAATATTATTATTATTATTATTATTATTATTATTATTAATAATTATTTCAAGCATTGTAATATTGAAGTTTGAAATCACACATGCCAGTATATGCTGACCTGTAACAAAATTACCCTTTCCACCCTCCACTCAAGATACGAATATGAAAACATGAATGTTCACTAAACCTGCGAAAGCAGAAAATGCACTTTGATGAGGAGGGCGTTGCATTCTCCCAACCATTTCTCTGAATCGAGACACCTTGAGAAAAAAAAAGTGTGTAAAAATTAAGTGAGAAATAGTGCTTGCCAGTGTACACAATTCTTCCTGCCGGTGATAATTGAATTAACACCTCGTAGTGGATTTTTATCTTCTACCTTGTTTCTGGAATTGTATTTTGTATGCCTTAACAATTAAATAAAATGTAATATTTCATGCCTACTAGTTACAAAAATGTCATCAAAAAGTTAGAAAAGAAGCTGAATGGATTTTGATTTGAGTAGACAAACAGTGGGAGCGCAAAGCAGCCCCTCCATCCATCCAGTCCTCCACTCCCAGGGGCTATATGTGGGGAAAGCCTGGTGGTGGCTGCGAATCTGCACTGTATCAATTATATGACGCAGCTGTAGATTCGCAGCCACCACGGAGCTTTCCAGCAAAGCTGCACTTTGAAAAAGTCAGGGACCTACTCCAACTTTTTCAGTGGGAGAAAGGTCAGTATGGCTCTTCTGCCATCTGACTTTGCTCCAGGGCCACTCTGGGGGGCAGTCCTGCTGGAAGGAAACCAGCGATTGGCCGCTTTCCACCAGGAAGAGGGCGGGGGGAGCAGCTCCAGTACTGGATGAACACTGGAAACCCCACACATCCTCCTTGGCATCGGGTAAAACGTGGGATTTAGGGGGAAGGCAGTGCCAACTCAGCACTGTGAAGACAGCCCCCCGGTGTTCAAGATGCCTGCAGCTGCTTTTTAGAAATTAAACACACATACACACACTCACATTGAGAAAAACTACAGAACTGCCTTTCACATGTAGTTTGGCCCTTAGTCAGTTTAATATCTTTTGCCTTTCTTTAATGCAAAATTACCTTTGTTTGATGAAGTCTTACTTTTGGTCCCTTTTTTAAGATCAGTTGGTCTAAATATTCTGCCTTTTCATGCCATGTTTTCAGAGTCCGGTATTCATTTTTCAATCTTTCCAGTCTAAAGAGCAAAATAAATGAATAAAAGTTCAGGTGCGCGAACGTCTTTGCCATTAGCTAATAAAGGACAGTTTTACGTTCCGATCTAATCCATGAACTGAAACACCTGGAACTGAGATGCTTTCGTTCTATTGAAGCTTCCTGTCCGATTCACAATCACGCAATAAGCAGAGCAACATAGAGGCAAGATAAACCGGTCCTACTGAAGTCATTAGGACTAAAATACCTGACTGTCTTAAAACCAAGGATTTTTTTTTTTAACCTAACTGGGTTATACATCCGGTTGCTGATAATTTAGACTGTCATCAGACAGAGGGGATATCGTATTTCCCTACCGTCGGTTTAGCCTCCTACTGCTGTCCCTGCAATAGATATGAGCAGCTTCCTCTTCCTTCATATAGTGAAGAAAGAGGAAGAAAACAACGACCACATGGCCCAATCCGTGGGCGTTTTTATCATGCTGCTTTTCCTGCACACAGCAGGAAATGGCTGCAAGTTTTGTTTTAAAAATACTGGATTTTCCAGGGGCGTTTTGTGACAGGATTGGTTCATCCCTTGATTGTTTAGGATTTTTTAAATCCCCCCCCTCCTTAAACCCTTTCCCTGATACTCCACCAATTCAAAAATTCCGCCTCTTTGCATTTGTGAAGGATTTATTTTCTTTTACTTTGATAATGCGAAACTGTGTATCTCCAGTTCCTAAAATAGAGATCTGCTGGTTCCCTTACCTTTGAGTAAAACCCATTGAACAGAGAGAGGCTTACTTCTGAGTAAACATGTATAGAACTGACTTTTAATGGTGTGGTCACTCAGACGTTTTTTTTTTAAAAGTCCAAAACAGCAAACTGGAAAGAAGTGCTCTGTAACCCGGTGATTACTTCTGAGGTCTTCTGTTTACTCAAAAGTAAGTCTATCTCTGTTCAATGGGGTTTACTCAAAGGTAAGCATGCATTGGATTTTAGAATGACTTGGATGTAAAAATGTAAAAATCAAGGGATGAACCGATCTGATTCAAACTTGGCATGCATAAGCCCTCCTTAAGAGCTATCACCGTATCAAGTTACATCTCTTTATCTTTAAAAATTAGGCAGATGTAAACATTTTGGTTAATTTCCATTGGAGCTCCAATGAGCGAGGGGGGAAGACTGCCACGTCGGTCACAATGTCCATCAATGACAAGAACCAATGAACTGGAGGGGGAAGAAGAAAGGGTGGGGTGCGCTTAATAGCAGCAGGAGAGCAAACAAGTGAAAAGAGAGTTCACCAGTATAGTTACGATCGTGAAAGGTAGGAGAGTTTGCAACACTTATGAAACGGAGGTAAAAAATGCGGAGGCAAACCAGGGGGGAAAATAGGTGTGATGGAGCCCTTAGTCAACAGAGGAAACGTGTGCACTATTTAAAAATGCACTTTTCCTATTCAAATGAGTCAAATAAACAAAGCCACAAATGAGAAAGGAAGTGAACGAACCCAAGCTTTGAAGTGAAGTTTGAAGAATTTCAGTGAGCTCAATCACTCCTGGCTCTCCCATCCCCATTTGCTAATGCTATGAGGTCCTATGACCCCATACTACTCAATGTTATATGAAGCTGTTAAATGAGATCATTTGGGAATCTGGAGTGCTGTGCCACCATTAAACTGATGACAACCAGCTCTATTTTTCCATCTAATTCAATTGAGGTAGTGGAAGAGATGAATTGGGGCATGGAATCAGCCACGGACTGGATGAAGGCCAAAAAATTGAAGCTCAGTCTGGACAAGACAGAATCTAAAATACTGTTGATTAGTGAGTTGTCAAGCCCAGGGATGTGGAGATCAACCTTTTCAGATGGGATTGCATTCTACCTAAAAGACCAGATCCAGAGTGGTGGGATCTTATTTATCCTGCTTTATCACTGGATGCCCAAATGACATCTGTGGTACAGAGCACCTTTCATCAGCTATGGCTGGTGCGTCAGCTGCAGCCACTCCTGGGCAGAGATGGTCTGGTCATGATTATCTATGCTTTGATCAACTCTCGACTAGAGTACAACACACTGTAGACCCCTCTGAAATGTTAGTCTAAAATGCTTCAGCTAGATTACTAACTGGTACTAGTTGTTGGGAACATATCTCTAACAACTTCACTAGTAGCCAGCCCATTTCTGAACCCAATTAAAAGTTCTAGTGCTTACTTTTAAAGCTCTGTGTGGCTTGAGTTCTGAAGTCAGGCATGTGACAATCAGGGAGAGGGCTTTTTTCAATTATGGCTTTCCAAATACCCTCACCAGGGATGCTTGCCTGGAGCCAACTCATGTATTTTTGGTACCAGGCAAAGTCTATTGATTCCCTCCAGATGTGTTGGGCTGTGGGATTATGGGAGATGAAGTAGACAGAGGACACTAGTTTAGGGAAGGCTGGCCTATGGTATCTGATACAGGAGAATACTAGAGAATACCTTCCTCTGCTTCTTACAAATTGCTGCCTTAATTGCCCTGCTTCTCAGAGATGCTCCATAGTTTATTTTTCTAGGCATTTAAAATGTTTGCTTGTTTTTAAAACTGGCTGCTGTATTTTTTACCTGCTGATGTATCACTATTGTTTTATTTAACTGTTGATATTTTAAATTTTGAGTTTGTTAGCAGGGGTGAGCACATGTGCCAAAGGGTGGGAAAAATCATCTAAAACAAACATAATTCTACATTCAGTAGAATGGTGTAACTAACAGTGAACATTCCATGGGACATTGTACCGAAGCAGCAATTCGTAAGATATTAGTTTTCTCTTTCATCAGATCCTACAGACTACTAATGAAAATGCAGGGTTTCCCTGGGGACCCTCCACCTTTCAGCGGGTTCTCTCTTGCTTCCCAGGCATAGAGGCTGTCTCTAAATGACTGACCACTCACTGAAGTTTCCAGGTCAATTTCATGATGTCATTATCAGGCAGGCCATTTCCTGCCCTTTCCCCCTCCTTATCCTGCTGTCAAAAAACACAGATAAAATCAGCTTTAAGAAAATAAATCAGGCAAATCGCCCTGTGTAATGATGGCATTGTGCTGTAATTCCACCACTAGGTGGAGCTATTTCATTGATTTGAATGGAAGTTCAAACTCAAGGCGGAGATAGAAAGTATCCCATTCAAACCATATGGCTGCCTATGTAATGAGCTGATTGCGATCTCGATATAAAAATGGAATCAGAAAGCAGCATTTTTTTTAAAAAAAGTAGAGACGCTCACAATCTTGAGTCAACTGCACTGAAAACAAGCAACCAATTGTGTTACTGTTCTTGAAGCTAACCCTTATGATCAATGCATCACAAATCGGCTATGGGTTTCCTTGCCTACTTAATATTTATCTGCAGTAGAATGATGTCACCCAGTGTATGGTGTTGTGTCCACAGATCTGGAACCCTTGGAAATAGGAACCTGGTTCCACACAAAACTTAGGTGGTAGACATTTATTTTAGTGTTCCTTCTTTGCAGGCAGCCACAGGCAGACTGGCTTTTGCCTTGCCAGTCTGCTACAAAACCTGAGATGGATTATCTGTGCTTAATGCAGGTCATTCATAAATTCTGGCCTGGCTCAAAGAATGGGCCTATCACAAACACGACATCCCTCCTTTTCCCTCAAATATGAAAAACAGCAACATAACTATAAAGTTAGAGCATCTAAACAACAACAAAAACTGCAACTGTATAAGGAAAACTACAACTAACACACATATTAAAAATGCACATGCAAATCAAATTAGGTAAACAAGACAATTAGCTCATAGTTCACAAGAACAGTTTCTTTTATGTAATATAGTCATGCAAATAGCTTGGAGCACGGTGGCTGGTTCTTGTTGGGTAACGTTGCGAGTTCATCTCTGAAACACCAAGAGTTGCTGGCTCTGGTGTTGCAGGAGTGGTGGATGGGATGGGATTTTCACTTTGTGTGAAATGATCATCATCATAGTCAGGTCTTTGAGTCTGAGGGGTATTGTGAAGTGGTTTGATATGTGAAACATTCCTTGTGATTTTATGGGTACCCCTCTGTGCAGTAACCATCGTGCCATTTGTCATTGTGATTTGATATGGTGCAGGACAGAAAGGCATTGAAAGTTTATTTCGAGGCTGGAGATTCTTAGCAAGCACCATGTCCCCCACTTTGAATGGTACTACTCTGGCTCGCCGACGCTGGTCAGTGTACTGTTTCATTGCAAGTTTTGCCTTAACATCATGTTGGCGCAGATGTGCATCCTTGAGTGGGACATCTATCTGAGCTAGCTTTGTCCGCACCTGTCTGCCAAACATTATGGTAGCTGGTGCCACACCAGTGGAACAATGGGGAGTGGTTCGGTAGCTGCGGAGAAATCGAAATAATTCTTGTTTCAGATTGGCTCCCTTTGCTGTAGCGATCTGTAAGGCTTTCTTCAGGGTCCTCATAAATCTCTCAACTTCCCCATTTGCTTGTGGCCAATGAGGTGTAATTTTCCGATGTTTGAACCCAAGATAGTCTGAAAATTGAGCAAACTGCAGGCTTTGAAAAGGTCGTCCATTGTCACTTTTGACAATAGCAGGTATGCCATAAGAGGAGAAAATCTTGTCTAATTTTGGAATGACAGTATTTGCTGAAGTGGTAGTGACTGTTTCTACTTCTAGGTAGCGGCTGTAATTATCAATAACAACCAAAAGATGTCCTCCAGCAGGGAGATCACAGAAATCAACACTGACTTCCATCCATTGTGTTGAAGGAAGAGGAGAAATATGCAGTGGTGCAGAGCGGTTCTATGGGATTGCTGCTTGGCACAGTGTACAATATTTTACACGCTGTTCAGTAAGGTTATCAATTCCAGGGAACCACACTTTTTCTCTGAGCAGTGGTTTGGTTTTAACTACCCCGATGACCATCATGGGCCAAATCAATTGCAAGGTTCCATAGAGAATGTGGAATAACCAAGCGAGTACTTCGAAGGAGGAGGCAATTCTCTGTGACAGTAAGTTCACAAAAACCAAAAAATGTTAACAAAAAATGTTATCTTTTTGGCGCCAGGTCAAGACTTTTCTCTTCTCTCAAGCATTTGGCAATATCTGAGGAGCCTGAGTTTGTTTTTGTAGCTTTTTTGGGCTTCGACTATGGGGCGGTATACAAATGTAATAAATAAATAAATAAATAAATAAATAAATAAATGATTGCTTGTGCTTCACAAGTCAGATATGCTAGATTATTCAGAAGATCTTTCCACCAACCACTGCGGACAGTCTGGATGATTGTATACAGGTGTCAGCTTGTGTAGCAGCCTCTATTTCCTGTAGAGCAAGAACTTTAAGAACAGCATGGGAGACAAGGAAGCTGACATGTGCCTGCTTCATTTGTAGCTGTGTGGTTGGCAGCTGTTTTAGATATGGGATGCCTGAAAAAATAGTCAGCTGGATTGTCTTTACCTGGTCGATACACAACTCTGTAGTTATAGCCTTGCAATTTGAGTATCCATCGCTCAATACGAACTGGTGGTTGAAAGGATGGATTGTTAAACATGGGCTCAAGAGGCTTGTGATCAGTTATAACTGTGAATGGGCATCCATATATGTATGAATGAAAATGAGAGCATGCCCAGGCTACTGCAAGAGCTTCCCTCTCTGTCTGAGAATATCGTTGTTCTGTAGGTGAAAGAGCTTTGCTGGCATATGCAATAGTAGAAATGTGGCCATCTTGATCAACCTGTGTGAGAACAGCTCCTAGTCCAACAGGGCTGGCATACACCACAAGTTCCGTCTTCTTGCCTGGATCAAAGTATGACATGACTACATCACTTGCAAGTGCATTCTTTAACTCAGTAAAAGCAATCTGGTGTTTTTCTGACCATTCCCATGTTTTGATCTTTTTTTAGTGAGATCCCAGAGAGGCTGTGAGATTGTGGCTAATCCTGGTATAAATCGGCAGCAATAGTTTGCAAGGCCTAGCAAACTGCGAACTTCAGTAGAATTAGTAGGTACAGCAGCATTATGTATAGCCATTACTTTTTTGGGATCTGCTGAAATGCCATCTTTGGAGAAGACATATCCAAAGAATTCTAAAACAGGTTTTTTGAACTCACATTTACTTTGATTTAATGTCAGGTCCTCATGCAGCTGTTTTAAGACTGCTTCAAGTAAAATATCATGTTCGGTTGATGTGGTACCAAAAACCAGGATATCATCACTTAAATTAAGAACTCCGTGGAGTCCAGCTAGAACTTCATGGATAATGTTCTGAAATATCTCTGCAGCTGAAGAAATGTCAAAATTGAGGCACTTGTAGCATTGAACGCCAACATGAGTTGAAAAGGTTGTGATATACCTGGACTCTGGATGAAGCTCCAACTGGTGGTAACTAGCTGTAAGGTCAAGTTTGGAGAAGAATTTTGCCCCATTCAAATCTGCAATTATGTCATCCACAGTGGGAGTAATATGTCTCTCTCTCTTGATGGCTTGATTAGGTAAGCGTACGTCCACACAAATCCAGATTTTGCCTGGTTGCTTAGGCTTCTGGACAACTACTATTGGAGAAACCCAAGGAGTAGGACCTTCTACTCGCTCAATAATGTCAAGCTCTTCTAGATGTGTTAGTTCTTCTTCAACTAATTTTCTGATGTGGAAAGGAATACGTCTATGTGGTAATGCCACTGGCTGAACATTTTCATCAATGTGAAGTCTTACTTGCTTTCTTTTTAGCTTTCCAATCCCTTGAAACATTTCTTCATAGGTTTGGAGGCTTTGAGTCATTCTATCAAGATATATTTCTTGTATTACTTGAATTAGTCCTAATGCACTAGCAGTCTTATAACTAAGCAGTGTATCGCTGCCATAGGTCACCACATACAGTGGGCTTGTAACAGTTATGCCCCTGAAAGCAAAACTGGCTCAAAACATGCCACACACTGGTAATGGTTCTGGGGTACCACAGGCATATATCTTTACTGCCTTGTTCTGAAGTGGTGGTTTCTGAGGGAATGCATCATATATACACTGAGCCATTACATTCACAAATGCACCAGCGTCAATCAAAACTTCAGTCTTATGTCCTTGTATACAAATGTGGCAACGTGGTAGGCAATTCTATTTGGAAACACTTGTTTGTGTAGAGTACACTGTGTAAACATATGCATTGTCTTCCTCTGAAGGGTCAGCCTGAAGAGCATTTGCTTGATCTTGGTTGTGAATGCTTGGTGTAAGCTGTGGTGATCAGCAGACTCTTGCATAGTGGTTTCTTTTTCCACAGTTGTGGCAAATTGTACCTCTGGCAGGGCAATTGCCCCTGTGAGGATAGGATCCTCCACAGTTGAAGCAGGTTACCTGTACTGTCTTCAGGGACATTTGCTGGGCTTTGGGAGACTGATTGCCAGTGCCATCTTGAGGATGTGTTCGCTGATTCCTGTTGAAACGCTTCTGGAGTGCAGGTCCAGTTTCTATTTGTGCAGAATGACTTCCTTGTTCTATTTGCTGAGCATGTGTTTCTGACATTTCATTTGCTCGAGCAGTGTCCAGTATTTTGGTGAGAGTCATCTGGGATTCTCGCAAAATTTGCCTTCGAAGTTTGGCTGAAGAACATACTTGTATCATTTGTGTCCTTATCTCATGATCTGTGTTTGCAAATTCACAGGATCACGCCAGATGACATAAACGGGTATGATATTCATCAGTATTCTCTCCTTCCTTTTGGTGTGGTTGCCGAAAGGTGTACTGTTCAAAGTCTATATTTTTATATGGTTTAAAGTACTTGGTAAGAGCTAGCTTTGCCTTTTCATAATCATCACTATCTCCAGTCTCAGACAATGTTTTGAAAATTTGGTGTACTTCACTGCCTGCAAAATGTAGTAACATTGCCCTTTTGGTGGTAGGGTCATCTTTTTTCATTGCAAGAAATAAATTTTCCAAACGTTCAAGCCAAAGTTCCCATCTAGGCCCTAATGTGCTGTGAGACTCATGTATAGGAAACTCAGGGAAAGAAGGGAAAATTTTGAAATCAGGGTCAGAACTGTGAAGAACTGACAGAATTCTGAAGAACTAGGAGGAAATCTTTTACTTCTGACTGAAGGTTTTGTTCTTTTCTTTTGGACAAGAAACAAAATGGCTGCTGCCACCCTTCTTCATGCAGGACTATGATTATGCAATTTATAAAATGGCTATTGTTCTTGGAAGGACTGGGCAGCCTGTCCTTTTGAAAAGACTATGATCTTTTCGAGGGAACTGCTTGTTTGTCTTAGACAGATTTGTGTTTTATTAGAAGGAAAATAGGAAGAAATACCTGGCTCTATGACTAGCTCTTAGTTTCTGTCCTTTTTGTTTTGTTTTCTTTCTTTATATTGGGTTTCTTTTCCACTCTCGTCGCCAGTGTTGTGTCCACAGACCTGGAACCCTTGGAAATAGGAATCTGGTTCCACACAAAACTTAGGTAGTAGACACTTATTTTAGTGTTCCTTCTTTGCAGGCAGCCACAGGCAGACTGGCCTTTGCCTTGCCAGCATGCTACAAAACCTGGGATGGATTATCTGTGCTTAATGCAGGTCATTCATAAATTCTGGCCTGACTCAAAGAATGGGCCTATCACAAACACTACATATGGTAGAGGAGAAATAGCCCACGAGGTAGTGAACATTATATTATTATTAGATCGTTCATGATTGCTATAACATTTTCTTTTCCATTTTTGCATCAAAATCAAAGAATCTCATAGTCATAGCTGGTTGTTGCATTTAAACAGGGATTAAATGTAGAGAGTGGAGTATGAAAAATATATTGAAAATTATGTGATTTAATATTACCTCCACTGTGGTAGATCTCTTTGTTAGAGATATGGCACTTTAAACACTTTGAGACAAAGGGAAATTCCCAACCATGTTCCCAAGTAGCACTAGATTTGCTAAGAGCTGATCCCTCCCATTTACCCCATGTTAGTGCTTTAGACACAAAGCCCACCAAGTCAGGAAAGAGCAATATCCAGGATTGATCTACTGCTGGGCCTGGTTGTAGGGCCAGGAAAAGGTCTTCAAATTGCCACATCAGAACTTTCAAAGCACCATGCCAAAGTCCTGTTGAAAAGGTACCTCAAAGCACTTGCAGTCCACCTCCTCAATTAGCTGAATTTTTGTGTGGGATCCAGATGTGGTCAAGCTTAAGAGCAGATCTACTGAAATCAATGGGACTCAAGGTAGCCATGACTAACTTAGCTCCCACTAACTTAGAGCTTAGCACTCTAACTATGATTAAATATAGATCCAACTTTTTTTTTTGCAGACTAAAGGAATGTTTCCCATGCTCAGTTGCATTTAAGAAATAACAGAATCTGTATTTTTAATAATAATAATAATAATAATTATTATTATTATTAATAATAATAATAATAATAATAATACTGTTATGGGATTTGTGTTTTTGTTTTCATCTAATTCCTTGCCTTTTTGGGGGCGGCTGTCCCAAAGCTCTCTGAAGGCTTTTGGAGTACTCTGAACTTTCCATAGGACTGTCCAACTCAACATTCCCGACAGTAACATTTAGGTCTGGAGATAAGAATGCAGGGTAATCCATGTGCTTTGGCTTGATGACGTTGCTGTAAAATGAGAAAATCAAGGCATTCAAAAAAATTGCCACCACTAGAAGCAATCCCCACCCAACACACACACACACACACCTAGAATGGTCCATTCTACCTAACAGACACCATTGCTTTTGGATGTACATCTGTAACGAGAGCTCTAATGAAGAGATGTCTGTAATGTACATCTCTAATGAAAAAAAAAATTCAAAGTAATTTCCTTGCCTAAAAGTAAAAAAGAACATACAAGATAAGGTCAAAGATGCCCTTAACTTCAGATACATTATTTGAATTAAAACTAGTACGATTCTCATGCCTTTTCAGCTAAAGAATCTCTTTCATCATCATACCAAGCATTTATATAGTGCTTCTATAACATTCAAGGTACTTCACATACTCAGAGAAAGGCAGAGGTCTCATATTGCGGTGAGCTAAAAGCTTCCTGTCTTCTTCTCTCTCTCTCTCTGAGAGAGAGAGAGAGAGAGAGAGAGAGAGAGAGAGAGAGAGAGAGAGGTTGAGGAAAATTTCTCTTAAGATGAATAAAAGGACTGGACAGTTGCAAAGTGTCCAGAGGACTGACTATTGCATCTGATGTCAATTAACAGGGGAATGGGTTTTTTTATCTGCTCCTGAAAAGGTCAAAGAGATAGTGGGTTTTTCCCTGGGAGTTTTTTCTACTGATTTGTGCATAGTCATTGTCTATTCAAGTGTATATATATATCTGTAAATACTTGATAGAAAAAAGGGCTGGTTGTATGAGGATATGAGGATGGACGGTGATGTTATTTGATATGGAAATCTTCCTGGAAACCTGTATTATATTTGATGACCAAAACTGCTGTACATATACTAGAGGAAATACTGGGAACTCAACAAAGCTTATACTAAACACAAACCGCTGGTGTGTGAGTATTCTTACTTGGAGGGATCTCTGGAACACGCTTACTCTGCTGTAAGGAACCGGGGAGCGCTAATCTCTGCGGACAAGAGAGTTTTCTAAAATATTATATGACTAGCTGTTTGTAAGTCATTACAGCTCAGGGTTCTATTGCATATTAAATTACATCTAATCTTAGAGGTCAAAAATAGTTGCCTTGTGGCATCTTTTCTGTCTTCTGGTGGGGGAACCCGCAGAAACATGGAATACGCCACAGCCTTGGCAGGATCTGCACCTGGCAGTTTCAGCTGCAAAAGAAAAACATCACACTAAAATAAATAATGATGTAATATTATATATGATGCCATGCCCTCCTATGGTCTCCCAGTCCCGGAGCACACATGGGAGAGGAGACTGTCTTCTCAACTGTGTATGCCTCTGTCGTTTCTTCTCATCCAAAGACTTGCACTTCTTCACTGTCTGGGGGATGTTCTAGAATGGTAGACAATGTTCAGTAAGCTTATATACACCAGTTTCTGGGGAACATGGGCTGAAGGGGGCTGTTGCAACCGTGTCCTACTTGTGGGATCTTGGTCAACAGCTGGTTGGCCACTGTGTGAACAGAGTGCTGGTCTAAATGGACCCGTGGTCTGATCCAGCAGGGCTCTTCTGATGTTTACTGCCTATGGGTTTGGTTCCTTTCCTATATAGGATACAACATGAAGGGCAAGTGGGGAAGGCCAGAATTATACTTCAACACAGAAGTACTAGTGAAAGTCCTGCCTCAAACAGCAAATCCCATCACTCACCCAGGCCCTGTTCAGAAGACACTTTAAACCATGGTCATTAAGGCTTTTTGTGTTAACAAAAAAGCCTTAACCACCATGGTTTAAAGTGTCTTCTGAACAGGCTCCCAGACAGTTCATCCAGCTTTGCCAATTCACAACCAGTTGGGAATGAATCGTTCCTACCCTGATTTGATCTTTTAGGGTTTTTTGTTTTTTTAATAGATCTTGTTTCCATCTGTGCTGTGCATAGTAAAACTGCACTACTTTGCTGCATCTTGTTGCCTCATTTTTAACAATATCTTCCCTCCTTCCCCTTTCTGTCTGGACACATGTAGATGGATATCTGTTGATCGAAGAAAACTTCTTTTTTTTTGCATTTGATGAAGTGTACTCTGGACCACAAAACTGATGCTACAATAAATCTGTTAAACATTGCTGAGGATCACATTATTAGGGGAGAATTTAATGAACACAGAAAACAAATGGTACAAATAGTCTGTCTCTGTTTCTGGTTTAATGGGTGTTATCTTGAAGCACCTAATCGCATGAGTTAGTCAAGTATAATAAAAGAGGGGCAGCTGAAACTAGAACTGCAATAAGGCATTTGCTGGCTGGGAAATGTTGTGAGTTATAGTACTTTTTCTTTGTAAACATCCATAGGATTGCGCCTTAAATGAAAGATGTTAGATGCACTCTTAATCAGACCTACCATTCAGTAAGTCCCACTGCAGATAATAGGACTTACTTCTGAGTAAACATGAATGGGATTGCACTGTTAGAGATGCTAAGGTGGGTAATAATTAGAGTAAGTCCATTCAAATTGATGAATGAAGGAAAAAACCTGTAGCATTTTTAAAATCAAAAGTTCATATTTAAATACAATCCACGGGCAAAACCAAGATGAAAAAATATTACAGAATAATTCTCAAGTACAACAGGATGTCTTAGTGCATTAGAAAGAAAACAACTAAAAGAAAATATGTAGAAGGAAAGAATCACTGTCAAGTAGAACTCAATTTTGCCACAATATAAAAACAGAAAAGTAGGAAATATTATAGTAACACAATCAGGCATTTTAAAAGACTGATTAAGATTAGAAACAAGGGAACGCAGTTGACACTCCAAATACATTAAAGGATGCAACACACAAGAATGAGGATGAATTGGGTGAAGCAAGATGAGAATTATTCAGTACACCCATGGACATAAATTGGCCCACCAATAAGTCACCACTGGAGATCAAAAGGTTTCAACTATTAGCGAGAGGTTAAAAATCTTGGCACAGTCTTCTGCTGCACAAAAGAACAATGGGAGCAAAACGTTTGGGTTTCAAAGGTTTGTTTTTTGGTGTCTTGATAATGGCTCAATGAGGTCAAGATGGTTCCCTCCCAAACCACTTATGGTCATAGGTCATTTCCCTCCTTTGTGTCTTGAGCATCTGCTTTTAGTGACGGAATGTCATTAAAATGTATAGGCTTGCACCTGCATACATTTGTTTTCATGGTTCTCATTTAATTTTCTCATTGATATGAGGATAGAAGGATTCTTCTCCTGGAGGTTTAGTGAGTCATCTTCAACTATTTAATATGCAGAAACTTTTAGCATGGTACACCTTGTTTGCTCATTCTCACTGTTTATAAATGCTACAATCCATATTCTATGAGTTGGCCTGTGGATCAGAAAGTGATCTATAGCACTTCAGGTCACTTTCAAGCCCATGATTCAAATGCAAATCATCAACTTCAACAAGAACAGACACCGACCTGATGTGAATATCCATATCCAAGACTTCCATAACAGAACATAAATTCCACCTCTACATTGCAGAAAACCTGAAAGTATAAAAATCCTATTCTTAATGCAACAATTTACATTACAAATTAAATTTTATATAATTTGCAAAGCAATCCCACAAAGCATCAGGATCTGTATGTCACACAGTATGGGAAATACATTGAATGACAAAAATACAAGCACAGTATGTAGCATTGACTCTAGGGAGGCATACATTGGCTGATTCCGGACATGATAGTCAATGGTGGAGTAATAATCAACTTTACAGTTGTTCATCTAGGGGGTACTCCCAATACAACATGGTAATAAATAATCAACTGTGGTGTGGATTAGGATCAGCGCTGAGTTGATTATGGCAGCATTCGGACGACACGATAGTCAATACAACTGGCAATTGTCCCCCCCCCCCCCCAGTTGCTTATTGTGTTGTCCGAATTCAGCAATTGTCTTGAACAGAGCTGCTAGGCAAAATCTTATGTAGGAGCTTGCACAAACAGAAGAACTCATCTGGATAAGGGGTAAAATTTCTCACATAATGCTCTTTGGCTAAATCAGAAAGATTCCTTCAGTGAGTGGAAGATGCTTTCCATTAATGGAAGGGCACCTTTTGGTCCAAGTCTACGTTTAGGATGGCCCATATTCTGTGGCAAAGATAGACATAAATGCTATGATCCAGTCATAGCATGAGGTAGTTTCTAGTGACACATTGCACCAGAATGGGGATGCCTGTTGTGGTTCCAAGCTCTCCCGCTGAAAAGCGAGACAATAAAGAGGTCTGCCAAGTAATCCCCAAAGCTTTATTCAGTAAATAAACATTTCTTTGCACCTCAAGAGAGTTTAAACCTAGGAACCTTCCTCTAGGCTAACACTTGGCTAAACTAAACAAAACAATTGTTCTTTCAACAAAGGTGGTGGCCTTTTCCCTGAGTTCCTTTCACTTCAAGGAGGATTTCTTTGAAGAAGCCTTTGTCGAGACACTAGCCGAACTGACTGCCTCTCGCCTACCGTTAGCTCCACCTGTCTGAACCTACGGCGTACTCTGGGATCGGTCAGCTCTGAAGTCCCCTTCCCCTTAGAGGATTCCTGAGTTCCCACAAACTGTGTGTTGGTAATGTTCTCACTGATAAGGTCTTGTGAAGATTCATCCTTGGCAGGTGAAGAGCCTGGTAGAATCACCTCCCCCACTTCCTGTGTAAGGTGGGACGTTTCTAGTCCTGTTTCTTCAGCTTCAGAATCTGATTCTGGTTGATAGCCTGGTCATGACAATGCCTATCCAAGTCTTCATCATAGTGAAAACAATGAAATAGAGATGGACGGCATCAAGATTTGCTCGTGCATTGAATTTATACCTACCATTCAGAGAAGGAGATCCATGTGCAGAATGCACTTCCACACATGGATCTCCATCTCTGGATCAAAATGCTACGCTCAGAATAAATTATGCAAACTGAAATGTTTTGTGTGAATTTGCTTAAAATGTGCTATTTTTATTATTTTTTTGGCTACAGGTCTTCAAGTATTAGGGGGAAAGACATTGGCAAGAGAGGCACAATACAGGATGTGTGGGGAAGGCAACGTAACCAGATACGACGAGTGAGGGCCAGCAAAGCTATGGAAGGTGTCTTGAGGCACCTTTCTGAATACTGAATCCACCTGCTGATATTGGGTTAGCTCCAGAGCTAACCTTCTGTGAGTGGAAAGCCTCTTCTGTGTGCATGTTTGCAGATAAACACACTTCAAGCTCAGTATAGGAATTAATTACCAGTAAACACTCAAGTCTGCCATTGCAGGCCCAGGCTCTTTATAAGCAGAAAGCCTCTATTCTAGTCCATTTCACTCCTACAGAAAAAAGGATAAGAAAAGATTGTTCTCTTAGAACTGAAATTGACTAGGCTAAAGGCTGGCTGTCAGGATGGGCTGAAACAGAACGAACAGGAACACTGTAATTCTTGTTTTCTATTGATGCATACCTGTATTGCTGTATGATCGGGGTCTATAAGCAATAGTTTTAATAGGTATCTTCTCTACCTCTCACCTATCCACTAAAACATTTAAAGCTTTTTCTCAACTGCAAGTCTGCAGTTCAAATTAGAAGGCAATTGGGTTGTTTATAGCTGTTTTACAATATGCATTCTTTTTTTTTTAATATAATAATTTTATTCTATTTCACTATTAAAAACATAAAGACAAAAACATAAAAACATAACCTTACAAAGACATACGACAATTAAAAGGACCCCCTACCTTTCCCACAGCAAATTTTATAAATCCTTTTAAAAAGCAGGTACTACATAGTTGTTTTTATATGAAAAAAAAGAGAGAGAAAAAAAGAAGCAAACACATCCATCTTCCCCGTTTAACACAGGTACTTAATCCCCCATTATTAAAAGTTACTTACACAAATCACAATAGAAATAAACCCCTTCTCTTCTCTTATAATATTTTTTTAAAAAAGAAAAAGAAAAGAAATAACCCAAACCCAGCAAGAGCCCAATAAGCTTCCACATTCTCCAATCTTCCATCTCAAAAAAATAATAATAATTCAGGATTCCTGCCAGTCTCTTGCTAATTCTTTTTTCTTCATCACAATTCTTTCTTCAACCAATTCTTCTTCTTAAAACTCATTTTTAATTTTTAATTTTATTTTTAAAAAGTCGGCTTACCATATTTCTAATTCTCATAGAACATATTTCAGTGAAGGACTGCTTCTAAATGGAGGGAAATACAAGAAATTAGAGAGCTTCTTTACTGGTCACAGCACTGGTCACTGCATAAAAGCAATAAAACAAATCTTGAGCCAAATAGTTTAAGGGTGCTTTCAGATGGACACCTCCTAACACTACTAATCAAAAGGCATTATGCACTTTCCATCTTTTCCTCCTTAACATATTTTTTTTCTGACAAGAAAAAAGACTGAAGAAGTAATGGGAAAACGTGGGAGGGTTACAAAGGGGACGTGTTGTCTTGCTCCCCCACCTCACCCCCCAAAAATATTCTGACTATGAGGCAGGGAGGTTGTTGCAGGGGGAAAAAAGCTTTTCTAGAAACACCTTGACAAAATTCCAAATGAAAAGCCACAGGTTTGGAAAAGGCCATGCTATTTTAGACTGCTCTCATGATACTGTAAGCCAGGGGTGGGGAATATGCAGCGCTCAGCCCATATGCAGCCTCTGCTCCCCCCCCCCCCCATTACCAAAATGTGAACCAGCAAAGAAATCAGTTGTCACCTCTCCGTAGCACTTTGCCACCATAATTTGGTGTTCTTAGGGAAGGGGGTGGAGGGGGCAAAGGGGAGGGGGCCATTTCCAGAGGGCCTGAATGGAAAACACTTTCCCCCACCCTCCCACTTTCCCCTTCTCTGCTCCCAAACCTAATTAGGCCAGTAGTGTTGCGGGAACGAGGGAATCAGCGGCATGGGGGTGGGAAAGGCCCTGATTCCCTGGGTGCACACCCTAATGAAATGTGTTGCACACGCCTATAAATGGCACCTTGCTTGTGCAGGCCAAACGTCACCTAGCCCAGCATTCTGTTTCCAACACTGGCCAGCTAGATGTACTCAGGGAAGCCCACAAGCAAAGCATGAAGGCAACAGCCTTCTGCTATTCTTTGTGCCCAGCTTCTTGTATTTAGAGGTACACTGCTCCAGAATATGGCATCAATAGGAAGTCCTAAGCTTAAGCTTATATTTTGACGTCTCAACTAGAATTTAGATAGTACATTTTGCCAACAAACTTGGAGGAAACGCAGTAATAAATTTGTACTGAAATGATGATCAAGAAACCCTACAAGAAATCTTTTAAAATAATAAGTTTACTTGCTAAAATATTAATTTTTAATAGGTATGTAAACTACCTACTACAAATTAATATTTTAGCAAGTAAAGTAATATTTTGAAAATATTTCTGTTCCTCTGTTACAAAGCATAGGCACATATAAAACAAACCCCTTTTCATCATACCCACCTGAATGACTTCATAAAGGTGCATAGTTGCATTCCCAAACAGCCTCGGAAAGTCTTTGGTACCTTCAAAGCCCACCAGTTCTAAAACAATCCTATTCCTAGGATCGCTTTTCTGCTTTGGAACCTGAAAATCAAAATGTGGAACATATTTTGTAAACGCATTTACTGGAATAGCAAATGAAAAACAGAACAAAAATCAAGACAGGAAACGTTACCAACTTGCAACAGCATTCACAGGAGCAACCTGCCTCAATAAAGACAGGGATCCACAAATTTTGGCTGTCCTTGGGAAACCCAATGGCTCTCCTGTTTTGGGTATCCAACCACAATATTGAGCCTGCTGACCTTCTGCGGGCCCCTCAGAATCTCCAACTTTGCAGTGAGAGAAACCAGAATGATTGCTATGACTTGTTGATTTTAAGCACAATTGTCCATTTCTCCAGTAGCCAATCTGAGAGTCAAGGGTATTGTGTTAGGTTTTCACAGGATCTTGGACCATGCTTCCCTAACAGCTGCTTCCCCTACTTACTTCTGTTTCTTTGCCTCTCCCTCCCACGTTTTCCCCCCTTCAGATGAGTTAGGGTTCCAGTGCTCTTTATTCCAATGCATTTTTGAACTGCATTCTGCATTTGTGCAAGGATATGCAGGTTGCTTACCTGTAACTGTAGTTCTTCGAGTGGTCATCTGTGCATTCACACCTAATGGGCTTGCGCCGGTGCCGAGCCTCATTCGGAAAACTTCCATAGCCTAGACTTTTGGCGGGAACACCTCCCCCCCACTGTCCTATTGCGTATGCTCGGGTTCCCGCCTACCTCAGTTCTATGAGACCAAATTGCCTCGCGAACGAGATAAAGGTAACCGTGAAGGAAATAGTTAAAGAAAAAACAGTGCATGCACCATAGATACTCTCTCTGACCAGGTAACGTACAGCGAGGCCAAGAGGGGACGGTGGGTGGGTTGTGTGAAAGCACAGATGACCACTCGAAGAACTACAGTTACAGGAAAGCAACCTGCATTTCTTCTTCGTGGTCTCTGTGCATCACACCTAATGGGCGAATAACCAGCAAAAACTTACCGGAGGAGGGTAGACTCGCTGGACCATTATTGCAGGATCGAAGAGAGCACAGCCTGACCAAACGTAGAGTCTTTTTGGGCTCTAACATCCAATTTATAATGGGCAATAAACGTGGAAGCGTTCGACCAAGTAGCAGCCTTGCATAAGTCTGGAATCGACACACCATGAGCTAGTGCAGTAGAAGTGGATAGCGCCCAAGTTGAGTGTGCCTTTAAGGAGTCCGGAGGCTCCTTCTCAGCAATCTGGTATGCTAAAACGATAGTCTGTACAATCCATCTAGCAAATCTTTGTGCTGACACTGGCTGACCTTTTCTCTGTCCCCATAGCAAACGAACAACTGGTCTGATTTGTAAAAACTAGCCGATCTAGATTTATAGAAAGCCAGGGCACGTCTTACATCTAGGGCGTGGAGTTTGGAACTCAACGGGTCTGAGGACGCCTGAAAAAAGGTAGGCAGAACAATGTCCTGATTAATATGGAAATCGGTCACAACTTTTGGAAAAAAGGATGGGCCTGGTCTAAGAACCACCTTATCTCTAAAGAACTGAGTATAAGGGGGGTCAATAAGAAGGGCGCAAAGCTCAGACACTCTTCTAGCAGAGGTAATGGCCACCAAAAATGCAACTTTAAAGGTCAACAGTCTAATGTCAACTGTAGCCAATGGCTCAAATGGCTTTGCAGTCAATGCTGTCAGGACAACAGACAAACTCCATTGAGGAACAACAGAACGAAACGGAGGATGGATAGTACGAAGACCTTTGAGAAAACATTTTCACAATGGGTGCGTAAAAATTGAGAAACTGTGGACCAAGTCATGATTAATGGAAATTGTCGCCAGATAAACCTTAATTGATGATGCTCGAAGGCCCGTCTCATGGAGAGAATGTAGGAACACTAGTGCATCCTGAATGGGACAAGACCTAGAATCAACTCCTCTCATCGCAGCAAACTGAACAAACTTGTTCCATTTTCTCTTGTAAGAGATCCTCGTAGTGGGCTTTCTCGCTTCCCTCAAAACAGCCTGCACTGCAGGTGGTAGGTTCAGGTCTTGCCACCTGGCCAGATTCGCCATGCTGTCAACCGTAGCTGTCGAATGTCTGGGTGAAGCACTAGGCCGTGGTTCTTGGAGATCAGGTTCGGTAGAGGCGGGGGGCGCCATGTCAGCCCTCTGGCTAACTTGAGAAGAGGAGTGAACCACACCTGACACGGCCACCACGGTGCTATTAGTATGGCGTCTGCCTGATAACGAGATAACCTCGTTACCACCTTGGCGATCAGTGGAAATGGCGGGAAAGCGTAAATCAGGCCCGTCCTCCAGGACACACTGAAAGCATCTCCGAGGGATGAGCGGCCTATTCCTGCTCTCGAACAGAACATATTGCAAACAGCATTCTCCAGGGTTGCAAACAGATCCATGAGCGGGTGGCCCCAGCGGATGAACAGGCAACGTAACACCGTCGGAGATAGTTCCCACTCATGAGTGTCTTGAAAGTGACGACTGAGATTGTCTGCCTGAACATTGTCTGTCCCTGCAATGTGGATGGCAGACAGGCAGATCCCGCGTTTGATCGCCCAGTAAAATATGTCTAAGGACAGTTGAAGAAGAGGGGGAGACCAGGTCCCTCCCTCTTTGTTGAGGTACCAGACGACAGTGGTATTGTCCGACACAACTCAAACATGTTGGTTGTCGAGATGCACTTTGAACGCATGCAGAGCCTTCATTACTGCTAGGAGTTCCAGTTTGTTGATGTGGTACGCCTTTTCGAGAGGCAGCCACTTTCCCTGAATCACTAGGTGGTCGCAATGCGCACCCCACCCCAGCAGTGAGGCATCTGTGGTAAGTGTGCGTGTTGGGCCAGGATCCACAAAGGGCAATCCGCCCATCAAATTGTCTCGAATTGTCCACCATTTGAGAGACGGACGCAAATCTGCTGGCACAACAAACTTGACTCTGTTTGGATCCCTTGACTGGTCATATTCGGACAGTAGAAACTGCTGAAGTGGCCTCATGTGCAGTCTTGCCCAACGGACCACATACACTGAAGAAGCCATGAGGTCCAACAATCTTTGTAGAGTGAAGGTGCTGACTCGACCCGATTCTAGAGTTCACTGGGCCAGCTGTTGAATGATCGCTGCCCTTTTTTTAGGTAAAAAGCCCTTCCCTCTGGGGGAGTCGAGGAGAACCCCAATGAACTCGATGGTCTGAGTCGGAGCGAACACTGACTTTTCCATGTTTATTCGTAAGCCCAATGTCACCAGTAGGTTTCTTGTCACTGCCACATCCCGTTCCGCTTGAAGTCGAGTGGGAGACACAATCAGCCAGTCGTCCAGGTACGGATAAAGTTCTATGCCGTCTGTTCTTAGATAAGCACAGACAGCACCCATATACTTTGTAAAAACTCTGGGAGTAGTCTTGAGTCCGAAAGGAAGTACCGAAAACTGATAGGCGTTCGAGCCTACTATGAACCTGAGAAATTTGCGATGAGAACGATGGATTGCAATATGAAAATAAGCGTCTTTCAGATCCACAAGGGTAAACCAACGATTTTTCTTCAACAGAGGAAGAATCTACGCTAACGTAATCATACGGAATTTTGTTGAGGTTTCTCAGATCCATAATGGGGCGAATGCCACCATCCCGCTTGGGTACTGTAAAATAACAGGAGTAAAAACCTACTGCTAGGTCAGAGTGATGAACTGGAGTAATTGCTCCCTTTTGAAGTAGATTGTTCACTTCTTGAAGTAAAGCCTCTGATGGTGGGGTGACCTTGATCGACCCGGTGAGTGGGTGAGAACGGAATTCTATTTGATAACCATTTTTCACTATATTTAGGACCCACTTGTCCGATGTGATCTTCCTCCAGTGACCGTGGAATCTTTGTAATCGGTCTTCGAAGTTGAGGCGTGGAGGAAGGATAACAGGAATCGAGTCAAAGGCGCTGTTTTTGTGATGAGTCATGTTTATTGCATTGCTGGTGGAAACGGCTCTGCAAGTACTGTCTTTTTGGTTGGTAAGCGGGTTGCGACGCCGGGGTCTGGTACTGTTGTTGGCGACCTTGAAATTGTCTTGCGGGGTAAGGCTGTTGTCGGAACCACCTATGCGGGTGGTAAGATTGTGATGCCGCAGTTGGATAGAACCCCATCTTCTTTGCTGTAGTTTTTGCCTTCTGTATGGTGTCCCTGGTAGTATCCGTAGATGCATGAAACAGTCCTTCACCATCAAAGGGAAGGTCCTCTATTCGGGCTTTAGATTTCTGTGGCAGGTTAGAAGATCGGAGCCAGGCGTGCCTTCTGAGTGCGACAGCCCCAATCATGGCTTTTGAAATGTAGTCCATCTGATGTCTAGAGGTCGTCAGCTCTTGCTTGGCCAAACAAATGGCTTCTGCCTGGAAAACTTGTGCTAACTCCCTTTGCTCGTCTGGCAGATGTGTGGTAAGTGATGACATCTTGTCTCAAAGGAACAGCTGATATCTGGCCATCATAGCCTGGTAATTGGCTACCTTCATCGATAGAGCTGTCGACGAGTATATCCTTCGCCCAAACATATCTAGCTTCCGCCCTTGTTTGTCTATAGGGGTGGAATGAGACTTTGAAGTCTTTCCCTGTGCAGACTCTACAATTACAGAATTAGGCTTTGGATGGACGAATAGGAAACCAGCATCCTTTTCTTGAATTTTGTAAAGTGAGTCCAAACGCTTGGAGACGGGGCCCATGGTGGAGGGATTCTTCCATGAATCCTGCGCAGTTTGTAATAGAGTAGGGATGAGTGGCAGGGCAAGAGGCACGGATGAGTCGGTATACATAACATCGAAGATAGAGTCAATGCATTTTTCAGCGGGTTGTTGGTGTTCAACGCCCAGCAACTGCGCCATGCGGAGCATCTGTTCAGTAAAACTCCCCATTTCAAGTGATGGTGAAGCACGTTTTGTAGTTCCCACCGCATCATCAGGTGATGGGGCCGGCGGTGTAGCAGTGTCTGTGGAAGAAGAGTCTGATGCATAGTCCTCTACAGATTGAGGGGACGATGGAGTAGGGACATCAATTAGCTGCGTCAATACCGGATGAGGTGTCGGTACTGGTGGCTCCGGCGGAGGTACCGACACCGTGGCCGACGGTGACCTTCTGGGAGGGACTGGTGGCACAAAAAGATCGTCTTCCTTAAGGCGTTGACCCGTATACGGGTCAAGGATGAACCGGTACTGTCGGGGACTTTCATCCGGAGCTCGGTACCGAAAGAGCATCTCGTCCGGTGGGTTCGACCGTGAAGCCGTGGAATGGACCGAGTGATCCGAATAGCGATCCCAGTCGCGAGAGGGAGTGGGCGATTGCGATCGGTACCGATGACTCACCGAGCCGCATCCCAATCCCGGGACGGGTGACAGTATCGAGCATGGCAGGCATGACATGCAAGGAGGCGGTAGTGGCGTGGAGACAATTATATCTCCCTCTGGTATCGGCGCTGGAGGCGACTCCATTGGTGTTATGAGATTCGCTCCCAAGGGCAAACAAGAGACCCAACCTTCACGGAGCGGAGTCAGTTGTCATGAGGCAGTCTGAAGAATCTTCCTCTGAGGAGGAAGAAGTGGCAGAGACTGCAGCTTTACCCATTCCCCAGGACTTACCGGAGGAGGAGGAACAGCAGGGAGATTCCTCTGAAGAGCCCCAGGAAAGCCACCCTCTCCCACCCCCTGTTTCTAATGAGGAAGACTCGGGGCCTGAAGGAGTTTGTCCAGTAACTCCCCAGCAAAGGCGGCAGCTCAAACGGGCGGAGAAAGCTAAGCCCACAAGGCGAAGCATGAGACTGAGAAAACAGAGCACAGCTGATGCAAGCCTTAAGTAAGATAACAAAGGAATTGCACGCAGCTGTGAACAGGCTCAAGCAACTATAAAGGAGAAAGAAGGCAGAAGCTAAGATCCGTTGAGAACAACCGTCGTCTTCAGCTCTTGACACCCGGCATACTCCTGAATCGGAACCTGTGGACTGAACAACCGGCTTGACTATTTTGGCTCTGGACTTTGGACTGCTCTAATACTTGGTTTGACCCTCGGCTTGACATTCGGACGGACTGAACTTTTGGCGTGACCTTGGCTATTGGTAATTGGATTTTGGAATTGCAAATAAACCCTTTAAACCGTTAAAGGCCTGGCATTTTTCCCAGACATTCTTAGATAAGGGAGTTGGCAGGCTTCCTATACTAAGAGTCGTAAATACGACATCAGTGGCCAGCGTCGGCTCGGTATCGAGGCCGATGGTGAAGGAGACGGTATTGGTCGCGCCATCGGTACTGGGGATCTCATCGGTACCGAGGCGGGTCCCGACGGCGGCGGGATCGAAGGACTCAATAACACATCCGAGTGACTTTTCTTGGTTTTCTCAGGTTTCTCGGTGTGTTTAGTCTTAGACATTTTCTTGCGTCTAACCTCCTCCTGAGGTTGAATATCTTTCCTCGGCTATTTTGCCTTAACTCCATCAGCAGAACGAGCAGGCCCGGCCGGAGTCGGGCGACTTATGGGCTGTGCCCTGCGATCCTGAGACTCTGCGGAGTCAGAGGCCATCATAGCAAGGAGGGCACGAGGTGGCGGATCGACTGCCTCTAATGCTTTCTTCCAAAGCAAGCCTCTCAACCTGTCTGCTCTGTTCCGTCGGGCTTGGCGGGAGAAGCTCATACAATGAGCGCAGGTCTCAACAACGTGAGATTCTCCCAGACAGAGCACACACAGCGAATGTCCATCAGACAATGTGAGCTTGGCCCTGCACTGGGTGCAGGTCTTAAATAGGGCCATCTGCGCCATACGCACACGGCGAAACACCAAAAATATATATGTAAAAAATTTTTTTTGTTAACTATTCTAACTATAAAAAGAAAATAAACAACAAGTCTAACCTAAAAGCAAACAACAAGAAGCAAATACGAACTCTGTTCGAAGAGAAGTCTCCCGCGAGGCAAGCAGCACAGTGGTCGAAAAAGAACTGAGGTAGGCGGGAACCCGAGCATGCGCGATAGGATGGTGGGCGGGAGGGGTTCCCGCCAAAAGTCTAGGCTATGGAAGTTTCCTGAATGAGGCTCGGCGCCGGCGCAAGCCCATTAGGTGTGATGCACAGAGACCACGAAGAAGAACTAAAGTCCCTAATAATGGCTTAAGGCTTCTCTACACACAAGAAAAATCCCGCAGTCTTACCAGGCTTTTGTCCTCCTCAGTCTTCCCACCATGACGACGCGGTCCTTTACATGTGACCACATGATTTTGAATTGAAAACATCCCTTCTCAGAAAGGCCCCATTGGGTTTAATGAGACAGCACCCTCTAGCGGCGGAATTATAGCACACCGCCAAGTTTACACATGGGGAGATCCCACAATTTCCCAGATAATACCACAGTATCTGTTTTAGTATTTTTTTAAAAGCGAGATTTCCAGGGGATAGCATGGGAGACGTCCTGGACATTGAACAACGTCATGTAATGGACCCGCAAACTTCTGTGAGTGGCTAATCATAAGTGTACAATAAATTGCTCATTTATAAAAGTTCTAAGTCAGCTTTTGGACTCATCTATATCATACCATCTTTGAATATATCAGCTTTTGAGTATGGGCAGTGGCACATTGTATTCCTTAGTCCCATCCAGACGAAGGTCAAAGCTTGTGCCCAAATGCTGATCAACACCATGGTAGTCTGTATCCACTGTGAGTTTCCAGGTAACTATAACCAACCAGGAGGTTGGCATACCAATCAATCATTCACCTCTTCTGGTAAAATAAAACTTACATTGTTTATTCTTCATCTGTGTCAAAGAGCTACTTTCTGCCCTTCGGTCTAGCACAGTGCATAATCTACTGCGTGCATACTGCACCTGTATAAATGTTGCGTATATACCGGACCCAACATTTCTGGAATCATTGGTACATGTGTACACAACTACACATGCTAGTTCATATACACATGTGAACAACGACATTGGCAACACTCTTCAGCCCTTCCGACATAATTAATATCACAACTGTTCAACCAATAGCTATTGAGATTCCGATCAGAAGATAGCCAATGGGTAGGTTTTAGACTATTTTTTTTTAAAAAAGAAGAAAATGTACCTTTAAAGAAAAGTATCTCACGTCTCCGAAATTAATTGCATTCATCTTTTGGTTGTTCTTTAGATTTGCTCTGTAAACTTGAGGATTTGTGCATTTCATGATTTTATCAATACTAATGCGGATCAGCAAGTAGGTGTCACGTTTAATATTGACTGTTAAGAACCTCATGTTAAGGAAGCATAAACCTTTCTAATTTGTAAACCAGAATAAAGCAATGGCTACTAGTCCTGATGGCTCTGTGCTTCCTCCCGTATCAGAGGCAGTAAGCCTGTACACACTAGTTGTTGGTGAACAGGGGTGCAGGGTGCTGCTGCATCCATAGCCTGCTTGTGGGTTCCTGGTCGACAGCTGGTCAGCCACTGTGTGAACAGAGTGCTGGACTAGATGGACCCTTGGTCTGATCCAGCACAGCTCTTCTTATGTTCTTATTTCTTAAGATGTTACAAAACAGTGTTATGAGCAGTATGAAATCTAGTTAGCATTTTGTACATATATGAATCTCATTTATAGCAATGGGAATAAGGACTAAAACAGACAGCACATGAGAGATTAATGATCGGATTTCCCAATGTTTTCATTCTTTGCTGAAAGCAGATGAGGCATATTTAAATTTCATTGGAGCATTAGTGCTGGATGAGGGGGGTTAACTCTGTATGATTTCTCTGATCCAAATGCCACCCCCCAAAGCTATTTGCCCTGCAGCAGAAACATACAGGTATGTGTATGTTTTCACACACATGGAAATCATTATCATGGATCATGTCTTATTTACCCTAAGAATACATAGTTGTCAGTAGGCTTCAAGAGAAGAGATGCAAAGGCCCAGGAAAAAAACCCAGAAAAATTCAGGGGGGATATCCCCCCAATTTTTTTCCAAGGACCATCCCCCTGCTTCCCAAAATTGGAATAATTAAACAGCTTTTGATTATGAAATAATTTATTTAAGAATTTAAGATCAACATATTTATATATTGTTACCCAGCCTTTGCTCCCCACAAAATGATTTCTAAAAATAAGAACACTTTTATAGAAAGATTAGACATGTAAAATGTATGGAAATAGTGAAGCCATATTGGGGGGGGGGGTGTCTGTTTTTTAATCCTCTCTGTAAGGTTCCCAGTATTTCTTTCATTCTTTATTAAAATTATTGATCTAAAGTATATTTTACTGACAGACATTTGTGCCCGTTTTCCCAATGTGTGAGTGGAGTTACCACTGTGCATTCTTGACAGTTTGGGATTTGTTCTATAAAGTCCTGTGTTTCTGATGTTGTCGCAAACTATTCAGACAATAATTACAAATTTATTAACTGAATTTACTGTTAAAAGTTTTTAAATATAATGATTATTTATGAGCAATCTAACTTATTCATAAATTAACTTTAGGAACAGAAAGGCTGCTTCATGTTCCTAAATCAGCCTTCCCCAAACTGTTGCACTATGAGTATTTGAACTATATTTTTCCCATCATTCCTGACCATTGGCCATGCTACCTGAGGCTGATGGGAGCTGGAGTCCAAAATATCTGGAGGATACAAGGTTGGGGAAGGTTGTCTTAAAGCTACAAATTGACTTTAGATCTGTAAAGACTGCTAAAAAAATAAATATTGCTTATTTTTCCATTTTTCCTAAAATTTCCTGGAACACTCCCCCCCCCCCTGCAACCCACCCCCAACCTGGCTTCTTTTCCCCCCTTTTTTTACATGGCCTCAACATTTCCGGAAATTCTACATCTCTATTCAAGTGTTGGAAAGGATACATTTGGGGGTGAAATCTTTGCACTGCTTCACACTAACTCCCAGCAAACCAGCCTATTAGAATATGAAACAACAAATGATAATTACATTAATTTTATTACATAGTCACATTATAGCCATGGAGTATTAAAATCATGTAGCTACCATGTACAAGCTTTAAGCTACAGGGCAAAATCCTGGAAATTCTCTACTCAATTGTTACCTAAAATTAAATAATTCTTTATTTTGTGCATTAAGGTCATATCTGTTTATTAAGCCAAGCATAGTAATTTATATTCAAAAGAAACATGACATACACCCAATCCTCTGCATGTTTACTTGGAAGTATGTGCCACTGTGTTCAATGAGGCTCGCTCCCAAGTAAGTAATTAAGGATTGCAGCCTTAGGGAGTTAATTTAAGGCGTTTTCAGAGCCACCAACTCTCCTTTAGAATAACATTCCATATCTAGTTATTACTTGCCATATGGGGCATTTGGTGCATCACTGTGTTTCTTGATTATTTAAACTGTGTTCATGCTCCCTACACCCCTATTCTAATCAGAAATGAGGATTGTCTTTCAAATTAGTGGGTGGTCTTATTCCATTATTTCTTCTTCATTTGAGATACTGGTCTGCATTATATCTCAATTTACTTTGACTTCTTAAATCCCCGGCCCCCAAAAACCATTCTCATGAGATAAAATCTCTTGCACAAATTTAGCCAAGCAATTTGCTGTTCACCTAAAGCAAGTAGCAATCCTCTCTGAGAAGCAAAACAGATAATGCACCTATAAGTGCTGTCACCGCTGCTTCTCTGTTCACACCATTCCCAACCCAAGACTGGAAGCTGTACAGCAGGAACAGGCAACTTACGATAGGGTGACCAGATAAAATCCAGGTCAGGGCTCATATAACTTTAACAGTTGTAGAGAAAAGGGAATTTCAGCCAGCGTCATTTGTATGCAATTAGTTCCTGATCAAATTCCCTCTTCATCACATCAGTTAAAGTTGCAGGGGCCCTGCCTTCTTTTGTATATGGTCACTCTAGTAAAGTGCCTGCACCTTTAACAGTTGTGATGAAGAGGGAATTTCACCAGGAACTAATTGCATACAAATGACGCTGGCTGAAATTCCCTTTTCTCTACAACTGTTAAAGTTATATGAGCCCTGACCTGGATTTTATCTGGTCACCCTAACTTACGATGCATGAGATGTTTTGACCTACAACTTCCATCAGCTCTAGCCAGCATAACCAATGGTGAGGGAAGTTAGGAATTGTAGATCCAAGCATCTGGACGGATCCAAGTTGCCCATTCCTGCTGTATGATATGGGCTAGTAGTCTATGGTATTTTCCCCATACTGACAAACAGAATGGCACAGCTATGCCTAGTGAAAACACACACACACATACACACACTTTTTCTCTATGCAAGGACAGACCGGGAGAAAACGTACACAATGAGTCTGGAAGACACCATAACATTTCACTATAGTTTTGACAGCACACACACACACAGCATCAGAAGCAAGGCAAAGGAACAACAAAACAGGAGTATCAAGGGGACCACCACACCTTTAATGTAAGTGTGCAAAGAAGTGCAAATCCAAGTGCTCAGTAAATAAAAATCAGCATATTTTCCTGTGTATTTCTATGTGTAGCACTTTCATGAGATACATGCAGATCCTATGCCTAATGAAGTATATACATCATCGGCCCAAAGACTGGAAGACTGGAAGTGTGAAGAGGTTTCTTGCACACAGGTTTCTTGCATGTATCTTCTTGAATAGGAAGAACAGCCATTTCGCCCCAACCCCCAGATTATAGTTCCCTTTCCTCTTGTTATATCACCATGTGGAACTGTTTTCTATCTAATCACCAGGATCACACACTTGTAGATGTGACTATTTTGATTGGGTGCAAGGATTCAAAGTGCAGCAGTGATTATATGAAATAGATATACTTATTCTATGTATGCTACAATCACAGTCATACCTATCAAATGCATGGACTAGGCAATTGCTTGACTAGATCAACCTCTAGATTCTGGAAGTAGCAAATCTGCACAGATGGATGGAAGTATATTGTATTCGTAAGGCTAACTTGGGACAATGAGCACTGGATTTGGAATTTCAAAATACAAAGAGTATCACTTCTGACAAACTCCAGACAATTATTCCCAATAATAAATAGGGTGACATTACTGTCCATGTTGAAATAATAAAATACAGAAACGTGATGGCTATTTAAGAAATACATAACTGCTATATTTAAGCATTGCAAGGGCTAACTCATGGCATTTACTACTAAATTGGGGAACATCTGTTGGAACATTTTTGGCAGCTTTGGTAAAGCCAGCAAGGTGCCCTTTTAGCTGCCCCCACATTGAGATAACAAAATGCCACATTGTAGTAACAACATCAGAAAAAAGAAACATTCAGCACAGAGCTTGATGATCAACAAATAAATATTTAGAAGGCAGAGCATACTGCTACAACAGAACATCACAGATTATGATGTTGCATCAACACTACAGTGCTAAATCATGGGCAGACAGGCTCACCCAGTGTATATGGTAGGGGCTGTAGTCCAGATATTGTTGGACTACAACTCCCATCATTTCTGATCATTGGCCATGCTGGCTGGAGTTGATGGGAGTAGGAGTCCAACAACACCTGTAGAGATGCAGGTTGCTTACCTGTAACTGTAGTTCTTCGAGTGGTCATCTGTGCAGTCACACATATGGGCTCGCGCCGGCGCCGAGCTCGCTTCGGGAAACTTCTAGTAGCTAGGATCTTTAGGCGGGAACCCCTCCCCCCACCGTCCTACCGCGCATGCTCGGGGTCCCGCCTACCTCAGTTCTCTGAGACCGCTAGGGCCTCGCGACTAAGGCAATGCGATTTTTATTACATTAAGCTAATTGAGCATGCCGGAGTCAGCTTGACAATCATAACAGCGATGCCAAGAGGGGACGGCGGGTGGGTTGTGTGACTGCACAGATGACCACTCGAAGAACTACAGTTACAGGTAAGCAACCTGCATTTCTTCTTCGTGGTCTCTGTGCATCACACATATGGGCGAGTAATAAGCCAACTTACCGGAGGTGGGAAGGCACGCTGTAAGACTATTGACATATTGATGACAGAACCGCTCTGCCAAACGAGGCGTCCTGGCGTGCTCTGACGTCCAAGCGGTAGTGTTTCACAAAGGTGGAAGCGTTCGCCCACGTGGCCGCCTTGCACAATTCTGGAATAGTCGCGCCATGAAGCAGCGCCGTGGAGGTGGCTTGACCCCTGGTAGAGTGTGCCTTCAATGCAGGGGGAACTTCCTTGCGGAGAAGCTGGTACGACAAGGTGATGGTGTCGATAATCCATTTTGAAAGGCGCTGCGAAGACACTGACAACCCCTTATTTCTTCCGCCGAAACATATGAAGAGTTGGCGAGATTTGCGAAACTCTTCTGAGCGGGACTTGTAGAAGGCTAACGCCCTTCTAACATCCAAAGCGTGTAGCGTAGAGCACAACGGGTCGGACGAGGCTTTAAAGAAGGTAGGTAGCACAATGTCCTGGTTCATATGAAAAGCAGAGGCAACTTTGGGAAGAAAGGAAGGCGGCGGACGGAGGACAACCTTGTCACGAAAAAACTGTGTGTAAGGGGGGTCGACAAGTAGAGCTGCAAGCTCAGACGCTCGTCTTGCGGACGTAATGGCAACGAGGAAAACAGTCTTGAGCGTCAACAAACGGATAGTAGTTGTAGCCAAGGGTTCAAACGGCTTTGTGGATAATGCACTCAGTACCAGCGAGAGGCTCCACTGCGGAATTAATGGGCGAGCTGGTGGGAAGAGATTATGTAGGCCTCTAAGGAAAGCCTTGACGAGTGGGTGAGTAAATGCCGAGAAACCATCAATTAAAGGGTGATGTACTGCAATGGCCGCTAGAAAAACTCGGATAGAGGACAACTTGAGGCCCGTGGTATGTAGAGAATGTAGAAAGGCAATGACATTGGTAACAGTAGCGGAGGAGCCATCAAAGCCGTTGGCCAGGGCGAAAGCTTGGAAACGCTTCCATTTAGCCAAGTAGGAAGTTCTGGTAGACGGTCTTCTAGATGCGTCCAAAATGGTCCTTACGCCCTGAGGTAGGGCGAGTCCTTGCCACAGGGCAGGAGCCTCCAAGCCGTGAGATGCAGGGTGCGGAGGTCCGGGTGCAGTATCCTGCCGCTGTCTCTGGACAGAAGGTCCGGAGCCGCTGGGAGACGCCACACTCGATGGGCAGCTAGTCTGCGTAGAGGCGTGAACCATGCCTGTCGTGGCCACCATGGTGCGATCAGAATAGCGTCGGCCTGATGGAGGCGTACTCGTGTGATAGTTTTCGCTATCAGGGGGAACGGAGGAAACATGTACAGAAGGTGCCGAGACCAATCCAACAGGAAGGCATCCCCGAGGGACCCTTGTCCTATCCCTGCCCTGGAGCAGTACTGCTGGCAAACTGTATTGTCTGAGGTTGCAAACAGATCGATCAGAGGGGTGCCCCAGAGGGCAAAGAGTCGATCCAGCACCCAGGGAGCTAGTTCCCACTCGTGAGTCTCTCTGAAGGAGCGGCTCAGCTCGTCCGCTCTGACGTTGGCGGTCCCAGCTATATGTAGGGCTGACAGCCGCATATTCTGTGTGATTGCCCAGAGTAGAATGTCTGTGGTAAGATGAAGCAGGCGCGGGGAGCGGGTGCCCCCTTCTTTGTTGATGTACCACACTACTGATGTGTTGTCCGAGAGCACCCTCACATGTTGCCCTCTTAGTTGAGGGAGGAAAGCCTGCAGGGCTTTCTTGACTGCGAGAAGCTCCAGTTTGTTTATGTGTAGGGAACTCTCTGAAGGTGACCATCTTCCCTGTATGAACAGATCGTCTAAATGAGCCCCCCATCCTTGTAGTGACGCATCGGTCGTGACGACTCTGGAGGGGCCGGGGTCGACAAAGGGCATTCCGTGCAAGAGGTTCGATCGATTTGACCACCACCGGAGTGAGCGTTGCACATGGTGCGGGATGGTAAGCACCAGTCTGCGAGGGTCCTTTAATGGTGTGTATCGACTTAGTAAGAGTTGTTGAAGGGGGCGCATTCTCAATCGCGCCCATCTGACCACGAACACCGCCGCTGCCATAAGCCCTAAGAGGCGCAAGATGACGAGAGCTGTTGCTCTTGGACGGGTACTCAGTGTGGTTGCCAAGTGTTGTAGAACATCTAGTCTGTCTGAGGGGAGGAAGGCTCTTGCGGCGGAAGAGTCCAGACGAACCCCGATAAACTGAAGAGTTGTGGTTGGCTGGAAAACTGATTTGTCGTAATTTATTTGCAGGCCTAGAGAAGAGAGGAGGGACTCCACTGTGCGGACGTCGGTGGTTGCTTGGCGACGAGAGGGCGAGACGACTAGCCAGTCGTCCAGGTAAGGGTATACCTCGATATCGATGGACCGTAGATGGGCGCAAACCGCAGCCATACATTTGGTGAAGACCCTTGGAGCTGTCTTTAGGCCGAATGGGAGGACTGTAAATTGGTATATTTTGGATCCTATGGCGAAGCGTAGGTATTTGTGATGTTCGGCGAGGATGGCTATATGAAAGTAGGCATCCTTGAGGTCGATCAGTGTAAACCAACTGTCCCGTCTTAGGAGCGGTAGGATCGTAGAAAGCGTGATCATGCGAAACTTCTGGGGCTTGACGAATTTGTTCAGAGCCCGGAGATCCATAATAGGACGAAGTCCTCCGTCCTTTTTGCGCACCGTGAAATAACGGGAGTAAAATCCGTTGTTTGACAGAGATGTTGGCACGGCCGTGATCGCTCCCTTGGTTAACAGAGTCTGTGTTTCCTGCAGGAGGGTTTCTGATGGAGGCGTGACTTTTACGGTGCCTAAAGGAGGGAGGGCTTCGAACTCTATTGAATAACCGTGTTGGATGATCCGAAGGACCCACTGGTCGGTGGTGATGGATGCCCAGGTGTGATAAAAAGGTTGTAGCCTGTTGTATGACTGAATGGGGTGTTGCGGAGAGAAGTCAAAGACGGCGTTTCTGCGCCTGGGGTTGTTTTGGACGAGACTGTGTATATCGCGGAGCGGACTTGCGCTGATGGTAAGAGGAAGTAGCCGCTGGTTGCTGGTAGCGCTGGCCTCGATCCTGGCCCTGCCTCGGTTGGTAGGGGAGCGATCTGTACCATTTCCGGGGCCGGAAGGTCTGTGCTGGCAGCTGGCTGAACCCCATCTTTTTGGCCGTCATGCTGGCCTTATGGATCGTGTCCATTGTGGTATCCGTCTGCACGTTGAACAATCCTTCCCCGTCAAAGGGCAGATCCTCGATTTTATTCTTAGTCTCCATGGGGAGAGTCGCCGAGCGTAGCCACGCATGCCGGCGAAGGGCGACAGCGCCGATCATAGCCTTTGACCCCGAGTCTATTTGGTGCCTGGCTGTAGTCATCTGTTGTTTCGATAACCGGGTAGCCTCGGCCTGGAAGACGCGTGCAAGGTCGCGTTGATCGTCCGGCAGGTAATCTGTCAGGTTTGATATCTTTTGCCATAAGAAGAGCTGGTACCTGGCCATCATGGCCTGGTAATTAGCGGTCTTCATCACCAGGGCTGCTGAAGAGTAGATCCGTCTGCCAAACGAGTCAAGTTTGCGGCCTTCCTTATCAACCGGAGCGGCATGGGATCGGCCCGACTTCCCTTGGGAAGCTTCCACGATGATTGAATTTGGCTTTGGATGGGTAGCCAGGAACGGTACTTCGGCTTCCTTCACTTTATAGAGGGCGTCCAACCTCTTTGATGTGGCCCCCAAAGTAGCAGGGTTAGGCCAAGATTGTTTTGCTGTCTTGAGCAGTGTCGGGACCATCGGAAGCTTCAACTGGGGGGTCGGTTCCGTCCGCATGATGTCATAGATGTCGCCTTCTTCCTCATCCGGTTGTTGGACGTCGATGCTCAGGGATTGGGCCAAGCGCAGCATCTGTTCGTTGAAACCACCCAGTTCCATTGTTGGGGAAGCTCCTTCCTCGGTACCGATGTCTTCTATCGGTGACGGTATTGATGGGCGCATCGATGGGGCCGACGAGGTGTCTGAGGCGTAATCATCGACAGAGGAGGACGGTGCCGAACGATGGTAGCGCACCGCTACAGACCTCTCCGGTACCGAGGAGGGTCGGGAACGCTGGTTGCGGCGTGCCGACGCAGGAAGAAGAGATGTGGAGCGGCGAGGTGGTACAGGTGGGGGCACGATAGCCGTGGTCTCTTGGTGTTGTTCTTCAGAGAGGTGGTAGGAGCGATCCGACTCGTGGTCCCAGTGCTGTGATGCCGATCGAGATCGAGACCTAGATCGGTGTCGTTCGCTTTGATGCATCGGTATCGAGACCTCGATACCGCTGGGGTCCGAGTATTCCTCATCAAGCACGAGGACGTCGGAATCAAGGGGGAGAGCCAGGAGTTCATCCCCCGATGGAGCGTCTATCGGTACCGGGGACGGTAACGGAAGTAGACGGACCGGCGACTCCAGTAGGGGAGCTGGTGGAAGCTTCGGAGAACTCCGGCACGGCTGCGTTACCGATGGGGAGTGTCTCTTCGAGCCCGAAGAGTGGTTCCTCGGTAGCGAGGAAGGTCGCTTCGGCGGCTTGGGTTGTTTCGGCGCCGACGGTAGCGACGATGGTGCCGACGATGATTTCTTCGGTACCGGAGTACTCGTCGTTCTCCTCGATACCGAGGACGTCGATGGCGACGGTCCCGCCTTCGGTACCGATGTCGCAGTCGACGGTTTCTTTGGTTTTTTTGAGGTTTTTGTCTTCTGCCTCTTTGGAGGAGGAGGAGACGGAGACAAGGACGCCTGAGCTGTGGCCCTAAATGAGGGCAAGTCAGGGGTTGCTGGGCGTGAGCGGCGTGTGGGCGGCAGCCCGCGCTCCCCAGAAGACGAAGGGCCCGGTTCCATACTGGCCGCAACGGGGCGGTCAACGGCCGAGAGAGCCCTGCTCCAAAGCAAACTGCGCAGACGGTCGGCCCTGTTTCGCCGAGTCTGGCGCGAAAAACTCAAACAATGGGGGCAGGAGTCTGTAATATGCCCCTCTCCCAAACAGCCCAGGCACAAAGAGTGTCCGTCGTTGAGGGCTAATTTGGCGTGGCAGCGAGAGCAGTGCTTGAATAGCGCTGTCTGCGCCATAGGCCGCAGAGGGAAAAACTCTCTAACTAACTATTAATCTAATATAAATTTTTTTTTTTTTTTAATTATTATTTTCTAACTATTAACAACTAGAACCTAGCTAACTAAACACTAATAACAATAATTTTCTTCTCACAGAACTTCTCCAATGACGGAGGAAGTCTCCCGCGAGGCGATCAGCGAAGCGGTCGAAGAAGAACTGAGGTAGGCGGGACCCCGAGCATGCGCGGTAGGACGGTGGGGGGAGGGGTTCCCGCCTAAAGATCCTAGCTACTAGAAGTTTCCCGAAGCGAGCTCGGCGCCGGCGCGAGCCCATATGTGTGATGCACAGAGACCACGAAGAAGAACCACACGTTTCCTACGCCTAGTATATGAGGTCAGAATATTTGTATTTGCAAAACAACAAGCCCTAACATAATTTTAGTTAAAGTATTATAAGAAGTTTATTGCCTCATGATAAAGCGAGACATCTCAAGGACAACCACTTCCGCTAATATTAGACATAATTTTTTTTACAGTCCCAGAGTATCAGTTTAAAGTAAAATATCTCCTGACCTTGAAAAATGTTATTAAGAACATACTTCAACTACGTACCACATCACCACAAGGAATTAAATTATGCACGTCTGTGGATATGTAAGATGATGAATCTTCACATGTCTTCTGAGTTCTCACCAACATCTGTAAAAAATGAGAAATTAGGTCTGCAAGTAACTACAAATTATAGAGGGCTGAATCAACTGTGCTGACAGGAGTTCCCTGGTCCTTCCATCCCATGGCGCGCCCCCCACAGCTCCCTGAAAATGCTACAGAGGGTTTATCACATGTACATCCCCCCCCGGTTTACTTCTGCGATTCCCCCTCCGTTTCTTATGTGAATCTAGCGTTTTGATTTACGCATGCTCGGTATTGCTGAGATACCTGCAATTCCTGCCTGCGCCTTTCGGACTTTGCCCGTTCAGGGATAGTTCGAAAGAGGAACAAAAATGGAGTACTCAGGGCGCGAGAACGGCGCGAAGGGGACAACATCATGCAAGTTCCAAGCTGAAGAACTGGATCAAAGTCGCGGTGGGTGTGCCTAAAACCGCCTGTGTGATAATGACCAGAGAGTCAAGAGACCCTGATGAATGGAGTGAGCTGAAATGTGTAAAGATCTTTAAAAAAAGTGGATGGAGGGACATTCTGTGAGTGGAGCTCTTCCTTCCACAGAAGTTCACTTCCTCTTGCAGAATCCAGATCCTGGATCCAACCCAGGAGCTGTCTTTTTTAAATTGCATTTTATTACTTTATTTAAAACAATACAAATAAACAGCAGTTCCTTCTCTCCCCCCCCCCCCCATGAGAGTACCACTGAAAAATATGGATAGCAAGGACAAAACAAAGTTGCCAGTAGGAAAAAAAGGGGGTCTTCCACCAGTTAAATAAAAACAGTGTTCCAAAGATCACCATGTGTGGCTGCAGGTCGATATCTATGTTCCTTAGTACCACATAAGAAATAAAATTAAACCAAGTTTTGTAAAAAGTGGTGGTAGGTGTGTTGCTTCTTCAGTTCCGGGTTTCATTTGTTAATTTGTCTGTAAGAGCTAAGTCCCAAAGCTATGACGGACAGATTTCAAATAAATCTCTATCTGTTTTCACGGCGTATTTCCTGCGGCTTGGGTGCGTTGTAAGGTCCTTTGCAGCACATGACGTCATGGCTAGCAGGCTTCCAACCAGCTGTTTTCACCTTGAAAAGTTGTAATATCGCAGAGTCGCCAGATATTACAACCTGACACAAGTTGATCACTGCTGAATGAAAAAAAAAATGGGGAAAAAATCCCAAACATACGAATGGCCTTACTGGATTAGATCAAAGAGGTTTGCCTGAACAGAGAAGAAGGTACTGAGGGTACATCAAAGAGGGCATAGAGTCAAACTAGAAATCTCATAAGGGAAAGACCCCTCCACACAGTTATCACAAGTAATACCAGGCCCCAAAAGTAATTGGAGACATGTTATCACACTTCCTAACCAAAATGCTTTGAGTGATCTGGAGATGGACAATGAACTGAGGGAGGCATCCAAAGGAGAAAGTGTTGTAGTACTACAATGGGTGACTTCAATTAACCCCACATAGACTGGGTAACTGCATGTTTCGGTAAAGTTTACAAAGGGGTAAAATTCTAGATCCCCTAAAAGAGTGTTCCCTAGAAGGTCATGGAACCAACCAGATGAAACGTGACCCTGGAGTTAATTCTAAATGGGCACAGGACCTGGTGTTAGATGCAAGTGTTGTTGAACTTAGTGGAAACAGTGACCACAGTACCATCAAATTCAGTTTATATATAATTGAACATGGAAATCCAAAATGTCCACATTTGACTTCAAAAGAGAAAACTTCTCAATTTTTTAAATTAATTAATTAAAAGTGTTTAATACAGAAGGCCTCCAAGAGTGGTTTACAGATCAATAATAAATCCATGAGGGCCCAGTAACGAGCATGCAATAAAATGCTCTTCTGATGACACCGTGAACTAGTGGCTTTAACAGCGATTTTGACTTTCAGCTCATCACCAGGATTTTGGAGTTCTGCAGATGCAAAGTCAAGCCCACATATCTACACAAGAAAAGTGATTAAAGAGTGGAAAAGGGGGTGGGGGTTGAACTGAGAACACACAAATTCTCTATCCTCTTTACACAGTCTAAGTACAGAATCAGCTTTTGATAGTTAAATGCAGATTAATTAACTGAGAACAGGAAAGTGTGAAACATATCCTAAAATGGATGAAGTTATTCCTGTACTAGTTAGAAAGCTGAAATTAGGTACAAACATAGCTCCAAGATAGAAGTTGGGCTCAATGAATCCGAAAGCGGGGAAAGGGGACATTTGTACATTTCTCTCTAGAAATGGGGAACATGAGTATAGGCCCCCACAAAAGCTGAAATGTGGCAAATGTGTAACCCAAGGCACAGTAATCAGGAGAAAAGTCTGAAAATTGGGTATTTTTGCACCTAACAATCAAAACCTGGGGCATGAAATTTACCTCATAATAGAAGCCAGTATTCTAGCTCAGAGAGAGCCAAGCCATCAGACAGGATGGAATACTGGACCATGGAAGTTCTGCTTCCGCTTCACATGCGCCACCTTCTAAACTGTGCCAACTGAATGTGAGGAGAGGGAGGTTTGCGGCTCTCTCACTTGAAGATGCATGTCCCAATTGCACATACAGAGCCTACCTATATACAGTTGTTCCCGTGTAAAGTCTCTTTTACACCTCTCACTGGACTGGTGGAGGGCAGGGAAGAGCCAGCGGATGCTAGCCAAGCATTCGTTGAATTCAGATCTTGAATCAAGAACAGGTCTGGGCTTGAATCATACTTGGGATTTGGAAGAAGGGACTCTTCCTGTAGCACCCCATAGTGTGCTATCTATAGTTGTAGAATGCAACACCGTTTACTAGAGTGGTATAATCCAGAATAAAACTGGTTTTGAGCTCTGTGCTTAAAAGGTCTGATGAAAGCCATATGGTGAGTGGTGAGAGGATGAAGAGATGGAGGCCAAGCCTAGTGTCTTACTAAGTAAGTATGAAGCAGTGCTCTTTATTAAGTGATGTGAAGACTAAATTGGCCTGGACACACCCACCCTCTGGCCCTGCCTTCCAGATGCACTGAACTACAACTCCCAGCATCTCCAGGCCCCAGCCAGCTGGGAACTGTAACCCCACATATCTGTGCCTCATCTACAAGAATTCGGCTTTACGCCTGGTTAGGCGATTATGCGCATATTCGCAAAAACGCATTTACGCCTAATAGCTCTGTACGAGAGACAGCGAAGCGCATTACTGGAGGACCGAAATGCGCTTTGTTGACTTGCGGAGAATCGCATGTTTACACTGCGGTAAGGCGCTTTAACTCCTGCCGCAAATTAAAACTCGCGGTTTAACGTGCGTTCGATAATGCACATAATCGGATGTTTAAAGCGCCTCTACGCCCAATTTGCGCTCCGTTCTTGTAGAGGTAAATTTTTTAATGCGCCTTGAAAGAGCTTTAAATGCCTCTTGTAGAGGCAGCCCTGGAGAGCACCAGGTTGGGGAGTAGGCTGCTCTGGCCTATTGCATGGAGACTTTCTGTGTAGTAGCTAAAACCACCTTAAAGTCTCGGGGCACATTAAAGCCTAACACGACTATTATCCCATAATACATTTGCTCTCCTTTGAGGTGCCACGTGAAACCCCTTTTGTGTTTTTTTTCGCTTTTTGTTTCACTGCAACAGGGCCACCCGTCTGGACATGGTCTCTGTAGTCATTCAGTGTCAGTGACGATGAAAGCAATGCACTCTGCACTTGCTCAGGTGCACTTTCGCCCATTCCTGCCCAACATGGTTCCGAGGATCAACCCCGGTACTAAAAACAGATGCTGCTGCTGATGCACCCCGCCACCGCCCCTTCGGGCCCTGCGGCACTCAGTACCCTGAGGAGGGAGCGAGTCTTCTCTCCTTTGAGCTTGGCGGTGTTGGAAGCAGCGGGGAGGCCGTGGAGGCCGAGAAGCGTCGACACCGAAACGTGCGAGACGGCCGAGTCTTCCATCGAGCCTTGCTCGGTGCTGCTGCTGGAGCTGAGGCTCTGGCGTTTGGAGGAGCTTGTGGAGGCGGCGGCGGCGGCGACCTCCACGTCGGCCGAATCTCTCCGGCTTGGCCGCGGAGCGTGTGGCGACGGCAGCTCGAGGGAGTCCTTCTGTTTGGCGGGGCCAGGCATGGTTACGGCGACTGGTGTTGCAGTTGCTGTCGGGGACGATGGGCGGGGTGAGCCCTTCCCATCTCTCGCCTCATTAAGAAGCCCCCTCAGGCGGGCGGAGAACAAAGTTCGGGCGCCCTCCGCCGCCTCCGCAGCCTTTCCCCCGGCTTTGCCCGGCTTGCTCTCTCTTCCCGCTCAGGCATCGTCACAATTTGGCTCGCCGGCGGCGGCCTGGAGTGACTAACGAAACACCGCTGAGCTTATGTCCCGAATAGATCAGCGAAACCACAATCAGCCCAATATTATACAAAAACATAGATTTCCTTTGTTCAAAGTAGTAGACACATTTTAAAATAAAAGCTCACGTAAAAATCAGTGACAAAAATTTCACACGAACAGCTTCCACTCGAGGAAAAAAAGAAAAGCCGTTATATCACCCAGGTGCCCCAAAGGCAAGCCCAAACATAAAAGGTCTCCCAGCCTTTTTTAATAGGCACAAGGAGCAGCGACAGCAGCATCTTCGGAGGATGGTGATTCCACCTCAGGTCCCATTTTTAGGGTTATATGTTTTCTCACTCACTGAAAATAAATTACATAAGGGCCGGATGACATAAATGTTAGCACCAGAAGGCATAATAGATACAGCCTCTAAGGCAGGCTTCCTCAACCTGGTGCCCTCCAGAAATTTTGGATTACAACTCCCAGCATTCCTGACCATTGGCCATGTTGGCTGGAGCTGCTGAGGCGTTCAAAACATCTGGAAGGCACAGGACTGGGGGAGGATGCTCTAAAGTATGTGGGTTCCAGTTCATGAAGTCTAGGCACTTAAAAGATTTGGTGCCCAGGCCCATAAAAAACTGTAAAATTTACATATGTTGATATATCTGTGTATGCAAATATTGAAATAATTACTAGGATTTATTTAAATTTCACGAGACAAAGCCAGCCAATTAATTTCTCATCCAAATAATCTCAAATAAAATAATTTGTTCAGTTAAATTGCATCCTGTCCCAGATAACCCCAAACTATTTGAATGTTTTTTCATAACTTAATTACCACGTGGGGACAGGAAAAATAACCCTTTCCTTCCTAGCTGCAATTCCCCTTAAAAATTGCCTCACATGTGGCAATTAAATTACCATAAGTACCATAGACCCAGGCCTTACAACACCTTTACATGAAAGGCTTTAAAGATCAAAATCAGATCTTGAATTTGGCTCTGAAGAACACAGGCAGCCAACACAAGTTTCAAAGCATAAGTTGAATATGCTCAATATATTTTGGGCTTACGATGTGTCAGCCAACTATCATGGGTTTGCATCAGCACCAACCTAGCTGCAGGTAGCACTTGTGTGGAGACATTCCATGCGCCTACTGTAAGAGTGTTTTGTTTGCAGTATGGAATGCCAGCACTTCGAAACATTTTTCAATTCCCCCCACACCCCAGAAGCCTCTATGTGGAAATGCATAATGAAAGAAATGCCCCTCAGCATCGGGACTAGGAAATAAGTCCCATTGAACTAGTAGGATTGATTTCTCAGAATCTTACCTTAGAACTGTTAAATGTCTTCCAGTATGTTATTAGAATAATAAAGAGATCATTTTCAGTGTTTAAAGTGAAGGCATAACTGAGGGAAAGCAACACACTTTCCTGAAGAAAGGTATACGATTTAAAGAACCCAACTAAACAAATCCTCACATTATTCTACGGGCAGCTGAACGATCTTATTCCACATATGATGCAAGTTAAGCAAAATAGTGTGTTTTTTATTTACAGAAAAGTTTAAATTACACAATTTTGAACAAGAGGTAGGTTTACAGTAACACTTGTTTTTAAAACCAATTTGCATTTCAAAAATAATTGACAATGGTACTATGAGGGAGGCTTAAGAATTTCATAAAACATTGCTAATTCTGCTCAAGCTTCTAACTACTTTTACAACTCCAGTTATGACCAATTCTTGTTTTTTTACAAAATACCTTCAATAAGTACACTACATCACAGGGAAACCCATCAAACAAATGAAACTGAAGTGCACATTTAACCAGAATGTGAAACCATGATATGAAACAACTTGCATATTACACTGAAATCTATAATGCTTACTTTCAAGCAACAGGTTAAGAACTGAAGCATAAACAGATTTATACTCTTGTTCAAACATTTATAAGTTAGGTTGCTCTCTCTCGACACATACACACACGTCACTCTGCCTCCCTCTCCCCCTCTCTCTATATAGAGAGTTTATAAAATACATTTTACAAACGCTTCAACCAAAGTTCTTTATGTTACTGAAATTCTAATGATTTAAAGTTGTCTTTTGAAACCTAATTTAATTCTTTAAAGACAAATTGGCACTAACACTACTGTGATATTTTGGATATAATATGCACTCAATTCTGTAACACATGAACATCAAAATCCAAATTATTAAGGATGAAAAAATATGCTACAAAGAATGCTTTTGATGTGCCCATTCCATTTGTTTTCCATTTCTGATGATTCATAAAAATAATAATCAATTTTTACAATGCACTACCTGACTATGGTCATTTAAAAATAGCATAATTTTAATATTCATGCAAAATAAACATTTAATGTAAAAATACATTTTAAATACAAAATTATATATAAGTACAAATAGGTCTAAGCCATCACAACTATAGTAATGAAGAGGTTCTCTGTATTATGAAGATACTTTGGCTTCTTTATCTAGTGGGGGATATCCTTCCACTTCAGCATTAAACATCAATTCTGTAAGAAAAGAAAGAGCAGTATGGGACATTAAAATATAGTGGAAAATGCAGTATTAATGAATGCATTTTGAAGTCAGTTACATTCCTTAGCAGATTACTCTATCAGCCACCAGTCTTGACAGTGGACAGAATCCAATGGGGTGCTTAAGTCCCCACCAATTTCTTTCTGCCCCACCAATTCCCTTGTGCAAACAGTGGTTCCTGCCAATTCCGTTGTACTGGCAGGACCCACCGCATATGCAAGAGAGATTTAGTGCTTCCCAGGGGAAGCCCCAAAATGAGCTGAGACCCTTGTTTCTGGAACGAGGCAGGTTGGTGGAATTTCCTTATGTGAGCTTTGCTCTTCTGACTCGTCTCCTTCCAGAAATGAGGATTTCCACTTGTTTTAGATTTCCCCAGAAGTGCTAACTCTCCATTGTGCAAGTGGTGTGCTTGCGCAATGGAATTGGTAGGGTGAAAGCACCCCATTGGATTCTGCCGAAGGTTATAAATCTCTTTTTGAGAACATGCATATGAAATAAATCCTCACAAATGAAGTCTTGAGTTCCCCACCTCCATACAAATACTTTTATTGCAAACATGTATACAAAGATACACATAATATATATATAAAATATCATACATATAGAACACACATAACAATACATATATTCAGAAGAAATCAAGCTACAAAGTAACAGTACACATCTTGACAAATAATCTTCATATAAACTCACAAAGACTATTTGTTGAAATGGTATTCCATAGTCTGATTTCTTATGAGTATATTGTTATGTGTGTCCTATATGTATGTTGTTTTATACATGTTTGAGATAAAAGCATTTTGTATATAAATGGGGTCATATTGTGGTGCAATATATATTTAGAAGACCCACAAGTTGTTCAGTTTGTATCCTTGAGTTGTCTAACCACTTCTCCTTTTCGAAGAATCTTACAGTGCCCATTCCACCACAAAAGTCATCCTAGTTTCTCCTTACCAATCAGATACTACCAAATTGCTCCTCTTTCTTGCAATCTATACCGCTATAATCACTCCCCCCTTTTTCCTCTTCCCTTGCAACTCTCTTAATCTAAACATGACTAGGAAAGAATGAGGTAATTACTGGGAAGTTGCACATAACATATGAATCACAGTTTGGCTTCTCTGTTCTGTACCTTCACTGTGATCTAACTGGGGACGGTATGATAAGAAGAGCCAGGAGATCCCAACGAGAAGAGCTATGACTAGATTAACCACAATCCAGGGCTGAAGAATCTGTTCCTCCGCACCTGAGGGCCTGGGGAAAAAAGTACAAATGGCAGCATCCATTTGTTTAAACAATATAAATGTAATAATGCACGAAATGCCTCTTTAGCACTAAGTCATGCTGTAAATCTATAGAAATCAATTTATTTAGCATTACATTCAAATTTTAATTATCTACTTACCTATCTAATGACAAGCACAATAGACATTGGGTAAAATATTACATGCAACTATGCAGGTTTCACTAATGGCTGAACTAGACATGATGGCAGAAGTTTTATGAATTTAAACATGGAATTGCTCCGCTCACATAAAAAGATTTGAGAAGTCCAATTTTAACAGGAAAAAGTGATAGATTGGCAAGGGATGCTGAAGCATCCTTGTGCCCACTACTTGTCTCCTGGCAGCCCTTCTCCTCAAGCCTTTTGGCTCACCTGAGGTTACTTTCAATATCAGAGCTCAGCTGAGGAGAAAAATGCTTGGTGAGAGAAGTTTCAGGAAGCTGTGAGTGAAGGGAGGGTGATCAGAGAATGCTTCTCACTTTCTACAAAATTGTGTTTACCTATAGAACTGCTTCTGTCATGCCTAGTTTGGCTTGGTAAAGGCTTTATAAGAACACAATCTTCTGATATTCCAGTAAGTATTCCTAATGTAACTAATACTTCATGTCGTTCTGCAGACCAAAATTCTTTAAAGTGCTTATTATGGGGGCAGATTGACCACTCTGTTGGCACAATACAAACCCACTCACCTACATTTTTATAGTCTCACGTAGCTTGCAATTACTTGAGCACAAGTGTCTAAAACTGGAGTTCAAGATCTACTCACTGACTCATTGAATGATAATTACAGCCTGGTATACTTATGCCAAATTCAACTGTTCTAGAAATGGACACAGATTGAAGGTGGTTCCAATTTAAAATTATATGATGAACGTATCCATCACCAGATTACTGTCATTTGGGTTAAGCTGGTATTAAACTACTGACATCTCCTTCCAGAATGATACTTCTTATAAATCTGGAGAGCCATCACTGTTACCTACACAAACTCTCTTGGTTAAATGAAGTATCAAACATCCTTGGTGTATCAATAAAAGAGCAAACAAAAGTCACACAAGCAAAATTTTGTAGAGGTCAAAACTGAACCACATGATCTGCAACATTTGGTACAATAATGTGATATCCAACAAAACAGCTTCTCCACTTCCAAAGAAAATACCCAATAGAGCAATTCAAGGGCTTTGACAGGGTTTATAATTCAGGGCATTACATCACATACCATGTGACAAAGATTTATATTTTGGTTGATTCAAACCTCAAAGTAGCTGATCTTTAAGAAGAAGAAAAAACACCATTCCTACCAGAGGCTACCGTTCTCAGAAGGTGATGTGTAGAGGTTGATTCTGTCACTTGTCATTTGTTGGCTCAGAGACAATACAAGAGCAGCAAAGTACACTGAGAAAAATGAATGAAGTCAATAACATGTACTGATTTTTCATGAATATATCACTGAGAAATTGATTACACAACCCCACTGTCACTGCCTTCTAACTCCTGCATCTGTTCATTGCCAACATTTCCCCCTTCAGCACCACAAAAAACAAATAAGCCTGATGTTTTCCAGTCTGCAATCCAGTAAGATCACTATATATCCTTGCTGCTGTTCTTGTTCTAGTTGATATTCCTTAAATATTTAGATCAGGGAAACAGAAGAGAGAAATGTGAACTATCAATCCACAACAGTATTTTACTACCCACCCTCATCACAGCAATTCTTTTATCTATCAAAATATGGTAGTAATCTTTTTGGGAAATAATGACTTTCGTAAAAAACACAGTAAGAGCATTTATGTAAAAAAAAAAAAAAAAGGACCTGAGAAAGGTCCTCCTGAAAACCAGCAATGAAGACATAACCAAGTCACATACATTAGTAGTTCTGTAATACTTCATTTGCAAGCTGCGCTGTCTTACTCACTGAAAGAGGCAATTGCTGCTGGGTCCAAGGTAAAAAAGCCCCGTACTGCTAGTGATGCTTTAGCCAAGTCAATCCTGAATAGAGGATAGGAAATGCATTGGTTTAAACGCAGGATAACAAGACACCGAGTGAATCAATGCTATATATTTAATTCTAATATAGTTGGTATTTTATAGCCAAGTCAATCCTGAATAGAGGATAGGAAATGCATTGGTTTAAACACAGGATAACAAGACACCGAGCGAATCAATGCTATATATTTAATTCTAATATAGTTGGTATTTTATAGCCAAGTCAATCCTGAATAGAGGATAGGAAATGCATTGGTTTAAACACAGGATAACAAGACACCGAGTGAATCAATGCTATATATTTAATCCTAATATATTTGATATTTTATTCGGATATATCTTCCCTGGTGAAGTCAATGACAAGACTCCTGCTGATTTTAAGGGAACTAGGTTTCAACTTAAAGCCCCAACCTTAGGGATTGCTGTGCTAGTAGACAAGTGGCATAGTGACTACTTCATCAGTGCACCATCAACCTCTGTGCCAGTGTCATGAACGAAGCCAAAGGTCACTCCAGTACAGTGGCATTGCCAGGCTTGAGGGGATCCTAGTAAGATATCCTCAGGGGGTGGGGCAACGCTGACACTTCCCTGTCTTCCTTCCTCTCTCTCCCCCTGCCACTACCCCCATTGTTGCAAATTGCTCGCTTACTTCCCCATACCCACTGCTTCTCAGGTGGGTGGAAGGGAACCCTTTTCCTTCCTATTTTCATACTTTATGCAGAGCGTGTTGGGCAGCAAATTTCCAGTGCACCCAAAAATCTCTGTAAAGTTTTCCACTGAAAACAAAAAAAAGGGGGAAAAGGGACTTCCCCCCCCTTCCCCTCCCCATCATCACTACCCACCCCCTTATATCAGGCAGCGGCAGGAGCCGCAGATTGTGGAGTTGGCCCAGAGGGCCTTCAAAGAGCAGTGCTGCCAGCGCAATATTTGTGTGTATCTGATTTAAAAAAAAAAAAAAGGTCAAGCACACAGCAGACTGAGCTATCTTTAGAATGAAGAGAGCAGATGTGGCTGGAAATGTGCTCTCAATGCGGTAAACTTCTGTTTAAAGTTATACACATACAGAAGACATTGCAGCAACCCGCACTGCTGTTTGGGGGGGGGGGTCGGTTCCGCGCAGAAACATGGATCAGTGAGACCCCGACAGCGACAGCCACTGCTGTCAGATACGTAAAAGCGGCAGCACTTGGTGCTGGTGCATGATTGGGAAAAGGGGGGAAACAACAGGGTATGGTGGAGATGTGGGACTAGGAGCCAGTTCACATACAAAGCGTCTTAAAGGTCACCACAGTGTCACCTAGGCACTGTTGCAACAATGCCTATCTACAAAATCTGTCTTCTAATAATTTTTTGCATATAATTTTATTTTCACGGAATATGTGACTATGGAAGGAAACCATAAGCTCTGACATAAGGCTAGAGAAATGAATGAAAACTGTACCTGTCGAAAGCTGAAACAGTGCTAATTGTAAGCAGAAGGTAAAGGAGGCACTGAGCAGGATATGCTAAAGTCTTGTATTGTTGCAGCAAATTTGAGATAGTTGACAGCTGGTTTCCTGCCAGAACATAAATCACGATGATGTTCCAGACAGCATAGCCAGCAAGGAAGCCATGAGTAAAGAGTCCAATCACCCTAAATGGATGAAAGCATATTAGATTTCGAGCTTGTACTGAGTTAAAATGTTCAGGATGTCACAGATTTTAAAATGAAAAACAATACTACTATGATTTCACCATCTTACATTCAGTTTGCATATTCTCCAAATTTAGTTAATAAATGGCATCCGACCACACAAAATCACCCTTTGTACTTCAGGTGCAAGTTTCTTAATATACCTTATAATTCTGGTTCCACTGGTTATGTTCCTATATTTAAAATCTTTTCAGTCTCAAGGGGGAAAGGGTCAAATGAAAAGCTTGCAGTTAATCAGCTCCACAGAAATATTTTTGCAGCTAGTCAGAAAGAACAAGAAATCATACCTAGAGATTAATGGATGCTTTCCATTCCTACAGGTCTCTGAACCTTTAATGTACATTCAGACCATTGTGTGTGATCACATAGAATATCCATCTGCATTTCATTATGTGTATATTACGTAACTTCTTATAGAGCAAACCTAACCTCTTTGGATAGATAGCTAAAAGGGGTTAGGATGGGGTGGAAGTGCCCCTCTGCCGGCAGGGCAATATGTCCACCCTATAGGTCCCCAGTAGGCCTGCAGAAAGGTCTGAAGATGTAGGAGTACTGCTGCTGGTAGGCCCCGAAACAAGATGTTCTGGAAGCTGTCTTTCATCCAAAGCCCCCTTGCTCCCCTGACAGGCAGCACAATTATTTTCCCTCTCATTGAACCCAATGTAAGCAATTTCTGTTAAACTGGATATTGAGGTTGATCCTGTGATTACCTAGGTGTTAATGTCATGGATCTGAAGCACTGCATTGCAACCCAGAGTAAGCTCCAAATTGCATCCCTGAACTTCAAGCCTTGGTATAAAAGTCTTGTCACTGAGATCAACATCATACACATTGAACTAAGCAAAGCTGTGTCACCAGAATCATAGCTTGTGCTAAAAAAGGAGGGTGAGAGCTTGCTCTGGTTTTGCAATAAAAAAATACTACCTCCATACAGCCCCTAAAACAAGGCCAGAGGACTAGCTGCAAAACAAGATCCCTATTTGGATTATGCAGTGACATCTCAGTAAACAATAAATATGCAAGCGTTCAAGATCTCCAGATCTCTTCAAGCTTGCACATTTTTCACAATCTTTTCGTTGACCTAATAAAAGTATTAAACTAATATGGATTTTTGAATTTTAGTTTGGATATGTTACGATATGGATAGTTAGGATATGTTAGGATATGGATATCTTTGCATTTTGCACTTTATAAACATTTACATTTTGGCAATATTTAGACTGTTATGGGGGTGAGAGTGGAGAACTAATAAGTGGAATAAGAATCACTGGGAAGTTTCATTCACTTAAACCACCTGTTCACTTTAAAAGACACCCAAACAGGACAAATCTCGTACCTAAAACCACGGTGAACTGAGAGTGCCACATCCTTGGTGGTCCAAGAAGACTTCATATCCATAAATACATCAATGTTTTCAGTAGTTTTAATCAAATCTTTGCGGTCAGCTGCCTGAAAACGTCCTTAAGAGAAAAAGTGATGTTCAAGCAAAGATCCAGGCCCCCTCCACAAGAATGCGCCTTTGCGCCTGGTTCCGCGATTATGCGCATTATCGCGGAGGCGCATTTACTCACAATCCCTCTGCACGGGAGGCGGCGAGAAGCGGCGAAGCGCGTTAAAAGATGCCCAAAAAGCGCTTTCCAGGTAGTTAATGCGCATAATCGCTTGTTCACACAGCGAAAATGCGCTTTAACGGCCGGAGCAAAATAAAAGTCGCTATTTAACGCGCGTTCGAAAATGCGCATTATCGGGGAGATAACGCGCCTGTACGCCCGTTTTGCGCTTCGCTCGTGTGTAGGTAAAATTTATAATGAGCCTTCAAGGCTCATTAAACGCCCCGTGTGGAGGAGGCCCCAGATAACCAATGCTAGTGCCATCTATTACCTGTTCATAATTGCATTACAAGGCATTTTAGCAAGAGACACTGCATTGAAACTGCATTCATTCATTTGCTTTTCCCATTATTGTTACTATACCAAGGGTGCTACCTTTTTACCATTTACTTAAGAGTAAATCCCATTAAATTAAATTAATCTCTGAGTAAACATGCAAAGGATAGCACTGTGAGGCTTTTTAAAAATGTTGTTTGTTCATTCCCTTTTCTTCTTCATTGAAAATAATGGAGTGAAAGGAGTGGTTTTAGGTTTTTGTCATACTAATATAATTGTGGCACATAATTAAATAATATAATTCAGCAGCACTTAATCTGGCACTGCCACTAGACACCACTCCCCACCACCACCACCACCATCCTGAGGGGGAAACCATGTTTACACAGAATGCATGTTTACACAGAAAACATCCTACAATCCCAAACATACCCCAGCCAGGAGTACACTCTTAAGACAATAACAAAATTTGTACTTGAAGGAACTCTGTTAAGGCTACTAAATCAACTTATTGACAAACTCACACTGTAGTCCATCTTTGCCTCAGCTGAGAGAGAAAGACAGAAATACCAGTAGTTGCTTGCATAAGATCTAAACGGCTATCAGGAGAAGCTACAAACTGGTCTTCTAGTCACCATTTTTGCAACCTGCTAGCTTTCAAATCAATAATTTTATGCCAATAACTACCTGACCGACAATAGGAATGATCTGTCATGGAAAATTCCTCAGCTACTGTTCCCAACTGAACTCCTTGAGTATAATTTGGAAGGAATATGACTTTCCTAAAATAGTAATAATATTGTGAATGATTTCATTAAACTTCCTCCAGCCTTGTTATTCAGTACAGTATGTAAACTGAGAGATGTTTATGCCTTAAAGACTTGAATAATGGCATGTCTCATCAATGTACTTCCATGTTTGTTATTTATTTATATCAGTGCTAGGCATTGAATTGATAAGTTTAGGAATTTTTCTGAGTAATCCATTAGTATTTACACCAGGAGTGGGCAATGTGTGGTCCTCCAGATATCTGGCCTACAACTTCCATGATCCCTCACCATTGGCTATGCTGGCTATTATTATTATATTTATTTATATATCGCCTTTTTCCCAGGGCTGGGACTCAAAGCAGTTCACAAAGTTAAAACATGTACAATTAAAACATATAGATATAAGCTTACAAAAGTTAAAATAGAATTAAACCACAGTAAAATTAAAACATTTAAAAAATTTAATAACAGTAACAAATTTTAAAAACAAAACAAAACCATACAGTAACATAGGTCCAGCGTATTTCAAAAAGCCTGCTGGAATAAAAAAAGGTTTTGCCTGCCTCCGGAAGTGCAACACAGAGGGAGCCAGTCTGGCTTCCTTAGGAAGGGAGTTCCAGAGCCTTGGAGCAGCCACGGAGAAGGCCCTCTCTCGCATACCCACCAGGCTAGGACTGATGGGAGTTGTAGATCAAAACATCTAGAAGGTCACAAGTTGCCCACCCCTAACGTATATCCTGTCTTTTCCCCATAGAAGTCAAGGTGGTATAAATTGGGTTCTAGGTGGTCTTCCATTCAGGCACTGATCTGACCCAACACTGCTGTGTCCTACTTAACTAAGAATGCGACTACTCCTGCAACTTTAGAAATGTAAAATGAATCAGAAAGACACAGCCTGAAGTCACTTCATTTCTACATGTTGAGAGATCACATAATAAGAGTAATACCTTATTATTCAGTGAATTAATCTAAAAGCATGCATTAAAAAAACTCCAACTATGACCCCCTCTAGATGGATTCCGTTTGACGCCTGGTTAGCCGATTATGCGCATCTTCTCGGAAGCGCTTTATCGTAAATGCTTGTATGCAGGAGGAAATTGAGCACTCAACAGGTGACCTTACCGGTTGTTTCAAATGCGCTTTACAAGTAGTTAATGCGAAGAATCGCTTGATCACATAGTCAAAATGCGCTTTAACGTCAGGAGCAAAATAAAACTCTCTATTTAACGCGCATTCGATAATGCGCACAATCGGAGAGAAAACGCACCTCTACGCCCGATTTGCGCTCCGTTCTTGTAGAGGTAAATTTTTTAATGCGCCTTGAAAGAGCTTTAAACGCCTCTTGTAGAGGCAGCCTATGTTTGTTATGCTGTTGAAAGACTTAACAAATTACTTACGATTTTTTTCAACAAACACCTTGCTAATAGGTTGGCTAACACCAGTTGGAACAGAAAACACAGGATGCTGCTCTGAGCCCTTCACTTGCTCATCTTCAATTATATCTTCTTCCTCCACACCCAATTCATTGGAACTTTCTACCGGCCGAGTTTTTCTGTCATTATACAAAGTAGAAGAAGTGATTCTCCCCTTTAAGACTGGTGACCAAAAGCATATCAACACCACATGTTTATGACATGGTCAGCAGCATTTTGCTGTAATGATTTAGCATCCGACCTGAAGCACTGACTTGTTGTACACATCTCTGAGCAAAAGCTTATGGGGATTATTGTAGTATAGGTATGATCTCCTGTGTTACTAGACTCCAAATTGCATCTGATGTATGGACAACTTTCTCCATATCAGCTTATCATGCTACAAAAAAAAGGTGTGCAAAGAGAAATCCCAGAAATCCTAGTGTCCAAATCTGCTATCTTTTGGTTCAAAAGATGTGGGTTCTGGAGATAGGAGGTGTTTCTAGATGTGAGTTCATAAATTCAACTTGAAAAGCCTTCCTATCATAGGGCTGCAATACTGAACATGCTTACTTGTGAATAAGTTCTAGTGAAACATATGTGACTTCTGAGTAAATATGATTAATACTGGGCTTAAAAGTGACAAATTGAAAGGGCTCCCCATCATAAACTGCTCAAATTCAGCTTGAGGGTAAAATGGTAGAAGTGGGCCAGCCACACTCCAACCTCCATACAAGGATCAATGAATAGTATCCATTAGGAGGTTTGTGGCTTACAGAATTACAAGATTTTTTATTTGGGAGCCTAAGAGGATGCCCTAATGTTGTGTAAGGTTTACAAGTCTACAATGGACTAAAAAGGGGTGTGTTAACCTTCAGTGCACATAAATCCTTTCATTACACATTCGTGCATTTTTGTAAAAAAAACCTTAAATGGATTGTTTCTTGGGTTGGAGCTACATGCTCCTAATCCTGAAAATATTCAAGCACTTGCTAAAACATTTTGGCATTCAAATACTGGCTAAGAAACTAAGTTCTGATGCAAAATGTCTTTGGTTCAAATCTTGCCTCTGCTATGAATTCATTAGCCCTTGATAAACCACTTCCTTTTGGATCAGTCCCCATTTGCAATGTGGGGATAATAATACAGGTCTACTTTATATGACTGCTTTAAGGATAACTGGGATATGTATGTGACACACTTTGAACAACTAAAATGCTAAATAAATACGATAATTATTTGTAAATGGGAGCCTATAGAGTTGAAAGGATGTGCATACATTTTAAATATATATATATATAGAGAGAGAACCGGAATGAAATACTATAAGTTTGCTATGATGAAATATTCTGGGGGAAATGAAGACAGGTTCAAAATCCTCACTTTCCTCTTTTTCGTTGTTTACGAGTCACTGTTTCTTCAACTGGTGAAGGATCCATGCCATTTCCATTCTGTTCGGTGAAAGATGTCTCGGATTCTGGAGATTTAAAATGGAAAACAAGACAATCTGTACTGTAGGCCACCATAAAAAAAATGCAGAAAGAAACATCAGAATGCCGGGTGGGAAAGGTGAAACAAAGCACTTTTCTGAAATTTAAACTTCACATTAAAAGTAAATAATGTATTATATTTAGCTGCTTTCCTCAACAGGACAGAAATAGTTCTCCTCACAACAGCCCTGCAATGTAGGTTAGACTGAGAGATAATGACTGGTCCAAGGTAAGAAATCTCAGAAACCTTCAGGGTCAAGTGAGAATTTGAGTAAGAGTCTCCTCAATCCTAGCCCAACACCCTAAATACTGACTGGTACGCTGATGCACTCTTTCTCAACTATATTTATATCAGCCTTCCCCAACCTGGTGTCCACCAAATGTGATGGACTGCAACTCTCATCATTCCCAGCCAGCATGGCCATTGGGTGAGAATAATGGGAATTGCAATCCAACACACCTGGATGGCACGAGGTTGGGAAAGGCTGCTATATGTGCTCTCTCTCATTCTCTCTCTCTATATACATAAATGTGTGTTTGTATGTACACACACATAAACATACCATAATTTATAAATCAACTGACTCCAAAACACAATGTGTGATGTGTGTTTCATAATGCAAATCATAACCTTTCCTATTAAGAAACATTTCATTTACCTTAGTCATGACACTCAGTTTACCATGAGTATTATAAACAATCTCAAAGAGTGTTCCTATGACTAAATAACAGGGTGCTTCCAGATGGAGGGCTTCTAAGTGCTACCAGTCAAAAGCATTAATGGTAAAAAAAAAAAAGACTCATATGTTGAGCCAGTTTGGATGATTAAACAATGCATGATTTGTTAAGTGTGGGTTGTTTGGGTGTGGTTGGGAGCAAGCAAATGTCCTGGCTCCCGACCGCTGACTGTGATGTCTGAAACCAAAACTCTGAGTTGTTGAAGGAGAAACAACCCAGAAATTTAACCCAGCAACAAATAATTCATTAAAACTCTAAGCTGGGCTGTTTACAAAAACAGACGCAGGTGAGCTTGTTCCTAAACCATCCATGGGTTGTTTGATCATGTAAACTGAGTCACATTCTGCCTAATTTTTTTTCTGCACCTCTTCACATACCTGGAGGCATTCTCTTTTTCTTACGTTTCCTCTGAGGTGGAACATCTTGTACCTCAGGTGTCAGAGGTTCACTGCTTTCAGATGTCCGGCGAACAGCTGCTTGAACAATGCCATCTAAATGGCAGAATCAAAAGGTAACTTCAATTAGCACCATAACAAGTATTGATCTTGAAGAATTGCACATAAAGAATTTATTTCCTACCTAGCTGTTGCTGAATTATCCAAACTGTTTATGAGAATGCTTGCTACTTCGATGGGTACTTACTAGATACATACAGATGGTACTTAAACAATGACTCTTGCCACTTAAAAGGCATGAGTTTTATGGAGAACATCAGATAACTTATACCAAGAAATAACATGCACAGACCAGGATCCAAAAGGTTCCTTAGGCATGCACAACTCCAGGCTCTGTCCATTTCTTTTTTCTTTCCTTTTCCAGTCACAGCTTTTTGTGCTGTATTCAGAAGCCCCAGCTTCTCACAGCTCCCCCAAATTTCAGAAGCAGATTGTTCAGAACAGGGGCCTCAGAAAGCTGGCTCCCTGTGTGAAAATCCACTGCAAAGCCCTTTTGATAAACGTGCATAAATTTAAAACCTGAATATGCCAACAAGATTTGCTTTGGTTAATATGTTGAGGGCTGTGCTTGTAATAGTGGCAGGTGTAATTTGATATCTTGCAAATTGTTTTCGGAAGATGACAGAATGCATTACAGCTGCTGCATGTGAAGCATCCTATATAGGTCAGAATGAGAAACTGGCAATAAGGTAGAGGAGATTTGAGGAATTGGCAGAGCAAAGGAATTTTGGGTTTTCAAACAGAATAAACAAGCATTAAACTGCACACTGTGCTGTAGCTGTATGTAATGTTAGCCCAATAGCCGCTTCTCTATTACAAATTGCCATTTGTAGAGAGTGATTTGCAGCTGGCAGAAGGGCAGGAAGAGCCTAACATGCCTTTCCGTGCCAGCCATTCTCCACCCCTGAAACGTAATAGCTTGGGAGGTTTTTCTTCTTCTCACTATGAGAGTTCCAGACCCATGTTTACACAGCAAATGCCAGTTTAGAATCCCATGGGGAGAAAAGCAGCTATGGGCTGAGGAGTCTTTCAGAAAGAAAGTGACTAATAGGGGAATAGGGTGCCCAGATGCAAAAGAGGAGTGGGCTTCTGCAAGTTACAACTTCTGAAATTCCCTCCTAAAGTTGCAGGAGCCCTGACTCTTTTGCATCCGGCCTCCCTATTAAGGGGAAGGGTTTTAAGTATTCCCACCTTACCCTTTTCTGCTATAAAATGCCCCTTCTTAAGAATGCTGTTCAATACAATAGGAGCTGTCAAACTAACATTACTTGACTGCCATGTGATGTTTACTATATAATGTTAAGAAGGAACATCATTGTGTACTGATTTAAAAATAAAGCCAAGATGAAACACATTTGACAGAAAGCCAGTTAAGTGATTCTAAGAAAGGAAGGGTCACATTACAAAACTGAATGGGAATTAAGTTAAAAAGTCCCGCAGAGTTCAAAGGAGGCTACATCCAGGTAAAAGTGTGTATAGCGCGCTGCAGCCTAGTGCCTCATCTACAAGAATTCGGCTTTACGCCTGGTTAGGCGATTATGCGTATATTCGCAGAAGCGCATTTACGCCTACTACCTCTGTACAAGAAGCGGCGAAGCGCATTACTGGACGACCGAAACGCGATTTAAACTGCGGAGAATCGCTTGTTCACATAGTCAAAATGTCAAAAGTCGATCCGGAGGGAGAGGCGGGCTACAAATAAATATTATTATTATTATTATTATAAAATGCGCTTTAACGGCCGGAGCAAAATAAAACTCGCTATTTAACGCACATTCGATAATGCGCATAATCGGAGAGAAAACGCGCCTCTATGCCCGATTTGCGCTCCGTTCTTGTAGAGGTAAATTTTTTAATGCGCCTTGCAAGAGCTTTAAATGCCTCTTGTAGAGGCAGCCCAGGTCAACTAACTGTTTCTCTTCAGCCACACTGTACTGGATTAGTTTCTATAATAAATTTCAACACCAATATAGTAGCAATATAAAATAGATTTTGAAATATTAAGTCTTATTGTTCAAAATATCAACAATAATTGAGTGAAAAAAAGACTCTAAAGCAACTCTTGGGTGTGACTCACTGTCTAGTTCCAAGCAAGCAAGATGCTCTGAAAGGACAAAAATAAGAGAAAGTAGTCAAGCATTTATTCCATTGCTCTGGCCAGCATATACTGCTTTATACGGAAATTAGGAAATTATATGGAATCTAGGTTAATAGATGTTAGGCAGAGATTTGAAGTAGTGTACATCCACAGAGGCACTGTATCTTACAAGGCCTCGACTGGAAAAGTAACACTCAGAGCAATGATAATGGTGAACTTTAATCTGAAATACAGGACATACAGTAAGAGACCACACCTACTGACTTAGAAAAACTAAGTGATAGGTTGCAATACTATGAATCTGTACTACTCCATTTTATAATTAGCATGAATGATATACATGGGAGTCATGATGGAATACTCTTAACATGTATTGTCTTTTCAGTAACACATAAGGCATGGTTAGCTCACATCCCCTCAGATATGCCTAATCTGTTAGTGAATGTCTTATTGTTGGGTGAGCAACAGTGAACAGCAAAATGGGGGAATGTAGGAGAATAGATCTGGATTTATCACTCTTTGCCGGATGTTCATATTGTAATTGATACAAAAGGTCTGTGACCCTCCCCTGTCCTGACTACCCTTAGCCAGAGGTTCTAACTTGCTGAATGGTTTGCACAATACTGGAATTTTCTGTCAAGCACACTATGAGCCAGTTTGAATGACAAGCCAGGCTCATCATAGGCTGTTTAACCCACAATAAGCCGTGGCGCAAACCAGGTGAGTGCAGTCACCATTATGAATATGCAACCCCCAATGGGCTGTCAAGCATGTCGTCCAAACCCAGCCACTGGGGGGGTTACTTGAGGGTTAAACAACCCTCACATACCCGTACTACAAACCATGGGTTATGCAAGGTTTGTTAACTCTTGAATAATCCACGGTGATCAGGTTCAGATGACCCACCACAACCCCATCAAGGGATGCATATTCATAAAGGTGACTGCACACACCTGACATGCACTGTGGCTCACCCTAGGTTAAAAAAAAAACACTGTGTCCCTGGTGTGTTGTACGGACTAGGTCAAGGTCTTATTGTTTAATTAAAATTATAGGTTTTATCACACTATCTGATGAAGAGAGATTATTCTAGATGTTCTTAGTTGCTTTTGATAAATTTAGTCAGGGCTTTAAGAAAATACATTTTTGTTTTGGAATTGTGTTTCAATCTAAAGATTATTTGGTCAACACAATGTATTTTTCTGGCTTAAAAAAATGCTTAAAAACGAAGGTACAAGTAAGTCATCAAACTGGATGTCTTTTGAAATTTCCTATTAACATAGGAGACAATAATGAATGTAAAATGAATTCAGTAGTTAGGCAAATTGGAGGGAGGATGGGGAACACCTGGCCCATGGCCTTCTCTCCTTGCCACCACCACACACATTCTGCCACAGCAATGAGGTTTAGCAACAAAAAAAAAAGAAAGGAAAAAGGTTCCATTCATTCAAAGCCTAATTTGCTAAGCCTTATTGCTGTGTGGGAGCTTTTCATAGGGTCGCAGCTGGAGAGAGACAGGTTAATCTTCCCCTCGCACTGCTATCCCCCAACTTGCTGGTGTGGCAATTAAATTTAGAAAATGTAGTGTGGCCTATTTTCCAAAGCCTAATTGCTGCATGGGCGGAGGGGAGGAAGGGAAGAGAAAGAGAATAGACTGGATGGGAGTTATGAATGGATGTGTGTGTGGATAAATGGGTAAGTGAGAAAGAGACGAAGTGTGATTGCGGTGCCAGTGGGGATAGTGTGGGTGAGTTTGGGGTGGCTCTGGCCCCACCATGTTTGACTCTGGTTCAGCCCAACACCTGCCCTGCCAACGGATAGTTTCCCCCTCAGGGAATAATAACAAGGAGTCTTGTGGCACTTTAAAGATTAACATATTTATTCTGGCATAAGCTTTCATGAACACTGTCCACTTCTTCATCAGATGCAATTGTCAGGGAATGCAGTCCTTGGGGTAGTGGGAAAAATTCCCCACTCCTTGCTTGGAATCTGCCACTCTTTCCAGACAGACACCATAGGTGTGCGCAAGGGGTGTGCCAAGTGTGCCCAGGCAACCCTAATGTTGCAAGCAATAAGCGCCGAATTGAGGGGACCAGTGACTAGGTATTCAGAGGGGGATCAAGATGCAGCAAGAATAGTCCTCTGGCTGCTCTGCTGCCACTACCCCCAACAGCACGCCACTGCTCCCGGCAGCAGGCGCGAAAAGGAATCACTCTGCTGGGAGCCACACTTCAAAGAAGCCAGGAGGATGGATCCCGAAGGCTAATATCGCTTCGTAAGCCCCTCCTCCAGCTAGTGTCCCCACAAAGCCTCACTAATGCTGGGCCCTCCTGTGGTCAGGCAAGCTGAAGGCGGAGTAGGGCATTAGTGTCTATAGTGTTTAATAATCAAATGAATAAAAATAATGTGCTTTATGATTGAGTACTCAAGAAACGTTTGCCTTTAAAAACAACAACCCTGGGAGCACCCCCTAATGAAATCTGCTGCACACGCCTATGACAGATACTAGAAAGGGCCAACAACTCTGGACTGACTCCCCTCAGCTGCTTGTTTATCTGTTCCTTGCTTGACTGCCTCAATAAACCTGGACTACTGTTATCCATGGAATAGTATTCTGAACACATTTGTTTTCCTTCAAGAATGACTGAGTGTGCAGAGCTCAAGCTCTTTGGCAACAGATTAATATAATCCAGGCTAACTAACCTGACAGAAATAACGCCATCTGTTTGCACTGCAATCACAAGCATTCTATATGTGCTTTCTCTACCATCCCATGTATTGTTCTCAGTTTAACCAGACTCTTACCTAATGAGTTTTTTCCTTTGGCCTTTTTCTTTTTCTGGCAACCAAGAGGAATTTCATCTGGAGTAAAATCAAAAACAAAGAACTAGTTAGATATCGCATAATAATAATAATAATAATAATAATAATAACAACAACAATAATAAATCTTAGTATTTGTACAACTCTTTATCTAGCTGAAATCCTTACAACAACCCTGTAAGGTAAATCAGTATTCTTATCCCCCCTATTGCAGATGGGAGGATTGAGGCTGAGAGGGAGTGGCTTGCCTAAGGTCATCTAGTATAGCCTTCCCAAACCTGGTGCCCTCCAGATGTGTTGGGTTACAATTCCCAGCATACCCCAACCAGCCATGTCATGTACTGTAGTCCAACACATCTGGAGGACACCAGACTGGAGAAGGCTGATGTAGCAAATGCACAGCACAGGTAAGATTCAAACCAGAAACCTCATGATGTTTAGCTGACTCTTTTGGTCACTGTGCAAGAGATGTCAAGCTTGTGGGATCTACTTTGGTTTTTATTGGAAATCTGTGGGTCCACTAATCAGAGCCAGGTGCAAAAGAGTGGTGGAGGGGGGCAGTGGAGTCAATTACCTGGTACACCCCACGAGCCATACAAACCTACATTTGAGTTATTAGAGATCAGGGATTCTAACACAAAGGTCTCAAAGCAGCCAGTACAGCTGCAAAAAGAAGGGGTCAAAGGCAAACAATCACGACAGATTTATAGGTGAGGAACAGTGAGGCTTACACAATGCTAGCCAGGGCAGAGGGTGTTTTTTAACTTTCCATTTTACTTGATTTGCAGTAGATCAGCAAGGAAGATCCATGTTGGATCAGACCAAGGGTCCACCTCATCCAGGATTCTGTTCACATAGTGGCCAAGCAGATGCCAGTGGGAAACTCAGAAGAAGGACATGAATGCAATAGCACCCTTCCACTCAGGTTCCTTGCTGAACTACTGCAAATCACTCAGAGATCTACCTTCTGCCCACCCTACTCTATTTTACACCAGCTCTCAACTCACTTTTGGGGGGGGGGGAACGGAGGGAAATCTAGATAAATAAATAAATAAATAACTGAATTGCTTCCAACATTGCATTTTTAAATAAATGTAGAGAAGCGATAGAAAATGGCTGATGACATATAGCTTTGTATTGTGTCAAGAGATCCAGATAAAGTACAGATGCACAGCCCACAACTTGCAAAGCTCCTGGCACCTTTTCTGAAGTCTACACACCTTGCACACACACAGTTAACTATCCCAGGGTGTACAATGTACACTGGACATCTTCAGTCCTAGACAAACAAGGAATTGTGATGTGGAAAATACCTCTAAGTTTTCATGCATAAATGCATTCTCCTAAATGTCTACAAGTTGACAGTTGAAAGAAGGGGGTATTTCTAGCCATGCCCTCCCTCACACAATTTAGAATGGGAAAATCTGTCAGTCAGCCAGAGGAGTAGGTTTTTTTAAAAAATATATTGCCCTGGTATTTGGGAGACACCAACTGTAGTGTGCTTTGGACATCAAAGACTCATTTCTTTACCCAGGCCTTCTGTGAGTGAGTGTTCGTTCGTTTGTAATTATGGTATTGTATTAGTTTTAATATCTTTATTAAAAGTTCATGTAAATGCTTTAGCAAATATGCATTTAATGTATACGTATTTTAATGCATTTAATTTTCTTGTAAATCACTTAAGAGATATTTTTAAATATGGTCAACAGTATATAAATCTATTTAGTAAATAATATAAAAATGTCATTACACAAAATAAATGTGCAAGTGTTTTGTGTAAATAAGTGTCTATTTAATAATAAATAATATTTAATAATAAATAATATTTAATAATAAATGAACTCACCTTGGTTTCCACTTCAGATGAAAGATTTTTTCAAATCAAGGCAGAAAATAAGTTTAGAAGAAATACAAAAGAAAGAAGACCATTAAGTTTAGAAATAGGTGGTAATCCAGAACTGTTAAAATTAAAATACATAATAGTTTAACAACTACACAGCAGGAAGCTCAGGGACCCTTGTACTAAGGAAATTTCCATGCTTCCATTTAGATTTCTTGATCTGTCAATTTCCCCAGTGAATCAATTAATCTTACCTTGGTACTGGTGGAAGAACACGGGGTGGACACTAAAATGAAAACACAAATATACCTCAGTATATTCAAAACAACTAATAGCTTTCCTCTCTGTAGCACATATTCAACAACTATATTTATAAATGTAATTGATAAAACAACATGTGATAGCTGTAATCAAGCCATCAAACATTTACTAAAATGCAAACATACAGAAAGCACTTTTCATTCACCGGCTGGAAGATTATGCCTATTATTTATTAATTTCTATCTTGCCTTTCTAGAAAAGTATACGTTAATCAAAACAAAGTACAAAATATAGGCTAAAACTAAAGAACAAAAATAAAACAGTTAATACACAATGTTAGAGCAACAGCACAATCCACAGTAAATTCAATCCTCTAGAAAAGCTCACTTAAATAAACCCACCTGTGTAACAGTACCAATATGCAGTATCTAATCCCAACATCCACCTCATGGGATACACGCCACATTTCAAATACAGTTAGTATTGTGACAAAAAATGTTTCTTGTTACTGAGCTCATTAATGTTCAGCCTGTTCAACTGATAATTCTCTTAGTGAGACAGCTTAAAGATCAGATCTTCTATTACGTAAGTGAACCAAAAGGAAAATTGTTCTGATAAATCTGATAAAATCTTTATCTGCACAAAAACCCGGAATCACCTAAGGATGTCAATTGAAATAGGACTCACCACTTGCTTCTTTCCCATATCATTTAAAGTCAGACTCTGTGTGGCATAAAACTGCCTTACCTACAGTGACCTGCGTTAATTCTTTACTAAAAATAAACTTCCAATACCCAGGATTAACTGGAAGTGAACTTTTGCTCCACCTGATGCTGTTGTCATGCAAGCCCATACCGTTGTTGCTGATTTGCTATACAAGTGGGTTCTTAGCATCACATCTTTCAAAATAAATGCTCCCTAATACAAACCAGGGTGAAACTTGTAGGAAGAATAATTGCGACAAAATTGGATTTTAAGATTTCTGTTCCATTCCCCCCCCCCCCCCCCCCCGGCCGCTCTAAATATTCTTAATTCTGAAATTAAATGACACGGTTTGTTTCTGTACTAAAACTGAATAACATGATTCTTCTGAGACGCACTGAATTTACTATCATAGATTTATAAGCAAGCAGCTGGTTCCTCAAATTGCTCCAAATAGCCTAAGTGCAACTGAAACTAAAGGGGCTTACAATAAGACTCTTGGCACCGCTGCTCTAAGAAATTCTAATGGTACGTTTCTATTGCTTTATTAGCAACTACTGTTAAGCAGTATACTCAATAGATATGGTTTGGCATTATACACAAAATTCAGGTATTATTCAGTGCAGAATCAACACGCAAGGGGGGAAGTGAGGACAAGCATACCTGCTCCATCACCTGTCCCCGGGTTGAAGGGATAACTCTAAACTTGTGAGCCTTTTCTATGGCCCCCTCTACAAGAGTTCGGCTTGGAGCCCGGTTGCCCGATTATGCGCATCGCCTCACAACCGCTTTTACACCTAATTCCTATAAACAGCATGCAGTGAAGCACATTACTGGCAGTATGAAACGCGCTTTAAAGTGGTTGAAATGCGGAGAATCACTTGTTTACATGGTCATAATGCGCTTTAACTGCCGCGGTAAATTAAAACTCGCTATTTAACGCACATGTGAAGATGCGCATAATCGGAGGGAAAACGTTCCTCGACTCTTGTAGAGGTAATTTTTTAAATCCGCCTTGAAAGAGCTTTAAATAGCTCTTGTAGAGGCACCCTATGTCTGCAGTTTCCTTACTTCAGACGTCCCTTCAGCTTGCTCATCTTTACCCTCCACTGTCACAAGTTGATTCTACATGAAAGGAGAACACCTGAATGGGGTATTTACCTGTGTGTAAACTAAATTCAGTGAGACTTCCTTCTAAGAAAATGTGCATAGAATTGGAATGCAAGTAACCAAAGGAAAAGCAAAATACATGTCTGTGACATCTAATAAAACAAACTGGAGATGAAGTAAATTAGCTTTTATGACTTGGAGACATTTTCCTTAGCTCTGTCATAACAAATGAAAGTGGGGTGGCTGTAAAAATACAGAAATGAGAAAATGCAATACTAAATAAGTTCTAAAATAGAATAATTTGTATCACTTTGTTACTTGCAGCTATAAGGGCTGAATAATGACTCAAAAAATGAAAAGAACAAATGTCCCTCAAACAGAAGTGACAATAAAACTGGAAGCTAACACATACATGTCCAAAGGTGTTTCCAGACAAGGCCTGTAAAGCACCTTTGCTGTTCCTCATTCACAAAATTTTGTGTGTCCGTGCGTGTCCAGATGACACAGCGTTCCTCTCATAATCCTCCCCCATTTTCTCGCTGCTACTTCTGTCTTTTTTCTTACTGCAGAAAATCGATTAAAGAGAAAAATAGCTATACACGCTAATTGGCAGCACCAGGGCAGGATCTACACTACTGCTTTAAAATGGTTTATAACAGTAGTGACACCTGTTGGGGCCCAGGACACACTCCATATACAGTTTTCAAAACGTTTTCAAAGAGTTTTATCCTGCTTGGTGCAGATCTGGCCTAGGAACCCACCGTTTGGAAGCACTGAAAGACACACTGTACTTATTCTTCATGGTTTCCTCTGAACATCCAAGCAGTTGGTTTAAACAGCTGTTGTTAAATAGCACATGCATATCTATTCGGTGATGAGTGCAGCATCAGGTGAGAACTTGCACCTGTGAATGTCCCACCATGGGTCCCCCTATTGTATGGCGAATCACTGCACATGAAACAGCTCACTATGCAGCGATAGCTGTCACATGGAGCTATGCACATCATTCTCCACAGAGCAACTATTCATGGACAAACTGATCCCTAGATGGTCACTGGATTCAAACATCAAGATAACTCATATCAAGATAAGATCACCTACACTCTCAACCTGTAAACGCCCAAGCCAGTCCTAACAGCACAAAATGCTCCCTTTGGGAAAACAAACAATAATTACCACAGGAAAGGGAACAGCGTTAGTAGATGCTCCTAGAAAATAATACCAAGAACTCGTACTGCGTGCTTACTGCCGGATTACGGAGAAAAACAACTAAGGGTCTGATTCAATCAAAGACAGAAAAGTCTGGCTGGGGGATGCTGGGAGTTGTAGGGCTTTTTTCTTCTTCTTGTCCAAACACGCATAGCATTGTACCCTAAACCGAACAGTTCCGTGGAGATCGTTGTGCAACTCTACCCTACTGCTTTAAAACGGTTTATAACAGTTTTAAACGGGTTAATATCAACCGGTTTAAAACTGTTATAAACCGTTTTAAAGCAGTAGGGTAGAGAAAAGCAGTTAAAGTAAAACGAAACGAGCCTTATGCCACCTCGTCTTGGAAGGAACCACCATACAACCACTTTCAACGTGAAGTAAGCGATGCTAACGGCGCAATCCTATGTCGATTTGGGGGGGGGGGGGGAGGGAAATCCTACAACTCCCAGCATTCCCGGGCAGCATGGATTGCGTCCTAAAATGGTGTCCTCTCTTCCAAGGCTAAAATAAAAAAAATAAAAAAACCAAGAAGCAGCATCCTCACACACACAACAAAGCGAGTTCTCTCACACTTCTCGCTCCCTGCTCAGCGAAGTAAAGCTACATTACAGCAGGCAGCTCAGCCGCACAGCGGAGCTCCGCGGCCCTCAGAGCGTTTCATTTTTCCCTCCCTCACCGGGCGGACGTTTTCCATCCTGCTCCCTCCCTGAGGCAACTTCTGTGGGGCCGCATGAAGGGCGCCCTAAGGCCGCGCCTTATCTCCAAGGCGCTGCCGGAGACGCCGAGGGAAAAGGTGGGGGCGGCCGAGGAGCCATTTCCGGGCGGGAAAGGAGGCGAGGCCCGACGGAGCTTTAGCCCTGCTCCCAACTCCCCCTTCGTTGAACGCTGGAAGTCCTCCGTTGTCTTTCCCTGGCCAGGCGTCTGCCCGCCTCTCTTCTCTTGAGTTGTTGAGCGGTCCGTCTGCAGTGAAGCCCGGTCAAATCCGACCCTGGCAGCATTCGGACGACACTTTAGGCAAAGGTGGGGGGATAACGTTCTCACAGTACCCTAAGCAGGGGGTACTCCCCACACAACTGCTTTCAGACCACACGATAATGAACGGAGGGGGGAAGAGGCAACCATCAGTTGTGTTGTTTATTGTGTCGTGTGGAGGGCAACACACAACGCGCACAGAACTGACGGTACGCTATTTCGGGCACTTAAACAATGGAGAAAAACAATGGGCTTGCACTTCGTTTATCCCAAATTCTGTTGTTTAAAGTGTCGTGTGGAGGGAGCCCCCCTCTCTGTGTACTATTCCGTTTGGGCATAGAGTTCTGCCGTTCAGAGTAGCCAAAAACTGATGCAGCCGGCAGAACTTGGGGTGCATGCTGAGATATGGTGGGAGGACTGAAGGAGGGAGGAGAAGTGGTGATGGAAGGAGGGGCACCATGTTGTGTGGAGAGCACAGGCAGAATAACTCTTCTGTTGCCTAAAGTGTCACCCAAAACCAGTGTGTTGCTCCGCCTTCCGTTGAGTGACTGAAAGTCCCAACGTCCATTAGGGTAGCTGGTGCTCCTCCCTCCCTCCACTATTAGTCCTCCTGGCCCCACCCCATCAGCCATAGAGTTCTGCTGGCTGTGTTAAGAGAGGCTGGGGTAAATCTGGTCGCTCCTGCCTGAGAACTCTATTGAAAATGGAATAACCCGCTCGACTGAGGGGGAATACCCTCCACACGACATGTTAATCAATTGATTAACAGATAGTCAATTGAGCAGCCCATTGTTTGTCCGCATTGATTTATTCACTAAAATAGCATACCGTGAGTTGTAAGTCTGTTGTGTGTTGCCCTCCACATGACACAATAAGCAACACAACGGACGGTTGTTTGATCCCCCACCCCTCCGTGAGTTATCGTGTCGTCCGAAACAGGCCTGTCTCTTCCAGAGGGCAGCAGAATCGGTGGGCCTGTGAATCCGTTTCTGTGAACTCTTAATAGAGCTGCCCAAGGTGTTGAACACTATCCCCAATATGGGATTGGCACCTTGGATAGCTCCTTTAGAGATCTGGCTGGTTCTGACTGAAATATTTATTTATTTAAAACATTTCTTCGCTGCCCCCTTACAAAGTGGCTGACAACAATAAAATACATAAAATACTAAAAGCAATAAAATATTAAAAGCAATAAAAATATGATCACAATAAAATAGCAATTAAAACAACAAAACCAACAAGAGCAACAAGAGCAGCAATAACAGTATTTGTCATAGAAAGACCATGGTAAAATAAAATGTTTTTAAGGCCTTGAAAGCCTGCAAGGATGGTGCATGGCGGACCTCCAATGGGAGTTTGTTCCAGAGGTTTGGGGCCACTGCAGAGAAAGCCCTCTCCTGTGTGGACACCCACACAGAATCCAGAATAGATTTACAGCCCCTCTGAAATCGGAGCCACTAGCCTCCACTGAGCAAGCAACAGCAGCGTTCCCTGTGGAACAACATATCTATAGATAAATCCTGGTAGCAAAAGTTTTTGTGAGCTTTTGCCTCGATTCATACCACAATGATAGTACCTTGATCCGTCTACTCCACATAACTGTGGATCTCACCATAACAGAGCAACCATATATTCAGAAGTCCATCCTATCAACTTCAATGAAATGCTGCCCTCCTACACATACCAAGAACTAAGCCCTACTTAACTCATTGGGACTTACTTGTGAGCAGACCTGTATAATAAGGACATCTTATGGCTCAATTCAGACGACACAATAAACAACTGGTGTGGGGGAAACAATCGCCAGTTGTTTTGACTATTGTGTCATCCAAATGCAGCCATAGTCAACTCAGTGCTGATCCTCATCCACACCACAGTTGATTATTTATTACCATGTTGTGTGGGGAGTGCCCCCTAGGGTTAGCGTGAGGGTTAGGGTTAGTCAATCCACCATTGACTATCGTGTCCTCTGAATTGAGCCATTGTGTGTTTAGACATAAAAAAGCCTAACAACTTGGGGAACGCTGGGAAGTGTAGGACTTTTTTCTGTCTAAAAAGGATTGCACCCTAAAATGCAGCAAAAAGGTAGTTCTTTGCGCCTCCTCTGCATCATATCTAGGAGTCAGGCAACATTAGCACCTGGCAAAAGAACTGAACATTGCGCCAAGCATCACAAGCTGACAGACACGCCTTTTATATGGCGGTGCCATTGCTATGGAACTCCTTCCTATACAATTCACAGAGTCCCTTCATTTTGTGTTTTAAAAAAACTTTTAAGGAAATGGTGTTTATAACTATTTTATCTGATTAACTTGAAGTTGGACCGGGCTAATAAATGGGGGGGGGGATCTGTTACTGGCTTTTTAATTGTTTAATTGTTGATTTTGGGTGGCATTGTTTAAATTATGGATGATTCTTTGTGTAAACTCCCTTGAGAGGGCTGTCTAGCCCTTAAGGCAGGGCTGTGGGACCTCTTTCAGCCCTAGGGCTGAATTCCATTTCAGAGAAGCTCTCGAGGGCCGTGTTCCAGTTTGAAGGCAAAAGGGGCAGGGACAAAATACCAAAACTACCAATGTATTTTAATTTAGTTGCAGCCCAAAACATCTGGAGGGCACCAGGTTGCCTACCTCTCTTGTAAGCCATCTTATAAGTATATGCCAATGCCAATTTTAGCTATAAACTGCTTTTTCCATCTAACATGCCCAAGGTGGTTTACAACAAAACTAACAAAAATACAACACCCACAAAGATCCACACGATATATCAATATATCTAAAATTCATAAGGCGATGCATTAATAACAATCTATTAAACAATTCATCAGAATATAATTGTGGATCATGTCATTATATAGTTCAGTCACTAGATGGCACTAGCCTTAGTTGTAATTGGGTGGAATCAAGTTTCTTGCTCTGTTCTTGCCAGAGAGACAGCTGCCTCTACAAGAGGCATTTAAAGCTCTTTCAAGGTGCATTAAAAAATTTACCTCTACAAGAACGGAGCGCGAATCGGGCGTAGAGGCGCGTTTTCTCTCCAATTATGCGCATTATCGAATGCGTGTTAAATAGCGAGTTTTATTTTGCTCCTGCCGTTAAAGCGCATTTTGACTATGTGAACAAGCGATTCTTCGCATTAACTACTTGTAAAGTGCATTTGAAACAACCGGTAAGGTCACCTGTTGAGTGCTCAATTACCTCCTGCATACAAGCATTTACGATAAAGCGCTTCAGCGATTATGTGCATAATCGGCTAACCAGGCGTCAAACCGAATCCATCTAGAGGGGGTCTCAATCAATTTTTTTTTTCTAGGTTCCTAACTGAAGTGAAATCAAGTTTGAAACCCACAAATTACTAACAAAACAAAGAAAATACCATTTTTCTAAATCATAAACCTTCAACTGGAATAATCCATCAGCATGGCCGAGGTGGAAATATTTGCGTGCTCTCACTTGACTAGATCACAATTACAATATATTATTAATGCATCTCTCAGGGAGGGGAGTTTTCCATCATGTTTAAAAGAAGCGGTAGTACGGCCGCTTCTAAAAAAGCCCTCCCTGGATCCCCTGGACTTTGATAACTACAGGCCAGTATCAAATCTTCCAATTTTGGGCAAGGTGATCGAGAGGGCGGTTGCCTTCCAACTGCAAGCAGTTTTGGATGATACAGATTTTCTAGACCCATTTCAAACTGGCTTCAGAGCAGGATATGGAGTTGAGACTGCTATGGTCGCCTTAGTGGATGATCTACACTTAAGTATTGACAGGGGGAGTGTGTCCCTGTTGGTACTCCTGGACCTCTCAGCGGCTTTCGATACCATCGACCATGGTATCCTTCTGGAACGCCTGAGGGAATTGGAACTCGGGGGCACTGTGCTTCAGTGGTTCCGATCCTATCTCTCGGGCAGGTTCCAGATGGTGATGCTTGGGGATAGTTGCTCTTCAAAGAAGGAGCTGCTATGTGGTGTACCACAAGGTGCCATCCTATCCCCAATGCTGTTTAACATCTACATGAAACCACTGGGAGAGATCATCCAGAGGCATGGGGCGGGGTGCTATCAATACGCTGATGACACCCAAATATATTTCTCTATGCCTTTGACAACAGCGTCAGCTAAGGATAGTGTGTCTCCTCTAAATGAATGCTTGGAGGCGGTAATGGGCTGGATGAGGAAAAACAAACTGAGTTGCTTACTGTCAAGGGCCACAACCTGGGGTTGGAAGTGTGTCAACCAGTTCTGGATGGGGTTACACTCCCCCTGAAAGGCTGTGTTCGCAGCTTGGGGGTGCTCCTGGATCTGTCGCTCCAAATGACAGCTCAGATAGATGCGACTGCCAGGAGTGCCTATTATCAGCTTTGGCTGATACGCCAGCTGCGCCCCTTCCTAGAGTTGGAAGACTTAAAATCAGTAGTGCACGCGCTGGTAATTTCGAGGCTCGACTTCTGCAATGCGCTGTACATAGGGCTACCTCTGTGCCTAGTCCGGAAACTTCAACTAGTTCAAAATATGGCAGCCAGGTTGGTCACCGGTACATCTAGGGGTGACCACATTACACCAGTTTTAAAATCTCTTCACTGGCTGCCAATCAGTTTCCGGGCAAAGTACAAAGTGTTGGTTATTACCTTTAAAGCCCTACATGGTTTGGGTCCAGGTTATCTACGGGATCGCCTTCTCCCATACAATCCGCCCGCACGCTCAGGTCCTCTGGGAAGAATTTACTACAGTCAACAAGAACTAGACTGACAACCGTTACCCAGAGGACCTTCTCTTCTGCCGCTCCCAGATTGTGGAATGACCTGCCGGGAGAGATTCGCGAACTCACCAGTCTTCAGGAATTTAAAAGATCTATAAAGACTGATCTCTTCCGGCAGGCCTACCCAGATGAATTTTAAAGTGTTTTATTGGTGTTTTATTGGTATTTTAATAATGTATGGTTTCATGTGCTTTTAATCAGTTTTGTATTTTATGTTTAGTGCTGTTCCCCGCCTCGATCCGTTGGGAGAGGCGGGTAATAAATAAATAAATAAATAAATATATTATTATTATTATTATTATTATTTGTACCTCAACTGCTGGGCTTCAGTGCTGCTCCGAGACACTGGGAGGGGGGCCTACAGTAGCCTTATCAGGCAAAAATAAAAGCTAGGAAAACAAGAGAGGCCCCATGGAACTGTTTTGGGGTATTACAGCACCCTTTGGTTCTCTTGGCATCAGGGGACTCTAATTACTGCTGGATGCCATTTTATCGCTGCTGAAGAGCCAATAAATAGCAAAGAGTGCTGGCCCTCACATCATGATTGAAGAGAGTAATCACCATTGCTCGCCTCATTAATAAAAATGGTATCTGCGCTATGGAACACCATCGGTGTGGCTGAGATACATGAAGGAAGGTGTGGCCAAGTGATATGAGCAGCTGCGTTGGTCCTTCCCTGACCTGAAAGTGAGAGAAGATGAGCGCAATAGTGGCACTCACAATTCCCTTTCTTCATCATCAATTGTTTTCCTGTTCTGAACAAGGGGGGGGGGGGGGGGAACCAAGTATGGGAAGTTAAGCCGGGGAAGGAAAGGCAGTCTCCACGGGAACCCTCTTTTCCTTAGGCTCGGGATTAGTGTGCAACAAATCCACAACTCAGGTCCCTGCCTAAAATGGTGCCTCTTACCCACAAAATGCATAAGCTGCTGAAGCAACATTCAAATGGTGTCACGACAACACAGACACAAGTAATGCCAATATTCTGCTGTCTGCTAACTAGACAGGCCCTGTGAGAAGAAGCCTCTCTTCTTAGTGTCATTCTTGCTGGAGGACCTTGCCATCAAGCAAGAAGAACTATTTCTCAGAACAAAGACTGCCCCATCCAGAAACCACTGGGAAATTAATTTGTAAAAAGATCCTTGAACATAACCACGGGAAACACTATGATTAGATTAATACAATTAATGCACACAAATAAATGCAACAAAATAGATTCTTTTATTTTTCTTAACAATTAATGTATATTCTAACACTACAATATATCACTCTTTTTTGGGAGGGGGTTTACAAAATTAATGTTACTGAACATACAATGTTTCAGAATGCCAAACAAGGCAGTGGCTGCATTTGCACCTTAGTTTAACCCACAAATTATGGCTTAATAAACCAGAATGTTAACCAGGGTTTGTCATTGATTTACAAATCCTGGGTTGTTTGGGCACAGTAAAATAATCCTGGTTTTAAACATCACACGAATCTCTCTTTCCTGTTTGTTTACCTGTGAATAGGTTGTATGCATCAGCACGCTGCTCATTCACAGTTCATGGCTTAAAGTGATATGCGAATGCAGCCAATATTATTACAACTTGTAATAGCATTTCACCGAAACCTCTCCAATTTCCCTTCAAACGAAGATATATTCTTTCCAGCAAAACCAGCATTACAATTACTGTTGTAGAGAAGCATGGACTATATAATCTTTGTGAAACTGTCTAGTCCTGAGAATTATGGCTGATGGTCTGAGCATATCCATGTTGCTGGGACCCACTGAGGCTCATCCTGTGCCCGTCGCACAGCAGACAGTAACTGCATGGACGCCTCCTGTAAGTTGTCATTCACAATCACTTGATCAAAGAACTGGCCAAACTGAGTTTCCATTTTTTTGGCTGACTCTTCCATATCCTGCAGGTCTTCTTCCTGTAGAGAGCAGAACAAGAGGCTCAAACATCAACTGAAATGTGATACTTGTTTATTTTATTGTTGTTTATTTCAAAACCATATTGACTGCTCTTGTAACATTTTAATGACCTTGTTCAGACGACACCCTAAGCCACAGTGGTTAAGCATTTTGAGTTAAACGTTATGGCTTGGCATGTGGTGTGAGCCATGACATAGCGTGTCGTGTGAACTATTCCTAATCATGGTGGCTACATAACCACAATTTAAACATGCTCACTAACCATTTGCTGCAAAAGGATTAGCGGCCTAACCATGGCTTATCGTGTTGTCTGAACAGGCCCACCAAGTGTTTTTCAAAGTTAGAAGCCAGTTGTGAAAAAAAGCTTTGCGTCACATTCAGATCACAGTAAACTGCTATTTTAAAACTCATAAATGTTAAACAGAAGGCATGAATTAGATTTTAATTGTATCTCAATATCATAATGATATTTTGATTTCAGTTACTCTGTCATGTTTCCCAACACCCCTCGCTTTATTGGGAGACAATAAAGAGGGCTGCCATGTAATCCACAAAGCTTTATTCAGGCAATAAACATCTCCTCCCACCTGAAGGGATTCTAATTTTCTAGGAACTTCTCTCTAGGCAAGATTATGCAAACTAAGAGAGACAATTGTCCTTTCAAGAAAAAGGGAACATCCTTTTCCAGTATGCTACAACTTCAGGGAGGCTGGTTCTGAAGAAGCCTGTGGCGAGAAGCTAGCTGGGCCGACCTTCTCTCCCCTTCCTTTCGCTCCGCCCACTTTAGTCTCTGACGGATTCTTGGATCAGCTAGGCTTTCAGTGCCCTCCCCCTCGTGAAGAACACTGATTCCCAGCTTGTGGGTTGTTTACACCCTCAGAGATAAGGGCTGGCAAAGGTTCATTCCCAGCTGATGAAGAGCCCATGAGAGTCACCTCTCCCACTCCCCGTACAGGCTGGTATGTTTTTGGCACCATCTCTTCTGCATCAGAATCTGACTCTGATTGATCGTCTGAAAATCCTTCTCCCAGCCCAAGGTGAACAGGCTTAGTCGCAACATACTCTTTTCAATTATCCACGAATTAAAAGTTCAACAGGACGCCGGTCTAATGCCCATTTCAGCAATTGTACTATTCATGAATCTTCTTGTGATAAGGAGTAATATCAAATAAGCGTTTGTGATAACGCACGGTTCGTGGCACCTCCATATGGGGGCCGTCTACTGGGTCGCTGTGATCTGTGTGATCGTAGCATTCCTTCAGTCACTGCAATCATACAGATCATGGCAGCTGCATGAAATCCCCCACACGGAGGAGCTGGGTTCCCACAAGTGTCACCTCCGGACGAGTGCTGCGAGGTCAGAAGCCTGGTGGCCCCTCCATCCTGCACACTCCCAAAGGGCCTGCTGCTGTGTTTGAACGGGATCAAGGAAAAAAGGGAGTGGGAAGAACTGAATATTGGCACTGTAATCAAGGTACACACTCAGTGGGTAGGAAAAGTGGGAGACCAACTCATCTTGCCCACATATTTAAATTAAAAGCAAGCTATAGCTTCAGCTCCAGTGTCAAACAATTCTCAGACCCCAGTCAGCTCTCAAACTATAGACAAAGAGGTATATTCTGGTTTGGATCAATTCAGCAGACAATTTCAGGCTGAAATTGTTACGTAAAGAACAATGGGCAGTGGACTTTATCTTAGCTCAGCCTTCCCCAACCTGGAGCCCTCCAGATGTGTTTAGACTACAAATCTATCATCCACATGACAGGAGTTGTAACCCATCAGGTTGGAAAAGGCAGTCTAAGTTAAATCAGTATTTTAGAGTTATCCTTACATCAATAATACTGATATGATGGTCTACCTCAGAGTTGTCCTAACAAGGATTTAAAGATACTTTCACACAAAAAGTGAAGAAATATCATGGTGATGGCTGTGACTCGCAGAATGCCATACAAATTGGACAGCCCCTTTCCTCCTCTCAATTCTCACCTTAAACTTCATGTTCACGTAATAGTCTGTAATAATCCTAGCATTTTTCCGAGACTGCTTCATGCAGCTCATGCTCGGTGGCTTAATAAATATAATGTAGGGCTTCAGTTCATGAGTACGAGCCAACTGAATACCCTGCAAGGCAAAAAATTAAATAGAACAAAACATTTTAGCTTAATGTAGTGAACGTGTGATACATTTACCCTGCCCAGGTTTTATTCCTACTAAAAACACTGATTTAAAAGATATAGGTTATACTTCAGATACGCACACCTGAGCTCACCAACTTCAACAGAATTGGATTCATTCTCTCCAGCGTTTACAGTAATTCAAGGACATCTGTGTCAAAAATGCTATCACTGATAATTCCTAGTCCAGATTAAGGCAGAGGGTTGGGCAGAGGGGTGGAGGATCCTGCCAAATGAGGTAGGCTGTGGTGTGGTGGAATGGGGGATTCCTCAGCATCAGTCCGGGCACAGAAGGTGCCTCTGCCTGGTGATCAGGAATCCCCCTTCCTCCCCCACCCCAACACCCCACCCTTCCTCATTCAACAGCATCCCCCGAACTTCCACCTAGGATTTTCAGCAAGCTGGAGGTGTTGCCACGGAAGAACTCCGCTTCTGCCAGCCCTGTTGCATGTGCCTAAATTTGGATCCAACCCACTGTTCAATAACTGTTCCATATTAACTAGTTAACTGCACTGAACAGATTATTTATTTTATTACATTTGTATACTGCCCCAGAGCCGAAGCTGTCTGGGCGGTTTACATAAAACCCCCACATGGATATTATTCACTACTGATGTTGACATACTTGTATTCCCCCCCCCCCCCATTTATTTGCCCCAACCACTTTTACTTGAAGAACACTGAACAAATTTCATTTTGAAGGATAGAAATGCAGGTTGCTTACCTGTAACTGTAGTTCTTCGAGTGGTCATCTGTGCATTCACACATATGGGCTCGCACCGACGCCGAGCCTGCTTCCGGGAAACTTAGCTAGCTTAGACTTTTGGCGGGAACCCCTCCCCCCACCATCCTACCGCGCATGCTCAGGGCTCCCGCCTCTCCTTTTCCTCAGTTCTCTGAGACCGCTTGGCCCCTTAACTAAGGCACAACTATGTTATTAGACAATGAGCATGGCGAACCAATTGACAATCACAAACAGCGATGCCAAGAGGGGACGGTGGGTGGGTTGTGTGAATGCACAGATGACCACTCGAAGAACTACAGTTACAGGTAAGCAACCTGCATTTCTTCTTCGTGGTCTCTGTGCATCACACATATGGGCGAATAACAAGCAGAGACTTACCGGAGGTGGGTAGGCATGCTGGTTGGTCACTGGCAAATCGAGGAGAGGACCGCTCTACCAAACGAGGAGTCCTGTCTGGCCCTGACATCCAGGCGATAATGCTTTACAAAAGTAGAAGCATTAGACCAAGTGGCTGCTTTGCAGAGGTCAGTGAGCGTAGCGCCATGCAGCAAGGCCGAAGAGGTTGCCTGTGCTCTGGTAGAATGCGCCGTCAGATGAAAGGGAGGATCTTTATTGACAATCCTGTAAGCCAGGTCAATGGAGATGCGCTGTGGGGATACTGCCAACCCCTTTGTCACGCCTCCATAACAGACGAACAACTTACGAGATTTTCTAAATGACTCAGTTCTTGACTTATAGAAAGCCAATGCTCTCCTAACGTCTAATGCGTGTAATTTTGAAGACAAGGGATCTGACGACGGGTTGAAGAACGTGGGTAAAACAATGTCTTGACTTACATGGAACGAGGCGGAAACTTTAGGAATGAACATAGGGTCCATACGTAATACAACTTTTTCTCTAAAAAACTGCAAATAGGGAGGATCTATCAGCAGTGCTGCCAACTACGAAACACGTCTTGCAGACGTGATGGCAACTAGGAATATAGTTTTAAGAGTCAACAAGCGAATATCAATTGTCGCCAACGGTTCAAAGGGCTTGGAGGTGAGGGCTGTGAGAACGACAGAAAGACTCCATTGTGGAACTACCGGCCGAATAGAAGGAAACAAGTTTTGTAAACCCTTTAAGAAGGCTCTTGCCATCGGGTGGGTAAAAACAGAAAAACCATTCACCAAACCGTGGTTGGCTGTAATTGCGGACAGATAGACCCTAATGGAAGCCGGTTTCAGGCCTTGGGTATGTAAAGAATAAAGGAATGAGATAATTTTAGGCATGTCCGATGCGTAAGAATCAAAGCCATTAAGAGCCGCATACTCTTGAAAACGTGACCATTTTCTATTATAAGACAGCCTAGTTGAGGGCCTACGCGAGGCCTCTAAAATAGATTTTAATCGTTCTGGGAGGTCGAGGACTCTCCAAGACGCCGGAGTCTCCAGGCCGTCAGGTGTAGGGAGTGGACATCGTGATGAAGAATCGTGCCCTCCCGTCGGGACAGAAGGTCGGGGAGGCAAGGTAGGTTCCAAACCTCTGCTTTCGCCAGTCTGAGTAGCGACGTGAACCAAGGTTGCCTTGGCCACCACGGGGCTATCATTATAGCGTCCGCATTGTTGCGCCTGACCGCGGTCACAGCTCTGGCCACCAGTGGAAACGGCGGGAAGAGGTAGAGAAAGCCTCTCGACCAGTCCCACTGAAACGCATCCCCCAGTGATGCGTCTCCGATGCCTGCTCTGGAGCAATATGCCGGGCACACTGCATTGGCAGCTGTCGCAAAGAGATCGATGTCGGGCGTGCCCCAACGAGCGAAGAGACGATCTAGTACAGGAGCGGCGAGTTCCCACTCGTGCGTGTCTGTGAAAGATCGGCTGAGAGCATCTGCCTTGGTGTTCTCCTTCCCGGCAATGTGTAATGCTGATAGCAGCATGTTGTGGGAAATGGCCCACTCTAGAATGTCCATCACAAGCCGCAGTAGGCGGCGCGACTTGGTGCCTCCCTCCTTGTTCAGATACCACACCACTGTGGTATTGTCTGTTAGAATGCGGACATGATGTCCCTGTAGGCGAGGTAAGAATGCGCGTAAGGCTTTCTTGACTGCCAGAAGCTCCAACATATTGATGTGGAGGCGAGTCTCTGAATGCCGACATGCACTTGGTGAATACTCTTGGTGCAGACTTTAGGCCGAAGGGAAGGACAGAGAACTGGTACGCCTGGTGCCCAATGACAAATCGCAGATAGCGTCGATGGGTAGGATGAATAGCGATGTGAAAATAGGCGTCCTTCAGGTCTATTAGTGTGAACCAGTCGCCCTTCTTCAGCATAGGTAGGACAGATGCTACGGTAACCATGCGAAACTTCTTGGGTATTATGAATTTGTTCAGATCTCTGAGATCCATAATAGGACGAAGTCCCCCGTCCCTCTTTGGCACCGCAAAATAACGGGAGTAAAACCCGGTACTGAGTTGACATCGTCGCACTCTCGTGATAGCCCTCTTGTGCAGAAGGGTGGTAGTCTCCTGCGCCAGAGTCTCCGAGGACGGTGTAATTTTTATGATGCCAAGAGGAGGAGGGACTTCGAACTCTATCTTGTAGCCCTCTGCTATGATGTTTAGCACCCAAGCGTCCGATGTTATTGACGCCCAGGTTTGCAGAGAGGGCTGTAGTCTGTTGGCGTTGCTGCAGATCAGAGGTGGCGCCAAGTCAAAGACGACGCTTGCTATGCTGCGGTTGCTTGTTGCGTTGCTGGAAACGTGGCGCTGACTTCCGGGGTTGATAAGCCTGTGCCGAGGCAGGTTGGTACCGCTGAGCCCTGTCCTGTTGAGGTCGTGGCTGGTACGGGACTGGCCTATACCATTTGCGTGGCCGGTAAGCCTGCTGGGGTTGCTGAAATCCCATCTTTTTGGCTGTCATTCTTGCTTTGTGTAACGTGTCCATAGTAGTGTCCGTGTCTGTATTGAAGAGGCCCTCCCCGTCAAAGGGAAGGTCTTCAATCCTGTTTTTAGTCTCCTGTGGTAGAGATGCCGACCGCAACCACGCATGCCTACGCAAAGCAACCGCACCCACCATGGCCTTAGAGACACAGTCCGTGAGATGTCGCGCTGTTGTCAACTCTTGCTTTGACAATCTGACTGCCTCCGCCTGGAAGACCCGAGCGAGCTCTCGTTGGTCGTCAGGAAGGTAATCGGTGAGAGATGAAATCTTTTCCCAAAGGAAAAGTTGATAACGCGCCATTAGTGCCATATAATTTGTTACTTTTATGCCTAATGAAGCAGAAGCATAAATACGACGCCCGTAGGAATCGAGCTTTCGCCCCTCCTTGTCAGTCGGGGCAGAATGTACTTTGCCGGACCTGCCCTGTGCTGCCTCTACCACCACCGAATTTGGCTTTGGATGCTGGAAGAGAAAAGGTGCCTGTGCTTCCCTCACCTTATAGATGGCATCAAGGCGCTTGGAAGTCGGCCCCACAGTGGCTGGATGCTCCCACGACTGTTTGAGTGTTTTCAACAAAGCCTTTACCATTGGTAGGGTCAATTGAGGCGATGGCTCTGCATACATAACATCATATATGCCATCGTCCGACTCATCAGCGGGCTGCTGGCACTCGATATTTAAGGATTGAGCCAGTCGCAGCATCTGGTCTGTGAAACTGCCCATTTCCATCGTTGGCGAGGCTCGATCCTCGGTACCGACAGTATCTACAGGAGACGGCTCAGATGGACGGGGCGAGGGGGCTGACGACGTGTCCGATGCATAGTCCTCAAAGGACTGCGATGGCTGTCGATGCCGTGGCGATTTAGATGGCGTTCGGTCAAAAGCGCGAGTAGCTGTCGATGTCGAACGACCTCGACGTCGAGCCGAAGAACGACTTAGTGAGGTGGTCCTACGCGGAGGGACAGGCGGTGGTGACTGTTCCTCCTGGATCCGACCGTCGGGAATGTCCTGAGTAGACATCCCAGTCTCGTGATCGAGACCGCGATCGAGAACGAGACCTCGATTGCGACGAACGGTCGCGATGCGATCGACGTCGATGTTCCTGATGTCGACTCGGTGACGAAAGTTGAGCCGGGACCGTGCGTTCGGTATCCGAGAGGATAATGATGGGCATCGGCCTAGGAGAAGGCAACGAACGAGAGGGCGACAGAGTTTGTTGCTGTGGCTGTACTCTCGGCGTCGACGGCGTTCGCAGTAGAGAAGAGACGGATGGAGTACGCCGTCTCGATGCCGAAGGGGTCGGTGAAACCTCGAGTCGCTGTGAAGTCTGTGACGTCGAGGCAATCGATGCCGAACGGTGCGTCGGTGCCGAAGAACGTATCAGTACCGACGAAGACTTATGCACCATGGCGACCATTTTAACCGATGCCGAAGAAGGCATCGACGACGGTCTTGACTTTTTCGATGCTGCAAGGTTTTTTTTTGCTGATTTCGCAGTCGGCTCGATCGCCTTCGAAGTCTTTTTCGGCTTAGACTTTTTGGCCTTCTTTACCGGGGGTGGGGAGGAGGCCGGTGAAAACCCCGTTAACGATGCCGGTGTTGCCGCCCCTAAACGGGGGGAAACCGGAGATGCTGGGCTCGAGAGTGCACGACTCTCCCCAGAAACCCCTCTCTGCATCATGGAGGGACGCGGTTGATCTACTGCCGATAATGCCTTCGTCCACAGCAGACTACGGAGGCGGTCAGCCCTATTTCTCCTGGTCTGTTTGGAAAATCGCATGCAATGGCTGCACGAGTCGATGACGTGGGCTTCGCCTAGGCAAACTAGGCAGAGAGAATGTCCATCGGTGAGGGCGATTTTGGCCCTACACCTCGAGCACCGCCTGAACAACGCGGTCTGCGCCATAAGATGGCGAGCCGCCTTAATCAACAGAATATCTATTAATTAACAATATATATATATATATATATATATATATATTTAAACTTAACTAACTAACTTACTAACTATACTACTGAAGAAAAAACAGCCTAAGCTAACTATAACTATCTTCTTTTTTCTCAAAACAGGTACAACGTACCAGAGAAGTCTCCCGCGAGGCTACTGCGAAGCGGTCGAAGAAGAACTGAGGAAAAGGAGAGGCGGGAGCCCTGAGCATGCGCGGTAGGATGGTGGGGGGAGGGGTTCCCGCCAAAAGTCTAAGCTAGCTAAGTTTCCCGGAAGCAGGCTCGGCGTCGGCGCGAGCCCATATGTGTGATGCACAGAGACCACGAAGAAGAACTCACAGTTTAGCCCATGAAATGTTGACATTAACAGTTCTCCACAT